>OX422213.1:104805802-106090802 GCA_949130495.1 Sambucus nigra | reverse complement strand
TTAGTTAACCAATGTTTCAATACAAACATTTTAAATTGGTGCAAAGTTTTATTAGGTTAACTTGTTTTAAACTTTTGATCTTTAAAATTGAAATAATATAAAAATAGAGTTTTTATTTGTTCAGACCATACATGCCTAAGCACACACAGTATAAGGAGTTCTCAAATTAGTATCAGAGCTAGAACACTTATTTATTATATTTTACTTTTGTGTTGGTAGGCATAAATTTTGGTGGATTTAATGGTATTAGAACCTTGATGTTTGATGGTTCGAACTACGCAAACTAGAAAATGTGCATGAAGTCGGCACCTAGGGCGATAGATGATCGGGTATGACAAGCAAATTATAATTGTTCATATCCACATAATAGCTTAGTTGTAGAGATTAGATACCCGAACTCATATAATTAGGGAGTGAGGTTGAGCATGGGTTATCAAATAATAACTCGAGAGGTTTGAATTCCCTCTTTTGTTTTGTCACCCCAGAGGAGTTCTACCGTATAATGACAAGTGAGATATCTAAAGAGGCTTAGGACATACTCCAACTCACCCATGAAGGAATTAGTGTTGTGAAAGCTTCCAAACTTCAAAACCTCACCACTCAGTTTGAAACGACTAAGATATTATAAAGTGAGACCGTTGATGTGTTTTGCGCTAGACTATCCACATAATTAACTTGTCTTTTAACTTGGGAGAGAAGATACCCGACAATCAAGTAATAAAAAAAATATTAAGGTCGTTGCCCAAAAGATTTAATTCAAAAGTGATGATTTTAATTCTTTGGGTACTTTAGATTCTATGAAACTTAAAGAGCTTGTAAGTGACTTGCAAACTTATTATCCTAACATGTTTTCCTTTGATAATGAGAATAAAAAAGATAAAGGAATAGCTTTGAATGCTCGAAAGGAAGAAACGCCTGCTTCGAATTATGAGTCTGACATCGAGTCCAATGATATGGAAATGTTTGTAAAGAAATTCAAGAAATTTCTCAAATTCAAAACGCAATCGAAAGATGGGAAAAGGTTTGATAAAAATATGCACATCAAGGATAATCAGTTCCCCAAGCATCGTAGTGAGAACTTTAAGAGGTATGAGTCGAAAAGATGTTATGACTGTGAGGATTATGGCCATATAGTAGCCGAGTGCCCCACTAAACTAAGGAATCAGGGAAAGAAACCAAAGATGTTTAATGCCACCCTTAGTGAAATTTATACGAAAGAGGGATTCAATTCCCCCATTGAACGCAAATACACTTCATTCATGGCTAGTCATGTGAGCCTTAATGATAAATTTTCCGATAAAGATATTTCTTTGTATGACACTTTTACCAATGTTTGTGAATTCCATGTGAGTGATGGTCGAGAGAGTGGATATAAGAGTGAGGATAATGAAGAGGATGAGGGGAATGAACTTAAAGTTTCCTTTCGTGAGTTATATGTTAAAACTTTGAAAGTAAAGAAGTCTAACTTGAAGTTAGAAGGTAGGTTAAAGGAGCATGCCATAGAGAGTGATGATAGTGTTTTGAATGATCCAAGAATTGACACAGGAACTGATCTTCTCATTAATAATCTCTTCATAAGATGATACATTTACATAGAAACCATTGTAACATCATATGTAATACTTTTTTAGATGATCAGCATTCCACGGATTGGAGAAAGGTTCCTCTTCAAGGTTTTCTAGCCTGTAGGTCCCGAGTACAACCTCTTCAATCACTTTATAAGGGCCATGCTAATTTGGGTGAAGCTTATTTGCCTTCTGCAACGTCTTCTTCAGCACTAGGTCTCCTACAGCTATGGGTCTTAATTTCACCCTTTAATTGTAGAACTTTATCGTGCTCTGCTGGTAGGCTGCCTATCTGATCTCGGCATCTTACCTTATTTCCTAAATCAAATATAGGTCAAGTTTTCTCTCTTCCCCATTCTTCTCAGGGTCATAGGTCTGAACTCTCTGAGTGGGGAGTCCCACCTCTGTTGGTATGACGGATTCTGAGCCATGTACTAACATAAATGGGGTCTCCCCCATCGGTGTCCTAATCGTTGTTCTGTAGGACCATAACACAACATAAACCTCTTCGGTCCATCTCCCTTTAGCTTCTTCTAACCTTTTTTTAATCCTGTCGAGGATTGTTCTGTTCATGACTTTGGTCTGATCGTTCGCTTGAGGTCGTCCAGGAGAAGAGAAAAATTACTTGATCCCAACTCTCTCACAATACTTGTCTAATGAAGAATTCTTGAACTGGGTTCCGTTACTCGATATGAGGGTGCTCAGAAGGCCATGTCTGCATATGATGCTCTTCCAGATGAACTGGAAGGTCTTTTGCTCTGTAATCGTGATCATCGGCTCAGCTTCTACCCACTTGGAGAAGTAATTAATTGCAATGATCAGAAATTGATAATTGTTCGCAGCTCTTGGCAAGGGACCCACCAAGTCAATACCCCATGCTGTGAACGGCCAAGGGGAACTGATTGACATCATAGGTTGATGAGTTTTATGGGGTATAATAGAGAATCTTTGTCATTTGTCACACCTCTTCACGTAGGCTGCAGCATCCATGGCCAAGGTCGGCCACCAGTATCCCTGCATGATTATCCTCTTGGCCAAAGGTCCTCCTCCTATGTGACTGGAGCAAGAAACCTCGTCAACCTCTTGTAGGATGTGGGGAACCTCTGTGGGATGAACACATCTGAGGATAGGTAACAAAAGTCCTTTCTTATATAGGACATCTCCTATTATTGAGAACTTTGCAACTCTGTACCTCAGTTTCCTCCTCTCTAACTTTGATTTCTATCGCTCTCCCTCTCTGATATATATGATGAGGGGGTCCATTCATGAGTCTCCTAGGTTCAAGTTGAGGTAAGATATGGCAACCTCTTCTTCCCCAATGGTCGATTTGAGCAGGATCTCGACTAGTACTATCCTTCTGATGCCTGTCCTTATTGTTGAAGCCAACCTTGCTAGTGCATCAGCATGGTTGTTGTTTTGTCAAGGTACCCTCTTCATCTTCACCTCTTCGAAGCCTTATAGAATCATTCTTACCCTCTTCAGGTATCTGGCCATCTTTTCGTCCTTGGCCTCATAAACTCCAAACACTTGGTTGACAACTAACCTCGAGTTTCTATGAAGTATGAGTCGACCAACCCTAAGGGTCTTTGCTAAAGAGAGGCCTATTATGGCATTATATTCTGACTCGTTATTTAATACCTTAAATTTGAACCTTAGTGCATATTCAACGTTGGTACCATCTGGAGCTGAGAGTATTAGCCTTGCACCGCTTCCACTTTCGTAAGAAGACCCATCAACGAAGAGGTTCCAAACATCTTCATTTGAAGAGAAACTCCCCTCTGACAGGGTTCCTTTCTTGAAGAGGTACCTATCTTCCTCATTCTCAGCTATTCCATTTCTAGATCTGTTGGACATAACATCTTCCGAGTCTCGAAAGACATTACTATTTGATCCCTCTGCGATCACTGGATTGTTCTCAACTTCAGTCTCTTCCCATGTGAACTCAGTAATAAAATCTGCAGAGTGCTTGCCCTTTAATGACCACCCTTGGTTGATAAATAAGGTCATACTCTCCCAACTCGATGGCCCAGGTCATCAGTCTGCCTGACTTTTCAGGCTTGTGGAGGACTTGCCTTAATGGGGAATCAGTGAGGATGACCATAGAGTGGGCTTGAAAGTAGGGTTTCATCTTCCTGGAAGCATGTATCAAAGCGTAGTCCAACTTCTCCATCCGATGATAGTTCTGTTCAGACCCTTGAAGGGACTTACTATTGAAGTATACAGGACTTTGGACCCCAACGTCTTCCCGTACTATGGCTGCACTTATAGCCAATTTTGAGACTGCTAGATAAACATACAACTTCTCTCCCATGATGGGCTGAGATAAGAGAAGGGGGGATCCGAGGTAGGATTTGAGCTGCTTAAAGGCCTTATTACACTCTTCGTCCCATTTGAAGTCCTTTCTAAGGACTTTAAAAAATGGAAGACACTTGTCCGTGGCTCTGGAAACAAATCTGTTGAGTGTAGCTACTCTTACAGTGAGCCTATGAACGTCTTTTATACTTGTTGGCGTCTTCATATCAAGAAAGTCCTTGATCTTCTCAGGATTGGCCTCTATTCCCCTCTGATTGATAATAAATCTAAGAAATTTTCCAGCTCCTACTCCGAAGACACACTTTGCGGGATTGAGTTTCATTATGTATAAGTCCATGGTATCGAAGGTCCTCTTTAGGTCTACCACGTGAGTTCAGGCCTTCAAGATCTTCGTCAACATATCATCTACATATACCTCCATAGTATTGCCAATTTGATCTTCAAACATCTTATTTACAAGACTTTGATATGTGGCCCCTGCATTTTTAAGATGAAGGGCATAACCTTATAGAAATAGGTCCCCTTGTTGGTGATGCAGGATATCTTCTCTGAATCTTAAGCATCCATGAATATCTTATTATAGCCTGAATACGCATCCATGAAGCTCATGAGCTCATGCCCTACCGTGGCATCTACCATCTGATCAATTCGAGGTAAAAGATAACTGTCTTTTGGGCAAGACTTGTTCAGGTCGGTGAAGTCTACGCACATCCTCCATTTTCCATTAGCTTTAGTCACAATGACGGCGTTTGATAACCACTCTGGGTATATGACCTCCCTGATGAATTCTGCCTCTTTTAACTTTTTGACCTTTTCTCTAATGACGTCGTACTTTTCCCTAGAGTACACTCTCCATCTTTGTTTGATTGTCTTAGCACCTTCTGCCACGTTGAGTTTATGGCACATAACTTTTGAGTCGATGCCAGGCATGTCTGTGTGGCTCCAAGCAAAGACACTCTGCCTCTTTTTGAAGAATCTTATCAGCTCTTCTTTAATATCTGTTTTTAAGGCCTTGCCGATTTGGACGATTTTTTCTGGTTCGTCCTCATTGAGGACGATGGATTCGATCTCTTTCGCGGACTCTCCATTCTTTAACTTTGTTTCATCTCCAGGATTAAGTGTATCAATGCTATATGTTGTTGTTTCCCTCTTCTGGGCCTCTCTCTATTCCGTCGAGTTTAAGTAGCATTCCCGTGTCGTTGACTGGTCCCCATGCACTTCCCCTTCCCCATAGGGGGTCAGGAATTTTAGCATTTGATGGACCGTCGATGGCACGGCCTCAAACTCCTTAAGGGCTACTTGTCCAATGATGAGGTTGTACGTCGAGAAGACATTTTCATCCATGACAAAAAAATTAATCTTCCGGGTCAACCTCTTAGGCCACTCGTCTCCTAATCGTACGTCCATCTCATACATGCCCAACGGATGGACCTTTTTACCGCTGAAGCCCATTAACGGATGATGATAGGGTACCATCCTTGCCCTATTAAGGCCGAGGCTCTTAAAATAGGGCCAAAACATCACATCTGCTGAACTTCCTCCATCTACGAGGATTCTTTGCACCTCACATCCATGAAATCTTATTGTAATTACCAAAGGGTTATCATGCGGGGCTAAGATACCCTTAAAGTTGAGTCGAGAGAAACCAACTATAAGAGTATCCATATCTACTTTATTTCTCTTCTGCTTGGTCTCTGAAGACGCCAGATTCACTACCTCTAATTTGGCCACTGACTTAGCCTCAGCCATATGAGCCTTACGGTCGGCTACCTCAGAGCCACCCCCCACGAGTCCTCCACATATGGTGATCACACCGAAGGAGATCATACCAACCCTCTTTACTGGGGTGTTGTCGTCTTTAGGTGGGAGGTCTGGATTATCCTCATCATCCCTGTCTGAGTCATCCTCTCTTCTTGCTGGGGTATTTTCTCGACATCCGTCATTTCTCTTATTTTTAGGGTCATCTTCCCCCCTCTTAGGGTCCTTACCATCGACGTGCTTCCTCAGCTTTCCAGACTTCAACATCTTCTCGATTCATCCCTCAAAGAGAAGAACTTGTCTGTCACATGGTTATGGCCTTGGTGGAAATCATACCATAGGTTCTTGTTCCTCTTATGCGGAGGATCCTTCAGCTTCTCCGGCTATCTCACAGATCGGTCATTCTTGATCTCATTGAGGATGTGTTCGCATCTCACAATTAGAGGAGTATAGTGTGCAAACTTGTCGTCTCCAGACCTCTTCTTTCCATCTTTCTTTCTTTGGAATTTCCCGCTACCACTTCCGTTCTCATCCTCATACTTCGCGGCCATATCCTCTTCAACATTCATTACCCTTCCTGCGGTTGCCAATATCTCTGCCATAGACTTTGAAGGGTCTTTCGTAAGCTTCTATAGAAACTTCCCCTTCCGCAGTCCTCCTATGAGGGCTGTCATGGCCATATTCTCTTCATAATCTTCAGCCTCCAATTTCTCTTTGTTGAATCTAGCAATGTAGTCTCTTAGGCTCTCGTTCTTGCCTTGCTTGACATACAATAGGTGGGTGGTCTTCTTTTGAGGTCTCACCCCAAAACAGAAATTATGAATGAACTGTTCAGTCGAGCACTTAAAGTTCTCAATTGAGTTCTTCGGAAGAGAGGTAAACCAGATGTGTACATCTCCCGTCAAAGTCCCGAAGAAGGCCCGGCACTTCATCTCATCTGGTATTGAATAAATGTCCACCGCAGACTAATACATCTCAATATGATGTACAGGGTTGGTGCTACCATCATACTTGGGAGACACCATAGGTGGTTTGAACTTGGCAGGGGTTGGGAAGCTCACTATATTAGCCACGAATGGAGAGCCTTGTGAGAAACCTCTTTACTGTGGGTCTCGACTTTTGATGAGGTCTCCTATCTTCTCTTCAAGGCATTGGATGGAGTTATTCCATGGCCTTGCAACGTCAGCCTGGCCGAGGTTATCCCCAGACACCTCCAAGGGGTGGACTGAGGGTTCCCCAACCGCTTCACAACGTCGGCTATTAACCTCCTGGCCACAGTCTCGGCCATGAAGGGGTCGGCTATGATGAGGCCGATGTTCCCCATTTCCCCTTTGTGACCCTGCTGCACTTCTTGACTTGGATAACCTCTGCCTCAGGTCATTGACTGGGCTAGGCCTTTCAAAGGCTGACCATCTACTCAAGCGATCAAAGGATGATCCTCTTTATTGGGCACCACCATCTCTTCGGTCCCCACAACCTCGGCTTTGGTGGATAGGACGTATAATGTTGTTCGAGACCTCATACGGCTCCCAGCACTCTGCTGGAACATCTTATGCCTCCATATCATCATACTTATCCTCAGGGCAAGGGTGTCCTTGCCTCCCCAGACGTAAATTCCTAGGTTTAGCAACGTCCCTCCTCCGTTAAGGTGTAGGTTGGTCTTTTCGCGGTGCCTGGGGTGGTCCTCTGGCTTCAGGATGGGGCTAAACAGTCACCAGAGTAATCATCTTCGATGAGACCCCAGGTGGCCTCATCATATTTTGACTGAGCTGTGCAAATTGCTCCTTCATCATTTGCTGTGGTGCAGTCAAGGACCTCAATACTGTTGTCACCTCAGCCATTTCGGACTGGGAGGTGCCTGGCTAGAACTATGTCCTCCAGCACCAGATGGTGGAGGTGGTGGTGGTAACTCCGGTGCCATATGTTAAAACTAAAGAGACCGTGTAGAAGATGAGATTAATACCTTAAAGGACCTCTTTCAATGGTGAAACAGCTCCACGCAAGGGGTGACGCCTGATTCACCACCAGAGTCTCGGGTGAAGTTAAGTAGAAAAAGAGGAAGAGACAGCTTCTCGTTTCCACAGACGGCGCCAAAATGATGATGCTGGAAACAACACCACCCGTCAAGGTGTTTGTAAGCTCAAATCGGTGATAACAATGGCAACACAAGAGTATACTAGATGTAAGAGATTGAGATGAGGAGAAGAGGATGAACACCAATATTTAAGTGGTTCAACCAATTAAGCCTACGCCCACTATGCAAGTGAGTGAGTAAGGTCACTAAAATAAGGCACTAATGGCCATGGATATAATCTCTCAAGATTTCTCTCTCTACTGTATAATTTGACAGAGTTTCAGCTAGGGTTGTAATTTCGAATCCTTTACAAGGTTAGGGATGATCCCTATATATAGTGTTTGGGGCTGTAATGTACCCCCCAAGCATACAATGAGAATGTGAATGGAGATCCATCCAGAGAAAGGATGACACCTGGCTAATCTTCAACTAAGTAATGATGACCTCAATATTACCTCAAGTGGAGGGAATGATTTAGTTATAATAGATTTGTGCACATGCTTCAAGCCATACATGTACGCATAGAAGCTCGGTTGTCTTTGCTTGGTACCAACCTCGGCCAGGGTGAGTATGAGGTTGGTGAGGTACGACCCCGGCTTTGGCTGGGATGCCTAGCCGAGGTTAGAGATGTGGAACATTGACTAGGGCCGATGCTGACCTGACAGTTGGTGCTGAGCCTGTAGGGCTACTGATTCTCATGTGGTGCTTGCAACGTCGGTTGGGTCCGATGATGATGTCGAAGGGTGGTTAAACCCATGAGTCCTTGCTGACCTCGGCAGATGACCAGCCGATGTTGATTTATGAGGTAAGTGAGATGTCGACTATGGACGACATGATAGGAATTGTACTCCAAGGTCCTAGATTATCTCGGATTATTCCAAGTTGAGATGAGGTCCGTAGTCGTGGGGGCGTCGGCTGTAGCCGACCTCAGTAGGACGATGTTGCTGATGGGTATTCTCGAACTTCCATTACCTCGGCTTTCATAAGGCCGAGGTTGATATCTCTGGATTGTCTGGTACACTTTGGGCATATCAGGCCTGATTATGGAGCAAACTTCAATACCCAACTCCAACCCCTTTACTTGCAAATGCCGATGAAAATTCCTGCCATTACACTATCTCAGGCATGTTAGTCCTGGGCGAAAATGAACACCAACGTAACATTCGACTTCTGATTTCAGGTCGGCAGTGAGAGACTCGGCCTAGGGAAAATCAGGGACCAAAATCGACCCTCGATAATTAATGAAAAAATTTAGTCACCAAACTGATATTTGGCCAGTGTATCGAGGGTGAGAGTAAGGGTCAACCGACGATTTTCTTCCCCTAACTTCACTCTCAGTTGAAAAATAAACTTAGTAGGGATATGTTCTAGTGCTCTATTTGGATAACAACTCTTTTTTTGGCATGATAGAGACTGAAAAGCCCAGAACAAAAGCTACATCAACTAATATATAACTCTGAGATCACCGGCGAGGGATGCAATCGGTGGGGGTAGTAAGTTTGTGTGGTCGTGACACGCTTGTCTGTTACCGCTAGCGTGGACCAATTATAATAAGCAATTAAGGGTTATTTTTAATGTCTTATTAGTTTCATTAAAAATTTCATTATTTTGGTTCACTTAAGAACCTCTCTCTCTCTCTCTCTTTATATATATATATATATATATATGTGTGTGTGTGTGTGTGTGTGTGTGTGTGTGTGTGTGTGTGTGTGTGTGTGTTATATTGTGATATAAAAAAGCTAAGTTTATCTGCATTTGAAAAAGTAAATTATCGATTTACAAAATTCATTATTTATTACCTAAAAATGACTAAATGTTCTTTTTCAAACAAAATTATTTGTGAACCATCTAAAAAAATAGGTAAATGAATAATAAGGCCTTATTTGATACAAAAGTGGGAAAATGCAAATGATTCAGGGCAATTGATTTTAGGACAAATAATTCTAAGACAATCCAGTATTTTCCAACATGTGTCAATTTGATACAAGTTGGAAAGTGATCCATTTTTCACCATATCTATCAAACACAAAAGTTGAAAAATAGAAATAAATGTGAAAAGTTTGTTTACAGAACACACAACCACATACAAATATATATATATATTGAGAATATTATTTCTAGAATATATATACACATACATATACAAAATATATGAAATATACCAAATATATACATATATGAAAATATAAGAAATAATAAAAATTATATATGATAAATATATACATATATGAAATATACAAAATATACAAAATATACGAAATGTATGAAATATTTACAAAAAATATACAATATATATAAAATATTTAAAAAATACGAAATATATAAAATATTATTAAAATATAAAATATTTAAAATATTAGTAAAAGATGCAAAACATATGATATATATTATATATATACAAAATGTATAAAAATATATGAAATATATTGAATATACGAAATATATTAAATATACAACAAATATATTAAATATTTTTTTATAAGTAAATGGTTCAATAAAACGTACCCGCCTAATGGGGCGGAATCCCGTATATAAAAAGTATACAAAAAAAAACAAAGGGCCGGAGCCCAAACAAAGGATAGTCTAACACTCGAAACTCCACCAAAAACTCAAGGAAAAGAGACAACGATGTAACCCACTTTTTTCGATGCCAAGAAAGAAGAAGGCGTAGAAAACTGTACTATAAATGTGAAGGATCCAACTCGACCCCCAAAGCATCTCCAATTTCTCTCCTTCCCAACAGTCCAGAAGATACAATGTGGAACCATATTCCAAACACCCCTGACACCAAGCTAACCCCTAGGACTCCCCCAAGCATCCAACACCCCGCTCACCTCCCATGGCATAACCCACAAGATCTTATCTAAAGAGAAGATCAAATCCCACAAACCCCTATATTTGAACTAATCATCATGACCATGCCATGAAAAATTCCTCCACCGTACGACGCATCATCTAAGGAAACTCTTCCATAACCAGAATAAATAGAAAAGGGGGCAACGAGTCACCCTTCCTACGACCCCAAGTGCTCGAGAAGAACCCTTATGGTACCCCATTCACAATGACAGAGAAATTGACAAAGGAGACACATCTCTTCATCCACCTGCACCACCACTCCCCCAAACCCATCCTCCTTAGATGAGAAAAGAGGAAGTCCCAGCACACATGATCATATGACTTCTCAACATGAAGATTGTAAATAATACCCCGGATCCCACTTCTCAACCTAGACTCGATGCGCTTGTTTGCCACGAACACTGCATCAAGAATCTGATGACCACCCACAAAAGCATTCCGAGCATCAAACACTAGAGGATTAATCACCTTTCTAAGCCTAACTGATAAGACCTTATAAATGAGTTTATACGCATTACCAATACTTCTTATGGGTCTGAAGTCGCTCACATCTGTCGCTCCCTCAATGTTCAGCACAAAATTAATGAAAGTAACATTCAGACTCCTCAAAAAGTACCCCTATCATATAACTCGTAAAAAACCTCCATCACATACTCCCGGATAACCATGTAACAATGCTAGAAAAAGGCCATAGTGAACCCATAGGGGTCGGACACCTTGTCCCCACACATAGACCTCAAAACCTGGATCACCTCCTCCTCCGTGAACACCCTTTCCAACTATGCCAAATCATACCCCAAAATCCTAGACACCAAAAGCTCATCCATCTTGGGATGCCAGGACTCCTCCTCCGTATACAATCTCGCATTGAACTGACTGATCTCCCTATGAATGTCACTCTCCTTGGTGTACTCCACCTCACCAACTACAATATTCCCAATATGGTCAAAGAGGCGATAGGAATTAGCCGCTTTATGGAAAAACTTTGTGTTGCTGGATCATTCCCTAAGCCAAAGAGCCCTTGACTTTTGCCTCCAAAAAAGCTCCTCCTGAATCAGTCTCCTCCCCCCCTCCCTTTTTTTCTCTTCCCTAGCCACCCTTTTAACCCCCAAAAGACCGCCCAACCCTTCTCTCTCGTCGAGGCCCCGGATTTCCTCCATAAGATGTGCAATCACCCCCCCCCCCCCCCACATGCCCAAACGCATAACGGTCCCAACAAAAAAGATTCCCTTTAAGACGGAACAATTTAAACACCAATCTAAAGCTAGCATTCCCCTCCACTTCATACTCACTCCTCCAGTGCTCGACCCTATCAACAAAGTCCTCCTCCTTAAGCCACATATTCTCAAATCTAAATGGGGACCTCTCGCCCCTTCTCCCACCACACTCCAGGAGGATAGGGGAGTGATCATAAGTAACCTGCGGAATGTAGGATTGAGTTGCCCCCATAAAATATTCCTCCCACTCATAGAAATAAGAAATCGATCAAGCCGAGAAAACGAAAGGTCATCCTTATGAATGGACCAGGTAAATAAACCTCCCTTCAAAGGAAGATCCACAAATTCCAACTCATTAATGAAATTAGAGAAATCCCTCATAATATAATTCAATCACACCCACCACTCCTCTCAAAGGGGAAATGAACAATGTTGTAATCACCCCCGTACACCACAAAACACCCCATACACTTTTGTCCGCGCCAATATTTCCTACAACTCTTGCCTATACAAGTCCTCGACTGGATCATAGACCCCCAAAAAACACCACATAAATACGTCCTCAATATTCCTGAATAAACAAGAAAGGGACCAACATCCTACTAACACGTCAATTTTCTCCACCACTCTATTATCCCACATAATAACAACCCCTCCTAATGCCCCCTCTGAATCCATGAAACACCACTCTATACTACACCCTCCCTTGATAGACTGCACCATCTCCTTATCCATAACACCCATCTTAGTCTCTTGAAGGAAAACAATATCCAGCCTCCATCGCGATAAGGCTCCACTAACCACTCATCTTTTCTCGGGGTCATTCAATACCCTCACATTACAGGAAATAATACGTAACTTCATTGAATACCGGTTATAACCCCTTCCTCCTCCACCCCCTCTACCGCCTCAACCCCACCCCTCCGCCTCTCCTCCATATCATGGAACAACGTTAGTGCCTCCTTCTCATTTCCCAAATATGTTAACCCTGAGAATTTGTTGAATTCTACAATCATACTAGACACCCATTTCTCCACCTCACCCTCTAGTACATTCTTGAGTCTCTTACCCCCGGACACCTCCCCATCCCCCTCCGACCCCCAATCTCAACCCACAACTTAGGAGACGAACATACCAAATTACACAACTCCTTCCCACTCAAAGAATCCCCCGAGGTGCTAGAGAAATCCTATACATACGAATTCTCCTCCAACGCTCCTTCACCCTCCTCCCTGACTGTACAAAGTGGACCACCACTAAGTATGCCCGCACATGGCGAGCACGCAGGAACACTACCCTAAAAAAACAATTGAACTCGCACAATCGTTACCCGTCTGCCCTACCGTCATAACATTTTTACTTGTAACGATCACCTCATTCCACTTTTTTATCATATTATAAGACTCCCCCCCCCCCCGGCCTAATTTTTTTTCTAAATACCCCCTTTTAATCACCGTGACCGCCCAATTCTATTAGAGTTTGACGACTGTTTACTCTATTTTCCTACAAAAGGAATGCTAAATTTAGTCTGACTAGACTTCTTTAATGGAATAAAAACACCCCGGAGTTGGTCCTACCCCCACTTCCATCCCAGAAGACAAACCACCACAATATTACTACACGGTACACTAAGTCGATCCATTCCACACATGTTGTCTTCAAATAAATCCACTTCCCCCAAAAGGATCTTTTCAGAATTGACAATCTGCAAATCTACCACTTCACAAACATCAAATGTCTTCACCAATCGACCACTTTTGGCTACTGGAACCCCTAAACCCAAGAAGCTACCAGCGTTAGTCTCATAAACCTTAGTCTCATCAACCACGTGGCCCTAACTTAGCACCCTATTGTTCCTATGCTCCATGCAAAGCCCCACCTGAGCACTTGTACCAATGACAAGGAGCCCAAAAATCTCCCCCGAAGAAGAAGCAATGCCTGAACTGAGCATCCTCGCACCTATCAAGTACCTTGCTCTAGAAGCTACACCCGTCATCGTTAAATCCCCACTAGAAGAAGGTTTGCCTATGATTGTTTGAACCCTGCTCCTTAGTTCACTTTGATCACAAGGGATTTTTAGTAAATAATTCCCAGACACACCCTCAACTGCTCTATGCTCAACCCGCTTCAACCTCATCTCAACTACCCAACGGGAGTTATAGTGCCTCCCCATGCACCTTCCAAAGACCTGCTTACCCTTGCTATAACCTCTAGACCCAATGTTCCCTCCAACCACTTGCCTTGGTATTTTGAGCCCACCAATATTGATATATTAATATATGAAATATATGCATACATGAAAAATATATGAAATAAACAAAATATAAAAATATATGAAAATGTATGAAATATATACACGAATTATATAAAATAAATATATGCATACATAAAATATACGAAAAGTATATAAATATACGAAATAGATGATATATTTAAAAATATACGAATTATATAAAATATTTAAAAAATATATGAATATATTGAATATAAATATAAACATATATGAAATATACGAAATGCACGAAATGTACTGAAATCTACGAAATATATATCTAAATGAAATATACAAAATATATATATTTACAAATTTACGAAGTATATATATTTATATATTTACAAAATAAAATTATTAAACTAACATAGTACCTGATGACATACTCCCTCAAAGCATTGTATCTAATATATTTGCTCGGTATTTGGTAATTACAAACGTAAAAAACTAAAACCGTAATATATATATATATATATATATATATATATATATATATATATATATATATATATATATATATATATTATATAAATGTACTTAAATTAGTTAAATATATATGATTTGAAATTATAAAAAATAAGTAAAAATATTTTTCAAAATTAAAGTAAATTTTCCAAAAGAAATTTTGCTATTGTATTTTGAATTTCAAATAAAGATGTTACTTCTTGTGGAACATTACTTATACTCTACTCAATTATATATTACGCTTATTGCGCCTACTTCAAATCTGCATATTCAGTCAACTATACAACTTGTATAATATCTACTATATTATATAGATTTCAAAATTTCTCGTGTTCATTTTTAACTCCTAAAAGAATGAGATACCTTATATCCACAAAACTCTTTTTTTGGTAAGCAAGGGTGATGATTGCAGTCATACCGAAAAATGAAAAACAATGATAAAGAATGTTAATAGTTATTGCTATCATATCTTTCTCTAGACCAAACTATCCTCCTTTTTTTTATAGAAGGAACCCTAGACGTCATACCGCCCTCCCCCTCTTTATCCTTCGTGAGGAAGTGGGGGATGACCCTCTCCCATCTTCATTTTCTTTGCAACAAATTAGTTTTAGTTTTAGTAAATGTTAAATGGTCATTCCTTTGTGACAATTTTAGGTCTATCTTTTATGAGAGTTTTGTCCCTCCTTTTGGTAAGGTTGTTTGTGGTAGTTTTTCTCTCTTTGTGTGGTTTATGTTCTTATTAGAGGCTTTGTGTTGTGTCTTTTCCTTTCGACAGAGTTGCGCCCGATGTTGTGATCGGTAGTGTGGCCTCCGTTGAGATTGGGTCGAGATCCATTAACCAATCTTTGACTATTTTTCAGTCTAAATGCTTATTTCTTCTCTTTCTCAGTTGGTGTTACTTGTCTCTCTGGGACAAGCTTCAATGGAATATATCTATATTAACCACTCTTATAAAAAGATTTTTATATCGATTGATCATTTTCTCCCATATGTATTGTGTATTTTTCCCATACCTCATTTTATGGATCACTGGAGAGTCCACTTTACCAGATATTTGACCGTTGCGACATACATTGGTGTTGAAAAGTTTGTTTTTATAGTGTTATCATTTATCAACTTAAGATGTACTCAATGTTTAGGCATTTTATATCTTATCTATGTATGGTATGTTATGCCACGAACTTTATATTTCTTATCAATTATTAATGAGAGATACATTTTCTTTAAAAAAAAATGTTATTAGTTATATATTCTCACAACGAAATTACATAATCCTCTTATTCTCCTTACTTTATACAATACCTATAATATACTTTACTAACCCCATAGCTAAAAAAGGGTGTGTCCCCATAAAAATAGGTGTACTTCTCTCTTTCCCTTTTTAACATAGGTGTACCTCCTATACATGATGTAAATAAACTAAATTTTTATTTCAAAAATGGGGAATAAGATGAACTGGGAGAGATTACAAACTTTTTCTAAAAGTAAAAGAGCTCCTGGAATAATTATTATTAAAAAATGATGCTTAATAAAAAATAATATAACAATTAACAATTAATAGTCATTGTCTACATCAACTATAATAGGTTTGTGAACCATATAAAGAATAGGTAAACGAATAATTAATCCATTTTATCGATCAATACATCTATTTTACCATTTATTTCAAAAAAATTCGGTTCATCGTTCAACCGAAAACTCATTATACATATATCGTTTCTAATAAATTTATACAAAAAAAAGTGAATCTGGTGTATAACTGTAAAACATACATCATTTCAAAAAATGTCACTTTTCTAAAATTTCTCTACAAAACTAATATGGGCTTTTGTATTACACTATCATATGGTTCAAGATTTTTTTTACTGTATTATCTTAAAACATATTTGACTATAAAATTAAATCCATGTTGAAAGTTAAATTGAAAAACCATGACTCCATATCCATGTTCAATCTTACATGTTACATTTAATTGATGCTATACTTTTCCTAGCACCTTGCCTATCATTACTCTCCTGGTGAGAGGCATCTTTCGTGATTATGCAGGGTTGAATTATTGGGTCTTTTCATTAATCATCAGTAAAGTTAACAAAAATAACAATTTTGGACATTTTATAATTTTTAGTTACCAAACCCCTTTTCCCATTTTGTATATAAATGAACTTCCACGTATAAAATCATATTTTTAAACCAAATGGAAGAAGGGGGTTCGAAGTAGAAAAAACTCGAATGAATATATATATAAATTTGCATGCTTCATGAAATGAAAAGGTGGTTTAGAAATGATATTTTCAACATTGACAACTCTTAAAAAGAAGAAACATTCACCCAAACATATTGTTCACCTCTTTAAAGAGACCTTTAGAAATGCAATTGGTTGTTATCAAAGATGACAAAGAAATAAATAATAAGAAAATCTACTAATAAAATGACTTTTCTTTTTGTATGTGACAAAACAAAGGGAAAAAAGAAAAATTGAATAATACTTATACTTACAATCCCAACCCATATTTGTTTTCTCTTTATTCACTTCAACTTTCTCAGCAATAATATGAAAAGAAGATAGGACATTTTTCGGAGAGGAAAAAAAAGAAAAAACAATCAAAACATTAATTACCTAATTATATTTTTTACCGTTGAACCCTACAATGTGTAGAAAACATAAGATAATCGAGTTTGAACATCAGTGTCAAGTGGGAAAAAAGTAGATATAAAATTAGGATTCATATAAACCCCGAGAGAGGGGGAGAGAGAGATAGAGAGAGAGAGAGAGGATGTGGGTGGGATTACGGGAGGAGGAGATAAATAGGGTATTGGATAGAGAGATGGGGTACGTTTGGAAAGTATGATGCTTTTATAAGAGTGCCAGAATGTGTCTTGACATGAATTAAAGTAGTGGGTACTTTTGGAGGGTAGTGACCAATATTTTGGTCTAATATTGGTCAATGGTGGAAGAGAAGGGGTGAGGGAGGGGGAGTATGACTATTTTATAATGGTTTTAGGCCGTAATAAATTTAACACATTCTTAAATCGTTCAAAATTTCGTATTGATGATGCTAAAAATTTCAGCATGGTTTTGAACCGTGCCAATTTGAAATGTGTTGTTTCGGTGTAGTGATCATGAATTAAAAAAAAACATAATGAGAAACTTGTTCCCATCGCAGATTTCTAACTCTAACTTTCTTCATCCTTCCCCAAGCAATTAAATTACAAACCTCATCAGATTTGTCAATGAAGCGATAACTTCAGCTATATAGAATCCTGATTCCAAGGTTAAACTTTTATCAACATGAAAACAAAGAAAATTATTCTATAACATAATCCTATGCAATGGACCATTATATATACCTTTTGCTCGTTATGTAGTCTATGAATGTTTTTGTCAGCCACTCAATATGATAGATTAATTTTTTTACGACGACGGGAAAGAAAAGGCATAACAAACATTAGGGAGTTACAAAGCAGAAATACCTCAGCAAAGGATAAGCCCTCCTCGTTGAGCTCACGATCAAGCATTTAGATCAGCTCATCCAGAATAGTTTCATATTCCACATACAAATCATTCACCTCCTTAGCCAAGTGCACTATGTAATCAGCTTCAATATTGCTGACTCTAGGGACATATAGGATAGTCGCATTTAAACTTCTCTCGAGGTCCTTACAATCTTTAATTATGTTTTCCAGTGGGTGATTTCTAGTGTTTTCTTGATTTATGAGGTTTATCGTTTCCAGGTATACATTTTTCAGGTATTTTTTTTCCATTTCCTTCAAACTGCAATGTTGAAGCCGTGGAATATTCCTTCAAGATTCGCATGGAGCAGATTAGCGGTGCGCTAGATTTTCCCCACAAAACCCACAATCCATTCTCTCTCCGTCGTTTCTCACTACCCCTCTAAAGGAGCCCATACAACTATGATTGTTAAAGACACCATTCGTATGAATCATGAAGGCATGTGCAGAAAAAATTGAGCATAAAGTGAGAGATGATAACTTTCTACCACTAGTATTTGCTCTATTAACTTTTTAGGATTCAAATAGGTTTGTCAAGAAATTCATAGATTGATGAGAAATCATTAATGGCGAATCATTAACATTATTGAAAATGAAGTTGTTTCTAGACTTCCAAATTTTCCATAAAGTTATAATAAAGCTTTTTTACCTGTGATGGTCAAAGTGCCCCTAAGCATTATCTGTGACCAAATCATTTATATTACCTGGAGAGTTATTATAGGTTGAATAAGTATAACCGATGGCCTCCCATACCTCCCTCGCGTGGTAGCAATCCTTAAACAAGTGGGTGTTGTTCTTTACCAGGTCACAACGTGTGCATTCCCCATTAGATGCAAGCCCCCATTGCATGTGGTATTCATTAGTATGGAGCTTACCATAGAGGATCAACCATATGAAAGTAATGAGTTTAGGTGGTATGTTAAGTTTCGAATTTTTTTTCTAAACCTCCTATAGTTGAGTCTTCTCCTATATAGTGATCGGCGAGTGATAATAGGATTTTATAGAAAATTTCTCATTTCAACTGGGAGCCCAAGAAGGTCTATCGAGATGCATAGATTAATTATTATTTGATAGGACCATGTACTAATTATTCACTCTATATATCCAACTAGTGGTGAATACTAATGTCAATGAGTTAATTATATAAGTCCTTTTCCAAAATACAAATCATCTTAACTATAGTATTTTTTTTATTTAAATATGGGTATCATGTTTACAACATTAACATACAATAAGGTGAAAATTAAGGTTAGTTTCATAATAGATCTATGAATCTCCTTGTGTTAGAAAAAGCATGCTTAAACAACAACTGAATTTATTACCTATATATGCTGATGCAATTAGAAATACCGTTAGCCCCTGAATTGCGTGTTTATTAATGGTGAGGCTAATTCGCCAGTCATTAAAATCTTAATGCATGTCCATTCATTCTTTAATTTTTCACCCTATAATTAGTTAAGATAGTTATAATGAAAACTAGTTGTAAACTGGGGGCAATGTGCGAAACATAGGAAAAAAGTAACTCTCAAATTTTCCAAAAAAACTCACAATGAGAGAGGATGAAACAGATTGAAAACTGAAGAGAGGAAAAATACTATTATAGAGGGAGTCTAAGCAATGAACATACCTAGAAAAATTTTGGTTAAGAACGTCATAAGTCGAAAGGATGAATTGAAATCTGAAGTTGCTGGTAAACAATGCCTAGTTTCACTAAATAAATGAATGTTATAGCATTTCTAAAGTCTTAAATTAAAAAATGCACTTAAAAATGTATTTTTTTAAATAGGTGTTTTTTTTAACAAAAAAAACTATATTTTATTCAATAATTTTTATCCTTGCAAAAAAAGTAAAATTTGTTATTATGTAAAATAGTTAAAACTATTATTTACTTTTTAAAAGAGTGTATAATTTTTATTTTATTTATTTTATTTTATTTACTTTTTCGAATAATTTGAAGCATTTTTATCTTTTATGGAAATGTAAATAAAAAGGATAAATATTTAACAGAAAGGCCGGAGGAAATTAAAAAAGAGAAAAGAATGGTGGAGAAATAGGATGCCATGTGGACGTGCTTTTAATACCTATGCAATGCATTTTATATTATAGAATATATATAGTTGTTAAAAATGTTCTTTTGCCCCCTGCCCCGAGTATATACTCATTTAAGTCCGAATTTGTGCTAAATTTATGGATATAGCATGCTATAACTAATCACTTCACTACCTCTCCTTTTACTTTTTTCCCTTTTTAAGAAAAATAAAAGAAGTCACAACTTCCCCTCACTTCAAGATTACTCAAACAATTAGGCAAGGAGAGAAAAAATAGTCATTGTGGTTGTCAACAGATCAATCATTTTATCTTTGTGTTATTGTCATATATATAAGAAGGGGGGGGGGGGGAATCCATTATCTATAGTCCATGAGAGTATTCGACTGGTCCTGATGGATTAACACTTGGGTCGGCCCAAATCTTAACTCAATTTTCACACGGACATTTTAGTGGTATAACGACACTTACAGATATGGTCAAATCAGGTACCAAAAATCTCGGATGAGATATTCAAGTACCTTATGGAAAATCCGTACGATGGTTAGAATTCCTTGAACAACTCAAACTTTGTAACAACATACCTATAAATTGTATACCCCGGCCCACGGCAAAGGGACTGAAACTTGAAATTTTTAGAGACACTTAATAAGAACATGTAACCTCTCCGTGGACGTTGGAAAATTGCCAAACCACGTAAATTGTTTTTTTGCGTGTAATTTCCTTTACTTTGTGCTATTTGTGATTGTTTTCATGGAATCTCTTATTGTGATACTTTTCTCCACTCACAATTGGCACTGTCTATGGGAAACAACTTGTATTCCTAAGAAAGAATTCATTACGAGAAATCCCACAATGTTTCACCACAACAACAATATCCCCTAAGACGACGATGTCCAATAAGACCCAGTTGCTCCTAGGGTTAGGTCTGAGATTCGATAATATATAAACCCCATATTTCACCAGGATAGGCAACCCTCGGAAGAAATCCATGGGCAACCTAGGTCTACCCATATTTCTGGGTTGGTCGATGATTATGAAGATAGGCTTCATGAACAAGAGGAGGTTGTACGCCTCTAAGTGGAAGAAAATACCTGTACAGATGACTCGAAAGAATGGAGAGAGACCTCTAAAGGGCCACTCGAAAACGTCATAGAGGACTCCTAGGCCTCAGGCTAGCAAAACTCTCAATCGAGGAAGGAACTCCAGGAATGACCAGGAAAGAACTGAACATAAAAGATTAGAGCGAGGGAGATCAGAGCATGGCTAGTAGGAGAGGCACCCCATAAGCAATGATCGACAAAACTAAGACTTAAGGATTCTGGTCCGTAGGGAGATGGACCAACATCCAGCTCACCGAGGAGATAGATGCACTAGAAAGATAGCTAGAAAGTCTCTCAATACTCAGATGAAGTCCCATTTTTTAAGGGCAATCGAGTAAGACGAGTCCTTGAAAAAATTCACTCTCCCCAGGTTCAAGGTCAACGATGGAAAAACAGACACCATAGACCATGTCAGGAAATATCGATAGGCAAATGACCTTATGGAGACACAATGATGCACTTATATGTAGTATCTTCCCTTCTAGACTACATGATGTAGTACATAAATGGTTTGAGATAATTATTCATATGTCGATCGGGAATTTCGCAGCACTGGTAGAGGCCTTCACGATGTGATTCATAATTAGCAGCTCCCGTTCTAAGTGGATGGATGCACTACTCACAATAAAGCAAAAGCCACAGCATAACATCTGAGATAATGCTAAAAGATATTGGGAAGTTTTCAATGATATGGATGATTTCTTGGAGCAGGTTGCCATAGTATTCTTTAAAATCAGCTTGTCGACCACCTCTTAGATGTACAAATCCCTTACTAAAAAGGAGGCCACTATCATCGATGATCTTATGGATCATATTGAGAAGTATGCCAAGATGGAAGACGTGGTCCATCCTAGTGGAGGGGACAACGATTGGGCAAAGAAAAACATGAGGTGCTCTGGTATTATTTGTGAAGAAAGGGAATCGATTGATGAGGTTGTGTGTTGAGTACTGAGCATTGAAAAGGTCACGATCTAGAATAAATACCCATTTTCCCACGTTATGACCTGTTCAAACAATTGAGAGGAGAAACCTACTTCTCGAAGGTTGACTTGAGGTCAGGTTATCACCAGTCATGTATTAGGTATCCCTAAGACCTCATTCCTTATGCAGTACGGGTCGTATGAGTTTAGGTTATGGCATTTGGGCTAACTAATGCAACAGTTGTATTTATGGATCTTATGGAAATGGTGTTCGAAGATTTCTTATACCAGTTCATGATTATTTTTATAGATGGCATTCTGGTTTATTCTGGGACTAAGGGTGTGAGCATGCACACCATTTGTGTATGGTTTTACACACGTTACGGTACCATCATTTGTATGCCAAGTTCTAAAAATATGGGTCTGATTATGAAAGGTTCAGTTATTGGGTCATATTGTGTCTTAGAGAGGCATTTCAATGGATCCGAGTAAGATAGTAGCGGTGAGGGAGTGGGTTCATCCCACGAAACCGAGGGCATACTATCATGGCTTTCTTTGTCTCAATGTATTAGGTGATCTCTGAACTATTCATCATGGCTTATTGGTACCTGTGTAAAATAATTGAAAAATAAGGAATCAGAAAATTTTGGCCCAGTAGATAATTCGAGTTCTATAACAATATAAATATGGGAATCTATTTATATAGCATAACTGGGTCTAAAATGCTCGAAATGTAAAATAGTGTATAGTAATCTGCAGCTACAAGAAATATCAACATAACTAAATAGGGGTATACTGAAGTCTGTGATAATGAAAGAACTGTATGGTGATTATAACCGAATATGGTGTTTATTGAGTTATACATTAGGTTCAAACTATACTATGATAACCCATAAATTATCATCTATAGGGGCTGGAAATGTGTAGTC
The DNA here is from genome assembly GCA_949130495.1 of Sambucus nigra. NCBI lineage: Eukaryota > Viridiplantae > Streptophyta > Magnoliopsida > Dipsacales > Adoxaceae > Sambucus > Sambucus nigra. Next base: position 106,067,774 of record OX422213.1, on the reverse strand, counting down.
ATACCATTATAAACGCACTTGAACAAGCAATCTCGATAATTGGGGAATAACCAAATAACTTGGCACACATAGCTAGAGTGGCACTCATACGTAGAGAAAGTATAACAATAAGGCACTCAACACCCAAGTCCTTCAGGTCAATTAGAGTTATCGGGTGTTTACAGGGTCTAATCCCTGGATTATACGGTATGCTAATAAAGGTTTCATTGATAAAATGGCAAGCTATATTGAACATCAGATAATTGAAACCAAGTTTAATAATATGCAGGGTATACTGCAATATGGTAAAACAATTTAAATCACTGTTCAACAGGATACAAGGGTGTACTGTAGTTTGGATAATTTACTAAAATCAAACAGGTTGTCAGAGTTGGGCTGGCTTGAGGTTAATCAAATAAAAGATTGAATCAATATTAACGGTACATTTGAACTATCAAAGAGTTCATAAATGAGAATACGAGTTTAAGGCTATCATATAGTGATATAACAAGCAGTAATGTCAAAGACATAAGCTCAAGGTATAATAGTGAAATAGAACCACCTACCGATGTTTACGAGCTTTTCGTTGTTATTCAAGGGTCTTTCATTGCTACATTCCAGTTCTCGTAGTTATTTGACTCGAGTGGGTATATCAGTGTTTGAGTGAAATGGTTCGGGTTCATGATGTCATACATCGTTAAGTAATTATGAATAAAACTTATATTTTTTTAAATGGAATCAAGGGATTCAATTTGTCTAAATAAATTGAATAAACACTATTTAATATTTTATTAAAATATTAATCTGGTCAAATAATCGACTTAACTATTTTAATAAAATGTACATTTTTATACGAACATATAGATCTTTTTTTCTCTCACTATTATATTTTATATTGTTTGAGTGCCAACATTCGGTACAGGTAGTATCAAATTAAAATAAAAATAAAAAAGTCCCTTCCTTATTTGGATAATAAACCAATGGTAATCTCACTTCCGATATTAGTCAACATAACACAACAATTTGTTCAACACCTGCATAATCATATTTTTAATAAAAATGGCTCGTAATAGCATCTCTGATTATAACGATGAAATTTCGAGTCGTTTTGTATCATAATTCGTTATAAACATATTTTTAAAAGAAAAGTGACAATTTTATTAGAAAAATGTTGACAAGTCCAAATATACTCATAAAAATGTATGATTACTCGTACGTGTCGGGATTTCGTGTTTACGACCATTTGTATACGTAAATCAGTAAAATAATAAATAGGTATTTTTTTAATAAAAAATTACACTTAGACAATACTGAAATGAGATTACAACACCCGGAACCAACCCCGAGGTGTAATCGAATCGGACAAAAGTTTAGTAAAAATCCAACAAAAATTGTAATATTCTATGATATTATATATATCCACACACACACACACACACACATATATATATATATATATATATATATATATATATATATATATATATATAAAACGAAAACTAACAGGTGAAAACCCATTCCTGTTTGGGGTATTGAAATCACTAACCACCACCATGGAAATGGGTGGTGGTCAAGCTTCAAACACACACATATACATGCACATACAAACATCCATTCATCTATATAATCTATAGAAGCTTCGAGCTTTGTTAATGGCAGCAAACGAAATAAAAAAATAAAAAATGAAATTAGATAAAGAAGAGGAGGCAACAATGGTCGACGGCATAACTCGGGGGAGGTTGGTCGGCGTGGCTTGGGGAGAGAAGAGGAAGCCGGTGCTGGCTTGGGGTGAGGGAAAAAAATAAGTTCGTGGGTGAGAGGGATATGGATTGGGTGTAAACAGGAAAGGGGGAAATCGGTTTTTGGGCGGTGGGTTTTCTAACAGAGAATCGTAATTTAAGAGAGAGAGAGAGAGAGAGAGAGAGAGAGTTGTGAAATCATGGGTGATGAAAATCGAAGGATTAGATCCCTATTTATAGTTGTTAGGTATAATACAGTCACCATAGGATGATTACATAAATGAGTGTATTTAGTACTTGCGTATAATTTTGAACGGGTATTAATTTTTATAATTTTTAAAATTTTATCCAACTATCAATTAGTAATGGAGTGCGTAGGATGCGTTTCTGTATTTTTTTCGCTTTGACATTACTTTTGGATAATTCTAATTTATACACACTATATTTTAAATAATAATTAAAAGTAATATGTTTTAAACTCGTTCTATTATCCATTTTTTTATGAAAAATATTCTATTTCGAGCTAGAGAATAAACATATTGACTCTATTTTCATGTTAGGGACAATACGTACGGGTTTTAATTTTTGTGAAAATTATAAATAGTCCGTAAAAGTCAATTTGACACATAAATAATTCAATTAAATTAAAATAAAAAAATCAGGGTATTACAATCTACCCACCTTAAAAAAAATTATCCTCGAAATTCTGATATCCTAAAGTTTCAAATTCTCATAGTGTGTGTATCGTCTAAGGTATGTATCACACTGGAAAAGTTTATTATTGACCAAGGTCGGTCTTTTGCTATTAGTGTATAACCTAATCATATAAGGAATAATGAGATAATCAGGAATATATTAATCAATTTAACTCAATGGTTGAAGTGAAATAAACACAATTATACATTATGAAACGGATCAACAAGTAAAAATATCACGAACTAGTTCAGGTTAAAGGTTGCGGATTGCTTATAAATTGTTATCCCATATTATCTATTTATAGGCATTAGGACATAGTAATTATATACAATAATGCCAATCCAATAAAATTGGAGCAAATCAATTTAGATAACTAGAGATAACAGTTTCTGAAAAGGGATTTCAGATAATTAATAGGCATTTTTACAAGCTTTTCCAGGTATCGTGTCTCAAAATAGGGGTTTTGGTAACATGGTTCATATATGGTCTCATGGTTTGAGGTTCATTTCAGACAATGCATTTCGTCATGCTATACTAATAGTTACGGGCAAGAGAATATGATAGGTCGAATCATGGGTTTTATAATAACAGTATTGTATAGTTGTTTAGAAAATAGGTATTTGTAAGTAAAGGTTGTGTTTCAACAGTTTATACTCGAAGGTTTATAGGTAGTCTTTCCAAAGTTAATCAACACGAAGTTGATGTTAACTAAACCGTAAATTATGTTTTAAGGATTCTCATAACTAGTCCAAAGAAATGTCGCATTCTAGACTAATGATGTGTATTCATATAGTCACTTGATCATCTTTTTAATAGTTTATATAATTAAGATGTTCTCGCCTTCGTTTTCACAATCAGAACTGGTAATCACTACAAAAAAAAAAAGTTAACTTTGAGACGGTGACATAACATTCCTTAAAGATCGTTTATCCATCTCAAATACTTTTTGGGACGCTATTTGGGACGACGAGGTTTTTTTTATAGGGGTTATAAATACCTTTTGGGACGCCATAGCAGTCTCAAAAGAGTTTTTTAAGATAGGAACATATCCTTCTCAAAAGGTCCTCATTTTATATGACCCTTTTGAGACGGCACAAGAGTTGTCACAAAAGAGTGTTTTTTAGGCGGGTATTAATCTGTCTCAAAAGGTTACTATTTTAGAAGGACTTTTTGAGATGCTACAAAGCCGTCTTTAATATATTTTAGGACAGTTTTATCAATCCCAAAAGAGGTCAAGGGATCTCAAAAATTTTCCACCAATATTTTATGGAGAATTAAATCAACCGCTAAAGTTTAATATAGACTTGAATTACATTTGAGATAACACAAACAACGAATAATCATAAAATGTAATACATAAGATTATTTTCAACCAACACAATGAATCAATTTCATTCAATAATAAATAGAGTTCTTACAACCATCTCCAAATATTCATCAAAATAAGAATCATAACATAATGTTCAAATATTTGACTTGACAAAAAAACACATTAATTTATTAATACACCAAACACGTAATGCTTTTATTAAAGTAATTACTCAACACTAAAGCGCACGACCTCCAATACCATTGATTAATATTTGCATGTTTGACAAAAATGGTCGCCTAGATAAAAAGAAACATAATGTCAATTATGTCAGAATTAATATCCCTCGTTAACAATACAATGTGGAAAATAAATCAGTATAGTATATTCTCATCACATACAATATACCTATCTAACTATTATTTTTTTTAAATTCGGTAGAGTTTCCTTTGTTTATTCATGAAAACCACAGGTAGCCAACCTATTTTAAACATTAAAATTAATTCTAAGAATAATGTACACCAACCAACAGAAAATTTTAACCACCACCATAGAAAATTTTCACCACCACCGTTGAAAATTGAAATTTAAACGAGAGAATTTTCCATCTGAATCTCTCTCTCTCTCTCTCTCTCTCTCTCTCTCTCTCTCTCTCTCTCTATATATATATATATATATATATATATATATATATATATATATATATATATATATATTGTAACACCCCGCCTAATTAAATACCAGGTGATCAGTCTTTTATTAAATTAAAAACCAAGGTGAACGGTTGGTTCATTCTTAGCATCACTGTCGCAAAATAAAATTTCCAATTTAAATACCATAAATAATTAAGCTAAGTGTTAAAAAAATTTAGAACCTTATTTTCTTTTTATTTAATCCAAGTTTGAAAACTTTTTTTATAATTAACAATTTGAGAATTCACACATACTAGGGAGGGATAATAGCACACGAGAATTTAAAACATCTAAATAAACCAAACCAGTTTAAAACTATAAACGAAACCATTCTGACAATAATAAAATCCCAAAGAGTACCGAATAATAGAAATATAAATGAACATAAAAACTCTGACGAATCCAACTGAATAGGGAAACGGACGACACATGCCCTAACTAATCAGAAATTAAATAAGAGTAGAGTCAACAACGAGGTCGTCTAAGCAATGGCCTACAACTCCCACATAAGCTGCAGCGCGTCTGTTCCAATTAATCTAAGCATGACACCCTTGTGGCTGGGCACCTGTAATATATATATATATATATATATATATATATATATATATATACAAGGGGAAAGAAATAACAGGAAACGAGTCAGAGCCCGAGTGTAAAACAGTTTAAAAATAGTTTAGAAAGTATTTAAAATGCTTACCGGCTAATGCAACAACCATGTTCGTGTGCGACACTCTCTTGTAAATTATCACCTCTCATCTAGTGCGCACACCTATCGTACTAATAAATCTCATCGGTTTCTTTAACTTATTCTCCATAAGATTTTATCATGTGAAAAGTAAGGTTATGATATTTACTTTAGGAAAATAATTATCTTTAAGATTTCTTACGTTATTTAGGACAACTCATTACCGTTATAAAGTTCCCGAGCACTTATAAGAAAGTTGAAGTATTTATTCATTACGTATATACTTATAAGCACAGTAAAAAGTTCCCATATACATATACGTATATATATTAGTCACGCATATAATATATATACTAACGGCGCCCCACTTAAAATCTATAGTGCTGGCATACTCTGCTATCAAGTCCCCGTATCACTCAAACAAAGAGAAATACTAGTTCGGAATCACTCTCGAACTGTATTAACACAATACACTCTTAGAACATCTGACTATCATTTTCAGATAGCCTGTATCAAGGATACTATCTTCTAGGGTACGAGTCAATATCCCCCATAAAAGTCCAATCGAGATAACACTGTCCCGGTGCGAAAACCTTCGTGATAGCAAGTAGCCCGGGTATGATTTTTACACAAATACATAATATATGCACAGTTACACCGTCATATATATAAATATTCACAATTTCTAAATTAGGTGCGCCCACAACCCAGAATTAAAATTATCCATTCTTAGCACAATCTACTCAATTATCTCGCATAACGGATTCGTCTCTTTTTATTCTCATATACAATTTATTTCATACTTACTTCTCATCTCTCGAAGTATTCTATCTCACTAAGTATAATTTCAGTAGGTATACCATCTTTAACCTTCCTGCCTAAGTCTTTCACGAGTCCCTCGATTCATTAACGAATTTACTCACAATCTCTAATGTGTACCGAAATTTCTCGTTAGCCACTATTTCATCCCATATTAAATTTCATTCAACGAGGTTTATTTAGACCCTACTGATCTTCCTCACGACTCCTCATATTCTATAAATAATAAGAAAAGGTTCCTACGTAATTAAACCGAATTAAAGAAAAAGGGGAAAATATGCAGTTTTCAGAAGGGGTCGATCGATCGATGTTCTTGAGTCGATCGATCGATTGAAGCAGTTCTTGCCTAGAAACTGCAATTTCAACCTACGGGTTTCAACAATTAATCTTCTCCAAAACGTCATTTAAAATTCCCAAACTCCTAAATAAGGTTACTAATGGTTTTATATACATATATGCATGAATTTCTACATAAGACATGTATAATTTCTTCAACATAATTTAATTAAAGGGCCAATTTGTATTAACTATCAAGAACCCTAATTTTCATAAAACTTCCATTCTTTTAATTTCTTTTCAGATTTCTTGCTTCTAATCTCATACTAATTCGTGGGTTATTCTTTACATATGATTGGGATGTCCAGAAGATAATTATTTCCACCAAAACATGTAATTAAATCCTCAAATTCCTCAATTTCTTGTATGGAACATGTGTATAACAATCCTAATCTAACATGGATGAAACAATAACTAAAAGAAAAGAAAGATAGATAGATACTCGCCTGGGATTTGAGTTTTTGATTTGTTGACGAAAGAGATATGGTTGCGCTCCTCGTCGCGCGATCTGCGCTTTGGTGGTGGTGGCGGTGCAAACGGGTGAGTCTTTGGCCTTGAGTTGCTTGGAAAGCTCTCTAACTCCTTCTCTAATGTCCATTCTTGGGTTTTGTGTTTGTTAACCGTAGAAGACAACTCCTAGAGGCTGATATATCCTTAGAAAATTCGTGGGTTTAATTGCCCAAAAATGTAAAATGTCTATAATACCCTCCCGGGATGCCAATTAGGCTTAAAACGCCCCGAGACCCAAACTAAAATTTCGAGTACTTTATTTTGACTATCTTAACCCTTCGGGACACATCGGTGTACTCGAAAAGGCCATACGAGTGGCTTATAATTTATTCACTTTTACTAATAATAATTTAATCCCAACATGACATAGGCGCGTCCTGACTTAATTTCCTCATATTATTCCCTCGTGACAATTTTTAATAAATTCAATTCTACATATTACTCTACTCAATAAGTAATATTTAACAAATCAACAATTTTCCAATAATTACTAGCTCTCGTCACGCTAGTAAATATTTAAAATAGATTTCTGGATTAATATTAAATTAATCTATCTCAATTAAATTTAATAATTCCTTAAATTTAAAAGCCATAAAAATACGGGGTATTACGTAGTTCCCCCCTAATAATGGAATTTCGTCCCAAAATTCGAAAAATAAGGTCTATCTGGTAAAATAATTTTAGATACCTTATCAGTACGCAAACTATCTACATAGTAAGGCACTCAATCATCATAGCCCCCGCTTCACATCAAACTTGTTTAACACTTTCATTAAAGACACTTCACATTATTCTCCTATCCGACAACATTCACACAAGACATGCCTATACATTATTAATTCCCATTATTTCAATATCATTAGGAGGTAGCACCTCACTAAATGACAACTACTCGGATTTATCTAAACGGAAAACTCCCATTCTGGGAGAAACCATTCGAACATCTGACCACTCTTGTTTGCCTAAAACAGTCTTGGAATTCTACCATAGTCATCAAACTCTTACTCAACCAATCCAAAATTGTGATTATCTGTTCATCCCTTAACATTCAGAGTGAGAAAGTTAAGGTTTTTCCGCACCAAAACCTCAATAAGCATCTTGTTCACAATAAAAAGGACGAGTGCTCCCACGGAACCCAACCATTAGGTAATATCCTTCCCCAATTACTGACTATACTCCACTCGCTAGCTATAACCATTGTGGAAGAGAAACGATCACAATGAATCCAAAATTACTTTCACACTACTCCACTAATGGTTAATCACCGCTCACCTACCCCCTGGGTTATGGGTGATACAACCTTGCTCAAAACTAAACATTGTCCCTGTTGCTTCCTGACATTCCATATTCAAGGTGGGAGTCAAAAATCTCAATCTAAGTCAGAAAAATACCACGTAAGACCACGTACCGGTGCGATCCTTCCTTTCAAAGGAAGACTGGGGCACACTAGCTAATATTGTAAATCACCCCAAAGGAATGTAAATCACTTCCTTCTTGGGCATCTTGTTCCACACGTTCGAAGGAACTCTTGATCCTACCTTGAGGTTGTCAACTCATCCAAGAAACTTTACCGACTTTACCGGCCTCTTCCATTGTAGGAATTGCCGATAGCTACAAATTTTTTTGGTTTGTTCCACTAGTTCCAACCGATTTCTATTTATGAGTAGTTCCCACGAAGACTACTCACTATCTTTCACTCGACATCGACTTCTACTTATAATGTCTCACATTAAGTGACACTTAATACTCCCCTTCTTTCCTTTGCGTATACTGAAAGTTTTGACCCATGCACTTTTCTCCACGATGTGCACTTTCGGACCTTTTATATCGTACTAGTATCTTCACTCTTTGGACGCGTTCTTCACTCTCAACATTTGAATAATTATAACTCCGCTCCGAGTGTCCTCCATAATATTTGAATTCTACCCTTCTTAAGGGATACCCCTTTTTCTAATGGCTTCCCACAGCCTTCCAACCAGATTCGGTGTGCTACTCTGAACACAAATATATGGATTTATCGTCTATCACACGGCGCCCAATCAACTCTACTACTTCCACTTCGTTATGTTAATCCCACAAACATTTATTCCACAAGTCTATTTCCACGTCCCTTTAACTCGGACGATTTTGACATCAGCTACCCAGGATGCCCACACACCCTATAAATCGTGCATACTATCGTAAGCATCACATACGCTTCACACATAACACCCAATTATTTATTTTCCTTGTGCTCGCAACGTGATTACAACACTTGGGTACTTTCAATCACCCTAGAAATCAAAATTTTTAATCCTCCTTATCATCGTTCCACCCCTTAACTCGTGGTGATAAGACAAAACTTTCAATGCCTTCTTACCACACTACCGGCTCCTCTGGTGTAATTTAACTTCTAACTTACATATATAATTACATGTTCCTACTACGACCTAGGTACAAACTCATAGACTAATGACCAACATCTTCCTACTTCCAACCTTATGCTAAGTTTCATGCGTCGGATGTCTCGCAAAGCGAAATCCAAACAAGGAACCCCCTTGATACACTACTACCTAGAATTATCGGTTATCGAAATCTATCAGGCCCTCCGTCCATAACATATACCCCTTTATTCGTCTCATGACAGATACTTTTCCTCTTGAAATTTTACTTGAATAAAGAATGTTTCATAAATTGCATTATCGTTCAGTATTGGTGGTAATCACATTCCATAAACCTCGAATACATACAGTCGGGGTTCTCGAAAGCCTGTCCCCAAATATATGGGTACAACTCTTAACTCTCACATCTCTAAAGGATATATATATTAATGCGCTTTTCCTAACATCAAAACCTGAGCGCTAAACATAATAATGAGTTAAATTGTTTCGCTCAACAGTAAACCCAATACATACTGAATCATAACAACAAAGTCCCTACACACACCGGGATCGAATATCTCAAAACCACTATCCCCTCCAAAATATCTAAAATAGATAATATAAGTGCGAGTTCGGCCCTCTCGCAGGTGAGGCCTTGCCAGAACAAGACATGCTTCACTAAGGCAACCACTCCGATAGCCTTGTAATAACTACCTACAATCGTATTAACCATTACTATACAGTTGTAACTGATAAGCTCCCAAAAGTGTATAATTTATGCCCCGAATAGGTGCATTTTAGTCACTCGTTTTAATTAAAATTGGCCTTATGTTCGTATTTTATCATTTTGCAAGTCAATCAACAGTCGCGGTATCAAAAGTGCTAAATCAAGTTAATTGCGACATAGAAGCGGTTAAAAGCTTGCATCGAAGAAATCAAAGGACACTGCGAAGTCTGATTCCCTATTTGAGCTTGTTGAGATGTGTTCTGATGTCCCGAATCAGTCCCGTAATCCTAACCTAGCCCAGATCGAGCCCAGTCCATCACCCGAGCCTGTGTGTGTTGAGTTTGTACCTTTTTAGATTTTCTTAGATTTTTATTTTGAGTTGTTTTATTTATAGGATTTATTTTAGATTTATTTAGGAGTTTTAGAATTTACTTGCATATTTTTATATTTTATTTTTATTAGTTTATTTTATTTATATTTTGATTTTGATTAGTTTTAGTTGTTATTTTATTAGGATTCATTTTTAGGAATTAATTTTTTTAGTTTATTTTTATTAGGATTATATTTTTTTAGTTTAATAGAGTTTCATTTTATTTCTTTTTATTTTCATTTTGTTATGTTAGTTTTTTTTAGTTTTATTAGATTTTAATTTTTTATTTTATTTACTTTTAGTTTTAGTTTAATTTTTTTAGTTTGTATTAATTTTAGGGGTACAAATTAAACACAAAATATACTACACCCAACTCATTCACCTCACCCTCATACTACCACCCTACACCCTCCTACACAAAACCACACTCCATCATCTTCAACCTCAAACCCCCCACACTCTCTCTCCTTTACCTCCATAACCTCTCACCACCATTAAAACAAAACAAAACAAGAAAACCCATTACCATCTCTCTCTCTCTCTCTCTCCTCATTCTCGCACTGAACTCGAGCCTCTGAACCCGCCGGCGACTCGCCCAACTCCGGCCAGGCCCGGCAACGCCTTGCCTCATCCACGCAGCAGCAACAAACCGGCGACCTCCACCCCCCTGCCGCCGGCCATCTCCAGCAAATACCCTTGACCCGATTCCCCTTCTCAGACCCAAAAATGCGATCGAACTCCGACCAAAACAAACCCTTACCCGCCAGAATCGAGTCAACTCGAAACCCATCCTGACCCGCGAACTAAGCAAAACGAGATGCACTAACCACTTCCCCAACTCGTGAATCAAATCCAACCCAAATCCAAAACAAAATCCCAAGAAAGTAGGCGTTCATTATTATCTGACTTGGCCATCTCCAAATCCCACAAAATCTCTTAAGAAACAAACAAGTCATGGGTATTGTTATTGAATGGAAGGGGCTACTAACTTTAAAGAGGAGACTCTCAGAAATAAAAGACAGAGAAGAGACGTATAGAGAGAAAAGAGTGTGTATATTATGTACAATTTAGGATCATAAAAAAATTTCAAAAAAATACAAAAGAATTAGTTTAGCTTTAGAATAATTTTTAGGTTTAGTTTTTACTCTTCTTTTTGTAATCAAGTGCTGAAAATTGTAAAGAAGTTGGATGTGTGTTAAGGCACATTTCAAAACAAATTTGTGGAAAAAAATTGCGTATTGTATTTCTACTTTCTCTTTTCAATTAATTTCCTTCTTAACATATTATATATTGTTGTTTATGCACACATGAGAATGTTTGGCTAAACACCTCGTTCAAGGGGTGGGATGCACTGCGAATGATGTTAATTTAATTAATTGGTTCATTAATTTTATATTTCTAGGTAAATTAATTTTTAACTGTCACCGATTAATTTATGTAACGAGAGTTAGGAAATTAATTGAACGAATTAATGTTTGAATTTAGGAATCAAACTGGAGATAGGTTTTTCCAAAATTTGAATATTAATTCGGTGTTGAAAGTTGAAGATTGCTATTGTTTTCGTTAAATTGATCCTAACGGGTAATTTTTTGAAAATAGTGTAGTCCTAATTTTTCATCTTGTGACATTTTTTAAATTAATATTCTGAAAAAGATTTTATTAAATTTATAATTTTAACGAGAGTTAGATTATCGATTTAATATTATCTCGAAATATTTCAAATTAATAAATTGAGAAATTATAATAATTGAAAATATAGTGTAATCCCATCTCTTGACTTTCTCACATTATTTCACACTCGGTTGCACATTCTTTTTCATCATTTAGTCATTTTATAATTTTTAGCATTTATTAGTAATTTTTCCCTTGAAATTGTGTTAAAAAAATAATAAAAAATAAAAAAGAAGAAAAAGGAAGATGCGATCATAAGTTCAAATGATGAAGACAATAGCCAGTCAAAGTGTGTTACACTCCTCTCAAAAACCCTATCATTCATCTTCTTCATTTCATTTTCCCCTCATACCTTACATAAATCCCATTTTCACCCTTGTTGAAGTGTTCGGACAAACAAAAAGATTATATGGTGAAAAACTCGACATTCTCGACATAGTGGTAAACATTCCTTCATGAGATCAAATTTTTTTCACGTATTCGTCATTTGTTATAAAGTGTGTGAGACGTTTGAACTTGTTTACATTTACTCACCTCCTCACACACTAGAGAGATACACTTACCCAATTCTCAGAGAGTTCTATTGAGAGAGATATATCTAGTGAGAATTGAAGTCAAAGCGTTGATTCTATAAAGGCAAACTTAGAATTACTCTAATGATACTTAAGATTACTTCACACTATCACATGTTGAGTTTTAGGAAGGATTACGCCTTTGGTATTAAGTAATTTCATCAAATTTTGATAGTTGAATACGGTGTTTCTTGACGTCCGTTTAAGTTGGGTTGTACAGCGTTTCATCGTCAAATTAGAAACTGCATTTAAATAAGTTTTAAATTTTGTGGGTATATTCACTGCAAACCCTCACAAGACACCACTCGTCCTGTAGGACAACCTATAGGTTTAATGGCTTGTTGCACATGATAAGTGCAATCGGTAGTGCTTGCGAAAGTGGCACACTTTTGGTTACTTATCTCTGTTTTCTCTCTAATTTTTGCTCGAGGACTAGCAATGTTCTGTTTGGGGGTGGTGTGATAAGCAGCCAAAAGTGTATAATTTATGCCCCGAATATGTGCATTTTAGTCACTCGTTTTAATTAAAATTGGCCTTATGTTCGTATTTTATCAATTTCCAGGTCAATCAACAGTTGCAGTATCAGAAGTGCTACGTCAAGTTAATTGCGAAACAGAAACAGTTAAAAGCTTGCATCGAAGAAATCAAAGGACACCGCGAAGTCTGGGTCCCTATTTGAGCTTACCGAGATGTGTTCCGATGCCCCAAACCAGTCCCGTAACCTTAACCTAGCCCAGACCGAGCACAGTCCATCACCTGAGCCTGTGTGTGTTGAGTTTGTACCTTTTTAGATTTTCTTAGATTTTTATTGTGAGTAATTTTATTTTTAGGATGTATTTTAGATTTATTTAGGAGTTTTAGAATTTACTTGCATATTTTTATATTTTATTTTTATTAGTTTATTTTTATTTATATTTTTATTTTGATTAGTTTTAGTTTTTATTTTATTAGGACTCATTTTTAGGAATTATTTTTTTTAGTTTTTTTTATTAGGATTATATTTTTTTAGTTTAATAGAGTTTTATTTTATTTCTTTTTATTTTCATTTTTTTATGTTAGTTTTTTTAGCTTTATTAGATTTTAATTTTTTATTTTATTTAGTTTTAGTTTTTTTTTAGTTTGTATTAATTTTAGGGGTACAAATTAAACACACACTATACTACACCCAACTCGTTCACATCACCCTCATACTACCACCCTACAACCTCCTACACCCAAACCACACTCCATCATCTTCAACCTCAAACCCCCTACACTCTCTCTCCTCTACCTCCATAACCTCTCACCACCATTAAAAAAATAAAAAAAACCATTACCACCTCTCTCTCTCCTCATTCTCGCACTGACCTAGAGCCCTGAACCCGCCGGCGACTCGCCTAACTCCGGCCAGGCCCGACGACCTCCTGCCTCATCCACGCAGCAGCAACAGATCATCGACCCCCACCCCTTGCCGCCGGCCATCTCCAGCAAATACCCTTGACCCGATTCCCCTTCTCAGACCCAAAACCGCGATTGAACCCCGACTGGAACCAACCCTTACCTGCCAGAATCGAGTTAACCCGAAACCCATCCTGACCGACGAACTAAGCAAACTGAGATGCACCAACCACTTCCCCAACGCGTGAATCAAATCCAACCCAAATCCAAAACAAAATCCCAAGAAAGTAGGCGTCCATTATTATCCGACTTGGCCATCTCCAAATCCCACAAAATCTCTTAAGAAACAAACAAGTCATGGGTATTGTTATTGAAGGGAAGGAGATACTCACTTTAAAGAGGAGACTCTCATAAATAGAAGACAGAGAAGAGACGCATAGAAAGAAAAGAGTGTGTATATTATGTACAGTTTAGGATCATAAAAAAATTCAAGAAAAATACAAAAAAAAATAGTTTAGCTTTAGAATAGTTTTTAGCTTTAGTTTTTAGTCTTCTTTTTATAATCAAGTGCTGAAAATTGTGAAGAAGTTGGACGCATGTCAAGACGCATTTCAAGACAAATTTGTGGAAAAAAATTGTATTGTATTTCTACTTTCTCTTTTCAATTAGTTTCCTTCTTGACATATTATCTATTGTTGTTTATGCACACATGAGAATGTTTGGCTAAACACCCCATTCAAGGGGTGGGATGCACTGCGAATTATGTTAACTTAATTAATTGGTTCATTAATTTTATATTTCTAGATAAATTAATTTTTCTAATTTTTTTAAATTAAATTTATAATTTTAACGAGAGTTAGATTATCGATTTAATATTATCTCAAAATATTTCAAATTAATTAATTGAGAAATTAAAATAATTAAAAATGCAGTGTAATCCCATCTCTTGACTTTCTCACATTATTTCACACCCGGTTGCATATTCGTTTTCATCATTTAGTCATTTCATAAGTTTTAGCATTTATTAGTAAATTTTTCCCTTGAAACTGTTTTTAAAATATATATATATATATATATATATATATATATATATATCCCATCTCTTGACTTTCTCACATTATTTCACACCCGGTTGCATATTCGTTTTCATCATTTAGTCATTTCATAAGTTTTAGCATTTATTAGTAAATTTTTCCCTTGAAACTGTTTTTAAAATATATATATATATATATATATATATATATATATATATATATATATATATATATATATATATATATATATTGTCATAAAAAAAAATTGGAATTGCACGTTTTCAAATTTATTGTTTCACCTTGAAAGTAGGATTGATACCCGTACTTACCGCAATATGAGTTATTTTAGACAAGTTTTGTAAGTACTTAAGGGAATTTTGAGAGTGGCTTTTGAAGACAACGATATACCTAAAAAGCTTTTTATCTGTAACCAAGACAATATCATACTCGTTTATCACATCACTAAAACGAGTAATCACAATAAAGTATATAACACTATTAATACACCCATTCATCCTCCGCGGATAACACTAAGGATAATCTCGCTACAGTTGGGAAAATATTAACATAATAATAACGTTTATAGTTACACGCACTAAACTCGTCTCACATGCTAATCTAGCAATGATCAAAATATAGTGAATCGATCATGTTACATAAAATACGCCTCATCCTCCGAGGATAAAACTCATACTTCTACATTGCCAATCGTCTTGGCTACTTAATGGTCTTTCGTATATAACGCATCTGTCTGAACCAAATCGGAAATTCTATTAACCATTTCCCTTGTAAGCACTATACCCTTGCCCTTATTCTCGCTTCGAAATTTTTTTGCTCATGTGGTTTTACTCTCCACAAAATACCTTAACACATAACCCACTTATCTCCTGAAATACATTCGGAAACTCACGAACGATTGGAATCGAATCCAGGAGAATCACAATCTACTTAGAGGTATCCACCTCTATGTAATACAAATGGGTGGAAGATCCTTCCTCTAAGTGAGGCATCGCCACCAAAACATCTCCTGCCCCGCAATGGCAAAGATAATACTCCTACCGAAACAATTTATCATGGCTCTGTACACAGCGAGCCAATCCATGCCAATAATGACGTCGTGCTCACGTATGACTAAAGCTAGTATGACTGTAGGTAAAAATCAAACTACCAAACTATATACCTACCCCCCGGCGTATAAAGAAAATGAAAGACCCTTTACCAATGATGAGTCTACGTATGACACTGTACTCTCAGTAATGTTTAAAAATCCTAAGGTCCCTGAAAAGTGAGTATCTATGAAATAGTGTGATGCCCCAGTATTGAATAAAATGTGTCCCATAGTACTAGAAGGAAGGAACGTACCATCAATGGCCGATGATGGCTGCTGAATTTCATCACACTGGACGTCGTACACATATTCATGTTGTTTTTGCCCCTGCTGTTGGAGTATCTTACTCTTATCTGGGCAATCCTACCTCCGATGACCTATTCTGTCGCAATTGAAGCATCTACCTCTAAACTTTTTCATTTTACGGCCCTGTTGGTTTTTATCTGATTGTACAGTTCCACTTTTTCCTTAGCCTTATTGGCCTTATTGAGCATCTTGATGAAAAACAACATGTGATTGAGGACAGTCCCTCCACTTGTGACCCGTTTGTACACACTTATAGCAGATTCCTAAAAGTTCTCGCTAGTCGGGTCAGAGTTCCTCTCCAGTCTGATTCGAACAAGTTCGACGTTCATGACCGTCCATTCCACATTTGAAACACCTCTTTCTGACTTCAATCTAACCCCGGTTTCATTGGCCCTGACACTTTCGGGTCTCCGTGTATAATTTGTTACCTTCGTAGCTTTTACGGTCTTGAGGAGCTTGTGGTTGGGATTTTTATGTCTTCGCACACTTGTTATTTCTAGTCATGACAGATTGACTATACTCCCTAGATCGTTTCCCCCCTATAAGCTGTGTTCTGCGTTCTTGATACTACAAGACCACAGTGGTAACTGCCTGTGCCACAATACTTGCTAACTCGGCGGTTGTTACTCTCTCTGGAGACACCTGAAGTGTGAGCTGGCCTTGCTCATTGACTCCCCCAATGTCATTAACTTGTTCTTCTTGAAGATCCATCTGAAAATTTAAATAATCTGGATATGTTCATCATTCACATAAACAAATTGCAGAAGCACGAATTCCCAACGCAAAAAGATGAATACAACATTCCTATTAATAGGGCTCTCAATCAAAGACGCTAAGCTGGAAACGAAATAAGTCGTACAGATCCTAAAGGACACTAGAACCTGATGCTCTGATACCACCTGTAACACCCCACCTAATTAAATATCGGGTGATCAACCCTATATTAAGTTAAAAACCAAGGTGAACGGTTGGTTCATTATTAGCATCACTGTCGCAAAATAAAATTTCCAATTTAAACACCCTAAATAATTAAGCTAAGTGCCAGAACAATTTAGAACCTTATTTTCTTTTTATTTCATCCAAGTATGAAAACCTTTTTTTATAATTAACAATTTAAGAATTCACACATAATAAGGAGGGATAATAGTACACAAGAACTTAAAACATCTAAATAAACAAACGAGTTTAAAACTATAAATGAAACCATTCTGACAATAATAAAATCCCAAAGAGTACTGAATACTAGAAATATAAATGAACTTAAAAACTCTGACAAATCCAACTGAATAGGGAAACGGGCGACACATCCCCTAATTAATCAGAAATAAAATAAGATTAGAGTCAACAACGAGGTCGTCTAAGCAATGGCCCGCAACTCCCACATAAGCTGCAGCGCGTCTGTTCCAAGGAATCTAAGCATGACCCTCCTGTGGCTGGGCACCTGTAATATATACATATATATATACAAGGGGAAAGAAATAACAGGAAACAGGTCAGAGCCCGAGTGTAAAACAGTTTAAAAATAGTTTAGCAAGTACTTAAAATGCTTACCGGCTAATGCAACAACCATGTTAGTGTGCGACACTCTCTTGAGAATTCTCACCTCTCATCTAGTGCGCATGCCTATCGTACTAATAAGTCTCGTAGGTTTCTCTAACTTATTCTCCAAAATATTTTATCATGAAAAGTAAGGTTATGATATTTACTTTAGGAAAATCATTCTCTTCAAGATTTCGTACGTTATTTAGGACAACTCATTACCATTATAAAGTTCCCGAGCACTTATAAGAAAGTTTAAGAATTTAGTCATTACCTATCTACTTATAAGCACAATAGAAAGTTCCCATAGAAATATACGTATATATATTAGTCACGCATATAATATATATACTAACAGAACCCCCACTTAAAATCTATGGTGTTGGCATACTCTGTTGTTAAGTCCCTGTATCACTCAAACTAAGGGAAATACTAGTTCAGAATCACTCTCGAAATGTATTAACACAATACACAAACAAATAGAGGCGAAGTATAGTTACAGGTCCTAAGAGGTCAGCACATACCCTCACGTCTCTTAGAACATCTGTATATCATTTTCAGATAGCATGTATCGAGGATACTATCTTCTAGGGTACGAGTCAATATCCCCCATAAAGGTCCAATCGAGATAACACTGTCCCGGCGTGGAAACCTCCGTAATAGCAAGTAGCCCGGGTATTATATTTACGCAAATACATAATATATGCATAGTTACACCGTCATATATATAAATATTCACAGTTTATAAATTAGGTGCGCCCACGACCCATAATTAAAATTATCCGTTCTTAGCACAATCTACTCAATTATCTCACATAACGGATTCGTCTCTTTTTATTCTCATATATAATTTATTTCATACTTACTTCTCATCTCTCGAAGTATTCTATCTCAATAAGTATAATTTCAGTAGGTATACCATCTTTAACCTTCCGGCCTAAGTCTTTCACGAGTCCCTCGATTCATTAACGAATTTACTCATAATCTCTAATGTGTACCGAAATTTCCCGTTAACCCACTATTTCGTCCCATATTAAATTTCATTCATTGGGGTTTATTTAGACCCTAGTGGTCTTCCTCACGACTCCTCATATTCTATAAATAATAAGAAAGGGTTCATACGTAATTAAACCGGATTAAAGAAAAAGGGGGAAATATACAGGTTTCAGAAGGGGTCGATCGATTGAGGGAATGGGGTCGATCGATCGATCATTGATCGATCGATGTTCTTAGGTTGATCGATCGATTGAAGCAGTTCTTGCCCAGAAACAGAAATTTCAACCAACGGGTTTCAACCAATAATCTTCTCCAAAATTCCATTTAAAATTCCCAAACTCCTAAATAAGGTTACTACTGGTTCTATATACATATATGCATGAATTTCTACGTATGACATGTATAATTTCTTCAACAGAAATGAATTAAAGGGCAAAATTGTATTAACTATCAAGAACCCTAATTTTCATAAAACTTCCATTCTTTTAATTTCTTTTCAGATTTCTTACTTCTAATCTCATACCAATTTGTGGGTTATCCTCTACGTATGAGTGGGATGTCCAGAAGATAATTATTTCCACCAAAACATGTAATTAAATCCTCAAATTCCTCAATTTTTCTATGGAACATGTGTATAACAATCCTAATCCAATATGGATGAAACAATAACTAAAAGAAAAACAAGATATATACTTGTATGGGATTTGAGTTTCTGATTTTTTGACGAAAGAGGTATTGTTGTGCTCCTTGTCGCGCGATCTACGCTTTGGTGGTGGTAGCGGGGCAAACGGGTGAGTCTTTGGCCTTGAGTTGCTTGTAAAGCTCTCCAACTCCTTCTCTAATGGTTATTCTTGGGTTTTGTGTTTGTTAACCCTAGAAGACAACTCCTAGAGGCTTATATATCCTTAGGAAATTCGTGGGTTTAATTGCCCAAAAATGTAAATTGTCTATAATACCCTCCCGGGATGTCAATTAGGCTTAAAAATGCCCCGAGGCCCGAACTAAAACCCCGAGTACATTATTTTGACTATCTCGACCCTTTCGGACACATCGGCGCACTCGAAAAGGCCATACGGGTAACTTATAATTTATTCACTTTTACTAATTATAATTTAATATCGATACGACACAGTCGCGTCCTGACTTAATTTCCATAATTGTCATATTATTCCCTCGTGATAATTTTTAATAAATTCAATTCTACATATTACTCTACTCAATAAGTAATATTTAACAAATCAACAATTTTCCAATAATTAATAACTCTCGTCACGCTAGTAAATATTTAAAACAGATATTCGAATTAATATTAAATTAATCTATCTCAATTAAATTTAATAATTCCTTAAATTTAAAAGCCATAAAAATACGGGGTATTACACTTACTTATATGTGTGTGTGTGTGTGTATGTGTGTGTGTGTGTGTGTGTGTGTGTGTGTGTGTGTGTGTGTGTGTATATAAGTAAGTAAGTAAGTAATTATATGTATGAATTATATTGTATTACCTAGTCAGACTGAATCGTCGAGGTAGTGGAAGCATGATGAGGGGTAATACTTTGGAACAAACTTTCCATTTCACTTTGCATATCATTCTTCATCTGCAAAAAAACTTGTTGGTTGAGAATCTCTAAATCTTCAAGCTCCTGTCGATGTCGAGTCTCTCGATCTTCAGCTTCTTTCTTTAACTGGTTAATTTCTTCAAATAATAATTGTGCTGAACATACTTTTGTCAACGTTGGCCTAATACCTTCTCCCTTTAGTAAAGCATACCCATTCCCTCCATATCCTAGTACATTAATAAAAATCTTCTTCCACACTTATGGGTCATTTTGTTGCTCTTTTGATTGCTCATTTAGTCATCTTTCAAGCATTTTCTACCAATTGAATTAATATTATAATTAAGGAACATAAAATAATTTTCAAGAACACAATTTATAACAAATAATAAATAAATATATCACGCACCGCTTATGAATTAATATTTATACATACCGCTCTATCAAATGATCCATCTTCAACACAGAAAGGTTTATTATTTGCAGCTCGAGTGGCTTTGTACATGCTAATATTGTCGATGGGCTCCCTTGTTCTATCCTCTAAAAAAACAATGTATATATATTAATACTATATATTATATTAAAATCAGAAGTATTTATAATAATAAAAATTCCAAACTCCTTGGCTATTTTAGCATGTGGCTTTCATCCTGTCCTTGAGTAAGCACATTCAACTTCATAGTTCTTAGTGTTTTGATCCGCTATATCCTAAATATTTAAAGAAATAAAAATAAAAACTATGATACTAGTGAACAAAAATGTAGGTATAAATTCTTAATAAGATGTGATATTTATACCTTAATCTTCTTTAGACCCCAGTATTTCACCAATTCAGGCCACTAATTGTTTTCGACTCGTTCAGGCATATAACTCAACCGCTCTTCATCTGTTTGAAATTTGTTATAGTGATTCATCTTCACTCGATGCTTCCATTACTTCCACGCAAGTCCCATCCTTGCAAAGAAGATTTGTTTAAAACCTTCGGGTGCATTTGTGTTATTCTAAGACCAAAAAGAATATATTAGTTAAAACTTGACAAGATAATGTACTACAACACAAATAAATAGTCAAACTAATAAGTTACCTTCACTTTCTTCCAAATATTGTTAAGTGCTTCCTCGTCTGCCTCGCTCCAATACAACATTGTCAATGGAAATAAATTTCCACACCTTGTATAATAACCTAAATGTGACATCAATTAATTTTCAAGCTTACAAACTGGCTGACAAAGTTCATTCCATTGAAATATCTTCTTTTTTTTATTATTTCATTCGAGCCAAGGCCTTGCCCCCTTTCTAACTCTTTTTTGATAGTAAGGGTAGTCATTGTACCTGAACAAAAATTTGATAAATAATGTTTATACATCTTGTTCAATATGAATATAAACATAAAAGTGATAAAAATGGAGATATACAAACAATACATTGTATAACACATCATATATGTGAGATCCTCACCATCTAAAGCCATCTCATTATATGGAGGATTGATATTTCCAACTGAATTACTATTCTGCTCAATATTTGGAAAAAGTTGATTTGTAGGAGTTTGAAATAAAGAAACCTGAGCTCTTGAATTGCGGTGTGTATTTTGTGACTGGGATGTCAATTTAATATTGGGGAAAGTTATGGTTGCGTCTCTCTAGTTCCATGGTCCCTTATGTTATGTTGAATGGAACTAATTTGGGGTGTCCTTTACAAATCATTTCCCACTAGAGCTGTGAGTGGTTGCTTCTCGAGTGGTCTTTCTTTATCTATGAGGCCATACATAGTCAAACGAAGACGACGAAGCCTCAACGTCATGGATCTGTTTATTTTCATTTATTATAGAAAGAAGTCACATTTAAGTTATATATCACATTTCAATATTACATGACATGTGTTACCTCTAACTAATATTCAGGGATGTTTTGATAAATCATTTGTTGAATTTGATAACACTAATCAATGCACTTAACATATTACTGTAATAATTAAATTTTTCTTGAACATGAAGAACTACTTGGTGATCAATAACAATGACATTTAAGAGCTAACCAAGAGAGGTGACACTCAACTTGGCATCCGAACAAATATTATTAGGCCTCAAAGATCGTTGGATGTGGAGAGAATTTATACTACAATAAAGCTTAAATTTCAATAAGTTCAACAACACTTGACACCTTACCTATCAAAATTTTCCAAGTAGATTATCAATCTGACCACTATAAATTGGAGGGAGCTATTAAAACAGTAGTTATGCACTTGATTGACTTCTCACCATTATGCCTATGGGAGATTTGTATTGATTTATCAATCATGGGAGAGTTGATTATTTGATTCACTGATTAGAGGTAACACATGTCATGGAACATTTGACTCGGTGGTTTGTTAATGAAAAAGGTAGGTCTTTAAGACATTATCTCTCCATTCATGTTGGTAGTTTATAAAACATCAAAACAACTACTGTTTCACTAACAGTAATAAGAAATTATTGCCTCTACTCTATAGGTTCACTAGTTACATATACATTTTGTATGGTTACATGCCATAAAACATGTCAAAATAGTACCCTTAACAACATGTCAAAATAGCACCCTAATTTGAAATGAGAATGTTGTTAAAGGTACATGTTTTCTTTAATTAGTAGTCTATAAAGACTAGTCAGTTGAATACAAGATATGGATGCAAAGCCTAATTATCACCAACTTAATGATAGTTTAAGATTGACTTCAACCCAAAGACTTAAGCAATCTATAGTTGTTAAGGATCCTAAATTTAAGATAAAAAAATTACCAAGAAAATCCAAACAAAAAAATTAAGACCTTAAGGAGCAATCCACGGTGGTTATTAAAAAGACAAATTAAGTGAACACAGGTAGAACACAAAATTACCAGGAAAGCCAAAATAGAATCCAAACATAATTAAACAATCCGCTATAAAGAATAATAGAATTATATTAGACTCTGTACCAACAACTCTTTTTTATATAAGAAACTAAACTTTATTTCCATAAATCACAAACACAAGATGGGGGACAAGAGTCAATGACTGACACATAATAAGAACGTTGAAAGGTATTCATCAACCAAACCAAGACTCTGAAGCAACACTACTCTTAAAAACTATTACCCCCAACATGAATCACACAAGACTAGACAGATAGAAGAAAATAGGTACCCTTAACAAAATACTCATTTCAACAACGAAACAATTATTATAGGGAAATGAGATCGACTTCATCCCGGAAGTGGAATGTGGATTAAGATAACTTAAAAAACCTTTGATGAACTTGTTTAAACATCAAGAAAAGTCTTATTATAGTTTAACTGCATTAAATATGAAAGATAACTACAACATAATTATAAGGAGAACCACCATCCTATAACGACTCATCAACATTACAAGAGAATCCCAAACTAGGACGACTAAAGACTAATTTGTCCTTCAAATTGGGCTAGTTTGATAGGACAATTTATGTACATAAATAAGACCTCCTACGAATGAGAAGGGAACCGTGAACATTCTATTGATAAAATGTTTTGTAATACACACTTGGGCTCTCAAATAGCATTCTATGGCACCTTAAGATTCTCACTTTCTGTCATCTATTGAAGCCACTAAGTTTACCTCATGGACGTAGGTCAACCAAGGACGAATTATGTATATTATATTTTGATATATTATCCACTATAAATAGGCCACAACAAAGACTCGTGGTGTGGACTTTGGCAATATTTCAAATTTGAAGATATACATATGTACTGCTCCTATTGCTACAAAAAAGGCCGCAATAAAGTTGTTGAGGAAGGCCCTGGCATAAGGTTGGTGAATTATCCAAATATTAGCCAGAATTTAATTACAAAATTCTTCTTTAAGGAGAACCAAATTGAAATTGCTAATGTGGATACCTTTAAGAAGTTTGACCAGGTAGATATGAGAACTGTATTAGAGAGGAAGTCTATAACCAAGACTATTATAGCTCTCATTGAAGGGGCATTGTTAATTCGTTTGAGGGCCAAAAGCTAGTTGGTGAGGAAAATAGAGGATGAGAAAAGTTAAAAACTAGGAAATGGGTTGCAAAAAATAAAAGTAACAAGAATAAAGGAGATTTAGCACACACTGTTGAGAGTTCTCACTGAATAATTGTAACCTGGGTGAAGAGTATAGTAAAATCACTATCCTCTATGTTATATAAAACCAAAATGTGCAAACTAATGATGTTGCTAAAGGTTTACATATCGGGGAGGGTGGAGAATTTATGGAAGAGGGGGGAATTCATCTCAGAGGGTGGAGAACATATATATAAGACATTGAAAGAGGACCCAGTCACTGGGGACAAATTCGACCAGAATGGCATATGTGTAACAATATAGAAATGTAGTCTCCAACTGATCTTTTAGATGAGTGAGTTCAAATAGTTTCGTACCTTGGTAGACTTAAGAGATTACAGACCCTCTAATTCCATACTTAGAAATCGAGGCAATGACATCACGGTGAGGACATCACAGTGAGGTCATCAAATTCTCCACCAGACATAATAGTTTGTATTCATGTAACACATATTGATGGTAATATTATGCAAATCGATAATGGTTTCGAGATATATTCGAATAATCATATTTATGTGTTACATACACAGGTTTATTATGAACCCAATGAGCCTATTACAGTAAAAAATCCTTGTTAAAAATGATTAATGAGAATAACTTTACATTAAGCAGAAAGAAACTATCATTTATAGACTTTTAATTTACGTATAATCTTTTTCAAGCATCTTATAAAAGTACTAAGACTAACTTTAGCATTATGATTCCATTACGACTACAAAGAAAATATCCATATTAAATAAAATATGCAATGATCAGATGACAATAGATGTTAATGGCGACTAGTTTTGGATAAAATACCCATAACTGTCCATAAAAAAACAAACTACAAATGCTCCAAGTTAAAAAAAAATAACTAGTTTATGACTATATCTCCATCAAGCATTGTCCCTCTAAATTTTATCTCCATCTTCATATTCATTTGCATCTTCATGATCATTATCTTGAATCTCACTAGTGTAAACTATTAATCCATATCCATCCCTCGCCCACCGTATGTTTTGATCTTCATTCAAATTTTTCATGAAAAATGGCTCATCTCCATTACACAACAACTCTTATTCAACTTCTTGAACTGTCGTGTACCTATCAAATTGGTCTCTTGGTTTCATGGGAACAACATCGTTCCAATCTGTATCGATAGGTCCTGCACATAAAATACTTATAATGCTTGGGATGCTAGTATGAAAGGTTCATTACACTTTGATCATCCTAATATTTCAAAGGCATGAAATTCACTAGAGTAAAGTTAAACTCGTCAACTTTTTACCCATATAATTTTCAGCCCAATCACACTTGAATAATACTTACTTTATGCCATTAATATGCTGAACTTCAATAATGTCTGTTAGTTCCCCATAGTATGTAATATCACCCACAATGGGGTTTTTATCCTTTTGGATAGAATAACTCATTTGTTCGGCTTTTATAGCAACTCCTTTATTTTCGAGTGTTCTTTCCCCTATCACATTTCTTTGTTCAAAATCTAAAACCTCTAACAATATAAGTATTGAATCTGACGGCATCCTTAAGAGGACCTAAAGACAAGCATTTGATTTCTTCAGATACTTCCACCATTTCACGTGCCAATTTATTAACCTATAGTATATTGAAGTAAATTTCAACATAAAAGTATAGTACTTATTCATAATTCAAGTATTAGTTATGATATTTTCGCTTACATAATCCTTAAACCACTTGTGGAACTCATCGTTGTGAAGACGGTTAACATGATGCTTTTGAGAATCTTGAGGATACTTTGATACTAGTTATGTGAGATGCTTTCTACAAGTAAAAAAATAGGCATATGTCAATTCCACAAAAAATATAAAAATGGTTTTAAAAAACACCCAATACTTATAATAAAACTTACTCAACAAATGGTGTCACTATCTCGGTGTTGGTAAGAACGTGCCGATGATCTTGCATATACATTACAGAATTATGTTCAAATTGTACTTTTTTCCAAATTGCACGACCCTTTATATACCCCCAATCATCATTTCTAGTCGTTCAATTAGCCATAGTTTCCACATCCGCATACTGGGAACAAAAAGTCATGCATTCCTGAAGAATAACAGAGTTGGCAATCGAGGCCTCGGGATGAACCCGATTACCAACTTATCCTTTTAAAGTGTGGAGGTACCTCTTAATCAGATACATCCAATGGTAAAGGACACAACCAACAATCAAGAGTTCATTCAAAAAATTTATAGGAAAGTATTCCATCATATCCAAAAAACTCGGAGGGAATATGTTCTCAAGGCGACAAAGTGTAAGGGCCATCCGATCTTCAAATTTTTCCAAATCAGTTGCGGTAATTGATTTTGAGCACTATAACACAAAGAAATTGCTCAATTCATTCAAGGATTTGACAATATGATTGGGCAATACCCTTCGCACTGCTATTGGAAGTAATTGTTGAATTAAAATATGATTATCATGGCTCTTTATTCTCGGAATATTTATTTCTTGCATGTTCACGCACCATGAAATGTTTTAAGAGTATCCATCAGGATCTTTAACATTCTACAACAGTTTCAAAATAATATCCTTCTCTTTGTTACTCATCGTGTACTCTGTTGGGGGGAGGTAGTGTAGATTATACCCTCATGGTTGAGGATGCAGCTCTGATCTAATACCCATAATTTTGATATCTTTTCGAGCCTATATATTTTCTTTTGCCTTCCCTTTAGTTCCCAACAATGTAAACAGTACATTTTCACAAACATTTTTCTCAATATGCATGACATCAAGATTATGGCAAATAAGATTATCCTTCCAGTATGGCAATTCAAAAAATATGATAATTTTTTCCCAACCAAATCTACATTTTGAAACTGCCTGTTTATTTTTTTCTAACGCCTTTCTTTCCCTCCTTCTAAAGACATCTTCCATATTATATTCACATTCAATGTCAAGATCATTCAACTGTTGCAATACTTTCAAGCCCGAAAGTGCAAGTGGGGTTGGTCGTAATTTTACCCACCCATTAAATAGTGCCTTCTGCCTACGAAGCCTATAGCGCGATTCTAAGAATGAACGATGACCCCAATAACCAAACTTCTTACCATTATCTAATTGCATTAACTGGTGGACTTTTTTGTAGAAAGGACAAGAAAATGTACCTTTTGTGCTCCATCCCGATAACATGGCATAAGCGGGGAAATCATTAACAGTCCACAATAACGATGCATGCAACTGAAACAACTCCTTACTTGACGCATCGTAAGTGTCTACACCATAAACCCATAGCTCAATTAATTCATCAATCAACGGTTGTAAAAATACATCGATCTTATCTCTGGGTCCTTTTGGACCATCTATATGAGTAGACAAAATCTAGTTAGGTTGCTTCATGCACAACCGCAGAGGTAAGTTATAAATAATGAGGATAACTGGCCATGTACTGTGCTTAATGCTCATATTACCAAACGGATTAAATCCATCAGCATCTAACTCAAGTATAACATTGTGAATCTCCCTCACAAAAGAAGGGTTTTTCTCATTAAAAGTTTTCCAAGAAGGAGAGTCATCGTGATGTATCATTAATAGTAGCTATGAGGCATATCGTATTTGATTAATCAATCGAAATTCATAACCAACTTTATGTAAAATTTTGGGAAATTATAATCATGAGATAGGATCCATTAAGTAATAACTTTACGTTCTAAAGAGTAGAACGGTCAATCGTACTATTTCTAAGGCCTTCAAACTTTCTTCTAAAGAACTACCAATATATATTAACAATCTTATTGACTAGTTTCTGTAATACCCCGTAATTTTAATGACTTTTAAAATGGGTTATTTTATTAAATTAATGGATTAATTGGATTTTATTATTTATTAAATTCATTTGGGTTTTATCCGAAATGTGGATATGAATGTGATGATTATTGATAGTTCTGTGAGATATTAATTCAGTAATTTGAATTTTTAGTCGGACGCGGTATGGGACGTGTCGGGACTTATTTGTTAAATTAAAAAGGGAGTTTATTTTCTATCGACCTTATAGTCATTTTGACTGCGTCGTTGCGTTCAGAAGGGTTGAAATAGTCAAAAAAGTCTATTTGGATGTTGGTTTTGAGTCTTGGGTCATTTGGAAATGAAAAGACAACCCAAAAGGGCATTTTGGTGATTTTTACAAGGGGGATGAATAGTGATTTCGGATTTTGTCCTATTATAAGTATTTGGAGATTAATTGTACGTGGGTTCATTCATCTCTTCTACACAAAACTTGAGAGGTCACCTTGTGAGAAAGAGTGAAAGATTGCTTGGGAAGAGAAAATCTTACTTGGGAAGGAGAAGAACTAAGAACCAAAGGTCACCAGCACCGAAGGTTGACCGGAGAAGGGAGAACCACCTGTGATACACCACCCCAAAGGATCATACCTTCATTATAGGCAAGTGTTTGATATTTGCAATCAAAGTTTGTATATTGTCAATGTTAGAATAGTTAAAAAAATAGATGATTTTTCATGTTTGGAAGATAAAGATGGAGTTGTAATGGATTTCTGGAAATATGAACATATATAGGAATCAACCTCATGTTGTAGGTAGTTAGTAATCCACGAAATAATCATAAATCTGTTGAAGAAATTCTGAAAACCATTGATGTGTTCTTGAAGATATTATGTTGATAATTTTCTTGAAAAAGAGGATAAAAATATGCTTTCAATTCAATCTCTTGATGATTCTAGGATGTGTAGATCATTAGAAATCATTTATATATGTTGATATCTCATGTAGTAAGGATTATAAGTCATTTGGGTTGTTAATATGAAGGTTTGAATGATAAAAAATGATGAAACCCATAGTAGAAGAAATGCAGAAAAACTGGGCTGATATCTGGGCGATCAATCGATCGACCTCCCCAGAATTCCTAAAGTTGTTTCTTTTTAATGTTGATAATTATCCCAAGCCTTTTGTATATCTTTGGTGATTATTAATTGGATATTATGGGACTTAGAAAAGGTCAGTAGACTCTAGATAATCGAATTAATTTGATTGGGATTTAATTGATTAGAATGGCGATAATTATATTGAAAGGTATTTCGGTTGCTAGATTCATTTGTTGGATTATAATTGGTATGCATGAGGATCAAGGATAGGTCCAGTAGTGGTGATTGTATATAACACCTGCGTAGCCTTAAGTTTATAATAGGGTTTAATTCTAAGAGATAGAAGATGTGTTTGTAAGAGATTTGGAACTATCGGTTTTAACCCTAATTAAAGGGAGAGTTTAATTCGTAGTAATTTGAGAGATATGATGATATGGACCAGTAGGATATTAGTGATTTCTTATTGAATATACTATTGAAGAGAAACCTATTTGAATCTTGAGTAATGAGTGAGGCTCGGGGATACTTGAATTAAAGAAGTAAAGTCATAATATTTTAATACGTAGGATTTGAGAGGTATAATGCTACGTATGGGAACTATCTTAGGGTAATGTTAGTACCTTATTGATATTATATTATAGGTATGATAATGCCTATTTGATTGACTGCTGATTTATGGGTATGACATACCTAACTTACTTGCTATCGACGGGAGGTTTGCGCGTGAGGGCAGTCATATCCTGATGAATCCATGCGATCTTTGATTGGTCGCTCAAGAACATAGGTTGATAAGCAACCAAAAGTGTTAAAATAATACCCCAAATAGACGATTTTTGATTACTAATTCTCGATAAAATCGGACTTATGTTGGTATTTGTTTGTTTTGTAGGTCGATTGGCATTTGCGGTTTCAAAAGGCATAATTCACGTAAAGTAGGACAAAAATATGGTAAAAAACGTTGAAATCGTATTTTATGTGATCGAAGACAACTATACCCTCTAAACCTCGTCCCAATTAACCTCTACCTAGACCAAACCTTTACCCAAGCCCCGTGTGTGTTTAGTTTGTAATTTTATTAATTTTTATATATTTTTTATTTTGTGTCGTTTTATTTTATATTTATTTAGGATTTTTAGAATTTATTTGCATATTTTTCTATTTCTTTTTACTTAGTCCAGTTTTATTTTTATTTTGATTTTTATTAGTTTTTAATTTTTATTTTTAGTTGTTAGATTTTATATTTTTAGGACATTAGGGTTTATTTTTATTTATAGCTTTTATTTTTAGGAATTTAATAAATTTTATTTATTTTTAGAATTTATACTTTTAGGATTTTTAGGAGTTTGTTGTATTTTTTTTAGTGTTGTTTATTTTGATTTTTTAGTTTTTATTTTATTAGGATTAGTTTTTAGAAATTTATTCTTATAAGATTATTTTTTAATTTTTAGCTTTTAGTTTTATTTTATTTAGTTAGGATTTTTAGTTTTTATAGATTTTTATTTTTAATTCTTTTTATTTTTTTTAGTCTCTTAGTAATAACTTAGAATTTTATTTTTTAGATTTTAATTTTTATTTTAGTTCTAATTTTATTTTTTTATAGTGTCATTTTTTTAAACGATCTAAATTAAGCATACACACAAACCACAACCTCACCCATGCTCTCCTACACCCTCACACACACAATCGCCTTCCACTTCATCTTCTCCATCACACACCCTCACTTTCTCTCTCCTCCATAACCACATTCCACACCAAAACATAAACCCAACACATACCAGCACTCACATATCTCCATTAACACCCCAAGCCATCATCATCTTCTATAACCAAACACCACCACCAACCTTATATCCTCTATCTTCCAGCATTTTCAAAACCCACCATTTTTAACCCTCCATAACCATCAAACCCAAGCTGCCCCCATACCAAACTAAACCCATTTCGTCCCAGAACCACCCCACTCCGGCGAAACCCCTACTCCGGCCAATGCCCATCTCCGGCCAGCCACACCATCGTCGGTGCGACCCTCCTGCTCACCCACCCGACCCACCTGCTCTCCAACCATCCAACTCCTAAACCCATTACCCATTTACATCCATTTTCCATTTCAAAACCCACTTTCCAAGCCAAAGCCACGATGTCTTCCGCCTGCAAAATGACAAAGGCCACAAACCAAGACAAAACCAAAGGTCAAAAGCAAAATAAAATACATACCCCACCTGCCAAAGTCAACTCAAAAATACCCAACAAGAACCCCACATGTTTTTAACCCACATTTTTGTTATGTATACTATATATAAATAACAATTGTACAGAATTATGAATTATTAATATAATTACAAAATTAAAACAGAATTACAGAAATGAAACACTTACTTGAATTCGCAGAAATAATACAAGAATTAAAGATAAATCCGAACCCTGTTATGAACAGTCTCCTTACGCTTGTGCTTGAGATAGTTTTTGAATAAAGTCCAAGATGGTGGCAACTTTTCAACAATTGCAGCAACTTGGAGAGTTTCACTAATTGACATTCCTTCAGCATGAATGTCGTGGAGGATCACTTGGAATTCTTGCACTTGCGAGATCACAGATTTATAATCAACCATTTTGAAGTCCAGAAAACGCCCAACGATAAATTTCTTCATCCCAGCATCTTCAGTTTTATACTTCTTTTCCAAAGAATTCCATAATTCCTTGGATGTTTTGATCGTGCAGTAGACATGGTACAATGTCTTGTCCAAGTAAGCCAGAATGTAATTCCGGCATAGGTAGTCCGAATGCTTCCA
This sequence comes from Sambucus nigra, assembly GCA_949130495.1. Lineage (NCBI taxonomy): Eukaryota > Viridiplantae > Streptophyta > Magnoliopsida > Dipsacales > Adoxaceae > Sambucus > Sambucus nigra. The sequence goes on along the minus strand of OX422213.1, from coordinate 106,035,676 downwards.
AGCATCGACAGCAGAAACCTTTTCAGCATCATCTCCCTCTTGAATAGAGGGGCAATCTTCATATACAAACCTACCCAGTTGGCAGGTAGTGAGATAGAAGTACATTTGTCCTTGCCAACGTTTGAAGTCAGCCCTAATGAACTTTTTCGGTTTCTCCCCGTGTGGCATAGATACGGGTGCAGTAACATTTGTGTTGGTGACAATCAGTTTCGTAGGAGTAGTGTTCGTACTTTGTGATTCCATTTCTGTTACAAAAACATAATTTTTATCAATGATAAAATTCATATATAATGAATTAATCAAAACAGAATACAAAATTCTGTGCACCAATTTCCTCCAAATATATAATTCACAATGAATGAATTCCAAAAGAATTCAAATAATAATTCATAATTAAACTATAATATAAACAGAATTCCGTACAAAACAGAATTAAATTATAAAATCTATGTCACACTAATTTTTAATAATAAAAAGAGTTCCGTAAAAAATAGAATTATAATTTAAGATTAAAAAAAATTTAGATAAACAGATTTTAACAATAATACACAAATAAAATTTTATTTTCTAAAACAGAACATAAAAATAGTATATAAATTAATTTCTGTACCAAAACTGGTTTTACTAATTTCTACAATAAAGCAATAACTTAATTCATTTTATTCTGTCAAAACAGATTTATTTTCAACAAATAAATTTCTGTAATAAAAAAATTTTGTACACTAAAAAACAGTAGAACAATAAATTTTCTTAAGATTGTTATGTCTACTATATATAAATAACAATTGTATAGAATTATGAATTATTAATATAATTACAAAATTAAAACAGAATTACAGAAATGAAACACTTACTTGAATTTGCAGAAATAATACAAGAATTAAAGATAAATCCGAGCCCTGTTATGAACAGTCTCCTTAAGACAATTTATTCCCTCCAATGTGCTCCGAGGTTGATGAATATTGTCTCCCAAGATAGAATGGATTTTCTAATTAATTATATAGCACGACAATAATTAATTACAACGAACTCAAATCTGTGGCTTTTACTTAACAACAATGCAAGATATGTTATGCAAGAAAAGGACAGGAATTTTCTGGGACAAAAATGACAGCAATTTTGGAGGAGGGAAATTTTTTCAGTTTTTAATTCTGTAGGGGAAATGTTTAATTTATAGATTTTGTATTGACTGTTGGAACAGTCAACCAAAATTAACTGTCAAAAACAGTTAATCAGTTAAACGAATTAACTGTTGGCAATAACTGCCAAAAGTTAATTAATTAATTAATTTCGTAATTAATTAATAATTAAAGCCCAGAAAGTTAAATAAATTCGGCCAAAAAATGTAGGAGATTTTTATAAGCCCAAGCCCAAGCAGAGCCGAGCCGGCCGGACGGGCGCGCGCGTGTGGACTTTTGACTGAAAGTCAACCCGTGCATAGCTTAGGTCATCTCCCCTTCAAAGAGTTGGGATACCCCAAGACATCCATTCCTTAGTCCATACTTGGGGTGTTATTAACTCATCAAATTTCCACTACTCTTCCAATGTGGGACAAGAGTTAAAACACACCCAATTCATTAACTTTCATTGCTTTGTGAGTCACTTTGGGGACATATTTATCATTCATAACTTATTAAAATTAGACGTATGAATATACTACGTTAATCTCCTTGCGGAGGTGAACGCGTTCGTATATGGTCCCACGATTTTCGTAGTGTGGGTCCCACCTAAATTTGAGCTCAAAGTTGCTCAAAATTCTGTCCAGAAAATTCTGGACAGCTTTCTTAAACCCATTTAAGTCCAATTTTCCAACAATTTTTACCATCAAAAGCCAAAAAAATCCCCCCAAAAATCTGTAAAAAGCTCCACTAAACCCATTTTGAAGACCATCTCTTCAATTTAAAAGAGAAGCTCGTACAGAAGAAAAAAAAAGTCTTCAATTTTTTGGTTTTAAAACATGAGACAATTTTTTCTCCAACACTCTATGGAGAGTGTTTGTATTTTTAACAAGTATCTCAATATAGGGTGTTGTGGTATAATTTATTTCACATGAATGAATTTTTATGTACAAATTTGTAATGGGAGTGTTTGTATTTTTAGCAAATATTTCTCAATATTTAATAGTGCATTGAGAATTCATTTGGAGGGAGAAATACTTAGATGCAAATCTTTGTTGGGATTGTTTGTATTTTTAGCATTTAATTCAAACATTGATGAGTATTTAGGAGTTCACCCATTTGTAAATATTGTAGATAATCTTATCTTTTTCTTTATAGTATTTAATTTTTTTTTTCTCTCTTTGAGATTATTACTTATTAAAAAAAAATTGTAAATATTTTTTTAGTTAAATTTCTATATTTCATTATTTTATTTTCTGCATATTCTTTTTGAACTCATAGTATATCACTCCATTTTAATTTATAAAAAAAATATTTCTCTCTTTCGCATTTTCTTCGTAGTTAGTTTAATTTGAAAAAAATCATAACACTTTGTTAAATAAAAATCATTTTAAAAAGTAAAAACACCAAAAAAAATAATAACATGAAAATAATTTGCAATATATCTTCACATTTAGTTCTTCACTAATGAAAGGTGGATTGATACCCTTACTCATCCTATGAGTAATTTTTTTATGTGTTTGTAGGTTGAAGGAATTTTGATTGGAAAAGATTTGCAACAACGACACTTACACTTAAGGGCACAAATTTTTTATGTTTATCATAGGTCTATGAAAGACTTCTCGGGGAGTTGATAAGTTCGCTGACTGTGGGTACGTAGGTATGTACGTGACCCATGGATACGAGAACTATGTTCGCCTCTAATTTGTATCTTGATGTTTGTGGTTCGAGAAATCCTTACCGAACCTTTTGTCCCCTATTCGGTAACCAGCGATATTGGGACATGACAGCAGAGTAATGCATTGCACCACAACTGTGACTCGGGGTGCCGTATTATATATATATATATATATATATATATATATATATATATATATATATATATATATATAATGAATTGTATGAATGTATATAGTGGTTAAATCTATCTACGTTGATAATATAGATAACGGTGAATAGAGAAAGAGAATGGAATTAAGTTAATGAATGTTATTCTTATATAATTGAAAGGCTTAATTCATGTTAATGAGAAACGTATATGAATAATTATGTGACGTATGGTATGGGACATACGGGGTTATGATATGGGACGGAATCATATTATGGAAACTAGTGAAGAGGAGCCATTAACTAGGAGGTTAATAGGAAATGTTAAGTGTGCACTCTAGATGAGAGATGAAAATAGCAAGTGAGAGTTGGATACTAACAAGTACATAATAAATGCTTTATTGCACTTGTTAAATACTTGCTGTTTTCAAAATCATTTTCACATCGGGCTCTAACCTGTTTTCTTGCATATTTTCTTTTCTATTGTACCTTCTATATCCGGTGTCCAGCAATAGGGATGCCAACCTTAGCGGATTATGACGAGCTATGTAGCTATGGAGTATTGCCTAGACGTCTATCTTCATTTGATTCACAGTATTTTTATAGTTAGGGCATGTCGCCCATAAGAATTCAGTTATCTTCTTCTTTATGAGTCAAGTACTCTTGTACTCGTGTCTTTTTAATACATTTACTATTGTTGGGATTACTATATTGGATTATTATTTGGGAATGTTTATTCCAATTGACTTTAAATTCTTTTGAGTTATTTTTTCGGTTATCAATGTTATAGAATAATATGTGTTGGGTTATTTGTAAACTAAAAGTGGATTTTGATGAAATTAAAATTTGAAAAGTTTTTAACACCAGCTTAATTGGGTATTGGGTGAGTTGTAAATGTTTTCGACAATGATGCTAAGAATGAGCCAACTGTATATTCTGTTTTAATTTGGTATGGGACTCGCCACCTGATATTTAATTAGGCGGGGTGTTACAGGTGGTATCAGAGCATCAGGTTCTAGTGTCATTTAGGATCTGTACGGCTTATTGTGTTTTCATCTTAGCGTTCTTTGATGTAGATCCCTATGAGTAGGATTCTTGTTTTTCTATTTACGGCTACGATCTTTAGCTATTTTGTTATATCAAATACTGATAGTGTACTCTCGTTTTAGATGCCTCCTTGACGTGCACCTCAGCCCGCCACAGCTCAGGGTACGATGACTACAACCGGAGTTACTGCAATTATCGCTCAGGCAATCAATGCAGCTTTTGCTGCTGTTCAGCAGGCTCCAGCACAGGCACCAGTTTTTCCACCCGCGTAAGGACAAGCGTTTCCTACTGCATGGGAACGAGCGAGGGATGCTTTTCAAAAGGCACACACCCCTGAGTTTCAGGGAGGATCAAATGTTGTGACTACTAGCCAATGGAAGAAAGATATCCAAAGGCACTTGATAATGCTCAAATGCACTGAGGTTCAACGTCAAACACTAGCCACATTCAAGCTAGTAGGGGCAGCTTTGCAATGGTGGGAAGCTACGACCACTATGGAGGAGAGAAACACAATAACTATCCAAGACTTTTGGATACGGTTTGATGGGAAGTACTTTCCTTCCACCATCTAGAAAGATATGAGGCGGAAACTACTTGAATTGAAGCAGGGAGAGAAGACGGTGGCGAAATACAAGGAAGAATTTACGCGATTAACTAATTTGGTACCAGTAGAGGTACCCACTGAGGAGAGGAGAATTCTAATGTTCATTGATGGGTTGAACTATAAAATTTGCCAGCATTTATTGGGAAATCTTTCACTACGTACGTATGAGGATGTTCTTAATGCTGCAATGCTTCACTCCCAGGATAACCGTTTACATGCTCAGGGTGTCAAGCGGGGGTTTGGGTCAAGCCTGCAAGGCAAGACTACTGGGGGCAGTTCTAGTGGAACTCATCCAGGATAGAGTCATCAGCATCAGGGTGAGCAGGGTTTCCAGACAGGGGATTATGCTAAGCATTTATGATTTAGAGATTCTCAATTTGAGGATAGAGGTAATGGGCAAGGACAGCAGGGCCATCAGGTCCAAAGACAGGCTCAGCAGGGCCAAGGGAAAGGAGGTAATGGCCAGCAGGGACGGGGCAAAGTGGTGGAAAGTTTACGGGAAAATGTTTCGTGTGCGGAAAGTATGGCCATAAACAATAAGATTGTCCGGATAAAGACAAATTCCCTCAGCAACAAAATGCTCGACAGGAGACATAGACACCAGTGTTTCCACCAGATGCTCTTCCAGCTCCAGCTCCAGTACTAGCACTACCTCCCATTCTAGCAGCTCCCGTGCAACAAGGTCAGTACGGGCGTTTATATAACGTCCATTAGGTAGCAATTCAACAACCATCACCCGCAAATGAGGGTATATTTTATATTTAAGGAATTATGAGGCGTATGCTGATTTTTTGTAGCGATTAATATTGTGTGGGCAAAAGGGTTGCTAAACTTAGCCTATAGCACTGTTATTTAAGTAGACTCACCGAGGGGTGTGGGACACCTATATTCTACATGTTATCACGTGGGTTTGATTTTTATCATGGGATTACTTACTTTGGGCATGTCCGAGCATGATGTGACTATCGACATGGATTTAGTGCCAGCACCTTGTCTTTAATAAGAGAGTAGATGAGTAGACTTTTTAATTGCGATCAATAAAACCTGTAGAAAGGCTATATACTATTGACTAAGATCCTGAGGAGTTTCGATGACTGACTACTTTAGGTAGTAGTGTATCGGGGGGGGGTTCCTTGTTTGGATTTCGCTTGCGAGACACCCCACGCATGAAGCTAATAACTGTTGGGAGTCGAAATAAGTTAGGTCTTTAGGACATGAGTTTATAACCTTTGCGATAGATCCGAGTATTATGCATGTAACTATATCCATTATTTTTATGAAAGTGGTATGATAGGGTGCATGGGCGCCCTGGATGGTTGGATTGTAGTAGCTTTCATAATTGTGAAACTGTAAGTAGTTGTGACTTGAGGATTTATTTGTTTAATAAGTGAGGATCATTTCTTTTCCCAAACTTGGTCATGAGGACGATATAGGGAAGATTGAATAAAGTTTAAATTCGATTCTGTTGGAACTATATGGTGAGACTTAGTGTAACGTCGATGGGGATTTTCGTTAACGTGCTGTATGGACGGTACGACATAGTTTACTTGAGATGTGAGATTTATACTCAGAGTTAACCTTACCAGTATGATTTATCTTTCCGAATTTCGGGACGAAATTCTATTTTAAGGGGGGAAGTATGTAATACCCCGTAATTTTAATGACTTTTAAAATGGGTTATATTTTAAATTAATCGATTAATTGGATTTTATTATTTATTAAATTCATTTGGGTTTTATCCGAAATGTGGATATGAATGTGATGATTATTGATAGTTCTGTGAGATATTAATTCAGTAATTTGAATTTTTAGTCGGACGCGGTATGGGACGTGTCGGGACTTATTTGTTAAATTAAAAAGGGAGTTTATTTTCTATCGACCTTATAGTCATTTCGACTGCGTCGTTGCGTTCAGAAGGGTTGAAATAGTCAAAAAAGTTTATTTGGATGTTGGTTTTGAGTCTTGGGTCATTTGGAAATGAAAAGACAACCCAAAAGGGTATTTTGGTGATTTTTACAAGGGGGATGAATAGTGATTTTGGATTTTGTCCTATTATAAGTATTTGGAGATTAATTGTACGTGGGTTCATTCATCTCTTCTACACAAAACTTGAGAGGTCACCTTGTGAGAAAGAGTGAAAGATTGCTTGGGAAGAGAAAAGCTTACTTGGGAAGGAGAAGAACTAAGAACCAAAGGTCACAACCACCGAAGGTTGACCGGAGAAGGGAGAACCACCTGTGATACACCACCCCAAAGGATCAGACCTTCATTAGAGGCAAGTGTTTGATATTTGCAATCTAAGTTCGTATATTGTCCATGTTAGAATAGTTATAAAAAGAGATGATTTTTCATGTTTGGAAGATAAAGATAGAGTTGTAATGGATTTCTGGAAATATGAACACATATAGGAATCAACCTCATGTTGTAAGTAGTTAGTAATCCACAAAATAATCATACATCTATTGAAGAAATTCTGAAAACCATTGATATGTTCTTGAAGATATTATGTTGATAATTTTCTGGAAAAAAGAGGATAAAAACATGCTTTTAATTCAATCTCTTGATGATTATAGGATGTTTAGATCATTATAAATCATTTATATATGTTAATATATCATGTAGTAAGGATTCTGCGTCATTTGGGTTGTTAATATGAAGGTTTGAATGATCAAAAATGATGAAAGCCGTAGTAGAAGAAATGCAGAAAAACTGGGTTGATATCTGGGCGATCGATCGATCGACCCCCTGCCTTCGATCGATTGACCTCCCCAAAATTCTGAAAGTTGTTTCTTTTTAATGCTGATTCTTATCCCAAACCTTTTTTAGATCTTTGGTGATTATTAATTGGATATTATGGGACTTAGAAAATATCAGTAGGCCCTAGATAAGATTCGAATTAATTTGATTGGGATATAGTTGATTAGAATGACGATAATTATATTGAAAGTTATTTCGGTTGCTAGATTCATTTGTTGGATTATAATTGGTATGCATGAGGATCAAGGATAGGTCCAGTAGTGGTGATTGTATATAACACCTGGGTAGCCTTAAGTTTACAAGAGGGTTTAATTCTAAGAGATAGAAGGTGTGTTTGTAAGAGATTTGGAACTATCGGTTTTAACCCTAATTAAAGGGAGAGTTTAATTCGTAGTAATTCAGGAGATATGATGATATGGACTAGTAGGATATTAGTGATTTCTTACTGAATATACTATTGAGGAGAAACCTATTTGAACCTTGAGTAATGAGTGAGGCTCGGGGATACTTGAATTAAAGAAGTAAAGTCATAGTATTTTAATACGTAGGATTTGAGAAATATAATGCCACGTATGGGAACTATCTTAGGGTAATGTGAGTACCTTGTTGATATTATATTATAGGTATGATAATGCCTATTTGATTGACTGATGATTTATGTTTATGACATACCTAGCTTACTTGCTATCGATGGGAGGTTTGCGCGTGAGGGCAGTCATATCCTGATGATTCCATGGGATCTTTGATTTGTCGCTCAAGAACATAGGTCTATGAAAGACTTATTGGGGAGTTGATAAGTCCGCTGACCGTAACCCATGGATACGAGAACTATGTTCACCTCCAATTTGTATGTTGATGTTTGTGGTTCGAGAAATCCTTACCGAACCTTTTGTCCCCTATTCGGCGACCAGCGATATTGGGACATGATAGCAGAGTAATGCATTGCACCGCAGCTGTGACTCGGGGTGCCGTATTATATATGTATATATATATCATGAATTGTATGAATGTATATAGTGGTTAAATCTATTTACGGTTATAATTGTAGATAACGGTGAATAGAGAAAGAGAATGGAATTAAGTTTTGAATGTTATTCTTATATAATCGAAAAGCTTAATTCATGTTAATGAGAAACGTATATGAATAATTATATGACGTATGGTATGGGACATACGGGGTTATGATATGGGACGTAATCATATTATGGAAACTAGTGAAGAGGAGCCATTAACTAGGAGGTTAATAGGAGACGTTAAGTGTGCACTCTAGATGAGAGATGAGAATAGTAAGTGAGAGTTGGATACTAACATGTACATAATAAATGCTTTATTGCACTTGTTAAATACTTGTTGTTTTCAAAATCATTTTCACATCGGGCTCTGGCCCGTTTCCTTGCATATTTTCTTTTCTATTGTACCTTATATATCAGGTATCCAGCAATAGGGACGCCAAACTTAGTGGATTATGACAAGCTATGGAGCTATGGAGTATTGCTTAGACCCCTATCTTCATTTGATTCACTGTATTTTTATAGTTAGGGCATGTCGCCCAAAGGAATTCAGTTATCTTCTTCTTTATGAGTCAAATACTCTTGTACTCGTGTCTTTTTAATACATTTACTATTGTTGGGATTACTATATTGGATTATTGTTTGGGAATGTTTATTCCAATTGCCCTTAAATTCTTTTGAGTTATTTGTTCGGTTATCAATGTTGTAGAATAATATGTGTTGGGTTATTTGTAAACTAAAAATGGATTTTGTTGAAATTAAAATTTGGAAAGTTTTTAACACCAGCTTAATTGGGTATTGGGTGAGTTGTAATGTTTTCGACAGTGATGCTAAGAATGAGCCAACTGTATATTATGTTTTAATTTGGTATGGGACTGGCCACCCGGTATTTAATTAGGCGGGGTGTTACAGTTTCTTATCTATTCCTTAACATGTACCATTGTAACATAATTAATTCTATTCGTAATCTAATGGGAATAGGATACAGTGTAACTAGAGAACAATGCACAAGTTGATAACAAAAGTTCAATAGAGAAGTGTAATAACTTTCAAGAATGAAAGTTTTTGGAACTACAAATGAAGTAAATCATTTTCAAGGGAAGTATCAATTTAATATTGTAGACAAAAGAACAGTGTTATACGTATAGACTTATGGAGTATAGAGTATACAATCCCGTCATAAGATAATTTTCTTAGTATATTTTTAAATCCTCAATCACATCGTTGACAATCTCAAAATTCTTAACGATTCCTCCGATCACATACAATCTAAATATCGTAACTAATCACATATCTCCAAATCGTAGTTTAAGAACTTATACTCACCATTCCTATAAACATATCGTATGATTATAAATTACTCTTTATATCTTTCGAAACCTTTTCCTAACCAAAATCGAGGTATCTCACATGTAATGTCGAGATTGATTTCCCTACTCAAGTCTAAAGATCTTATTCTCACTATCCTTACAGTCTAAATCACTCACTTTATACTAATGATAAACTTACGTCCCGCATAGGCAACTTAACCTGGTTGAGCTCTGATACCAACTGTCACATCCCAGGTTTATCGAGGGTGAGGGTAATTCTGATAACTGTTGAATTATAAATAAATCTGAATACTCAAATAACTGAGGCATTTATTGATTCTCAAATATGTTAAAACTGAAATCTAGGATCAATACAAAAGTATTTCTCCAGCTAACAAAGCCCCTTTTCTTCCAACATGGCCTTTCTTTGTCTCTATGTATTAGCTGATCTCTGAACTATTCGTCATGGCTAATTGGTGCCTATGTAAAATAACTAAAAAAAGAAGGAATAAGAGAAACTTCACTAAGTAGATAATTCTAAATCTGTAACAGTGTAAGTATGGGAATCTGTTTAAATAACATAATTGGATCCGAAATGCTCGAAATCTAAAACAATGTATAGAAATTTGCAGCAACATGAAATATCAACAAAACTAAACACGGGTATACTGAAGTTTGTGGTAATGAAAGAACTATGGTGATTATAACCGGATATGGTGTTTATCGAGTTATAAATAAAGTTCAGACTATAATACGATAACTTATAAATTATCATCTATAGGGATTGAAAATGTGTAGTCATACCGTAATAATATCGCTCAAGGCAGAAAACACACTTGAACAGCCAATCCCGATAATTGGGGAATAACTAAATAATTTGGCACACTTAGCTAGAGTGTCACTCATACATAGAGCAAATATAAAAACAAGGCACTCAACATCTGAGTCCTTCAGGACAATTAGAGTTATCAGAGGTTTACACGGTCTAATCCCTTGATTATAAGGTATGCTACTAAAGGTTTTATTGATAAAAATGGTAGGCTACGCTACAATTCAGATAATTGAAACAAAGTTTAATAATATGCAGGGTATACTACAATACTGTAAAATAGTTTAAATCATTGTTCACAATGATACAGGGGTGTACTATAATTTTGATAATTTACTGAAATCAAACAGGTTGTTAGAGTTGGGCTCGCTTGAGTTTAATTAGATAAAAGATTGAATCAATATTCATAGTACATTTGAATTATCAAAGAGTTCATAAATGAGAATACGAGTTCAACGTTATCACATAGTGATATAACATTCAGTAATGCCAATGACAAAAGTTCAAGGTATAATAGTGAAATAGAACCACCTACCGGTGTTTACAAGATTTTCGTTGTTATTCACGGATCTTTCATTGTTGCATTCCAGTTCTCGTAGTTATTTCACTCGAGTGGGTATATCGGTGTTTGAGTGAAATGGTTTAGGTTTATGATGTCCTACATTATTCGATAAATATGAATAAAATTATATTTTTTTTAAATGGAATCAAGGGAGTCAATTTGTCTAAATAAATTGCATAAGCACAATTTAATATTTTATTAAAATATTAATCTAGTCAAATAATCGGCTTAAGTCTTTTAACAAAAGGTACATTTTTTTTACGAACATGACATTGTTATATTTTATATTGTTGGAGTGCCAACATTTAGTACGAGTAGTATCAAATTAAAATAAGAATCGAAAACTTCTTTCCTTATTTGGATAATAAACCAGTGGTCATGCCACTTCCAATATTAGTCAACATAACACAACAATTTGTTCAACACCTGCATAATCATATTTGAATAAAAATGGCTCATAATGGCATCTAAAATTATAACGAAAAAAATTCGAGTCGTTTCGTATCGTAATTAAGACAAAGAAAGTATCCTGACAGTTCACTCCCAAAAAGTATGAGAAGCCTTTCAATGCCATAATTTCGACCATCAATAACATTTCTCAGTGTGCCACTTTATGGGCACCAGAAAATCGCCCAAACCTAGTAAAAAATACACCGAGCTTCATGGTCTCCTCTACAAAGTCTACCAAGCCCTTTTGAGATGAAATCTTATCAGGCCATTGGACCCTCGTCTATTACCAAAATCAATTCCTAAAAATTTCAAACCCGACGCCCGTTGCGGACCATACCAATGATCAATGCTTCTATCTCCGAAATATAATCCAAGGTCTAATTGATCGGGGTACCATCACCCCACTAGCCAATCGTAAATCATACATTACTCATAATCCACTCCCAAATCATTCAAATGCTATCTTCTTAGAAGAAAACCAAGAATTTGACCCATTTACCCAAATTGTACCCAGTAAACCCCTCAAAGTTTGCCCATAATTTCTCCTACACTCTACCGGTTTTATTGATCTGGTCCTATCACTTCTTACAAGAGCATGTATTATCATTCGTACTCGGTCCGAAAGAAAGGATATGGAATTGGCAGTAGTATTAAACCAGATCCTAGAGTTTGGGATGAAATTACCCTAAAAATGACCATTGACTGCAAAAAGTTTAGCACACTATTCATGAAAGCCTGAAAGTGGGCTCGAGAGTCAGATAATTGGGTGATACCTTCCAATAAAGTCAGCTTACATGACGCCGTCTAGACTATGGCAGACTTATTTTGACAAATCGATAAAAATTACAGTATGTCCGAGCTACTTGATGTTTTGAAACTACAAGGGAGTTTGGTCCCTTCACTTCTACATATCCCCATTGAGTGGGAGGATCCATATGAAGAGGCCATAGAGGTTGTAAAGAGCATTGACTTCTCATGGAAGGATGACATCATTGCCACTGGATGAGGGGGCAAATTTAATAGTTCAGATGAAGAACCAAGCCGAGAAAAGAGGAGTCTAGTAGTAAATATATGTGGAATGATATCGTTTGAGGATCTTCTATGGGAGATCAACAAATTAGACAAACAGACTAAGATAGATAAAGAAACAGGGTTTATATTTTTCCCCTCTTCTATGAATTATTTCACAAGATTTGGGAGGCATTACAAGGTTCCAAACCCTCAAACAACAACGAAAAATAAGGAAAAATGTGTTAAGAAACTCCCTATGCTTAAGATGACCCTTGAGGAGAGAAAGATCCTCGATCAGTTAAAGAAAACTCAGGCTAACATCATTCTCTAGGAACTCTTTATATCTTCCCAACTTCAATGAGTTGCCTTGATTAAATTACTTACCAGGCCCATAGTTCCTCCTGCCACCATTCCAGAAATTGTAGTGAATGTAGTCTGATCTCTAACCTCTACTAGAATGCTCTCTTTCTATGTGAAAAAAATCCATAACTTTGGTCCAAATAACAACTATGATCTAAATATCTCTATCGAGGTGATGGGGAAGACATGCCCTCTTTCGCTCATCGATAATGGATCAATACATAATGTTTTCCCGTTAAGAACTCTTAAATATTTAGTATTGAAAGTAAGAGACCTTACTCCAACTTCTCTTATGACAATACTTGTCAAGAAGTGATGGGATTCATAAAGCTTACAATAGGGTCTGGCCCTATAAATCACGTTACTAAATTCCAAGTCATCGACATCCCGACTTATTTTAACATGTTGCTCGAACGACCATGGATCCACAACATTAAGGGAATGTCCTACTATCTCCATCAGAAATTGAAGTTATTCGCTAATGGGTAAGTCATCACCGTCTTGGGAGACGATAATAATACTGAGAATGCAAGCACCAGTAACCCAATACTAGAGATACAACATGCGAAAAAAAACATGCGCCTGTTAGGCTTCTGATTCGAATCGCTTCCGCTCCCAACAGGGAATGATTTCAAAAATAGAGTATGTTTAGAGCACAACCTTCATGATAATGTCAATGTGATACAGATGTTCAAAAATATTTACTTTATGCCCAGACTGGGGCTGGGATGACGACAACAGGGAATACTAAAACCTATAGTGTTGAAAAAGGCCTTTCCTCCATATAGCCTGGGTTATCAACCATCATTAGAGGAACTGATAATGCTCAGCTAACCTCAGTTGAAAAGAAGGCTAAAAAGTGCTAAGATCGTCTCAAAAGATTCCTTGAATGGGAGATTCGTCAAAGAGGTTAAAGATTTTCCTTTTTGTGGATTTCCTAAACCATGGTATGATCATGTGGATAAGAAGATGAACCCAAAAATGTACATTTTCTTTGAATACAATTACTCATAGGCCAAAAGTTCCTAACATCATGTGCAACCGCTCGTTCAAAATATTGCACCTGTTACTAGAGATTCTGAAGGAAGTGACTCTGAGGATTCGTCCAACTTGTGAACACTAGGTCTGGCACTCTACATGATCCACTCATATGCTACATCATCGGATCCATCCATCCTAATCAAAGCTGCTGATACACCCCTCCTCAACTGGAATGATGTACCGGTCCCACACGCTAAAATGTAACGCAACCCAGATGTTTATCCCATTTCTTCTTCTTTTTATTGTTCCTCCTTAAACTCATCATATTATAATCGAGACCTCCATCGATGAGGTTCTCAACGTTGTTTTTACCCAATAATGAAATAAATGAAGATTGTGAGTATCTTGTTGTGCTTTAGATTAATTGTCTTCATTCTAATCAAACTCTTGATGATGATGATGATTTTTCAAATTAACGATTCTTAATTGATCTTAATAAGCTTCATAACAAACAGCATAACCACATTCAAATTAATGAAGATGAAACTATTGTCATTAATCTCAAAACTAGTAGGATAAGGTCCACCCTTGACGAGCATGAGAGCGCGCAACTCAAAGAACTACTAAAGGAATTTGTGGACGTCTTTATGTGGTCCTAAGAAGACATGCCTGACATTGATCCCGAGATCGCTCAACACGAAATTCCAACTCTCTCAAAATGCAAACCGATCAAACATAAACTAGGAAATCTTCGCACCAAAGGTCACTCAATGTTAAGGAGGAGGTGGTCAAATAGTTGAATGTTGGATTCATTTGGGTGATCAAATATCCCACTTGGTTAGCCAATATTGTGTTTAGAAGGCTATTTTGCTCTCAAATACATCATAAAACCCGTTTGGGACCCCAGACAAAAATTTAAGCCAATCTGGAGTGGCCCCTATATCATGAACAAGATCATGTCTGGTAGCACCGACATGCTCACTGCCCTCGATGGAGAAGAGATGGACCGTCCAGTCAACTTGGACCATCACAATAAATTCTACTTTAAGTCCAAAATCTCGACGCGTTACGACTCCTCTCATCCTCCTTCTATTCTTAAAAAAATCTTCACTTCCCTTTACTTAGAACTATGTGGGGACCTGATCCTCTAAAAATCCTTTTTTTTCTTTCAAAAATGAAACTTGAAATTTTTTCAAAACCCCTATAGGTACGTAGGCTGCTCATACACTTTACAGGAGCACGATCCCCTTCTTTGTCACAAAATACGATTATTTTCTTACCTCCGAGAACGACAATTCATTTTATCATTTACATGAACAAAAGGATTATATATGCCTTAGCGATTGGTATAGATAATTCAAATGAAAATTTCATCAAGAGGCACAACAATGTAATTAAAATCCTTTTTATTCCATTTTGGGAAATTTTGGTACGATTATAGGAAATTTTAGCATAGGGAGTCAAACAAATACTGTCATCGACCTGACTGTCCTAAAAACAAAACCAAACCAAGATACTCCTAAATAAAATAACCAAACATTTTGGCAACCAAATACATAACTCAACACGTAAAAGCTTTACACATAACCATTTTCATAAATACCATCATCTTTACCCTACCCACAACTGGGAGATAATCCATCCCTATCATCATCTACATTTTGAGGTCCCCAAACTTCTCCTTCCTGGATAGTATACCGAATGTGCTCGATGGAAGTGTAAGCCCGGACCAGCCTAGGGAAAACCACCATGCCTCCCTCGATTGTGTTAAACATGAAAAGACATCTCTGCCCGGTCTTCACGACAAACATCTTAGCCACTACCTTCGTCTAGAGACATTTCATATAGTCTCCAAGAACATACCAAACTTTGCCTATATATTGAGAAGGACGGATCGATGGTTGATGACTCTCCCATAAAGATCCTAACCGCTTATGCATGCCTTCCGTTAAATCCTCTACAGGGAAAGAGTCCAGAATACGGGAAGGCACAATATTCTCCCATCCAAATTGATGCAGGAGCCATCAAGGAAAATAGAAGGAAGTCTGACGGAGGCTAACTAACGAAACATATTGGTATTCCGCCAATTCCAAATTAGGTTGCAATTACCCCACTAGGGTATTGCCCAGTGCAGATATCAATCCCTGTGCTCCATAAACCAGTTTACCCAGTTCTAGATGTTTGAGCTAAAACTGATGAAATAATGGGTGAAGAAATTTGGCACATTTGCCAAAGGATATTTAAGGGGACCGCTAAATAGAATCTCTCAGACAGCCACATGAGCAGTATGACTTAGAAAATCATAATGGCCCTCTCGCCAAGCATCTAGACCATTCAAAGTCTCTGCCAGTATCACCGTCGTAGGATTACGACGATATCACATCCATGTAGTAATGGAAGCAATTTGAGGGTCTATAAGCAGGTCCCTGGTCACCAATAGTAACTTTAAAATTAATCCAAGGGCGAAGGCTCTGGTATAGCCCAGATCATTGACATCCTGCAGACGCAGGGAATACAACACAATTTGAAGGGAAATCATTCCCCTAGTAACTAATGAGCGATCCACCGAGGGTGAGATATGCAGAGATTCTGCCAACACTATCTGAGGAGACCTAGAGAATTCAGGTATGGCCACCGCCACACTGGGATTTACCACCCAACATAGCATAAAACTCCTCATAAGTCGGGAAAACTTCGTAAACATGATCCTTGGGGTACCAAAATTTGTCTACTGTAATTAGAATATTCCTGTCAATGGGTTGGTTACGCCACAAGGAAACCCAACGTAGGTTAAAAGCATCGTAGTCTACATTGTACGAGCACATAGCCTCTAAATTCTTGAGGTAAGAGGAAATTTCATCACTTCTGGGAAGAGCCATTTTGGAATAAACAAAACATAAGCAAGAAATAAGCAAGAGAAGGAAAGTATGGATGGGTGGGGAAAAAATCTCCACCGTTACCCCTTTTTATACTTGAAAAATCAGGCTAAAGACAAGAATCCTGCAGAATATTGATGAAACACTACCTCATCAAGGACAAAGAAACTGAAGAAAGTGCAATCAAAGTGTTTGCGTGATTTGACTATAATGACCTGTCCATAGGCAGGATAAGGTGTATGATGATCGGCATCCCCACATCTTTACAAAATTCAATTTTTCATTTTTTGTCAAAATAAAAAAACTCAACTTTTATTCCAAAAGAATTTAGAATTTTCCTCTCCTTATATTTTCAACTCATCCTTTTTTAAAATAAATCCTCTTTCAAGTACTTCTAATCCTTTTTACGGTCTCAGCAAACAAAGTAAAAAGTGCATGTAGATTAAGTCATTTAAAGCAAAGATAAATAAATAAAACCCCATCATATATGTAAGTGACCATCTTTATATCTCTTATGTAGAAAAAATAAGAAGAAAAATAACAGGACTCGGCACGATCCCCCCAAAACTTTCTCTCTCGCTTTCTGTCTCTCCCACTATGATCCCCCATCCGAGCGACATGCACGCTTCCCCCGGTGACTAGCTGAAGAGTCTCTGCTACTCGATCTCGATCCCCCCTCAGACGAAGCAAATGGCACAAAACAGGAAGGAATCAGGATCGAATCCCGAATACGAACGTTTGCAGAAGCCACCAAATCTCGGATGTCCCTTAGCTAGGTAGTCGACACTCGGACATACTGTAAGAAAAAAAAAGATCAAATCAGTTAGTCTAAGGCAAAGAAAAAATCAGAGAAACAGAAAGACAAGGGGAAAATTTATACCTTTGGTAAGATAACATCCACAGTCAACCCTAACACCTCCGGTTCCTTCGCGTTGGGGTCAATGTAGCATACTCACCAATCCTCCCCCGGGAAGTCAGATGTTATAAGAATGAGGAGCAAGCCGAAGAAATAGAATCTCTGATGTCGTTGTTGTTGTTGACGTTGACGTACCACCCGTACTGTGGGCGTACCCCACTGGCCGACTCGTACCCCTCCCTGAAGCCATAGGAAGCATAGGCAATTTGACCACATCATAAATGCATTTTTGAATCAACCATCTCATCACAAAATTGAGGTAGTTGTAGGTCGCCACCATGTCCATAAATAAGGAATAGGGCTTGTCGATCATTGTTGTCACCAAGGCATCCTCCGATATCTCCCGCACCTACCTCATCTAGTCAGGGACATCGGTGGTGGGATCTCCACCTCGTCCTACATAATCTGCCTAACTACTCTCTTCCTCAGATAACAACAGTAGCCAAACTCATATGCCAATAGCCGGCGCATCTGCGGATTCCCTCCGGTCACCCCCGTATTCTGAATGGCCGTCCCCCACGGTAAAAGGTCACCTAAATTTTTCTAAGATGAAGTCAATACTTGCACAAAGGAAATACTGAAGAAAAGATTTAAGAAAAAGAGAAAAGAAGTGATAACCCGATCGCTCGTCAGGTCATTCAGAGCCTGACGCACAGTCGCTAAGAAAAGAGGCTACCTCGACTCTCGATTGGACTTTCACAACCGGTACATCCAACCGAAGCCCACCAACTCATCCTATAAACCAATTAAACGAACATTAAGCCCGATCACCTCATAGAACTACGTCTGCAAAAGGACAAGGGCCAACAATCAAAAGAAATGAAAGAAAATGCATAAAGGAAAATGCAAAAAGGAAAATACCTCCAAAAGATACATGGCTCCAGTAAAAGTCTGTCAGAAGAACCGACTGAAAGTATCCAAAGATGAATAAAAGGTCGCCAAAGTCAGTCTCCCCCATCAAAGAGAGGGATATTCGAAAATACCCTCAAATATGGCAGAAACCATAAGTGGATGATGTCGCTGCTCGACGCCACCAAAGATCCTCCCAGCAATAAAAGAATGAATAAATGAACCATCTGATGAACTTGTAGTTCGTTGCTCTCATCAATTTTTTTGTTCAATAAAATCTCATAAAAAAGGGATATATGGATCGAGTTCCCCGAGACTATTCATGCAACATCGCCCAATGCCGCCTCCACCGCCGCCGACGTCACCCTCATCGTGCGATCCACCTCTATATGGGTTCCCTTATAGCCTATCCCCATCATCTGTTGTACGTCATTTGGGGTCACTGTCATCTCCCCAAAACCCAAATTTATGGTGTGGCTAGTATCCCACCACCTCTCCTATAAAGCACATAGAATTGTCGTAAAGCATGACGTATTATCCAGCATAGACACCAGACTACCAAAACCCGCTAAAAAAATCATCCAACGTACCATTGCAGGAAGGTGCTCCCACACATCTCTAAACCCCTATTCCCCTAAGAGCGAAGACTCATCACAACAACAAAACTTTTGTCAAAATTCAAAGAAACAAGAAAATGGAAAAAAAATGTGAAAAAGAATGCCAAAAGTCATGATGTACTTACATAACCATCAGGGTTCCTCACCCTATATGATCGATGGTGTGCAGGATCATGCAAAAGAGTCTGCTCATTGGCAACGTGCATAAATAGATCGAAGACATTCTTGTTGGTCTCATAAGGATCGAAGGCATAAATAGATTAAGGTCCTCAGAATTGACCTCTACTGTGACAACCTACCTACTAAAATACCGGGTGTCCATTCTATGATCAAAATAAAACGTTGGTCTCATATGGCTCATTCTTAGCATCAGTGTCGAAAATCTTTTTTTTTAAAAGTTAATATTACCTAGTAATTTAATTAGACAAGTGCCAAATTTTATCTTTCATTGAATAGCAACATGCAGAAATAAATAATAATTTAAACCATCAAGACAAACTGATAACTGAATCCAACAGAGATGAATGATATAAATAAGATGACAAAATCTACTATCGGTTCAACAATAAAATCCAACAATATCTTAAATCATTACCTGGATACACAAGGTCACATAAATAAACTGAATACTATATCTGAGGGTGACATATCTAAATGAGTACTGGAATAAAGTCCCTACACTAGGAATAAATGAACAAAGGGTCTATAGAAAAGTCAAGTAGCTTCCACTTGAACTGTAGTTGCTCATTCCTAAATAGAATCCAAAAATTGGGTGTTCTTGTGGATGGACACCTAAAAGGTTTTGAAAAATATTTTGACACGGGTAAGAGCCCAAGTTAAACATTTTGAAAATATTTAGCAAGAAGCTAAATTGCAATAGTTAAATATGCATGTACACTCTTCATATTTAAGTTAGTGTCGCACTCACTTGAAGTATATCTCACTCCTCATCTAATGTGCAAGCCTAATGCTTGCCTGTTAACCTTTCTAGTTAAGCTACCTGACCTAACTAGATGTATCACACATCTTGCCACCACGCTACTCTAACCCGAGTATTCTTACTTTGATTACTAAGTTATCTACTCATTAACTTATTAATCATTTTGACTATTTTAAATCATACAACATTCACACTAGTTAGATAAACAATCCTCTTTTTAAATCATTTAACTTTCACACTAGTTATATAATAAATAACCTTTTTAAATCATATAACTTTCACACTAGTTATATAAGAAATATATTTACACTTATATATTAATCCCGTATATAATTATCTACTCATATTATATACGTACTAGTAACTACAACATTCACACACATGTCGCGTATAATAACCATCCATTCCCGAGTAATAACTCGTCGGATGTTTTTTCCAAAATGCTATCGTGTTCCAGGCATGATCACTATAACCCGACCACCTTAAGTCGGACTAGCTCACACCGAACTTGGGCGAAAATATCGCACATAGTGGAGGCGGTAATATTTCCCTCGAAAGTAAAACTGAATCATACCCAAAGTGTCTCACCTCGGAAATAAATTACAAACTAAAAATCCTGAACGATATGACCTACGGACTATACTCTCCCTTCTCCTCAAGCCAATGGATTTACCCACATCGCGCAACCTCCTATGATAGCACTAGAGGGGTATGTATTCCTATAAATATCATTCGCACCGATATCTATAGAGAATACAAATATATATACTATCACACATAATCGTATACATATATATAATAAAGTTTGGCTAACCCGTGCCAAATACCCATAACACTAGCCCAAAATACCCAAGTCTATATCCCGACTTGTAATTTAATTAATCACATATTAATTATTTCTCATTCAAGTTGTATCACCCAACTATAACACCCAAACTCATTAATTTGGTCCATATCTTCATTCTATTAAAATTTATTACACAAAATCCTATGATTTAGTTTAACACCCCTTGTTAAATTTAATATTCAATAATTTATTATATAACTCTATAATAAATTAAACCGGCTACCTCGTGCCTAAATCTCATATCACTCCACCTAAAAATATTCGAGTCACAACCCCGACTCTTAATTTCATAAGTATTTACTTACATTTATATTTTTATTAAAGATACTAAGCACATCTCAATCCAATATGTATCCTAATTTTGTTCAAAATTTTCATTCACATCCGTTCAGATAATTTCTAGTGTTGTTCATCCTAAACACTCCTAAATCCATACCCCGAATTCATTCCCATCCAATTCCAAGGTAAAAAATAATGTTCCTTAATATTTTCTAAAGTCCTACACTCACTCATCTACGAACATCCCTAAATAATCCAGATTTGATTTCTTACAAAGTATTTCAGTTTCATACACCCTTCCGTAATAAATTCATAACTAATTAAAATAAATCAGAAAAATATGAAACTAATGGCCACACGTTCGTAACAAAAATATCTATCTCCATGTTCAAAACCTAGGGTCATTTGAACGAGATAAAAATATCGTTCAAACGAGATACTAATCTACACATTATTTAAATAATGATTTATCCCAATTAATCATCAATTTCAGATTTAATCTACACAATATTCTCGAATTCCTAAAACCCATTTTCATATGATAACCCACTCCCCAAAACATATTTCTTTATCACACCCACTATGATATGAATCGCAATACCGCAATTAAATTGAAATCAAGTTTAACTAATTGCCTGAATAAATTCTTAGGGTCTGATTTAATCTACACAATATTTGACGAAGAACACGCCCCTCCTTTTGGTTTGGCTCCCAACAACTCTCTCAATTTCTCCCTCTTCCCTCCTCTACAAAATTAGGGTTTTCTTATTGAGTTGTGTCTTCTACGATCTCCCTAATGTAGGTTTTATATCACTAATCCCAAAATTAAGGTTATGGGCTAAGCCCAAATGACTCGAACACCCCCGTCTGAGTCCGATTATGCCTAAAAATGCCTCGACACCCAATTACTGGATTTGGGTACCTTTTATGACTATCTCGACCTATTCGGAATCAACCGTGCACTCAGAATCATCATTCGATTTGCTTAACTAAAATATCCAACCTCGACCTAAAATTACGACACATGTAATTTTGAAAATAACCCAAATTAATTAAATTTTCATTCACCAATTTAATTAAATCCTCCAGATAATTTAAATTCTATGTCATAAAATTAATTAAATTTTGTATCCTCATAGATACAGCGTGTTAAATTTGGAGGCGTACTAGCTGAAGGCGAGACAAAGCTAAAAAAAAATTCAACTCGATCGGACAGTCGAATAAATATTTTAGTCTTTGTGTTTGAGTAGGACTCAAATTCTTTTTGTTATATAAACATAAAGTAACGAGTTCAGTACTTTTAAAACACAATTTAGCCTTCAACAAAATCAGTAGCCTCCTCTATTTTCATCTTCTTCCATCTACAAAATCCTAGCTCCGTTTAAACCAAGATTTTAGTCCATGATTTGAAGGCTTATTTGGTGTTTTAGCATGTTTGGGATATAACGAGTTTTCAATGTTTTCGCGAGAGGAATGCAATAATGTAATCAGAATTTTTTAGGCAGAATCTTATGAGTTTCTTGTGGTTATTTTTAAGGTACGGGGTTTATGCAATATGCTCCTTGAATCACTAGAGATTAGTCATTTTGTTCCTCATTTATTTGTACTTATATTGTTGATATCATGACGTTTATTAGAATCTATAATATTGATTCGATTGAGATATTGTATTTGTTGATGGGAATGGTGTCATAAAATTTTTATATGGCATGGAGAATGGTCACCCACCAATAATACAATAGTCCAATAGCGAGGATGAGGCTTTACGAAGCTTAAGTGAGGTGAGGTGAGCCTGGCGACTTATTGATGTGTTATTGAGAAATTAAATTGGTATAATGCATGAATGCCGCATTGGAATTGAATTCAGATTCGTCTTGTTACATTTTATTCACCGTTATTATTTTGAGCATTCAATCTTGTCATATTGTGTACTTCCTCATATTTTTCTTATAGTGGAAGGTTAGCGTGGATTTGGAAGCTATGAATTTTGGAGGATTCTAGAGATTGGCGTTTAGAGGATTTTATTTTGTTTTGTTTAGATTGGCAGTGTAACTAGTTGGAGAGCTTAGCATTATTATTAGAGGAATTAAATTGTAATTATTTTGGAAGTGTAAATTTGAATTAGATGTTATGTAATTTTGGATTCGTTATATTTATTTTTGTGGAATATAGATGCTCTATACTAATTGTTGAGGATTTAGTTTAGTTTTAATCGTTGTAGTGCCTCGTGTTTTGCACTAGGTGTTACATCGACCCTTAAAATTGGCCACTCTCACTTAAGGTCCTCAGAATTAACCTCGACCCTCAAAATTGGTCGCTCCAACTTAAGGTTCCCATAATTGACCTCGACACGCAAAATTAGGCACTCTCAACTAAGGTCTTCAGAATTGACCTAGACCCTCAGAATTGGTCTCTCCTACTTAAGGTCCTTAGAATTGACCTCGATCCTCAAAATTGGTCGATCTCTACTTAAGGTCCCCAGAATTAACATCGACCCTCAGAATTGGACACTCTCACTTAAGGTCCTAAAAAATGACCAGGACCCTCAGAATTGGTCGCTCCCGTTTAAGGTCCTCAGAATTAACCTTGACCCTCAGAATTAGTCGCTCCAACTCAAGGTCCTCAAAATTAACCTCGAGCTTCATTCATACATCACACCAAGTTGCAGGTCCCAAAAGATTTTTTTCAAATTTTGTGTTTTTCCCTCGAAATTAACCTTATAATAAACTCATGTTCAAAAAATTAAGTCAAAATACAATTTGCAGCTCTTTTTAAAAAATCCATCGAAAAACGCTCAAAATACCTTATTTATAAGGTTCTACGCCAGTATTTTTTGTGGATTTTTTTAAAAATAGATACAAAATGCTTGTTCATTTAATTTTTTGAACATGGGTTGAATTCCAAGAGAAAAATAAAAAATTTTGAAAAAATATTTCTTAGGGCCAAGAACTAGGTGTGATGTATACATCATGATGTAGGTGAGCTTTCCTCTCTCTCTCTCTAGCATTATATATATATATATATATATATATATATATATATGCTTCCACGCTAGTGGTCCTTATTAACACAATCTCAATGTATATGTTTTAGATACATTAATAAATACATTTAGGTTATATTTATGAGGAGCACTAACATAGAGGCACTGTTTGGATGGATTCATTTAGTATACTATTATTATAAAAAAAATGTCGTACTGAGTCCACAAAGCTCCCACTTGACCCCAGGATTTGGAAGAGGTGAATGTCGTCTAGTCTTACCTCCGTATATGGAGAGGCTACTCCCATGTCTCGATCCCGAGACCAATCGCATCTTGGGCAAGAGACTTCCAATCGCACCTAGATATAATTGCATTTTTAGCATAATGTTTGGTTTGATGTTCAATGTTGGATCTATTGTTTCAAAATGCTTAAAGACTTTAATTTACATAAGCCAAGTAACAAATTGAGCCTTCTGTGAAGATTCAGTTTTCTTCCCTATTGACCCATTAGACTATGGTCACCTTCTAGTTATCTCGATAGGCACTAGGTCACCGAAACTAAAAAAGATGTACGATGCTAAACTGGCGTCCAACTGGGGAGTTCTAGGTTGGTCAATTCATGGAGGATCCATAACAATAGTGGATATATATAGCCAAGAAAGTATAGACATGCTTAA
This sequence comes from Sambucus nigra, assembly GCA_949130495.1. Taxonomy (NCBI): domain Eukaryota; kingdom Viridiplantae; phylum Streptophyta; class Magnoliopsida; order Dipsacales; family Adoxaceae; genus Sambucus; species Sambucus nigra. The sequence continues at coordinate 106,010,826 of OX422213.1, read as the reverse complement.
TTTCCATAATTGTGTGGTGTTTTAATCCCTTCATTCAAAAGACAATTACCTTTTTTTTTGGGTGAAATGTAAGCATAAAGACAATTTCCTTATAATCCAAGGTGATATATTAACAAGTACATTCTCTTCCGTTGATATTCCTATAAAAGAAAACTTAGACGAGATTTCTATAATCGGCAAAGAATTATTAAAGAAACCTATTTCAATGATTAATTTGGAGATAGGTATCAGTCAACCCATAAAAAATAGTGGATCCAATGAGGATGCTCTCAAATGATTTTCTAAACAGCTTTCGAATGACAGGAAACTTCGAGAGAAAATGATGGCTGCAATTATAGGGAAGATTTCAGTAACTCAAATTCATGAGCAATAGTTGTTCTTTGTCATATTCGTTTGCTGGTAAAATAAATGATGAATGACTAACTTATTGCGCCAGTAAGATTTGGGTTTTTATATCAGTAAGGAGAAAAAAAAATGAATGATAAATCTATGTCCCAAAAGCAAAATATCCAATAACATGTTCAATTCTATTCCTTTTACAAATAATAAAAAATAGGCCTAGTAAATAACCTTCTTATTTTATTATCAGAGTCATAATCTTAATTATAAATGTAAAAAATATTAAAATTCATAAAAATAATGAAATCAGTCATATACTACATGTTGCAATGTCTATTTAATATCTTAAAGGAGTTTATTCTTTATCAACAAGTCCATGGAGTATATTTATAAATGAAAAATTATACAACTACATCGTATCTTAATCAAACCCGAGCTAGGCATTTTGTTAAAACCTAAATGGAATCATGATAATGTGCAGACTTCAATCTGGTGTAAATGTCAAATAATTAGCACTAAGTTGTATAGATTGAGTGAAATAAGTTTAGATCAAAAGCCAATACATATAGACCTAAGGCAACTACATGTACAGACCCAAGCCAAAAATACATATAGACCCAGCCAACAACATATATAGACCTAATTTAACAACATATACAGATCCTAAAACATCATCACTATATGTAGAGTTTAAACATAAAAGGTTTAGATAAGATACTTGTTGTAGAGATCGAAAAGGTGGATAATTAAAATCGAACCGAACAAAAGAGTGAGGCACGATCCTTGTGAACCAAAATAGTTTCTTAACTCCTGTCATCAGTATATGAAAACACCAAACTCGCTTAAATATAGAAAAAAATACTAAAACATTGTAATAAATTGGAAGCAAAAAGAATAAAAAAAAAACTACAAATCAATTTTCCTATAAGTTGTTTTCTTTATTTTGAAAGAAACCTTCATAAGCACAAATATTCAACATGTGTGATAGAGCACATGATTAGTTAATTAATATTCAGTAGGGAAAAGATATGGAATAATCCCATTCTAACAAATGAGCAATCAAGAGGTTTACATATACAAGAAATTAAGATTAAATAAAGCAAAAAATGCCCAATTGTTTTATGAACACACAAAATTAAATGAGAACTTGATTTTTGAATGAATGAGAAGACGATACTAAATATAATTGATTTCAAGAATACACTATGACCATAAGAATAAGATTTAAACGAATTTGATTACAACCCTAAATATCAAATTTTTACACAGATTTGAGAGAATATTTAGGCAATCAAGTATATATGCATATAAATATGTAATTTTAAGCCTTAGTTTGAAAAATATCATATACATACATACAAATATCATACACTCTCTCCAATATGTAAGGCTTTTGAGGTCGTCATTTTGGTTCATCATTGTAGAACTTTCCATCATTGCATTAGCCATTTGAGAGTTAGTGATGATTGCTTGACAATTCCGATGAAGAGGAAAATGAGGATGACTAGGGTTAAGTAAGTTTGGTGTATTGGCCATTAGAGGGGTGAGAGATTTGGGAAATGAGTAAAGTCAGTTTGGTTCTTTCAACGAAATAAAATAGGGAAATAACAAGTTTTGTTGTCCTAAAGAAAAAATAAATGAGACAGCTTGGGAAAACTTACTATAACCATACAAATTTTTAGTGACTCTATGCATAAGCCCATCTTATTTTATATTTTTACTATGTTGTATGGAACCACAAACTAAGCCATCTCAAATTCTAAAGGTATAAGGGACATTTTACTCATACAGGCTCATTATATGCTTTTTTGAGACCATGAAATTATTTGTACTAAATAATTTGGTCCCAGCAGATAATTGTTTTGTGGTGGATGAGATACCCTCTTGATTGACTTATAAAATTTTGTTTTCACCAATAAACCTGATCAGTGGATTACTTATAATCCAGGGTAAGTTGCAAAATAAGCTAAGCCTAATAATTAAGGACTAATTATATGTTGTTAATGTCGATTACCAAAAAATTGACTTGACCAAGAGGGTATGGGAAGCTTAAGGTGGGGAATCATATTATGTACCATAATCAACTTTGTTAACAAGACCACGGTATATACGAGTGATTTCTTACATAATTAAGTTAGAGTGCAGTAACTATTTAGTGGAATTAATTATAATTAAATGAAGGAATGAAATACCTTACGGAAATTGTAACTAGGTATTTTTTTAGTATTTATTTATAGCCAATTTAATTCTTTGTCTTGGGTTCCTAGTTTATCCCATATTCCCAAGTATTTAGGTTCAGATTCTCAAGAAACCCAGTTTGATTACAAACCACATTTTGTACTTGTATATAAAGGTGTGGTTTCAATACATTATTCAATGGTGAGATAAAATACTATTCACATTTTCATGAAGAGGGATAGAGAGAGAACAACAAATATCATTCATAAGCAAAGGCTTTCATCTTAAAAAGTGTCCACCAACCTACCTAACTTTTAGGTAGATCATACAGTAGAGCATCCTACCATTTAGAAGGTTTAAATAAGTTTTTGGAGATCCAAAACAATGCTTCCCCATCCTAAATAAATATTTTTTCCCCATCAAATTACAACCGGATCCGCAAAGGTATTATGTTCTAAATCTTAGGCTTGTTCTCCAAGCCTAATTTTGGTTTCAGCTCTTTCCTATTTTTAATTAATCAAAGATCCATGGGTATAAATTTTTATTCCATGCATATTCATCCCCAACATTTATATCTCTTGTCTTGATTTTGTTTATGGATTTCTATATTTAATATTTTGTATATAGTATCTTGTTTCAGTGGATGGAGATGCCATTGTGCACAACATTTAGGTGGTCATAATCTTGAATTACAATAAAGTTATCATGATTATGATATGAATCAGGCAAAATGAAGAGTGGAGACTGATAAATCATTCCACACCACCCAACCCTTAAGTAATGATTTTTTTGTCCTTTTATTCATTACACACACACACACACACACACACAATCACACACAGGATCTCATGCATACCCTCTGTGCGAAACCATTTTTTTTAACTAGTAAAAAAATATTTTTGGGCTGATTTTTATACGATTTTTAAACATTTCTGTAGGACCATAAAAAAAATTCATCTCAAAATGAATTGTTTTTCTATTTTAAAAATATGGATCAAAATTGGTGAGTTCATAAGTTGTTAAAAACTGACAAAAATTTGACTGATTTTTTCATAATAGCAAAAAAACTCATTTTGAGTTGAATTTTTTAATGATCCTACTGAAATGTTTAAAAGTTATAAAAAAAATAGCCAGAGAATATTTTTTTTACTATTTTATCAAAAATGGCCCGGGCGAGCGGTATATAAACTGGGGTATGCATGGGAACCTCTCTCTCTCTCTCTCTCTCTCTCTCTCTCTCTCTCTCTATATATATATATATATATATATATATATATATATATATATATATATATATATATATATACACACACACACACACACACACACACACTTACTTTAATTTTTACGAAAATTTTAAATACAGTTTATAGTTTGTCCATATTAATAGTAATTGAATTTGAAATGTATACTACAAATTAGAAATTTTAATATATTTTTGATGCACTAAATATAGAGCTACAACCACAATTTTGACAATAGATAATTATAATTTAAATGTCATTGAATTGATTTTTTAAGAATATAGTACACTGCAGAATAAAGTTTACAATGTCATATTTACAAATTAAATTTGTCATGAAAGTTTTTAAATTTGAATTGCAATTTGGAAATCGATGATGGTGGCCTAAAATTTCGACTAGTGATGTGCATCAGTGACCATTGACCAGAAGTTGCTAATGGTGGCTTTGGTAAAAATATAATATGATAGCATAACATTCTTAACATAAAGATAACAATGATATTTTTTTTAGAAAAAAGAGATAATATATTAAGTACAAAATTATCAAATAAGTCAATATACTTTAATTCTTTAATAAATCTTTTTCAATCGATAAGAGAATTTATCCATTAATATTCATTGGGACGGCTTGAAAATCATTAAGATTTTGATGTTATTCACTATTTATGTCATCTATAATTTCATCATTCTCATTATCACTCTCATCATTTGAAAAAGTTTCGCACACATGTTTATTTTTATTACTATTTGTATCGCTATCTTCTTTATCACAAAAAGCTTTCACATTTTCTCTTTACAACTTTTTAATATACTCATTAAGTGACCATAGTAATATTTTTTTTGGTCTTTTCATTTTTCAGGACAAGAGGAATATTTTCTAATAGACATAATAAACAAAATTAAAATTAAACACTCATCAAATTATAAAAGTATATAATTAATAAAAAAAAATTTATTCACAACCAAGATTCGCACAAGTTGAATTCTACCAGTTGAGAACAACCCCAAAAAATGTTGTTTCTTTTACTTACTCAACTACAAAATAAATACCCAAAATTAAAACAAAGCATTAGTCATAAAAAGACAAATGAAATATTTTTATTAAAAACAAATATTATAATAATAATAATAATAATAATAATAATAATAATAATAATAATAATAATAATAATAATAAGAAGAAGAAGAAGAAGAAGAAGAAGAAGAAGAAGAAGAAGAAGAAGACTTACAAGCCTTTAAATGTTTTTCATTAGATGTTTTTGAAGTTGAAAAATCTTAGCCATTGAAATTGAAATCCTGACCTTGAATCGTTGAATATTTGAATAAATACCTATTTTTTCGTTTGTAAGGACAAATTTTCAATCGAGTCAATTTGTTTTTATTTGGCTTAATTTCGAATAGAATATTTTGGTCATATGTTGGGCGTCGTATTATCGATCTCGTAAGCCTATGACATGTTTGATGAAGACATAGAGCCAATCTTCAAATATGGGTACACATAATACCGTGTTTTCCGTGCCAAGTTTTTCTTTACATATATCGTGGATCTGGTTAGGTATGGATGCACTTTGAATATGGTCCTTGGATATTTTTATGGATGTTTATTTGTAAAAAAAATCATTTAGAACAGTTTTTAAATGATGTTTGCAGAAAATTATTTTTTTGTTTCTGAGTTCGTTGGAACGGGTTTTGTACCTCGTTAGAGAAAAATCTATTCTCGTTCGTACGAAGTTTTAATATCCTTATAACAAACTAGGAAACTCATTCGAACAGACATCTAAAGAACATTAAATGAGAATGTTTCATCTTGTAAAATCAATCTTGTTGAAAGCTCGTTAAAAGCTCGTTAGAAGCACGCTTGAACGAGAAAGCTTCGTCATTCGAAAGAACTTGAATCTCGTTAGAACGAAATAGCCTTTTTTTTCGAACGACCTTTGTATTTTCTTTTGAACGAGTCTGTACCCTCGAAACTCGTGTTTTCACTATTTAAGGCATGTTGGACTCAGATTTTTAAAGAACTTTTGGTGAAAATCAGTACCTTACCTATTTAAAAAAGTTTCAGAACCTTAGTTCACCCTTTGTGTTTAAATATCCAAATTTACATATTCATATTCCTTGAGAACCTTTAATTGGACACTAAAGTTTATTTCTCATTATCTTAATAGAATGTGTTTCGTGCGGTGGATTCCGTATTTGCTATTTAAACACGATGGACACCATGTTTATGGTATTGCGTTTTTGAGCCTGATCAGTTGATAACGATACATTCGTGGACTAGTGCATTGTGGCACCTTGCATGAATGGACTTCTATGTTGCACTATGGAGGAGAGGTAGAAGATATACGGGCGTCAAGACTTGTGAGGGAGACGAGTCATTGAGTTAGTCTACTGTCTAGTCTTTATAGAACCTTATCATAGTAATCTTTTTGGCTGAGTGGTTCGAGCTTTTTCCCTTTGTGGTTTTCCTCGTGCATCGGCATGTTATGGATGATTAATTTAGTTTATCGACTCAATACTTAGATGCATGTCTTAGGTTAAAAATAAAATTTAGTTAACCAATTTTTCAACAGAAACCTTTTAAATTGGTGCAAAGTTTTATTAGGTTAACTTGTTTTAAACTTTTGATCTTTAAAATTGAAATAATATAAAAATAGAGTTTTTATTTGTTCAGACCATACATGCCTAAGCACACACAGTATACAGAGTTCTCAAATTGGTATCAGAGCTGGAACACTTATTTATTATATTTTACTTTTGTATTGGTAGGCATAAATTTTGGTGGATTTGATGGTATTAGAACCTTGATGTTTGATGGTTTGAACTACGCAGACTAGAAAATGTGCATGAAGTCAGCACCTATGTCGATAGATGATCGGGTATGACAAGCAAATTATAATTGTTCATATCCACATAATAGCTTAGTTGTAGAGATTAGATACCCAAACTCATATAATTAGGGAGTGAGGTTGAGCATGGGTTATCAAATAATAACTCGAGAGGTTTGAATGCCCTCTTTTGTTTTGTCACCCCGGAGGAGTTCTGTCGTATAATGACAAGTGAGATATCTAAAGAGGCTTAGGACATACTCCAACTCACCCATGAAGGAATTAGTGTTGTGAAAGCTTCCAAACTTCAAAACCTCACCACTCAGTTCGAAACGACTAAGATATTAGAGAGTGAGACCGTTGATGTGTTTTGCGCTATACTATCCACCTAATTAACTCGTCTTTTAACTTGGGAGAGAAGATACCCGACAATCGAGTAAAAAAAAAATCTTAAGGTCGTTGCCCAAAAGATTTAATTCAAAAGTGACGATTTTAATTCTTTGGATACTTTAGATCCTATGAAACTTAAAGAGATTGTAAGTGACTTACAAACTTATGAGCTTGACATGTTTTCCTTCGATAATGAGAATAAAAAAGATAAAGGAATAGCTTTGAATGCTCGAAAGGAAGAAACACATGCTTCGAATTATGAGTCTGACATCGAGTCCGATGATATGGCAATGTTTGTAAAGAAATTCAAGAAATTTCTCAAATTCTAAATGCAATCGAAAGATGGGAAAAGGTTTGATAAAAATATGCACATCAAGGATAATCAGTTCCCCAAGCATCGTAGTGAGAACTTTAAGAGGTATGAGTCGAAAAGATGTTACGACTGTGAGGATTATGGCCATATATTAGCCGAGTGCCCCACTAAACTAAGGAATGAGGGAAAGAAACCAAAGATGTTTAATGCCACCCTTAGTGAAATTTATATGAAAGAGGGATTCAATTCCCCCATTGAGCGCAACTACACTTCATTCACGGCTAGTCACGTGAGCCTTCATGATAAATTTTCCCATAAAGATATTTCTTTGTATGACACTTTTACCAATGTTTGTGAATTCCATGTGAGTGACGGTCGAGAGAGTGGAGATAAGAGTGAGGATAATGAAGAGGATAAGGGGAATGAACTTAAAGTTTCCTTTCGTGAATTATATGTCAAAACTTTGAAAGTAAAGAAGGCTAACTTGAAGTTAGAAGGTAGGTTAAAGGAGAATGCCATAAAGAGTGATGATAGTGTTTTGATTGAGGATCTTAGGGAATGAAAGTGGACTCTTCAAGATAATCTAGAATATGTTGAGGGTAAGAGAGATAGTGTTCATGTTTTAAAAGAGGCTATGAAGAAATTTCTTCTTGAGTTTGACGAGTCTAGTAATTTACTCGAGTCCAGGATAGTTGAGCTAGAGGACAAATTGAGAGATTTGAGTCATATCAAATTTGATTTGGATTCTTGGTTGGATAAGTTTGATAATATGTTAGGCACCATCCAAATAAAAAATTACAAGTGTGGTATTTTCTTCGATGATCATAAGTCTACCACGACCCAAGCCATGACCAAGTGTTTAAGAGAGTCAACTAGGAACGATAGGAAAGGTCAATACTTAGGTGACACCCCTCGTCATGTTTACTCTTGCACTCATTGCGATAGGAAAGGTCACCTAAAGGATTTTTGATATGATCTTAAAAACGATCCTAGAAAGTATAAGAACAAAGTCACTAAGGTTCCCAGAACTCGAGAGCATCACGGTACACCTATGTCTATTAGCAAATCGAATTTGGAGACATTACATAATAGATTTGTTAATTCTTGTTTGCTTGCAAATTATACTTCCCATGATTACTAATGGTTGATTGTGTTCACAAGTTTACATACACTAATTCTTCTTCATGATATATGTTTTCTAGTTTTATATTATGTTTATCTTTTGTATTTTGATTTATCTTTTGTTGAGTCATATTGAAAAATAGAAAAATATTTTATTTTTGAGTTTAGTTTTACAAATTTTGTGTGGCATAATGTTTGTGTGAATCCAATTCATTTTGGGTTATCTATGTTGCTAGGACATTTAGTTATGACTATTAATATCGAGGACATTTAGTTATGACTATTACTATGTAGTTACATCTGTGTGTTTGTGTGTGTGTGTGTGTGTGTGTGTGTATGAGATGTGATATGTATATAGGTATATAAGAGTGTTGTATGTATACATGGGAATTAAACGAATGTGCATGAGTATTGAAGTTATAACTAGTGTAAAGTTATGAGAATCGGTTAATAATAAGATTGCAATGTAAAATTATAATGATATAGCTTATGTGATAAATCATTGAGAATAAAAGTGAAGTAAAATATCCGTAGCAAAGTTTGGATACAAGAGTAGCGTGTGGGCTAATTTAGGTGATGGTACTAGTTAGGCACATTATCATAACTAGGGTGTTAAAATACATGCGTGAGGTGCGCACTATATATGAGGGATGAAGATTATCTCCTGTGAGTGGGACACTAGTTTAAATATGAACGATTATACAACATTTATATTATTATATTTTAAATACTTGAAAAAAAAATTCAAATGAGTTTGGGATCTAACCCGTATCAAAAATCTTTTTAAAAACCTTTTACGTGCCCAGCTACAAGGACGCCACACGTAACTATCTTTCATTTCAGACGATGTTGCAGCTGTTGCGGATGACTGCAAGCCTCGACTAGACATAACTATCCTTGGTTTCTAGATAGGATTTCATTTTAGTTATTTATTCAGGTCATATTGTTCATTATTGGACAATGTTTACTTTATCTAGACTTTACTTCATATCAGTTTTAGTCGAATTATCATATTGAGATTTACAGAGAGTTTTTCGATTTATTTTATTTATTCTATCTCTCAGATTAATTTCATTCGTGTGGTGAAAGTGGATTTATATTATTTGGAATGGTTTATTGTACGTTGGAAAGTTTTATTAAGGCAAGTTAGTATGTTTTTAAAATTTGACCAGGTTTAATAGGATATTAGTAATTAATTTGATTTTCGAAAATGACGATAAGAATGAGCCAGTCCGATATTCCTATTTTATTTTAGTACAGGATTGGGCACCGGCTTTTTATACAGGTGGGGTGTCACAAACATTTTTTATCTACAAATTTTATTTTAGATATTATTTTGAACGGTTAAAATATTTCTTTTACACTAATTTTTTTGGATTTGGGGGTCCTAAATAGCAGCCTACCTCACCTCATTTTTCTATACACCCCATTCCTTGGGTGGGTTAAATGAATTTCTTCCTTCAATATATGGGTTTAATAAAAATGGACCGAGGAGGGGACTTTTCTTCACGGCACTAAAGATGGCCTGAAATCATAAATTAATTTAGTGGTGAAATCATAAATTTTGATCAAACTACTATAGGTATAAACGAGTAAATCATATAATTATAAACTTCTAATGAATTATCCTGATGTTGTGGTGCATTTTACACTTCGCCCTAAGGCCTAAATAATGTCCGCATTATAATGGGTGATGTTTTCGAGCCTCATATAGAGATATTAAACCCTAGGATTCAACGAGACATTTAATTTGATTGCAACACCCAATGGATAACTATTGAACTATATAGTGTGTCTCATGAAATTGTATTGCATAGATAATTTAGGTAAGGAGAAGAGAAGTTATCAAAATGAGATATAATTTAGAGTGATCAAAACTCTATATAATCACTAATTATAAGGGTCGGGAAAATTATCCATAACCCAAAATGTGGTTAACTACCACCCTTACTAATTTCACTCAGACGACAATAAAGACAGAGTTAAATGAATTACTTGGGAAATATATACTTAATATAATCAGTTAAAATGAGTTTCGAAAAGTTAATTATGATTTTAAAATTTAACTATTTGTATATTATATGTATATATTTATTATGTATGTAAGCCTTTGAATGAACTTATCCAATGCAGCAAAAATTCATGACTTGCCACTCATACACAATCACTATGAGTATTTTATTCACACAAAAATAGAAGGACAAGAGCACCACCATTTTATGACACACACACACACACACACATAAATAATATTTTATTTACACGAAAATAAAAAAACAAAAAGACAACTACCACCTCACATTCCCTTACGCTTCTTCCCAGGTTCCGATAACTTTCCTATACATTCAGTCTACTGACTGATGTTACACTTGTGCTTTGACTCGAATTGTCTATTGGGTAGCCAAGGTTGTTTGACCAAAATAATACTTTCCTGTATATATTAAGGGTTCTGAGCAACTCTCCTCACTTGAAACATGGCATGTTTGCAAAACATTACCCCAACTTCCTCACAGCTGTGGAAAAACCCAATATCTAAAGTAGGAGCCTCAAGGAGAGATTGCTCATGGCATATTAAGAATACCTGGGGAGAAAAATATTTATAATTTGGGTAAGAGACCTAGAGATGCAAGGATTGTTTAACAGTAAATATGAAAATTGTTACTAACTCATACTTCACATCTCTCCATCGGTGCTCACATGTAACAAGTACCTCACCTCTCATTTAGAAGCATTCCTACTTGTATCCCCAGGTAAAATTCCAACTGTAACTTCCATTATTTAATCTGTTATATAAGGAATAAGCCATCTAGCTATGCCATAGATAAAAGTGGATACTCATTTTTGACACCCCAATCCCTGAATAGATTTTATAATATTGAGTACACAATTTGAATAAACTCGATGCATATTCTTACGTCATAATATTCCGTAACTCTTTTCTATCTCTCTATGCCATTTAATGATTTAATTCATATTCCTTGTCATCTACCCCGTTAGACTATAAGTTTCATTCTCTTAGATTACCAAATTATTATTCTCATTAATAATTGGCTACCCCATTATTCGTTCTCTTTAATTATTGTCTACGTTTTTTAGACAACTCAATTATTATTCTCATTAATAATTATCACAATAGGCATTCTTTTTAACTATTGTCTACTTTCTTAAACTCAATTATCATTCTCATTTATGATTTCCCATTAGCCATTAGGACTCATCTTCGTCCTTAATTATCAACATCATTTTATTAACCCGACTTTATTATCATTAAGCACTGTCTACGTATTTAGACTAAGAGGGCACATTCTCATATAAGGCAAGCCACAATGTGTAAATAGATAAAAATATATATGTCTGTATATATATATATATATATATATATATATTCGACACATAAAGGCATCAACCGTTGGTGTCTAGTTTGTACTCTATCGCCAAATACAGAGGAAATCTCTTATCCAAAGCGAACATCACAAAATACACATAAGTTTGGAGCGGTCCCTACGCAGGATGCTAGTTCACATCCCATACCTAGTAGTGACAAAAGCTGATCAGCGTCAACACCTACCTCTCAGAGATGGCGCCTCTACGTAGTACCCGTATGACCTAAACAATCACCAAGCCCACTTGTGTCGGTATGTCGTACCCGATCGGAATTCATGAACCCCCATGCCGATAGGACAGTCCACGGACATTGGTATGTCCACACAAATATATATAAGTACATATTGTCATCCAATATGTGTAAGTAGTTACTCTATAACTACTTTAATCCAAGGAAATTTCAATCCATGTAGAGTATAGCTTTCTTGGCTTAACTATAACATCTTAGTCAATTATTCCATAACTCATTTTAGGTCATTATCCTATGAATTCTTCCCGATTAAATATTAAGTCCCATACATTGCATTTTCGACTTCAATCGCATTTGTTTCATAATTTATTTCTCTTTAAATATATAGTTACACTTATTCTCAACTAATTTTTACAAAACATTATAGGTATGGTTATTCCCAAACTAACCTTACCATCATGGTTATATGTATAGCTATCACTAACTACCCTTACTAATACATTTAATGATCTTAGTATATTTTCCTCTTGAGTCACACTTTAAACATTCCAGATTATTAATAATTATTCGCTTCCTGTTACCTTTTCAATAAGGTTTATATGTACATATATAAGGAGTCAACTAGAGTTAATAAGGATTATATGTACATATATAAGAAATCCACAAATAAGTAGTTTCATCCCAATCCCTATCACAATCGATGCTACCCCTTTAGACTTAGTTCACTAGGCTTAGGATATATTTCTACTTAGTATTCTTACATGATAAAAGCTTGAGGGAGCTAACCATTAATTATATTCTCAAGCATTTGACTTATCTTAAATAAGTGTTCTTTTTTATTTAAACTCTCCCCAAATTAATCATAATATTTTCATCGCATCTTTTAGGGTCTTATCCTCTACGTACCCCTACCAAAATTCCTAAATCATCTAGGTACATCCTGAACTTTTAATATATTTATTTCATATAGCTCTATGCAAGAGTACCACGTAATTTATCTTGTTCATATAGTTAACTTATACTTTAAGTTATCGTCATATCACGAACCCATCCCGGTTTAAATTTTGTATATAAGTTCATAACAATATCATTAATATCATGGAATAAGTCTCTATCCCTCATATGAACGGAAATGGTCTCGTACACCCTTTCTTAGAAAAAATGATAACTAATTAAAAAAAATCAGAAAAATATACGATCGGCGGCTACGCGATCGTAACGAATTTTTTTACAAGTAGGTATTTCGAATCGATTTGGTAGCGAACCGAATCAATTCAGTTTGCCTAGTAAGCCAAGAGCATGTCCTTCCAAGACGGGATTTTTCCATAAATTTCTAAGTGTATCGAACATTGTTTTTATCATTCAACAACCTCAAATAAAATATGGGTATGTATTCTAACATGACATGAAACATTCTAAACATGAATTGTTCTCTAAATCTTCCTTAAATATCAACAATTAAATCAAGAATTTTCAAGAAACGTAGAGAATACAAGTCTCATCTCATCTTCAACCTCAAGAAATATTTTTCCAGATTTTTTTAAAGGGTTCTATTCATATGTTCCTCACAATAAATCTCCAATTTAAATCACATGAATACAAATTTAATATGAGGGTTTACGGATCTAAGCATGGATCATACGATTGTCATCAATTTCTACACAATTCAAAAGGTCCTTAAATATGCAGTCCCAAGACATAATTAAACCTTATTCTAAGCATGGTATCAACATTAATATAATATTAGTACAATTTGAATAAGAATGTCAAGAGAATCCTTGCCTGAAATGAAGTAGAAGATCCTCACTTCCTCCACCTAGGGTGTCCTTCCTCCTCCTCTTGGGTGATTTTGTCTAGGGTTCTTGAATGTAACTCCCAAATCAGTGGGTTAACTCTAATTAAATAAAATTAGTCTTCAATTCCCGAGTTGGGCTTTACCCCACAACTTTGGAACGCCAAATGAGCCAAAAAATAATATCTAATTAGCCCGATAATTACCGAACACACACACACACACACACACACACACACACATATATATATATATATATATATATATATATATATACCCCGAGGCCAATCCTAAGGGTCTAAAATGCCCGAACGAGGCCATAATACCTCTCAAAGTGTGTCCCAAATATTTTTATCAAAAAATATATTTTCAGTGTGACGTGACACATGTAAATTATTTTTATTTAAAATAAAATGCCTTTTGATTTATTCCAAATCATTAAAGTCCGACTTTAAAATTTATAAATAATAAAGAGTCTAATTACTCACAACCTTAATTAATTAATTTCACCGAATTAAATTAATTTATATTAAATTTTAATTTTATTTCAAAAATATGCGAAATATTACATTAATACTAAGTCATAAATAATGTCTGCACTATGATGGGTGATGCTGCCAAGCTACATATAGAGATATTTGCCCCTTGGATTCAACGAGACATTTCGTTGGATTGCAACACCCAATGGAGAACTATATATTTATTATGTATGTAAGCCTTATAATGGGACTCATTCAATGGAAGAAGATTTCATGAGTTATTACTCATCCACCATCACTATGAGTATTTTATTCACACAAAACTAAAGGGACAAGAGCACAACTACCACTTAACATTACCCTACTACTCTACCCACGTTCCGTTAACTTTCCAATATTTCTTCAGTCATGATCAACTCTACAGACTGATGTTATACTTGAGCTTTGACTCTTATTCGATATTGGCAGGCCAAGGCTATTTGACCGGAACAATTATATATAATGCAACCTCCTCAATTCTTATATATATTACGGAATTAAATACACGTCTTCCATTGAAAACTAGCTATTTACTTACTGGCTTTTTGGTCATGTGAGACTAAAATGTGCCAAATTGTACATTAATGTTGTAAGAGCATCCATAGTGCTGGAAATATAATACAAAATGATTTTATAAATTTATAAAAGGATTCACATGTAATGATAAATTAAATTGAGCAGAATCCGTAAAGGAATTTGTAATCATTCTTCAAATTTCTATCAAACGGTTATAGGAATAAACATGAAAATCATATAATTATAAAGCTTGGAATGACTTGTGATGATGCTAAGATGCGTGTTAGAAGTAGTCTTAATACATAAATAATGACCGCACTATGATGAATGATGCTACTGAGCATCATATATAGATATCTGCCCCTAGGATTCAACACACAGTTCATTTAAACACATTAGTCGTTGGAGATCTATTGAACTTTATAAAGTGGCCCACAAAATTGAATTACATAGATAATTGAGAGAGACAAATGAAAGAAGTTTTACAGTGACTAAAACTCGATATAAAAACAGGATATAAGCACTGAGAAAACTATTCACGACCTAAAATAATTCGCACTCAAAGGACTATAAAGATTGAGTTAAATGAATTAATTGCGAAATATGTAATTAACATAATAAATTAAAACCCGATTTGAAGAGTAAATTAGCATTGTAAATATTATTGTACGTTTATATATTTATTCTATATTTAACGCATCTTGTGGGACTCCAATGCAAGAAAATCTCGTAAGTTATGAGTATTTTATTTACACGAAAGTAAAAGAACGAGAGCACAACTAAAAATGGCAACGGGTGGGTTTGTCTCTACTCTACTGACTGATGTTACCACTTGTGCTTTGACTCGAGTTCTATATTGGCTGGCCAAGACTGTTTGACCGGAACATTTATATATAATGCACCCTCACCAATACTTACCCCACATGGAAATATATGTATTAGGGAATTAAATATATGTTTTCCATTGAACTAAGATAACATCTGACGTGCAAATTGGAATGAATGTCCAAAATCGTAAACTGATGCTGTAAGTGGACGACATTGTAGACCAACTACAACTTGCTCTTATATTAGTTTTTTACTACCGCGAGTTGCGTACGCGCACTTTTTTTCCTGTATATATTAAGGGTTCAATTGCACTCCACATAACTTAAATCAGGTCCTCTCTCTCTCTCTCTCTCTTTCTCTCTCTTTCTCTCACCCTCATCAATACTGAGCAACTCTCCGCACTTGAAACATGGCCTGTTTGCAAAACATTACCCCAACTTCTTCACAGCTGTGGAAAAACCCAATATCTAAAGTAGGAGCCTCAAGGAGAGATTGCTCATGGCATATTAACCTTAAAACAAATTCTTGTGCTACTTCACGTATTTGCATGTCTATCTCTGAACCCAAGGCTGCCCCCTTGATCCCAGACAGCAATTCTCTACTAACATATCTCCGCCAACCCCTGGTACATTTCCACTTCATCTCCCTCTCTCTATATATAAATGTGTGTGTCTGTGTGTTGATGCACAAAAATTTAACTTGTTTGATTGATACTTTAGGTGCTTCCTAATGAAGTTGATGACAACTTTAGAGTTATGGAACTGATTGAAGGAACTCGACAAAGATTAATGGGAAGCGCTTCAAATCCGGTGGAGGGGATGAGATTAGTAGACACAATTCAAAGACTTGGAATAGATTACCATTTTGAGGATGAAATTAATGTATTATTGGAGGGGTTTCAACATAACAATTCCGACCATGATCTCTTCACCACTGCTCTTCGCTTCCGGTTGCTCAGGCATAACGGCTACCACATTAGTACAGGTTAATCTTGATTTTGTTAATATATGTATTCGTTTTTGTAACTCTATATAATAATTTAGACTCATTACCCTTTTTGTTTGGATATCACAGATGTTTTTGAAAAGTTTGTGGATGAGAATGGAAAAATCAAAGAATCGTTGAGTGATGACAAGTTGGGAATGTTGAGCTTGTATGAAGCTTCTTACTTGGGTGCAAATGGGGAAGATATATTAGTGCAGGCCATGGAATTCACTAAAACTCATCTAAAAAAATCAGTTGCAGAAATGTCACCCCAACTTGGCAGAGAGGTAGGCAAGTCATTGGAGCTTCCAAGGCATTTGAGGATGGCAAGGTTAGAGGCAAGAAGCTACATTGAACAATATAGCACAGAAATGGACCACAGTTCCGCCTTGCTTGAACTTGCAAAGTTGGATTATAATAAGGTCCAATTGCAGCACCAAACGGAGTTGGCTGAGATATCAAGGTATAAACAATCTGTATGAGTACATTTAATGTTCAAAGCTTGCTTTCTGGTCAACTTTTTCACAACCAGCTGACCCATGTTTATTAATACATTCACAAACTAAAACTAACAATTATTTTATATTCGTTTTCTTCTTGCAGATGGTGGAAACATTTGGGACTTGTGGATAAGCTCAGCTTTGCTCGAGACCGACCCTTGGAATGTTTTCTATGGACTGTTGGTCTCCTACCAGAACCAAAGCACTCAGGCTGCAGAATTGAGCTAGCCAAAACCATTGCCATTCTATTAGTTATTGACGATATATTTGACACCCACGGTTCCTATGATGACCTCGTCCTCTTCACCAACGCAATTCGAAGGTTCGATATTCATACACTTGTTATAACGGAGAACTAAATCAGTTCCATATATTATATATGGTCTCTAAAGATTACATTTGATATTATACAGATGGGATCTTGAAGCCATGGAAGACCTTCCCGAGTACATGAAAATATGTTACATGGCATTGTACAACACTACCAACGAGATTTGCTATAAGATTCTCAAAGAAAATGGATGGAGTGTCCTCCCTTTCTTGAAACAAACGGTAAATCTCATTCTTTTTAATTCATTTATCGTCCACTCTAATTCTAAAAACTATCTATATAGTGAATTCTAGCAACTGAAAGATGCAATATTAATTTAAAACCTACAAAGATCGTCAATTGCTGCAGTTTTTTATTGCTAATATAGACATTCCAAATTTGTCCTTTTTTCAAAATTAATTATTTTCCCTTGAAATATAATTGTTAAGCAAGAAGGCTTATTATCACTTCTTTATGACAGTGGATAGACATGGTTGAAGGTTTTATGGTTGAAGCTCAATGGTTGAACAGTGGACATGTACCCAAAGTAGAAGAATATGTAGAAAACGGGGTTACAACAGCTGGGTCATACATGGCTTTGGTACATATATTCTTTCTCATAGGGAAAGGAGTTACCGATGATAATGCGAAATTATTAATAAACCCATACCCTAAGCTCTTCTCAAACTCTGGAAGGATTCTTCGGCTATGGGATGATTTGGGAACTGCCAAGGTACTACAAATTTAGTAACATACAGCATAAAAATAGAAAAATATAATATTTTTGGTTAGCTTTTATTTATTATATACATGCATGCATTTGTGCTTTTGGGAATATAAAAAACTAAATTTACTTGCAATAGCAAAAGTAGACAATCTATTTACAAAATTCGTTACATATTACTTAGAAATGATTGAGCATGACTAAATGTTCCTTTTGTGACAAAATTTTATCAGGAGGAACAAGAACGAGGTGATGTTGCATCAAGCATACAATTGTTCATGAGAGAGAAGAACATAGCATCAGAAGATGAAGCTAGGAGTCAAATTATTCAAATCATTCATAGCTTATGGAAGGAGCTCAATGGAGAACTAATGGCTCCAAATGCTATGCCACTTCCAGTCATCAATGCTTCTCTGAATATGTCCAGAACTTCCCAAGTTGTTTACCAGCATGAAGAAGACACCTATTTATCTAGCGTAGATAATTATGTACAATCTATGTTCTTTACACCCATTGATTTCTAATTCAGTTGTATTTGAATCAGGCATAATTAAGACTCATAATGCATACAGTTTGCCATAATAGGGATATGTAAACAGCCAAAAATATATATAAAATATTCATTCATTTTTATTTAAAATCTTAGCAATGTGTTGAGGGCTTAAATAATGTCTATCGCGTGTCAAGAGATAATAAGATTCCCACCCTTTTCATCAGCCACAAAAGTAAGAAGTCTAGATAAAATCCATTGTGTATTTTCCAACAGTTAATTCGTCGCATGAGAGTGAGAAGAATATAAAAACATTGACACTATGATTGTAAAAATCTAATTAAATTAGATAAATATATATGATTTGAAATTATAAAAAATAAGTAAAAATATTTCTCTTTCAAGTACATTTTAAAATGCATATAAAATTTCAATATATAATTGTTCTACAATATTTTGTCTTTCCAACGAAGATGTTACTTCTTGTGGGACATTACTTACATTATTTCCTTTTATTGTATCTATTTCAAATCCACATATTTAGTCAACTACGCAACTTGTATAATATCAACTATATTATGTAGATTTCAAACTTTTACGTGTTAATTTTATAACTCCTAAAAGAATGGGATACCTCATAGACACAAAACTTAGCTTTTTCCCCTTATTTTTGGTAAGGAAGGGTGATGATTGCGGTCCTACTGAAAAATGAAAAATAATGATAAAGAATGTTAATAGTTATTGTTATGATATCTCCCTTTAGACCAAACTCTCCTCCTTCTCTTTAGAAGGAACCTTAGCTGTCATACCCCTCTCTCCCCCTCTTTCACTACACCAAATCCTGCGATTAGTCACGGCCTAGGGGTCACAAATTTTGGTGTGACCAACTCCATGACCCAGTGTGGTCATGGATGCTCTTGGAGATGGTCACGGAGATGGTCACAGACCAAATCCCTGACCACCTGGGTCACAGACTATATCCGTGATCATGGCGTGACCATCATGATGCCAAATTCGTGCCAAATTTCACTCCAAGTGTTGTCACGAATGGGTCACGGACTAAGGTCGTGACCAGGTCCACGACCAAGGCTACAATTACGTTCAATAGGGTCACAAATTTGGGCCGTGACCATTTCAAATTTTCCATGCGCATTGGTTACAAACTAGGGCCATGACCATCTTTATATCGATATCGTGGTCATGGCTGCTGACGTGTAAAAAATTAGGGTCACGCAGGTTGATCGCGACACAGAGCCGTGACTAGTGTCTTTATACTAAAAGCCCAAATCAATTTTCATTTTTCAATCAAAAATTTCCAAATCCTTAAACATTTCCCTCTCCGGTGATTTCCAACACTTTTCATTTTCAATCTCAAGTTTTTCAATCTCAATCTCCAAGGTAACACATAAACACTAATATTTTGTATTTGGGTATTTATGCATTTGTATATACGTGTGTATTTCTGTGTGTATGTGTGTATTTCAGTTTGTATGTGTATATATGTTTGTGTGTGTAAATTGTTTGCAATTCCATGTGTGTGTGTGTATTGCATGTGCATTGTGTTTCCATTATGCATGTACTTCGTCTGTGTACTGTGTGTATGTGTGTGTGTGTAATTGGGTATGAATGTATTTATGTGTTTGTATTTGACTGATTTAAAATTAGATATAAGATATTATGTATTTGTGAAATTTTATTTTCGGTATGTGAATATTTGATTTGTTTTGTTCCAAACTAGATATATGTGTGTGTATTTGATTTGTTTCAAACTAAGAGATTTCAAACTAGATATAGGTTTCAAATTGTGTACTTAAAAAATATTATTTTGTAGGTTACCAAACAATTTTTCTTCTCTTATTTTCATTTTACAATACTAAACATAAACATTAGTTAACTTCATATAACAGGTTTTTTAGGTATATTGTCGATGAAATTGGTTAGTACATTAGAAATTCTTTTATAAATTATTTAATCCTTTTAGCAATACTAAACATATAAATTATCAACAAATTTTAGAAATTCTTTACTTTAAATATGAATCACAAACACGTGTGCACATTAATAACTGTGTCGTTTTTGAATTTATCATATATAAAATCGAAACAATAATCTTCATGTATGTGTTTTATGAGAAATGACCCTACTATAGTAAAATATTGTGATTATGGGTGTGTATATTATCACGTAATAATTATTGGCTATTGGTTTGATTGTTGGATACTATATTGGATATTTAGGATTGATAATACACATATACTTTTAAACTCTCTCATAATAAATCCTAATAAAATGTGTCTTAACACTTTTGGCGGGTAGTTATTCGGATTTCACATCAGTGAGATCCAAAATGCAAGGAGTTAAGAGAAGGGTAGTGATGAATCAAAACATTAATCAATCTAATATACCCTTGTACCTCATATGTTTGAATTAATAGTTATTGACTAATTAGGGCCCTTAATTTTAGGACTCATATTCACACCCTCGTATACTTTTCATAGGAAAAATGAGGCACAGTAATAATCATTGACAAAAAGAGTGTGAGGTTGTAATTGAACCACACATATAACTCTTTTATTAATGCGTGCTATATATAAATAGTACTCCTATTTATAGGTATAAAAATAGAAAGATCGAACAATTTAACTACCTTGTAAATCGTGGAGTTGATCTCCAGCAAGAGTACATGCTTGATCGTATTATATTTACCCTACCAAAAAGTTGGGATGACGCTATAGAGGATATATTTCACAAACATAATCCCGAAATAGACCTGACTTTACTTACGTTGTTGAAGAAGAAAGAAAAAAATCAACTCTTTATGGATACAACTGCGTACAGAGAGCATTAGCATAGACTCTGATGTCTCGCACCATATGCACATAAAATCGAATCTTTCCAACAAGTTGAAAAAGATGAGATTCTTAATTCATATTACGGATATCTACACATCAATCATAGATACCCTGCCTCCTAGTTGGCTACGTTAAAAAATTCACAAGTTTTTAAAAGCTAACACCGAATGGATGGAGATCAGTCATATTAAACATATTATAAAGTCTTAGTGTGAAAATTTATATATATATATATATATATATATATATATATATATATATATATATATATATATATATATATATATATATATATATATATATATATATATATATATATATATATATATATATATATATATATATATATAGAGAGAGAGAGAGAGAGAGAGAGAGAGAGAGAGAGGTTCTTAAGTGAACAAAAATAATGAATGTTTTAACGAGCCTAATAAGATAAAAAAAATAACTCTTACTTCTTTGTTGTAATAGGTATGCGCAAGCGGCATCGGACATGCACGTTTTTAATATACACGCACACACCGACCAAATCTTACCCCCATACCTTCCCTACCCCCACTACAAAAAATCTTGCGAATGTTCACAGCCGAAATTACTACCAGGAGTGTGGGTCACGACCAAGGGTTGTGACCATTTTCAGGGGACACAGTCCAAATCCCTGACCAAACGACGTGTCACAAACCTAAAGCGTCATGGTACATGGTTACAGACTTTAGCTGTGACCTACTCACTCGTTTGGTCACGGCCCTCAACCGTGACTCACCCTTCGGAAGAAAAGGGTGGTCAGGGCGTTGGTCATGACCCTTAGTCGTGTCTTATCCCTTGGAAGAAAAGGATGTTCAAGACGGTGGTCGCGGACTTCAGTCGTGTCCCATCCTTTGGAATAAAAGGATGGTCACATCTCAAATCACGACCCTCAATCATGACCCATCTACTGGAAGAAAAGTATGGTCACGACTCTCGTCATGTACCTAGGTCGTGACCAATTTTAACTGTAATTAAAAAAAATTGGGCAGTGCCGGGGGTTCTGTGCCTATGCGATCAGTTCCTACGAGTTACATTGCTCCTGTACAAGGTGTTGGTGCCTCTCATGAGACTGTTTGGGAGGGGGGTGTTTAGGGTTTCACCCTCTAACGCAATGTTTTCAAGACTAAGTGTAGATATTCTCAAATTATCTTTGTGCTCTTAAACTGGGGTCCCGTGATCACGCAGTCAGTTCCTATGAGTTACATTGGTCCCGTTCTAGGTGTTGGTACTTTTCACGGGGCCATTTGGCATAAGGTATATTTTCCCACTTGTACTGCAAACTAAATCCCCCCTTTTCTTGGGGTTTTCCCTTTCTAAAGTATTTTCTTTTGATTTAGAAGACAGGTCATGTTTCGTAAGAAAATTTGCCTTTTCTGGCCTTACTAAATGCATCATGTTGTAGAGTTAATTGAAATTATTCTAGAAAGGAGTCCCGGATAATATGATGCGTTTTTTATTTTGGAGTTTTGATAGAGTATTTCAAATACGACTCCTCTTATTACGGGGAGTGTGTCCTTTATCAAGAACCACCAATCCAGGACACTCCAATAGTATTTTCCCCCATTCTTAATATTTCTCATTTACAACACTCCTATTCCCTTTCTTTGAGTGTTCCTTCGCCATGATTTTCTCTTCGGCAAGCTTCTCATACAAATAGCTTACTCTCAGGACACTTTGGTATTTTTGCCACAAATACACCTTCGTCACGCGTACAACTTCTTTACTCGCACACCTATTATCTTGGAGAAGCTTAAGATCTATATTTTCATTTCCAGACTTCTTAGGATTGTTGAGGTTATGAATGATAAGCACCCAAAAGTGTACATTTTATACCTCAAATAGACGTATTTTAGTTGTTAGTTCTCGATAATTTGGGTCTTATGCGTGTAAATGTTTAATTTACAGCCTTGATTGCGTTTACGGAGTTCAAAAGCTTAATTTAACGCAAATGCGCATCAAAAGGAGCTAATTTCTCTTGTCCCGTTGCCTAAACCGAGTCCAAACCTTCCCCGAAGCCCGTGTGTGTTTAATTTGTTCCTTTTTAATTTTTTTAGTTTTTTAGTTTGAGTCGTTTTACTTTTAGGATTTATTTATAATTTTCTAGTTTTTATTTTCTATTATTCATTTTAATTAGTGTGATATTATTTAGATTTTGATTTTTATCACTTTTTAGTTTTTAGTCTTATTTTATTAGGATTAGTTCTTGTAGGAATTCATTTATTTTTAGTTGTATTAGATTTTACATTTTCGTTTTAGGATTTTAGTTTTAGTTTTAATAGATTTTTAGTTTTATTTATTTTTAGTTTCATTTTTTATTTGAGTCTTTATTTTATTTTTAGAATTCTAGTTTTATTAATTTTATCTTAGTTAGTTAGTTTTATATTTTTTTAGGTACAAACTAATACACACATACACCTCACTATCCTACACCTTAAACAAATCTCTAAGACACACCCAAATACCCTACACCCTAACACACCCTATCACCCCATACTTCATCTTCTCCAACAAACCAGCACACAACCATCCTCTCTTATCCACCATTAATAAAATCAACACTACCTAAACCCCCATAACCTGTCCACCAGAACCGAGGACAACCAGCACTTTACCCATTTTTGGCGAGCGGCGGCTACGCCCAGCTCCGGCGGACCTCCATAACCATTCGGGTCTCCAACCCGATTCATACCCAATCCCATCGGAACCAACCCTAACCCGACACCCCACCAGCCCCCTTACCCGGCGCGCAGAATCTGCGACCATGTCGACGCGACGGCGCCTCGACCCAAAACCCACCTGAACCTCCTTCCAACCTTAGTCCGACTTCGGACCAAAACTGCGACCTTAATCCGGGCAGCCACAACCCGAGCCCGGAACCCAACTCTGATGCCACCCACCTCCTAACCCGCAAACCCGTCGACTCCAAATCCCGAAACACCCAAACCCATTTTCTCCCTTTTCAAGCCATACACGATTTCTCACCTGTTAAAAAGGAAAAGCCAAAACCAACTAAATGGCCACATATTTTAAACTCATTTAACCCCTTTTCCTTTATTACCCCCAACTACCACTTTTAACCCAATACCCAAAATACCCTCATGAGCAATCTGATTTTATTCCTTCTCATATGATACCCCCAAACCACGTGCACACTCAAGCTAATTCCCAATTTACCCTTAACTCCATACCTACTATTTAAAGAGATGAAGCCCATTTGAAGAAGGACCCCGGATTTAGTTTTTAAGCTTTGTGTGATAAAATTCTTTCCACCTTTTTATATTGAGTATTTGTATTTTTAGCAAATATCTCAATATAGAAATGTGTAGTTTATTATATATTTAACGCATCCTGTGGGACTCCAATGCAAGAAAATCTCGTAAGATATGAGTATTTTATGTACACGAAAGTAAAAGAACAAAAGCACAACTAAAAATGGCAACAGACGGGTTTGTCTCTACTCTACTGACTGATGTTACCACTTGTGCTTTGACTCGATACCACTTGTGCTTTGACTCGAGTTCTATATTGGCTGGCCAAGACTGTTTGACCGGAACATTTATATATAATGCACCCTCACCAATACTTACCCCACATGGAAATATATGTATTAGGGAATTAAATATATGTTTTCCATTGAAAACTGGCTACTTACTAAATGGCTACTTGGTCAAGTCAGACTAAGATAACATCTGGCGTGCAAATTGGAATGAATGTCCAAAATCGTAAACTAATGCTGTAAGTGGACGACATTGTAGACCAACTACAACTTGCTCTTATATTAGTTTTTTACTACCGCGAGTTGCGTACGCGCACTTTTTTTCCTGTATATATTAAGGGTTCAATTGCACTCCACATAACTTAAATCAGGTCCTCTCTCTCTCTCTCTCTTTCTCTCACCCTCATCAATACTGAGCAACTCTTCGCACTTGAAACATGGCCTGTTTGCAAAACATTACCCCAACTTCTTCACAGCTGTGGAAAAACCCAATATCTAAAGTAGGAGCCTCAAGGAGAGATTGCTCATGGCATATTAACCTTAAAACAAATTCTTGTGCTACTTCACGTATTTGCATGTCTATCTCTGAACCCAAGGCTGCCCCCTTGATCCCAGACAGCAATTCTCTACTAACATTTCTCCGCCAACCCCTGGTACATTTCCACTTCATCATCCTCTCTCTCTATATATAAATGTGTGTGTTGATGCACAGAAATTTAACTTGTTTGATTGATACTTTAGGTGCTTCCTAATGAAGTTGATGACAACTTTAGAGCTATGGAACTGATTGAAGGAACTCGACAAAGATTAATGGGAAGCGCCTCAAATCCGGTGGAGGGGATGAGATTAGTAGACACAATTCAAAGACTTGGAATAGATTACCATTTTGAGGATGAAATTAATGTACTAATGGAGAGATTTCAACATAACAATTCCGACCATGATCTCTTCACCACTGCTCTTCGCTTCCGGTTGCTCAGGCATAACGGCTACCACATTAGTACTGGTAAATCTTGATTTTGTTAATATATGTATTAGTTTTTGTAACTCTATATAATAATTTAGACTAATTACCCTTTTTGTTTGGATATCACAGATGTTTTTGAAAAGTTTGTGGATGAGAATGGAAAAATCAAAGAATCGTTGAGTGATGACAAGTTGGGAATGTTGAGCTTGTATGAAGCTTCTTACTTGGGTGCAAATGGGGAAGATATATTAGTGCAGGCCATGGAATTCACTAAAACTCATCTAAAAAAATCAGTTGCAGAAATGTCACCCCAACTTGGCAGAGAGGTAGGCAAGTCATTGGAGCTTCCAAGGCATTTGAGGATGGCAAGGTTAGAGGCAAGAAGCTACATTGAACAATATAGCACAGAAATGGACCACAGTTCCGCCTTGCTTGAACTTGCAAAGTTGGATTATAATAAGGTCCAATTGCAGCACCAAACGGAGTTGGCTGAGATATCAAGGTATAATCAATCTGTATGAGTACATTTAATGTTCAAAGCTTGCTTTCTGGTCAACTTTTTCACAACCAGCTGACCCATGTTTATTAATACATTCACAAACTAAAACTAACAATTATTTTATATTCGTTTTCTTCTTGCAGATGGTGGAAACATTTGGGACTTGTGGATAAGCTCAGCTTTGCTCGAGACCGACCCTTGGAATGTTTTCTATGGACTGTTGGTCTCCTCCCAGAACCAAAACACTCAGGCTGCAGAATTGAGCTAGCCAAAACCATTGCCATTCTATTAGTTATTGACGATATATTTGACACCCACGGTTCCTATGATGACCTCGTCCTCTTCACCAACGCAATTCGAAGGTTCGATATTCATACACTTGTTATAACGGAGAACTAAATCAGTTCCATATATTATATATGGTCTCTAAAGATTACATTTGATATTATACAGATGGGATCTTGAAGCCATGGAAGACCTTCCCGAGTACATGAAAATATGTTACATGGCATTGTACAACACTACCAACGAGATTTGCTATAAGATTCTCAAAGAAAATGGATGGAGTGTCCTCCCTTTCTTGAAACAAACGGTAAATCTCATTTTTTTTAATTCATTTATCGTCAACTCTAATTCTAAAAACGATCTATATAGTGAATTCTAGCAACTTAAAGATGCAATATTAATTTAAAACCTAAAAAGATCGTCAATTGCTGCAGTTTTTTATTGCTAATATAGACATTCCAAATTTGTCCTTTTTTCAAAATTAATTATTTTCCAAATATAATTGGTAAGCAAGAAGGCTTATTATCGCTTCTTTATGACAGTGGATAGACATGGTTGAAGGTTTTATGGTTGAAGCTCAATGGTTGAACAGTGGACAGGTACCCAAAGTAGAAGAATATGTAGAAAACGGGGTTACAACAGCGGGGTCATACATGGCTTTGGTACATATATTCTTTCTCATAGGGAAAGGAGTTACCGATGATAATGTGAAATTATTAATAAACCCATACCCTAAGCTCTTCTCAAACTCTGGAAGGATTCTTCGGCTATGGGATGATTTGGGAACTGCCAAGGTACTACAAATTTAGTTACATACAGCATAAAAATAGAAAAATATAATATTTTTGGTTAGCTTTTATTTATTATATACATGCATGCATTTGCGCTTTTGGGGATATAAAAAACTAAATTTACTTGCAATAACAAAAGTAGACGATCTATTTACAAAATTCGTTACATATTACTTAGAAATGATTGAGCATGACTAAATGTTCCTTTTGTGACAAAATTTTATCAGGAGGAACAAGAACGAGGTGATGTTGCATCAAGCATACAATTGTTCATGAGAGAGAAGAACATAGCATCAGAAGATGAAGCTAGGAGTCAAATTATTCAAATCATTCATAGCTTATGGAAGGAGCTCAATGGAGAATTAATGGCTTCAAATGCTATGCCACTTCCAGTCATCAATGCTTCTCTGAATATGTCCAGAACTTCCCAAGTTGTTTACCAGCATGAAGAAGACACCTATTTATCTAGCGTAGATAATTATGTACAATCTCTATTCTTTACACCCATTGATTTCTAATTCAGTTGTATTTGAATCAGGCATAATTAAGACTCATAATGTATATACGGTTTGCCATAATAGGGATATGTAAACAGCCACAAATACATATAAACTATTCATTCATTTTCATTTAATATCTTAGCCTTGTAATGTGTTGAGGGCTTAAACAATGCCTATCGCGTGTCAAGAGATAATAAGATTCCCACCCTTTTCATCAACCACAAAAGTAAGAAGTCTAGATAAAATCCATTGTGTATTTTCTAACAGTTAAGTCCTCGCATGAGAGTGAAAAGAACATAAAAACATTGGCACTATGATTGTAAAAATTTAATTAAATTAGATAAATCTATATGATTTCAAATTATAAAAAATAAGTAAAAATATTTTTCTTTCAAGTACATTTTAAAATGCATATAAAATTTCAATATATAATTGTTCTACAATATTTTGTCTTTCCAACAAAGATGTTACTTCTTGTGGAATATTACTTACATTATTTCCATTTATTGTATCTATTTCAAATCCACATATTTAGTCAACTACACAACTTGTATAATATCTACTATATTATATAGATTTCAAACTTTTACGTGTTAATTTTATAACTCCTAAAAGAATGGGATACCCAATAGACACAAAACTCAGTTTTTTCCCTTTATATTTTGGTAAGCAAGGTTGATGATTGCAGCAGTCCTACCGAAAAATGAAAAATAATGACAAAGAATTTTAATAGTTATTGTTATGATATCTCCCTTTAGACCAAACTCTCCTCCTTCTCTCTAGAAGGAACCTTAGCAGTCGTACCCCTCTCCCCCCCTCTTTCACTACACCAAATCCTGCTATTAGCCACGGCCTAGGGGTCACAAACTTTGGTGTGACCAACTCCATGACCCAGTGTAGTCATGGATGCTGTTGGAGATGGTCATAGACCAAATCCCTGACCACCTGGGTTACGGACTATATCCGTGATCATGGCGTGACCATCATGGTGCCAAATTTGTGCCAAATTTCCCTCCAAGTGTTGTCACGGATGGGTCATGGACTAAGGTCGTGACCAGGTCCACGACCAAGGCTACAATTATGTTCAATAGGGTCACGACTTTGGGCCATGACCATTTCAAATTTGTCACGCGCATTGGTGAGACCATCTTTATATCGATATCGTGGTCACAGCTACTGACGTGTAAAACATTAGGGCCACGGAGGTTGATCGCGACACAGAGCCGTGACTAGTGTCTTTATACTAAAAGCCCAAATCAGTTTTCATTTTTCACTCAAAAATTTCCGAACCCTTAAACATTTCCTTCTCCCGCGATTTCCAACACCTTTCATTTTCAATCTCAAGTTTTCTAAACTCAATCTCCAAGGTAACACATAAACACTAATATTTTGTATTTGGATATTTATGCATTTGTATATACGTGTGTATTTATGTGTGTATGTGTGTATTTCATCTTGTATGTGTATATATGGGTGTGTGTAAATTGTTTGTAATTCCGTGTGTGTGTGTGTGTATTGTGTTTCCATTATGCATGTACTTCTCGTCTGTGTATTGTGTGTGTGTGTAATTGGGTATGAATGTATTTATGTGTTTGTATTTCACTGATTTAAAACTAGATATAAGATATTATGTATTTGTGAAATTTTATTTTCGGTATGTGAATATTTGATTTGTTTTGTTTCAAACTAGATATATGTGTGTGTATTTGATTTGTTTCAAACTAAGAGATTTCAAACTAGATATAGGTTTCAAATTGTGTACTTAAGAAATATTATTTTCTAGGTTACCAAACAATTTTCTTCTCTTATTTTGATTTTACAATACTAAACATAAACATTAGTTAACTTGATATAACAGTTTTTTAGGTATATTGTCGGTGAAATTGGTTAGTACATTAGAAATTCTTTTATAAATTCTTTAATCCTTTTAGCAATACTAAACATATAAATTATCAACAAATTTTAGAAAATTTTAATTCTTCACTTTAAATATGAATCGCAAACACGTGTGCACATTAATAACTGTGTCATTTTTGAATTTATCATATATAAAATCGAAACAATAATCTTCATGTATGTGTTTTATGAGAAATGACCCTACTATAGTAAAATATTGTAATTATGGGCATGCATTTTACTACGTAGATGATAGAAAGAGTACGGAATAATTATTGGTTGCTTGTTTGATTGTTGGATACTATATTGGATTTTTAGGATTGATAATGCACATATACTTTTAAACTCTCTCATAATAAACCCTAATAAAAGGTGTCGTAACACTTTCGGCCGGTGGTTATTCGGATTTCACATCAGTGAGATCCAAAATGCAAGGAGTTAAGAGAAGGGTAGTGATGAATCAAAACATTAATCAAGCTAACATACCCTTATACCTCATATGTTTGAATTAATAGTTATTGACTAATTAGGGGCATTAATTGTAGGACTCATATTCACGCCATCGTATACTTTTCTTAGGAAAAATGAGGCACGGTAATAATCACTGACAAAAAGAGTGCGAGAGGTTATAATTGGACCGCACATATAACTATTTTATTAATGCGTGATATATATAAATAGTACTCCTATTTATAGGTATAAAAATAGAAATATCAAACAATTTAACTACCTTGTAAATCGTGAAGTTGATCTCCAGCAAGAGTACATGTTCGATCGTATTATATTTACCCTACCAAAAAGCTGGGATGACGCTATAGAGGATATATTTCACACACATAATCCCGACATAGACCTTACTTTGCTTACGTTGTTGTAGAAGGAAGAAAAAACTCCACCCGATATGGGTACAACTGCGTACAAAGAGCATTGGCATAGACTGTGATGTCTCGCGCCATATGCACATAAAATCGAATCTTTCCAACAAGTTGAAAAAGATGAGATTCTGAAATCATGTTACGGATATCTACACATCAATCATAGATACCCTGCCTCGTAGTTCGCCATGTGCAAAAATTCACAGATTTTTAAAAGCTAACACCGAATGGATGGAGATCAGTCACATTAAACATATTCTAAAGTCTTAGTGTGAAAAGTAATATATATATATATATATATATATATATATATATATATATATATATAGAGAGAGAGAGAGAGAGAGAGAGAGAGAGAGAGAGGTTTTTACGTGAACAAAAATAATGAATTTTGTAATGAGCCTAATAAGATAAAAAATAACCCTTAATTCCTTGTTGCAATAGGTCCGCACCAGCCACAATGAACATGCATGTTTTTAATATACACGCACACACCTGCCAAACCTTACCCCTATACCTCCCCCACCCCACTACAAAAAATCTTGCGAATGTTCACGGTCGAAATTACTACGAGGAGTGTGGGTTATGACCAAGGGATGTGACCATTTTCAGGGGACGCATCCCAAATCCCTGACCAAACGACGTGTCACGGACCTAAAGGGTCACGGTACTTGGTTGCAGACTTTAGCTATGACCCACTCACTCGTTTGGTGACGGCCCTCAGCCGTGACTCACCCTTTGGAAGAAAAGGGTGGTCACGGCGTTGGTCACGACCCTTAGTCATGATTCATCCTTTGGAAGAAAAGGATGTTCACGACGCTGGTCATGGACCTCAGTCGTGTCCCATCCTTTGGAATAAAAGGATGGTCAAATCTCTAGTCACGACCCTCAGTCGTGAACCATCTATTGGAAGAAAAGTATGGTCACGACTCTCGTCATGTCCCAGGTCGTGACCAATTCTAACTATAATTAAAAAAAAAATGGGCAATACCGGGGGTCCCGTGCCCACGCGATTAGTTCCTACGAGTTACATTTCTCCCGTACAAGGTGTTGGTGCCTCCCACGGGGTTGTTTGGGGGGGGGGGGGAGGTATTTAGGGTTTCGCCCTTTAACGTCATGTTTTCAAGCCTAAGTGTGGATATTCTCAAATTATCATTGTTCTATTAAACTGGGGTCCCGTGACCACGCGGTTAGTTCCTATGAGTTACATTAGTCCCGTACGAGGTGTTGGTGCTTTTCACGGGGCCATTTGGCATAAGGTATATTTTCCCACTTGTACTGCAAACTAAATCCCCCCTTTCTTGGGCTTTTCCCTTTCTAAAGTATTTTCTTTTGATTTAGAAGACAGGACCTGTTTGGCAAGAAAATTTACCTTTTCTGGCCTTACTAAATGCAGCATGTTGTAGAGTTCATTGAAATTATTCTAGAAAGAAGTCCTGGATAATATGATGCTTTTTCTAATTTGGCGTTTTAATAGAGTATTTGAAATATGACTCCTCTCATTACGGGGAGTGTGGCCTTCATCAAGAACCACCCATCCAGGACACTCCAATAGTATTTTCCCCCATTCTTGATGTTTCTTATTTACAACACTCCTTTTCCCTTTTTTTGAGTGTTCTTTCGCAATGATTTTCTCTTCGGCAAGCTTCTCATACAAATAGCTTACTCTCAGGACACTTTGGTATTTTTTTCACGAATACACCTTTGTCACATGTACAACTTCTTTACTTGCACACCTATTATCTTGGAGAAGCTTAAGATCTAAATTTTCATTTCCAGATTTCTTAGGATTGTTGAGGTTATGAATGATAATCACCCAAAAGTGTACATTTTATACCCCGAATAGACATATTTTAGTTTCTAATTCCCGAAAGTTTGGCTCTTATACGCGTAAGTGTTTAATTTGCAGGCTTAATCGCGTTTGCAGAGTTCAAAAAGTTAGTTTAAGGAAAATGCGCATCAAAATGAGCTAATTTCCCTTGTCCCGTAGCCTAAATCGAGTCCAAACCTTCCCTGAAGCCCGTGTGTATTTAGTTTGTGCCTTTTTAATTTTTTTAGATTTTTAGTTTGCGTCATTTTATTTTTAGGATTTATTTTATATTTATTTATAATTTTCTAGTTTTTATTTTCTATTATTCTTTTTAATTAGTGTGATTTTATTTAGATTTTTATTTTTATCACATTTTAGTTATGAGTTTTATTTTATTAGGATTATTTTTTGTAGGAATTCATTTATTTTTAGTTGTATTAGATTTTACATTTTCTTTTTAGGATTTTAGTTTTAGTTTTAATAGATTTTTAGTTTTATTTCTTTTTAGTTTCATTTTTTATTTGAGTCTTTATTTTATTTATAGAATTATAGTTTTATTAATTTTATTTTAGTTAGTTAGTTTTATATTTGTTTAGGTACAAACTAATACACACATACACCCCACTATCCTACACCTAACCTACACCTTAAACAAATCCCTATGCCACTCCTAAATACCCTTCACCCTAACACACCCCTACTTCATCTTCTCCAACAAACCAACAGACAACCACTCTCTCTCATCCACCATTAACAAAATCAACCAACACCACCCAAACCCCCATAACCTGTCCATTATACCCGAGGATAACCAGCACTTTACCCATTTTCGACGAGCGACGGAGACGCCCAGCTCTGACGGACCTCCATAACCATTCGGGTCTCCAACCCGATTCATACTCAATCCCATCGAAACCATCCCTAACCCGACACTCCACCATCCCCCTTACCCGGCGCGCAGAACCCTCGACCATGTCGACCCGCCGGTGCCCAAACCCAAACCCCGCCTGAACCTCCTTCCAACCTTAGTCCGACTTCGTACCAAAACCGCGACCTTAATTCGGGCAACCACAACCCCAGCCCGACATCCAACTATGATGCGACCCACCTTCTAACCTGTAAACCTGTCGACTCCAAATCCCGAAACATCCAAACCCATTTTCTCCCTTTTCAAGCCGTACACGATTTCTCACCTATTAAAAAACAAAATCCAAAACCGACTAAATTCCCACATATTTTAAACCCATTTAACCCCTTTTCCCTTATTACCCCCAACTACCACTTTTAACCCAATACCCAAAATACCCTCATGAGCAATCTGATTTTTATTCCTTCTCACATTGCACACCTAAACCACATGCATACCCATGCTAATTCCCAATTTACCCTTAGCACCATACCTACTATTTAAAGAGATGAAGACCATTTGAAGAAGGACCTCAAATTTAGTTTTTAAGCTTTGTGTGATAAAATTCTCCCCATCCCTCTATGTTGAGTATCTGCATTTTTAGCAAATATCTCAATATAGAGGTGTGTAGTGAAATTTATCTCTAGGATGAATTCCACCCCACCCCTCTATCATGAATTTTGCATTTTTAGCAATTATCTCAATATAAAGTAGTGATCTAGAATTTATTTCTTTGGATGAGTTCTATTGTACAATTTTATAATGTTAGGATTTGCATTTTTAGCTAATCTCTTTTATTATTTTATTATCCATTATGAATTCATCCATTATCCTTTTTTATTTTTATTTTGTAGTTTTTATTTTAGATTCAATAAATACATTAGTGAGGCTTTTTGTAGAGAGAATTCTAGAGAGAGTTAGAGTAGAAAATAAATTAGGGAAATATTTTGTAAATAATTTTTATTTTTATTTTTAGAGATTTGTAAGGATAAATTGTGAGTAATTCAATTGAGTATTATATTGAATTGATTGTTGTTGGGTGCTCATATTGGATGGATGGTGCTTGATTTCAAAGAAATTAGAGTTCAATTTCACTTCAAGAGATTTGGTTTTCTTATTCTCTTCTCTTCTATTTCATCTTATTAGCCTTTGATTATAATGTTTAATATGATGTTAGGCTAAATCCCCTTTAAAGAGGTGGGGTGGACCCTTATTTGATGTTATTTTGATTTAATTAGTTTGATTAATTAAAAATTTCCTTTAAATGTTAATTTTGATCCCTCGCCCTTAAATTTCGCCTCGAGAGAGGGTAAATGATTTTCGAAAGAAAATTAAAATTCTAGTTATAATACCCATTTTAAATTCGAACTAGAGATAGGGGTTTCTTCAGTGTGACATTATTACTTTAATTTCAACTCTATTTTCATTTTCTAAGATGTACATAAACTTTGATGAATCGATCCTAGCAGGTGATTAATTAAAAGGAGTGTTGATCTATTTTCTACAGTTATGGGGGTTTAAACTTAATTTTCTAAAAGATTACTATTAAAGTTACACTTGCAATGAGAGTTGGTTTGTAATTTTGATATTAATTTGGGAGAATTCAAATAATTAAATTAATTAGTCAAGATAGCTTAGATTTGTGGTGTAATCCCATTCCTTGATTGTCCTC
The DNA here is from genome assembly GCA_949130495.1 of Sambucus nigra. Lineage (NCBI taxonomy): Eukaryota > Viridiplantae > Streptophyta > Magnoliopsida > Dipsacales > Adoxaceae > Sambucus > Sambucus nigra. The sequence goes on along the minus strand of OX422213.1, from coordinate 105,975,606 downwards.
ATATTTACTTCCTCACTTATTCTCTTATTTTAGTGTTAAACTTTGTTCATTATTTTTAGTCACTTTTTAGTTACTTGTTTTGATCTTTGATTTTAGTTAGTGTTATTTCACATCCTCACCCAAATTGTTTTAATATTGAAAAAGCTAAAAAAAATAGAAAAAGTAAAATAAAATTAGGTATGAATGTATTTATGTGTGTGTATTTGACTTATTTCAAATTAGATATAAGATATTATGTATTTGTGAAATTTTATTTTCGATATGTGAGTATTTGATTTGTTTTGTTTCAAACTAGATATATGTGTGTGTATTTGATTTGTTTCAATCTAAGCGATTTGAAACTAGATATAGGTTTCAAATTGTGTACTTAAGAAATATTATTTTGTAGGTTACCAAACAATTTTTCTTCTCTTATTTTCATTTTACAATACTAAACATAAACATTAGTTACCTTCATATAACCGTTTTTTTAGGTATATTATCGGTGAAATTGGTTAGTACATTAGAAATTCTTTTATAAATTCTTTAATCCTTTTAGCAATACCAAACATATAAATTATCAACAAATTTTAGAAATTCTTTAATTCTTTACTTTAAATATGAATCGCAAACACGTGTGCACATTAATAACTGTGTCATTTATGCATTTATCATATATAAAATTGAAAAAATAATCTTCATGTATGTGTTTTATGAGAAATGACCCTACTATAGTAAAATATTGTGATTATGGGTATGTATTTTATCACGTAGATGATAGAAGGAGTGCATAATAATAATTGGTTGTTGGTTTGATTGTTGGATACTATATTGGATTTTTAGGATTGATAATACACATTCTTTTAAACTCTCTCATAATAAACCCTAATAAAATGTGTCTTAATACTTTCGGCGGGTAGTTATTCGGACCTCAGTCGTGTCCCATCCTTTGGAATAAAAGGATGGTCACATCTCTAGTCACGACCCTCAATCGTGACCCATCCATTGGAAGAAAAGTATGGTCACGACTCTCATCATGTCCCTAGGTCATGACCAATTTTAACTATAATAAAAAAAATTGGGCAGTACCGGGGGGTCCTGTGGCCATGCGATAGGTTCCTATGAGTTAGATTCCTCTGGTACAATGTGTTGGTGCCTCTCACGAGGTTGTTTGGGACCGGGGGGGGGGTGTTTAGGGTTTCTCCCTCTAATGCCATGTTTTGAACACTAAGTGTATATATTCTCAAATTATCATTGTTTTCTTAAACTGGGGTCCCGTGATCACGCGATCAGTTCCTATGAGTTATATTGGTACCGTACGAGGTGTTGGTGCTTTCCACCGGGCCATTTGGCATAAGATATATTTTTTCACTTGTACTGCAAACAAAATCCCCCCTTTCTTGAGGTTTTCCCTTTCTAAAGTATTTTCTTTTGATTTAGAAGGCATGCCATGTTTGGCAAGAATATTTTCCTTTTCTGGCCTTACTAAATGCAGCATGTTGTAGAGTTCATTGAAATTATTCTAGAAAGGAGTGACGGATAATATTATGCGTTTCCTAATTTGAGTTTTGATAGAGTATTTCAAATACGACTCCTCTCATTACGGGGAGTGTGGCCTTCATCAAGAACCACCAATCCAGGACACTCCAATAGTATTTCCCCCCATTCTTGATGTTTCCCATTTACAACACTCCTTTTCCCTTTCTTTGAGTGTTCTTTCGCTATGATTTTCTCTTCGAAAAGCTTCTCATACAAATAGCTTACTCTCGAGACACTTTGGTATTTTTGCCACGAATACACCTTCGTCACGTGTACAACTTCCCCCACACCTATTATCTTGGAGAAGCTTAAGATCTATATCTTCATTTCCAGATTTCTTAGGATTGTTGAGGTTATGAATGATAAGAATCCAAAAGTATAAATTTTATACCCCAAATAGACGTATTTTAGTCCCCAATTCTCGATAATTTGGGCCTTATGCACGTAAATATTTAATTTGCAGGCTTGATTGCGTTTGTGGAGTTCAAAAGCTTAATTTAATGCAAATGCGTATCAAAAGGAGCTAATTTCCCTTGTCCCGTAGCCTAAACCGAATCCAAACCTTCCCCGAAGCCCGTGTGTGTTTAGTTTGTGCTTTTTTAATTTTTTTAGATTTTTAGTTTGAGTCATTTTATTTTTAGGATTTATTTTAGATTTATTTATAATTTTCTAGTTTTTATTTTCTATTATTATTTTTAATTAGTGTGATATTATTTAGATTTTGATTTTTATCACTTTTTAGTTTTTAGTCTTAGTTTATTAGGATTAGTTTTTGCAGGAATTCATTTATTTTTAGTTGTATTAGATTTTACATTTTCTTTTTAGGATTTTAGTTTTAGTTTTAATAGATTTTTATTTTTATTTATTTTTAGTTTCATTTTTTTATTTGAGTCTTTATTTTATTTTTAGAATTTTATTCTTAGAATTCTAGTTTTATTAATTTTATTTTAGTTAGTTAGTTATATATTTTTTAGGTACAAACTAATACACACATACGCCTTACTATCTTACACCTAACCTACACCTTAAACAAATCCCGAAGCCACACCCAAATACCCTACTCCCTAACACTCCCTATCACCCCCTACTTCATCTTCTCCAATAAACCAACACATAACCACTCTCTCTCATCCACCATTAACAAAATCAACCAACACCACCTAAACCCCCATAACCTGTCCACCATACTTGAGGACAACGAGTACTTTACCCATTTTCGGCGAGCGGCGGCGACTCCTAACTCCGACGGAACTCCGTAACCATTCGGGTCTCCAACCCGATTCATACCCAATCCCACCGAAACCAACCCTTACTCGACACCCCACCAACCCCCTTACCCGGCGCGCTGAACCCGCGACCATGTCGACCCGTCGGCGCCCCGACCCAAAACTCGCTTAAACCTTCTTCCAACCTTAGTCCGACTTCGGACCAAAACCACGACCTTAATCCGGGCAGCCACAACTCGAGCCCGGCACCCAACTCTGATGCGACCCACCTCCTAACCCGGAAATCCGTCGACTCCAAATCCTGAAACACCCAAACCCATTTTCTCCCTTTTCAAGCCATACACGATTTCTCACCTGTTAAAAAACAAAAGCCAAAACCAACTAAATGACCACATATTTTAAACCCATTTAACCCTTTTTCCCTTATTACCCCCAACTACCACTTTTAACCCAATACTCAAAATACCCTCATGAGCAATCTGATTTTTATTCCTTCTCACATGACACACCCAAACCACATGCACACCCAAGCTAATTCCCCATTTATCGTTAGCTCCATGCCTACTATTTAAAGAGATGAAGACCATTTGAAGAAGGACCACAAATTTAGTTTTTAAGCTTTGTGTGATACAATTGTCCCCACCCCTCTATGCTGAGTATTTGCATTTTTAGTAAATATCTCAATATAGAGGTGTGTAGTGAAATTTATCTGTAAGATGAATTCCACCTCACCCCTCTATAATGAATTTTTGTATTTTTAGGAATTATTTTAAAATAGATTGATGTAGTTGAATTCATTCCTAATGGGAGGTAAATTCTAATCCATTCCTTTATGTTGAGATTTTGCATTTTTAGCAATTATCTCAATATAATGTAGTGATCTAGAATTTATTTATTTGGATGAGTTCTGATGTACAATTTTATAATGTTAGGATTTGCATTTTTAGCAAATCTCTTTTATTATTTAATTGTCCTTTATGAATTCATCCATTATCCTTTTTTATTTTTATTTTGTAGTTTTTTTTAGATTCAATAAATACATTAGTGAGGCTTTTTGTAAAGAGAATTCTAGAGAGAGTTAGAGTAGAAAATACATTAAGGAAATATTTTTTAAATAAATTTTAATTTTATTTTTAGAGATTTGTGAGGATAAATTGTGAGTAATTCAATTGAGTATTAAATTGAATTGATTATTGTTATATGCTCATATTGGATGGATGGTGCTTGATTTCAAAGAAATTATAGTTCAATTTCACTTCAAGAGATTGGGTTTGCTTATTCTCTTATCTTCTATTTCATCTTATTAGACTTTGATTATTTGATTATCATGTTTAATATGATGTTAGGCTAAATACCCTTTCAAGGGGTGGGGTGAACCCTTATTTGATGTTATTTTGATTTAATTAGTTTGATTAATTTAAAATTCCCTTTGAATGTTAATTTTGATCCCTCACCCTTAAATTTACACCTCGAGAGAGAGTAAATGATTTTCGAGAGAAAATCGAAATTTTAATTATAATACCCAATTTATATTCGAACTAGAGATAAGAGTTTCCTAAGTGTGGCATTATTACTTGAATTTCATCTCTATTTTTATTTTCTAAGATGTACATAAATTTTGATGAATCGTACCTAGCGGGTGATTAATTAATAGGACTGTTGATACAAAAATTAGTCAGCTGAGGTGGATTAGTTATGTTAAGACACGTGTAATCCAACATGGTATAAATATATGTACCGAGCAACTTAGCACGCCGAGCTACTCAGAATATCGAGCTACTCAATATACTAAGCAACTAGTTAGGAAGACTTAACGACCACGACATATTCAATGAATATTCTTACTATGTACCGATGTATATGCCTATTTAATAACGGCGTATTGTCTATTCATATGGGTATCCCAAGGGATATAAATACATTGTAATACCCTCATGGCAGGGTAAGCTATCATAAGCAAAGATAATCAAGAATAGGGAAAAACACCCAGCAATACAAGACAGTGGACGAAGGCCATTTCATTAAGGATGAACCACTTTAAAATTCCTTTGTCTTATTTCTTTATTCATATTTATCTGTGATTAATTAATTAGATCAAATCTAGTTTTTTACATCAACAGATTGGCGTCGTCTGTGGGAATGACTATACGTAGCGTTTTTCACTAAAAACTTATTATAAATGGCTGATATCCCATAATCTAGCAAAAGGAACAACGACGGGAATCCTCCAAACCTTTTTGCTCCTCCAAATACACATGATATCACTGGGATCTTGGTAAATTTAGCCAAGGGACAAATAGCTATGCAGGAAACCATGCAACAATTCATTCAAACTGTCCAAAACTGAGGATCTACCCAGTCAGGACAATGAAGCATTCGTAGAAGTATGCGTCCACCGTCCTCATGATCTAGACACACTGAATTTCGTCATGTCGAGAATTTAAGTGATCCATCCTATCACCCTGGCTTAACTTCTCCTATAAGAATTTTGGATTCTCAGGAAGATGTTACTCTAATTCCAGAACGAACAAGCGCTCTAGAAAGGTTATGTAGAGTCTCTCCGTTCAATCATTTGGGCCCTAGGAGGAACAGAAATCCTCCTCGAATTGCGTCGAGAAATTCTCAATAACTAAATGATTTAATGAACAAAAATCCTCCCAGTCATGTAGCTCGTACATAAAGATCCCAAGAGGATAATTTTGCACGATCTATTGCTTGTGCGAATATAAACAGAGGCTGACAATGATGCTTGGATAGGGTCTATTCAGAGACTAGAAGACAGATTAGGGGAAATGGTTAAGGCCAAAAACCCTCTCCAAAGAACCTTTATTAAAGGATCTCCATTTATACAAGAAATTATGGATTTCCCTACACCATCAAAGTTCAAGGCTCCTGTGGTCAAACCTAAGTATGACGGCAAAATCAATCCTGTTCTCCACATAGAGCAATATTAAGCTGCAACAGATATCTATGCAGTCCCAGACGAAATGAGGTGCAGAGCATTCTCAGGAACCATTACTGGATCTTCTAATATATGGTACAATAGCCTTCCTCGGGGAAAGATTGCGACCTTCCATCAATTGGCCGAGCTCTTTATAGGAAATTTCAGTTTTGGTGCAAAGTTGGTTAAAAGGGTAACACATCTATTGAGCGTTAAACAGAAGGCAAGAGAAAGAACCAGGGACTATATCACTCGTTTTAACAATGAGAAATTAGAAGTCATTGACTATGAGGAGAATACATTCAGTAAGGCTCTCATGAGTGGTCTTTTACCAGACAAGCAGTACTACACCGTGACTAAGGATCCCCCAAAATCCATGGCTGAATTGATAGCCAAAGCAGCTAAAATTATGAATGCCGAAGAAGTTATGGCTGTGAAGAAGAATGCTGAGGCAAAAGCAAAAACTAAAGCTAAAAGTAAATCGGAGAGGAAAGACCATAAGCATAATGGTGGGAGCAAGAAGTCGAAAGGCAAAGAAGCATTAGAACACATGAAGAAGTATACAAATTATACTCCCTTAGAGCTGGATATAAACCACGTTCTGAAAGAGATCAAGAACAGCGAGGAACTGAATTATCCAGAAAAATTGAGGACAACTCCTAAAAGGGGAGACAAATTCAAGTATTGCGAGTTCCATAAGGATCACAATCACACGACCAAGCAATGTATAGCTCTAAAAAATGAGATAGAGGCACTCATTAGACGAGAAAAGCTGAACAAGTACGTTGATCGCCAGAATGGTGGGAGGACCAACAACAGAGCTCGGTAGAGGTCCAAATCTCCTTTCCGACCAAGAGACGATAAGAAAAGGGACCATGAAGATGACCCCGATCTCCCAAAAAGACCAAGACAACCTGATCGTGAGGTATTTTCAATTCGTTTTGGTTCCTTCGATTATAAAATGATTACAAGTGGAGATGCATGAGGGGGTGATCATACCGCTGAGAGAAAATATTACCTCAATGAGGCACAAGCTTGTTCCTATATACATCGGATAAATCTAGCAGAAGAGGATCGCCCGAGGAAGGTTAACAAAGATAAGTTAGTCATTGGTTTTTCCAAATATGATATGGAAGGCGTTTTTCGCTTGGGATGATCAAGTTAGACATGTTGATTGGTACCTGGCCTGCTTATAAATCAGAAAAGGAACGCTTCTTCATAATGGATAAAAATGTCCAATCAGCCTACAAAATAGTCATGGGGAGAGTAGGTTTGAAATTTTTTGAGGTAGTTTCATCCACTATACATCAATGTTTAAAGTTCCCGACCAACTTTGGGGTTGGAATTGTGAAGGGTGATCAAAAATTATCTCAGGAATGCTACTTCTCATCTGCCGAGCAAGAAGAATTAGAGGAAGCTAGGAATAAAACTACTACTTATCAAATGGATGAATCTAATGAATCTGAGATTGAAACCTTAGACCCAAGAGATGAAACGGAGCTCGTTAAAGGTCAGGTCATGGAGGAAATGGAAACCATTATTCAGGATGACGAGCAACTAGAAATAACGACTCAAATTGGTGCTTCACTTGCTCCGATATTGAAGCAAGACCTAGTGGCCTTTTTGAAGCATAGAAAATACGTATTCGCGTGGAGTCATGAAGATATGCCGGGGATAGACCCAACTTTATTATGTCACGAGCTCGACGTCAATAAAGAGATCAAACCAGTGAAGGAAAGAAGAAGAGTCTTTAGTCTGGAGAAGAATCAGGCTATTCAAGAGGAAGTGGAAAAGTTGCAAAAGTCTTCTTTCATCAAAGACATCAAATATCCTGATTGGCTGGCTAATGTTGTGATGGTGAAGAAAAAGAACAATAAATGGAGAATGTGTGTGTACTTCACAGACCTGAATAAAGCTTGCCCAAAAGATCATTTCCCTATGCCCAGAATAGATCAGCTGGTAGATGCAACTTCAGGGCATGAATTGCTAAGCTTCATGGATGCCTACTCCGGATATAATCAGATTAAAATAAAGCTAGAAGACATGGAAAGTACATCTTTCATTACCCCATGAGGAACATATTTTTACAATGTTATGCCTTTTGGTCTTAAGAATGCAGGTGCTATATATCAGCGATTGATGAATAAGGTGTTTCCAGGGCATATTAGCAAAAATATGGAGGTGTACGTTGATGACATGTTGACCAAAAGTAAGAAAGCATCTGACCATATAGCTAATTTAAGACAAACATTTGATCAGTTACAGAAGTACCAGATGAAGCTGAACCCAACCAAGTTCATTTTTGGCGTACACGAAGGCATGTTCCTCGAGTATATTGTGAATCAAAGTGGGATTGAAGCAAATCCTAATAAGATAAAAGCCTTGCTAGAAATACAATCCCCAACCACCAAGAAGGAAGTGCGAAGCCTTACGGGGCATGTTGCAGCTCTCAACAGATTCATCTGTCGATCAACTAATAGATGTCTTTTATTCTTTAAAGTGCTCTGAAAGACCTCTGAGTGGAATGACGAATGCGAAAAGGCATTTTTAGAGTTAAAGAGATACTTGGGAACACCTCCTCTATTATCCAGGCCAGTGGAGGGAGAAAAAAATTATATTTGTACTTAACTGTTTTAGAAAGTGCAGTCAGTTCATCTTTGATACGAATAGAAAGAGGAGTGCAAAAACCAGTTTACTACATGAGCAAGGCATTCAGGGGAGTAGAGATCAGGTATCCAAAACTGGATAAGTTAGCTTTTGGCACTGATTGAGGCGAGCAGGAGGATGAGACCATATTTTCAAGCCCATACGATAGTGGTATACACTGACATGCCACTCAGACAGGCTCTATATAAGCCAAAAAAGTCTGGAAGATTGATGTATTGGGCAATGGAATTCGGAGAATATGACATTATCTACGAGCCAAGATCTTCTCTCAAAGGGCTGAGAGTGGCGGATTTTATTATTGAATTTACTTATCCAGATATCTTCGATCGATAGGGAGCTAATGCAGAGAAACTCAAGGATGCTAGAGGATTAATATAAATTATCCCCGATAAACTCCCAGCAGCAAAATTGTCAGAAGGGATGGCAGCCGATCAACCAGAACCTTCTGGTAAGTAGCCAAAGTTGAGGGATGAAAAAAGGAAGGACAAGATATTCCATCAAGGGATTTTGTTAGACCAAGGGTTTGATAATAATATCCCTATATGGAATTTATTCGTTGATGGTTTTACATGTGCAACCGATTGCGGAGCTGGAATTATTCTCAACAGTCTAGATGGAATAGACATAGAATATGCTCTACGTTTCCAATTCAAGGCTTCCAGCAATGAAGCTGAGTATGAAGCAATAATTGTGGGCCTCAACTTAGCTAAGTTATTGAATGCAGAGCAAGTTATGGTGTTAAGCGATTCACAATTAGTGGTAAATTAGATGATTAGTCTTTACGCAGTTAAAAGGGAGTTCATGTTGAGGTATTTAACTAAAGTTATCGAGATTGTATCCAATTTGGCAGTTGTCCAAGTGATTAGAATACCAAGACTAGAGAATTCAAGGGGAAGATGCACTTGATCGGTTAGCTTCAGCTAGAGGCATAGAGCTATGAAGAATAATTCCCATTGAGATACTGTCAAGAAGAAGTATTAATAAAGATTTAATGGTGAACTTTATTGCTTTTGATATGGGACCTTCTTGGATGGATCACATCAGGGCTTATATAAAAAAAGGAACCTTACTAGACGATTAACTTGCATCCAAGAGGTTAAAGTGTAAGGCTGCTAGATATGTCTTAAACAATGGAGTTTTGCACAAAAGAGGTGTGATAGCTGGTCTACAAAGATATGTTCATCCAGTAGAAGTCAAAGATCTAATTGAAGAAATCCATGAAGGATCTTGTGGAGCTCACATAGCAGGTAGAACTCCATTACAGAGAATAAATATGAAGTGATACTATTGGCCAACAATGTACGCTGATTGTACAACTTATGCAAAGAAATGTGACAAGTGTCAGCAATTTTCTACTATACGAAGAACTCCGCAGGCACTTTTAACACCAATCACTTCACCTTGGACATTTTCTATGCAGGGAATATACTTAGTCAGGCCTATACTAATTACAAGAGGGAGATTGAAATATTTGGTGGTAGAGGTTGATTACTTTACCAAATGGGTGGAAGCTCAACCTCTCATTGATAGGGCTTATGAAAGGGTCTATCAATTCATCTGGAAGAATATTATTTACAGATATGGTCTGCCACATTCTTTTATCACTGATCATGGTACCCAATTTGATAATGATGAGTTTGTCGCGTATTATCTACAGTCCAACGTTCAAAAGATCCATTCTGCTCCGGGTCATCCCCAAAGTAACGGGCAAACGGAGGTGATGAATAGAACTCTACTAATCGGGTTGAAGAAAAGATTGGATGATGCTAAAGGTAGTTGGATCAATGAGGTTCACTCAATGTTATGGGCCTACCGAACAACGCCCCGAACAACAACATGGGAGTCCCATTACATGTTGGCTTTTGGGAGTGAAAAAATCATACTTGCTGAATTAGGATTACCTACTCATAAGGTGCTTAATTCCAATTCTTCGGTAAGTTATTTGATGAGATGCTTGGACTTGGATATGCTCGAAGAAGTCAGAGAAGAAATAGCAATCCAAAATGCAGCTTATCAGCAAAGGACTGTCATGTTTTACAATAAAAGGTTCAAGAAGTGCGATCTCAAGGAAGGATATTATTTGCTCAAGAAAGTAATTCAAAAGAACAATAAGTTGGTGGCCAACTGGCATGGGCCCTATCGTGTCACAGCTATTGTTCGATATGGCACCTATAGAATAGAAACTCTATAAGGGGAAGAATTCAAGAATCCTTGGAAAGCAGAGCACCTGAGAAAGTATTAACAGTAATGTAACTATACATGTACCCCATTGTTTCGGTATGAATGTAAACGTGAATTTCCCGATATTCATTTGTGTAATTTTTTTGCAGAGTACTAGTGTTACACACTATACTTAACTCACCAACAACAAAAAAAATCTCTCAATAAAGTTGGTAAGAATTAGCCCAAACACCAATAAAGTTGGTCGGCATCAGCAATCACCAACTATAAGTTGGTCGATATCAATATAACCAACAATGTTGGTAAACTAGGCAAGAAGATGGGTAAAATATCCATTGCATAAGCACCAGTGCAATTATTTACTTAAATGATTGCTACAACTACGCAGGAGAATGGGATAAAAATAATTCCATTACTTAGGCACTTATGGGTGATAAGTCACTACAACTAGGCAAACATATGGGGCAAAGTTCCATTATCTAGGCAACCAAATCAACAGAGGATAAATTATCCATATATATATATATATATATATATATACTTAGTGACTGACAAGTACATCATTATTATAGTTGATCTTATAAAGATTGACAAGAAAAACATCACACAATTAATTTATTTCCAAGGAAATAAAATTACAAAAAGATGATTTTTCTTCATTACACAATCACTAATGAAATATAAATAGCCCATTCTACTATTTTCTTTCCTTTAGATTTAGGTAAAGGATCCATTATAGATGGAGGATCATCTAAAGAAAATGAAGAGTTAATAAAGTTCAAATCTTGCACCATCTTGATATTGCTCGTACTTGGTCGGTCAAGAAGATGAGGAGGTCAGGATAATTCAAAATCTTCGTTAAGATTGTAGTCACAAAGGTATTTGGAAATCAAACACTGAGGAATGGATCTAACTAGAATCCAGCTAACATCTAGTTTAAAAGGAGGCACTGGCAGATCAAGTAATCCAGGGTCGTACAAATCCCACAACTTGGTTCCTTCCTTAACCTTCATCACAGTTAGAGCATTCAACCACCCCTGTTTGTATCCCTCATTGTTTGATTGCTTTAACCTGGCATCAAGATGACATAAAGCTTCATCGTATCCCCCCAACCAAAACTCTTTGGACTGCTTGTGGAATTGATAAGTCAATCGTTCAACATGTTGATGAAGCCTCTTCACCAAACTTTCTTTATTCTCCAATGCAGAACTCTGATTGGAAAGCTTCTCGGTAAGAGTCTGAATTTTTTGAGACATCTCAGCTAAAACTTAATTTTTTCCTTCAGTTGAGCAGCCTGATTTTTTAAAGCCTGTTGAGTCCTAGTCTTTCGATGCTGCTCCGACCAGATCTTGCTCTAGCCCGGTTATAGGATGTAGGTCCAGCTCTCTTCAAAGCTTTTAATTCTTCTCTTAATGAAGAATTTTTAGTCTCTAAAAAGGAAAAGCCTTCATCATTGAATGGGGCCAGAGCTAGAGAAGAAGAAACATATTTCAGCTGTCTCAATTCTTCTCTCAAAGCATCATTTTCTTCCTCCAACAACTTGGTAATATTTCTATGATCTTTAACCTCAAGCTTTATTACAATCTCTCTCTTATTATGGGCTGAGATAAATTTGTCATATCCCCGATCAACGCTTAACTGTTGGTAATTCTTCTCATAACCTTCATACAAAAGAGCAGCTGTTTCCTTGTGTTGAAGTTAAAGTTTTTCAATCATTCCTTGAAGGTCTTCAATCATTTCACAGTAAGCCATATTATTCGCTACACCCCGATCAAGTAATAACTTTAAATATTGGTAAGTATCAAATGCTCGAGAGGCATCAGATCCAAGAATATCAATTATTTGTGCTTCAGAGAAGTCTGCACGACCAACTTTGAAGTAATCAGTACACTTCTTCATCAACTCTGTATCATGAGCTGACAATAATTTCATCCTGGTAATAAACTAGCAAGGCAAAGTAAAAACAAATCAACAAATAACATAGCTATAAAGGGGAAGCTCAAACTAAATAAAAAAGTCCATTTTATTGATCATAAGAGAAGAGTGTATAACCAAAGGTATAAAACAAAAGGTAAAATAGATAAAAGCAACAAATGGCTGACCAATTTTAAACATTCTCCTTATTCCCTACAACATCTTCAGCTAATTTTGAAGAAGGAATTGGTTGCTTAGTGGGCAGCTGGCGTTACTCGGTGGAGGTTATTGTCTGCTGAACTTGCTCGGAGGACTGAGCGATAATGGCAGCATGTGTTTATTCTACTATCAATAAAGAAGATTCATCATATCCAGCTTGATCTTCTTCTTCTTCTTCTTCTTCTTCTTCTTCTTCTTCTTCTTCTTCTTCTTCTTCTTCTTCTTCTTCTTCTTCTTCTTCTTCTTCTTCTTCTTCTTCTTCTTCTTCAATAGCAGGAGGAGGACCATGAATATGTCTCTGAAATAGTTCAAAATCCTCAACAATGTTCAACTCCTTCAAAACTGTAACCCATCCATCCCTAAATAATTTCAAACTTTCATACTCCATTTGGGTAGAGGCAGAAGCTATAACTTTATTCCACCCTTTGTCCCAACAAGAGCTAAAGGACTTCTTCACAATAACTCTTCTTTTTGCCCTTTCTGAAGAAGTATTTTCCCTAAGAAGCTCTTTAATAAATTGTACTTTATGTTCAAGATCTTTCTTATGTCGTTCAGCCTCTTCAAGATTTCCCTCAGCTTCCTCCTTGCTAGAAATGGCCATATTCAATTTCTCCTCTGCCTCCTTAGAAGAATTTACAGCCTATTGTGCAGCATTCACAGATTCCTGTCGAGCTAGATCAGTCTCTTTAGCAACTTCCACAGCTTTTTATTAAGCTGTCTCAGCAGACTTGATTTTACTTTCCCAAGTAGCTTTGTTATCCTCATAATTTTGTCGAGATTCCTCCAAAGATTTTGACAACCAAGCAAGGGCTTTTTCTACTCCACTGGAAGAAGTTGTACCTTTGATAGCTTCATCCTTCTCTAGGATATTATTAAAATACACTAAGAACTGTAAGATGAAAAGAATCCAAAATCAGAAGATGAACGTTGTATGAAGAATCAAAATGACAAGTATAATGACACTTACTGATGCAAGGTGTTGGGCTGCCAGGTTAATGACCTTCTCCTAAGGAGTAGAAGTCTCAGCAACTCGGCAGTCAAGAAGAGTTATAGACCAGATCATTTTCTTGGCCAAGCCTGGAGATATGAGAGCTGAAGAACTAACTCTCAAAGAAGTTACCTCAACCCCAGAAGGTTGAGCAACAACATTCACGGTCTTCTCAGCAAGGGCCCTTATCAATCTTTTCATAGGAACAACTTCAATAAAAGGTGTTGCCTCTTCTCGAATAATATCAACCCCTTCAATCAAAGGTGCTGCCTCTTTTAGAGTAACTAGGGGCTTGTTGTTGACTTCCTTGATAGTTTTTACTACCCCCCCCGATGGAGAAACATACTTTTTCTTAGATCCTTTAATCGGGGCGTCTTCTTTGTTCTTTTTCGTCCCATCAACACCAGGAGAAACCTTGGCAAAAAGATCAGGTATTCTCCTCTTCTTCGTCATCAGGTCAACAATAGAAGTGCCCAAATCAGAGGAATATTCTTTAACAATTGAAGAATAAACTGGAGCCTGCTCAAGATCAATCACCAAAGGAGGAGAAACAGGTCGAGCAATAAAAGAGGAAGTGGTGTTCTTGTATCTCAGCAAATAGGAAGCAGACCTCACGTGTTCCCCAACTCTTACTTGATGAAATCCCCAGATAAATTTCAAATCTTTTATATTAATATCTCTCCCTTTTGGGGATTTTCTCTTGCTATCAACTGCAATATAAAAAATACATATGAGTGACACATTTTATCAAACAAAATCAGAGTTAAATTGAAAAACAGAACAACCTATCCCATTGCCGTAAAGTGGACATCTGAGACCTTGGTACACATCTTTCCCCTTTAGTGGGGGATGTTGCCAATTTTTCATCATAACCCTGTGTTCAAAATAATCCTTATTAGCATCAGGGAGATTGACCAGTAAAGCACTGTTAGAAAACCTAGTTTTTAAATAAAAGGTGGTGTCGCTGGTAACCCATTTATAACAGTACAGAATTTCAGGAATCCCTAGACGAGTTCCATAAATTTAATTCAATCTATGTATGCCATTAACTACCCTCCATGTATTTGGAACTACTCTTGTAGGAACAGTATCAAAATATTGGTAAAATTCCAAACATAGAGGATTCGACGAGAAAGAAAAACCACTTCGGCCACAAAATAGAAGGAAACCAATGTTCCTCAGCTAGCGAAAATAAATCAGAAGGGCAAGAAGGTTCTTCCAGAATAACCCAAGAAGGAATCCTAAAATCGGCCCTAAACTTATCCGACGATTCGATAAGGTAAACCGTGATGGCTAAAACAAAGAAAGAAGAAGGAAGGAAGAAGTTCTTACAGAAAAATTAAGAAATCAGCTAAGGCAGATGACAGAGAAGACGATTGTAAGAAGAAAAGCAAGAAGACAAAGATTTGGGAATCTAGATGGAAAAAGGTAGAAGACAATCTTCTTTTTTCGCCTTTATATACGCTTCTTTGGAAAACGGGAAAAGTAATGATCACAGATGACGACGATTGCGCTTCCGGTAACTAATCAAGGAAAAAGATGCAAGTACGACAAACGTTCGCCAAAAATTCAAAATATTTACAAGTTTGCCACTTCGTGCTCCTCAAAACTATTATGCTGAGAAGAAAATTTCACAAGTATTGAAGGTCTGTAATCAACCAAAATATGGAAAATATGCCCGGGTAACTTTTGGGTATAATATTTCACACTCTCGCATCCAATCTCAACTATGGAACTTTGGGGGCTTCTGTTGATTCAAAAATTGGTCAGTTGACGTGGACCAGTTATGTTAAGACACGTGTTATTCAGCATGGCATAAATATATGTACCGAGCAACTTAACACGCCGAGCTACTCAGAATACTGAGCTACTCAGTATACCGAGCAACTAGCTGGGAAGACTAAACGACCAAGACCAATTCAATGAATATTCTTACTATGTACCGATGTATATGCCTATTTAATAACAGTGAATTATCTATACATATGGGCATCCCTAGGGCTATAAATACATTATAATACCCTCATGGAAGGGTAATATATCATGAGCAAAGCTAATCAAGATCAAGGCAAAACACCCAGCAATACAAGACAGTGGACGTAGGCCATTTCATTAAGGCTGAACCACTTTAAAAATCCATTGTCTTATTTCTTTATTCATATTTATCTGTGATTAATTAATGAGATCAAATCTAGTTTTTTACATCAATAAGGAGTGTAGATCTATTTTCTACAGTTGTGTGTGTGGGGAGGGGGGTTAAACTTAATTTTCTAAAAAATTACTATTAAAATTACACTTGCAACGAGAGTTGGTTTGTAATTTTGATATTAATTTGGGAGAATTCAAATAATTAAATTAATTAGTTAGAATAGCTAAAATTTGTGGTGTAATCACATTCCTTGATTATTCTCACATATACTTCCTCACTTATTCTCTTATTTTAGTGTTAGACTTTGTTCATTATTTTTAGTCACTTTTTAGTTACTTGTTTTGATCTTTGATTTTAGTTAGTGTTATTTCACATCCTCACCCAAGTTGTTTTAATACTGAAAAAGCTAAAAAAAATAGAAAAAGTAAAAATCCCAAAAATAAAATAAAGTTGAATTACTATTGTTTTCCCCTCGCTTACCCCCTTGATGTGGTTAGTTTGATATTGTTTTGTAGGTAATCGAGGATTTTGATTAAATTGGCTTAAACAACGACAAATACACACAAAGGCAAAGTTATCAATGAATTGGGTATTTCTAGATTTCCATTTTTGACAAAAAAAAATGGAAAGTTAAATTCCCATTCCATAACCTCAACAATCCAAATGAAAATATAGATCTTAAGCTTTTCCAAGAGAATAAGTGTGCGAGTAAAGAAGTTGTGTGTGTGAAGAAGGTGTATTCATGGTCTAAAGACCAAAGTGTCCTGGTAGTAAGCTATAATTTGTATGAGAAGCTTATTGGAGAGAAAATAACGGTGAAGGAACACTCAAAAAAAGGGAAAGGAGTGTTGTAAATGAGAAACATCAAGAATGGGAGAAAATATTATTGGAGTGTCCAGGATTGGTGATTCGTGATTAAGGCCTCACTCCCCATAATGAGAGGAGTTGTATTTAAAATACTCTATCAAAGTCCAAATGGGACAACGCGTCATATTATTCAGGACTCCTTTACAGAATAATTTCAATGAGCTCTACAACACTCTGCATTTGGTAAGGCCAGAAAAGAGAGATTTTATTGCCAAACATGACCTAAGTTCTAAGTCAAAGAGAAAATACTTCAGAAATTGAAAAGACCAAGAAATGGGGATTTAGTTTGCAGTGCACGTGGGAAAATTACCATGCGAGGTGTTGATTACTCTTACAGGGCCGTTTGGGGAGTGTTTCGGGGTTTAGCCCCCTGACGACATGTTTTTAAGCGTAAGTATAGATATTTTGTAGTGTTCTCAAATCGGGGGTTCCGTGATTATCCAACATCCAAAAACCAACAACAAGCCAACAACCAACAATTATCCAACAGCCAAACCAAACAAAATCAATATGTATCTCGTACTCCTACTATCATCTAAAATATTTAAAAGATAATGCATATCAATTATATGACTACTTCAGTTAAAGTAAAGAGTAGCTGGTTCATGGGATCCATAACATATTATCAAAATTTAACTTACATAAATCATATTAAATATTCGTAAAAGTAACTAAACATTCATACATCAAAGTAAAGATCTTATACAATGTCAATATCATAATAGGATACATATAAGATTGACAATGAGAAAATAGTATTTTGATACTCAATCTTCCTCTAAATAAACTAAAAGATCCTTTAAATTAGGATTGTTATCAAGATTTGACTGGAACTCTTTTGGAGACTTTAATGCATCCACTTGAGTATTCATACCCTTTGGTTCATGCACAACAATAGACCAATTGACATCGTTAATGCACTTCGAGTAGAATACCCTATTTACATTAAAAAGACACAAATAAAAGGCTCGTTGACTATGTGATCTTTACTCTTTAGCTTTGATAAATCCACCATAAAAAGTTTGGAGTCAGTATCAACTTTGTAAGAATTTGTTGTAATCACAATAGAATACGGTAGCTGTGAAATCTATGTTATAAAAGTTCTAGGATTTGTTGGATTATACCATAATAGGTTAGCACTGTATTCTTTGGATTTTTATCGCTTTTGCTAGCGTTATAGGTGGTCAAGTCTGAAATTGATATTCCACTGTTTTGCATCAAAATCTTTTCCTCATATGGATATGAAATGAAATCAAAACCGTTGGTGCAGATTTTCTTAAACTCTTTCACATGAAAACTAGGACCTTTTGCTAGGCGTGCAAGTCTGGAGGATACAGCACCTATTTTTAGAAGCTGGATTTATTAATGAATTTATATTAGGGCAGGTTTATACCACATATGAATAAATAACTGAACACATAAGAGGTCAAAATTACCTCTTTGACACCCATTCCCTAAAATCAGTTGTCGTGCAATTTCTTCTTTGATTTTGGGCAATTTTATTATCTTACTTCCTTCCGGTAAATTGTAGAGTTTATATCATAAAATATAAAAAACATATAATCAAAGAATAAGAATTCAGTAAATACTCACTCTCTCCAGTCATCGACTTCATCTTGCGATTTGAACACATAATGAGCTACTTGCTCGTATTGTAGATTTGTGAGTTTCACCTCTTTAAGGTTCCCAAACAACAATTTGTCCTCAAACTCGTTAAGTTCTCTGATCACTCATTCTCCACGAGGATTGAACCTCCTCACCTCTTTTTCTGGCATATGTTCCCAATGTATATAGATGATTCCACCATTACGTATTCTTTAGCAATTGACTCTCTAATATACCCTGTACTCGTTACGTAATATTTGAAGATTTTCCTCAAGCGCTCAAAAGGATACATCCAACCGTACCTAACAGGACCATATAATAAAGCTTTATTGCGTGAATGCACAAGCTAGTGGATGCTGATATCGAAGAACGACGGAGGAAAATATTTCTCTACTACACAAACTACCTCGGCTAAAGTTGATTTCACAGCTTTAATGTGCCTTATATTTACCACATTTGCACAAAGTAGGGTAAGACACAAACTAATTTGCATAATTTCCCGATGGAGATATTTGTGTTCAAAAAAGCAACGAAGAAATAATAGAGGGATTAATTGGATGATTACGTTCCAGTCATGAGGTATGCATTGTTTTAAGTCATTTGCTTGATATCTTATTACCCTACGTAAATTACCAGAATAACAAGTTGGAGTCTTCAAGTTGAACAACGTGTCTAAGAGGATCTTCTTCTCACTAGTAGTCAAAGTGAAAGCATCCCAGTGGGTAGATATTCTTCCTATTATAGGATCATTTTTAACCACAATATCTTCTTTATTTTCATATCTTATAGATCTAGGTGGGACCTCTCTCAATCTTTGGAATGAGATCCACCCATACATGTTCCTATCAAATGTTCTGCAACATTCTTCCCTATGTGCATCACATCAACTACATGTGTTACACGATGATCTTTCCAATACGTAAAATTAAAAAATATTGATCATCTGGACCATGACTTCTCTTTATTAGGGTCGTTCGGATCCCCCTAGCTTTACGCTTCAGGTTTACAAACTGGGGGTGTTTGCCTATGCACCTATTCCCCTTAGTAGAAGCCATTGCCTTCTCCTCGATCTTCTGACCAGAAAGCTAAGCAGGTGGCATTCTGCGCTCGTGACTGATAGGCAAAAGTTAGACTTATCGTTCCTAAAAGGGTGACTAGTTGGCAGAAATTAACGATGACCCTTATAACACATCTTACTTCTATGTTTTACCTAATAGGCTTCAGTTTACTCCCTACATATGGGACATCCATAATAACCATGAGCAGTACAACTGGACAAGGTCCCATAAGTTGTTAGATCATGGATTACCAATAACACCATTGCTTTAAGTGTGAACTCTTCACCCTTTTGAGAGTCGAACACCGTCACAAATTTATCCCACAAGTCTTTAAGTTATTTTATTAATGGTGTTAAGAATATATCAATATCATCATTGGGAGCCTTCAAACTGGGTATTAACAAAGATAATAATGTGAACTCCTTTCTCATGCATAGTGTCAGAGGGAGACTTAAAGGTGCTAAGAGAACTAGGTAATAAATTTTACTAGTACTTAAATTATAGAAAGGTTTAAACCCATCGATTGAGATTGCAAGACAAACATTGCACGGTTCCTTTAAAAATTCATAGTGTTGTGCATTTGAAGTTTGTCAGATGGGTGAATCAACTGGATGACGCATCAGATTCCCACCCACCTCACATCGAGCGTGCCATGTCATGGCCTCCGATATCCATGGTACAGTAAAAAACCATTTTAACCATGGACCAAGTGTAAAATACTTTAAAACCTTTTGTGGGACTTGTGAGAACTTGCGATTTTTTGCAGCTTCGTCCTTTTCATTCTCACAAACCACACATCTAGGCTCACTACATACATGACATTCATCCTTCTCTTCGTGCTAGTTGAGGTAAAATATCCAATCATACTTGTATGCATGAATATATTTTTATTTTAAACCCAAACTCTTCAAGCTGTTCTTCATAGTAGGATAATTATCTGGTAACATGTTCTCTTTTGGGAGAATATCTTTAACCCACTTGAGAATTTTGGTTACGTTTTTCCCCAAAAAACCAAATTGTCTCATCAAACTATGCAAACCAATCATTGCATATAATACCGAGTGATCTTCAACACAATCTTTGTATAATGGTTTAGTCTCATAGAATTTTAACCATATGTATTCATGACCTCCTGGAAGTTCAAAATAAAAATTTTCATTTAGTTGTCCATAATGCGCATTATATGTATCTATAAGTTGGTGGTTTTTACGGTTGTGGAGTTTGTACGCATCATCAATTAAGTCGGTCAATGGACGATGTGATTGTGAATCATGTACCACTTCCACTCGTTGGAGTTTCATTATGATGTCAGGTACCGAAAATTCTTCCGAAAAATAAGGTATATTTTTTTCACCATAGTATGTCCATATTTTATAGTCTTAACATATTTCTCACTTTATTAAATGCAACTCAACGTCTTCCAATGACTTAGATTTTTAGTTCATACAATGGGTGCACGGATATGGAATCTTGTCACTTTAAGATTTCTGTAAGCATATTTAACAAAATCTTGAATTCCATTTACATGATTATTTGTTATTCGTTTAGCCTCCCCCATCCAATATTTGTATTGTGGGAAGTTCATGTAATAATCTTCAAATTTCATGTGACACCCCGCCTAATTAAATATCGGGTGATCAGTCATTTATTAAATTAAATCAAAGTATATCATTATCGAAAACATTTATTTTATTAATCACCTAATAATTAATTAAACTAGTGTAAATTTTTTTATCTAATAGTTAATATCAATTAATTTTAACCATTCAACACATTCACTATTCTTATGAGTAAAAAATTAACGGATAAAACACCATCTAATAGAATATGATAAAACTGACATAATTATTCCAATTCATAAAATTTAAACCCTCAATCGTAATAATACCAAATCCAAATGAAACTGAAATACTAAAATGAAATGAGTACAATGTATACGAGGACCTGCAACTCCCACAATAGTTGCAACACGTCAAAAGGTCCAACAGTCTAAGCTTGGCGCCCCTATGGCGAGACACCTGAATAATTCACAAGATAAAGAGATTTTGCAAGAGACGGGTCAGAGCCCGAGTGTAAAATATTATAAAATAATTTAGCAAGTATTTAAAACTTGCAATAAAGCAAACATTATGTGCATATTAGCTTTTCAAGAACTTACTTGATATTTGAACCTCTCAATTATTGTGCACGCCTAACGTATACTTCTAACTCATCCTTGACACGCTATCACATTTAACTATTTTAAATTAAGTCTCTTACGATGACAGCTAAGTCATTATGCCCACCCATACTACCCGAATAATACATTCTTGCATTTCCATTATTAATCAATCGATCTCAAGTACCTCATTAATTATTTAAGTTTCCACATTCTTAAATAATATTATATGTCATAATCTTTTTCATTTATTAAGCAACAAAGTATAAGAATCTCAAGTGTACATATTTATATCACTATCATAACATATATACTAATACAACACCACAAAAGGCTAAACTTGCAGTGCATACATACTCTGCTATAAAATCCCGATACATCAAGTACATAAGGATTACGAGTTCCGAATCACTCTGCAACCATATTAATACAAATCACACATATTGGGGGCAAACTTAGTTCCAAGCCTATGTGTTACGCACATACCTGCGCACCCATATGACCGTCATCACTATCATTCTCACAGATAGTTCTATGTTCAGAGGCACCAATATAAATCCCCCTAAAGGCTCATTAAGATAAGATTGTCCTCTCTTTAAGACACCCCCCTCTGTCATAACAAGTATGGTAGGTATGCCTTACACATAATAAATAGTATTATAGGTATTCAGACAACCCATCAAGGTTATTAGGTATACACACAACCCAAATATTTTAGCTCATACGTAGTATTATTCTCATCACTACTTACTATATATGTAATAAATTGCGAATACTATCTCTCGTAATCCTCAAGGATAATTCTACGCTCCCAATGCCCTAAATCTTTATACCCAATTAAACTCTAATAATTCAACACTACCTTTAAATTTAGTTTACATTATTTAATCTCACTCAAATTAAATAAGTCGCACAAATTGGAACCAAAAAGAAATTTTGAGAAATCGTGGCACGTCGTTTGAACGAGACTGTATCTCATTTGAACGAGATAGCAGGTCATTTGAACGACCTCTTTGCGCGACAAGGCATCTCGTTAGAACAAGGCTTCGCGCTACCGGGGGCTATTACGTCTTCAACTTCTAACAGTTGCTTTTTCCACCATATTTTATCCTAAAACCTCTACTGATTGCTCCCAAAGTCCCAACAATCAATTCCAATCATTATTCCAACATATAGGGATGATTTCTAACAACCTAGGATCATTTTATCATGCATAATCTTGAAAATTTTCGAAAACCCCAAAATTAACAAAATAAACCCTAGTTCTTCAAATTTTTATTCACGAGCATACTAATTCCAAATTCATTCATCACAATCAATAATCAATTAGTGATTTGTAACCTACATACATGAGTGATTCAACTTAATTCAATTTCAAGTTTCAATTGATTATCTTAACTCTCCAATTTTATCAAAATTATGAACAATACATGGGTATTATGTAACCTTTTCTAACTATTTCGAACCTTCCGGACACATTGGGGCACTCGAAATGACCATTTGGGTGAATTATAAATAATTTACTTTTTATTCGATCAATTTAGTCCCGACAAGACTGACACGCGCGTCCCAACTTAATTACCATAAATGTCGTATTTCTCACTCGTGATAATTCTCATAAATTGATGATTATATATTAATTTATTCACTCAGTAATATTCACTGTTATTCTCATTAATAAATACTAACCCTTATCTCGCTAATTAATATCTATTTCAATCCAGATCAATTATGAATTAACTTTTCCATATTTAAATTTTAATTAATCTCTTGTTTTAAAAATCTTAAAAATTATGGAGTATTAGATTTCAGTTCTTAAAAAATATTATTACAACTGGAACAAAAATAATATTCTTACAACTAAAACAAAAAAATATCATTACAACTGAAACAAAATCACTATTCTTACAACCGAAACAAAACCAATATTCTTATAACTGAAACAAAACCAATATTCTTATAATTGAAATAAAAAATGTTATTACAACTGAAACGAAAGAAAATAATATTATATCTTGGACAATAGATAAATTGGCCAAGCAATAAAAGAGTTTGCAGAATTCCTTAACTCCATCCCTTCCTGGCTGTCAACGTGCACAGGTACATCTCCGCATCTGTTATATATTTCATCGTCCAGTATTTGAGCCTCACCCCTCTCCAAAGGTCAGTTGTGTTCTAGAGTTTAGGTAACCATGGAGATGAGTATGACACCGCAACAACACTCTTATTTCTCAGGTATTTGATATAGTACTTTTCACCATAGTTACCGTGAGTTGTTGATGATGATCCAAGTCCCGTGACAAGCAGAGGCATAGGGAATAGGAATATTGAAGGAGTCGGCATTTAGGAGGGGAATGTTGGATGAGTTATCATTTGGGATTGTAATTTTGGATGAGGCAGAATTTGGGAAGGGAAAATTAAAGGGGAATGATAGGGGAAACCTTAAGGATGTGACATTGGGACCACATAATTTTGAAAAAGGGACATAAGTTTCCAAATTTGATTCATCAACATTCTCAGGTTAGTTTTGATATCCTAGACATCCCCATCGATCTTGAACTTTCGTTCCTCATGGGACGAGACACGACCCATGATCGAAGAAAACTCCTCCACGAAAGGTGCGGTGTGTTGAAATTTTGTTTTGGGCATATGTGAGCCAACACCTCTCATCCTCCCTCTTTTGTCCTTTCCACATGTTAGAGTCAGGGCATCATTTTTAAGGTCAAAGTCATCATTAAGGTCGAACCTGATTGACTGCTGATGGCATCTATTGATTCTCGCGTCTCAGCTAAGTGCGATGGTTTTTATTATCTTTGTCCCATCGAGCATGAACAAATAAGTTGGACCGATTTTGTTTTTTACCCGCTTCTGGACCATCTTTTGTCCTAGTCGCCCATTCATTCTTTCAATACTCATATGATTTGGTTCTCAACCTGTGGATATCAGTTTTTGTTCCCTATTTTTTTTTGTTCCATTTGGACCAATTTTCTCATTCACCTCATTCTCCAAAAAAATATTCCACTGCTCCACCAGCATTTCAACATTGGGAAGCACTTTCTCTTTCAAAGACAAAATATGAGAGCTGGCTGCCTCTTTAAGGAAATGTTTCTTTCGAAGGTCTCTCCTGTATGTCCTCAATGATTCAGCAACCCAAGATAGAACCTTATTTTTGGAATGATAGGGAAATGAGAAATACTTGCAGAGTTGATCGTTTATTTCATCATTGGTAGCTTGATCAATAAGGTTCCAGTTGTTTGGTCCACCGACTCCCACGTTCAATTTTCCTAGAGACAAACACCGGGTTTTAAAGTTCAGCACGCCATTCTTATCACCCATCGGGTTATTCCAAGTAAGGGAGAGGGGATATCCCAATGGTATTCTTTTGAATTGAGTGGAAGGCATTGAGAGCGTTGGATGGGGGAAGTGGAGCAACGGGAGTGCTGGATAAGGGGGTCGGAGCACTTAAATTTGGACTTGGTGAGGAGGGAACCATTGGTGGAGTTATGGATTTTCCATCCATTAGTGTTGAGAATTAGGGTTGTGCACGAGATGGTGAACCTCGTTGCGGTGTCATCTTGGCACTTAGTACCCTTGGGTTGTTTCGTTCCGACATTATCTACAAAAATTAAAAACCATAAGTGACTAAATAATTATAATACTATGAAATTATAACTAATTAACCAAGCTTATGATTATATATATATATATATATATATATATATATATATATATATATATATATATATATATATATATATATATATATATAGACACACACACACACACCTTTTCAGAGTAAGACTTTAGAATATGTTCCATGTATCTGATCTCCATCTATTCGGTACTAGTTTTTAAGAACCTATGAATTTTTGCACGTGCCAACTGGGAGGAAGGGTCTCTATGATTGATGTGTAGATATTCGTGACGTGAACTCGGAATCCCATCTTTTTCAATTTATTGGCAAGATTCAATTTAACGTGCATATGTCGCGAAACATCAAAGTCTATGTCAATGCTCTATGTATGCAATTATATCCGTAACAGGTGGTTTTTTTTTTCCTTCTCAAGCAACATAACCAAGGTCAGAGCTACATCGGGATTATGAGTGTGACATATATTTTTTGTAACATCATCTCAATTTTCTGGTAGGGAACATAAAATACCATCGAACGGGTAATCTTGCTGGAGATTAAGTCCACGAATTACAATGTAGTTAAATTTTTCGATCTTTTAATTTCCATACCTATAAATAGGAGTACCCTATATAAGATTCTCACTAATAAAAGAGTTACACGTGCAGTCCAATTGCAACCTCTCACACGCTTGTTTCCAGTGATTACCACCGTGCTTTACTTTTCCTAAGAAAAATATACGAGGGCATGAATATGAGTTCTACAATTAAGGTATAAGGCTACATGAGGGATTTAATTAATTAATAACTTTTAATTCAAACATTTGATGTATTAGGGTATATTAGTTTGATTAGTTTGATTAAGGTTTTGATACATTAAAAAATATAAGGGTATATTAGTTTGATTAAGGTTTTGATAATGGAAAGGATTTTGAGTTAGTGGTTGCGAAACTTAAAATAATCAATTAATTTCACAGTGTACATAAATACTAAGCCCTACATGACAAGATCCTTAAATAATGCAATTTATTTTAATCCCTAAGTAACCACATATAGTTAATACTAATAATACTCAATTAATTTCAATCTCTAAATAAATTTCGAGCCCTAAATGACAATACCCTTAAATAATGCAATTTATTTTATTCCTTAAGTAACCACATTCCGTCAATACTAATAATACTCAATTAATTTCAAACTCTAAATAAATTTCAAGCCCTAAATGATAATACCCTTAAATAATGCAATTTATTTTAATCCCTAAGTAACCACATTCAGTCAATACCAATATTACTCAATTAATCTCAAACTCTAAATAACAAATCCCAATCAATCTTAACAATATCCAATAAATTCCATTCCCTAAATATAACATACCCAATCAAAATATGAAATTATAAAACATCCTTTTTTTGAATAAAAAGTATACACACATACATACACATATACACACATACACACACACACACACACACACACACACACACACACACATATATATATATACACACGTACACATACATACACACACAAACACATACATACACAGATATACACATACATTCACACTCATATAAACACATACAAACACATATACACATTTACACACATATACACACAAACACACACATTCACATTGATATACACACATATACATTAGAGTTTAACACATAAATACAAAAAATATGGTTTACGTTTGAGATTGAGAGATATATAAGAGCTTAATGGTGGGAATGCAAATCGTCGAAATGCAAGAGAGAGAAAGAGAGAGAGAGATTAACGAAGGAAGAAATGAAATAGAGCCAGAGGGTTCTAGTATAAGGACCCTCGTCATAACTAAAAGTCGTGACCCAGTACCATGACCCTTAAATTTTTTTCCACATCATCATGTAGGAAAACATGTGGTCACAGTCCTTAGTCTTGACCCACGCATGTGAGAAAATTGACATGGTCATGACCCACACCCGTGACCCGATGGGTGTGCATTATGATCTTGGTCACGAACCTTGTCCGTGACCCTACCATGACGAAACTTGGACTGAACTTTGGTGTGATTTTGGAGCCATGATGGTCACAACCTGGTCATAGACAAAGTTAATGACCCATATTGGACAAGGATTTGGTCCATGACCACTTCCAAGAGCATGTATGACCACAATGGGTCATGGATATAGTCACGCCAAAGTTGATGTGGTCGTGGCTTTGGGTCGTGACCCCTTGGGGCTGGCCATCTGTAGTATTTGGTGTAGTGCCCCACCCCCACCCACCTACCCACCCATTAAACCTCAGGCAACCTTGCCCTACTTTTGAGCTCGAACTCCATCTCCTATCATCCCTATGCCCACACCAGTTATTCCAAGGACCTGATTATGGAGAAAACTTCAATACCCAACTCCGACCCCTTTACATGAAAATTCCGGTCAAAAGTCATGCCATTATTCTATCTCAGGCCTATTAGTCTTGGGCTAAAATGAACACCAATGTAACATTCGACTTCTGATTTCAGGTCGGCAGTGAGAGACTCAACCTAGGAAAAATGAGTGTCCAAAACTGACCCTCGGCAATTAATGATAAAATTTAGTCACCAAACTAATATTTGGCCAGTATATTAGGGGCGTGAGTGTAAGGGTCGATCGATGATTTTCTTCCCCTAACTTGACTCTCAGTTGAAAAATAAACTTAGTTGGGATATGTTCTAGTGGTCTGTTTGGATAACAACTCTTTTTTGGGCATGACAGGGACTGGAAAACCCAGAACAAAAGCTATGTCACCTAATATATAATATCGAGATCACCGGCGAGGGATGCAAGGGGTGGGGTAGCAAGTTTGTGTGGTCATGACACGCGTGTCTGTTACCGCTAGCTTGGACCAATTACAATAAGGAATTAAGGGTTATTTTTAATGTCTTATTAGGTTCATTAAAAAATTCATTATTTTGGTTCACTTAAGAACCCCTCTCTCTCTCTCTATATATATATATATATATATATATATATATATATATGTGTGTGTGTGTGTGTGTGCGTGTGTGTGTGTGTGTGTGTGTGTGTGTGTGTGTGTGTGTGTGTGTGTGTGTTATATTGTGATATAAAAACACTAAGTTCATCTGCATTTGAAAAAGTAAACTATCGATTTACAAAATTCATTATTTATTACCTAAAAATGACTAAATGTTCTTTTTCAAACAAAATTATCTGTGAACCATCTAAAAAAATAGGTAAATGAATAATAAGGCCTTTTTTGATACAAAAGTGGGAAAATGAAAATGATTCAGGGCAATTGATTTTAGGACAAATAATTCCAAGGCAAATCAGTATGTTCAAACATGTGTCAATTTGATACAAGTTGCAAAAGTGATGGATTTTTCACCATATCTATCAAGCACAAAAGTTGAAAAATAGAAATAAATGTGAAAAGTTTGTTTACAGAACACACACACACACACATAGACATACATATATATATATATATATATATATATATATATATATATATATATATATATATGAAATATAAAAAATATACAAAATGCAAAATTTTTTTAAAAAATATACAATATATATAAAATATTTTAAAAAATACAAAATATATAAATATTAGTAAAAGATACAAAACATATGATATATATTATATATACAAAATGTATTAAAATATATGAAATCTATTGAATATACGAAATATATTAAATATACGACAAATATATTAAATATTTTTTTATAATTAAATGGTTCAATAAAACGTACCCGCCTAAGGGGGCTGAATCCCGTATAAAAAAAAAGTATACAAAAAAAAAAAGGCCAGAAACCCAAACAAAGGATAGTCTAACACTCGAAACTCCACCAAAAACTCAAGGAAAAGAGACAACGTTGTAACCCACTTTTTTCGATGCCAAGAAAGAAGAAGGCTTAGAAAATAGTATTATAAATGTGAAGGATCCAACTCGACCCCCAAAGCATCTCCGATTTCTCTCCTTTCAAACAGTCCAGAAGATACAATGTGGAACCATCTTCCAAACACCCCTCAGACCAAGCCAACCCCTAGGACTCCCCCAAGCTGCCAACACCTCGCTCACCTCCCGTGGCATAACCCACAGGATCTTGTCTAAAGAGAAGATCAAATCCCACAGACCCCTGTATTTGAACTGATCATCATGACCATGCCACAGAAAATTACTGATCAACTTGTTGAGTCCCTTGACAACCAAAGTAGGCAAAGGGAGGACATATATGAAATGAGTTGGAAGACTCGACAACACACTTCTGATCAACGTCAACCTTCCCCCTTTGGAAAGGTAACTATGATTCCAACCAGTTAACCTCCTTTGAACCCTCTCAATAACAGGATCCCTTATTGACGTGGACTTAAAATTAGCACCTAAGGGGAGGCTAAGATAAGTAGAGGGCAACAAGATGGACGTACACCCGAGAACCTCGGCTAAAAGTCCCACGTTGTCGACATTACCAATGGCAATCATAACGCTCGTCCTGACGTTGATAAGAATCCCTAACACAGCCTCTAAACACACCGGCAATAACCTCAACATGCTCACCTCATCTACAGTCACTCCAAAGAAATAATAGTGTCATCTTGAAACACCAGCTGAAAAATCACAACAGGTTGGGGAATAGTGCTCTTGATAAAAAATTCAGAGACTAAGCGACCCTCCACTGAACGACTCATCATCCAAGAAAATGCCTCCATAACCAGAATAAATAGAAAAGGGGGCAACGAGTCACTCTTCCTAAGACCCCGAGTGCTCGATAAGAACCCTTCTGGTACCCCATTCACTATGACAGAGAAATTGACAAAGGAGACACATCTCTTCATCCACCTGCACCACCGCTCCCCAAAACCCATCCTTCTTAGATGATAAAAGAGGAAGTCCCAGCACACATGATCATATGCCTTCTTAACATGAAGCTTGTAAATAATACCTCAGATCCCACTTATCAACCTAGACTCGATGCACTTGTTTTCCATGAACATTGCATTAAGAATCTGACGACCACCCACAAAAGCATTCCGAGCATCGGACACTAGAGGATCAATCACCTTTCTAAGCCTAATTTATAAGACCTTGCACATTTCCAATACTGCAGATTGGTCTGAAGTCCCTTACATCTGTCGCTCCCTCAATCTTAGGCACGAAATTAATGAAAGTAGCATTCAGACTCCTCAAAAAGTACCCCCTATCATATAACTCGTAAAAAACCTCCATCACATACTCCCGGATAACCATCCAACAATGCTGGAAAAAGTCCATAGTGAACTCATCAGGGTCGGACACCTTGTCCCCAAACATAGACCTTAAAACCTGGATCACCTCCTCCTCCGTGAACACCCTTTCGAACTATACCAAATCATCCCCCAAAATCCTAGCCACTGAAAGCTCATCCATCTTGGGATGCCAGGACTCCTACTTTGTATACAATCTCGCATAGAACTGACTGATCTTCCAACGAATGTCGCTCTCCTTGGTGTACTCCACGTCATCAATTACAATCTTCCCAATATGGTCAAAGTGGTGATAGGAGTTAGCTGCTTTATGGAAAAACTTTGTATTACTGGCTCCTTCCCTAAGCCAAAGAGCCCTTGACTTTTGCCTCCAAAAAAGATCCTCCTGAATCAGTCTCCTCCCCACCTCCCTTTTTTTTCTCTTCCCTAGCCACCCTTTTAACCCCCGAAATACCGCCCAACCATTCTTTCTCGTCGAGGTCCCGGATTTCCTCCATAAGCTGTGCAATCACAGCCCCCCACATTCGCAAACACATAACGGTTCCACCAAATAATATCCCCTTTAAGTTGGAATAATTTAGA
Source organism: Sambucus nigra (assembly GCA_949130495.1). Lineage (NCBI taxonomy): Eukaryota > Viridiplantae > Streptophyta > Magnoliopsida > Dipsacales > Adoxaceae > Sambucus > Sambucus nigra. The sequence continues at coordinate 105,944,668 of OX422213.1, read as the reverse complement.
CACCAATATAAAGATAGCATTCCCCTCCACTTCATACTCACTCCACCAATGCTTGACCCTATCAACAAAGTCCTCCTCCTTAAGCCACATATTCTCAAATCTAAATGGGGACCTCCCGCCCCTTCTCCCACCACACTCCAGGAGGATAGGGGAGTGATCATAAGTTTCCCGTAGAAGGTAGGATTGAGTTCCCTCGTAAATTGTTCCTCCCACTCATAGAAATAAAAACTTGTCAAGCTGAGAAAACGAAGTGTCATCCCTATGGACCAGGTAAATAAACCTCCATTCAAAGGAAGATCCAAAAATTCCAACTCATCAATGAAATTAGAGAAATCCGTCATAAAATAATTCAATTACCCCCACCATTCCTCTCAAAGGGGAAATGAACAATGTTGTAATCACCCCCGTACACCACAGAACGCCCCATACACTTTTTGCCCCCTCCAATTCTTCCAAAAACTCTCGCCTATCCAAGTCCTTGACTGGATCATACACCCCTAAAAAACACCACGTAAATTCATCCTCAATATTCCTGAATAAACAAGAAAGGGACAAACATCCTACTAACACGTCGATTTTCTCCACCACTCTATTATCCCACATAATAACAACCCCTCCTAAGGCCCCCTCTGAATCCAGGAAACACCACTCTATACTACAACCTCCCTTGATATACCGCACCATCTCCCTATCCATAACACCCATGTCAGTCTCCTGAAGGCAAACAATATCCACCCTCCATCATGATATGGCTCCACTAACCACTCATCTTTTTCGGGGGTCATTCAAGCCCCGCACGTTCCAGGAAATAATACGTAAATTCATTAAATTCTGATTATAACCCCTTCCTCCCCCACCCCCTCTACCCCCCTACCTTACCCCTCCGCCCCTCCTCTATATCATGGAACAACATTAATGCCTCCTTCTCATTTCCTAAATATGTTAACCCTGAGAATTTGTTGAATTCTACAATCATACTAGACACCAATTTCTCCACCTCACCCTCTAGTACATTCTTGAGTCTCTTACCCTCGGACACCTCCCCACCCCCCTTCGACCCCCAAGATCAACCCACAACTTAGGAGACGAACATACCAAATTACACAAAAACTTCTTTCCACTCAAAGAATCCCCCGAGGTTCTAGAGAAATCCTACACATACAACTTCGCCTACAACGCTCCTACACCCTCCTCCCTGACTGTACAAAGTGGACCACCACTAAGTGTACCCACACAGGGCGAGCACGCAGGAACACTACCCTCGAAAAAAACAACAATTTAACTCTCACAATCGTTACCCGTCTCCCGTACAGTCATAACATTTTTACTCTTAACAATCACCTCATTCCACTTTTTTTATCATATTATAAGACTCCCCCCCCACCTAATTTTTTTTTTCTAAATACCCCATTTTAATCACCGTGCCCGCCCAATTCTATTAGAGTTGGACGACTATTTACTATATTTTCCTACAAAAGGAATGCTAGATTTACTGTGACTACACTTCTTTAACGGAATAAAAACACCCCGAAGTTGGTCCTACTCCCCACTTCCATCCCAGAAGACAAACCACTACAATATTACTACACGAAACACAAAGGCAATCCAATTCACACATTTTTTCTTCAAATAAACCCACTTCCCCTAAAAGGATCTTTTCAGAATTGACAACCTGCAAATCTACCACTTCACAAAAATCAAATGTCTTCACCTATCGACCACTTTAGGCTACTGGAACCCCTAAACCCAAGAAGCTACCAGCCTTAGGCTCATAAACTTTAGTCTCATCAACCACGTGGCCCTGGCCTAGTACCTTATTGTTCCTATGCTCCATGCAAAGCCCCACCTGAGCACTTGTACCGACGACAAGGAGCCCGAAAATCTACCCCGAAGAAGAAGAAATGCCTGAAATGAGCATCCTCGCACTATCAAGTCCCCTACTCCAGAAGCTACACCCCTCATCGTTAAATCCCCACTAGAAGAAGGTTCAGCCATGACTGTTTGAACGCCGCTCTTTAGTTTACTTTGATCACAAGGTATTTTTAGTAAATAATTCCGAGACACACCCTCAACTGCTCGATGCTCAACCCACTTCAACCTCGTCTCAACTACCGAACGGGAGTTATAGTTCCTCCCCCTGCACCGGCCAAAGACCTGCTTACCCTTGCTACGCCCTCTAGACCCAATGTTCCCTCCAACCACTTGACTTGGTATTTTGAGCCCACTAATATGGATATATCAATATATGAAATATATGCATACATGAAAAATCTATGAAATAAACGAAATATAAACATAAATGAAAATGTATGAAATATATATACATATTATATAAAATAAATATTTGCATACATAAAATATACGAAAAGTATATAAATATACGAAATAGATGATATATTTAAAAATATACGAAATATATAAAATATTTAAATATATATATATATATATATATATATATATATATATATATATATATATATATATGTATGTATGTATGTATGTACGAAATATATTAATATATGAAATATAAACATATATGAAATATACGAAATGTATTGAAATCTACAAAATCTACGAAATATATATCTAAATGAAATATACAAAATATATATATTTACAAATTTATGAAGTATATATATTTATATATTTACGAAATAAAATTATTAAACTAACATAGTAGTTGATGACATACTCCCTCAAAGCATTGTATCTAATATATTTGCTCGGTGTTTGGTAATTACAAACGTAAAAACCTAAAATCGTAATATATATATATATATACACACACACATTATAAAAATGTACTTAAATTAGTTAAATATATATGATTTGAAATTAAAAAAAATAAGTAAAAATATTTTTCTTTCAAGTATATTTTAAAATTAATGTAAATTTTCAAAATGTAATTTCACTATTGTATTTTGTATTTCAAACAAAGATGTTACTTCTTATGGAACATTACTTATACTCTACTCAATTATATATTACGCTTATTGTGCCTACTTCAAATCTGCATATTCAGTCAACTATACAACTTGTATAATATCTACTATATTATATAGATTTCAAATTTTCTCGTGTTCATTTTTAACTCCTAAAAGAATGAGATACCTTATATCCACAAAACTCTTTTTTGGTAAGCAAGGGTGATGATTGCAGTCATACCGAAAAATGAAAAATAGTGATAAAGAATGTTAATAGTTATTGATATCATATCTCTCTCTAGACCAAACTATCCTTCTTTTTTTATAGAAGGAACCCTAGACGTCATACAACCCTCCCCCTCTTTATCCTTCATGAGGATTTGGGGGATGACCCTTTCCCATCTTTCATTTTCTTTGCAACAAATTAGTTTTAGTTTTAGTAAATGTTAAATGGCCATTCCTTTATGACAATTTTATGTCTCTCTTTTATGAGAATTTTGTCCCTCCTTTTGGTAAGGTTGTTTGTGGGAGTTTTTCTCTTTTTGTGTTCTTTATCTTCTTCTCAGAGGCTTTGTGTTGTGTCTTTTCCTTTTCGACGGAGTTGCGCCCGATGTTGTTATTAGTAGTGTGGCCTCCGTTCAGATTGGGTTGAGATCCATTAACCAATCTTTGGCTATTTCTCTGTCTAAATGCTTATTTATTCTCTTTCTCGGTTGGTATTAATCCTCTCTCTGGGACAATCTTCAATGGAATATATCTATATTAACCACTCTTATAAAAATATTTTTAAATCGATTGATCATTTTCTCCCATATGTATTGTGTATTTTCCCCATACCTCATTTTATAGATCACTGAAGATTCCATTTTACCGGATATTTGACCGTTGCAACATATATTGGTGTTGAAAAGTTTGTTTTTATAGTGTTATCGTTTGTCAGCTTAAGATGTACTCAATGTTTAAGGCTTTTGTATCTTATTCATGTATGGCATGTTGGGCCACAAACATTATTTTTCTTATCAGTTATTAATAAGAGATACATTTTTTTTTTTCAAAAAAATATTGTTATTAGTTATATATTCTCACAACGAAATTACTTACTCCCCTTATTCTCCTTACTTTATGAAATACCTATAATATACTTTACTAACCCCATAGCTAAAAGAGGGTGTGTCCCCATAAAAATAGGTGTACTTCTCTCTTTCCCTTTTTAACATAGGTGTACCTCCTATACATGATGTAAATAAACCAAGTTTTTATTACAAAAATAGGGAATAAGATGAATTAGGAGAGATTACAAACTTTTTCTAAAAGTAAAAGAGCTTCTGGAACAATTATTATTAAAAAATGATGCCTAATAAAAAATAATATAACAATTAACAATTATACCTAGTCTTAACAACAACTAATAGTCATTGTCTACATCAACAATAATAGGTTTGTGAACCATATAAAGAATAGGTAAACGAATAATTAAGCCATTTTATCAATCAATACATCTATTTGACCATTTATTTCAAAAATTTGTGGTTCATCGTTCAACCGAAAACTCATTATACATATATCATTTCTAATAAATTTGTACAAAAAAGTGAATCTGGTGTATAACTGTAAAAAATACAGCATTTCAAATAAATGTCACTTTTCTTAAATTTCTCTACAAAACTAATATGGTAAAAAATACAGCATTTCAAATAAATGTTACTTTTCAAATAAATGTCACTTTTTTTACTGCATTATCTTAAAACATATTTGACCATAAAATTAAATCCACGTTGAAAGTTAAATTGAAAAACCATGACCCCATATCCATGTTCAATCTCACATGTTACATTTAATTGATGCTATACTTTTCCTAGCACCTTGTCTAGAATTACTCGCCTGGTGAGAGGCATCTTCCATGATTATGCAGGGTTGAATTATTGGGTCTTTTCATTAATCATCAGTAAAGTTAACAAAAATAACAATTTTAGACATTTTATAATTTTTAGTTACCAACCCCCTTTTCCCATTTTGTATATAAATGACCTTCCACGTATAAAATCATATTTTTAAACCAAACGGAAGAAGGGGGTTCGAAGTAGAAAAAACTCGAATGAATACATATATAAATTCGCATGCTTCATGAAATGAAAAAGTGGTTTAGAAATGATATTTTCAACATTCATAACTCTTAAAAAGAAGAAACATTCACCCAAAACATATTGTTCACCTTTTTAAAGAGACCTTTAGAAATGCAATTGGTTGTTATCAAAGATGACAAAGAAAAAAATAATAAAACATATACTAATAAAATGATTTTTCTTTTTTTTATGTGAGAAAACAAAGGGAAAAAAGAAAAAGTGAATAATACTTATACTTACAATCCCAACCCATATTTGTTTTGTCTTCATTGACTTCAACTTTCTCAGCAATAATATGAAAAGAAGATATGACATTTTTTGGAGAGGAAAAAAAAAGAAAAAACAATCAAAACATTAATTACATAATTATGTTTCTTACCTTTGAACCCTACAATGTGTAGAAAACATAAGATAATCAAGTTTGAACATCAATGTCAAGTGGAAAAAAAGTAGATATAAAATTAGGATTCATATAAACCCCGAGAGAGAGAGATAGAGAGAGAGAGAGAGAGTATGTCGGTGAGATTACGGGAGGAGGAGATAAATAGGGTATTGGATAGAGAGATGGGGTATATTTGGAGAGTATAATGCTTTTAAAAGAGTGTCAGAATGTATCTTGACTTGAATTAAAGTAGTGGGTACTTTTTGAGGGTAATGACCAATATTTTGGTCTAATATTAGTCAATGGTGGAAGAGAAGGGGTGAGGGAGGGGGAGTATGACTATTTTATAATGGTTTTAGGACGTGATAAATTGAACACACTCTTAAATCGTGCAAAATTTGGTATTGATGATGATAAATTTTGGCATGGTTTTGAACCGTGCCAATTTGAAATGTGTTGTTTCGGTGTAGTGATCATAAATTAAAAAAAACATAATGAGAAACTTGTTCCTATTGTAGATTTCTAACTCTGACTTTCTTCATCCTTCCCCAAGACATTAAATTACAAACCTCATCAGATTTGTTAATGAAGCGTTAACTTCAATTATATAGAATCCTGATTCCAAAGTTAGGCTTTTATCAATATGAAAACAAAGAAAATTATTCTATAACATAACCCTATGAGGTGGACCATTATATATACCTTTTGCTCGTTATGCAATCTCTGAATGTTTTTGTCAACCACTCAATATAATAGATTAATTTTTTTACAACGATGGGAAAGAAAAGGCATAACAAACATTAGGGAGTTACAAATCAAAAAGACCTCGGCAAAGGATAAGCCCTCCTTGTTGAGCTCAAGATCAAGCATTTTGATCAACTCATCCAGAATATTTTCATATTACACATACAAATCATTCACCTCCTTAGCCAAGTGCAATATGTAATCAGCTTCAATATTACTGACTCTAGGGACATGTAGGATAGTCGCATTTAAACTTCTCTCGAGGTCCTTGCAATCTTCAATTATGTTTTCCAGTGGGTGATTTCTAGTGTTTTCTTGATTTATGAGGTTTATCATTTCCAGGTAGTCATTTTTCAGGTAATTTTTTTTCCATTACCTTCGGAGTGCAATGTTAAAGCCGTGGAATATTCCTTCAAGATTCGCATGGAGAGAATTAGTGGTACGCTAGACTTTCCCCACAAAACCAACAATCCATTCTCTCTCCGTCGTTTCTCACTACCCCTCTAAAGGAGCCCATACAACTATGATTGTTAAAGACACCATTCGTATGAATGATGAAGGCATCTGCATAAAAAAATTAAGCATAAAGTGAGAGATGATAACTTTATACCACTAATATTTGCTCTCTTAACTTTTTAGGATTCAAATAGGTTTGTTAAGAAATTCATAGATTGATCAGAAATCATTAATGGGGAATCATTAACATTATTGAAAATGAAGTTGTTTCTAGACTTCCAAATTTTCCATAAAGTTATATTAAAGCTTTTTTACCCGTGATGGCCGAACCCTAAGCATTATCTGTGACCTAACCATTTATATTACCTGGAGAGTTATTATGGGTTGAATGAGTATAACCAATGGCCTCCCAGACCTCCCTCACGTGGTAGCAATCCTTAAACAAGTGGGTGTTGTTCTTTACTAGGTCACAACGTGTGCATTCTCCATTAGATGCAAGCCCCCATTGCATGCGGTATTCATTAGTATGGAGCTTACCAGGGATGATCAACCAAGTTAAAGTAATGAGTTTAGGTTTGATGTTAAGTTTCCAATTTGTTTTCTAAACCTCCCATAGTTAAGTCTTCTCCTCTATAGTGATCAGTGAGTGATAATAGGATGAGCCTAAGAAGTTCTATCGAGATACATAGATTAATTATTATTTGATAGGACCATGCATTGATTATTCACTCTATATATCCAACTAATGTGAATGAGTTAATTATATAAGTCCTTTTCCAAAATACAAATCATCTTAACTATAGTATTTTTTTATTCAAATATGGGTATCATGTTTACAACATTAACATACAATATGGTGAAAATTAAGGTTAGTTTCATAATAGCTTTATGAATCTCCTTGTGTTAGAAAAAGCATACTTAAACAACAACTGAATTTATTACATATATATGATGATGCAATTAGAAATACCGTTGGGCCCTGAATTACGTGTTTAATAATGGTGAGTCTAATTCGCCAGTCATTAAAATTTTAATGCATGTCCATTCATTCTTTAATTATGGCACCCTATCATTAGTTAAGCCAGTTATAATGAAAACTAGATGTAAACTGAGCGCAATGTGCGGAACATAAGAAAAAAGTTTCTTTTAAATTTTCCAAAAAAACTCCCAATGAGAGAGAGGATGAAGCAGATTGAAAACTGAAGAGAAGAAAAAGACTATTATAGAGGGAGTCTAAGAGATGAACATACCTAGAAAACTTTTGGTTAACAACGTCGTAAGTCAAAAGGATATATTGAAATCTGAAGTTGCTGGAAAACAACGCCTAGTTTCACTAAATAAATGAATGTTATAGCATTTCTAAAGTCTTAAATTAAAAAATGCACTTAAAAATGCATTTTTTAAAATAGTTGTTTTTTTAACAAAAAAATATATTTTATTCATTAATTTTTATCCTTGCAAAAAAAGTAAAATTTTTTGTTATGTAAAATAGTTAAAACCATTATTTACTTTTTAAAAGAGTGTAATTAATTTTTATTTAATTTAATTTATTTTATTTACTTTTTCGAATAATTTAAGCATTTTTATCTTTTATGGAAATGTAAATAAAAGGGATAAAGATTTAATAGAAAGGCTGGAGGAAATTAAAAAAGAGAAAAGAATGGTGGAGAAATAGGATGCCAAGTGGATGTGCTTTTAATACCTATGCAGTGTATTTTATATTATAGAATATATATAGTTGTTAAAAATGTTCTTTTTCCCCCCGCCCCCCAGTATATACTCATTTAAGTTCGAATTTATGCTAAATTTATGGATATAGCATGCTATAACCAATCACTTCACTACATCTCCTTTTACTTTTTCCCCTTTTTGAGAAAAATAAAAGAAGTCACAACTTCTACTCACTTCAAGATTACTCAAACAATTAGGCAAGGGGAGAAAAATAGTCATTGTGGTTGTCAGCAGATCAATCATTCTATCTTTGTGGTATTGTTATATATATATATATATATATATATATATATGGAGGCGAGGAACCCATTTTCTATAGTCCACGAGAGTAGTCGACCAGTCCTCATGGATTAAAACTTGGGTCGGCCCAAATCATAACTCAATTTTCACACGGGCATTTTAGTGGTATAACGACACTTACAGATATGGTCAAATCAGGTACCCAAAATCTCCGATGAGATATTCAAGTACCTTATGGAAAATCCACACGATGGTTAGAGTTCCTTGAATAACTCAAACTTTGTAACAACATACCTATAAATTATATACCCCGGCCCAAAGCAAAGAGATTGAAACTTGAGATTTTGAGAGACACTTAATAAGAACATGTAACCTCTCCGTGGACGTAGGAAAATTTCCAAACCACGTAAATTATTTTCGTGCGTGTAATTTCCTTTACTTTCGGCTATTTGTGATTGTTTTCATGGAATCTTTTATTGTGATACTTTTCTGCACTCACAATTGGCACCGTCTATGGGAAACAACTTGTATTCCTAAGAAAGAATTCATTACCAGAAAGCCCACAATGTCTCACCACAACAACAATATCCCCCAAGCCGACGACATCCAAGAAAATCCATTTGCACCTAGGGTTAGGTCTGAGATTCGACAATATACAAACCCCAGGTTTCACGAGGATAGGAAACCCTCTGAAGAAATCCATAGGCAACCTAGGTCTATCCATATTTCTAGGTTGGTCGATGATTATGAAGCTAGGATTCATGAACAAGAGGAGATTGCGCGCCTCTAAGTGGAAGAAAATACCTGCAGAGACGACTCGAAAGAATGGAGAGAGACCTCTAAAGGACCACTGGAAAATGTCATGGGAGGACTTCTAGCCCTCAAGGGAGAAAAACTCTCAACCGAGGAAGGAAGTCCAGGCATGACCAGATAGGAACTAAACATGAAAGATTAGAGCGAGGGAGGTCAGAGCATGGCCAACAGGAGAGGCACCTCAGAATCCATGATCGACAAAACTAAGACTTACAGATTCTGGTCTATAGGGAGATGGACCAACATCCAGCTCACCGAGGAGATAGATGCACCAGAAAGCTAGCTAGAAAGTCTCTCAATACTCATAAGAAGTCCCCTTTTTCAAGGGCAATCGAGTAAGACGAGTCCCCAAAAAAATTCACTGTCCCAAGGTTCATGGTTTACGATGGAAAAATAGACCCCGTAGACCATGTCAAGAAATATCGGTAGGAAAATGACCTTATGGAGCCATAATGACGCACTTATATATAATATCTTCCCTTCTAGACTACATGATGTAGCACATAAGTGGTTTGAGAGCCTTTTTCATATGGCGATCGAGAATTTCGTAGCACTGGCAGAGGCCTTCACGATGTGATTCATAATTAACAGCTCCCATCCTAAGTGGATGTATGCACTGCTCACAATGAAGCAAAAGTCATAGGAGAACCTCTAAGATAATGGTAAATGATATTGGGAAGTTTTCAATGATATGGAGGATTGTTCGGGGCTGGTTGCCATGGCATTCTTTAAAATTAGCTTGCCAACCACCTATTTGCTGCATAAATCCCTCACTAAATAAGAGGCCACCAGCATTGATGATCTTATGGATCATATTGAGAAGTATGCCATTATGGAAGACGTGGTCCATTCTAGTGGAGGGGACATTGGTCGGGCAAAGGAAAATATGGGGCGCTCCGATATTATTTGTGAAGAAAGGGGATGGATTTATGAGATTGTGTGTTGAGTACGAAGCATTGAAAAGGTCACGATCCAGAATAAATACCCATTTCCCCGCATTATGATCTCTTCGAATAATTGAGAGGGGAAACCTACTTCTCGAAGATTGACTTTAGGTCAGGTTATCACCAGTCACATATTAGGTAACGTGGTATACCTAAGACCTCATTTCAGATGCAGTATAGGTCATATGAGTTTAGGTTATGTCGTTTGGGCTAACCAATGCAACAGTTGTATTTATGGATCTTATGGAAATGGTGTTCAGAGATTTCTTAGACCAGTTCATAATTATTTTTATAGATGAAACTCTGGTCTATTTTGGGACTAAGGGTTAGCATGCACACCATTTGCGTATGGTTTTAAACACATTACGGTACCATCATTTGTACGCCAAGTTCTAGAAATATGGGTCTGATTATGAAAGGTTCAGTTCTTGGGTCATATTTTGTCTTAGAGAGGCATTTCAATGGATCTGAGTAAAGTAGTATAGGCGAGGTAATGGGGTCATCCCACGACACCGAAGGCATACTATCTGAGTAAGGTAGCTTATTTGGATTTATCGGGTACTATCATCATTTTATTAAGGTGTTTTCGAAGATTGTGGGTTCATTGACTAATCTGACTCGAAAGGGGGTGGAATTTGTGTAGGATGACTACTCTCATTTAAATTTCGATGAGATAAAGGAAAAATTAACTTCGGCACCAGTACTCACTATCACATCCTGGGTTTACTAAGGTTGATGGTTAACCTGATAATTGTTGAATTATAAATAAATCTGAATACAAAAATAACTGAGGCATTTATTGATTCTCAAATTTATTACAACTGAAATCTAGAATCAATACAAAAGTATTTCTCCTAGTAACTAGGCTCATTTTCTTGTAGCATGATTTTCTTTATCTCAATGTATCAGGTGATCTCTGAACTATTCATCATGGCCTGTTGGTACCTGTGTAAAATAATTGAAAAATAAGGAATAAGAAAAACTTGTCCCAGAAGATAATTCGAGTTCTATAACAATATAAATATGGGAATCTATTTAAATACCATAACTGGGTCTGAAATGCTCGAAATGTAAAACAGTGTATAGTAATCTGCAGCAACAAGAAATATCAACATAACTAAATATGGGTATACTGAAGTCTGTGATAATGAAAGATCTCTATGGTGATTATAACCGAATATGTTGTTTATTGAGTTATAAATTAGGTTCAAACTATACTACAATAACCCATAAATTATCATCTATAGTGGCTAGAAATGTGTAATCATACCATTATAATATCGCTCAAGGCATAAAACGCACTTAAACAGGCAATCTCGATAATTGGGGAAGAACCAAATAACTTGGCACACTTAGCTAGAGTGGCACTCATACGTAGAGAAAATATAACAACAAGTCCCTCAGCATCCAAGTCCTTCAGGTCAATCAGAGTAACCGGGGGTTTACATGGTCTAATCCCTGGATTATACGGTATGCTAATAAAGGTTTCATTGATAAAATGGCAAGCTATGCTGCAAATAAAATAATTAAAACCAAGTTTAATAATATGCAGGGTATACTGCAATATGGTAAAACAATTTAAATCATTGTTCAATAGGATACAGGGGTATAGTGTGATTAGGATAATTTACTAAAATCAAATAGGTTGTCAGATTTGGGTTGTCTTGAGTTTAATCAAATAAAAGATTGAATCAATATTCACATTACATTTGAACTATCAAAGAGTTTATAAATGAGAATACGAGTTCAAGGCTATCATGTAGTGATAGAACAAGAAGTAATGTCAATGACACAAGTTTAATGTATAATAGTGAAATAGAACCACCTACCGATGTTTATGAGCTTTTCGTTGTTATTCAAGGATCTTTCATTATTGCATTCCAGTTCTCGTAGTTATTTGGCTCGAGTGGGTATATCGGTGTTTGGGTGAAATGGTTCGGGTTTATGATGTCGTACATCGTTACGTAATTTTGAATAAAACTTATATTTTTTTAAATGGAATCAAGGGATTCAAGTTGTCTAAATAAATTGAATAAACACAATTTAATATTTTATTAAAATATTAATCTGGTCAAATAATCGGCTTAACTATTTTAATAAAATGTAAATTTTTGATACGGACGTATAGATCTTTTTTTTTCTGGCACTATTATATTTTATATTGTTTGAGTGCCAACATTCGGTATAGGTAGTATCAAATAAAAATAAAAATAAAAAACTCCCCTCCTTATTTGGACAATAAACCAATGGTCATATCACTTCCAATATTAGTCAATATAACATAACAATTTGTTCAACACCTGCATAATCATATTTTTAATAAAATTGGCTCGTAATAGCATCTCAAATTATAACGGCGAAATTTCGAGTCATTTGGTATCCTAATTCGTTTTTAAAAAGTGACAATTTTATTAGAAAAAAGTTGACAAGTCCAAATATACTCAGAAAAATGTATGGTTACTCGTACATGTCGGGATTTCGTGTTTACGACCATTTGTATACATAAATCAATATAATAATAAATAGGTATTTTTTGGATAAAAAATTACACTTAGAGAATACCGAAATTGAGATTACAACACTCGGAACCAACCCCTAGGTGTAATTGAATCGGACAAAAGTTTAGTAAAAATCCAACAACATTAATCTAACAAAAATTGTAATAATCTATGATATTATATATATCCACACACACACACACATATATACATATATATATATATATATATATATATATATATATATATATATATATATATAGAGGCAGGCTCCTGTGCACACTAAGTTTGCACATTACCTTTTAAAAGTGTGCAAACTTAGTGCTGGCGCACACCAATTTTTTTATGTGATATTTTAACATTTCAACGGACTCACATAAAAAAAATTAGCTCAAAAAAACTTTTTTTGCTATTTTTAAAAAATCGGTCAAACTTTCACAATTTTTAAAGGGCTTAAAAACTGCGAAAGTTTGACCAATATTTTAAAAATAGCAAAAAAAGTTTTTTTGAGCTGATTTTTTTTTTATGGGTTCCTTGAAATGTTTGAATATCACACAAAAAAAATCAACTCAAAAATATTTTTTTTACTATATATAAAAGGTAATGTGCAAACTTAGTGTGCAAACTTAGTGTGCACAGGAGCCTGCCTCTCTCTCTCTCTCTATATATATATATATAAAGAAAGCTAAACGGGGAAAACCCATTCCTGTTTGCGGTATTAAAATCGCTGGCCACCAACATGGAAATGGGTGGTGGTCAAGCTTCAAACCACACACATATACATGCACATAAAAACATCCATTCATCTACACAATCTATAGAAGCTTCGAGATTCGTTAACGGCAGCAAACAAAATAAAAAATAAAAAATGAAATTAGGTGAAGAAGAGGAGGCGGCAGGGGTTGGCAGTGTAACCCGGGGGAGGTTGGTCGACGTGGCTTGGGGAGAGAGGAGAAGAAGTCGACGGTGGTTTGGGCTGAGGGAAAAAAATAAGGTCGCGGGTGAGCGGGTTATGGCTTGGGTGTAAACAGGAAAGGGGGAAATCGATTTTTGGGCGGTGGGTTTTCTAACAGAGAATCGTAATTTAAGAGAGAGAGAGAGAGAGAGAGAGAGAGAGACAGAGAGAGTTATGAAATCGTGGGTGATGAAAATTGAAGGGTTAGATCCCTATTTATAGTTGTTAGGTATACTACAATCAACATAGGATGATTGCATAAATGAGTGTATTTAGTACTTGCGTAAAATTTTTAACGGGTATTAATTTTTATAATGTTTAAAATTTTATCCAACTATAAATTAGTAATGGAGTGCGTAGGATGCGTTTTTGTATTTTTTTTCTCTTTGACATTACTTTTGGATAACGCTAATTTATACACACTATAGTTTAAATAATAATTAAAAGTCATATGTTTTAAACTCGTTCTACTATCCGTTTTGTATGGAAAATATTCTATTTCGAGCTAGAGAATAAACATATCAACTCTATTTTCATGGTAGGGACAATACGTACGGATCGTAATTTTTGTGAAAATTACAAATAGTCCGTAAAAGTCAATTTGACACATAAATAATTAAATTAAATTAAAATAAAAAAATCAAGGTATTACAATCTACCCACCTTAAAAAAACTGTCCTCGAAATTTCGATATCCCGAAGTTTTAAATTCTCATAGTGTGTATATCATCTAAGGTATATATCATGCAAGGAATCATGACATAATCAAGAATATATTAATCAATTTAACTCAACGGTTGAAGTGAAATAAACACAATTATACATTATGAAACGTCTCAACAAGTAGAAATATCACGAACTAGTTCAGGTTAAAGGTTACGGATGGTTTATAAACTGTTATCCCATATTATCTATTTATAGGCATTAGGACATAGTAATTATATACAATAATGCCAATCCAATAAAATTGGAGGAAATCAATTCAGATAACTAGAGATAACAGTTTCTGAAAAGGGATTTCAGATAATTAATAGGCATTTTTACAAGATTTTGCAGGTATCGGGTATCGAAACAGGGGTTTGGGTAACATGGTTCATATATGGTCTCATGGTTTGAGGTTCGTTTCAGACAATGCATTTAGTTATGCTATACTAATAGTTACGGGTAAGAGAATATGATAGGTCGAATCATGGGTTTTATAATAACAATATTGTATAGTTGTTTGAAAAATAAATTTTTGTAAGTAAAGGTTGTGTTTCAATAGTTTATACTCGAAGGTTTATAGGTTGGCTTTCCAAAGTTAATCAACATGAAGTTGATGTTAACTAAACCGTAAATTACATTTTCAAGATTCTCATAACTAATCGAAAGAAATGTCGCATTCTAGACTAAGGATGTGTATTCATAATAGTCATTTGATCATCTTTTTGATAGTTGATATAATTAAAATGTTCTCGCCTTCGTTTTCACAATCAGAACTGGTAATCACTACAAAAAAAGTTAATTTTGAGACGGTGGCATAACATTCCTAAAAGATCGTTTATCCATCTCAAATACTTTTTGGGACGCTATTTGAGACGACGAGGGGGGTATTTTTGATAGGGGTTATAAATACCTTTTGGGACGCCATAGCAGTCTCAAAACAGTTTTTTAAGACGGGAACATATCCTTCTCAAAAGGTCCTCATTTTATATGACCCTTTTGAGACGGCACAAGAGCTATCACAAAGAGTGTTTTTTAGATAGGTATTAATCTGTCTCAAAAGGTTACTATTTTAGAAGACCTTTTTGAGATGGCTGCAAAGCCGTCTTTAATATATTTTTAGGATAGTTTTATCCATCCCAAAAGTGGTCAAGGGATCTCAAAATTTTTCCACCAATATTTTGTGGAGAATAAAATCAATAGCTAAAGTTTAATATAGACTTGAATTACATTTGAGATAACACAAACAACGAATAATCATAAAATGTAATACATAAGATGATTTTCAACCAACACAACAAATCAGTTTCATTCAATAATAAATAGAGTTCTCACAACCATCTCCAAATATTCATCAAATAAGAATTATAACACTAAGTTCAAATATTTGACTTGACAACAAAAATACATTAATTTATTAATACACTAAACACGTAATGCTTTTATTAATGTAATTACTCAGCACTAAAGCGTATGACCTCCAAAACCACTAATTAATATTTGCATGTTTGACAAAAATTGTCACCTAGACAAAAAAAACATAGTGTCAATTATGTCAGAATTAACACCCCTCGTTAACAACACAATGTGGAAAATGAATCAGTATAGTATATTCTCATCACATACAATATACCTATCTAACTATTATTTTTTTTAAAATTCGGTAGAGTCTCCTTTGTTTATTCATGAAAACCACTGGTAGCCAACCTATTTTAAACATTAAAATTAATTCTAAGAATAATTTACACCAACAAACAGAAAATTTTAACCACCACCATAGCAAATTTTCACCACCACTGTTGAAAATTTAAATTTAAACGAGAGAATTTTCCATCCGAATATCTCTCAATATATATATATATATATATATGTATGAATTATATTGTATGACCTTCTCAGACTGAATCGTCGAGGTAGTGGAAGCATGATGAGGGGTAATACTCTGGAACAAACTTTGCATTTCACTTCACATATCATTCTTCATCTGTAATAAACCTTGTTTGTTGCGAATCTCTAACTCTTCGAGTTCCTGTCGATGTCGAGTCTCTCGATCTTCAACTTCTTTCTTTAACTGGTTAATTTCTTCAAATAATAATTGAGATGAACATGCTTTTGTCGATGTTGGACTAATACCTTCTCCCTTTAGTAAAACATACACATTCCCTCCATATCCTAATACATTAGTAAAAATCTTCTTTCGCACTTCTAGGTCATTTTCTTGCTCTTATGATTACTCATCTAGTCATCTTTAAAGCATTTTCTACCAATTGAATTCATATTATAATTAATGAACATAAAATAATTTTCAAGAACACAATTTATAACAAATAATAAATAAATATATCAAGCACCGCTTATGAATTAATATTTATACATACTGCTCTATCAAATGATCGATCTTCAACACAAAAAGGTTTATTATTTGCAGCTCGAGCGGCTTTGCACATTCTAATATTGTCGATGGGCTCCCTTGTTCTATCCTCTAAAAAAACAATGTATATATATTAATACTATATATTAGATTAAAATCATAAGTATTTTTAATAATAAAAAATCCAAACTCCTTGGCTATTTTAGCATGTGGCTTTCGTCCTGTCCTTGAGTAAGCACATTCAACTTCACAGTTCTTAGTGTTTTGATCCGCTATATCCTAAATATTTGAAGAAATAAAAATAAAAATTATGATACTAGTGAACAAAAATGTAGGTATAAATTCTTAATAGGATGTGATATTTATACCTTAATCTTCTTTGGACCCCAGTATTTCACCAATTCAGGCCACTAATTTTTTTTGACTCGTTCAAGCGTATAACTCAACTTCTCTTCATCTGTTTGAAACTTGTTATAGTGATTCACCTTCACTCTATGCTTCCATTACTTCCACAAAAGTCCCATCCTTGCAAAGAAGATTTGTTTAAAACTTTTTGGTGCATTTGTGTTATTCTAAGAACAAAAAGAATAAATTAGTTAAAACTTGATAAGCTAATGTACTACAACACAAATAAATAAGTCAAACTAATAAGTTACCTTCACTTCCTTCCAAATATTTTCAAGTGCTTCCTCGTCTGCCTCGCTCCAATACGACATTGTCAATGGAAATAAATTTCCACACCTTATATAATAACCTAAATGTGACATCAATTTAATTTCAAGTTTACAAATTGGCTGACAAAGTTCATTCCATTAAAATATCTTCTTTTTTCTATTATTTCATTAGAGCCAAGGCCTTACCCCTTTTCTAACCCTTTTTTGCTTGTAAGGGTAGTCATTGTACCTAAACAAAAATTTGATAAATAATGTTTGTACATCTTGTTCAATATGAATATAAACATAAAAGTAATAAAAATGGAGATATACAAATAGTGCATTGTATAACACAGCATACCTGTGAGATCCTCACCATCTAAAGCCATCTCATTGGATGGAGGATTGATATTTCCAACTGAATTATTATTCTGTTCAATATTTGGGAAAAGTTGATTTGTAGGTGTTTGAAATAAAGATACCTGAGCTCTTGAATTTTGGTGTCTATTTTGTGACTGGGATGTTAATTCAATATTGGGGAAAATTGTGGTTGCGTCTCTCTAGTTCCATGGTCCCTTATGTTATGTTGAACAAAACTAATTTGGGGTGTCCTTTCCAAATCATTCCCCACTAGAGTTGTGAGTGGTTGCTTCTCGAGTGGTCTTTCTTTGTCTATGAGGTTGTACATAGTCAAACGACGACGATGAAGATTCAACATCATGGATCTGTATATTTCCATTTATTATAGCAAGAAGTCACAATTAAGTTATATATAACATTTCAATATTATATAACATGTGTTACCTCTAACTAATATTCAAGGATGTTTTGATAAATCATTTTTTGAATTTGATAACACTAATCAATGCAATTAACATAATATTAAATTTTGTTTGAACATGAAGAACTACTTGGTGATCTATAACAATGACATTTAAGACCAAACGAAGAGAGGTGACACTCAACTTGGTATCCGAACAAATACTGTTGGGCCTCAAAGATCGTTGAATGTGGAGAGAATTTATACTGCAATAAAGCTTAAAGTTCAATAAGTTCAACAACACTTGACAACTTACTTATCAAAATTTTCCAAGAAGATTATCAATCTGACCACTATAAATTGGAGGGAGCTATTAAAACAGTAGTTATGCACTTGATTGACTTTTCACAATTATGCCTATCAGAGCTTTGTATTGATTTTTTAATCATGGGAGAGTTGATTATTTGATTCACTGATTAGAGGTAACACATGTTATGGAACCTTTTAATCGGTGGTCTATTAATGAAAAAGGTAGGTCTTTAAGACATCATCTCTCTATTCATATTGGCAGTTTATAAAACATCAAAACAACTACTGTTTCACTAACAGTAATAAGAAATTATTGCCGCTACTCTATAGGTTCACTAGTTACCTATAATTTTTTTATGGTGACATTCCATAAAACATGTCAAAATAGTACCCTTAACAACACGTCAAAATAGTACCCTAATTTGAAATGAGAATGTTATTAAGGGTACATATTTTCTTTAATTAGTAGTCTATAAAGACTAGTCAGTTGAATACAAGATATGGATGCAAAGCCTAATTATCACCACCTTAATGATAGTTTAAGATTGACTTCAACCCGAAGCCCTAAGCAATCTATAGTTATTAAGGATCCTAAATTTAAGATACAAATTTTACCAAGAAAATCCAAACAGAAAAATTAAGACCTTAAGGACTAATCCACTGTGGTTATTAAAAGGATAAATTAAGTGATCACAGGTAGAACACAAAATTACCAGGAAATCCAAAACAGAATCAAAACATAATTAAACAATCCGCAATGAAGAATAATATAATTATATTCGACACTATACCAACAACTCTTTTTTATATAAGAAACTCAACTTTATTACCATAAATCACAAACACAAGATGGGGGACAAGAGTCCATGACTGACACATAATAAGAACGTTGAAAGGTATTAATCAACCAAACCAAGACTCTGAAGCAACACTACGCTTAACAACTATTACCCCCAACATGAATCACAGAAGACTAGATAGGTAGAAGAAAACATGTACCCTTGACAAAATTCTCATTTCAACAATGAGATAACTATTATAGGGAAATGAGACTGACTTCATCTTAGAAGTGGAATGTGGATTAAGTTAACTTAAATAACCTTTGGTGAACTTGCTTAAACATCAAGAAAAGTCTTATTATAATTTAACTACATTAAATAGGAAAAATAACTACAACATAATTATAAGGATCACCACCATCCTATGACGACTCATCAACATTACAAAAGAATCCCAAACTAGGATGACTAAAGTCTAACTTGTCCTTCAAATTAGGGTAGTTTGATAGGACAATTTATGTACATAAATAAGACCTCCTACTAATGAGAAGGGAACGTCGTGAACATTCTATTAATAAAATATTTTATATTACACACTTGGGCTCTCAAATAACATTCTATGGCACCCTAAGATTCTCACTTTATTTCATCTATTGAAACCAATAACTTTACCTCATGGACGTAGGTCAACCAAGGACGAATAATGTATATTATGTTTTGATATATTATCCACTATAAATAGGCCACAATAAAGACTCGTGGTGTGGATTTTGGAAATATTTTGAATTTGAAGATATACCTATGTACTGCTCCTATTGCTACAAAAAAGGCCTCAATAAAGCTGCTAATGAAGGCTATGGCATAAGGTTGGTGAATTCTCAAAATATTGGCCAGAACTTAATTACAAACTTCTTCTCTAAGGAGAACAAAATTGAAATTGGTAATGTGGATGCCTTTAAGAAGTTTGACCAGGTAGATATGAGAATTGTAGTAGAGAGGAAGTATATAACCAAAACTATTATGGCTCTCAATAAAGGGGAATTGTTAATTCGTTTAAGGGCCAAAAGCTAGCTGGTGAGGAAAATAGAGGATGAGAAAAGTTAAAAACTAGGCAGTGGGTTGCAAAAAATAAAAGTAACAAGAATAAAGGAGATTTAGCACACACTATTGAGAGTTCTCATTGAATAATTGTAACTTGAGTGAAGAGTACAGTAAAATCACTATCCTCTTTGTTATATAAAACCAAAATGTGCAAACTAATGTTGTTGCTTAAGGTTTACATATGACGGAGGGTGGAGAATTGATGGAATAGGGGGGAATTCATCTCAGAGGGTGGAGAACATATGTATAAGACATTGAAAGAGGACCCCATCACTGGAGACAAATTCGACTAGAAAGGCATATGTGTAACAATGGAGAAATGTAGTCTCCAACTAATCTTTTAGATGAATGAGTTCAAATAGTTTCATACCTTGGTAGACTTAAGAGATTACAGACCCTCTAATACCACACTTAGAAACATAGGCAATGACATCACGGTGAGGACATCACAATGAGGACATCAAATTCTCCACCAAACATAATAGTTTGTATTCATGTAACACATATTTATGGTAATATTATGCAAACCGATAGTGGTTTCGAGATATATTCGAATAATCATATTTATGTGTTACATACACAGGTTTATTATGAACCCAATGAGCCTATTATAGTAAAAAAGTCCGAGTTAAAAATGATTAATGAGAATAAGTCTACATCAAGCAGAAAGAAACTATCATTTATAGACTTTTAATTTACTTATAATATTTTTCAAGAATCTTATAAAAGTACTAAGAGTAACTTTAGCATTATGATTCCAATACGACTACAAAGAAAATATCCATATTAAATAAAAATATGCAATGACCAGATGATAATAGATGTTAATGGTGACTAGTTTTAGATTAAATACCCTAACCGTCCATAAAAAACCAAACTACAAATGCTCCAAGTTAAAAAAAAATAACTAGTTTATGACTATATCTCCATCAAGCATTGTCCCTCTAAATTTTATCTCCATCTTCATCTGCATTTGCATCTTCATGATCATTAGCTTGAATCACACTAGTGTCAACTATTAATCCATATCCATCCCTTGCCCACCATAATTTTTTTATCTTCATTCAAATTTTGCATGTCAAACAACTCATCTCCTTTACGCAACAACTCTTCTTTAGCTTCTTGAACTATCGTGCACCTATCAAATTGGCCTCTTGGTTTCATGGGAACAACATCGTGCCAATCCGTATCGATAGGTTCTTGCACATAAAATACTTATAATGCTTAGGATACTGGTATGAAAGGTTCATTACACTTTCGATCATCCTTATATTTCAAATGCATGAAATTCACTAGAGTAAAGTTACACTCGTTAACTTTGTACCGATATTATTTTCAACCCAATCACACTTGAATAATACAAACTTTATGCCATTAATATACTGAACTTCAATAATGTCTATTAGTTCCCCATAGTATGTAATATCACCCTCAATGGGGGTTTTTATCCTTTCGGTTAGAATAACTCATTTGTTCGGCTTTTATAGAAACTCCCCTATTTTTGAGTTTTCTTTCCCCTATGACATTTTTTTGTTCGAAATCTAAAACCTCTAACAATATAAGTGTTGAATCTGACGGCATCCTTGAGAGGACCTAAAGACAAGCATTTGATTTCGTCGGATACTTCCACCCTTTCACATGCCAATTTATTAAGCTATAGTATGTTGAAGTAAATGTCAACATAAAAGTATAGTACTTATTCATAATTCAAGTATTAGTTATGATATTTTTTTTACATAATCCTTAAACCAATTGTGGAACTCATTGTTGTGAAGACGGATAACATGATGCTTTTGTGAATCTTGAGGATACTTTGATAATAGTTCTGTGAGATGCTTTCTACAAGTAAACAAACAGGCATATGTCAATTCCATAAAAAAATATAAAATGGTTTTAAAAACACACAATACTCATAATAAAACTTACTCAACAAATGGTGTTACTATCTCGGTGTTCGTAAGAATGTGACGATGATCTTGCATATACATTACCGAATCATGTTCAAATTGAACTTTTTTCCCAATTGAACGACCCTTTATATACCCCCAATCATTATTTCTAGCCGTTCGATTAGCCTTAATTTACACATCCGCATACTGGGAACAAAAAGGCATACATTCCTAAAGAATAACAGAGTTGGTAATCGAAGCCTCAAGATGAGCCCAATCACCAACGTAGACTTTTAAAGTGTGGAGGTACCTCTTAATCGGATACATCCAACTGTAAAGGACACAACTAACAATCAAGAGTTCATCCGACAAATTTATAGGCAAGTATTCCATCATATCCAAAAAAACCCAGAGGGAATATGTTCTCAAGGCTACAAAGTGTAAGGGCCACCTGATCTTCAAACTATTCCAAATCAGTTGTGGTAATTGATTTTGAGCACTATAACACAAATAAATTGCTTAATTCAATCAAGGCTTTGACAATATGATTGGACAATACCCTTCGCACTGCTATTGGAAGTAATTATTGAATTAAAATATGATTATCATGTCTCTTTAATCCCGGAATATTTCTTTCTTGCATGTTCATGCACCATGAAATGTTTTAAGAGTAGCCATCAGGAGATTTAATATTCTACAACACTTTTAAAATAATATCCTTCTCTTTGTTACTCGTCATGTACTCTACTGGGGGGAGGTAGTGTAGATTTTACCCTCACGGTTGAGTATGCAGCTCTGATCTAATACCCAAATTTTTGAGATCTTTTCGAGCCTGTATATTGTCTTTTGCCTTCTCTTTAGTTCCTAACAATGTAAACAGGACATTTTCACAAACATTTTTCTCAATATGCATGACATCAAGATTATGGTGAATAAGATTATCCTTCCAGTATGGCAATTCAAAAAATATGCTCATTTTTTCCCAACCAAATCTACATTTTGAAACTGCCTATTTATTTTTTTCTAACGCCTCTCTTTCCCTCCTTCTAAATACATCTTCCATATTATATTCACATTCAATGTCAAGATCTTTCAAATGTTGCAATACTTGCAAGCCCAAAAGTGTAAGTGGGATTGGTCATAATTTTACCCTCCCATTAAATAGTGCCTTTTACCTACGAAACCTATAGCGCGAGTCTAAGAATCAACGCTGATCCCAATAACCAAACTTCTTACCATTATCTAATTGAATTGACTAGTGGTATTTGTTATAGCAAGGACAATCAAATGTACCTTTTGTGCTCCATCCCGATAACATGGAATAAGTGGGGAAATCATTAACAGTCCATAATAACGATGCATGAAACTAAAAGAACTCCCTACTTGATGCATCGTACGTGTCTACACCATCAACCCATAGCTCAATTAACTCATCAATCAATGGTTATAAAAATACATCGATCTTATCTCTGGGTCCTTTTGTCCCATCTATATGAATAGACAAAATCAAGTTAGGTTGCTTAATGCACAACCGCAGAGGTAAGTTGTAAATAATGAGGATAACTGGCCAGGTACTGTGCTTAATGCTCATATTACTAAATGGATTAAATCCATCAGCAATTAACCCAAGTCTAACATTTTGAATCTCCCTCGCAAAATAAGGGTTTTTCTCATTAAAAGTTTTCCAAGCAAGAGAGTCAGTAGGATGTATCATTAATAGTATCTATGAGGCATATCGTATTTGATTAATCAATCGAAATTCATAACCAAGTTTATGTAAAATTATGGGAAATTATAATCATGACATAGGATCCATTAAGTAATACCGTTACGTTCAAAAGAGTAGAATGGTCAATCGTAGTATTTCTAAGGCCTTCAAACTTTCTTCTAAAGAACTACAAATATCTATTAACAATATTATTGACTAGTTTCTTATCTATTCCTTAACATGTACCATTCTAACATAAGCAATTCTATTCGGAATCTAATGGGAATAGGATACAGTATAACTAGAGAACAATGCAGAAGTTGATAAAAAAAGTTCAATAGAGAAGTGTAGTAACTTTCGAGAATGAAAGATTTTAGAACTACAAATGAAGTAATCATTTTTAAGGGAAGTATCAATTGAATAATGTAGACAAAAGAACAGTGTTATACGTACAGACTTATGGAGTATAGTGTATACAATCCTGTCCTAAGAGAATTTTCTTAGTATATTTTTAAATCCTCAATCACATCGTTGACAATCTCAAAATTCTTAATGGTTCGTCCGATCACATACAATTTAAATATCGTAACTCATCACATATCTCCAAATCATAGTTCAAGAACATATTCTTACCATTCCTATAAACATATCGTATGAATATAAATTACTCTTTATATCTTCCAAAACCTTTTCCTTACCAAAATCCCGGTATCTCACATGTAATGTCGAGATCGATTTCCTTACTGAAGTCTAAAGATCTTATTCTCACTATCCTTACATTCTAAATCACTCACTTTATACTAATGATCAACTTACGTCCCGCATAGGAAACTTAACCTAGTTGAGCTCTGATACCAACTATCACATCCCGGGTTTATTGAGGGTGAGGGTTATTCTGATAACTGTTGAATTATAAATAAATCTGAATACTCAAATAACTGAGGCATTTATTGATTCTCAAATGTGTTAAAATTGAAATCTAGGATTAATACAAAAGTATTTCTCCTGCTAACTAAGACCTTTTCTTCCAACATGGCCTTTCTTTGTCTTTATGTATTAACTTATCTCTGAACTATTCGCCATGGCTTATTGGTGCCTATGTAAAATAATTCAAAAAGAAGGAATAAGAAACACTTCGCCAAGTAGATAATTCTAAATCTATAACAATGTAAATATGGAATCTGTTTAAATAACATAACTAGGTGTGAAATGCTCAAAATCTAAAACAATATATAGAAATCTGCAGCAACATGAAATATCAATATAACTAAACACGAGTATACTGAAGTCTATGGTAATGAAAGAACTGTATAGTCATGTCGTTATAATATCGGGCATAAAACACACTTGAACACCCAATCCCGATAATTGGGTAATAACTAAATAAGTTGGCACAATTAGCTAGTGTGTCACTCATACATAGAGCAAATATAACAACAAGGCACTCAACATCTGAGTCCTTCAGGCCAATTAGAGTTATTAGGGGTTTACACGGTCTAATCCCTCAATTATACGGTATGCTACTAAAGGTTTTATTGATAAAAATGGTAGGCTATGCTGTAATTCAGATAATTGAAACCATGTTTAATAATATGCCGGGTATACTACAATGCGATAAAATAGTTTAAATCATTGTTCAATAGGATACATGGGTGTATTGTAATTTGGATAATTTACTGAAATCAAATAGGTTTTTAGAGTTGGGCAGCTTGAGTTTAGTTAGATAAAATATTGAATCAATATTCATAGTACAATTGAACTATCAAAGAGTTCATAAATGAGAATACGATTTCAACGCTATCACATAGCGATATAACAGTCAGTAATGCAAATGACATAAGTTCAAGGTGTAATAGTGAAATAGAACCACCTAACGGTTTTTACAAGATTTTCGTTATTATTCATGGATGTTTCATTATTGCATTCCAGTTCTCGTAGTTATTTCACTTGAGTGGGTATATCGGTGTTTAGGCGAAATGGTTCGGGTTTATGATGTCCTACATTGTTCGGTAAATATGAATAAAACTTATATTTTTTTAAATGGAATCAAGGGAGTCAATTTGTCTAAATAAATTGAATAAGCACAATTTAATATTTTATTAAAATATTAATCTGGTCAAATAATCGGCTTAACTCTTTTAATAAAATGTACATTTTTATACGAACGTGGCATTGTTATATTTTATATTGTTGGAGTACCAACATTCGGTACGGCTAGTATCAAATTAAAATAAAAATAATAAACTTCCTTCCTTATTTGGACAATAGACCAGTGGTCATGCCACCTCCAATTTTAGTCAACGTAACACAACAATTTGTTCAACACCTGCATAATCATATTTTAATAAAAATGGCTCATAATAGCATCTCAGATTATAACGACAAAATTTTGAGTCATTTCGTATCGTAATTCATTTTAAATATATTTTTAAAAGAAAAGTGACAATTTTATTAGAAAAATGACAATAAGTCCAAATATATTCAAAACAATGTACGTTTACTCGTAAGTGTTGGGATTTCGCATTTATGACCATTTGTATACGTAAATGAGCATAAATAATAAATATGTATTTTTCAGATAAAAAATCACACTTAGGCAATACCCAAATTGATATTACAACACCCAAAACCAACCCCGATTCATAATCAAATCTGGCAAAAGTTTAGTAAAAATCCAACAAAAATTGTAATATTATATGAAATTATATAAATCTACACACACACACACACACACACACACACACATATATATATATATATATATATATATATATATATATATATATATATATATATATATATATATATATATATATATATATATATATAGAGAGAGAGAGAGAGAGAGAGAGAGAGAGAGAGAGAGAGAGAGACCTAACATGGGAAAACCAACTCTTGTTTGGGGTACTGAAATTGCTGACAACCACCATGGAAATGGGTGGTGGTCAAGTTCAAACCACACACATACACATGCACATACATACATAAATTCATCGATATAATGTACAGAAGCTTCGAACTTCGTTAATGGAAGCAATGGAAATAAAAAATAAATAAATGAAAAATGAAGTTAGATGAAGAAGAGGAGGCATCAGGGGTCGGCGGCGTAACTAGTGGGGAGGTTGGTCAGCATGCTTGGGGAGAGGGATAGGAAGTAGGCGGTGGCTCGGGGTGACGGAAAAAAAGAGGTCACAGGTGAGAGGGATTCAGATTGGGTGTAAACTAGGAAGGGGGAAATCGATTTTTGGGGGGTGGATTTTCTAAGAGAGAATCATAATTTGAAAGGGAGAGAAAGAGAGAGGGAGAATGAGATTTGTGAAATCATGGGTGATGAAAACCAAAGGGTTGGTTCCCTATATATAGTGTTTAGGTACACTACATTCAACATTGGATAATTACATAAATGAGTGTATTTGGTACTTGTGTATAATTTTTAACGGGTACTAATTTTTATAATTTTTAAAATTTTATCAACCTATAAATTAGTAGTGGTGTGCGTACGAAGCGTTTCCGTATTTTTTCGCATTGACATTACTTTTGGATAACGCTAATTTATACACACTATAATTTAAATAATAATTAAAAATAATATGTTTTAAACTCATTTTACTATCAATTTTATATAAAAAATATTCTATTTCGAGTGAGAGAATAAACGCGTCGACCCAATTTTCATGGTGCGAACATTAAGTATGGGTCGTAAGTGTCGTGAAAATTATAACTAGTCTATAAAAGTCAATTTTACACATAAATAATTAAATTAAATTAAAATAAAAAAATCAGTGTATTACACCCACACTGCCTAAGGGAGGAGTGGAGTGCTTTTTATTCATAAATGCATACCTTAGAGGGATTTGGGGGTGTGTTATAGCAGGAGGACGAGGATATTGCTTATGGTTCTCTTAACTTAACCCCTACGAGAGGAATTACCCCATGCAAGATCTGGATCTGGTTGTGGTAGTATTTTCATTGGGGATTTGGAGGCACTATCTCCTAGGGAAAAGTTTAGTCTATTTATAGATCATAAGTTGCTACATTATCTGTTCACACAGAAAGATCTTAACATGTGGCAGCATAGGTGGCTCGAGTTTTGGAAAGACTATTAGTTTTACATCCAGTACCATCTGAGGAAGGCTGGTGTGGTGGTAGATGCATTGAGCCGAAAGCCTATAGGGTAATTAACAGTGGTCTGGAAAGTGAAGTGCAGTGAATTTTAGTAGGACGACGAAGAGGAAAGGGCTTGTATGGTCGTGTTGAGTATCACACATGAGATCATTATAAGGCTTATGAAGGACATGCATGGGATTAGTTCTATCAGGATAGGGTGCGTTAGTTATTGGTAGGGGAGGAGTCTTACTTGATCAGTTCCGAGGGAGGCTTCCACTTCAATGGGAGACTTTTAGTCCTAGAAGATGGGGACCTATGACATGGAGTGATGATAGAGTCTCACGGGTCATGATTTTCAGTACATCCCAGTGGGGATAAGATGTACCAAGACACGAGGAGATAGTATTGGATGTCTGGGATGAAGCGGGACATTATTGAGTTTGTCTCGAAGTGTGACACTTTTTCAGTTAGTGAAGGTATACCATCAGAGGTCAACCGGGATATTGCATCCGCTAAGATTCTAGTTTAGAAATTGGAGAGTATATCGATGGAGTTCATTGAGATGATACTGACGCCAAAGAGAGGGCACGATTCCATATGGGTTATTGTGGATCACCTGACCAAGGTATCCCACTTTTTTCCATTACAAACAGATTATACATGGGATAGTATTCCAAACTTTCTATAGCCTAGATAGTGAGGTTGCATGGTGTAATGATTAATATTGTGTTCGATTGGAATAAGATCTTCGTGTCATATTTGTGGAAAAGTTTTCAAGAGGATGTAGGGACTGAGTTGCATTTGAGTAAGACTTGATACCCGTAGACAGATGGGCAGATTGAAAGGGATAATAATATTTAGAGGATATGTTGAGGATGTGCAGACTGAATTTTAGGGGAGGTTAGGTGCATTACCATCCACTAGTAGAGTTCTCTTATAATAACTCTTACCAGTTCACTATAGGTATGGATCCTTTTGAGGCATTGAATGGACGACATTGTTGTTTGCCCACTTATTGGTTAGAGGTAGGGGACAACAAGCTTCTTGGACCAGAGGTGATCCAATACACTTTTGCTAAGATTGAACTAATTCAAGGTCGTATACAAATAGCTCAGGTTAGGGAGAAGAATTATATAGATGTAAATAGGAGTGCAATATATCTTGAGGTGGATGACTATGTATTGTTTCGAGTGTCTCCTATGAAAGGGGTTATGAGATTTGGGAATAAGGGGAATCTATCACCAAGATATGTGGGTCCTTTCATGATTATTGAAAGGATAGGGACAGTTGCAAATAGGATCACCCTTCCAGAACAAATGCAGCGGATTCATAACCTGTTTTATATGTCGTCATTGAAGAAGTACTAGAGGAGTGAGATGGAATATTGGCACATTCTATTGGGGGAGATTTATTTACAGCCCGACGTCTCATATGAGGAGAGGCCAGTTCCTATCCTCGATCGTAATGACCACAAAATACGGTCAAAGATGGTTCCCTTGGTTCATGTTCAGTGAGGGCATCATAATACTGAAGAGTCGATATAGGAGTGAGAGGATGATATGCAAAAGAAATATATGGAGCTCTTTATGCCAAGTATGCTCGAATTTTAGGGACGAAATTCCGTTGTTTAGGGGAGTATATAACACCCCGTATGTTTTAGCATTATTTAAATTATATATGTGCACGTAATTTAATTAAAAATGAAAAATAATGAGAATTAAATAAATATTAATTAGTGAGAAAATGATTAATGCTTATGTGAAAATATATTTACTAGTGTAATAAGTGAAGAAAATTATGTCAAATGATATTACGTCTTAAGTAAGTAAAAATCGATGGGTTTGAGGGTATCTCACTCGGGACGCATGGGTGGGTTGTTTTAGGATTGAGATGGGAGAATTATGTTAGGTAACCCATATGGTGATTTCAAGTGTGCCAATGACTTGGAATGGATCAAGATATTCAGAATAAGGTATTCGGGGGTAGTAATCGGATTTACAAAACTTTTTAAACTAAGTGAGACCCGTATAAAGCGTTCGAATCATTTTACACTTAGCATTTAGCCTAATTTCTGGATTGAGGTTATATCCGAGAGAGGTGGATGGAGTAGTCAGCTGTTCCGCCATTTCAAAAGACTTAGGGTTGAGACAGAAGAGAAAAGAGAAAGTAGAACTCAAGAGAAAGTGAAGAAAATCATTATGTGGAGGGAAGTGGATAAATTTTGGGTGTAGGACTCTTATGCAAAGAGGAATCATAGAGGAAAAATCACAATTTCAAAAATCTGAAGGAAATTGTTTATAATGCTTTGATGTTTTATGTTGTTTCAATATTTCACCTCAAAGTTATTGTAATTTTGAATGAAATACAAATTTTGGGGGTGAGATTCACATGTAAAATGGGCTTTTGGGAATGAAATCATTTGAGAAATAAGATGGTTATGATACCATGTTAAATTTGAGATTGATTCATGCAAAAATATGTGATCTTGAATGGTAATTGTAAGAATTTAAAGAATATGGGAGTTTAATTTAAAAGTAAATGATTCTTGAATAACTATGTTGAATACCATAAATTGAAATGCTATCGGATGTATTCAGACGTAATAATGAGTAAAATTATGCTTAACATTGGTAAGAAGATTAAATTCTGGGTTTAATTGATGTTGGGTATGTATATGATTGATGGGATGAAGAAGAAACCCGTCAAAAATTAGGCTTTCAACTTAGGTTAACCGAATTGATTTGCTGTGTAGGAGCGAACAAATTCTACCACTGAACTTGTTCGAGCATCCTTGACAACCAATTCGCTGGGCAGGGTTGTCCCTGTGGCCATCCCGAGATCTTCTCCCTCTTTTCCCCATGCGTTATCGGGGGTAGAAAAAGAGGGAGAGATTAAGGTCCCTCCACCCTCGCTACATCGTGGGGTGCTTCAGTTGTTGTCGGTTTTGGGGTGATGTAAATAGATAGAGTTGAAAATATATTTTATACAAAATAGTCAAAAGAACATGTTTCCACCTTGAGAGAGCGACATCAGAGACAAACTGATGCTTGCGAAATCGATAGTTCAGAGGTGAGGGAGCTATGTTACGGAATGGGAAGGTCTTAGGCACCCATCCTTCCCTTTAGATCTCTCATGGGCTTATGTTACTGTTTTCCTCAATTTTTGTGTGAAGTGTGTGTGTGCATGTATATATAAGTGGAGATCAGAATGGCTCAACTTGCATAAGGGAAAAGATGGAGTGAGGTCATCCATAGGAATGTTCCCAAAATAGTAATTATAAAATATGATGTGTGCGCTTATCGAGATACTGATCATTTTGATGAAATGATAATATATTTAAGATAAGATGCAAGTATGATATATATGAATAACATATGGATAATTTAGGAAAAAATGAAAATATGAAAAATATGACCCAAGTCTCAGGTTTTAGCCCGAAACGCCTGCGTAGCCTATAAAGGAATCAAAGTCCATGTAGTTTGCATGTGGCATAACAGTGGGGTTTATCCAATAGATTCAAATGAGATTTTATTATATATGTGTGTAAGAAAATATATTTTTAGTTTTGAGGAACTGTGATGATGTATCCCGTCAAAATTTATATGTATAGCCCTCTTTTTCTTTCTTTTTTGGCTTTTTTTATAGAAAATAAATTATGTTCAATATAACTAATAAAAGATGAAATATTGATGCACATGATCAAAAGCTAAAAGCTAAATTAAGAATTTATATAACTAATGTGAGAATAAAAGGAATTTAAAGGTAAAGAAGGATGCTTGGACCTTCTTTGGAGACTTGAAGCTTGATATTGACTATAGATGAACTTCCTTGCAAGTTGAGATGAATGTAGGATGAAGGAGAAGGATATTTTTGCTAAATTGAATACGAAAGTGATGGGAATGAAAGGTGGAGAATAATTTCCCATAAGAAAACTTTGCTGATTGAGCGAAGAATATTGTTGAGATCCCAGAAATCGATGGTTCTGAGGGGACTCTTGAAGTGAGATCAAGATCTCCTTATATAGGGTAGGGGATAGCTGATCGACACTATCCTTGTCCTTCCTATCGACAGGTAACCCTAGACATACTGCCGATAGGCAGAGAAATGGACTTGCCAATTGGCAGTCTCACGCATATTTTTTGGAAAAATGGTCATAAAATGTAATTCGTTACTCTAAATTGTGCACGTGTCATACCATTAGAAATTTAATTCAGATATCTTTGAAAATCCTTTGAGCCTCTCCCGAGTCCGGGAGTTGACTTTGGGTCAAACGGGGCTCAAAAGCGGCCGTTTGTCCTTTGGATAGGAGATCATCAAATGATAATGGATCATTCGTCCGAACTATAAGTATGAATCATACAAGGGGAAGACTTTTGGAAAGATTTTACAAGGTACTTCGATGTTCCATAAGAGCTTCGCTTGAATCGGAGAGTTGACTTTGGTCAAATGGGGCCCAAAAGCGCCCAATGACTTTTCAGAGTAAAATGGATCATTCGTCTATACCATAATTTTGATTTTCTGATGGGGAAAAACTTTGGAAATGGTATTAGTTCCCTTTGATGATTCATTCAGTCTCAATCGAGCGAAAGAGTTGACTTTGGTTAAATGGAGCTTGGGAGCATCTGGTGGCCTCTAGATTAATTTTTGAGGAAAAAATGATCGTTCTTCCGAATTGCTATGCCATTTCATGAACGGGGCAAACTATTGAAAAGGGGTTTCAGTTCTCTTCAAAAATCCATTGAGCCTTCACTTTGATGGTGAAGTTTATTGGGGTCAAATCGGGGCTCGAGGGCGCCCAATGGCCTTCATATTTTTATTATTGTAAAATGGACCATTCGTTCGAACCATTATGCCGATTCATGTACGGATAGAACCATTGGAAATAGGATTCTGAGCCCTTCAAAGATTCATTGAGCTCTCTCTTTGATGATGAAGTTGACTGGAGTCAAATGAGGCTCAGAAGTGTCCAATGGACTCTAAATTGGTACTTGGAGTATGACCTAGGGTTTGTTGTGAATTGGCGAGGTGGTAGGGACCTAAGGGGAGACTCGAGGCATCCTAGAATGTGGTGTCTATTTTTACCCTTAATGAGTGAGCTTGGAACAAGTGAAATCCGTCAAATAGATACCACATGATGCTTGGTAAAAAGGTCAATTATGCGGACTAAAGATATGAAGATGACCGTTTCAAAGGGTCAAGGTCGATTCTAAGGGCTTAAGGTAATGCTGGGGATGGCCGATTTTGTGGGACATGGTCAATTCTGAGGACCTAAGGTGGTTTCGACCAATTATACAGGCTAAGGTTAATTCTGGGGACCTTAAGTAGGAGCAACCAATTATGAGGGTCGAGGCCATTTCTGAGAACCTTAGGTAGGAGCGACCAATTCTGAGGGTCGATGTTTATTTTGAGGACCTTAAGTGGGTTGACCAATTCTGAGGTTCAAGGTTAATTTTGAGGACCTTAAATAGAGTTAATCAATTCTGAGGGTCGAGGTCAATTCTGAGGACCTTAAGTAGGGTCGACCAATTCTAAGGGTCGAGGTCAATCCTGAGGACCTTAAGTAGGGCGACCAATTCTGAGGGTCGAGGTTAATTTTGAGGACCTTAAATAAATACGACCAATTATGAAGGTCACGGTCAATTCCAAGGACCTTAAGTAGCGACGATAAATTCTGAAGGCTGAGGCCAAGTCTGAGGCCTTAAGTGGAGGCGACCAATTCTGAGGGTCGAGGTCAATTCTGAGGACCTTAAGTAGAAGAGACCAATTCAAAGGGTCAAGATTAATTATGAGGACCTTAAGTTGGGGTGACTGATTCTTAGGGTTGAGGTTAATTCTAAGGAGCTTAAGTAAAGGAGGCCAATTCTAAGAGTCGAGGTCGATTCTGAGGACCTTAAATTGTGGTGACCAATTTTGAGGGTCGAGGTCAATTCTGAGGACCTTAATTAAGAACGACTAATTTTGAGAATTGAGGTCAATTCTAAGGACCTTAAGTAGGGGCGACCAATTCTGAGGGTGAAGGTCAATTCTAAGGACCTTAAGTAATGCGGTGGTTTGATCTCTAGGGAGTCTTTATTTTACCTTTTTTATACTATACTTTGGAAGAGACATCTGTTTGGGGATTATGTCTTTTGAAAAGAGATAGCTTTATTGGGGGAGCTGGAATTCTTAGTCTGCAAATTCTCCTGGTGAAATAGTTGATGACTTGAGCTTTTAGGATTACACCGGGG
The DNA here is from genome assembly GCA_949130495.1 of Sambucus nigra. Taxonomy (NCBI): domain Eukaryota; kingdom Viridiplantae; phylum Streptophyta; class Magnoliopsida; order Dipsacales; family Adoxaceae; genus Sambucus; species Sambucus nigra. The sequence continues at coordinate 105,910,253 of OX422213.1, read as the reverse complement.
AATGTTCTTGTTAGGGAAATATGTTCGGTTAGGGTTTCTAACTTTGTTTGGGGATTTTGGAATTTTTCTGTGAAAAAGTTTAATTTGAGAATTCTTGTTAGGGAAATAGATAAGATACTATATATCCCTATAGGGGAAGTATTTCATTTATGCTAGGGAGTTGTAGTGAGTTTTTGGGATGAGGGTGTACTAATTTTTAGGGTTTAAGAAGGGGATAACATGTAGTATTAATTTGACTGGGGTTTAGGGATCTTGAAAAATGGTTTCTTTGGTGAAAAATTGTTCCAATATTCATTTAGCAATTTTAGGAATTTTTGAGAATTTTTTGTAATTTTCTGTCATTTTCTAGGATTTCTTTGTGTGAAATTTTGGGGGTACTACGAATCGAGGGGTGCTAGGGATTACCAATCGACAGTTCTGCAGTTTTCTAGGCTAGCTTGGGAAGGGGAATAGGCAGGTGCCAATCGGTGGCTGTCAGGCAACTACCGATCGACATACCCTTAGCCTCCTGTAAAAAGGAGATAATTCTTTTCATTTTTCATAGCTTCTAGCTTTCCTATCTTCTGCTTCTCTATTTTTCAATATTCTCCTACATTCTTTTCTCATTCGAGACTAAAAAATGGCAAATTTCTCTAATAACGGGACCCACATGGCGTGGTTGGGAGTTGGCAATTGGATGAACCTAGAGTGGAGGGTTAGGGTGGCCCTTACTTTAGGTAATGAGAACTCTTTTGACCTGTTAGAGCCTATTATTGATGATCGTACTCTTCTGTATGATCCTTCACACCATAAATCATCTGGGGTGAGGAACCCCAATGGATGTGTAAGGACAACATGACTTTCGACATTCTTTTCCTTTTTAACATTTTTTATTTCTTTGAATTTGACCCGAGGTTTCTCTTTTGTTTTGGCAGACTGACAGAGCTTCTATGAGATTTCATTCTGGATGGATGATGTGATTCAGAGATGTGTGGGAGCACCTTCCTGCGGTGGTGCATTGGGTAGTCTCTTCCGTGGGATTTGGTCCTTTGGCGTCTGCTTTGGATGAGATGTTGTGCTCTATGGAAGTTCTGTGTGCACTGGGGGAGAGGTTGTCGGACACTACCCACACCATACACTTGGAGTATGGTGACTCCCATTGATGCTTAGTAGCATCAATTATGAGAGTACGTAGATAGAGGTGGATCGATCTAGAAGGATGACACTAATGGCGGTTGATGATGCGTTGGGAGATGTGGGGCAGATTGTCTCGGGGGATGCAATTCGCATTTCTCTTCTCTAGGAGGTTCTAATGAGTTGGGAGATTGATGAGACCGGCGGGATGTAGGTGAGGCAGATGGTCCACTTATTTATTCTTCTTATGTTTGGAGTTTCTTTGTGACGTCGAGCAGCGACGTCGTCCACTTATGGTTTTTACCATATTTGAGGGTATTTTTGAATATCACTTTTTATGACTGGGGGAGCCTGACTTTGGTGACCCTTTATTCTTCTTGCATTTTTCTTCTTGATTTATTTTAATTGCTGACCCTTGTCATTTTACCGACGTGGTTCTATGAGGTGATCAGTATTAATTCCCACTTGATTATTTAAATGATGAGTTAGTGGGGAAATTCTGTTGGATCTACCAGTGGTGGAAGTCCAATCGATGGTCGAAGCAATCTCCTTCTTTATCGGCGGTGCATTAGGTTTTGAACACTTTGATGAGCGATCAGGTAATTTCTTTTTTTCTCTTTTGAATCCTTTTCTTTGGTGTTTGATTGATTTGTGTGAGTATTGACTTTATCTTGGAAAAATGAAGGTGACTTTCTATCCCTTGGGGACGACTATCCAGCGTAGAGTGGTGATCGGGGGGAATGCAAAGATGCATCGGCTGCTGGGGAATGAGTTTAGCTAATCTTGGTATTTGGGAGAAAGCGTAATCCAACAAATCATGGAGGACAAGGTGGAGTTTCCATCAGTGATGCTCTCAGGGTCTATGAGGCTGTTGCAAGATATATTAGAGAAGTCAAGGGCTATGGCGATGATTTACGAGCCCTACTCGCCCTATATTGAAACATAGGTGACTAACGATTACCTTGACTTTGTGATAAGATGGTTGATGCCCTCCTGTATTTATGATGTATTGAACATGCTCTCGCCCCCTACAACTTTGGGCAAGGGTACGAGCCATCCATTGGGATCTGCCCATAGCACTGGCTGCGATTATCGTCACTGGCGGCAGCACTGATAGAGGTTCCATTTTTCCAACTTTCTCATCCTTCCTAAAATATACGATTGGATTTCGGGGGATCGTTGAGTATGCAGAATCATGCTAATGCAATGGACCCGATGATGTTAGGGATGACTGAGGACATCCTTCAGCCAGAGGTATATCTTTTCATTTCTCTGTCCTTTGTATTTATGATTTCTTCTCTTGCTTTAGACTAACTGATTTTTCTTTTTATTTTTCTTACATCATGTACAAGTGTCGATTACTTGGTTAAGTGACATTCGAGACTAATGTCTTCTGCGATGGCTCATATTTGGGATTCGATTTCGGTTCCTTCCTACCTCGTGTCGTCTTCTACTTCTCAGGAGGGATATGGATTAGGTAATTAAGGCTCCTCAGTTCCTCGTTATGGGAAGCGCGTTCGTCATAGGGATGGGGGATCCTTGGTGGGAGAGAGAGAGAGTTTGGGGTTTTGGTTTGAGTCCCATTTTATTTATTTTCTTCTATTTTCCTGAAAAAGCGATGTTAATGGCAATATATATATGAATGAAATTTTATTTTCTCTTCGTTTAAATGAGTTATTCTACATGCACTTTTTACTTTGTGGATGAGAGTGTAAAAAAGGATGGGTTATTTTATTTTTTGAAAAAAAGAGAGAAAAATAATTAATTTTGAGATACGATGGGTAAAAATGGATAATGGAGGAATGAATCTTTTGCAATAAAATTTATTTTTGAAGTATTTTGAGTTTGTCGAAAAATGAAAGATATAATTTTTCTAAAAATAAGGGGTTGATGATCGGCATACCCCTTATCCTGCCTATAGGCACATGGGTCATGTCAAATCATTTTAGGTCTTTGATTTCACTTTTCTATAGCTAAGAGTCCTTTAGCGGGGGGTAGGTCTTTCATTCAAATTTGTAAACTTCTTATTTTCAGCCAAAGTTTTTAAGTATAAAAAGGGGGTAAGGTGGTATTGTTTTTCACTCATCCTTCCTTTCTACATCTTGCTTATTTCTGGCCTTTTTTCATATTATTTCCAAAATGGCCCTTCCAATGAGTGGAATTTTTCTCTTATCTTAATAATTTAGAGGCTATGTGTTCTAACAATGTAGACTATGATGCTTTTAACCTGCGTCGGGTCTCTTTGTGGCTTAATCAGCCCATCGACTGGAACATGGTAACGGTGATAACACAATTTTGGTACCCCAAGGATCATGTATTCCGTTTTGTCTTTGATAAGGTCTGCTCAACCTATGAGGAGTTTTTTTCTATGTTGGGGGTAAATCCTAGTGTGACGGTGGCCATGCCTAAATTCTCTTGGTCTCCTCGGGAGCTGTTAGAAGGACTTCTCCACATCTCTCCTTTAGCGACTCATGCATTGATCATTGGGGAAATGATATCTCCCCCATTTGTATTGTATTCTGTGCATCTGAGGGATTTCAATAATGTGGGCCATGCTGGAGACATTGGTCTTGTCTTAACATTAAAGTTATTGCTAGTGACTGGAGACCTAATGGTGGACCCTCAATTGGCTGTAATTATCGTATGGATGTCAAATCTTCATAACCCTATAGCGGTGATACTGGAAGAAACCTTGAATGGTCTAGATGCTTGAAGGGAAGGCTATTTTGATTTTATGAGAGGTAGCCCAGTTATGTTGTTCATGTGGATGTCTGAGAGATTTCGTTTGGCGGTCCCCCCTGAATGTCTTGGTAGTTGTGCCGAATTCCTTCACTCATTATTTTATCATCTTTGGCCTAACCATAGAGAACTGGATAAACTAGTTTATGGATCATGAAGCTCAATGTCTGCGTTGGTCGGTGCCCTGGTGGGGGGAGTTACAGACCACTCTAGAACTAGGGGAATACGGTATGTTAGGTTAATTAGCCTTCGACAGGCCTCATTTTATTTCCCCTAACGGCTCCTGTGTCAATTCATATGGGAGTAAATTGTTCCTTTTCGTACCCTAGATTTCTTTCCTATAGAGAACTGGACTGAAGGCTTGCGCATGTGGTTGGGCTCTCTATGGGAGAACCGTCGACCGTCAACTCGTCCTTCTCAATCCTTTGGCAGGGTTTGGCATGTTTTTGGAGACTATATGAAATGGCTCTAGAAGAGGGTAGTGGCTAAAATCTTTACAGAAAAGACCAGATAGAGATGATTTGTTATGTTTGACACTATGGAGGGGGCATAGTGGTTTTCTCTAGGATGGTCCAGGCTTACCGTTCCATGGAGCGCTTTAGGCATACCATACAGACAAGGTAAGTTTGGGGTCCTCAAGGAGACTAAGATGATGGGGCCGGGTCTTCCAACAGCTGCGAATAGGGTCTTTTGTGAGGCTGGTGTTTATTTGTGAAGCTTCAGTGATGGCTATTTGTTTGGTTATTTTTGGTTTATTTTTTGGTTTTTGCGAATTAATTTGGGAAGATTTGGTTAGTTTGCTTCTAGGGATAGTATGGTGTAATTTTTTTTAGGAAAGTCAGGTTGGTGGGGGTAGTTGTTTGACTCCTTTTGCTGATATTTCGTGTAATCATACCGAATTTATGCATAATGGAATAAAAAGTATTTTTAATTATATTCTTGTGCCTTTTGATGAGTTTTACATTTGAACTATGCATACCAATTGCTAAGGTATACATAATCCTTTTGTTCATGTAAATGATAAAACGAACTGTCGTCCCCGGGGGTAATAAAAAAATAGCATTTTGTGAAAAAAAGGGGACCGTGCCCTTATAAGGCATATGAGCTACCTACGTACCTTTTTTTTTTTTTGAGTTTGATTTTTGAAAGAAATTTTTTTTAGAGGATCGGGCTCCACGAAGATCTGAGTTGAGGAAAATGAAGTTTTTTTAAGAATAGTAGGGGGATGAGAGGAGTTGCAGCGTGTCGAGATTTCGGACTAGGGTAGAATTTATTAAGATGATCTAGGTTGATGATGAGACATCTCTTCTCCATCAAAGTCAGGAAGCATAGTGGCACCACCAGACATGATCTTCTTTACAATGTAGGGGCCACTCCAGTTTGGCTTGAATTTCCTTTTGGGGTCCCCGACAAGTTCTACGATTTCTTTGAGGGCTAAATCCCCTTTTCAAATGCCATAGTCCTTGACTCTCCTATTAAATGATCACGTTATCTGGAGATGGTACCCCTATATATAATATAGACCCTTTAGTCTCCTTTCGTCTAAGATCAACATCTAGTCGACATGACTCTGATGCCAGTCTTCCTCGCTAACTTTTCTCTCAAGCATCACAAGTAATGAAGGTAAATCTAGTTCAATGAGTAGGACTGCTTCCATGTCGTATACTAAAGAGTAAAAGGTAGCCCCAGTAAATGCCCAGATTGAAGTGCGGTAGCCCCAAAGGCGTAAGGGATTCGATCGACCCAATCTCGGTAATCTTGTTGATGATTTCTTGAGGTTTTCCTTGGCGGATTTAATTGCACCATCGGTTTGTGGTATGTAGGGAGAAGATTCGTGTCTCTGAATTCCATACTTGTCAACTAATTTTGTGACTTCTGCCTAAAAATGTAACCCGTTATTTGATATTAACTGATGCGGAACCCCGTATCGGTAGAGAATGTTCGTCCAGATTAACTTGCATACCTTTTTGGCATTTTGTACTGAATATGACTTGGATTCGACCCATTTAGTGAATTAATCAATGGCAACCATGATGAACTCATGCCCATTGGAAACTTTGGGTGTGACTTTACCTATGATATCGATGGCCCATCTGAAGAACAGCCAGGGAGAGGTCATGTTGTACAATTTGGCGGAGGCAAGCGCTTTGGATTGGAAAACTATTATAATTTAAGGAATTTTCTAAAATAGGCGTTGCAATCTTAAACCATGGTGGTTCAATAATATCCTTATTGAATAATCTTCTTGGCGAGCATATGGCCATTCATGTGGGGTTCTTATTTCTCGCTATGGATTTTCTGCATCATTTCTTCAACGTCAGCCTCTGCGATGCAGTGTAGGTGGGTTCCATCGAAGTTTCTCTTGAACAGTGCTTTATCATGGATAATGTATTGGGTAGCCAATTTACGAAGGGTTGCTCTATCTTTCTTATTGGCATCTTAGGGTAGCTACTGTGCTTGAGGAGGCGTTAAATGTCATAATACCAGCACTTTGTCATATCGCAAGCCTCTTATGTGACGATTTCAATGTGGTAGAAATATGTTAATTTAGCTTGTTTTTTGATTTTTAAGGGGGCCATTGTAATTCCGTCGGGCATGTTGACCATGGAGGCTAAGGTAGCAAGGCCATCGACTAAGATGTTTCTTACTCGGGGCAAGTAGTGGAAGCTGATATCTCAAAACGGGGAGGCCAACTCTTTTAGATGGGCGTGGAAGGGTAAGAGCTTTTCATTTTAGACTTTCCATCTTCTAAGGACTTGGCCGATGTGAGGGAGGAGTTCCCATAGACATCAATGCATTAGATACCTTTATTGAGAGAGACTTTGAGGCCTATGGTACATGCCTCGTATTCGGTCATGTTATTGGTGCAGAAAATCTAGCTTGATGGAAATATGAGTCTGAGAGTCATCAAGGGAGATCATGAGTATCCCAATGTCGCATCCTTTATTTTTATTATCATCATCAAAGAACATTTACCACCGGAGGTCTTCCTGAGAGGTTCAAATGATATCTTCAACTGAGAATTCGGATATCCAAACGTCGACCTCTTCCATAGGGTAGTTAGCAAGGTTATTGGAGATGGATCTCCATTTAATGGATTTCTACATGATATATAGGATATCAAATTCATCAAGAAACATTAACCATAGAGCCGTTTGGCTAGACAAGGTGGGTTTCTCAAGAAGGTATTTGATAAAACCCATTCGGGACACAAGTCTAATGGGAAAAGTGAGTATATAGTGCCATAATTGTTTAGTAACGTAGACAAGGGAAATGCATTCTTTCTCCAAGACAATGTAGTTGACTTCATAACAAACCAATTCATGACTAGCATAGTAGATATCCCTTTTTGTGGGATTCTTCAACATATTGGGCTAGCAAAGCCCCAGCTGCGGTCTCTGGTACGGTCAAATATAGGAGTAGAGGGAGACCAGGTTGCGGTGGCATGAGCATTGGAGGTCGAATAAGATACTATTTGATTCTATCAAAGTCTTCTTGACAAGCCTCATTCCAGACTTTGGTGGAATCCTTTTGGTGGATTTTGAATATGGGTTAACAAATAGAAGTCAACTGGCTGATGAACCCGCTGATATAATGTAATTTTCCTAAGAATACCTATATTTCCTTCTCCATTACGGGTGGTGGTATTTCAAGTATGGATTTTAGTTTAGATTCAATCCCATTCTCTCTAACCATGAATCCCAAAAGCTTTCTTTTCGCGACGTCGAAAATAAACTTTTGTGGGTTAAGTCGCATATGATATTGTCGTAGCCATTCTAAGAACTTTCGAAGGGCGAAAACATGACCTTCCCGAGTCTTAGACTTAATGATCAAATCATCCACATAAACCTCAACCTATTTGTGTATCAGATCATACAAAATTATTGTGGTAGGCCTTTAGTAGGTAGCCCCTCCATTTTTTTAGACCGAATGGCATAACTGTGTGATAGAAGGTTCTCCAAGGGGTGATGAACACAGTTTTTTCTTGATGATCAAGGTGCATCTTGATCTGATTGTATCCGATAAACCCGTCAATGAATGATTTAAGAATATGACTGGTAGTGTTATCCAAAATCATATCGATATTAGGAAGTGGGTAATCATCTTTAGCAGATGCCTTGTTTAAATCACAATAGTCAATCCACATGTGGACTTTTCCCCCTGATTTTGGTATGGGTATAATATTGGCTAGTCATGTGGGATATTTGATCACCCGAATGAAGCCTATGTTCAACTATGTGACCACCTCTTCTTAAACCTTGAGCGACCATTCAGTGCGGAGCTTTTGCAGTTTCTTTGTGATCGATTTACATTTCGGGAGAGTTGGAATCTTGTGCTGAGCTATCTCAGGATCATTCAAGGGTGGATCCTATCCTAATCTTTCAAAGACGTTCACAAATTCCTTCAACATTTTTTTAAGTTACGCGCGCTCATGCTCATTAAGGGTGGATCCTATCGTAATCTTTATAGGTTGTCTAATTGAACCAATATTGATAACAACAGTTTCATCTTCATTAATTTGATTGTGGTTATGTTATTTGTTATTAACCTTATTAAGATTAGTTAAGAATTTTTCATTTGCAAAATCATCATCATCATCAAGAGTTACATTAGAATAAAGATAGTTAATGTAAGGCACAACAAGATACTCAAAATATTCGTTTATTTTATTCTCAGGAAAAATAGCATTGAGAACCTCGTCGAAGGAGGTCTTGATTACATTATGATCATAATAAGGACGAAAAATAATAGGAAGAAATAGGATAAACATCAGGGTTAGCTTACATGTCAGCGGGTGGAACTAGTTTAACATTCCAGTGACGGAGGGGTTCATCAGTAGCTTTAATTATGATGGACGAATCCAACGATGTAGCGCCTGAGTGGAACATGCAGAGTGTTAGCCCCAGTGTTTGTAAATTGAATGATTCATTAGGGTCACTTACCTCGAAAACCTCGTTAATAGTTGTAGCTTTCTTAACGAGTGGTTGCGCATGATGCTGGGAACTTTTGGCCCAATAATACATATCTTGAAAGAAGATATCAATCCCTGGATCCATCTTCTTGTCCACATGATCATACCATGCTTCAAAAGATATGACAAACATCAGGGTTATATAGAATCGAGATTGATAACAACAGTTTCATCTTCATTAATTTGAATGTGGTTATATTGTTTGTTATTAACCTTATTAAGATTAGTTAAGAATTATTCATTTTCAAAATCATCATCATCAAAAGTTTCATTAGAATTAAGATAGTTAATGTAAGGCACAACGAGATACTCAAAATATTCGTTTATTTCATTCTCAGGAAAAATAGCATTGAGAACCTCGTCGAAGGAGGTATTGATTACATTGTGATCATAATAAGGAAGAAAACTAATAGGAAAAAATAGGATAAACATCAGGGTTAGCTTGCATGTCAGTGGGTGGAACGGGTTTAATATTCTAGTTAAGGAGGGGTTCATTAGCATCTTTAATTATGATGGACGAATCCAGCGATGTATCTCCTGAGTGGAACATGCAGAGTGTTAGACCCAGTGTTTGTAAATTGAATGATTCATTAGGGTCACTTACCTCGAAAACCTCGTTAATAGTTGTAGCTTTCTTAACGAGTGCTTGCGTATGATGCTGGGAACTTTAGGCCCATGAATAGACATGTTAAAAGAAGATATCCATCCCTGGATCCGTCTTCTTGTCCACATGATCATACCATGCTTCAAAAGAACCACAAAAAGGAAATTATTCACCCTCTTTGACAAATCTTCTATTCGAGGAATCCCCCAAAACAGATTTGGTACTTTCTAATCTTAGCTCCAAACGGAGTTGGAGAAGAATTTTGAGTTCCTCTGATGATGGTTGATAACCCATATCACATGGAGGAAAGGCCTTCTTTAGTACTATGGGTTCCAGTAGCCCCTGTTATCGTCATCCCATCCTCAGTCCGGGCATGAAGTTTTTATTCTTGAACATTTGTATCACATTGACATTGTCGTGAGGGCCATGCTCTGGATAGACTCTATTTTTTAAATCATCCTCTGCTGGGAGTGGAAGTGGTTCGACTCAAAAGTTGGAAATAGGCATATCATTTGCCCCATGTTGTATCTGTAGTATCATATTACTAGTGCTTACATTCTCGGTATTATCATCATTGGCCGAGATGGTGATGACCTTCCCTTTGGCTAAGAACTACAACTTCTGATGGAGAGAGGAAGACCCCCTTGATGTTGTGAAGCCACGATCGATCCAACAATATATTAAAATAAGCTGGTACGTCAATAACTGGGAACTCAATAAAAGAATTTATCGGGCCGACCCCTATTGTAGGCTTTGTGGATCCCATTCCCTCTCGGCGATTATTGTCATAAGGACTCACTGTGGGGGAAGTTAGAGCAAGGTCGCTTACTTTTAAACATAGGCAGTTGAAGGTTTTTAACGAGAAAACATTGAGTGTTGATTTGTTATTGACGAGTGAGAGCGAGACTTTCTTCCCCATTACTTTAATAGAGATGTTAAGGACATAGTTTTGATTAGGACAACACTTTTGGATTTTTTTGTTCAGGGAAGGCAAGCATTCTAGTAGAGGTTTAGGACCTGACCAAGTTCTAAAATTCTTTGGAGTGGTGGAATAAGGGACTATAAGCCCGGTAAGTAATTTTATTAGAGCATTTTAGTGTAGGTGGGAAGACATAAAGAGTCCCCACAAGGTGATGTTGACCTGAATTTTCTTCAAGTGGTCGAGGATTTTGCTCTCTTCAATGTTCATTTTAGGCATGGAGAGTTCCCCAACAAATCCCTTTCATTTGTTTGTTAATGCTGATTAAGGATTCAAACTCTGGTATTGCCTCCCTGATCTTGTCATATGGTTCACGAAAGAGGGGAAGAATAAAACCCCCATTTTTTTTATCTATCTCGATCTGTACAACCACTTTGTTGATTTCTCCTTTTCGATCTTCAAACGATATCATCCCACGTAAACTGATTACTGGAATGATATTTTTTTATCTTGGCTCTTCAGTTGAACTATCAAACTTGTCCCACATCTGGTGGCAACAGTGTTATCTTTCCATATTTCAATGCATTCCACAACCTCAACGACTTCTTTATATAGATTATCCCACTCAACAGAGAGGTGCAGACATGGAGGGACCAACCACCCTTATAGTTTTAAAGCATCAAGTACCTCGAACATACTATAAATCTCGTCGATTTTTCGAAACAATACTTCCATGATCTGAATCGCATCATCCAAACTAACTTCGTTAACCGGTACCACCCAATTATTTGACTCGCGCGACCACTTTCGAGCTTCCATGAACAGGATGCTGAACTTTTGGTAGCCAATGGTCATTTCTAAGGGCGATTTCAGTCTGAACTCTATAAGTTATTTCAGTACTGTTGGAAATTCCATATCTTTTCCGTCGTAACAAGTAAGAACGGCAATAGACTCTCTTGTAAGAAGAGACAAGGCCAAGTAGACAAAATAGGTAGGGTGTAGGAGAGATTATGGGAAAAATTTAAGGGGTTTCGGTGAAAATACAGATATAATGAGTGATTTACTAAGTACAATCTGAGCAGATGGATCGAACTCCAAGTCATTTTCTAGGAAGATGGAATTTACATGTTTTGGGAGGGGATTGTGAGTGGTGTTCGGTTTGGGATTTGCTGGTGAGGCGATTACACCCCAATCAGTCAGACCTTGTATTACATTCCAAATATGGAAGAACTAATCAGTGGTTTGGCCGACATTTTGATGGAAATCACAATAGGTGTCGGGTTTGAAATTTTTGGGAAGTGGGTTTAGTCATGGACGAGGGTCCAACGACTTGATGAGTTTTGGGCTCAATAGGTCTTAATAGACTTTGGTGAGGGGAGTATGAAGCTTGATGTATTCTTTTTTGAATGGTGTGAATGAATTTTTGGAGGCCAAGAGGTAGAAGGATGTGAGATGTTATTGATGGTCGAAATTGTAGAAGGTTTCTTATATTTTCTTGGAGTGAACTGTCTGGATACTTTTTTTTTGTCTCAACTTCTGTCTTGGTAATACTTTCTTCAATATCTACTCTTACTTACTATAGGGCTTCGAAATGTGGGTAATATTTTCCTCCCAACGTCGCTCAGACATGGGGTAAGAAGTTTTTCTTCACAATACAAACTTTCTCCTCTTGAGAAGGCTGTTTGATCTTGGTGTCCTCTTTCTCCCTCCATAGTACTATGAAATTACTGACGGTTTCTCTGAGGTTATTCTTAAGAAGTCCTAAATCATGACTTGTAAACTTAAATTCCTCGTTATACTTGTAATACGACATTAATTCATGGGAAACATCCTCCTAACTGTGAATTCTGGATTCCTCGAGAGATGGGAACCATTGAAGAGCACTGTCTTTTAAAGTCTGTTGGAATAATTTGTCCATTATTTCATCGGAGACACCTAGGAGAGTCATGTCTCGATGGTAGCTTTGAAGATGAATAATTAGGGGCCGACTACCCCTGAACTTCTTAGTGCTAGTCATCTTGAATTTTTATGGAAGCCTTTCTTTAGTGTAGGGAGACATATGGGTGTAATACATGTAGTTCTCGGAGATTTGGACCTAGTCAAACTTCTTGGTCAATAACTTTAGGTCCTCCTTGACCGTGTTCAACTCTTCTTCTTTCGAATCAGTAGGCACTGGCAGGTTCGCCCCTAGCTAGGCAAGATTCAGTATAGGGAGATGGGCTGGTGGTAGCTCATTAGCAGGATTGGCACGTGGAGCATGATGATATTCCTTTAGGATCCAAATAGGCTCAGTTGCAGGTAGACCCAAAGCACGAAGGAAGAGTACCTCGGGCTTTTCGGGAATAGGGACCCAATTTCACTACAACTCATGAACCTCGATTTGAAGGTTGTCAATCTTGGTGAAAAGTAGGACTAGGACCGTCACAAATCAGGTTACACATTCAGTGCTTGGTTTACGTTCTCCATGGGGAGTTGGTGAAGGCGAATTCCGAACTCGGAGGAAGTAGCAAGAGAACTGACGGAGCTTTGGTGTGCTTCGCCGGAATATCGAAGCCAATAGGGAGCCAAGCCAAGGGTTGGGTATGCAATCGACCTGAGAAGGAAAATGATTCGAGTTTATTTTTTAAACAAAAAAGGAAGAATATTTTATTAGAATAAATGAAAATGTTTTTGACATTTTTTTAAAAAAAGGGGGTACAAAATGTTTTTGGTATTTTCCTAAAAGGAGGAAAAAATGTTTTTTGTATTTTGATTAAAGAGGGTGGGGGGAATGTTTTTTGGTATTTTGAGAAAAGAGGAGGGAAAACGTTTTTGATACTTTTGGTAAGGAAGTTGGAGAAATGAGAGAAAAGTCTTAGCATTATTATTATTATTATTATTATTATTATTATTATTATTATTATTATTATTATTATTATTATTATTATTATTATTATTATTATTATTATTATTATTATTATGTTTTCACTTGTATTAGGTTTACCTAAATACAAAAGAAATGCAAGACGGTACCCAAGCTAGGTTTACCTAAATGCAAAAGAAATGCAAGACAGTACCCAAGCTAGGGAAATTTAGGTTTGAAAAATGTGTAAAACATGGTTTGACTTTTTGCCAGACTTATTGACAGGGACCCGTTTTGAAAAGGATAAAATCGTGCAAAAATTTGGGCAGCATGCCGATCCATCTTTTCTGCAGAGTTTCAGATAGTAACCAACAAACGAAATATGAGTGCCCTAGGTTTGAAAACTAGATGAGGGTATGGAGTTGTTGGGTTAGTGGAAAGGTTCCCCCCTTTGGGATGACTTCCACAATACACATATTGCTTTTGAGGACAATCGGTATATGTGGACAAGCCATTTAATATACATGAGTGTACGTGGATTTATTCACTATATACCTCATGCGAATAATACGTGTGAGAGAGCATTCGATACACTCGACGTACGCGAATGAGTTCTATAATCATATCTCCCGTCATGACTTCTGTCAAGTGGTACGATGCGGGGGTAACCGTTTGATATATGTCGAAGGTACTTGACCAATGAAAGGTGAGAGTCATAATGCTTAGGCTAACTACAACCTACCAGACCAGCGCCCATCACAAAGTGACTGCCCAGTATGGGACAATTTTTGGTCAATATAACAATGCTATTGGTGACGTAGTGTGCAAAGTGCATGAATCTTAATTAGTATATTATGGAGAGAGTATTTTATTTGGAATTGTGAGCACTATACTAATAACGAAGAATGTACAAGTATGTGACAAGTAAATCTAGCATGGAGCATGAATGTTACACTAAGCAAGGATACATGAGTGTGTGAATATCTAAAAGTGAGTGTGTGGTAGTGAATCTAAGCATGGATCAACTATGAGTGGTGTGTGATAAGTGTGAGTGGGCATGGATATAAGTAAGTGTGATAAGTGGAGGTGTGTTATGGTGACACCTAAGCATGGATATTCTAAGTAGTGTGTGCAACATGTGAGTATAAGTGATCGTATATACAAGTGTAGTTAGTGTGAGGTGTACATGAAGATTATTTATAAGTTGGTGGAGTGAAAAGTTAGTGAGATGTGATATAAACATAAGGTAGATATATACAAGAAGTAATATATGAGAAAAAGGGAATATACAAGTAGGTGCATACTCACACAAGTAGAAAATGATAACAACCATGAAAGAAGAGTCTAGCTCTCTTAAGTCAATCCCTAGTAGAGTTGCCACTGTGGGCATCCCGAGATCTTCCCCCCCCCCCCTTTTTCCCCAGGCACTATTAGGGGGGATAAAGAGGGAGAGTAACTGTCCCTCGCCCCTCGCCCCTTGCTACATTGTGGCGTGCTTCAACTGTCGTTGGTTCTAGGGTGATGTAAAGACAAAAAATTACCAACCCTTTTTTGCATAAAACTGACAAAAGAACATGTTGCCTCCTCGAACTATGGAAAAGTTGGAGTGAGGTCATCAATAGGAATGTTCCCAATATAATAATTAGAAAAGCATGATGTGTTCGCTTATCGAGATATTGATCTTTATGATGAAACGATAATATATGTCAGATAAGACGCAAGTATGAATCAAAAGTATGGTATATATGAACAATATATGGATAGAAGAGGAAAAAATGAAAATATGAAAATAGGACTCGAGTCTCGGGTTTTAGCCCGAAATGCTTGCATGGCCTATAAAGGCATCAAGGTCCATGTAGTATTCATGTGACACAAGGGTGGTATTTATCCCATAGATTCAAATGGGAGTCTATTATATGTGTGAGTAAGAAAATATATTTTTATTATTGAGGAAATGTGATAAAGAATCCCGTCTAAATTTATAGGTATAACCCTTTTTTTCTTTGTTTTGGGTTATTTTATTAAAAATAAATTATGTGCAATATAACTAATAACGGATGAGATATTAATGTGCATGATCTAAGCTAAATGCTAAATTAAGAATTTATATAACTAATTTAGGAATAAAAGGAATTTAAAGGGAGAGAAGGATATTTGAACCTTCTTTAGAGACTTGAAGCTTGATCTTGATTATTGATGAACTTCCTTGCAAGTTGGGATGAATGTAGGATGAGGGATAAGGAGATTTGTTTCTAAATTAGGTATAAAAGTGGTGGCACTTAATGGTGGAGAAGAGTTTCACACAAGGAAACATCGCTAATTACAGAAGAATGTTGTTGAGATCACTGAAATTGATGGTTTTGAGGTGCCTTCGAAGTGAGCTCATGATCTCCTTATATAGGGTAGGGGGATTGTCGATCAGTACTATCCTTGTCCTACCTATTGGTAATTAACCCTAAACACACTGCCGATATGCAGGAAAATGGACTTGCCAATTGGCAGTCTTGCACAAATTTTTTGAAAAGACCATCATAAAAAGTAATCCGTAAGTCCAAATCACGCACGAGTCATACCATTAGAAAGATAATTCAAGGATATTTGAGAATCCTTGGACCGTTCCCAAGTCTAGGAGTTGACTTTGGGTCAAATGGGGCTTCGAAGCGCCCATCGATCCTTTGGATAGTAGATCATTGGATGACGATGGATCATTCGTCTAAACCGTACGTCCGAATAGAGCATGAGGTGGACCGTTGTAAAGGTTATGTGAGATAGTTTGATGTTTCCAATATATTTTCTCATTTAGAAGAGTTGACTTTGGTAAAAAAAAATGCTCGAAAGTGTCTAGTTACCTTTCGAAGTAAAATAGATCGTTCGTCCCTACCGTAAGGCTGATTCGCGCACTCGGTAAACCATTGGAAAGGGTATTTAGTGTCGTTTGAAGATTTATTCAGTCTTGATAAAGGTGAAAATTTTAATTTTTTCAAACGAAGCTCGAGAGCGTCTGTTGGCCTTAGGATTAGTTTTTAGGGAATAACGAATCATTCAAGCAAAATTATATTGCCATTTCGCGTAGGGGCAGGACGTTAGAAACAGGTTTTAGTGCCATTTACAGATTCATTGAGCTTTCGCTCCCGGGTCCCACTCTAACCCCAATCAACTTCAAGCTCAATGGATCTTCGAAGGGCACTGAAACCGCTTTTTAACAGTTTGCCACGTGCGGTAAATGGCATAACCATTTGGACTAATGATCCATTTTCCCCCGAAAGTTATTTAGAGGCTACCGGGCGCTAGGGGTGTGCACGGGTCGGTACGGTTTAGTTTTGAACCACAATTCAAACCGAATCGATCGATTTGATTTTGGAAAAAATCAGACCGAAACCGAACCGATGATGGAAAAATTATCGGTTTTTGTTCACATCGATTTTTGTTCGGTTCGATTTCGGTTCGGTTTTAACCGATTTTTAGTTTGGGTTGGCTTTTTTTAGATCGGTTTTCAGTTTTGGTCGATTTTGGAGCTTTGTTAATGGTTTTTGGATATAAAAATAAAAGATATTTAAGGGTTTTTTAACATAAATATTTATGTCGGTTTGGTTCGAATCGGTTTTTTCTTTGTCCAAACCGCTAACTGAACAGACATTGTGATTTTTTTAAATCCTTAAATTGCATACTGAACTGGAGTAAAAAAAACGTCGGTTTCGATTCGGTTCGAACCAATTTGGTTCGGTTTTTGTCGGTCGGTTTTTTTACACACTCCTACCGGTCTCTCTCGGGTTATGTTTGACAAAAAATATCTCTTACACTCGAACGAGATTGAATGAAAATTCAAAGGGAACTGAATACCCTTTCAAATGGTCCACCCCGTGTATGAATCAACCTTATGATACAGATGAACAACGCGTTTTACTCCGTAAGGTCAACGAGCACTTTTGAGTCCCATTTGGCCAAACTCAATTATCCAAACCTGGCAGATCTCTTTAGAAAGTCGAAGTGCCTCTCATAAACTTTCTAATGGTCTGCCAAGTGCACGATTCTGACTTACGACTTGAATAAACGATCCATTCCCATTCGATGATCTTCCGTCCAATGGATCGATGGGAGCTTCCAAGCCCCGTTTGACCCAAAGTCAACTCCTGAACCCAGGAGAGGCCCAAATGACTCTTAAATGTATCTGAATTACATTTCTAACAGTTGAACCATGCACGATTTGGTTTATAGATTGCATTCTACGACCGTTTTTCCAAAAAAGCTACACGAGACTAGCGATTGGCAGGTCCATTTCCCTGCAAATAGGCAGTGTGTCTATGGTCACCTACTTATTGGCAGGGCTAGGGATATGCCGATCGACAGTCTCCCCACCTTATAAAAGGAGGGCATGATCTCACTCTCAAGGCACACCACCAGATCCATCAATATCAGTGATCTCAGTAACATTATGTTTCCATCAGCGAAGTTTCCTTATGTGAAATTTCTTTCCATATTTTATTCCTATAATTTTCATACCCAATTTAGAAAAATATCCTTCTCTCTCATCCAACATTCAAGGGATCTTATCAAGAATCAAGATCAAGCCCTAATTCTCTAACGAAGGTCCAAATATCCTTCTCTCTCTTTAAATTTCTTTATTTTCGCATTAGTTACATAAAATCTTAATCTGGATTTTACTTTAGATCATACACAATAATATCTCATCCTTTATTAGTTATATTGCACATACTTTATTTTCTATAAAGAACAAAACAAAGAAAAAGAAAATTAAGCCTATAAATTCCAACGGGATTATTTACCACATTTTCACAAAACTAAAATGTCTTTTATACACACACACACACACACACACACACACACACACACACACACACACACACACACACATAATAAACTCCCAATTGAATTTATGGGATAAACCCCATCCTTGTGCCGCATGCGAACTACGTGGACTTTGATGCCCTTATAGGCTATGTAGGCATTTTAAGCTAAAGACCGAGACTCGAGTCCAACTTACCAATTTTCCTGTTTTCACATATTTATCCTTTTTATTTTATCTATATATTACTCTATATATCATACTTGTGATTCATATTTGCATTTTATCTAACAAATATTATCCTTTCTTTATAATAATCAATAGCTCGATAGGAGTGCACATCATATTTTCTAATTATTATTTTGGGAACATTCCTTTGGATGCCCTCACTCTATCTTTTCCATGGAATGATTCGAGCAATTCTGATATCCATTTATATACACACACACACACACAATTTATATGGGGAAATTAAGGAAAATAATAACATAGGCCCATAAGATACTGAAAGGGCGGAATGGGTGCCTAATACATTCCCATTCGGTAATGTATACCCCAAACATCTGAACTATTGGTTTCGTAAGCATTAATTTTTCTTTGATGCCGCTCTCGAGGTAGCGACATATTCGTTTGTATGTTTTGTGGAAAATAGGCTTGCGACTCCATCACTTTACATCACCCCACATCAAAGACAACCGAAGTGCTCCTAGAGAAAAGGGAGTGAGACCTTATCTCCCTCTCCAAGTGTGTGAAAGCGAGCGCCGGGAACCCCCTGAGACGAGTGTGAGGGAAAGCCCCAAAGGAAGGATGGACAAAGTGGCGACTCCGCTGGGGAGTAAAATTATCATAAGAGAGGTAGACTCTGTTTGCATGGGTGTTATCATTTCTACTTGTGTGTGTATGCACCTACCTGTATGTTCCATTTTTTCTCCTCTATTATTTCTTGTATATATCTACCTCAAACTTATATCATTTTTCACTTCTCACACTTGTAAATACTCTCCATGTACACTTTACACTACTTACACATAGGATCACTTATATCCTCATATTACACACACCACTTAGGATATCCATGCTTAGGTGTCACTAGCATACACCTCCACATATCACACACACACACACACACACACACACACACACATATATATATATATATATATATATATATATGTGTGTGTGTGTGTGTGTGTGTGTGTGTGTGTGTGTTAAAGTAGGAAACTTATATATGTCACAAGTTTGTCTCATGATGTCATCTTTATGATTTTTTTTCAGCACTTCCTACTTTGCCCCTATAAATTTGAATTCCCCCTCTTTTCACACACTCTACTTTGTTTGCCCTTCTCTCCAAAATTCAAAATCAGGGGTAAAGTAGTAAACTTACCCAAGTCAAACTCTCTCTCACACTCTCCAACCATACAAACCACATTCAAACCCTCCATCCCACATCTCCTCTCTCTCGATTCACCCAAACCCTACCTCGAACCTCTCCCTCATGCGCGCATCTCCCTTATCTACCACCTCACACTCATCCACCTCTATCTCTCACACATGCTCCTATAGGTAATCTTTTCCACACCTTCAATTTGTTCTAAACTTTTATATGGATGTGTTTTGGCTCGATTTTGTGTATTTTTAGTTCGATTTTGTGTAACTAACAATATTCTTCGTATTTTGATATAATTATTATTTATATGCAGACGTAAATGACTTTTTGCACATCAGATCTGAGGTATATCTTCGTGTCTCTCTGTTTAGCTTTAATTTTTTTTATATTAGTTGTCTCTCCAGTTTGTGTTTATGGTGTTTTTAACTCTCTCAAATATATATATATATATATATATATATATATATTGGCCGTATGAACAGTGTATTCACATTTAATAGCATATAGGTTTTTAGTTGTTTTTTACGCCCTATTTTATGTCAACATGAATTATGGGTAAAGTTAACATTTAAATTAAAATGATTAATCAGTGGTACTATATATTATTCTTATAAAGGTTGAGCTTTTATGATGTTGTGTTCTTGAGAATCATTTAATTCATTTCATTTTTTAATGAATTGATTGTTTTTTGTGGGGTTCTTATCTCAAAAGGATCATTTGGTGTTATACATTTATTGATAATTGTTTGATGGTTAACCTATCTACTAGAACATTTTCATTTGTTAACGTACATATTAAGATTTCTCTATTGTCCAACCCAAAGTTGTATGGTAAGTCTTTGAAGAAATGTCTATGAAAATTTTTCTATTCTTACTTGGTGCTTTTTAAGCCTTTTCCAATGAATTTCTTTGTATCATAAATAATAAATACTAATTTTAATGGAAAATATTTGCCATATTGAAACAGAACTTTAGACAATGGATAAAAATGCAGATGAAAGGCAAGTAAATTCAATGCACATGACCGATTGTGTGAGGACTGATTTACAATAGTGTATGACCCATGCTAGGCTTTTGACATAATTCCCAAACGAGTATCTTTGTCGGTACCTTTTTTTAACCCATGCTAGGATTTCTTTGTATCAATTTCACGTATCCTGGAATCGACATCACTTTGGGACTTGCTGGAATCGATCTTAACCTATCAACATAGGACGTATGCTTAAGCTGTTAGGTAGTCCTTTGCAAAACCATTTGCAAGTTGATTTTTCCACTAATGCTCGCTTCTTTTAGAGTTACATTTATCGTTTGAAATGAATTATAGTTTTTTTTATGTGAATCAACGGTCGGATGAAAAAGAGTCGCGCTAGAAGGGCTTCCGTCCCCTGATTACCACATATCACTTTTTAGAAGCATGCTTTCAATATCACTTTTTTTAGAAACTGGAATAGTGGAAAAATTGGAGACAACAAAGACACACCCATCGAAAAAACACTGATGCTAACGAAGCCAACACTCAGAGCATAGCAGAGGAAGAAACATGAGACATTCCAGATGGATTGTTCTGCATAGTCTACCTTATGATGAACCGAAGATCTACATTCATTTCGTGTGGGCACATGGTTTATTTTCAGTGGAACGAGAATTAACACCTAAATCTCCTGTGTGAAGTTCGAAATTGGGTGAGGATATACGATTCTTGATCACCGAAGAGTTGCAATTTTTTAGTGTGAAAAACTATGTAGCGCCCCTCACTATTAGGCAGTCCGATTTCAATGCTGGAATACCTTACTTTTTTTACAGAATGGGCATGCTATGGTGATGGAGGAGAGATTAATGAATATAGGAATTCTACATTGGTCACTATTAAGGTTTACTTTTTTCACTTTTAAATTTGTGCATGATAATCATATTATTGTTTTACTTATACATTACATGAAGGCATACATTGTAGACATTGGTCACTATTATTGTTTATGATACATTTGTTTATGATAATCACATTATTGTCGTTGTAGACATTGGTCACTATTATTGCATCCAATCTAATAAACTACTGAAGGTAACTTATATTGTTTATTCGAACTTATTTTTAGTTATTATATTTCACTTCTTTTAGCAGATTGAGCTATATTGTTATTTAGTTAATATATTGTTATTATATTATTACAGTCACCATCCAGTTATCTCTAATCAAATGGAACTTATATTGTTTATGCAAGTGCATTGATTACAACTTGGCAAATTTATTGCAGACTAGACAAATTGAGGACTACACATCAAAACTAAATACAAACATGGCTCTCTAAAATCAGTTATGATGGAGGCTCAAACTCATTGTATGATGTACTTGTTATTCTCTTTCATCATTAACAATTTTCTACCTATTATGCTCTGATGATGTATCTATTATGTCCCTCTAATGACAATTGTCCTATAATAATAATTGTCGTTGTGATCTTTCATTATTAACACATCAAAATTACACGAAATGATGTACAATGTCTAATAACTGATATTAAATACTCTTTTCCCAAGACTCTGCCAAATATCAGTTAGAGAGTATATGTTGATGTACCTGTGATAACTGTGTAGAACGTTGATGTACATGTGATAACTGTGTAGTCAGTTGTGTGATAACTATGTAGTCAGATGTGATGTCGTTTCCAAATATTAAAATTAGAGTCTTGGGAAAAGAGTCTCCAACTGAATACACATGGCATTATTCTGTGTACTCTTTGCCCAAGACTCTCTGATATTAGAGAACCATAACTGATTGTCTAAATAGGGCAGATCAAATATCTCAACATGTCACGGTTTTATATGTTTCGGGGTTCATGTTGATTGTTTTTTCATTTGTTTCTTTTTTAAAGGTTATTATGGGGCATTTACTTCATTATTTATACTCTTTATTTTTGTTTATATTCACTGATTGTTTGTATTACTACAACATTCCCACATTTTTTATAATTTTGAATTTCTTAGGTTAGTATCAGTGTTCAAATGATTTTGTCTGCTTGAGTATGGATAGTTGTTGTTTATTTGATTTGTCTTTTTAATATATGTTTTTCATTTTAGTGTTTTATGTTTTTCATTTTTGATCTACATAGGCTACTGAAGCAAGATAAGCATGGTTGATGATGACAATGGCAACTTTAGGATTATTACTAACCTCTTGGCCTACTTAATCATCATTCTTACATGCCATATTGTTGTTGTGGGTGGCTACCTGCTTCCTCCGGCTATGAGTTAGGTTATATCACTCATAACATGCGGGTTAACAAGTTGGTTTACGATTAGCATGAACATATTGGGATTGATAAGTTGATTTTATTTGTTGCTACTGTATATGCGGCCTCTATACTGTGAAGTGTCTGACTGCAGAAAACTTGGAGTTATAAATTTAATGCGTGTAAGGATCTCAAGGTAAAGCATATAACACCAAGGCATTTGTAGCATCACTATTTGTTGATCGACTTAGGATAGCTGCAAATCCAAGGAACAAATTCTTCAACAGGTAACATGTGCTTTTGCTACTGCTGATGCTGCGAATCAACCAACTACCCCACAAATTATTCTACTTGGATTCCTTGACAGGTTCATCTTCACCGTTCAAACTTCCATGCTTAAAAAATATTCAACAAAGAACCCAAGTTCCAGTTTCAATCATAAACTTACGAGTAGAGTTTTTAATTTGATGGGAAGTGCAGTCGGCATCTATTAAAATCAAGTGTTTGTAAATAATACTCAGGATTTGTGAGAATAAAACTTCCACTCCCAAGTGTTTTTTCAGTTCTGTCATATGTTGATAACTTTAGTATGTCACGAATGAGAAGAACTGTTTTTTTGGTTTAGCCCTAATGCTTTGAAATTATAAAATTGGCGGCTCGAGAGGCATAGAGAAGTGTATTTTCACTTTAATTTCCCAATCTCCCATATCACTTCAGATCCCCAACCTATCTCCTCTCTTTACAAACCAAACAAACAGAAAAAGGCCTTTATTTCACAAACCATAATCTCAATCCGGCAACAAAAAATATCTCTTTCACTCTTAAGACCATGGATTTTTTATGGTTTTAACCATATTTGTTTAAGGTTATAATCTCAGGTATACAATCTGTTGGTTCTAAACATTAGCTTATATTTGCAGAGATGTAATTGAGGTTTAGCAATATAATGGTTTCCTCTTTGGTGAGTTATGATATTCTCTAGATATTCTCAGTTTCTCATCAGGTATTATAACACTTTATCATCGGGTATTATATATTGGTCGGAATTTAATGAAAAAAATTGAATTGCGAGTCGACGACCTAAACCCTAACTCATTTATCAAGTGCCATTTATTTGGGTGATAGTGAAAAGGAAAAACTCCTTTTTGGTCAAAGAATTTGGTAATGGAACCGTGAGTGTTCGTTTCAGCAAAGAGAGGAACAATCTCTAGAATCTCAGCTCCTACAAATACTCTGGGTTAACAAACTCTAAGATAGTTTCAATTCATCTTGCGGGAAAGGATTCATGGGTTTTTTTGGCTACGATGAAGACAAAGAAGCAGAACAGGCCTGCTCCTTTGCTTCATAAGTCTAGGTCAGCAGAACTGTTGACAAGTGAAAAAAAGTTGGGGCTGCAATGTTATCTTCATGTCGTGACATCCCATGTAAAGGTTCAAAGGAAACTTTTATGATGCTAAAGATTCAAAGGAATCTTTCATGATCAAACAGGGGTAACTTCATATTATCTTACTATGCATATTCACAAAGATTTATGGTGATGCTCTTATGAGGAGAAAAAAGAACACATGAGTCAGTATACTCCGCACTTTTAGATTTATTAGTTCATGTAGATTTATCACTGTACATAATAGATTTATTAGTCAGTAAAAAATTGTGTGAATGTTCAGTCTGTGATGAGGTAAGCTGATATGGTAAGTCCATAGTT
This sequence comes from Sambucus nigra, assembly GCA_949130495.1. Lineage (NCBI taxonomy): Eukaryota > Viridiplantae > Streptophyta > Magnoliopsida > Dipsacales > Adoxaceae > Sambucus > Sambucus nigra. Next base: position 105,885,939 of record OX422213.1, on the reverse strand, counting down.
TTATTGATATGGTACTTTTTTGGTGTGGATATCCAATTATTTGGCAAGGTTTTTGTAGCAGTCTCTATATTTGGTTTTGATATCCAATGATAGAGTAAGGTTTTCATTTCAAATTTTTAGATTAATCAAGACATTTCATCTCATAGTGATGCAGGACAACAGTGACAGTCCTCTTCGCATCCAATAGCGAATATAAGGCCTCATGCATTCGATTAGAGGGAATTATTTAATAGAATATTTTAGGGGATTTAATAATAAGCCTGCTATAGGTAAAAGTTTAACTAAGCAATTGTATTTATACCCTTCTGCTAAAAGAACATCATATCTGCTTTAGTCCTAAAAAAAGAGTACATACAAAGTCTTTGAGAAACTTAAACTAAGCAATTGTATTTGTACCCTTCTTCCTAAAATTTTAGTCGCCTTAATTTATTTACTCGCATATTTATTTTCATTTGTAGGAGGAGAAATCAGAATATCCAAACAAGCATTTATAACCATTGCAGTTATTATTCCATTTTTTCTTGGCGTAAGCATGTGAATACTATTATGGTTCAGAGAAAAAGTTAAAGGTAATATATACAGCAAATACTTTATTAGTGACTTCATTTTAAGTTGTAGTTCCATGGCTCTTTTTGGACATTAAGATTTTAGTTATCATGTGTTTTATAGCAGATATGGTGTTCTTTTAGAAGTCATGTGTTATATACAAGTCAATCAGTTTTTTTCATGTCTTATCTATATATTCACTTTTTTATATTTTAGCTTAATTAAAATATGACATTAGACCACATTTTATCAATCCCCATTGTTTTATAGTCTTACAATTGCACCAGTGCATCAAAGAAATTAATTTGGCCATGGATTTTACATTATGGGTGCAGTTTTCTATTACGATAAAATATCATGGAAGTCAACATTACCTAAGGCGTAAAATCTCAAAATTGGTTGATGTAATCTATGTGTTAATAAAGTTTGGAGGTTAAAACTGAAAAAATGATTCCTAAAAATTTGTGAATTTTGATTGGGAAATATGAATTGACGATAGTATTTCTAATGAACAAACAATATACAAATTTTAGGAGCATTTGGGGAGCTTCTTGAAGTGATCTGGTTGTGTGGTTATGGCACATCTATATAATATGTTTTATATGAATATATTTGATCAGATTGTGAATAATCTTACCTTCTGGGAAAGACTTGGAGCTGATAATTTTGGCACCGATACCCTTTTCTTTGCTTTTTACCATTAATAGAATACTTATTAGCAATATCTGGCTGCTAAAAAGTTGAAAAATCAATCTTGGAGACACAATAGTAAGTACAACACTTGGTTTCAGCATCACGAAGAGTTACGGTGAGGAGTGCTCTTTTGCATTAATAGTTCAAGGATATCAGGTGTGTTCCTTGAATCCGTCTACCTTTTCACTGCCCCACATTTCCTATTGTTCATATTAGAATTTGTAGTTTGTGTTTTGAAAATCACAACATAGAGTAAGTTTGTTTTTCTCCTTAATAGATTGTGGTGGTCACAATAATTTTGTTGATTAGTTTCTAAATTTTTTTTGGAAGGTTATTGTGATTCATTAACTGAAGAAACCATTAATTCTATTTATTTTACAAACCTTTTTTTCTCGGGATCAACACAAGCCATAATGATTACATTATAGAGTGGTTGATAATGTTTTACACGAAAATCCATCTTGCACTTCTCAGCAGTTAAATACAGCAAACTAATCACTATTTTGCTAAAATTTTAAGTGTATTATAGGTAGTGTTGTGCCTAAAAGTTTCAGTTGTTTTTCATACTCTATTTCTGAACACTTGATTTTCAACAATCAACAATCATTGGAAGAAGCCTCCTAGAGAAATAAGTGGAAGTGCATCTTTGGAAGTGCCTTCTTCTTCTCGACACTGATGGTGATGCTTCTATTTTTCATCTTTTCAATTATTGTTTGAAATTGATGTAGTTACTTATAATGTTAAATGTTTTGGTTTTGCAGTGGCTGGGTATGCGAGGTCGCAAGGGAAGACTACAGTTAACTTAGAATATGAACTGCTGCTACATGAACTATTTCCCTGCTAGAATGTGAACTGAGTAGTTCATACTTGGAATATGAACTATTATACCAAATATAATGGTTGTGTACTGTTATACCAAATTTCAATACACCACTACCAAACTTCGCTTATTGTTTTGATTTCAATTAAATTATAAATTATCACAGGATCATGATATGTTATTGATTAACATGTGTATTATGTATTCCTAAAGTTATATTTCTAAAAATATTGATTTATATAATGATTTATATTCTCTCTTTGTGAATCTATATCATCATCGTGGGGAGCTAGAGTCCGCATTCAGTAATAACGAATCAAATGTTATGCTTCAAATATATTTATATAGTAGATTTTCAACATTATAGAAGATAGTCTTGACGTTATTGAACCAATATAGAAGATGGAAAATATTGAAGTTTTTCCATAGTATATGTACTTGAACGCTGAGAATATATAATCAAATTTTTCATTTTCATTGATTCCTTTAAAAGAGCAAATTACATGGCAAACAATTTTTTTATTTGTAGTTATTCATAAAAAAATGTGTTATTTTTTCCTTAAACTAGCAGTAAGTTGTCTAGAATAACTTATGTAATTGTATTATTGTCATGAATTGATTAAATACGTAATGTTTATTTTTTTATTTTTTTAAAGAAGAGAATAGGACCTCACTTTAAATAATATGAGGAGAAAAAAGCCTTTTTCCAGAGGCTTACAATGAAAGAATACAATACCGAAACATACAATACAAAAGTCTTATAAACAAAGGATACTTTATCCAAAATTTCTAAAATGTCTACACATTGGTGTTTTAATATTTTTTGATAGTATTTGATGGTTATGATGTTATATATTCATAGTACATGTAATATTATTTGCATTGTTGTGAATTGTTCTATTAAGAAAGGAAATTATGCTCATTTTTTTTAATTTGTTTGCAATTATTTGTATTTTATAGCAGTTTACAATTATCACGAGGTTCAGGACAAACTAATAGTATTGTTGTTGGACTATTTTTTTCTTAAATGAGGTGTATAGTTCTATAAACAAGATTCAACACTATTAAATTTACACGATTTTATGCTTTTCAAAATTATCAGCGTGCCTTCAGGCACGGGCATACCCTAGTACATATATATATATATATATATATATATATATATATATATATATATATATATATATATATATATATATATATATATATATTCATACTTATCACACACCACTTGTATTTAATCCACGTTAGGTTCACTACCACACACTCACTCATAGATAGTTGCACATAACTCATTCTCACATATCCATTCTTAGTGTAATCTCCATACTAGATTTACTTTTTACGATACTTGTACATTCTTACATATTAGTTAAATTATCATCATACTGAATGGAATACTCTCTCCATAATATAATAATAAATAATCATGAATTTTGCTTACTACATCACCAAAGAGCATGGCTATTGACCAAATTTTTTCTCGTAACTAGAGGGTCACTTTGTGATGGGCACTAGTCCGGTAGGTCACAGTTAGCCTAACCAATATTACTCTCACCATCCATTGACCAAGTACCTTTGATGTATATCAAACGGTTCCTCTCGTATCGTACCGCTTGATCGAAGTTATGACGGGAGGTATATAGCAGGAAACTCATACACGTACATCGAGTATATAGAATTCGGTCTCACACGTATTGTCGCTATGAGATATATAGTGAGGCAATTTATGTAGACTCATGTACATCAAATGGATTGTCTACACATACCAATTTCCCTCAAAATCAAGACGTATATCGTGAAAGTCATACCAAAGGGAGGAACCTTTCCACTAACCCAACAACTGCATACCCTCATATAGGCATCAAACCTTGGGCAATCATGTTTAGTTTGTCGGTTACTACTCAAAACTCTATCGAAATGATGAGTCAGCATGCCACCCAACTTTTTATGCAATATCATCTTTTTTCAAAACGAGACCCTATCCATGAGCCTAGAAACAAGTCAAACCTTGTTTTATAAAGTTTTCAAACCCAACTTTTCCTAGGCTTGGTTCCCTCCCAACATTTCTTTTGCATTTAGGTAAACCTCATACAAGTGAAAACATAATAATAAAAATAATCACGCTAAGACTCTTCTCTCGTTTTTCCATCATCCCTTACCAAAGTGTCAAAAACAAATTTTCCCTACTTTTCAAAATACCAAAAAACATTATTCCCCTTTTTATAAAAAAATACCAAAAATATTTTTCCTTTCCAAAACATTGTAACAACCCTTACTTTTGAGAAATTTATTTTATATTAATTTACTGTGTGAAGTAATTATATAAAATAATAGATAATGGAGTAAATGTCAACTAAGTGAGTTAATAAGGAATATTTACTAGACTGCTGCATATTTACTGTTACGTGTATGTGAATATCATCATGTTATGTTTTATAGTGTCATATACTTTAAACGACATTTATGGTATAAAGGAAATCGGGACTTGAAATGACTTAAATATTTCGGAATGCTAATTTAAAGGGTGTAGTTAGTCCCGAAATGTGAGGGATAGTCGAAATAAGTGCCATATTGTGTTTTTGGGTTCCGAGCACTTTTGACTGGTTTTAACTTAAATGTGTAGTTACGAGTCATTTTAATGTGATATTGACACTTAAAGATGGGAATTAAGGAAAGAGGCACGTTCAAGTCTTTCACCTCATTTTATTCTCTTAAGTGTGTATTTACTAAACCTAGAGAGAAAGAGAGAAGAAGAGAATTTGTGGAGAAAAGAGGAGAAAAGAGAAAGATTGGAGATTGAAGCTTGGAGTGGTGGATACCAAAGGAAATCTGAAATCTCAACCTCAAGGCAAGTTTCTTACTTGCTACTATATGATTTAGGGTGAATAAATTGTGTGATGGTTGTGTAAGTGAATCAATTGAACAAATATGGATTTTGTGGTGTTTGAGCCCTAATCATAGTTTAATTTGATGTTATGTGGAGTACACTAGTTAGTAATCATGTAGGATGGTTTTGGTTAGAGTAATGGTGGTTGATGTGTGTAGAAATGGAGGAGAAATGTTGTTTTAGGAAAAACTAGGGTTCATAACCCGTAGCCCCTTTCTTGGAAAATTTGCAGGGGCGAATTGATTCGCCCTTTTTGCGAATTGATTCGCTAAGGAATGAGGCTACAGGTCTAGGAACCCGGATTGATTCGGGTTAAGGCCGAATCAATTCGGCATGAGGCATAATGTTGGTTTCTCCCTCCGAATCGATTCGGCCCTAGGGCAAATCGATTCGAAATCCTGCTGTTTTGAGTTATTTTTTTAATTCCATTCCTACCCTTTTTCTTTAGGCTTAGGACCTAGGAACCTTCTTGCATGAAGTAAACTTAGAGTCCTAGAGTCTTAGATGAGCTAGGTAACTACTCTATATTAGGAATGGATTAAATAGGGCTTGTTCCGGGGATTTCCAAATTTATGATAAGGTATTATTTTTCCTTTTGTTAATTTAATGTGAGTCTAGGAGTTGTAATGTTCTTTTGGGGGACATTAGAATCTCACTTGAGGTATGTTAGACTTGGTGGTTTATAGAAACACCATAAATTCTTGGAGAATGAATAAGAGGTCTATTGATCATTGAGCTGATAATGATGGTATAAATTACGTATGGATCCGAATAAAATGTGATATGTATATTCAAATGGGAATAAAAATTGTAAATGATAATTTACATAAACACACCTCTTAAAAAGATATCATAAGGGAAGTACGCGCATGAGGTGAAGCCCCCTAGCTAGTGAATGCAGGGTGACTATAGTCCTCGGCCATAGGACCGGTTATTATCTATTGTGTATTTATTGTTCGAAGTGAGGTAATTCCGGGTGTGGTTATGCCTCACTGTCGAAGGTATATGGCCACTTCCTGACGTTGAATGGTAGGATGCCCAGGTTGTCTTATTTGATAGGCCCTGGAAGATGATAGCCATTTAGGGGCGGGTCCAGTGGGGAAACTCGGAAGGACGGTCTTAGAATCGTTATATATAATTGAATATAACTATTCTTATTCAAGTGGGACTTCATTTATGATAAAGAGATGTAAGAATTAAAGGGCTTTGAATACGTTTCATAATGAAATACGGAACGATGAAATGAAACAGTGTAAAGGAGGGTGATTCTTAATTAATAATAATTTTTCATATCCTCTTGTATAATTGAATCAAAACTTATGGTCATGATAATTGTTTTAGTTTATGCCCTAAGACTGAGTAGATAGATTTTTATTATTATCAATCGTGCTGAACTGTTCATAACTGTCATACTCTTTATTCATCTGGTGATCATATAAAACCGGTCCCTGACCTGTTCATATTTTTTGTTGTGCATGAATCTTTGTTCGCTCAGGTTCTCTACCGCAAGGACGCCCGTATTGGCTTCCCCATTCCTGTGTCATGGAGCTGCAACACTTTGCGGATGTTGGGGGATATTTTGCTATAGATGCCTTCATTTTTGTATTCTAGTTATGATGGGGTTATTTATTCGGCCATGTGGCCGAAGCTTTTATACTTGCCTACTGTAATGTATTATGCAACTTAATTAACTGGTTGAATATAAGTTGTAAGATTTAATTATAGTAGATTATATCCACCTTCCTTTCAAATTGGGTTGTTTAAATGCTTTTATTTCAATTTACAAATAATATTTTGACAATCCGTTTTCCAAAATTTAGGGTGGTTATCCCATATACTTATTATATTATTGTGATGCTGAGAATGGTCCATCTATGATTCCTGTTATTATTGGAGTATCGGGATGGCCACCTCTTATTTTGATAAGAGGGTTGTCATAAACATTTTCCCCTTTTCCAAAAGAGAAGATTTTTTTCTCTTATCTTCAAAAATAAATTCAATTTTTTTTCTCTCAGGTCGATCACATACCCAACCCTTGGTCGGGCTCCCTATTAGCTTCGATCTTTCGTCGAACCGCCCCTAAGATTCGTCAGTTCTCCTGTTTCTTCCTCTGAGTCCAGAATACATCTTCGCCCACTTTCCATGGAGAACACATACCAAGTACCGAATATGCATCCTAATTTGATGATGATTCTAGTCCAACTTTCCACCAAGATTGACAACCTTCAAACCAACGTTCATGAGATGCAGCAAAATGGGTCCCTGTTCCTCAAGAGACTGAGGTCCTCTTCCCTTGTGTGGTAGGTTCTCCCGCACCTAAGCATATTTGGGTTGCAAAAGAGTACCAAGACTCTCCACGGGCCCCTCCTATAAATGGACCACTGCCAGCTCACCTCCCAATTCCGAATCTTGCCCAGCCATGGTCTAACCTTCCCATGATCATTAATTCGAAGGAAGAAGAGTTGAACATGGTCAAGGAGAACCTTAAGATGTTGACCAAGAAATTTGATCAAGTCCTAATCTCATATACCTATATATATTACACCTATATGTCTCCCTACCCTAAAGCAAGCCTCTTTGAAAAATTCAAGATGCCAACATTGAGAAGTTCGGGGGGTAACGACCCCTAATTGGTCACCTTCGAAGTTACCACCGATACATGACTCTCTTAGGTGAGTTCAAGGAAATAATGGCCCAGGTGTTCCAACAAACATTGAAAGACAACACTCTTCACTAGTTCTTATCTCTCGAGGAATCCAGATTTTCACAGTTGGGAGGATGTTGCCTTTGAATTCACGTCACAATACAAATACAACGAGACGTTGAAGGCTACTCATCGTGATTTAGAACTTATCAAGAAAAACCCTGGAGAAATGATCAGTAATTTCAGAGCAGGATGGAGAGAGAAAGCGGCCACCATGACCAACCGACCTTCCGAAGAGTAACACATTAGTATTGTGAAGAAAAACTTCTTACCCCATATTCAAGCGATGATGGGAGGACAATATTACCCACATTTTTTAGCACCGTGGGAAGCAAGATTGGATATTAAAGAAAGTTTTTCCATGACAGAAGTTAAGCAAAGAAAGTATCCAAACAGTTCACTCCCAAAAAGTATGAGAAGCCTGTCAATGCCATAGTTTCGACCATCAATAACATTTCTTAGTGTGCCACTTCATGGGCACCAGAAAACCGCCCAAACCTGGTAAAAAAATACACCAAGCTTCATGCTCTCCTATCCAAAGTCTACCAAGACCTTTTGAGCTGAAATCTTATCAAGCTATTTCACCCTTGTCTATTACCAAAATCACTTCCTAAAAATTTCAAACCCGACGCCCATTGCGATTTTCACCAAACTGCTGGCCATACCACTGATTAATGTTTCTATCTTTGAAATATAATCAAAGGTGTGATTGATCGGGGTACCATCGATCCACCAGCCAATCCTAAACCATACACTACTCACAATCCACTCCCAAATCATTCAAATGCTATCTTTTTAGAAGAAAACCAAGAATTTGACCCATCTACCTAGATTGTACCCAGTAAATCACCTAGTAAGCCCCTAAAAGTTTACCTATATTTTCTCCTACACTCTACCAATATTATTGATCTAGCCCTATCACCTCTTACAAGAGCATGTACTGTCATTCTTACTCGATCGGAAAGAAAGTATATGGAATTGGAAGCATTATTAAACCATCTCCTAGAGTTTGGGCTGAAACTACCCTTAAAAATGACCATTGACTGAGAAAAGTTTAGCACACGGTTCATGGAAGCCCAAAAGTGGGCTCGAGAGTCAGATAATTGGGTGATACCTGCCAATAAAGTCATCTTACATGATGCCGTCCAGACTATGGCAGACTGATTTTGACAAATCGATAAAATTTACTGTATGTCTAATCCAGTTTATGTTTTAAAACTATAAGGGAGTTTGGTCCCTTCGCTTCTACATATACCCATCGAGTGGGAGGATCCATATAAAGAGGCTATAGTGGTTATAAAGTGCGTTGACTTATCATGGAAGGATGACATCATTGCCACAGGATGGGGGGGGCAAATTTAATAGTTCAGATGAAGAACCAAGCCTATAAAAGAGGAGTCTACTGGTAAATATATGTGGAATGATATCATTTGAGGATCTTCTATGAGAGATTAAATATTTGGACAAATAGACTGAGATAGATAAAGAAATAGGGTTTCTATTTTTCCCCTCTTCTATGAATCATTTCACAAGATTTAGGAGGCATTACAAGGTTCCAAGCCCTCAATCAGCAACGACAAATAAGGGAAATTGTGTTAAGAAACTCCCTATGTCTAAAATGACCCTTGAGGAGAGAAAGATCCTCAATCAGTTAAAGAACACTCAGGCTAACATCACTCAATGGGTACTCTTTATGTCTTCCCAAATTCAATGTGATTCCTTGATTAAACTACTTACCAGGCCCATAGTTCCTCATGCCACCATTCCAGAAATTGTAGTGAATCTAGTCTGATCTCTAACCTATACTAGAATTCTCTCTTTCTCTATGGAAAAAATCGTTAAGTTTGGTCCAAATCACAACTATGATCTTAATATCTCTATCGAGGTGATGGGGAAGATAAACCCACTTTTGCTCATCGACAGTAGATCAACACATAATGTTCTCCCATTAAGAACTCTTAAATATTTAGGATTGAAAGTAAAAGACCTTTCTCCAACTTCTCATATGAGAATACTCGTCGAGAAGTGATGGGATTCACAAATCTTACAATAGGGTCTGGCTCTATAAATCACGTTACTAAATTCCAAGTCACCGACATCCACTCTTGCTTTAACCTATTTCTTAAACAACCATGGCTCCACAACATCAAGGGAGTGTCCTACTATCTCCTTCAGAGATTGAAGTTATTTTACAATGGGTAAATCATCACCATCTTAGGATACAATAATAATACTTAGAATGCAAGCACTAGTAACGCATTACTAGAGATACAACATGGGGCAAAAAATATGCGCCTATTAAGCTTCTGATTCGAACCACTTTCGCTCCCAATAGGGGATGATTTAAAAAATAGAGTCTATCCAGAGCACAACCTTCACGATATTGTCAATGTAGTACAAATGTTAAAAAATATTTACTTTATGCCCATATTGGGGCTGGGACGACAATAATAGGGAATACTAGAACCTTTAGTGTTGAAAAAGGCCTTTCCTCCTTGTAGCCTGTGTTATCAACCATCATCAGAGGAACTGATAATGATTCGCTAACCTCGGTTGAACAGAAGGCTAAAAAGTGCTAAGACCGTCTCAAAAGATTCCTTGAATGGGAGATTTGTTAAAGAGGTTACAGATTTTCCCTTTTTTGGATTTCCCGAACCGTGGTATGATCACGTGGACAAGAAGATGAACTCAAAAAATGTACATTTTCTTCCAATACAATTGCTCATAGGACAAAAGTCCCCAACATCATGTGCAATCGCTCGTTCAAAAGATTTCACCTATTACCGAAGATTCTGAAGGAAGTGACTCTCAAGATTCGTTCAACTTGTGAACACTAGGTCTGGAACTCTACATGACCCACTCATATGCTACATCATCGGATCGATCCATCGTAATCAAAGATGCTGATACACCCCTCCTCTACTGGAATGATGTACTAGTGCCACCCGCTAAAATGTAACCCAACCCAGATGTTTATCCCATTTATTCTTCTTTTTGTTATTCCTCCTTAAACTGATCATATTATAATCGAGATCTCCTTCGATGAGGTTATCAACGCTATTTTTCCGAATAATGAAATAAACGAAGATTGTGAGTATCTTGCTGTGCCTTAGATTAATTGTCTTCACTCTAATCAAACTCTTGATGATGATGATGATTTTGCAAATGAACGATTCTTAACAGATCTTAATAAGCTTAATAAAAAACAACATAACCACATTCAAATTAATGAAGATAAAACTATTATCATTAATCTCGAAACTAGTAACCAACTGCGCGAGATTAGGATAGGGTCCACCATTGACGAGCATGAGAGCACGCAACTCAAAGAACTACTAATGAAATTTATGGACGTCTTTACGTGGTCCTAAGAAAACATGCCTGACATTGATCCTGAGATCACTGAACACGAAATTCCAACTCTCTCGAAATGCAAACCGATAAAATAGAAACTGCGACAGCTCCGCACCAAAGGTCACTCAATGTAAAGGAGGAGGTGGTCAAACAGTTGAACATTGGATTAATTTTTATGATCAAATATCCCACATATTTAGTGAATATTATGTCCGAGACGGATATTTATCTCTCAAATACATCATAAATGATGAAAATTCATGCCAAACTGGAGTGGCCCATACATCACGAAGAAGATCCAATCTGGTAGTGCCGACATGCTCACTGACCTCGATGGAGAAGAGATGGACCGTCCAGTCAACTTGGACCACCTCAATAAATTCTACGATAAGTCCAAAATATCGATGCATAACGACTCATCTCATCCTCCTTTTTTTCTTAAAAAAATATTCATTTCCCTATACTTAGAACTAAGTGGGGCCTGATCCTCTAAAAATCCTTTTTTTCTTTCAAAAATGAAACTAGAATTTTTTTCAAAACCCCTATAAGTACGTAGGTTTCTCATACACTTTACAGGAGCACGATCCCCTTCTTTGTCATAAAATATTGTTCTTTTCTTGCCTCCAAGAATGACAACTCATTTGATCATTTACATGGGAAAAAAGGATTATATATGCCTTAGCGATTGTTATAGATAATTCAAATGAAAAATTCATCAAGAGGCATAACAATGTAATTAAAATTCTTTTTTATTCCATTTTGGGAATTTTCGGTACGATTATAGGAAATATTAGTATAAGGAGTCAAACAAATACCATCATTAACCTGACTGTCCTAAAAACAAAACCAAACCAAGATACTCCTAAACAAACTAACCAAACATTTCGGTAACCAAATAAATAACTAAACACGTAAAAGCTTCACACATAACCATCTTCATAAATACCATCAGCTTCACCCTACTCGCGTCTGCTAGATGATCCATCCCCATCATTATCTACATCTTGAGGTCCCCAAACTTCTCCTGTCTGGATAGTATACCGAATGTGCTCGATGGAAGGGTAAGCCCAGACCAGCCTAGGGAAAAACACTATGCCTCCCTCCATTGTGTTAAACATCAAAATACATCTATGCCCGGTCTTCACGACCAACATCTTAGTCACTACCCTCCTCTAGAGAAATTTCATGTAGTCTCTAAGAACATACCAAACTTGGACTACAGATTGAGAAGGACGGATCGATGGCTGATAACTCTCCCATAAATATCCTAACCGCATATGCATGACTTCCGTCAAATCCTTCATAGGGAAAGAGTCCAGAATACGGGAAGGCACGATCTTCTCCCATCCAAATTGATACAAGAGCCATCAAGGAAAATAGAAAGAAGTCTGACAGAGGCTAACTAACGAAACATACACGTATCCCCCAGTTCCAAAATAGGTTGCAATTCCCCCCACTAGGGCATTATTCAGTGCAGACATCGATCCCTGTGACCCATAAACCAGTTTACCCAGTTCTCGATGTCCAAGCCAAAACTGATGAAAAAATGGGTGAAGAAATTTGGCACAGTTGCCAAGGGATATTCAAGGGGACCGCTAAACATAATCTCTCAGACAACCACATAATCAGCATGACTTAGAAAATCATAACGGCCTTCCCTCCAAGCATCTAGACCATTCAAGGTCTCTGCCAGTATCACTGTCGTAGGATTACGACGATATGTCATCCATGTAGTAATGGAAGAAATTTGAGGGTCCACAAGAAGGTCCCCAGTCACCAATAGTAACTTTAAAGTTAATCGAAGGGCGAAGGCTCTGGTATAGCCCGTATCATTGACATCCTGTAGACGCATGAAATAGAACACAACCTGAAGGGAAATCATTTCCCGAGTAACCAATGAGCGAGCCACCGAGGATGAGATATAGAGACATTCCGCCAACACTGCTTGAGGAGACCTAGAGAATTCAGGTATGGCCACCTACACACTGGGATTTACCCCCAATATAGCATAAAACTGCTCATTAGTCGGGGAAACTTCGTAAACATGATCCTTGGGGTATCATAATTTGTCTACTGTCGCTAGCATATTCCTGTCAATGGGTTGGTTGCGCCACAAGGAAACCCAGCATAGGTTAAATGCGTCATAGTCTACATTGTACGAGAAGATATCCTTTAAATTCTCGAGGTAGGAGGAAATTTCATCACTTATGGGAAGAGCCATCTTAGAATAAACAAAACATAAGAAAGAAATAAGGATGAGAAAGAAAGTGTGGATGGGTGAGGAAAAACTCTCCACCATTACACCTTTTTATACTTGAAAAATATGGCTAAAGACAAGAATCCTGCAGAATATTGATGAAACACTACTCCATCAAGGACAAAGTAGCCGAAGAAAGTGCAATCAAAGCCTTGGGGTGATTTGACTATAATGACCTTTCCATAGGCAGGATAAGGTGTATGCTGACCGGCATCCCCCCATCTTTACAAAATTCCATTTTTCCTTTTTTGTCAAAATAAAAAAACTTTATTTTTATTCTAAAAGAATTCAGAATTTTCCTCTCCTTATATTTTCAACTCATCCTTTTTTAAAATAAATCATCTTTTAAGTACTTCAAATCCTTTTTACGGTCTCAGCAAACAAAGTAAAAAGTGCATGTAGATTAAGTCATTTAAAGTGAAGATAAATAAATAAAACCCCATTAATTTCATATATTTGTGTGGCCATCTTTATATCTCTTGTGCAGAAAAAATAAGAAGAAAAATAATAGGACTCGGCACGATCCCCCCAAAAATTTCTCTCTCGCTTTATCTCTATCCCCATATGATCCCCCATCAGAGCGACGCACATGTTTCCCCGGTGATTAGCTGAAGAGCCTACGCTACTCGATCTCGATCCCCTCAGACAAGGCAAATGGAACAAAATAAGAAGGAATCAGGATCGAATCCCAAATATGAGTGGTTGTAGAAGCCACTCAATCCCGGATGTCCCTTAGCTAGGTAGTCGACACTCGGACATGCTGCAAGAAAAGAAAAAAGAGAAAATCTGTTAGTTTTAGGCAAAGAAAAAATCAAAAAAATAAAAAAACAAGGGGAAAACTTATAACTCTGGTAAGATAACATCCTCAGTCAACCCCAACACCTCCGGTTCCTTCCCGTTAGGGGTAATGTAGCACACTCACCAATCCTCCCCCAGACAGTCTGATGTTATAAGAATGAGGAGCAAGCAGAAGAAAAAATATCTCTGATGTCGCTGCCGCTGTTGATGTCGATGTACCACCCGCACTATGGGCGTACCCCACTAGCCGAGTCATACCCATATCTGAAGTTGTAGGAAGCATAGGAATTTTAACCACATCATAGATGCATGATGGAATTAACCATCTCATCACAAAATCGAGGTAGTCATAGGTCTCCACCATTTTCGTATATAAGGAATAGGGCTTATCGATCATTGCTCTCACCAAGACATCCTCTGATATCTCTCGCACCTACCTCATATACTCAGGGACATCGGTGGTGGGATATCCACCTTGTCCTCCACAATCTGCTAAACTAATCTCTCCCCCAGATAACAGGAGTAGCCAAACTCATGTGCCAATAGCGGGCGCATCTGCAGATTCCCTCCGGTCACCCTTGTATTGTGAATGGCCGTCCCTTAGGGGTAAAAGGTCACCTACATTTTTCTAAGATGAAGTCAATACTTGCACAAAGGATATATCGAAGAAAAGATTTAAGAAAAAAAGAAAAGAAGTGATAAACCGATCGCTCGTCAGGTCATTCAAAGCCTAACGCACTGTCACGAAGAAAAGAGGCTTCCTCGACTATCGGTTGGACTTTAGCGACCGATACATCCAGCAGAAGCCCACTGAATCATCCTATAAACCAATTAAACGAACATTAAGCCTGATCACCTCATAGAACCACGTCTGCAAAAGGACAAGGGTCAGCAATAAAAACAAATGAAAGTATCCAAAGATGAATAAAAGGTCGCCAAAGTCAGACTCCCCCAGTCAAAGAGAGGGATATTCGAAAATACCCTAAAAAATGGACGAAACCATAAGTGGATGATGTCACCGCTCGATGTCACCAAAGATGCTCCCAGCAACAAAAGAATGAATAAATGAGACATCTGATGAACCTCTAGCCTGTTGCTCTCGTGAATTTTTTGGCTCAATAAAACCTCCTAAAGAAGGGATATATGGATTGAGTTCCCTGAGACTATTCTTCTAACATCGCTCAATGACGCCTCCACCGTCATCGACGTCACCCTCATCGTGGGATCCACCTCTATCTGGGTTCCCTTATAGCCTATCCCCATCAGCTATTGTACGTCATTTGGGGTCACTGTCATCTTCCAAACCCAAATATATGGTGTGGCTAGTATCCCACCACCTCTCCTCTAGAGCACATATAATGGTCGTAGAGCGTGGCGTCTTATCCAACGCAGACACCAGACTACCAAAACCCATTAAAAATATCATCCAAAGTACCATTGCAGGAAGGTGCTCCCATAAAGCTCTAAACCCCATCGTCCCTCGAGAGCGAAGACTCATCGCAACAACAAACCTTTTGTCAAAATTAAAAGAAATAAGAATATGAAAAAAATGCAAAAAAGAATGCCAAAAGTCATGAAGTACGTACATAACCATCAGGGTTCCTCACCCTGTATGATCAATGGTGTGAAGGCTCACGCAAAAGAGTATTCTTATTGGCAACGGGCATAAATAGATCAAAGACATTCTTGTTGCCTAACACTAAGGGAGTCATGGCCCGCCACTTCAAGTGCGCCCAATCATCAATACCTAGCCACGCCATGTGGATCTCACTGCTAGAAAAGTTCATCATTTTCTAAACTAAAATGAATAATGGACACAGTTTTGAATCGCAGAACAGAGAAGCAGAAGATAAGAAAGCTAGAAGCTTTGAAAAATAAAGAGAACTCGCCCCTTTTATAAAAGTCTAAGGGCTATGCCCATCGGCAGTACCCTAGCACCCGTCTATCAAAACGGTACCTTCCCCTTCCTAAGGCAGTCTAAAAGATCATGTCACTGCCATTTGCCCACTCCCACAACCTTCCGATCAGCAACCATCTAAAATTTCATGCAAAAAATCCATAAAAAATCCCAGAAAATTAAAAAAATTCCCCCCAAATTCCTAAAATTGCCCAATAAATATTGGAATATTTCTTCACCAAGAAAATCATTTTTTAAATCCCCAAGTCCCCTGTCTAATTAATACCATATTGTATCCCCAACTTAAAAATCCTAAAAACCAATGCGCCTGCAAAGCCCACTACAACTTCGTAGTGGAATCTTGAAAAACTTCATCTTCAGCAGAATCAAGTGCCTGCTCAACATAGCTACTCATTTCTCCAACAGGAATTCCCGAATTAAATTTCCTCGAGGAGAGTTAGAAGCCTTAACCGAGTATCTCTGCCCGACAACATATTCCCTAGTGGTATCCCAAAACCTCAAGTTATGAACTGGACTAAGATTTTTAGCCCTTCTCAAAAGGATAGAATTCCCAAATAGATGTCTCCTGCCCAGTAGAGTCTCAAACAAGAAATTCCATAGGATAACTATTCCCCACACCTTTCTACTATAGGTCCTCATAATTGACCTCAACTCTCAGAATTGGCGCTCTCACTTAAGGTCCCGATAATTTACTCCAACCCGCAGAATTGGTCGCTCCAACTTAAGGTCCTCAGAATTGACATCTACTATGACTACGTGCCTACTAAAATACCTGGTTCCCATCCTATGATCAAAATAAAACGTTGGTCTCATATAGCTCATTCTTAGCATCAGTGTCGAAAACCTTTTTTTTAATGTTACTATTACCTAGTAATTTAATTAGACATGTGCCAAATTTTATCTTTTATTAAATAGCAACATCCAGAAATAAATAATAATTTAAACCATTAAGACAAACTGATAACTGAATCCAACATAGATGAATGATATAAATAAGATGACCAAATCAATTATCAGTTCAATAATAAAATCCAACAATATGTGAAATCATAACCTGGATACACAAGGTTACATAAATAAAATGGATACTAAATCTGAGTGACACATTTCTAAATGAGTACTGGAATAACATCCCTACACTAGGAATAAATGAACAAAGGGTCTATAGAAAAGTCATGTAACTTCCCCTTGAGATGTAGTTGCTCATCCATAGATAGAATCCTCAAATTGGTCGTTCTTCTGGCTGGACACCTAAAAGGTTTTGAAAAATATTTTAACATGGGTTAGAGCCCAAGTAAAACATTTTGAAAATATTTAGCAAGAAGTTAAATTTCAATAGTAAAATATGCATGTACACTCTTCATATTTAAGCTAGTGTCGCACTCACTTGAGGTATATCTCAGTCCTCATCTAATGTGAAAGCTGTAATAACTCGCGTAATTTTTGGGCTATTTTAATTAATTTAGTAAAATGGAGGAAAATAAAGTTTTTGATAAAATTATTTTTATTTCTCAAATATGTTGGTTATTATTTTTAAAGGCGAGAATTTCAAACGATTTCGAAATCGGAGTTAAAACGGATTTTAAAATGATTTTTAAATGTTTTAACTCTTGGAATTGTAAGTCGGCGAACATTAAGTAATTTTTAAGAGTTGTTTTGACTTCCAACTCTTCATTTATTTTCCTTATTTAAAGGAGTCTTTTGGATTCCAACTCTTCATTTGTTTGCATTATAAAATTAAGTCATGGGCAACCCTTTTGACCTACGTTTGGCACAAATTTTGGCAGCAAATATATTTTATATTCCTCTTCTTTTTATATATATTTTGGCCCTTGAGATTTGTGAGTTCCAACCTTAGATTAGAGGTGTTCTTGGGGCTATTTTGTTGGAGGTTCTTGGAGGAGCTTTTGTAGATCTTTTGAGTTGATCTTGAGGATGTGATCATTGGTTTCTCATCATGGTTTGAGGTATGGGGTTTTACACAATATGCTCCTTAAATCTTGCGAGTGTCATTCTCTTTGAATTCTTGTTTAATGTGACACCCCGACTAATTAAATACCGGGTAGCTACTCCTTTATAAAATTAATTCAAAATGCCAACTTGGCTCAGTTAATAGCATCACCGTCGAAAACATTTTATTATTTCTAACCACCCAGTATTTAAAAAGCAAGTAGCCAAATTTTAATTTAAGTCTGATTAACATGCAACAAGTGTAATGAAGAAATAAATAACATCATTCACCATATTGAAGTAAAACGAATAACCATCACAATAAAGTAAATCATAGTCTGGAGGAAACTCCTCACTACAATCCCATATCTGAAATAAATAAACTGAAACAATACATGCTAAAGTCTGAAAACTGAAATGTAAAAGATGCTCTAAATAGAAATGGGCAACATGCCCTACAACGGATAGATAGTGACTCTGGAATCCCAAAGATAGAAGCGTCTATAAGAAAATCCCTGTAGCTTCCACAAACAGCTACAGCTCGTCACCTGAATGAGAATCCTATGCTTGGTGTCCCTGTGGCTGGGCACCTAAAAATGGTTTTACAAAGAAAAAGAGATTTGAAAAGCAAACGGGTCAGAGCCCGAATGTGGAGTTATATTTTAAAAACCTGCAAGTTCTTTAAAAACATTTAAAACATTAAATGCAAAGTACATGTTAGGACGTACACTCGCATGATATTCTCACCTCTCGTCTAACTGTGCACTCCTAACGTAAGTACCCATCTATAACGACCCATACTACTAGCTAACTGACAACATAACTAGCTAGACT
This sequence comes from Sambucus nigra, assembly GCA_949130495.1. NCBI lineage: Eukaryota > Viridiplantae > Streptophyta > Magnoliopsida > Dipsacales > Adoxaceae > Sambucus > Sambucus nigra. The sequence goes on along the minus strand of OX422213.1, from coordinate 105,867,175 downwards.
GCCAAAGGTTCTATTCATATTACTCGGTTCCATTTAACATAACAACGCTCGTAATTAAATAGAGGTTTAACGTAAACTCAGTTACTAAATATGCCATTGATATAACTATCATTTAACTTATTATATATTTCAAAACAATACCGTACTATTTCACAACATTCACAAGAGGATTCCCATTATTATAATGTATATTATTCATATCATAAATATACGATACAAGCACCCCGCAATCTAAGTTGTAGTGCACACATACTCTGCTATCCATCCCGGTACATCACGTACATAAGGATCACATATTCCGAATCTCTCAGGAATAGTTCAGATAACACAAATCACAAATAGTGGAGGCGAACACAGTCACCATCACGTGGGTCACGCACATACCTACGCTCCCACGGTCAGCGGACTTATTAATATCACAATAAGTCTTTCTATGACCTATGTTCATCAAGGTACCAGTCTATATCCCCCCCGTAGGCACACAAGGATTAGAGGGTCCTAAGCGAACGCGAACCTCCCGTGATAGCAAGTATGGTAGGTATGTCATACACACAATCCATATACCAATACTAAGTAAACACACGTCTTAGTAATATCGTATTTTAATAAGGTATACTCTACATCTTAATACCATTATTCCGAACTTATATATTTCAAGTTCCCCGTTAATATAAAGTTAAATTGCCGACACGTCTCACGCCGTAGTCCCTTATCCTTAAAACCTATCTATAATAGATTATTAGGTTCCGATTATTCCCAAATATAACATCTTTATTCCTAAGGTCTTTACATCTGCTCCAAACCTTATTTCATCAAACTACACAATTTTACACTATTAACCCAAACGTTATCTCACTTATCGAATTTCAATAATCTAGAAAAATTCCTCGAATTGCATTCTAAATAAAGTCCACTATAATAATCACACCTACTGGTCTTCTTAAAGGGTGAGGGTATTCATAAAGTCTCTAAACATATTCTCCAAGGGTTACTACGATTAAAACCAAATTAAGGAAAACTTCACTCATTCTGGGAAGGTCGATCGATCGACCTATGAATATCGATCGATCGATTGAGTCGATCGATCGACTGATGAATATCGATCGATCGATCAAACAGGTATGGCTACGAACTGCTTCGTTTTACAGATTTGAAAACATCCCAAAACTTATTTTTAAAGCATGATTCTCGAATATAACGATATAGTAATGCCATATAATCGTCCTACAACATTTCTAACGTCCATAAATCAATATTTCAACAACTAAAGGCTACATATGGATCAATCTTCATCAAAAACCTAGTTTTCCAATTTATCTCAAGAACATTCATAAACTTCATCTTAAATCCGTTTTTGGTATAACAAAAGTCAGTAATTCTCTTAATATAATCTTCCAGTAACATTCTAAATGCAACCTATATCCCAAAATTTAAACTAATAACTCCAATCTTATGGGTTTTCATTATCTTCCAAGAACACATAAAGTTTTTGAATAATCTAACATGGAAGAAGCATTCTCCGAAATTTAAATGGAATAAATCACTTGCCTTGATTGTCTCTGGATTTGGTGTTGGATTTGTAATCTCTTTCTGCAGATTTTCTGCAGAATTCCTCCTCTTTCCCTTCCTCTCTAAGCTTTCTTCTTCCAAAGGTGGCTATGGTGGCTAGGGTTTCCTTTGGGAGAGTTGGAAGACTAAATGATAACCTACGTAGCTTTCTAGGTTAATAAGGGTTGGTTATGGGCCTAGTGGGTCTTATCCACATCAGATTTAATTAACCAAATTTTCGTCACTTTTAATTCCTCAAAACGTGAAATTACCAAAATACCCTTTAAGTTGCCGGTATGGCCTAAAAATACCCCGGGACCCAAACTATACCCCCGGCTAGTGTTTTCTGACTATTTCGACCCTTCCGGACGCGATGGCGCACTCAAAACGACCATACGGATTATAGATTTTAAATTCACTTTTATTATCAAAATATTATACCGTGACGCGGCGGTCCCACGCGTCTCAACAAAATTTCTAAAATGCCGTATATAAATCCCACGACAAATTTCATAATACCAAATACATATATAATCATATATGCACATAATCAAATACCAATACGCATCTCATTAGTATTTTAACCCGGATTAATTTCCAATTAATACGCATTTAATTAATTAATCCCATAAATAAATATAGCCAAAAGTACGGGGTATTACATACTTCCCCCCTAATAACTGAATTTCGTCCCGAAATTCAAAACTAGAAAGTACCTGCTAAAAATAGCTCTGGATAACGTTCGCGCATCTCATCCTCGCGCTCCCATGTGGACTCCTCAACATTGTGATGTCGCCACTGAACACGCACTAACAGGACTATCTTTGACCGCAGTTTCCTCTCGCTTCGATCCAAAATAGCAATTGGCCCCTCCTCGTAGGAGCTATCCGGCTGGAGATCGATGTCCTCCACAGAAATGTGAGAATGAGCCAAATCATCTCTAAGGTATTTCCTCAGCGAGGAAATATGGAACACGTCGTGAATCCGATGCAAGTGCTCCGGTAGTCCAAGTCTATATGCAACCGGTCCGATCCGCTCAATAATAGGAAACGGCCCCACATACCTCGGTGCCAACTTCCCCTTCTTCCCGAATCGCATAATCCCCTTCATCGGAGATACCCTGAGCAGAACCTGGTCCCCCACTTGGAACTCCTTGAAAAACCTCTTCGCATCAGCATAACTCTTCTGCCTGTCTTGAGCTACCCGAATGCGACTCCGAATCAACTCAATCCTTGCCGAAGTATCCTGAATAACTTCCGGCCCAAGTAGTTTGTTGTCCCCCACCTCCAACCAACATGCTGGGGAATGACAAGGCCTACCGTACAATGCCTCAAACGGAGCCATGCCAATAGTGAACTGATAGGAGTTGTTGTAAGCAAACTCCACCAGTGGAAGGTACTGCTCCCATCCACCCCCGAAGTCAATAATGCACATGCGTAGCATGTCCTCCAACATCTGATTGGTGCGCTCTATCTGCCCATCGGTCTGCGGATGATAAGCCGTACTCAACCGCAATTCCGTGCCCATGGCCTCCTGGAAACTTTCCCAAAACCTCGAAACAAATATCTTGTCTCTGTCAGACACGATATTTAGGGGCACACCGTGAAGTCTCACAATCTCTGAAATGAAGAGCTGGGCATACTGTCCCGTAGTGTAGTCAGTCCTTACGGGTAAGAAGCGAGCGACCTTGGACAACCTATCCATAATTACCCAAACGGAGTCGTGACCCCTCTGCGACGTAGGCAACCCCGTGACAAAATCCATGGATATGCTCTCCCACATCCACACCGGAACCTCCAACGGCTGTAGCAATCCTGCTGGTCTCTGATGATCCACTTTTACAGGCTGACAAGTGGCGCATTTCGAGACAAACTCAGCGATATCTCTCTTCATACCGCTCCACCAATACTGGCGTCTCATGTCTTGGTACATTTTGTCCCCTCCGGGATGTACCGCAAACCGTGAGCCGTGCGACTCTGCCATAACATCGTGTCGCAATTCTTCCCCTTCCGGAACTACCAATCTCCCATTGAAGCGTAATCCCCCGTCTGAGCTAACGGTATAGGACTCGCCTCCCTCTGCTAGTAATCGAACTATCTGCTCCGGACAGAACGAATCATTAGCCTGTGCCCGTACTACCTTCGTGACAATCTACGGTGTAACGGTCATCACAGACATGAAAGATCGGGCCACTGCATCCTGGTGTCCCAATTCCTTCCACTTAGCCTTCCACACCTCTGCCACCTCATCTGCTGGTCTACGGCTCAACGCGTCTGCTACCACGTTAGCCTTACCTGGGTGATACTGGATGTCGAACTGGTAGTCCTTCACAAACTCAAGCCACCTACGCTGCCGCATATTCAATTCCTTCTGCGTGAACAGATACTGTAGGGACTTGTGGTCCGTGAATAGTTAGAAATTCTCCCCCAAAAGATAGTGCCTCCAAATCCGTAGGGCAAATACCACTACCGCCAACTCCAAATCATGCATGGGGTAATTCTTCTCATGAGGCTTAAGCTTACGGGAAGCATAAGCTATGGCATGTCTCTCCTGCTGCAATACACCTCCCAGTCCTTGTAAAGACGCATCGGTGTAAACCAAATACTCAACTCCCGGTCTCGGTAATGCTAACACAGGTGCTGAGGTCAATTTGTCCTTCAATTCATCGAATGCCAACTGACAGGCATCACTCCAGATGTAGGGCACACCCTTACGAGTCAGATGTGTCAAAGGACCTGCTGTCTCCGAGAAACCCCGAATAAACCTCCTGTAGTATCCTGCTAGACCCAAGAAACTACGAATCTCAGTCGGTGTCGTGGGCTGTCCCCACTCCCTCACCGCTGATACTTTCCCCGGATCAATAGATATTCCCTGGTCGGAAATGATATGTCCCAAAAACTGGACTTCCTTCAGCCAAAACCCGCACTTCTCATATTTTGCATACAACTCGTTCTGACGAAGTGTCTGCAATACCTGCCTCAAATGCTCGGCGTGCTCCTCCTCTGTCTGGGAGTAAACCAGAATGTCATCAATGAAGACAATGACAAACTGATCTAGGAACTCCCTGAACACTCTGTTCATCAAGTCCATAAACACAGCTGGAGCATTGGTCAAACCAAAAGGCATAACCCGAAACTCGTAAGAACCATATCTCGACAAGAACACAGTCTTCGAGACATCCTCCTCCCGAATACGTAAGTGATGGTATCCCGATCTCAAATCAATCTTCGAGAAGAAAGAAGCTCCTCTCAACTGGTCGAATAAGTCATCGATTCGAGGCAACGGATACTTATTCCGTATCGTGACCTTATTCAACTCTTGGTAGTCCACACACAATCTCAGTGAACCGTCCCTCTTCTTCACAAACAAAACTGGAGCGCCCCAAGGTGAGGTACTCCTGCGAATAAAGCCCTGCCCTAACAGCTGCTCTATCTGATCCCGTAACTCTCGCATCTCAGCTGGAGCCATACGGTACGGTGCACGTGCTATAGGTCTCGTACCCGGTAGCAAATCAATAATGAAGTCTATCTCTCGACTGGGTGGTAAGCCTGGTATCTCCTGAAACACATCTGAATACTCCCTGACAACCGGGATCGAATCTAAAGGAATAACAACCTCCTTAGAGGTATCCTCCTCTATGTAATACAGATGAGCGGTCGATCCTCCCTCTGGGCGAGGCATCGCCACTATAAACATCTCTTGCCCCGAAATGGCAAAAACAATGCTCCCGCTGAAGCAATCAATCATAGCCCTATATGCTACGAGCCAATCCATACCGATGATCACATCGTGAACATGCATGTCTAACACTAACATGTCTGCAGGCAATACCAAACCACCGATCTCTACCCCCACTCCCCGGCATATAAAGAAAATAAGTGACCCACTCCCTAATGGTGAGTCGACACACGTCACTGTGCTCTCTGCCGTAGCTAACAATCCTAACAGCTTTCGCGAAGTGTGTAGCAATAAAACAGTGTGTAGCACCCGTATCAAATAACACCCGACCCATAGTGCCATTGATAGGAAACGTACCCTCGATCGCGGGCGGTGCCTGTGGAACTGCAGCCTGGTGAACGTTGTAGACACGTCCATACTGTAGCTTCCCCTGCTGAGCTGGGACTGCTGGAATGGGTGGCAATGCTGCCATCTGCGGCGGTGCAGGAAGAGCGGCGGGAAACATAGGTCTCTGTGGCTCCTGGCGAGCACCCTGCTGCTGCTGCTGTGGGGTCCTGCCCCTATCAGGACAATCCTGCTTCTTATGGCCAGTCTTGCCACAAGTAAAGCACTTCCCTGGGAAATTCCCTCCCCTCTGCCCCTGCTGTCCCCGGCCCTGGTGGCCGTTACCATTCCTCCCTTGGCCCTGATGAAACTACTGCCCATTCTGTCCCTGTTGGCCCTGATGGCCCTGGCGGAAACCTCCCTGTCCCTGCCTGTAGTTCCCTGACCGAAACCTCTTATTGTCCCCCTACTGGGTACCCTGCTCAGTCTGTCTCTGCCCCTGACCGGTTTGTGCCCCGCTGGCACTACGTCCTCCAGTCCTGCCCTGATGGCTAGACTCCCCCGACCGCTTGCCCTCGGCCATATGAAAACGGTGGTCCTGGCAGTGTAATAATGCAGCGTTAACCACATCAGAATACGTGGCCAACGATAGGTTCCCTAGCAGATGCTGACGGATTCTCCAATTCAACCCGTCGGTGAACTTCTCTATCTTCTTCTTCTCTGTTGGAATCTCGTCTGGAACGATATTCAACAGGTTAGTAAACTCGGCCTCATACTCAGCCACTGTCTTGCCCTCCTGCTTCAAACTCATCAGCTTCCTCCTCATCTCTGTATGAACTGCGGACGGAAAGTACTTGCGGTCGAACCGCACCCAGAACTCCTGAATCGTGAGGGTATCCCTCTCCTCCGCAGTGGTAATAGACTCCCACCACTGTAGTGCAGATCCCACTAGCTTGAAGGTAGCTAGCACTTGTTTCTGAACCTCTGTGCACTCATGCATCCTCAAATGCCTCTGCATGTCTTTCCTCCATTGGCTCGAGACAACCACATCTGAGCTACCTGCAAACTCTGGCGGATGCGCTTTCTGAAAAGCGTCACGTACACGCTCCCAAGCAGATGGGAATGCATCAACCTGTGCTGGCGCGACAACCAGCGCCTGAGGCGGTGCCTGCTGAATCACGGCGATCGCGGCATTTACCGCTTGGGCTACTATAGCAGCAACCTCAGCGGCGTTCAACATACCCTGAACTGGAGCGGGCTGGGGTTCGGGCGTTGCATTCCTGGGAACTCGTCGTGCACGTCGTGGAGGCATCTGAAATAAGAACAAAGTTTATAAGTTCACGGTTATAAACTTAATATAGCTGAAGAACGAAGCATACACAAAAAGAGTACAACAGTCCTAAAATATAGGGCTCTATATCAAAGAAAACGTAGCGGAAACATAATAGCCGTACAGATCCTAAAGGACACTAGAACCTGATGCTCTGATACCACCTGTGACACCCCGACTAATTAAATACCGGGTAGCTACTCCTTTATAAAATTAATTCAAAATGCCAAGTTGGCTCAGTTAATAGCATCACTGTCGAAAACATTTTATTATTTCTAACCACCTAGTATTTAAAAAGCAAGTTGCCAAATTTTAATTTAAGTCTGATTAACATGAAACAAGTGTAATGAAGAAATAAATAACATCATTCACCATATTGAAGTAAAACGAATAACCATCACAATAAAGTAAATAATAGTCTGGAGGAAACTCCTCACTACAATCCCATATCTGAAATAAATAAACTGAAACAATACATGCTAAAGTCTGAAAACTGAAATGTAAAAGATGCTCTAAATAGAAATGGGCAACATGCCCTACAACTGATAGATAGTGACTCTGGAATCCAAAAGATAGAAGCGTCTATAAGCAAATCCCTGTAGCTTCCACAAACAGCTACAGCTCGTCACCTGAATGAGAATCCTATGCTTGGTGTCCCTGTGGCTGGGCACCTAAAAATGGTTTTACAAAGAAAAAGAGATTTGAAAAGCAAACGGGTCAGAGCCCGAATGTGGAGTTATATTTTAAAAACCTGCAAGTTCTTTAAAAACATTTAAAACATTAAATGCAAAGTACATGTTAGGACGTACACTCGCATGATATTCTCACCTCTCGTCTTACTGTGCACTCCTAACGTAAGTACCCATCTATAACGACCCATACTACTAGCTAACTGACAACATAACTAGCTAGACTGCCAAAGGTTCTATTCATATTACTCGGTTCCATTTAACATAACAACGTTCGTAATTAAATAGAGGTTTAACGTAAACTCATTTACTAAATATGCCATTGATATAACTATCAGTTAACTCATTATATATTTCGAAACAATACCGTACTATTTCACAACATTCACAAGAGGATTCCCATTATTATAATGTATATTATTCATATCATAAATATACGATACAAGCACCCCGCAATCTAAGCTGTAGTGCACACATACTCTGCTATCCATCCCGGTACATCACGTACATAAGGATCACATATTCCGAATCTCTCAGGAATAGTTCAGATAACACAAATCACAAATAGTGGAGGCGAACACAGTCACCATCACGTGGGTCACGCACATACCTACGCTCCCACGGTCAGCGGACTTATTAATATCACAATAAGTCTTTCTATGACCTATGTTCATCAAGGTACCAGTCTATATCCCCCCCGTAGGTACACAAGGATTAGAGGGTCCTAAGCGAACGCAAACCTCCCGTGATAGCAAGTATGGTAGGTATGTCATACACACAATCCATATACCAATACTAAGTAAACACACGTCTTAGTAATATCGTATTTTAATAAGGTATACTCTACATCTTAATACCATTATTCCGAACTTATATATTTCAAGTTCCCCGTTAATATAAAGTTAAATTGCCGACACGTCTCACGCCGTAGTCCCTTATCCTTAAAACCTATCTATAATAGATGATTAGGTTCCGATTATTCCCAAATATAACATCTTTATTCCTAAGGTCTTTACATCTGCTCCAAACCTTATTTCATCAAATTACACAATTTTACACTATTAACCCAAACGTTATCTCACTTATCGAATTTCAATAATCTAGAAAAATTCCTCGAATTGCATTCTAAATAAAGTCCACTATAATAATCACACCTACTGGTCTTCTTAAAGGGTGAGGGCATTCATAAAGTCTCTAAACATATTCTCCAAGGGTTACTACCATTAAAACCAAATTAAGGAAAACTTCACTGATTCTGGGAAGGTCGATCGATCGACCTATGAATATCGATCGATCGATTGAGTCGATCGATCGACTGATGAATATCGATCGATCGATCAAACAGGTATGGCTACGAACTGCTTCGTTTTACAGATTTGAAAACATCCCAAAACTTATTTTTAAAGCATGATTCTCGAATATAACGATATAGTAATGCCATATAATCTTCCTACAACATTTCTAACGTCCATAAATCAATATTTCAACAACTAAAGGCTACATATGGATCAATCTTCATCAAAAACCTAGTTTTCCAATTTATCTCAAGAACATTCATAAACTTCATCTTAAATCCATTTTTGGTATGACAAAAGTCAGTAATTATCTTAATATAATCTTCCAGTAACATTCTACATGCAACCTATATCCCAAAATTTAAACTAATAACTCCAATCTTATGGGTTTTCATTATCTTCCAAGAACACATAAAGTTTTTGAATAATCTAACATGGAAGAAGCATTCTCCGAAATTTAAATGGAATAAATCACTTGCCTTGATTGTCTCTGGATTTGGTGTTGGATTTGTAATCTCTTTCTGCAGATTTTCTGCAGAATTCCTCCTCTTTCCCTTCCTCTCTAAGCTTTCTTCTTCCAAAGGTGGCTATGGTGGCTAGGGTTTCCTTTGGGAGAGTTGGAAGACTAAATGATAACCTACGTAGCTTTCTAGGTTAATAAGGGTTGGTTATGGGCCTAGTGGGTCTTATCCACATCAGATTTAATTAACCAAATTTTCGTCACTTTTAATTCCTCAAAACGTGAAATTACCAAAATACCCTTTAAGTTGCCGGTATGGCCTAAAAATACCCCGGGACCCAAACTATACCCCCGGCTAGTGTTTTCTGACTATTTCGACCCTTCCGGACGCGATGGCGCACTCAAAACGACCATATGGATTATAGATTTTAAATTCACTTTTATTATCAAAATATTATACCGTGACGCGGCGGTCCCACGCATCTCAACAAAATTTCTAAAATGCCGTATATAAATCCCACGACAAATTTCATAATACCAAATACATATATAATCATATATGCACATAATCAAATACCAATACGCATCTCATTAGTATTTTAACCCAGATTAATTTCCAATTAATACGCATTTAATTAATTAATCCCATAAATAAATATAGCCAAAAGTACGGGGTATTACATTTAATTGAACTCATATTTGAATTGATAAATTCATTGAAATCTGGAAAATAATTGTTGAAATTATTTTGATTCATGTGGTATCATTATATTGTTATTGAGCACGTTGTCATGAGATTTTAATATGGCACGGATGTTGAGTACCCACCCAAATACCTATTCCCGGGCTATGGCTTGATAAATCATATGCGAATGGGGTGAGGCCTGGTGACCCATTGATGTGTTGTTGAGAAATATATTGATAAAATTCTATTGAGATTTGCATTTGATTTGAATATTCGTACTCGTGCTGTTACGCTTTATTCATCGCTAAAATATATTTGTTGAGCATCTTTCTTGTCGTATTGTATACTTCCCCATATTTTCTTTAGTTGGCAGGTTAGCATGGATTTGAGCGCTATGGACCAATTGAGATTATTTTAGCGAGGATTATTTGGGAAGAATTTTTAATACAATTTGGAAGACTTGTATTTATTTATTTTGATGTATAGAGCATTGGAGTTTTATATTAGTTGTTGTATTTATTCGAAAGATTTGTTGTATTGTATTTGAAGAGATTTGAGATTAGTGGTTTTGTTTTATTGTGAGAATTAGATGCTCTATACCTTGTTAGTTGTGGATTTCATTTATTTTATCGATAGTGGCGCTCCATTCGCTCTCCCCGGACGGGCGGGGATGTTACACAAGCCTAATGCTTGCCTGGTAGCCTTCCTATTTAAGCTACCCGACCTAACTAGCTGTATCACACATATTGCCACCACACTACTCTAACCCGAGTATTCTTACTTTGATTATTAAGTTATCTACTCAATAACTTAATAATAATTTTAACTATTTTAAATGATACAACGTTCACACTATTTAGATAAACAATCCTCTTTTTAAATCATTTAACTTTCACACTAGTTATATAAGAAATAACCTTTTTAAATCATATAACTTTCACACTAGTTATATAGGAAATAAATTTACACTTATATATTAATCCCTTATACAATTATCTACTCATATTATATATGTACTAGTAACTACAACATTTACACACATATCGCGTATAATAACCATCCATTCCCAAGTAATAACTCATCGGATGCTTTGTCTGAAATGCTATCATGTTCCATGCATGCTCACTATAACCCGACCACCTTAAGTCGGACTACCTCACACCGAACTTCAGCAAAAATATCTCAAACATAGTGTAGGGAGTAATATTTCCCTCGAAAGTAAAACTGAATCATACCCAAAGCATCTCACCTCAGAAATAAATTACACACTAAAAATCCTGGACGATATGACTTGCGAACTATACTCTCCCTGCTCCTCAATCCAAGGGATTCACCCACATCGCGCAACCTCCTATGATAGCACTAGATGGGTATGTATTCCTATAAATATCATTCGCACTGATATCTATAGAGCATACAAATATATATACTATCACACATAACCGTATACATATATCTAATAAAGTTCGGCTAACCCATGCCAAATACCCATATCACTAGCCCAAAATACCCAAGTCTATATCCCGACTTGTAATTTAATTAATCACATATTAACTATTTCTCATTCAAGTCGTATCACCCAACTACAGTACCCAAACTCACTAATTTGGTCCGTATCTTCATTCTCTTAAAATTTATTACAAAAAATCCTACGATTTAGTTTAACACCCCTTGTTAAATTTAATATTCAATAATTTATTATATAACTCTATAATAAATTAAACCGTCTACCCCGTGCCTAACTCTTGTAGAACTCCGCCTAAAAATATTCGAGTCACAACCCCGACTCTTTATTTCATAAGTATTTACTTACATTCATATTTTTATTAAAGATACTAAGCACATCTCAATCCATCATGTATCCTAATTTCATCCGAAATTTTCATTCGAATCCGTTCATATATTTTCGATTGTTGTTCATCCTAAACACTCCTAAATCCATACCCCGAATTCATTCCCATCCAATTCTAAGGTAAAAAATAATGTTCCTTAATATTTTCTAGAGTCCCACACTCATCTACGGACATCCCTAAATAATTCAAATTTGATTTCTCACAAAGTATTTCAGTTTCAGAGACCCTTCCGTAATAAATTCATAACTAATTAAAAAAATCAAAAAATATGAAACTAACAGCCACACGTTTGTAACAAAAATATATATCTCCATGTTCGAAACCTAGGGTCGTTCGAACAAGATAAAATTCTCGTTCGAACGAGATATTAATCTTGTTTGAATGACTTTCAATGTCATTCGAACGACCTTCTGCGCTCAACCACTTCTCCTTCTCCCCCACGGCGCTTGTTTCTACTATTAACGAACCAAAAACCTTCAAAATATCTTAATAGAACGCAACCAAAACCTTCCCAACATTTTTTATTCATTTAAAACAATTTAAAATCATCCTCTTTACCTTTAACCACCACTGAATCATCTCGGCATATTTTTATTCATCGATATGGGTTTTGGTACGGTTTGTTCAACCTTCCTCCTAGATTTAATTACGACATCCTCAAACCATGAACCTGGCGTCTATATTTTTAATCTACACATGATTTAAACAATGTTTTATCCCAATTAATCATCAATTTCAGATTTAATCTGCACAATATTCTCAAATTCCCCAAACCCATTTTCATATGATAACCCACTCCCAAAACTGTATTTCTTTATCACACCCACTATGATATGAATTGCAGTACTTCTGATTTCCTTCGATGTAGACAAATATTTGACGAAGAACATGCCCCTCTTTTTGGTTTGGCTCCCAACAGCTCTCCCAATTTCTCCCTCTTTTCTGCTATGAAAAACTTGGATTTTATTGTTGAGTTGTGTCTTCTAGAATCTCCCCGATGTAGGTTTTATATCAGTAATCCCAAAATTAAGCTTATGGGCTAAGCCCAAATGACTCGAACACCACCGTCTGAGCCCGGTTATGCCTAAAAATGCCTCGAGACCCAATTACTTCCCCTGGGTATTTTTTATGAATATCGCGACCTATTCGGAATCAACTGTGCACTCAGAATCGTCATTAGATTTCATTTACTAAAATATTCAACCTCGACTAAAAATTACGACACATGTAATTTTATAAATACCTGAATTAATTAAATTTCCATTCACTAATTTAATTAAATCCTCCAGATAATTTAAATTCTATCTCACAAAATTAATTAAATTTTGTAACCTCATAGATATGGCATGTTAATTTGGAGGTGTAGTAGCTGAAGACGAGACAAAACTACAAAAAAAAATCAACTCGATCAGACAGTCGAATAAATTTTTTATGGTTTGTGTTTGAGTAGGACTCAAATTCTTTTTGGTATATAAACATAAAGTAATGGGTTCTGTACTTTTAAAACACAATTTAGCCTTCTCCAAAATTAGTAGCCTCCTATATTTTCATCTTCTTCCATCTACAAAATCCTAGCCCTGTTTAAACCAAGATTTCGGTCCATGATTGGAAGGCTTATTTGGTCTTTTAGCAAGTTGGGAATAGAACGAGTTTTGATTGTTTTTGTGAGATGAACACAACAGTGTAATCCGAATTTTTGAGGCAGAATCTTATGTGTTTCTTGTGGTGATTTTTAAGGTACAGGGCTTACGCAATATGCTCCTTAAATCTCTCGAGATTAGTCATTTTGTTACTCATTTATTTGTACTCATATTGTTGATATCATGACGTTTATTAGAATCTATAATATTGATTCAATTGAGATATTTTATTTGTTGATGGGAATGGCATCATGAAATTTTTATATGGCATGGAGAATTATCACCCACCAATAGTCCAAAAGTCCAATAGCGAGGATGAGGCTTTACGAAGCTTAAGTGAGGTGAGGTGACGCCTGGTGACTTATTGATGCGTTATTGAGAAATTAAATTGGTATAATGCACGAATGTCGCATTGGAATTAAATTCAGATTCGTCTTGTTACATTTTATTCACCGTTATTGTTTTGAGCATTTATTCTTGTCATATTGTGTACTTCCCCATATTTTTCCTTTAGTGGAAGGTTAGCATGGATTTGGATGCTATGAATTTTGGAGGATTTTATTTTGTTTTGTTTAGATTGGGAATGTAACTAGTTGGAGAGCTTAGCATTATTATCAGAGGAATTAAATTGTTATTATTTTGGAGGTTTAAATTTGGATTGGATGTTATGTAATTTTGGATTCGTTATATTTATTTTAGAGGTTTAATCGTTGTAGTGCCTCGTGTTTTTCACTGGGTGTTACATCGACCCTTAAAATTGGTCACTCTCACTTAAGGTCCTCAGAATTAACCTCAACCCTCAAAATTGGTCGCTCCAACTTAAGGTCCCCAGAATTGCCTTCGACACGCAAAATTAGTCACTCTCAACTAAGGTCTTTAGAATTGACCTAGACCCTCAAAATTGGTCTCTCCTACTTAAGGTCCTTAGAATTGACCTCGATCCTTAGAATTGGTCGATCTCTACTTAAGGTCCCCATAATTGACCTCGACCCTCAGATTTGGTCGCTCTCACTTAAGGTCCTCAAAATGACCAGGACCCTTAGAATTGGTCGCTCCCGTTTAAGTTCCTCAGAATTGACCTTGACCCTCAGAATTGGTCGCTCCAACGAAACGTCCTCAGAATTAACCTCGACCCTCATTCATACATCACACCAAGTTGCAAGTTCCAAAAAAAAAATTTCAATTTTTTTGTTTTTCTCTTGAAACTAACCTTACAATAGACCCGTGTTAAAAAAACTAAGTAAAAATACATTTTGTAACTATTTTTAAAAAATCCATAAAAAATCGCTCAAAATACGTTATTTATAAGGGTCTACGCCAGTATTTTTTGTGGATTTTTTTAAAAATAGCTACAAAATGTATGCTCACTTAATTTTTTTGACTATGGGTTGAATTCCAAGATAAAAAAAAATGGCAAAAATATTTCTTAGGGCCAAGAACTAGGAGTGATGTATACAGCATGATGTAGGTGAGCCTTCCTCTCTCTCTCTCTCTCTCTATCTATCTCTATCTCTCTGTGTGTGTGTGTGTGTGTATATATATATATATATATATATATATATATATATATATATATGCTTCCATGTTAGTGGTTCTTATAAACACAATCTCAATGTATATGTTTTAGATACATTAATATTTACATTTAGGTTATATTTATGAGGAACACTAACATAGAGGCACTGTTTGAATGGATTTATTTAGCATACTATTATTATAAAAAAAGTGTCGTACTGAGTCCACAAAGCTCCCACTTGACCCCAGGGTTTGGAAGAGGTGAATGTCGAGTAGTCTTACTTCCGTATATGGAGAGGCTACTCTCATGTCTTGATCCCAAAACCAATTGCATCTTGGGCAAGAGACTTCCCATCGCACTTAGATATAATTGCATTTTTATCATAATGTTTGGTTTGATGTTCAATGTTGGATCCATTGTTTGAAAATTCTTACAGACTTTAATTTCCATATGCCAACTAACAAATTGAGCCTTGTGTGAAGATCCAGTTTTCTTACCTAATAAGCCATTAGACTACGGTCGCCTTCTAGTTATCTCGATAGGCACTGGGTCATCGAAACTATAAAAGATGTACGATGCTAAACTGGCATCCAATTGGGGAATTCTAGGTTGGTCAATTCATGGAGGATCCATTCCAATAGTAGATGTATATAGCCAAGAAAGTACAGACACGGTTAATTTCCATATTTGTGTGGTGTTTCAATCCCTTCATTCAGAAGACAATTACCTTTTTTTTGGTGAAATGTAAGCATAAAGATAATTTCCTTAGAAACCAAGATGATACATTAGCAGGTACAGTCTCTTCCGTTGATATTTCAAAAAAAGAAAACATAGACGAGATTTCTATAATCGGCGAAGAATTATTAAAGAAACTTATTTCAACGATTAATTTGGAGATATGTATCAGTCAACCCATAAAAAATAGTGGATCCAATGAGGATGCTCTCAAAAGGTTTTCTAAACAACTTTCGAATGACGAGAAACTTCGCGAGAAAACGATGGTTGCAATTATAGGGAAGATTTAAGCAACTCAAATTCACGAGTAATAGCAGCTCTTTGTCATATTTGTTTGTTGGTAAAATAAATTATGAATGATTGACTTATTGCACCAGTAAGATTTGGGTTTGTATATCAATAAGGAGAGAAAAAAATGAATGAGAAATCTATGTCCCAAAAGAAAAATATCCAATAACATGTTCAATTCTATGCCTTTTACAAATAATAAAAAATAGGCCTAGTAAATAACCTTCTTATTTCATTATCAGAGTCACAATCTCAATTAGAAATGTCAAAAATATTAAAATTCATAAAAATAATGAAATCAATCATATACTACATATTACAATGTCTGTTTAATATCTTAAAGGAGTTTATTCTTTATCAACAATTCCATGGAGTATATTTATAAATGGAAAATTGTACAACTACATCGTACCATCATCAAACCCGAGCTAGGCATTTTGTTAAAACCTAGATGGAATCGTGATAACGTACAGACTTCAATATGGTGTAAATGTCAAATAATTAGAACTAAATTGTATAGATTGAGTGAAATAAGTTTAGATCAAAAGCCAATACATATAAACCCAAGGTAACTACATGTACCGACCCAAGCCAAAAATACAGATAGATCCAAGACAACAACATATATAGACCTAATCCAACAACATATATAGATCCTAAAACATCATCACTATGTGTAGAGTTTAAACATAAAAGGTTTAGATAAGATACTTGTTGTAGAGAGCGAAAAGGTGGATTATTAAAATCGAATCGAACAAAAAAGTGAGGCACCTTGTGAAACAAAATAGTTTCTTAACTCCTGTCATCAGTATATGAAAAACACAAACCCACTTAAATATAGCAAAAAAATTAGTAAAACATTGGAATAGTTAGAAACACATAAGATAAAATTAAAAAAAAAACTACTAATTAATTTTCCTATAAGTTGTTTTCTTTATTTTGAAAGAAACCTCCATAAGCACCAATATTAAACATGTGTGATACAGTACATGATTAGTTAATTAAGATTCAGTAGGGAAAAACTATGGAATAATCCCATTCTAACAAATGAGCAATCAAGAGGTTTACATATACAAGAAGTTAAGATTAAATAAAGCAAAAAATGCCCAATTGTTCTATGAACACACAAAATTAGATGAGAACGTGATTTTTGAATGAATGAGAAGACAATCCTAAATATAATTGATTTCAAGAATACACTATGACCATAAGAATAAGATTTTAACGATGTTTACACAGATTTGAGAGAATATTTAGGCAATCAAGTATACATGCATTTAAATATGTAATTTTAAACCTTAATATGAAAAATATAATATACATACATACAAATATAATATACTCTCTCCAATATATAAGGCTTTTGAGGTCGTCATTTTGGTTCATCATTGTAGAACTTTCCAACATTGCATTAGCCATTTGAGAGTTATTAATTTTATTGACAATTCCGGTGAAAAGGAAAATGATGATGACTAGGGTTAACTAAGTTTGGTGTATTAGCCATTAGAGGGGTGTGAGATTTAGGAAATGAGTAAAGTCAGTTTGGTTCTTTCAACGAAATAAAATAGGGAAATAGCAAGTTTGGTCGTCCCAAACAAAAAACAAATGAGACAGCTTGGGTAAAGTTACTATAATCATACAAATTTTTAGTGATTATATGCACAAGCCCATCTGATTTTCTATTTTTACTATGTTGTATGGGACCACACACTAAGCCATCTCAAATTATATAGGTATAAGGGACATTTTACTCATACAGTCTTATTTTATGCTTTTTGAGACCAAGAAATTATTTGTACTAAATAATTTGGTCCTAGCAGATAATTGTTTTGCGGTGCATGAGATACCCTCTTGATTGACTTATAAAATTTTGTTTCCACCAATAAACATGATCAGTGGATTACTTATAATCGGGGGTAAGATGCAAAATAAGCTAAGCTTAATAATTAAGGACTAATTATATGTTGTTAAAGTCGATTAACAACAAATTGACTTGAACAAGAGGGTATGGGAAGCTTAGTGTGGGGAATCATATTATAAACCATAATCAACTTTGTTAACAAGACCACAGTATATCCGAGTGATTTCAGACATAATTAAGTTGGTGCAGTAACTATTTAGTAGAATTAAATATAATTAAATGAAGGAATGAAATACATTACGGTAAATTGTAACTAGGTATTTTTTAGTATTGATTTATAGCCAATTTAACTCTTTGTCTTAGGTTACTAGTTTATCCCATATACCCAAGTATTTAGGTTCAGATTCTCAAGAAACCCAGTTTGACTACAACCCACATTTTGTACTTGCGTATAAAGGTGTGGTTTAAATACATTATTTAATGGTGAGAGAAAATACTACTCACATTTTCGTGAAGAGGGCTAGAGAGAGACCACCAAATCTCATTCATAAGCAAAGGCTTTCTTCTTAAAAAGTGTCCACCAACCTCCCTAACTTTTAGGTAGATCATATAGTAGAACATCCTACCATTCAGAAGGTTTAAATAAGTTTTTGGAGATCCAAAACAATGCAGCCCCATCATGTATAAATATTTTTCCCCATCAAATTACAACTGGATCCGCAAAGGTATTATGTTCTAAATCTTAGGCTTGTTCTCCAAGCGTAATTTTGGTTTAAGCTCTTTCCTATGCTTAATTAATCAAAGATCCATGGCTATAATTTTTTATTCCATGCATATTCATCCCCAACATTTATATCTCTTGTCTTGATTTCGTTTATGGATTTCTATATTTAATATTTTTCATATAGTATATTGTTTCGGTGGATGGAGGTGCCATTGTACACAACATTTAGGTGGTCATAATCTTGAATTACAATAAAGTTATCATGATTATGATATGAATCAAGCAAATTAAGAGTGGAGACTGATAAATCATTCCATGCCACCCAACCCTTATGCGATGTTTTTTTTGTCCTTTTATTCATTACACACACACATGCACACACACATAAAGGATCTCATGCATACCATCTGTGCGAACCATTTTTTTAAAATAGTAAAAAAATATTTTGGGGTTGATTTTTTAAACGATTTTTAAACATTTATGTAGGACCATAAAAAAAATTCATCTCAAAATGAATTGTTTTTCAAATTTAAACATATCGATCAAAATTTGTGAGTTCATAAGTTGTTAAAAACTGACAAAATTTGATTGATTATTTCATAATAGCAAAAGAACTCATTTTGAGTCGAATTTTTTATGGTCCTACTGAAATGTTTAAAAAAAAATTGCCCAAAATTTTTTTTTTTACTATTTTATCAAAAATGGTCCGTGTGAGCGGTATACAAACTGGGATATGCATGTGAACCTCTCTCTCTCTCTCTATATATATATATATATATATACTTTGTTTTTTTATGAAAATGTTAAATACATTTTATATTTTATCCATATTAATAGTAATTGAATTTAATATTTATACTACAAATTAAAAATTTTAATATATTTTTTATGCACTAAAGATAGAGCTACAATCACAATTTTGACAATAGATCATTATAATTTAAATGTCATTGAATTTATTTTTTAGGAATATAGTACATTGCAGAATAAAGTTTACAATGCCATCTTTACAAATTAAATTTGTCATGAAATTTTTTAAATTTGAGTTCCAATTTGGAAATCGATGATGGTGAACTACAATTTCGACTGGTGATGTGCATCAGTGACCATAGACCAGAAGTAGCTAATGGTGGATTTGGTAAAATTATAATATGATAACATAACATTCTTAATATAAAGATAACAACGATATTTTTTTTAAATAAAAAGATATTATATTAAGTACAAAATTATCAAATAAGTCAACATACTTCAATTCTTTAATAAATCTTTTTCAATCGATAAGTGAATTTATCCATTAATATTGATTGAGATGACTTGAAAATCATTAAAATTTTGATGTTATTCCTTATTTATGTCATTTATAATTTCATCATTCTCATTATCACTCTCATAATTTGAAAAAGTTTCACACACATGGTTATTTTCATTACTATTTGTATCGCTATCTTCTTTATCACGAAATGCTTTTACATTTTCTCTTTACAACTTTTAAATATACTTATTAAGTGACCTTAATGATATGCCCAAAGTTCACCTTCCTACTCAGAGACACTCACCTCGGCATGTCTCACAGCCGAGGTGGTAGAAGCTCAGGATAACCGTCAGTAATAGTCTCTCATAAGGTCGGCCCTGGCAGACGTAGCAGCAACCCCAATACATCAACCTTGGCCGGGCGTCAGCCGAGGTCAGCAATGACATGGGTTCAACCAACCATCAACATTAGCCACAGTCGATGTTACATTTGATCACCCAAAGTCATCAAAGCCTTAGGGGCTCAATCATCAAGAGGTATGTCATGATCGGCCCAGGCCGACGTTACACCTCATATCCAACCTCGACCAGCCATCCTGGCCAAGGTCTTCATGGATGTTGATCTCAAACAAGGCAAGGGTCGGATCTCACCAACCTCGTACTCGTCTAGGCCGAATTTCACACTAATCAAAGACAACCGAGCATTTACATACATATGTATGACTTGGAACACGTGGACAAATCTATTATAACTGAATCATTTCCATCACGTGAGGGAATATTGAGGTCATCATTGTTTAGTTAAGATCAGTTAGGTATCATCCTGACACTGGTTGGATCTTCATGCACATGCTCATTGAATGCTTGGGGGGTACATTACACCCCCTAAGCACTATATATAGAGATCATCCTCTAGCTTGTAAAAGGATCGGTATATTGAAACCCTAGATAAAACTCTGTTAATTTACTCAGTAGAGAGAGAAATATTGAGAGATTGTATCAATGGCCGTTAGTCCCTTCATCTAGTGATATTAGCACTCACCTGCACAGTGGATGTAGGAAATTGTCGAACCACTTATATTGTTGTGTTCACCTCCTTTACCTCATCTCCTACTATACATGCATATACTTTTGTTGCCATTGTTATTCTTGTTTGAGATTTTTTACATCTTATCTGGTGGTACTATTTATAGCATCATCATTTTGGCACCGTCTGTGGGAACGAGTAGATTCATCTCTTCCTTTCCTAGCTTAACCTCACCGGAGACTCAGGTGGTGAACCAGGCCTCATGCTTCGCGTGAAGCTATTTCACCATTGAAAGAGGTCCTTTAAGGTATTTAAGCTTTCTAATACTTTCATCACAAGCTCTTTGGCCCAAACATATGGCACCGGAGTGACAACCACCTCCTCTTCCATCTAGCGATGGAGGACCCAGTTCCATCCAAGAACCACCCCAACTCGAGGTGGCTGAGGTGGCAGTAGCCTTGAGGTCATTGGCTACAACGCAGTAAGCAATGAAGGAGCAGTTTTCCTAGCTAAGCCAAAATATGATAAGGCCACCTGAGATTTTATCGAAAATGATTACTCTGGTGGTTGTTCAACCATGTCCAGAGGCCAGGGGACCACCCCAAGCACCACTAAAGGACTAACCTACACCTCAGTGGAGGAGGGATGTTGCTGACCTAGGATGTTTACGTCTTGGGAGGCAAGAAAACCCTGGCCTTAGGGATAGTTACAATGATTTTAAGGTAGATGTTGCTCTAACAGACTGATGGGAGACATATGAGGTTTCAAAAAACAAAGTACATCCTCTACAGTATAGATTACATTGAGGAGCAAGAAGGGTCGAGGTTGGTGATGCCCAGCCAAGAGGATCAACTTTCGATCACTTGAGTAAAGGGTCGGCCTTTAAAAGGCTCAGCCCAGTTAATGATCTGAGGTAGAGGTTATACAGGTCGAAAAGTTTAGCTGGCTCTCAGAGGGGAAATGGTGAACATCGAACTCGCCATGGTTGACCCCTATATAGCCGAGAATGTGTCCAGGAGGTCAACAACCAACGTTGTGCTGCAGCCAGGGAACCCTCAGTTCACCCCTTAGAGGTGGCTGGGGACAGCCTCGACCAGGCCGACATTTCTAAACCGTGGAATGACTCCATCCAATGTCTCAAAGAAAAGATAGGGAACCTCATAAAAATTCGAGACCCACTGCAAAGAGGGTTCTCAGAGGGCTCCCCATTTGTGGAAAAAATTATGAACTTCCCAACCCCTGCAAAATTCAAACCACCAATGGTGTCTCCCAAGTTTGATGGAAGTATCAACCTTGTACATCACAATGAGATGCATTAGTCTGCGGCAGACATATATTCAATTCCTGATGAGATGAGGTGTCGAGCTTTCTCAGGCACTTTGATGGGAGCTGCGCATATTTGGTTTACTTCTCTTTCGAAGAAATGTGTTGAGAACTTTAAAGTCTTGGCTGAACAGTTTAATCACAAATTATGTTTTGGGTAAGACCTCAAAATAAGACCACTCATCTGTTGTACGTCAAGCAGGGAAAGAATGAGAGCCTAAGAGACTACATTTCAAGATTTAACAAGGAGAAACTGGAAGTGGAAGATTACGAAGAGAATATAGCTATGACAACTCTTATAGGAGGATTGTAGAAAGGGATATTACTGTGAAAGATTACGAAAGAACCTCTAAAATCCTTGGCCGAGATGTTAGCAACAACTGGAAGGGTTATGAACGATGAAGAGGCAGTGGCCACAAAGTATGAGGATGATAACGAAAGTAGTAGTGGAAAATTCCAAAGGAAGAAAGACAGAAAAAAGAGGTTTGCAGACGACAAGTTTGCACACTACACTCCTCTAACTATGAGCTGTGAACACATCCTTAATGAAATAAAAAATGGTCGGTCCCTGAGATGGACGGATAAGCTAAAGGCTCTTCCACATAAGAGAAATAAAAACCTATGGTGTGAGTACCACTAAGATCATGGCCATGTGGCAGATAAATATTTTGCCTTGAAGGATGAAATTGAAAAGATGTTGAAGTCTGGAAAGTTTAGGAAGTATGTCGATGGTAGAGATTCTAAGGTGGGAAGAGACAGCCCTAAAAGAAGAGAAATGACAAGTATAGGGAAGATTCCCTAACTAGAAGAGCCGAGCACTCAAATGATGATGAGGAGGATGACCCTGACCTCCCATCGAAAGATGACGATGACCCTATGAAGAGGGTTGGCATGATCTCCTTTGGTGCTAACACCCTATGTGGAGGACTAGTAGGGGTGACTCAGAGGTAGCCGACCGCAAAGCTCATGTGGCAGAGGCTAAGTCAGTAACCAAAGTAGAAGTTATGAATCTGGCATCTTCAAAGGCTAAACATAAGAGAAAGAATGTAGATATGGATAGTATTATAGTTGGGTTCTCTCAACTTGATTTCAAGGTATCCTAGCTCCACACGATGACCCTTTGGTAATCACTATAAGAGTGCATTGATGTGAGGTGCAAAGAATCCTCGTGGATGGAGGAAGTTCAGTAGATGTAATGTTCTGGCCTTATTTTAATAGCCTAGGCCTCAACAGAGCTAGGCTTGTACCCTATGATTATCCATTGATTAGCTTCAGCGGTGAAAATGTTCATCCATTGGGCATGTATGAGATGTATATACGAATGGGAGACGAGTGGCCTAAGAGGTTGACCTAAAAGATCATTTTTTTCATGATGGATGAATATATCTTCTCGTCCTACAACCTCATCATAGGATGAGTAGCCCTCAAGGAATTTAAGGTCGTACCTTCAACGGTCCACCAAATGCTAAAATTCCCGACCCCCTATTGGGTAGGGGAAGTGGAGGGTGACCAAACATCAGCACGTGAATGCTACTTCAACTATGTGGAGGAGAGAGAGGCTCATAAGAGGGTAATAACCACATACAACATCGACACACTTGATCCTAAGGATGAGACAAAGCTCAAGAAGGGAGAAGTCACGTCAATGAGGACGAGCCAAAAAAACTGTCCAAATCGGTAAAGCCCTAAGACCTAAGATCAAGGAAGAGCTGGTTAAGCTACTAAGGAAGAGGCAGAGTTTCTTTGCTTAGAGCCACGCGGACATGATGGGTATTGACCTTGAAGTTATGTGCCACAAACTCAATGTTTTGAAAGACGCTAAGTCCATCAAATAAAAAACAAGGGTTTACTCAAAGGAAAAGTATGATGTCATCAGGGAAGAGGTCAGAAAGCTTGAAGAGGCCAAGTTCATCAGAGAAGTCATATACCCTGAGTGGTTATCTAATGTCTTGTAAATAAGATGTTCGAGAATCAGATTGGCAAGACCATGGTTGTATATGTGAATGACATGTTGACGAAGAGCTTGAAGGCCGACACTCACGTGTCTGACCTAGAAAGGACCTTTAACACCATGGATTTATACATGATGAAGTTCAACCCTGCCAAGTGCATCTTTGGAGTAGGAGTAAGAAAGTTCCTTGGGTTCATCATCAATTAAAGGGGAATAGAGGCCAACCCCGGGAAGATCAAAGCTCTGCTTAAAATAAAGACACCTATAACTATCAAAGAGGTTTAGAGGCTAACCGAAAGAGTTGTTGCACTTAACAGGTTTATCTCAAGAGCTATAGACAAGTGTCTTCCCTTTTTCAATGTGCTTAGAAAGGCCTTAGAATGGGATGAGGAATGCGACAAAGATTTCAAAGAGCTCAAGTCCTACCTCGGATCCCCTCTACTCCTATCTCGGACCATTCTGGGGGAGAAGTTATATATTTATCTAGCTGTCTCAGAGTCAGCCATTAGTGCTGCCATAGTAAGAGAAGATGATTGAGTACAGAGGTCGGTATACTTCAATAGTAAAGCCCTTTAAGGGTCTGAACAAAACTACCCTCGAATGGAAAATTTAGCCTATGCCCTGATACATGCTTCCAGGAAGATGAAGCCATACTTTCAAGCCCACTATATGGTTTTCCTCACTGACTCTCCACTAAAACAGGTCCTCTAAAAGCCTGAGAAGTCGGGCAGGTTGATGACCTGGGCCATCTAGTTGGGAGAATACAACATTATTTATCAACCTAGGTTTTCCATCAAAGGGAAAACTCTGGAAGACTTTATATCAGAGTTCACCTAGTAAGAGGTTGAGATTGAGAATAGTCAAGAAATTACAAATGAGCCAGATAGCAACGTCTTCCATCGTCTGGACGATGCTAGGTCAAGCAAGTCTAGAAAAAGTGTAGTTGAGAATGAGGAAGGCAGGTACCTCTTCAAGCAAGGGACCCTATCAGAGGGGAACTTCTCTTCAAATGAAGATGTTTGGAACCTCTTCGTTGATGAGCCTTCTTATGAAAGTGGAAACGGAGCAGGGCTGATAGTCTCAGCATCAGATGGTACCAACATTGAATATGCACTAAGCTTTAACTTTAAGGATTCAAATAATGAGTCTGAGTATGAGGCATTGATAGTAGGTCTCTCCTAGGAAAGATCTCTTAGTGTCGGTTAACTCTTGGTCTACAATGACTCAATGATGGCCATCAACCAAATCTTAGGAGTATATGAGGCCAAGGATGAAAGAATGGATAGATACTTGAAGAGAGTGAGAATGATATTGGAAAGCTTCAGAGAAGTGAAGATGAGGAGGATACCCTAGCTTGATAATAGTCGGGATGATACACTAGCAAGGTTAGCCTCAGTAACCAGGACAAATATCATAAGAACAGTACTAGTCAAAATTCTGCTCAAATCGACCATTGAAGAAGAAGAGGTTACCAGACCTTACCTCAATTTGAATCTAGGAGCCTCATGGATGGACCCTCTTATCAGATATATCAGGCATGGAGAGATTCCTGAATCAAAATAGGAAAGGAGAAAGCTGAGATTCAAGGCTGCCAAGTTCTCAATTATAGGAGACATATGTATTAAAAAGGTTTCCTACTCCTTCTTCTCAGATGCATCCACCCCTCAGAGGTCCCACACATCCTGCAAGATGTACATAAGGTCTCTTGCTCGATTCACATAGGAGGAAGACCCTTAGCTAAGAGGATAATTACTTAAGGATACTGGTGACCGACCTTGGCCAAAGATGCTGTTACCCACGTGAAGAAATGCGATAAGTGATAGAGATTTTCCACCATCCCTCATCAACCTCATCAACCTATGACGTTAATCAGTTCTCCTTGGTTGTTTGTAATATAGGGGATTGATTTGGTAGGACCGTTACCAAGAGTTGCGAACAACTATCGATTTTTAATAGTAGCAATTAATTACTTCTCCAAATGGGTAGAGGCTGAGCCAATGATCACCATCACTGAGAAAAAGACCTTTCAGTTCATCTGGAAGAACATCATATGTAGGTACAGTTTTCCAAACACACTCATCTCAGATAATGGAACACAGTTCAAGAATGCTTCCTTGGAAAAATATTACAAAAGAGTCGGGATCAAGCAGTTTTTCTCTTCTCCTGGTTGACCTAAAAAAAATGGGCAGAATGAAGTCACGAACCAAATGACCCTTGATGGTATTAAGAAGAGGTTGGAAGAAGCCAAAGGGAGATGGACAGAAGAGGTATACGTATTGTTATGGGCGTATAGGACGACAACGAGGACGCCGACGTGAGAGACCCCATTCATGTTGGCCTATGACTCAGAAGCTGTCATCCCTATAGAAGTAGGACTTCCCACAAATAGAGTTCAAACCTATGACCCTAAGAGGAATATCAAAGAGAGAAGACTTTATCTGGATCTGATCGAGGAAAGAAGAGAAGATGCGAAGATTAGACAAGCAGCCTACCAATAGAGAATTATAGAGTTCTACAATCAAAGGGTGAAAATAAGACCTGTAATTGTGGGAGACCTAGTTCTAAAGAAGACGTTGCAAAAGGTAAATAATCTTCATCCAAACTGGCATTTTCCTTACAAAGTAGTTGATGAGGTTGTGCCCGGTACCTACCGGCTAGAAAATCTCGAAGGGGAACCTTTCTCTAATCCTTGGAACGCTGACCACTTAAAGGAATATTACATATGATATTGCAGTTGTTTCTTTATAATACATATATCATTTTATGAAGATGATATTAATGAAAAGATCACTTTCTGTATCAATACTTTGTTTCATTATGCTTAAATATCATTAATTTGGTGGCAATTTACGAGGGTAAACATCATCATATGGTGACCTCAGACCTTAAATATCATTAGTTTGGTGAAATTATGAGAAACATCATTATATGGTGACCTCGGACCTTAAACATCATTAGTTTGGTGAAATCATAAGGGTAAACATCATAATTTGATGACCTCAGACCTTAAACATCATTAATTTGGTGGCAATTTATGATGGCAAACATCATTATATGGTGACCTAAGACCTTAAACATCATTAGTTTGGTGAAATGATGAGAAACATCAATATATTATGACCTCAGACATTAAACATCATTAGTTTGGTGAAATCATGAGGGTAAACATCATAATTTGATGACCTTAGACCTTGAACATCATTAATTTGGTGGCAATTTATGAGGGTAAACATCATTATATGGTAACCTCGGACCTTAAACATCATTAATTTGGTGGCAATTTATGAGGATAAACATCATATTATGATGGCCTCAGACCTTAAACATCATTAGTGTGGTGAAATTATGAGAAATATCATTATATGGTGACCTCAGACCTTAAACATGATTAGTTTGGTGGAAATTTATGAGAGTAAACATCATAATTTATTGACCTCAAATCTTAAACATCATTAGTTTGGTGAAATCATGACGTTAAACATCAGTATACGGTGACCTCAGACCTTAAATATCATCAGTTTGGTGACAATTTATAAGGGTAAACATCATAATTTGATGACCTCAAACCTTAAACATCATTAATATGGTGGAAATTTATTAGGGAAAACGTCATATCATGATGGTCTCAGACCTTAAACCATTAATTTGGTGGAAATTTATGAGGGTAAAGATCATATTATGATGGCCTCATACCTTAAACATCGTTATAGGTAAACATCAGAACTTAAGGTGAACATCATATTATATGGTGACTTTAGACCTTAAGGTAACTATCGTTATATGGTATCCTCAGACTTTAAAACAACATGCAAAAAAAGACACACAAGGGAGCAATATAGTCTGAGGAAGATGGCATTAATATTTACCACTGAACAGTCAGAGCTACAAATTAAATATACTTTCCAGAGTTCATAAAAATTATAGATGAAAAGAAACAAAAATTATAACTTGAAGCTTCATAGGACTAGGCCTAAGTATACATAGCAACAGTCATCCCTTCATGGACGACGTTAGTCACCTCTACCATATCATCCTGAGGATTATTCCCCTCTTCAGTTTTAGTGATATCCAAAGGAGAGACTTCATCAGGAAAAGCTTTGGCCTCCTCAACCTCTTACAAGGCCTGAGCAAATCGGGGGTCAGTAAAGCCCAGGTCCTCAAAGTCCGAGGCAGTCAGGCTCCTGACTCTTTTTCCTTAGAGGCTGCCCATTTACCAGTGGCTTTAATACCTCTTTCAAAGTATTCAAAGACAAAGCTGATGAACTCATCAGAGACCTTATAGTCTGTAAGTATCTTCTCTAAGTCATCCTCTAATGAAGCTTTAACTGCATCATCCAATTTGGTTTGAAAGGCATCATCTTTAGCCTTCAAGGCTACCTTATGAACCTTCTTGAGCTTGATCATGTCCCTATCCCTCTGCTTAACTAGCTTATCATCCTCCTTTAACTTTGTTTGCAGATGTTCAATCTCTACATTCAAAGAGGCCTACACATTTTTATCCTCCTGACCGTCTCTATGAGAGGCAACTTTGTTAAGGTCCAGTTAAATAAATGATGCATGGACACGATACCGTAGAGTAGAAAATTAGATGTATGAGCATTATCTAAATTACAAAAGGCCGGGGTTACACTTAGAAGAGAAAAATAGCATAAAGTAGTACCTGAATTGATCTATGAAGGGTACACTCGTTCAGTAAAGGGATATCCAAAGAGCATAGAAAATGCTTATCCTCTTTGGTCATTACAGGACCGATGGCATCAATAGCCTTCAAACCATGGCCAATTAGACTATCATTGATCTTAAATTGAGAAAGATGAGCTGCCATGGTTTTGTCTGAAAAGATCAAAATGGTAAGATCCCCCTTTTGATTTTTTACTTGACCTCTGAGGCTCTGAGTCCATTGTGGTCTTCCTCTTCTTCGTAACATCGGCCTTGGACGTGCTGATGTTCTTATTGGGAGGAAGATGGGCTACATTATGGCCAGCCTTCTTCATCAGCTTTACGAGACTTAGGGCAGACGTTTCCCAATGGTCATCAGAAATACCTTCAGGGCGCTCTGCAAAGAGAAGTATCTGAGTCAATAAATCAGAGACATGAAAAGTAGGAAATGCAACTTGTGAAAAATAATACTTACGAAGCTCTGTCAAAGAACTACCACCTAGCCTTGTTTGAGAGAAGCATTAGGGGGTCATTAGATCTTCGTATTTAACCAGGGTTGGCTTTTACAGCAAGAGAGACCTTCCCCCATCTCAGAGGGGTCCTTGGGATCAACGTTCCAGATGCCTCATGGATACCAAACTCCCATGCCCCTAATGCAAAGAAATACTGAGGTTTCCAGTTTTGATTGAAGGTCTGGGTAACTAGCAACATCTTCTTATCTGACTTCCTACCTAAGAAGTGGTAATATCTCGGGTGATTTTTAACAGAGGAGGGGATGTAACAACCTATGAATACCCTAACAAGAAGGTTTGAGTGGTGGACTGCCCTCTAAAGGACGATAGCCCCTATCATCACCCTCCAGGCATTGGGGGATAGTTGTGAAGGGGCCAAATTTATATAAGACAATATGGATGTGATTGAAGGATGAATAGGGAGACGGAAACCCAACTTGAACATCTGCTCATAGATGAATATCTCCCCATCTCGGCCACCAAATGCTCTCTCACCCTTCAGAGGTCTCCTAAGACTAATGGAAGGACCTACTGAGTAGAGGTTCCTAAAAGCCCGAAGATCGTACTTACTAATAGAGCTCTTAATATCAGTTACCTCAGAGATGTCAATGCCTCTCTCATGCCCATCATCTTCATCCCTAGTGACATCAGCCTGGGCAAATACTGGGGTACCATCACAAAACCTCTGAGTGAACTCAGCCCCGATGGCGACTGACAGGGGAATAGCATCGAAAATGGGGGGAATGGACACACTTGGCCTTGGAATTTCGACATCAGAAGAAGACTCGTAGGTGTTATCCCTCTAATGTGATGAGACATGACTCGAAACCTCGTATTTATTAGGGACTTAATCTTTCCTAATTGAGTAATCCATAGCCTCTTGGAGAGAGTCACAGACATGGGGTCTGAGGTAGATGACTCCGACTCGAACATGGGTGTTCGATCCACTACTGGATCAGGAGGCTCGGTTGGCTCAAGGTATATTTCCTTTAGAGGTGGAGAAAAGATAGGTCTGAGGGAGAATGCCTCAGCCCTAAGAGCTTCCTCTTGGGCTAGCTCTATCTGCCTAATTTTTTTAAATGTCTTCTCGCGAAGGGAAGGGAACTCTTGTGTGAGTTGATACAGAGGTCTGAGCATAAGGCAGATGACACAACACTTGGGAATCAAAACCGCAAATAGACAAACAACTTGACTCAACCTAAATAAGGATCAAATAAGGAAGGTGGAAGGTTTTCAAACAAAGAACACCTAAGAACAAGGTCACCGAAAAACTCAAAAACTCACCGAAAACTCAAATACTCACCGAAAAATACAAACCTTCATCAGGAAATGCAAAAATGGGAAATAAAGGCTAAAAATGGTAAAGTAAGGAGGAAGAAGGTACCTGCCTGAGTGCGAAATGAAGGAGAAGAAGATTAGAAGAAAAGAAATCCTCAAACGCAGCAACAAAAGAGCTCTTGGAAAGAGAGAGAATCACAGAGAGAAATTATAGGCCAGAAAATGGAAGAAAAAAATAAAGAAGAAGGGGAAGGAGGGTTTTAAACCCACAATCATTTTGGCGCACGTCCCAAGGCCCATCATTGCCTTAGAAACCCAAGGAGAAAATAAAAAATATCACGCCTTGACAGACACGCCACCCACTTCAGTAAGTGACATGTGTCAAAGAAATATTGGCCAGAAAAAAACCCAGCCTCGTCCTTGCTTACCCCTTAATCCCCTATTCACATAGGTAACTAAGGTTTAGGGGGTGATTGATATGCCCAAAGTGCACCTTCCTAGTGAGAGACACTAACCTCGGCATGTCTAACAACCGAGGTGGCAGAATCTCAAGATAACCGTCATTAATAGTCTCTCATAAGGTCGGCCCTGGAAGACGTAGTAGTTACCCCAATACATCAACCTCGGCTGGGCATCAACCGAGGTTAGAAATGACATGGGTTCAACCATCCATCAACATCGGCCACAACCGATGTTATATTTGATCACCCGAAGTCAGCAAAGCATCAGGGGCTCAATCATCAAGCGGTATGTCATCATCAGCCCAGGCTGATGTCACACCTCATATCCAACCTCGTCCAGCCATCCTGGCTAAGGTCTTCATGGATGTTGATCTCAGACATGGCAAGGGTCGGACCTCACCAACCTCGTGCTCGTCTAGTCCAAGGTTGACACTAATCAAAGACAACCAATCATTTACATACATATGTATGACTTGGAACACGTGGGCAAATTGATTATAACAGAATCATTCCCACCACGTGAGGGAATATTGAGGTCATCATTATTTAGTGAAGATCAGCCAGGTGTCATCCTGACACTGGTTGGATCTTCATGCACATGCTCATTGCATGCTTGGGGGTACATTACACCCCCTAAGCACTATATATAAAGGTCATCCTCTACCTTGTAAAAGGATCGATATAGTGCAACCCTAGATAAAACTCTATTAATTTACACAGTAGAGAGAGAAAGCTTGAGAGATTGTATCAATGGTCGTTAGTGCCTTCATCTAGTGATATTAACACTCACTGTCACAGTGGAAGTAGGCAATTGACGAACCACTTATATTGCTGTGTTCATCTCCTTCACCTCATCCTACTTACTCAACTAAAAGTTGAATCCAACCAGTTGAGAACAACCCCCAAAAAATGTTGCTTCTTTTACTTACTCAACTAAAAAATAAATACTCAAGATTAAAACAAAGCATTAGTCATAAAAAGACAAATGAAATATTTTTATTAAAAAAAATATATATGTTATATATAATAATAATAATAATAATAATAATAATAATAATAATAATAATAATAATAATAATAATAATAAGACTTACAAGGCTTTAAATGTTTTTTATTAGATTTTTTTGAAGTTGAAAAATCTTAGCCATTGAAATTGAAATCCTAGCCTTGAATCGTTGAATATTTGAATAAATACCTATTTTTTCGTTTGTAAGGTCAAATTTTTAATCGAGTCAATTTGTTTGTATTTGGCTTAATTTCGGATAAAATATTTTGGTCATATGTTAGGCGTCGTATTATCGATCTCGTAAGCCTATGCCATGTTTGATGAAGATATAGAGCCAAGCTTCAAATATGGATACACATCATACCGTGTTTTTCGTTCCAAGTTTTTCTTTACATTTACCGAGGATCTGGTAGGTATGGATGCACTTTGAATATTTAATGGATGTTTATTTGTAAAAAAAAATCATTTAGAACAGTTTTTAAATGATGTTTGAAGAAATATTTTTTTTCTTAGTTCGTTGGAACGTGTTTTGTACCTCGTAAGAGAAAAATCTATTCCCGTTCGAACGAAGTTCTAATATCCTTAAAACAAACTAGGAAACACGTTCGAACAAACATCTAATGAACATTAAATGAGGATGTTTCATCTTACAAAATCAATCTCGTTGAAAGCTTATTAAAAGCTCGTTAGAAGCATGTTTGAACGAGAAAGCTTCTTCATTCGAAAGAACTTGAATCTCGTTTGAAAGAAATATCATTTTCGTTCAAACGACCTTTGTATTTTCTTTTGAACGAGTCTGCACCCTCGAAACTTGTGTTTTCACTATTTAAGGCATGTTGGACTCAGTTTTTTAAGGAACTATTGGTGAAAATCAATACCCTACCGATTTAAAAAAGTTTCAGAACTTTAGTTCACCCTTTGTGTTTAAAGATCCAAATTTACATATTCATATTCTTTGAGAACCTTTAATGGGACACTAAAGTTTGCTTCTCATCATCTTAAGAGAATGTGTTTTGTGCGGTGGATTCCGTATTTGATATTTAAACATGGTTGACACCATGTTTGTGGTATTACGTTGAAGAAGCGGTGGATTCCGTATTTCAATTTCATAGATGGTTATTGAGCCTGATCAGTGGATAATGATAAATTCGTGGACTAGTGCATTGTGGAACCTTGCATGAATGGACTCATATGTTTCACTATGGAAGAGAGGTAGAAGATAGACGAGCGTCAAGGCTTGCGAGGGAGACGAGTCATTGAGTTTGTCTACTGTCTAGTCTTTATAGAACCTTATCATAGTGATCGTTTTGGCTGAGTCGTTCGAGGTTTTTCCCTTTGCGGTTTTCCTTGTGCATCGGCATGTTATGGATGATTAATTTAGTTTATCGACTCAATACTTAGATGCATGTTTTAGGTTAAAAATAAAATTTAGTTAATCAATTTTTCAATACAAACGTTTTAAATTGGTGCAAAGTTTTATTAGGTTCACTTGTTTTGAACTTTTGATCTTTAAAATTGAAATAATATAAAAATAGAGTTTTTATTTGTTCAGACCATACATGCTTAAGCACACACAGTACAGGGAGTTCTCAAATTGGTATCAAAACTTGAACACTTATTTATTATATTTTACTTTTGTGTTGTTCGACATAAATTTTGGTGGATTTGATGGTATTAGAACCTCGATGTTTGATGGTTCTAACTACGCAAACTAGAAAATGCGCATGAAGTCGGAACCTAGGGCGTTATATGATCGGGTATGACAAGAAATTTATAAATGTTCATATCCACATAATACCTTAGGTGTAGAGATTAGATACCCGAACTCATATAATTAGGGAGTGAGGTTGAGCATGGGTTATCAAATAATAACTCGAGAGGTTTGAATGCTATGTTTTGTCTTGTCACCCTAAAGGAATTCTGTAGTATAATGACAAGTGAGATATCAAAAGAGGCTTAGGACATACTCTAACTCACCCATGAAGGAATTAGTGTTGTGAACCTTCCAAACTTCAAAATCTCATCACTCAGATCAAAGCGACTAAGATATTAGAGAGTGAGACCGTTGATGTGTTTTACGCTAGACTATCCACATAGATAACTCGTCTTTTAACTTGGGAGAGAAGATACCCGACAACCGAGTAATAAAAAAATCTTAAGGTCATTTCCCAAAAGAGTTAATTCAAAAGTGACGATTTTGAATTCTTTGGGCACTTTAGATTCTATGAAACATGAATAGCTTGTAAGTGACTTACCAACTTATGAGCTTGACATGTTTTCCTTCATTAATGAGAATAAAAAAGATAAAGGAATAGCTTTAAAAGCTCGAAAGGAAGAAACACCTGCTTCGAATTATGAGTCTGACATCGAGTCCGATGATATGGCTATGTTTGCAAAGAAATTCAAGAAATTTCTCAAATTCTAAAAGCAATCGAAAGATGAGAAAATGTTTGATAAAAATATGCCGAACAAGGATAAACACTTCCCCAAGAATCGTAGTGAGAACTTTAAGAGGTATGAGTCGAAAAGATGTTACGACTGTGAGGATTATGGCCATATGGTAGCCAAGTTCCCCACTAAACTAAGGAATGAGGGCAAAAAACCTAAGGTGTTTAATGACACCCTTAGTGAAAGCTATAAGAAAGAGGGATTCAATTCCCCCAATAAGAGCAACTACACTTCACTCATGGCTAGTCATGTGAGCTTTAATGATAAATTTTCCTATAAAGATATTTCTTTGTATGACACTTTTGCGAATGTTTCTGAATCCCATGTGAGTGATGGTCGAGAGAGTGGAGTAAGAGTGAGGATAATGAAAAGGATGAGGGGAATGAACTTAAAGTTTCCTTTTGTGAATTATATGTCAAAAATTTGAAAGTAAAGAAGGCTAACTTGAAGTTAGAAGGTAGGTTAAAGGAGCATGCCATAGAGAGTGATAAAAGTGTTTTGATTGAGGATCTTAGGGAACGAGAGTGGACTCTTCGAGAGAATCTAAAATATTTTGAAGGTAAGATAGATAGTCTTCATGGTTTGATAGAGGTTATGAAGAAATATCTTCTTGAGTTTGACGAGACTAGGTATTTACTCGAGTCCAGGATAGTTGAGCTAGAGGACAAATTGAGAGATTCGAGTCATGTCAAATTTGATTTGGATTCTTGGTTGGATAAGTTTGATAATATTTTAGGCACCGTCCAAATAAAACATTACAAGTGTGGTATTTTCTTCGATGATCATAAGGCTACCACTAGCCAAGACATGACCAAGCATTTGAGAGAGTCGACCAAGAACGATAGGAAAGGTCAATCCTTATGTAACACCCCTCGTTATGTTTACTATTTCACTCATTGCGATAGGAAAGGTCACCTAAGGGTTTTTTGATATGATCTTAAAAATGATCCTATAAAGTAGGATCCAAATCAAGAGTGGGTTTTCCCACGTTAGCTCAAAATTAGGTCACTACACCTAAGGGGTTTTTGATATCATCTAACAGTACTATAAATGTGAAGCATCCAACTCGACCCCCAAAGCATATCCAATTTCTCTCCTTCCAAATAGTCTAGAAGATATAATGTGGAACCATCTTCAAAATTACCCTCAGACAAAGCCAACCCCTAGGACTCCCCCAAGCTTCCAACACCCCGCTCACCTCTAGTGGAATAACCCAAAAGATCTTGTCTAAAGAGAAGATCAAATCCCATAGACCCCTAGTCACGTGATAGTGAAGAAAAGGTGATTGGTCATCTTTTACTCCTTATTACACAACCAAAATATGCTGGCTAACCTCCTCCCATGATTATGTAAGCACTCAATAGACAAGACATCCTGTCTGGCCTCAATCCACACAAAAAAACTAAGCTTTGAGGGCGGATGGCTCTTCCAAATAGCCTTCCAAGGAAGGCAGACACTCCCACTACACCTAAGAAAATGGTAATAATTCTTAAGTAAAAAAAGGACATCATGAGAGCTCATCCACCTCAATCCATCGGCCCTAACGAACGGAATAGGCCCCAAAAACTACCACTCAAAAAATGCCTCCATCTCCCCCAGCTCCCAATCTCTAAGTCCCCTCCTGGACATCGGGTCCTACACCACCCGATCCCCTATCCTTCTCATATGATCCTCCATTGACCCCTCACTATCCCCCCTAATCAGATACAATCTCGGGAAAAGATACTCCATAGATCCACCCGCTGCCCATCCCCCCTTCTAAAACCTAATAAGATTCCCTCTCCCGAGCTGGTATGAAGTGGACTTAGAGAAACCATCCCACCCATGTGCAACGCACTTCCATAACCCCACCCCATGACCAGAACAACCCACCCTAAGGCCCCACCCAAATGGGTTGGCCCCATGCCTAACCATCATCACTTTCTTTATAGTCTGCCATCTTCCCTATTAAACCACCACATTCACTTGCCCACTAAAGCCTAACAAAAATGGGCTAACCTTCTCACCCCCTGCCCCACCCTCCTTTAGCGACATGCACACCTCACCCCAACTCAACAGACTGTATTTGAACTGATCATCATAACCATGACACAAAAACTTCCTCATCAACTTGTTGAGTCCCTTGCCAACCAAAGTAGGCAAAGGGAGGACATATATGAAATGAGTTGGAAGACTCGAGAACATACTTCTGATCAACGTAAACTCCCCCCTTTGGAAAGGTAACTATGCTTCCAACCAGTTAACCTCCTATGAACCCTATCAATAATAGGATCCCTTATTAATGGGTACTTAAACTTAGCCCATAAAGGGAGGCTAAGATAAGTAGAGGGCAAAAAAATGGACGTACACCCAATAACCTCAGCCAAAAGTCCCATGTTTTCGACATTGCCAATGTCAATTGATATTCCCTATATGTACCCCACAGCTCAGAGACACCAACCTCAGCCAGGGAGATGGCCGAGATTAGAAGGGCCCCAGATTAGCAACCAGCAATTACTAATTAACTCACTGTTAGGCAATAACATAGGTCCTCTGATCCATGGGGGAAGTAATTCATCAGATCATCCAGGGCTGGCATCACGTATACCACATATAGTAACCTCGGTTGGGTATAAGCCGAGGAAGCAAGGACTACACCATCATCATAATCAACCTCGGATGAGAATCAACCAATGTTCCAACTACACCTACATAAACCCGGCCCAGGCTGACGTTATAACACCACCTGTCTTATCTCGACTTCCCTACTGGGCCGAGACCATCATGAATAACCTCGGAGTGGACAACAGTCAGACTTCACCAACCTCGTACTCTTCCAAAAAAAAGGTTGGTGCCAATAAAAAACAGCCGAGCCTTTTACTCACATATGCAAGGATAGGAATACGTGTACAAAATCAGTCGTAACAAATCAATCCCCTCACGTGGGGAATTATTTCATCATCATTCTCTACATGTGACATGGACAGATGTCTTCATTAGATTGGCTAGATCAACACACCCATGATCATTACATGCATGGGGGGTTCATTACACCCCCCCCCCCACACACACACTATATATACTTGCCTTATCCAATATGGAGGGGGATCCAAAATTAACAACCCTAGTTGTAACTCTGTCCAATTATGCAGTAGAGAGATAAATCTTGAGAGATTGTATCCATAGCCATTAGTGCCTTATTCTAGTGACATTACTCACTCAATTGCACATTAGACGTAGGCCTAATTGGTTGAACCACTTAAACATTTGTGTTGATCCTCTTCTCCTCGTCTCTATCTCTTATAGTTGTCTATACTTGAGCTGCCATTATTATAACTAATTCAAGATTATGAACACCTTGAAGGGTGGTGCTGTTTCCAGAATCATCATTTTGGTGCCGTTTGTGGGAACGAGATGCTATCTCTTCCTCATTTTCTGCTTAACCTCACCGAAGACTCTGGTGGTGAACTAGGCATCACCCCTTGTATGGAGATGTTTCACCATTGAAAGAGGTCCATTAAGGTACCAAGGTCATCTACTTCATAAGATCTTTAATTTTAACATATGGTACCAGAGTTACCACCGCCTCTTCCACCACCTGGTGCTAGAGGACCAAGTTCCAGCCAGGCACCGCCTCAGTCCGAAATGGCGGAGGTGGAAGAAGCCTTGAGGTCTTTGGCTGCAATGCAATAAGCAATGAAGTAATAATTTTCACAGCTCAATCAAAATATGATGAGACCACCTGGGGTCTCAACGAAGATGATTACTCCGACGGCTGCTCAACCCCATCCTGAAGCCAGGGGACCACCCCATGCATCGAGAAAAGACCAACCTACACCTCATCAAAGGAGGGACGTTGTTGACCCTAGGTGTTCACGTCTGGGGAGGAAAGGACACCCTTGTCCTAAGGATAGGTATGGCGATTTGGAGCCAAAAGAGGTTCGAGAAGATTGTTAGGAGCCGTATGAGGTTTCAAATGATACAGTACGTCCTATCCAGCAGGGACGAGGTTATGGAGGTAGAAAAGGTGAAGAAGCCTAACAAAGAGGGTCAGCTTTTAATCGATTGAGCAGAGGGTCAGCCTTTGAAAGGCTCAGCCCAGTAAATTACCTACGACAGAGATTATCCAGGTCTAAAAGTGTAGCCGGCTCACAAAGAGAAGAGGGGCAACATCGACCTCATCAAGGACGAGGTAGAGACCAGGAGTAGGTCAACCGCCGATGTTGTGCAGCGGCTGGGGAACCTTCAGTCCACCCATTGGAGGTGACGGGGGACAGCCTTGGCCAGGCCTACATTGCAAGGCCATGTACTGACTCCATCCAACATCTTAAAGAAAAGATAGGAGACCTCATCAAAAGATGAGACCCACTATAAAGAGGTTTCTCAGAAGGTTCTCCACTTATGGCTAGGATAGTGAGCTTTCCAACCCCTGCTAAGTTCAAACTGCCCACGGTGTCTCCCAAGTATGATGGTAGCACCAAACCTGTACATCATATTGAGATGTACCAGTTAACGGCGAACATCTATTCAATACCAGATGAGATGAGGTGTCGAGCCTTCTCTACGACTTTGACGGGAGTAGCACACATCTGGTTTACTTCTCTTCCAAAGAATTCAATTGAGAACTTTAAGGGCTTGGCTAAACGATTCATTCACAATTTCTATTTTGGGGTAAGACCTCAAAAGAAGACCATCCATCTGTTGTATGTCAAGCAAGGTAAGAACGAGAGCCTAAGAGACTACATTGCTAGATTCAACAAAGAAAAACTTGAGGTGGAAGACTACGAAGAGAATATAGCCATGACCGCCCTCATAGGAGGTCTTCAGAAAGGGATGTTATTGTGGAAACTTATGGAAGACTCTCCCAAGTCCATGGAAGAGCTATTAAAAAATGCGGGGAAGGTCATGAACGCTGAAGATTACATGGCCGCAAAGTATGAGGATGAGAATGGAGGTAGCAGCGGGAAGTTCCAAAGAAAGAAGGATGGAAAGAAGAGGTCAACTGATGACAAGTTCGTGCACTATACCCCTCTAACTGTAAGCTATAAACACATCCTTAATGAGATCAAGAATGACAGGTCCTTCAGATGGCCATAGAAACTGAAGGCTCCTCCACATAAGAGGAACAAGAACTTATGGTGCGAGTTCCACCAAGACCATGGCCATATTACAGACAAGTGCTTCACCTTAAAGGATGAGATCGAGAAGATGTTGAAATTCAGAAAGTTGAGTAAGTATGTTGATGGAAAGGCTCCTAAGAGGGGAAGAGATGATCCTAAAAATAAGAGAAACGGCAGATGTCGTGACGATAATCCAGCAAGAAAAGACAATGACTCGGATGGTGATGATGAACATAATCCAGACCTCCCACCAAAAGATGACCCTGGCCCGATAAAGAGGGTTGGTATGATCATCTTTGGTGTTAGCACCATATATGGAGGACTAGCAAGGGGTGGCTCTGAAGTGGCTAATCAAAAAGCTCATGTGGTTGAGGCCAAGTCAGTGGTCAAACTAGAAGTGTTAAATTTGATGTCTTCAGAAATAAAATAGAAGAGAAAGAAGGTGGACATGGACACTCTTATAGTTAGTTTCTCCCGACTCGACTTCAAAGGCATTTTAGCTATGCATGATGATCCTTTGGTAATTACAACAAGAGTACATGGATGCGAGGTACATATAATTCTCATAGATGGAGGAAGTTCAGCAGATGTGATGTTTTGGCCCTGCTTCAAAAGCCTAGGCCTTAGTAGAGCTAGGTTGATACCCTATCACCATCCGTTAATGGGATTTAGTGGAGAAAAGGTCCATCCGTTGGGCATGTATGAGATGGACATTCGAATGGGTGATGAGTGGCCTAAGTAGTTGACCGGAAAGATCAATTTTTTTATTATGGATAAAAACATCCTCTCGGGCTACAACCTCGTCATAGGAAGAGTAGACCTTAAGGAGTTTGAGGACGTACCGTTGACGGTCCATCAGATGCTAAAATTCCTAACCCCCTATGGGGTAGGGGAAGTGTAGGGTGACCAGACAATAGCACGAGAATGCTACTTCAACTCAGCCAAAGAGAGAGAGGCCCATAAGAGAGCCACTATCACGTATAATATTGATACACTTGACCCTAGAGATGAAATGAAATTGAAGAAAGGAGAGGCCGCGGAATAGGTAGAATCCATCGTCCTCAATGAGGGAGAACCGAAAAAAACTATCCAGGTCGAAAGGGCACTAAAACCACAGATCATGGAAGAGTTGATAAATTTCTTGAAGAAGAGGCAGAGTGTCTTCGCTTTGAGCCACATGGATATGCCTAGCATCGACCCTGAGGTTATGTGCCCTAAACTCAACGTGACTAAGGATGATAATCCAATCAAGTAAAGATGAAGATTTTACTCTAGGGAAAAGTATGACATCATCCTCGAAGAAGTCAGAAAGTTGGAAGAGGCTGAGTTCATCAGGGAAGTCATATATCCGGAGTGGTTATCGAACGCAATCATTGTGCCCAAAGCCAACAGAAAATGGAGGATGTGCGTAGATTTTACCGACCTAAATAAGTCTTGCCCAAAAGATAATTATCTCTTACATCAGATTGATCAGATGGTATATGCAACTGTAGGGCACGAGCTGATGAGCTTCATGGACGTGTACTCATGCTACAACCAGATCTTCATAGATGCTGAAGACTCAGAGAAGACATCCTTCATAACTAACAAAGGGACATACTGATACAAAGTCATTCCCTTCAGTTTGAAAAATGCAAGGGCAGCGTATCAATGTCTTGTGAATAAGATATTTGAAAATTAAATAGGCAACACTATGGCAGTATATGTAGATGATATGTTGACGAAGAGCTTAAAGGCTTGTACTAACATGGCAGATCGAGAAAAGACCTTCGATATCATGGACTTGTACAAAATGAAACTCAATCCCACGAAGTGTGTCTTCAGGGTAGGAGCTGGAAATTTCTTGGATTCATTGTAAATCAGAGGGGAATAAAGGCGAACCCTGAGAAAATCAAGGCTTTGCTTGCCATGAAAACACCAAGAAATATCAAGGACATTTAGAGGCTCACTAGAAGAGTAGCTGCACTCAACAGGTTTATTTCCAAAGCGACGGACAAATGTCTTTCGTATTTTAAAGTGATTAGAAAGGCCTTCAAATGGGACAAAGAGTGTGATGAGGCTTTTAACCAACTCAAGTCCTACCTCGGATCTCCCTTACTCCTATCTCGGCCCATAATGGTAGAGAAGTTATATGTTTATCTAGCAGTCTCTGAATCAGCTATAAGTGCAACCATAGTACGGGAGGAAGTTGGGGTCCAAAGGCATGTATACTTCAATAGTAAGGCCCTTCAAGGGTCTGAACAGAACTATCCTCGGATGTAAAAGTTAGCATACGCCTTGATCCATGCCTCTAGGAAGACGAAGCCCTACTTTTAAGCCCATTATTTGGTCATCTTCACTGACTCCCCACTAAGACAGGTCCTCCACAAACCTGAGAAGTTGGGTAGATTGATGACGTGGGCCATTGAGTTGGGAGAGTACGGGCTTACTTACCAACCCAGGGTGGCCATTAAAGGGCAAGCACTTACAGATTTTGTTACTGAGTTCACATGGGAAGTGGCCGAGGTTAAGAATAACCAAGAGACTACAGAGGGATCAAACAATAGTGTCTTTCGAGGCCCAGAAGAGGTTGTATCCAACAAATCCAGAAATGAAATAACTGAGAATAAGGAAGATCGATACCTCTTCAAGCAAGGAATTATGTTAGAAAGGAACTTCTCATCAGATAAAGACATCTGGAACCTCTTTGTTGATGGGTCTTCTTACGAAGGTGGAAGCGGTGCAGGGCTGATACTCTCATCCCCAAGTGGTACCAATATTGAATATTCCCTAAGGTTTAACTTCAAGGCTTCAAACAAAGAGTCAGAATATGAGTCCATGATAGAAGGCCTCTCCTTGGCAAAGACCCTTAGGGTAAGATGACTCCTACTTCAAAGTGACTCAAGGTTGGTCGTTAACTAAGTGTTGGGGGTTTATGAGGCCACGGATGAAAGGATGGGCAAATACTTGAAGAGGGTAAGAGTGATATTAGAAGGTTTTAAAGAGGTAAAGATGAATGAGAATAACTCAAAAAAACAACAGCCATGCAAATGCACTGGCAAGGTTGGCTTCAACAATAAGGACAAACATCAGAAGGAAAGTTCCATTTGAGATACTGCCCAAGGTGACCATTGAGGAAGAAGAGTTTAGTAACCCTTACCTCAATTTGAACCTAGGGGACTCATGGATAGATCCGCTTATCAGATATATCAGAGAGGGAGAATTATCGGAATCAAAACTAGAGAGGAGAAAACTAAGGTACAGAGCTGCAAAGTTATCAATAATAGGAGACTTCCTATATAAGAAAGGATTTCAATTACCTCTCCTCAAATGTGTCTAGCCCACAGAAGTCCCCTGTATCTTATAGGAGGTACATGAGGGTTCTTGCTCCAGTCACATAGGGGGAAGACCTCTGGCCAAGAGGATTATTACACGAGGATACTGGTGGTCGACATTGGCCAAGGAATTTGCAGCCTACGTGAAGAGGTGTGACAAATATCAAAGATTTTCCACTATCCCCCATCAACCTCATCAGCCTATAATGTCAATCAGTTCCCCTTAGCCATTCACAGTATAGGGTATTGACTTGGTGGGACCCATGCCAAAGGCTACAAATAATTACTGATTTCTAATAGTTTCCATTGACTACTTCTCTAAATGGGTAGAGGCCGAGCCGATGATCATGATTACAGAGAAGAAAACCTTCTAGTTTATCTAGAAGAATATCATATGTAGGCATGACCTCCCAAACACCCTCATCTCAGACAACATAACCCAGTTCAAGAATTCTTCCTTAGAAAAATATTACGAAAGGGTTGGGATAAAATAATTTTTCTCTTCTCCTGGCCGACTTCCGACAAACGGTTAGACTGAAGTCATAAACAAAATAATCCTCGATAAGATCAAGAAGAGGTTAGAATATGCTGAAGGAAAATGGACAAAAGAGGTTTATGTTGTGTTTTGGGCCTACAGAACAACGGCTAGGACGCCAACGGGGGAAACCCCATTTATGTTAGCACATGGATCAGAGGTCGTCATACCAACTGAAGTAGGACTCCCTACTCACAGGGTTAAGACTTACGATCTTGAGAGGAATGGGGAGGAAAGAAAACTTGACCTAGATTTGATTGAAGAGAGAAGAGAAGATGCTGAGATCAGACAGGCAGCCTACCAATAGAGAATAACAAAATTCTATAATCAAAGGGTGAAATCAAGAACCACAGCCCCGGGAGACCATGGCCGTTACAAAACGACCGAGGAGGTTGTACTCAGGACCTACAGGCTAGAAAACCTTGGAGTGGAACCTTTCTCCAATCCTTAGAATGATGATCATCTTAAAAAGTATTACATATGATGTTGCAAGAGTTTCTATGTATATGTATCATCTTATGAAGAGATTATTAATGAGAAGATCAGTTCCCGTGTCAATTCTTGGTTCATTACGCTCTAATTGTAGAACTTATGAGGATAACATCTTAGTTGATGACCTCATGCCTTATAACATCATGATTTGGTGACAAGGTCTGAGGTGAGGCATCATACTTGGATGACATCAGACATTAGACATCATTAATTTGATGAAAAATTATTTATGGGGATACCATCTTAGTTAATAACCTCAGGCCTTATAACATAATGATTTGGTGACAAGGTCTGAGGTCAGACATCATATTTGGATGACCTCAGACCTCAAACATCATTAATTTGTTGAAAAATTATTTATGAGGATAACATCTTAGTCGATGACCTCAGGCCTTATAACATCATGATTTGGTGACAAGGTCTGAGGTGAGGCATCATACTTGGATGA
Source organism: Sambucus nigra (assembly GCA_949130495.1). Lineage (NCBI taxonomy): Eukaryota > Viridiplantae > Streptophyta > Magnoliopsida > Dipsacales > Adoxaceae > Sambucus > Sambucus nigra. The sequence goes on along the minus strand of OX422213.1, from coordinate 105,822,742 downwards.
CCTCAGACCTTAGACATCATTAATTTGGTGAAAAATTATTTATGAGTATAACATCTTAGTTGATGACCTCATGCCTTATAACATCATGATTTGGTGACAAGTCTGAGGTGAGACAACATACTTGGATGACCTAAGACCTTAGGCATCATTAAATTGGAGCAAAATTATTTATGAGGATAACATCTTAGTTGATGACCTAAGGCCTTATAACATCATGATTTGGTGACAAGGTCTGAGGTGAGACATCATACTTTGATGACCACAGACCTTAGACATCATTAATTTGGTGAAAAATTATTTATGAGGATAACATCTTAGTTGATGACCTTACGCCCAGTAACATCGTGATTCGGTGACAAGGTCTGAGGTGAGACATCATACTTGGATGACCTCAGACATTAGACATCATTAATTTGGTCAAAAAATATTTATGAGGATAACATCTTAGTTGATGACCTTCGGCCTTATAACATCATGATTTGGTGACAAGGTCTGAGGTGAGACATCATACTTGGATGACCTCAGACCTTAGACATCATTAATTTGGTGAAAAATTATTTATGGGGATAACATCTTAGTTGATGACCTCGGGCCTTATAACATCATGATTTGGTGACAAGTTTTGAGGTGAGACATCATACTTGGATGACCTCAGACCTTAGACATCACTAATTTGGTGAAAATTATTTATGGGGATAACATCTTAGTCGATGACCTCAGGCCTTATAACATCATGATTTGGTGACAAGGTATGAGGTGAGTCATCATACTTGGATGAACTCAAACCTTAGACATCATTAATTTGGTGAAAAATTATTTATGAGGATAACATATTAGTTCATGACCTCGGGCCTTATAACATCATAATTTGGTGACAAGGTCTGAGGTGAGACATCATACTTGAATGACCTCAGACCTTAAACATTATTAATTTGTTGAAAAATTATTTATGGGGATAACATCTTAATTGATGAACTCGGGCCTTATAACATCATGATTTGGTGATAAGGTCTGAGGTGAGACATCACATTTGGATGACCTCAGACCTTAGACATCATAATTTGGTGACGAGATCTAAGGTAAGACGTCATAGTTGGATGACCTCAGACCTTAGACCATTAATTTGGTGAAATTTTAATTATTAGGACAATATCTTAGTGGATGACCTCAGGACTTGTAACATCATGATTTGGTGACAAGGTCTAAGGTGAGGCATCATACTTGGATGAACTCAGACCTTAGACATCTTTAATTTGGTGAAAAATTATTTATGAGTATAACATCGTAGTTGATGACCTCATGCCATATAACATCATGATTTGGTGACAAGGTCTGAGGTGAGAGATCATACTGGGATGACCTCACACCTTAGACATCATTAAATTGGTGAAAAATTATTTATGAGGATAACATCTTAGTTGATGACCTAAGGCCTTATAACATCATGATTTGGTGACAAGGTCTGAGGGGAGACATCATACTTGGATGACCTCAGACCTTAGACATCATTAATTTGGTGACAAATTATTTATGAGGATAACATCTTAGTTGATGACCTTAGGCCCTGTAACATCATGATTCGGTGTCAAGGTCTGAGGTGAGACATCATACTTGGATGACCTCAGATATTAGACATGATTAATTTGGTGAAAAATTATTTATGAGGATAACATCTTAGTTGATGACCTCAGGCCTTATAACATCATGATTTGGTGACAAGGTCTGAGGTGAGACATCATACTTGGATGACCTCAGACCTTAGACGTCATTAATTTGGTGAAAATTATTTATGGGGATAACATCTTAGTTGATGACCTCAGGCCTTATAACATCATGATTTGGTGACAAGTTTTGAGGTGAGACATCATACTTGGATGACCTCAGACCTTAGACATCATTAATTTGGTGAAAATTATTTATGGGGATAACACCTTAGTTGATGATCTGAGGCCTTATAACATCATGATTTGGTGACAAGGTCTGAGGTGAGACAGCATACTTGGATGACCTCAGACCTTAAACGTCATTAATTTGGTGAAAATTATTTATATGGATAACATCTTAGTTGACGACCTTTGGCCTGATAACATATTGATTTGGTGACAAGTTTTGAGGTGAGTCATCATACTTGGAAGACCTCTAACCTTAGACATCATTAATTTGGTGAAAATTATTTATGGGGATAACATCTTAGTTGATGACCTCGGGCCTTATAACATCATGATTTGGTGACTAGTTATGGGGTGAGTCATCATACTTGGATGAACTCAGACCTTAGACTTAATTAATTTGGTGAAAAATTATTTATGAGGATAACATCTTAGTTGATGACCTCGGGCCTTATAACATCATAATTTGGTGACAAGGTCTGAGGTGAGACATCATACTTGAATGTCCTCAGACATTAAACATTATTAATTTGGTGAAAAATTATTTATGGGGATAACATCTTAATTGATGAACTCGGGATTTATAACATCATGATTTGGTGATAAGGTCTGTGGTGAGACATCACACTTCGATGACCTCAGACCTTAGACATCATAATTTGGTGACGAGGTCTGAGGTAAGACATCATACTTGGATGACCTTAGACAATTAATTTGGTGAAAATTTATTTATGGGGATAATATCTTAGTTGATGACCTCAGGCTTTATAACATCATGATTTGGTGACAAGATCTGAGGTCAGGCATCATACTTGGATGACCTCAGACCTTAGACATCATTTATTTGGTGAAAAATTATTTATGAGTATAACATCTTAGTTCATGACCTCATGACTTATAACATCATGATTTAGTGACAAGGTCTGAGGTGAGACATCACACTTGGATGACCTCAGACCTTAGACATCATTAAATTAGTGAAAAATTATTTATGAGGATAACATCTTAGTTGATGACCTAAGGCCTTATAACATCATGATTTGGTGACATGGTCTGAGGTGAGACATCATACTTGGATGACCTCAGACCTTAGACATCATTAATTTGGTGAAAAATTATTTATGAGGATAACATCTTAGTTGATGAACTTAGGCCCTGTAACATCATGATTCGGTGACAAAGTCTGAGGTGAGACATCATACTTAGATGACCTCAGACATTAGACATCATTAATTTGGTGAAATATTATTTATAAGGACAACATCTTAGTTGAAGATCTCAGGCCTTATTACATCATGATTTGGTGACAAGGTCTGAGATGAGACATCATACTTGGATGACCTCAGACCTTAGACGTCATTAATTTGGTCAAAATTATTTATGGGGATAACATCTTAGTTGATGACCTCAGGACTTATAACCTCATGATTTGGTGACAAGTTTTGAGGTGAGACATCATACTTGGATGACCTCACACCTTAGACATCATTAATTTGGTGAAAATTATTTATGGGGATAACATCTTAGTTGATGACCTCAGGCCTTATAACATCATGATTTGGTGACAAGGTATGAGGTGAGTAATCATACTTAAATGAACTCAGACCTTAGACATCATTAATTTGGTGAAAAATTATTTATGAGGATAACATATTAGTTGATGACCTCGAGCCTTATAACATCATAATTTGGGGACAAGGTCTGAGGTGAGACATCATACTTGAATTACCTCAGACCGTAAACATTATTAATTTGGTGAAAAATTATTTATGGGGATACCATCTTAATTGATGAACTCGGGCCTTATAACATCATGATTTGGTGATAAGGTCTGAGGTGAGACATCACACTTGGATGACCTCAGACCTTAGACATCATAATTTGGTGACGAGATCTGAGGTAAGACATCATACTTGGATGACCTCGGACCTTAGACCATTAATTTGGTGAAAAATTATTTCTGGGGAAAATATATTAGTTGATGACCTCATGCCTTATAACATCTTGATTTGGTGACAAGGTCTGAGCTGAGATATCATATATGGATTACCTCGATCCTTAGATATCATAATTCGGTGACAAGATCTGAGGTAAGACATCATACTTGGATGAACTCATACCTTCGACCATTAATTTGGAGAAAAATTATTTATGGGTATAAAATTTTTGTTGATGACCTCATGCCTTACAACATCATGATTTGGTGACAAGGTCTGAGGTGATAAATCATACTTGGATGACCTCGGGCCTTAGACATCATTAATTTGGTTTAAAATTATTTATGGGGATAACATCTTAGTTGATGACCTCAGGACTTATAACATCATGATTTGGTGACAAGGCCTGAAGTGAGACATCGTGCTTGGATGACCTCAGACCTTAGACATCATTAATTAGGTGAAAATTATTTATGGGGATAACATCTTAGTTGTGACCTCATGCCTTATAACATCACGATTTGGTGACAAGGTCTGAGGTGAGGCATCATACTTGGATGACCTCAGACCTTAGACATCATTAAATTGGTAAAAAATTATTTACGAGTATAACATCTTAGTTGATGACCTCAGGCCTTATAACATCATGATTTGGTGACAAGTTTTGAGGTGAGACATCATACTTGGATGACCTCAGACCATAGACATCATTAATTTGGTGAAAATTATTTATGAGCATAACATCTTAGTTGATGACCTCAGGCCTTATAACATCATGATTTGGTGACAAGGTCTGAGTTGAGACATCATACTTGGATGACCTCAGACATTAGACGTCATTAATTTGGTGAAAAATTATTTATGAGGATAACATCTTAGTTGATGACCTCAGGCCTTATAACATCATGATTTGGTGACAAGGTCTGAGGTGAGACATCAAACTTGAATGACCTCAGACCTTAAACATTATTAATTTGGTGAAAAATTATTTATGGGGATAACATCTTAATTGATGAACTCGGGCCTTATAACATCATGATTTGGTGATAAGGTCTGAGGTGAGACATCACACTTGGATGACCTCAGAACTTAGACATCATAATTTGGTGACGAGATCTGAGGTAAGACATCATACTTGGATGAGCTCAGACCTTAGACCATTAATTTGGTGAAATTTTAATTATTAGGATAATATCTTAGAGGATGACCTCAGGACTTATAACATCATGATTTGGTGACAAGGTCTAAGGTGAGGCATCATACTTGGATGACCTCAGACCTTAGACATCATTAATTTGGTGAAAAATTATTTGTGAGTATAACATCGTAGTTGATGACCTCATGCCTTATAACATCATGATTTGGTGACAAGGTCTGAGGTGAGACATCATACTTGGATGACCTCAGACCATAGACATCATTAAATTGGTGAAAAATTATTTATGAGGATAACATCTTAGTTGATGACCTAAGGACTTATAACATCATGATTTGGTGACAAGGTATGAGGTGAGACATCATACTTGGATGACCTCAGACCTTAGACAACATTAATTTGGTGACAAATTATTTATGAGGATAACATCTTAGTTGAAGACCTTAGGCCCTGTAACATCATGATTCGGTGTCAAGGTCTGAGGTGAGACATCATACTTGGATGACCTCCGACATTAGACATGATTAATTTGGTGAAAAATTATTTATGAGGATAACATCTTAGTTGATGACCTCAGGCCTTATAACATCATGATTTGGTGACAAGGTCTGAGGCGAGACATCATACTTGGATGACCTAAGACCTTAGACGTCATTAATTTGGTGAAAATTATTTATGGGGATAACATCTTAGTTGATGACCTCAGGCCTTATAACATCATGATTTGGTGACAAGTTTTGAGGTGAGACATCATACTTGGATGACCTCAGACCTTAGACATCATTAATTTGGTAAAAATTATTTATGGGGATAACATCTTAGTTGATGATCTGAGGCCTTATAACATCATGATTTGGTGACAAGGTCTGAGGTGAGACATCATACTTGGATGACCTCAGACCTTAGACGTCATTAATTTGGTGAAAATTATTTATGGGGATAACATCTTAGTTGACGACGTCGGGCCTTATAACATCATGATTTGGTGACAAGTTTTGAGGTGAGACATCATACTTGGATGAACTCAGACCTTAGACATCATTAATTTGGTGAAAAATTATTTATGAGATTAACATATTAGTTGATGACCTCGGGCCTTATAAGATCATAATTTGGTGACAAGGTCTGAGGTGAGACATAATACTTGAATGACCTCAGACCTTAAACATTATTAATTTGGTGAAAAATTATTTATGGGGATAACATCTTAAATGATGAACTAGGGACTTATTACATCATGTTTGGTGATAAGATCTGAGGTGACACATCACACTTGGATGACCTCAGACCTTAGACATCATAATTTGGTGACGAGATCTGAGGTAAGACATCATACTTGGATGACCTCGGACAATAGACCATTAATTTGGTGAAAAATTATTTATGGGGAAAATATCTTAGTTGATGACCTCATGCCTTATAACATCTTGATTTGGTGACAAGGTCTGAGCTGAGACATCATATTTGGATGACCTCGAACCTTAGATATCATAATTTGGTGACAATATCTGAGGTAAGATATCATACGTGGATGAACTCATACCTTCGACCATTAATTTGGAGAAAAATTATTTATGGGTATAAAATCTTAGTTGATGACTTCATGCCTTACAACATCATGATTTAGTGAAAAGGTCTGAGGTTAGAAATCATACTTGGATGACCTCGGACCTTAGACATCATTAATTTGGTTTAAAATTATTTATGGGGATAACATCTTAGTTGATGACCTCAGGACTTATAACATCATGATTTGGTGAAAAGGCCTGAAGTGAGAGATCGTACTTGGATGACCTCAGACCTTAGACATCATTAATTTGGTGAAAATTATTTATGGGGATAACATCTTAGTTGATGACCTAAGGCCTTATAACATCATGATTTGGTGACAAGGTCTGAGGTGAGACATCATACTTGGATGACTTCAGACCTTAGACGTCATTAATTTGGTCAAAATTATTTATGACGATAACATCTTAGTTGATGACCTTAGGCACTGTAACATCATGATTCGGTGACAAGGTTTGAGGTGAGACATCATACTTGGATGACCTCAAACATTAGACATCATTAATTTGGTGAAAAATTATTTATGAGTATAACATCTTAGTTGATGACCTCAGGCCTTATAACATCATGATTTGGTGACAAAGTCTGAGGTGAGACATCATACTTGGATGTCCTCAGACCTTAGACAACATTAATTTGGTGAAAATTATTTCTGGGGATAACATCTTAGTTGATGACCTCAGGCCTTATAACCTCATGATTTGGTGACAAGTTTTGAGGTGAGACATCATACTTGGATGACCTCAGACGTTAGACATCATTAATTTGGTGAAAATTATTTAGGGGGATAGCATCTTAGTTGATGATCTGAGGCCTTATAACATCATGATTTGGTGACAAGGTCTGAGGTGAGACATCATACTTGGATGACCTCAGACCTTAGACGTCATTAATTTGGTGAAAATTATTTATGGGGATAACATCTTAGTTGACGACCTCGGGCATTATAACATCTTTCTTTGGTGTCAAGTTTTGAGGTGAGACATCATACTTGGATGACCTCTAACCTTAGACATCATTAATTCGGTGAAAATTATTTATGCTGATAACATATTAGTTGATGACCTCGGGCCTTATAACATCATGATTTGGTGACAAGGTATGAGGTGAGTCATTATACTTGGATGAAATTAGAACTTAGACATCGTTAATTTGGTGAAAAATTATTTATGAGGATAACATCTCAGTTGATGACCTCGGGCCTTATAACATCATAATTTGGTGACAAGGTCTGAGGTGAGACATCATACTTGAATGACCTCAGACCTTAAACATTATTAATTTGGTGAAAAATTATTTATGGGGATAACATCTTAATTGATGAACTCGGGCCTTATAACATCATGATTTGATGATAAGGTCTGAGGTGAGACATCACACTTGGATGACCTCAGATCTTAGACATCATAATTTGGTGACGAGATCTGAGGTAAGACATCATACTTGGATGACCACAGACCTTAGACCATTAATGTGGTGAAATTTTATTTATTAGGATAGTATCTTAGTGGTTGACCTCAGGACTTATAACATCATGATTTGGTGACAAGGTTTAAGGTGATGCATCATACTTGGATGACCTCAGACCTTAGACATCATTAATTTGGTGAAAAATTATTTATGAGTATAACATCGTAGTTGATGACCTCATGCCTTATAACATCATGATTTGGTGACAAGGTCTGAGGTGAGACATCACACTTGGATGACCTCAGACCTTAGACATCATTAAATTGGTGAAAAATTATTTATAAGGATAACATCTTAGTTGATGACCTTAGGCCCAGTAACATCATGATTTGGTGACAAGGTCTGAGGTGAGACATCATACTTGGATGACCTCAGACATTAGACATCATTAATTTGGGTTAAAATTATTTATGAGGATAACATCTTAGTTGAAGACTTCAGGCCTTATAACATCATGATTTGGTGACAAGGTCTGAGGTGAGACATCATACTTGGATGACCTCAGAGCTTAGACGTCATTAATTTGGTGAAAATTATTTATGGGGGTAACATCTTAGTTGATGACCTCAGGCCTTATAACATCATGATTTGGTGACAAGTTTTGAGGTGAGACATCATACTTGGATGACATCACACCTTAGACATCATTAATTTGGTGAAAATTATTTATGGGGATAACATCATGATTTTGTGACAAGGTATGAGGTAAGTCATCATACTTGGATGAACTCAGACCTTAGAAATCATTAATTTGGTGAAAAATTATTTATGAGGATAACATATTAGTTGATGACCTCGAGCCTTATAACATCATAATTTGGTGACAAGGTCTGAGGTGAGACATCATACTTGAATGACCTCAGACCTTAAACATTATTAATTTGGTGAAAAATTATTTATGTGGATAACATCTTAATTGATGAACTCGGGACTTATAACATCATAATTTGGTGATAAGGTCTGAGGTGAGACATCACACTCTGATGATCTCAGACCTTAGACATCATAATTTCGTGACGAGATCTGAGGTAAGACATCATACATGGATGACCTCGGACCTTAGACCATTAATTTGGTGAAAAATTATTTATGTGGAAAATATCTTAGTTGATGACCTCATGCCTTATAACATCTTGATTTGGTGACAAGGTCTGAGCTGAGACATCATATTTGGATGACCTCGAACCTTAGATATCATAATTTGGTCACAAGATCTGAGGTAAGACATCATACTTGGATGAACTCATACCTTCGACCATTAATTTGGAGAAAAATTATTTACGGGTATAAAATCTTAGTTGATGACTTCATGCCTTACAACATCATGATTTGGTGACAAGGTCAGAGGTGAGAAATCATACTTGGATGACCTCGGACCTTAGACATCATTAATTTGGTTTAAAATTATTTATGAGGATAACATCTTAGTTGATGACCTCAGAACTTATAACATCATGATTTGGTGAAATGGCCTGAAGTGAGACGTCGTACTTGGATGACCTCAGACCTTAGACATCATTAATTTGGTGAAAATTATTTATGGGGATAACATCTTAGTTATGACCTCATGCCTTATAACATCATGATTCGGTGACAAGGTCTGAGGTGAGGCATCATACTTGGATGACCTCAGACTTTAGACATCATTAAATTGGTGAAAAATTATTTCTGAGTATCATCTTAATTGATGACCTCAGGCCTTATAACATCATGATTTGGTGACAAGGTGTGAGGTAAGGCATCATACTTGGATGACCTCAGACCTTAGACATCATTAAATTGGTGAAAAATTATTTATGAGTATAACATCTTAGTTGATGACCTCAGGCCTTATAACATCATGATTTGGTGACAAGTTTTGAGGTGAGACATCATACTTGGATGAACTCAGAACTTAGACATCATTAATTTGGTGAAAAATTATTTATGAGGGTAACATCTTAGTTGATGACCTCGGGCCTTATAACATCATAATTTGGTGACAAGGTCTGAGGTGAGACATCATACTTGAATGACCTCAGACCTTAAACATTATTAATTTGGTGAAAAATTATTTATGGGGATAACATCTTAATTGATGAACTCAGGCCTTATAACATCATGATTTGGTGATAAGGTCTGAGGAGAGACATCACACTTGGATGACCTCAGAACTTAGACATCATAATTTGGTGACGAGATCTAAGGTAAGACATCATACTTGGATGACCTCAGACCTTAGACCATTAATTGGGTGAAATTTTAATTATTAGGATAATATCTTAGTGGATGACCTCAGGACTTATAACATCATGATTTGGTGACAAGGTCTAAGGTGAGGCATCATACTTGGATAACCTCAGACCTTAGACATCATTAATTTGGTGAAAAATTATTTATGAGTATAACATCGTAGTTGATGACCTCATGCCTTATAACATCATGATTTGGTGACAAGTTCTGACGTGAGATATCATACTTGGATGACCTCAGACCTTAGACATCATTAAATTGGGGAAAAATTATTTATGAGGATAACATCTTAGTTGATGACCTAAGGCCTTATAACATCATGATTTGGTGACAAGGTCTGAGGTGAGACATCATACTTGGATGACTTCAGACCTTAGACATCATTAATTTGGTGACAAATTATTTATGAGTATAACATCTTAGTTGATGACCTTAGGCCCTGTAACATCATGATTCGGTGTCAAATTATGAGGTGAGGCATCATACTTGGATAACCTCAGACATTAGACATGATTAATTTGGTGAAAAATTATTTATGAGGATAACATCCTAGTTGATGACCTCAGGCCTTATAACATCATGATTTGGTGACAAGTTCTGAGGTGAGACATCATACTTGGATGACCTCAGACCTTAGACGTCATTAATTTGGTGAAAATTATTTATGGGGATAACATCTTAGTTGATGACCTCAGGCCTTATAACATCATGATTTGGTGACAAGTTTTGAGGTGAGACATTGTACTTGGATGACCTCAGACCTTAGACATCATTAATTTGGTGAAAATTATTTATGGGGATAACATCTTAGTTGACGACCTCAGGCCTTATAACATCATTAGTTGGTGACAAGTTTTAAGGTGAGACATCATACTTTGGTGAACTCGGACCTTAGACATCATTAATTTGGTGAAAAATTATTTATGAGGATAACATATTTGTTGATGACCTCGGGCCTTATAACATCATAAATTGGTGACAAGGTCTGAGGTGTGACATCATACTTGAATGACCTCAGACCTTAAACATTATTAATTTGGTGAAAAATTATTTATGGGGATAACATCTTAATTTATGAACTCGGGCCTTATAACATCAAGATTTGGTGATAAGGTCTGAGGTGAGACATCACACTTGGATGACCTCAGACCTTAGACATCATAATTTGGTGACGAGACCTGAGGTAAGACATCATACTTGGATGACCTCGGACCTTAGACCATTAATTTGGTGAAAAATTATTTATGGGGAAAATATCTTAGTTGAGGACCTCATGCCTTATAACATCTTGATTTGGTGACAAGGTCTGAGATGAGACATCATATTTGGATGACATCGAACCTTAGATATCATAATTTGGTGACAAGATCTGAGGTAAGACAGCATACTTGGATGAACTCATACCTTCGACCATTAATTTGGAGAAAAATTATTTATGGGTATAAAATCTTAGTTGATGACCTCATGCCTTACAACATCATGATTTGGTGACAAGGTCTGAGGTGAGAAATCATACTTGGATGACCTCGGGTCTTACACATCATTAATTTGGTTTAAAATTATTTATGGGGAGAACATCTTAGTTGATGAGCTCTGGACTTATAACATCATGATTTGGTGACAAGGCCTGAAGTGAGACATCGTACTTGGATGACCTCAGACCTTAGACATCATTAATTTGGTGAAAATTCTTTATGGGGATAACATCTTAGTTATGACCTCATGCCTTATAACATCATGATTTGGTGACAAGGTCTGAGGTGAGGCATCATACTTGGATGACCTCAGACCTTAGACATCATTAAATTGGTGAAAAAATATTTATGAGTAAAACATCTTAGTTGATGACCTCAGGCCTTATAACATCATGATTTGTTGACAAGTTTTGAGGTGCGACATCATACTTGGATGACCTCAGACCTTAGACATCATTAATTGCTGAAAATTGTTTATGGGGATAACATCTTTGTTAATGACCTCAGGCATTATAACATCATGATTTGGTGACAAGGTCTGAGGTGAGACATCATAATTGGATGACCTCAGACCGTAGACGTCATTAATTTGGTGAAAAACTATTTATGAGGATAACATCTTAGTTGATGACCTTAGGCACTGTAACATCATGATTCGGTGACAAGGTCTGAGGTGAGACATCATACTTGGATGACCTCAGACATTAGACATCATTAATTTGGTGAAAAATTATTTATGAGGATAACATCTTAGTTGATAACCTCAGGCCTTATAACATCATGATTTGGTGACAAGGTCTGAGGTGAGACATCATACTTGGATTACCTCAGACCTTAGACGTCATTAATTTGGTGAAAATTATTTATGGGGATAACATCTTAGTTGATGACCTCAGGCCTTATAACATCATGATTTGGTGACAAGGTCTGAGGTCAGACATCATACTTGAATGACCTCAGACCATAAACATTATTAATTTGGTGAAAAATTATTTATCGGGATAACATCTTAATTGATGAACTCGGACCTTATAACATCATGATTTGGTGATAAGGTCTGAGGTGAGACATCACACTTGGATGACCTCAGACCTTAGACATCATAATTTGGTGACGAGATCTGAGGTAAGACATCATACTTGGATGACCTCGGACCTTAGGCCATTAATTTGGTGAAAAATTATTTATGGGGAGAATATCTTAGTTGATGACCTCATGCCTTATAACATCTTGATTTGGTGACAAGGTCTGAGATGAGACATCATATTTGGATGACATCGAACCTTAGATATCATAATTTGGTGACAAGATCTTAGGTAAGGCATCATACTTGGATGAACTCATACCTTCGACCATTAATTTGGAGAAAAATTACTTATGGGTATAAAATCTTAGCTGATGACCTCAAGCCTTACAACATCATGACTTGGTGACAAGGTCTGAGGTGAGAAATCATACTTGGATGACCTCGGGCATTAGACATCATTAATTTGGTTTAAAATTATTTATGGGGAGAACATCTTAGTTGATGACCTCAGGACTTATAACATCATGATTTGGTGACAAGGCCTGAAGTGAGACATCGTACTTGGACGACCTCAGACCTTTGACATCATTAATTTGGTGAAAATTATTTATGGGGATAACATCTTAGTTGTGACCTCATGCCAAATAACATCATGATTTGGTGACAAGGTCTGAGGTGAGGCATCATACTTGGATGACCTCAGACCTTAGACATCATTAAATTGGTGAAAAATTATTTATGAGTATAACATCTTAGTTGATGACCTCAGGCCTTATAACATCATGATTTGGTGACATGTTTTCTGGTGGGACATCATACTTGGATGACCTCAGACCTCAGACATCATTAATTTTGTGAAAATTATTTATGGGGATAACATCTTAGTTGATGAGCTCAGGCCTTATAACATCATGATTTGGTGACAAGGTCTGAGGTGAGAAATCATACATGGATGACCTCAGACCGTAGACGTCATAAATTGGGTGAAAAATTATTTATGAGGATAACATCTTAGTGATGACCTTAGGCACTGTAACATCATGATTCGGTGACAAAGTCTGAGGTGAGACATCATACTTGGATGACCTCAGACATTAGACATCATTAATTTGGTGAAAAATTATTTATGAGGATAACATCTTAGTTGATAGCCTTAGGCCTTATAACATCATGATTTGGTGACAAGGTTTGAGGTGAGACATCATACTTGAATGACCTTAGACCTTAAACATTATTAATTTGGTGAAAAATTATTTATGGGGATAACCTCTTAATTGATGAACTCGGGCCTTATAACATCATGATTTGGTGATGAGGTCTGAGGTGAGACATCACACTTATATGACCTCAGACCTTAGACATCATAATTTGGTGACGAGATCTGAGGTTAGACATCATACTTGGATGACCTCATACCTTAGACCATTAATTTGGTGAAATTTTAATTATTAGGATAATATCTTAGTGGATGACCTCAGGACTTATAACATCATGATTTGGTGACGAGGTCTAAGGTGAGGCATCATACTTGGATGACCTTAGACTTCATTAATTTGGTGAAAAAATATTTATGAGTATAACATCGTAGTTGAGAACCACATGCCTTATAACATCAAGATTTGGTGACAAGGTCTGAGGTGCGACATCATACTTGGATTACCTCAGACCTTAGACATCATTAAATTGGTGAAAAATTATTTATGAGGATAACATCTTAGTTGATGACCTAAGGCCTTATAAGATCATGATTTTGTGACAAGGACTGAGGTGAGACATCATACTTGGATGACCTCAGACCATAGACATCATTAATTTGGTGACAAATTATTTATCAGGATAACATCTTAGTTGATGACCTGAGGCCATGTAACATCATGATTCGGTGTCAAGGTCTGAGGTGAGACATCATATTTGGATGACCTCAGACATTAGACATGATTAATTTGGTGAAAAATTATTTATGAGGATAACATCTTAGTAGATGACCTCAGGCCTTATAACATCATGATTTGGTGACAAGGTCTGAGGTTAGACATCATACTTGGATGACCTCAGACCTTAGACGTCATTAATTTGGTGAAAATTATTTATGGGGATAACATCTTAGTTGATGACCTCAGGCCTTATAACATCATGATTTGGTGACAAGTTTTGAGGTGAGACATCATACTTTGATGACCTCAAACCTTAGACATCATTAATTTGGTGAAAATTATTTATGGGGATAACATCTTACTTGATGATTTGAGGCCTTATAGCATCATGATTTGGTGACAAGGTCTGAGGTGAGAAATCATACTTGGATGACCTCAGACCTTTGACGTCATTAATTTGGTGAAAATTATTTATGGGGATAACATCTTAGTTGACGACCTCGGGCCTTATAATATCATGATTTGGTGACAAGTTTTGAGGTGAGACATCATACTTGGATGAACTCAGACCTTAGACATCATTAATTTGGTGAAAATTATTTATGAGGATAACATATTAGTTGATGACCTCGGGCCTTATAACATCATAATTTGGTGACAAGGTCTTAGGTGAGACATCATACTTGGATGACCTCAGACCTTAGACGTCATTAATTTGGTGTAAATTATTTATGGGGATAACATCTTAGTTGATGACCTCAGGCCTTATAACATCATGATTTGGTGACAAGTTTTGAGGTGAGACATCATACTTGGATGACCTCAGACCTTAGACGTCATTAATTTGGTGAAAAATTATTTATGAGGATAACATCTTAGTTGATGACCTTAGGCACTGTAACATCACGATTCGGTGACAAGGTCTGAGGTGAGACATCATACTTGGATGACCTCAGACATATGACATAATTAATTTGGCGAAAAACTATTTATGAGGATAACATCTTAGTTGATGACCTCAGGCCTTATAACATCATGATTTGGTGACAAGGTCTGAGGTGAGACATCATACTTGGATGACCTCAGACCTTAAACATTATTAATTTGGTGAAAAATTATTTATGGGGATAACATCTTAATTGATGAACTCGGGCCTTATAACATCATTATTTGGTGATAAGGTCTGATGTGAGACATCACACTTGGATGACCTCAGACCTTAGACATCATAATTTCGTGACGAGATCTGAGGTAAGACATCATACTTGGATGACCTCAGACCTTAGACCATTAATTTGGTGAAAATTTATTTATGGGGATAATATCTTAGTTGATGACCTCAGGCTTTATAACATCATGATTTGGTGACAAGGTCTGAGGTGAGCCATCATACTTGGATGACCTCAGACCTTAGAGATCATTAATTTGGCGAAAAACTATTTATGAGGATAACATCTTAGTTGATGACCTTAGGCCTTATAACATCATGATTTGGTGACAAGGTCTGAGGTGAGACATCATACTTGGATGACCTCAGACCTTAAACATTATTAATTTGGTGAAAAATTATTTATGGGGATAACATCTTAATTGATGAATTCGGGCCTTATAACATCATTATTTGGTGATAAGGTCTGATGTGAGACATCACACTTGGATGACCTCAGAACTTAGACATCATAATTTGGTGACGAGATCTGAGGTAAGACATCATACATGGATGACCTCAGACCATTGACCATTAATTTGGTGAAATTTTAATTATTAGGATAATATCTTAATGGATGACCTCAGGACTTATAACATCATGATTTGGTGACACGGTCTAAGGTGAGGCATCATACTTGGAAGACCTCAGACCTTAGACATCATTAATTTGGTGAAAAATTATTTATGAGTATAACATCGTAGTTGATGACCTCATGCCTTATAACATCATGATTTGGTGACAAGGTTTGAGGTGAGCCATCATACTTGGATGACCTCAGACCTTAGACATCATTAATTTGGGGAAAAATTATTTATGAGTATAACATCTTAGTTGATGACCTCATGCCTTATAACATCATGATTTGGTGACAAGGTCTGAGGTGAGACATCATACTTGGATGACCTCAGACCTTATACATCATTAAATTGGTGAAAAATTATTTATGAGGATAACATCTTAGTTGATGACCTAAGGCCTTATGACATCATGATTTGGTGACAAGGTCTGAGGTGGGACATCATACTTGGATGACCTCAGACCTTAGACATCATTAATTTGGTGACAAATTATTTATGTGGATAACATCTTAGTTGATGACCTTAGGCCCTGTAACATCATGATTCGGTGTCAAGGTCTGAGGTAAGACGTCATACTTGGATGACCTCAGACATTAGCCATGATTAATTTGGTGAAAAATTATTAATGAGGATAACATCTTAGTTGATGACCTCGGGCCTTATAACATCATGATTTGGTGACAAGGTCTGAGGTGAGACATCATATTTGGATGACCTCAGACCTTAGACGTCATTAATTTGGTGAAAATTATTTATGGGGAAAACATCTTAGTTGATGACCTCAGGACTTATAACATCATGATTTGGTGACAAGTTTTGAGGTGAGACATCATACTTGGATGACCTCAGACCTTAGACATCATTAATTTGGTGAAAATTATTTATGGGAATAACATCTTAGTTGATGATCTGAGGCCTTATAATATCTTGATTTGGTGACAAGGTCTGAGGTGAGACATCATACTTGGATGACCTCAGACCTTAGACGTCATTAATTTGGTGAAAATTATTTATGGGGATAACATCTTAGTTGATGACCTCGGGCCTTATAACATCATGATTTGGTGACAAGTTTTGAGGTGAGACATCATACTTGGATGACCTCTGACCTTAGACATCATTAATTTGGTGAAAATTATTTATGGGGATAACATCTTAGTTGATGACCTCGGGCCTTATAACATCATGATTTGGTGACAAGGTACGAGGTGAGTCATCATACTTGGATGAACTCAGACCATAGACATCATTAGTTTGGTGAAAAATTATTTATGAGGATAAATCCTTAGTTGATGACCTTGGGCCTTATAACATCATAATTTGGTGACAAGGTCTCAGGTGAGACATCATACTTGAATGACCTCAGACCTTAAACATTATTAATTTAGTGAAAAATTATTTATGGGGATAAAATCTTAATTGATGAACTCGGGCCTTATAACATCATGATTTGGTGATAAGGTCTGAGGTGAGACATCACACTTGGATGACCTCAGACTTTTGACATTATAATTTGGTGATGAGATCTGAGGTATGACATCATACATGGATGACCTCAGACCTTAGACCATTAATTTGGTGAAAATTTATTTATGGGGATAATATCTTAGTTGATGACCTCAGGCCTTATAACATCATGATTTGGTGACAAGGTCTGAGGTGAGGCATCATACATGGATGACCTCAGACCTTAGACATCATTAATTTGGTAGAAAATTATTTATGAGTATAACATCTTAGTTGCTGACCTCATGCCTTATAACATCATGATTTTGTGACAAGGTCTTAGGTGAGACATCACACTTGGATGACCTCAGACCTTAGTCATCATTAAATTAGTGAAAAATTATTTATGAATATAACATCTTAGTTTATGAACTAAGGCCTTATAACTTCATGATTTGGTGACAAGGTCTGAGGTGAGACATCATTCTTGGATGACCTCAGACCTTAGACATCATTAATTTGGTGAAAAATTATTTATGAGGATAACATCTTAGTTGATGACCTTAGGCCCTGTTACATCATGATTCGGTGACAATGTCTGAGGTGAGACATCATACTTGGATGACCTCAGATATTAGACATCATTAATTTGGTGAAAAATTATTTATGAGTATAACATTTTAGTTGAAGACCTCAGGCCTTATAACATCATGATTTGGTGACAAGGTCTGAGGTGAGACATCATACTTGGATGACCTCAGACCTTAGATGTCATTAATTTGGTGTAAATTATTTATGGGGATAACATCTTAGTTGATGACCTCAGGCCTTATAACATCATGATTTGGTGACAAGTTTTGAGGTGAGACATCATACTTGGATGACCTCAGACCTTAGACATCATTAATTTGGTGAAAATTATTTATGGGGATAACATCTTAGTTGATGACCTTAGGCCTTATAACATCATGATTTGGTGACAAGGTATGAGGTGAGTCATCATACTTGGATGAACTCAGACCTTAGACATCATTAATTTGGGGAAAAAATATTTATGAGGATAACATATTAGTTGATGGCCTCGGGCCTTATAACATCAAAATTTGGTGACAAGGTTTGAGGTGAGACATCATACTTGAATGACCTCAGACCTTAAACATTATTAATTTGGTGAAAAATATTTATGGGGATAACATCTTAATTGATGAACTCGGACGTTATAACATCATGATTTGGTGATAAGGTCTGAGGTGAGACATCACACTTGGATGACCTCAGACCTTAGACATCATAATTTGGTGACGAGATCTGAGGTAAGACATCATACTTGGATGAACTCCGACCTTAGACCATTAATTTGGTGAAAAATTATTTATGGGGAAAATATCTTAGTTGATGACCTCATGCCTTATAACATCTTGATTTGGTGACAAGTTCTGAGCTGAGACATCATATTTGGATGACCTCGAACCTTAGATATCATAATTTGGTGACAAGATCTGAGGTAAGACATCATACTTGGATGAACTCATACCTTCGACCATTAATTTGGAGAAAAATTATTTATGGGTATAAAATATTAGTTGATGACCTCATGCCTTACAACATCATGATTTGGTGACAAGGTCTGAGGTGAGAAATCATACTTGGATGACCTCGGGCCTTAGACATCATTAATTTGGTTTAAAATTATTTATGGGGATAACATCTTAGTTGATTACCTCAGGACTTATAACATCATGATTTGGTGACAAGGCCTGAAGTGAGACATCGTACTTGGATGACCTCAGACCTTAGACATCATTAATTTGGTGAAAATTATTTATGGGGATAACATCTTAGTTGTGACCTCATGCCTTATAACATCATGATTTGGTGACAAGGTCTGAGGTGAGGCATCATACTTGGATGACCTCAGACCTTAGACATCATTAAATTGGTGAAAAATTATTTATGAGTATAACATCTTAGTTGATGACCTCAGGCCTTATAACATCATGATTTGGTGACAAGTTTTGAGGTGAGACATCATACTTGGATGACCTCAGACCTTAGACATCATTAATTTGGTGAAAATTATTTATGGGGATAACATCTTAGTTGAAGACCTCAGGCCTTATAACATCATGATTTGGTGACAAGGTCTGAGGTGAGACATCATACTTGGATGACCTCAGACCTTAGACGTCATTAATTTGGTGTAAATTATTTATGGGGATAACATCTTAGTTGATGACCTCAGGCCTTATAAAATCATGATTTGGTGACAAGTTTTGAGGTGAGACATCATACTTGGATGACCTCACACCTTAGGCATCATTAATTTGGTGAAAATTATTTATGGGGATAACATCTTAGTTGATGACCTCGGGCCTTATAACATCATGATTTGGTGACAAGTTTTGAGGTGAGACATCATACTTGGATGACCTCAAACATTAGACATCATTAATTTGATGAAAAATTATTTATGAGGATAACATCTTAGTTGAAGACCTCAGGCCTTATAACATCATGATTTGGTGACAAGGTCTGAGGTGAGACATCATACTTGGATGACCTCAAACCTTAGACGTCATTAATTTGGTGTAAATTATTTATGGGGATAGCATCTTAGTTGATTACCTCAGGCCTTATAACATCATGATTTGGTTACAAGTTTTGAGGTGAGACATCATACTTGGATGACCTCACACCTTAGACATCATTAATTTGGTGAAACTTATTTATGGGGATAACATCTTAGTTGATGACCTCAGGCCTTATAACATTATGATTTGGTGACAAGGTATGAGGTGAGTCATCATACTTGGATGAACTCAGACCTTATACATCATTAATTTGGTGAAAAAATATTTATGAGGATAACATATTAGTTGACAGCCTCGGGCCTTATAACATCATAATTTGGTGACAAGGTCTGAGGTGAGACATCATACTTGAATGACCTCAGACCTTAAACATTATTAATTTGGTGAAAAATATTTATTGGGATAACATCTTAATTGATGAACTCGGGCCTTATAACATCATGATTTGGTGATAAGGTCTGAGGTGAGACATCACACTTGGATGACCTCAGACCTTAGACATCATAATTTGGTGACGAGATCTGAGGTAAGACAACATACTTGGATGACCTCGGACCTTAGACCATTAATTTGGTGAAAAATTATTTATGGGGAAAATATCTTAGTTGATGACCTCGTGCCTTATAACATCTTGATTCGGTGACAAGTTCTGAGCTGAGACATCATATTTGGATGACCTCGAACCTTAGATATCATAATTTGTTGACAAGATCTGAGGTAAGACATCATACTTGGATGAACTCATACCTTCGACCATTAATTTGGAGAAAAAATATTTATGGGTATAAAATCTTAGTTGATGACCTCATGCCTTACAACATCATGATTTGGTGACAAGGTCTGAGGTGAGAAATCATACTTGTATGACCTTGGGCCTTAGACATCATTAATTTGGTTTAAAATTATTTATGGGGATAACATCTTAGTTGATGACCTCAGGACTTATAACATCATGATTTGGTGACAAGGCCTGAAGTGAGACATTGTACTTGGATGACCTCAGACCTTAGACTTCATTAATTTGGTGAAAATTATTTTTGGGGATAACATCTTAGTTGTGTCGTCATACGTTATAACATCATGATTTGGTGACAAGGTCTGAGGTGAGGCATCATACTTGGATAACCTCAGAGCTTAGACATCATTAAATTGGTGAAAAGTTATTTATGAGTATAACATCGTAGTTGATGACCTCATGCCTTATAACATCATGATTTGGTGACAAGGTCTGAGGTGAGGCATCATACTTGGATGACCTCAGACCTTAGACATCATTAATTCGGTGAAAATTATTTATGGGGATAACATCTTAGTTGATGACCTCAGGCCTTATAACATCATGATTTGGTGACAAGGTCTGAGGTGAGACATTATACTTCGATGACCTCAGACCTTAGACGTCATTAATTTGGTGAAAAATTATTTAATGTGATAACATCTTAGTTGATGACCTTAGGCACTGTAACATCCTGATTCGGTGACAAGGTCTGAGGTGAGACATCATACTTGGATGACCTCAGACATTAGACATCATTAATTTGGTGAAAAATTATTTATGAGGATAACATCTTAGTTGATGACCTCAGGCCTTATAATATCATGATTTGGTTACAAGGTCTAAGGTGAGACATCATACTTGGATGACCTCAGACCTTAGACGTCATTAATTTGGTGAAAAATTATTTATGGGGATAACATCTTAGTTGATAACCTTAGGCACTATAACATCATGATTCGGTGACAAGGTCTGAGGTGAGACATCATACTTGGATGACCTCAGACCTTATACTTCATTAATTTGGTGAAAATTATTTATTGGGATAACATCTTAGTTGATGACCTCAGGCCTTATAACATCATGATTTGGTAACAAGGTATGAGGTGAGTCATCATACTTGAATGACCTCAGACCTTAAACATTATTAATTTTATGAAAAATAATTTATGGTGATAACATCTTAATTGATGAACTCGGTCCTTATAACATCATGATTTGGTGATAAGGTCTGAGGTGAGACATCACACTTGGATGACCTCAGACCTTAGACATCATAATTTCGTGACGAGATCTGAGGTAAGACATCATACTTGGATGACCTCAGACCTTAGACCATTAATTTGGTGAATATTTATTTATGGGGATAATATCTTAGTTGATGACCTCAGGCCTTATAACATCATGATTTGGTGACAAGGTCTGAGGTGAGCCATCATACTTGGATGACCTCAGACCTTAGAGATCATTAATTTGGTGAAAAATTATTTATGAGGATAACATCTTAGTTGATGACCTCGGGCCTTATAACATCATAATTTGGTGACAAGGTCTGAGGTGAGACATCATACTTGAATGACCTCAGACCTTAAACATTATTAATTTGGTGAAAAATTATTTATGGGGATAACATCTTAATTGATGAACTCGGGCCTTATAACATCATTATTTGGTGATAAGGTCTGAGGTGAGACATCACACTTGGATGACCTCAGAACTTAGACATCATAATTTGGTGACGAGATCTAAGGTAAGACATCATACTTGGATGACCTCAGACCTTAGACCATTAATTGGGTGAAATTTTAATTATTAGGATAATATCATAGTGGATGACCTCAGGACTTATAACATCATGATTTGGTGACAAGGTCTAAGGTGAGGCATCATACTTGGATAACCTCAGACCTTAGACATCATTAATTTGGTGAAAAATTATTTATGAGTATAACATCGTAGTTGATGACCTCATGCCTTATAACATCATGATTTGGTGACGAGTTCTGACGTGAGATATCATACTTGGATGACCTCAGACCTTAGACATCATTAAATTGGGGAAAAATTATTTATGAGGATAACATCTTAGTTGATGACCTAAGGCCTTATAACATCATGATTTGGTGACAAGGTCTGAGGTGAGACATCATACTTGGATGACTTCAGACCTTAGACATCATTAATTTGGTGACAAATTACTTATGAGTATAACATCTTAGTTGAAGACCTTAGGCCCTGTAACATCATGATTCGGTGTCAAATTATGAGGTGAGGCATCATACTTGGATAACCTCAGACATTAGACATGATTAATTTGGTGAAAAATTATTTATGAGGATAACATCCTAGTTGATGACCTCAGGCCTTATAACATCATGATTTGGTGACAAGTTCTGAGGTGAGACATCATACTTGGATGACCTCAGACCTTAGACGTCATTAATTTGGTGAAAATTATTTATGGGGATAACATCTTAGTTGATGACCTCAGGCCTTATAACATCATGATTTGGTGACAAGTTTTGAGGTGAGACATCATACTTGGATGACCTCAAACCTTAGACATCATTAATTTGGTGAAAATTATTTATGGGGATAACATCTTAGTTGATGATCTGAGGCCTTATAACATCATGATTTGGTGACAAGGTCTGAGGTGAGACATCATACTTGGATGACCTCAGACATTAGACGTCATTAATTTGGTGAAAATTATTTTTGGGGACAACATCTTAGTTGACGACCTCGGGCCTTATAACATCATTAGTTGGTGACAAGTTTTAAGGTGAGACATCATACTTTGATGAACTCCGACCTTAGACATCATTAATTTGGTGAAAAATTATTTATGAGGATAATATATTTGTTGATGACCTCGGGCCTTATAACATCATAATTTGGTGACAAGGTCTGAGGTGTGACATCATACTTGAATGACCTCAGAGCTTAAACATTATTAATTTGGTGAAAAATTATTTATGGGGATAACATCTTAATTTATGAACTCGGGCCTTATAACATCAAGATTTGGTGATAAGGTCTGAGGTGAGACATCACACTTGGATGACCTCAGACCTTAGACATCATAATTTGGTGACGAGATCTGAGGTAAGACATCATACTTGGATGACCACGGACCTTAGACCATTAATTTGGTGAAACATTATTTATGGGGAAAATATCTTAGTTGATGACCTCATGCCTTATAACATCTTGATTTGGTGACAAGGTCTGAGATGAGACATCATATTTGGATGACATCGAACCTTAGATATCATAATTTGGTGACAAGATCTGAGGTAAGACATCATACTTGGATGAACTCATACCTTCGACCATTAATTTGGAGAAAAATTATTTATGGGTATAAAATCTTAGTTGATGACCTCATGCCTTACAACATCATGATTTGGTGACAAGGTCTGAGGTGAGAAATCATACTTGGATGACCTCGGGTCTTACACATCATTAATTTGGTTTAAAATTATTTATGGGGAGAACATCTTAGTTGATGAGCTCTGGACTTATAACATCATGATTTGGTGACAAGGCCTGAAGTGAGACATAGTACTTGGATGACCTCAAACCTTAGACATCATTAATTTGGTGAAAATTATTTATGGGGATAACATCTTAGTTATGACCTCATGCCTTATAACATCATGATTTGGTGACAAGGTCTGAGGTGAGGCATCATACTTGGATGACCTCAGAACTTAGACATCATTAAATTGGTGAAAAATTATTTATGAGTAAAACATCTTAGTTGATGACCTCAGGCCTTATAACATCATGATTTGTTGACAAGTTTTGAGGTGAGACGTCATACTTGGATGACCTCAGACCTTTGACATCATTAATTTGGTGAAAATTATTTATGGGGATAACATCTTTGTTGATGACCTCAGGCATTATAAAATCATGATTTGCTGACAAGGTCTGAGGTGAGACATCATAATTGGATGACCTCAGACCGTAGACGTCATTAATTTGGTGAAAAATTATTTATGAGGATAACATCTTAGTTGATGACCATAGGCACTGTAACATCATGATTCGGTGACAAGGTCTGAGGTGAGACATCATACTTGGATGACCTCAGACATTAGACATCATTAATTTGGTGAAAAAATATTTATGAGGATAACATCTTAGTTGATAACCTCAGGCCTTATAACATCATGATTTGGTGACAAGGTCTGAGGTGAGACATCATACTTGGATTACCTCAGACCTTAGACGTCATTAATTTGGTGAAAATTATTTATGGGGATAACATCTTAGTTAATGACCTCAGGCCTTATAACATCATGATTTGGTGACAAGTTTTGAGGTGAGACATCATACTTGGATGACCTTTGACCTTAGACATCATTAATTTGGTGAAAATTATTTATGGGGATAACATCTTAGTTGATGATCTGAGGCCTTATAACATCATGATTTGGTGACAAGGTCTGAGGTGAGACATCATACTTGGATGACCTCAGACCTTAGACGTCATTAATTTGGTGAAAATTATTTATGGGGATAACATTTTAGTTGACGAGCTCGGGCCTTATAACATCATGAGTTGGTGACAAGTTTTGAGGTGAGACATCATACT
Source organism: Sambucus nigra (assembly GCA_949130495.1). Classification (NCBI taxonomy): domain Eukaryota; kingdom Viridiplantae; phylum Streptophyta; class Magnoliopsida; order Dipsacales; family Adoxaceae; genus Sambucus; species Sambucus nigra. The sequence goes on along the minus strand of OX422213.1, from coordinate 105,796,907 downwards.
TGGATGAACTCAGACCTTAGACATCATTAATTTGGTGAAAAATTATTTGTGAGGATAACATATTAGTTGATTACCTCGGGTCTTATAACATCATAATTTGGTGACAAGGTCTGAGGTCAGACATCATACTTGAATGACCTCAGACCATAAACATTATTAATTTGGTGAAAAATTATTTATCGGGATAACATCTTAATTGATGAACTCGGACCTTATAACATCATGATTTGGTGATAAGGTCTGAGGTGAGACATCACACTTGGATGACCTCAGACCTTAGACATCATAATTTGGTGACGAGATCTGAGGTAAGACATCATACTTGGATGACCTCGGACCTTAGACCATTAATTTGGTGAAAAATTATTTATGGGGAAAATATCTTCGTTGATGACCTCATGCCTTATAACATCTTGATTTGGTGACAAGGTCTGAGATGAGACATCATATTTCGATGACATCGAACCTTAGATATCATAATTTGGTGACAAGATCTTAGGTAAGACATCATACTTGGATGAACTCATACCTTCGACCATTAATTTGGAGAAAAATTACTTATGGGTATAAAATCTTAGCTGATGACCTCAAGCCTTACAACATCATGACTTGGTGACAAGGTCTGAGGTGAGAAATCATACTTGGATGACCTCGGGCATTAGACATCATTAATTTGGTTTAAAATTATTTATGGGGAGAACATCTTAGTTGATGACCTCAGGACTTATAACATGATGATTTGGTGACAAGGCCTGAAGTGAGACATCGAACTTGGGCGACCTCAGACCTTTGACATCATTAATTTGGTGAAAATTATTTATGGGGATAACATCTTAGTTGTGACCTCATGACAAATAACATCATGATTTGGTGACAAGGTCTGAGGTGAGGCATCATACTTGGATGACCTCAGACCTTAGACATCATTAAATTGGTGAAAAATTATTTATGAGTATAACATCTTAGTTGATGACCTCAGGCCTTATAACATCATGATTTGGTGACAAGTTTTGTGGTGAGACATCATACTTGGATGACCTCAGACCTCAGACATCATGAATTTTGTGAAAATTATTTATGGGGATAACATCTTAGTTGATGAGCTCAGGCCTTATAACATCATGATTTGGTGACAAGGTCTGAGGTGAGAAATCATACATGGATGACCTCAGACCGTAGACGTCATTAATTGGGTGAAAAATTATTTATGAGGATAACATCTTAGTGATGACCTTAGGCACTGTAACATCATGATTCGGTGACAAAGTCTGAGGTGAGACATCATACTTGGATGACCTCAGACATTAGACATCATTAATTTGGTGAAAAATTATTTATGAGGATAACATCTTAGTTGACAGCCTCAGGCCTTATAACATCATGATTTGGTGACAAGGTCTAAGGTGAGACATCATACTTGAATGACCTCAGACCTTAAACATTATTAATTTGGTGAAAAATTATTTATGGGGATAACCTCTTAATTTATGAACTCGGGCCTTATAACATCATGATTTGGTGATGAGGTCTGAGGTGAGACATCACACTTAGATGACCTCAGACCTTAGACATCATAATTTGGTGACGAGATCTGAGGTTAGACATCATACTTGGATGACCTCAGACCTTAGACGATTAATTTGGTGAAATTTTAATTATTAGGATAATATCTTAGTGGATGACCTCAGGACTTATAACATCATGATTTGGTGACGAGGTCTAAGGTGAGGCATCATACTTGGATGACCTTAGACTTCATTAATTTGGTGAAAAATTATTTATGAGTATAACATCGTAGTTGAGAACCACATGCCTTATAACATCAAGATTTGGTGACAAGGTCTGAGGTGAGACATCATACTTGGATTACCTCAGACCTTAGACATCATTAAATTGGTGAAAAATTATTTATGAGGATAACATCTTAGTTGATGACCTAAGGCCTTATAAGATCATGATTTTGTGACAAGGTCTGAGGTGTGACATCATACTTGGATGACCTCAGACCATAGACATCATTAATTTGGTGACAAATTATTTATGAGGATAACATCTTAGTTGATGACCTGAGGCCATGTAACATCATGATTCGGTGTCAAGGTCTGAGGTGAGACATCATACTTGGATGACCTCAGACATTAGACATGATTAATTTGGTGAAAAATTATTTATGAGGATAACATCTTAGTTGATGACCTCAGGCCTTATAACATCATAATTTGGTGACAAGGTCTGAGGTGAGACATCATACTTGGATGACCTCAGACCTTAGACGTCATTAATTTGGTGAAAATTATTTATGGGGATAACATCTTAGTTGATGACCTCAGGCCTTATAACATCATGATTTGGTGACAAGTTTTGAGGTGAGACATCATACATTGATGACCTCAAACCTTAGACATCATTAATTTGGTGAAAATTATTTATGGGGATAACATCTTAGTTGATGACCTCATGCCTTATAACATCATAATTTGGTGATAAGGTCTGAGGTGAGAAATCATACTTGGATGACCTCAGACCTTTGACGTCCTTAATTTGGTGAAAATTATTTATGGGGATAACATCTTAGTTGACGACCTCGGGCCTTATAACATCATGATTTGGTGACAAGTTTTGAGGTGAGACATCATACTTGGATGAACTCAGACCTTAGACATCATTAATTTGGTGAAAATTATTTATGAGGATAACATATTAGTTGATGACCTCGGGCCTTATAACATCATAATTTGGTGACAAGGTCTGAGGTGAGACATCATACTTGGATGACCTCAGACCTTAGACGTCATTAATTTGGTGTAAATTATTTATGGGGATAACATCTTAGTTGATGACCTCAGGCCTTATAACATCATGATTTGGTGACAAGTTTTGAGGTGAGACATCATACTTGGATGACCTCAGACCATAGACATCATTAATTTGGTGACAAATTATTTATGAGGATAACATCTTAGTTGATGACCTGAGGCCATGTAACATCAGGATTCGGTGTCAAGGTCTGAGGTGAGACATCATACTTTGATGACCTCAGACATTAGACATGATTAATTTGGTGAAAAATCATTTATGAGGATAACATCTTAGTTGATGACCTCAGGCCTTATAACATCATGATTTGGTGACAAGGTCAGAGGTGAGACATCATACTTGGATGACCTCAGACCTTAGACGTCATTAATTTGGTGAAAATTATTTATGGGGATAACATCTTAGTTGATGACCTCAGGCCTTATAACATCATGATTTGGTGACAAGTTTTGAGGTGAGACATCATACTTTGATGACCTCAAACCTTAGACATCATAATTTGGTGACGAGATCTGAGGTAAGACATCATACTTGGATGACCTCAGACCATTGACCATTAATTTGGTGAAATTTTAATTATTAGGATAATATCTTAATGGATGACCTCGGGACTTATAACATCATGGTTTGGTGACAAGGTCTAAGGTGAGGCATCATACTTGGATGACCTCAGACCTTAGACATCATTAATTTGGTGAAAAATTATTTATGAGTATAACATCGTAGTTGTTGACCTCATGCCTTATAACATCATGATTTGGTGACAAGGTTTGAGGTGAGCCATCATACTTGGATGACCTCAGACCTTAGACATCATTAATTTGGGGAAAAATTATTTATGAGTATAACATCTTAGTTGATGACCTCATGCCTTATAACATCATGATTTGGTGACAAGGTCTGAGGTGAGACATCATACTTGGATGACCTCAGACCTTATACATCATTAAATTGGTGAAAAATTATTTATGAGGATAACATCTTAGTTGATGACCTAAGGCCTTATGACATCATGATTTGGTGACAAGGTCTGAGGTGGGACATCATACTTGGATGACCTCAGACCTTAGACATCATTAATTTGGTGACAAATTATTTATGTGGATAACATCTTAGTTCATGACCTTAGGCCCAGTAACATCATGATTCGGTGTCAAGGTCTGAGGTAAAACGTCATACTTGGATGACCTCAGACATTAGCCATGATTAATTTGGTGAAAAATTATTAATGAGGATAACAACTTAGTTGATGACCTCGGACCTTATAACATCATGATTTGGTGACAAGGTCTGAGGTGAGACATCATATTTGGATGACCTCAGACCTTAGACGTCATTAATTTGGTGAAAATTATTTATGGGTAAAACATCTTAGTTGATGACCTCAGGACTTATAACATCATGATTTGGTGACAAGTTTTGAGGTGAGACATCATACCTGGATGACCTCAGACCTTAGACATCATTAATTTGGTGAAAATTATTTATGGGGATAACATCTTAGTTGATGATCTGAGGCCTTATAATATCCTGATTTGGTGACAAGGTCTGAGGTGAGACATCATACTTGGATGACCTCAGACCTTAGACGTCATTAATTTGGTGAAAATTATTTATGGGGATAACATCTTAGTTGATGACCTCGGGCCTTATAACATCATGATTTGGTGACAAGTTTTGAGGTGAGACATCATACTTGGATGACCTCTGACCTTAGACATCATTAATTTGGTGAAAATTATTTATGGGGATAACATCTTAGTTGATGACCTCGGGCCTTATAACATCATGATTTGGTGACAAGGTACGAGGTGAGTCATCATACTTGGATGAACTCAGACCATAGACATCATTAGTTTGGTGAAAAATTATTTATGAGGATAACACCTTAGTTGATGACCTCGGGCCTTATAACATCATAATTTGGTGACAAGGTCTCAGGTGAGACATCATACTTGAATGACCTCAGACCTTAAACATTATTAATTTAGTGAAAAATTATTTATGGGGATAAAATCTTAATTGATGAACTCGGGCCTTATAACATTATGATTTGGTGATAAGGTCTGAGGTGAGACATCACACTTGGATGACCTCAGACCTTTGACATCATAATTTGGTGATGACATCTGAGGTAAGACATCATACATGGATGACCTCAGACCTTAGACCATTAATTTGGTGAAAATTTATTTATGGGGATAATATCTTAGCTGATGACCTCAGGCCTTATAACATCATGATTTGGTGACAAGGTCTGAGGTGAGGCATCATACATGGATGACCTCAGACCTTAGACATCATCAATTTGGTGGAAAATTATTTATGAGTATAACATCTTAGTTGATGACCTCATGCCTTATAACATCATGATTTGGTGACAAGGTCTGAGGTGAGACATGACACTTGGATGACCTCAGACCTTAGACATCATTAAATTAGTGAAAAATTATTTATGAGGATAACATCTTAATTGATGAACTAAGGCCTTATAACTTCATGATTTGGTGACAAGGTCTGAGGTGAGACATCATTCTTGGATGACCTCAGACCTTAGACATCATTAATTTGGTGAAAAATTATTTATGAGGATAACATCTTAGTTGATGACCTTAGGCCCTGTTACATCATGATTCGGTGACAAGGTCTGAGGTGAGACATCATACTTGGATGACCTCAGATATTAGACATCATTAATTTGGTGAAAAATTATTTATGAGGATAACATCTTAGTTGAAGACCTCAGGCCTTATAACATCATGATTTGGTGACAAGGTCTGAGGTGAGACATCATACTTGGATGACCTCAGACCTTAGATGTCATTAATTTGGTGTAAATTATTTATGGGGATAACATCTTAGTTGATGACCTCAGGCCTTATAACATCATGATTTGGTGACATGTTTTGAGGTGAGACATCATACTTGGATGACCTCAGACCTTAGACATCATTAATTTGGTGAAAATTATTTATGGGGATAACATCTTAATTGATGACCTTAGGCCTTATAACATCATGATTTGGTGACAAGGTATGAGGTGAGTCATCATACTTGGATGAACTCAGACCTTAGACATCATTAATTTGATGAAAAAATATTTATGAGGATAACATATTAGTTGATGGCCTCGGGCCTTATAACATCAAAATTTGGTGACAAGGTTTGAGGTGAGACATCATACTTGAATGACCTCAGACCTTAAACATTATTAATTTGGTGAAAAATATTTATGGGGATAACATCTTAATTGATGAACTCGGACGTTATAACATCATGATTTGGTGATAAGGTCTGAGGTGAGACATCACACTTGGATGACCTCAGACTTTAGACATCATAATTTGGTGACGAGATCTGAGGTAAGACATCATACTTGGATGACCTCCGACCTAAGACCATTAATTTGGTGAAAAATTATTTACGGGGAAAATATCTTAGTTGATGACCTCATGCCTTATAACATCTTGATTTGGTGATAAGTTCTGAGCTGAGACATCATATTTGGATGACCTCGAACCTTAGTTATCATAATTTGGTGACAAGATCTTAGGTAAGACATCATACTTGGATGAACTCATACCTTCGACCATTAATTTGGAGAAAAATTATTTATGGGTATAAAATCTTAGTTGATGACCTCATGCCTTACAACATCATGATTTGTTGACAAGGTCTGAGGTGAGAAATCATACTCGGATGACCTCGGGCCTTAGACATCATTAATTTGGTTTAAAATTATTTATGGGGATAACATCTTAGTTGATTACCTCAGGACTTATAACATCATGATTTGGTGACAAGGCCTGAAGTGAGACATCGTACTTGGATGACCTCAGACCTTAGACATCATTAATTTGGTGAAAATTATTTATGGGGATAACATCTTAGTTGTGACCTCATGCCTTATAACATCATGATTTGGTGACAAGGTCTGAGGTGAGGCATCATACTTGGATGACCTCAGACCTTAGACATCATTAAATTGGTGAAAAATTATTTATGAGTATAACATCTTAGTTGATGACCTCAGGCCTTATAACATCATGATTTGGTGACAAGTTTTGAGGTGAGACATCATACTTGGATGACCTCAGACCTTAGACATCATTAATTTGGTGAAAATTATTTATGGGGATAACATCTTAGTTGAAGACCTCAGGCCTTATAACAGCATGATTTGGTGACAAGGTCTGAGGTGAGACATCATACTTGGATGACCTCAGACCTTAGACGTCATTAATTTGGTGTAAATTATTTATGGGGATAGCATCTTAGTTGATGACCTCAGGCCTTATAACATCATGATTTGGTGACAAGTTTTGAGGTGAGACAACCTACTTGGATGACCTCACACCTTAGGCATCATTAATTTGGTGAAAATTATTTATGGGGATAACATCTTAGTCGATGACCTCGGGCCTTATAACATCATGATTTGATGACAAGTTTTGAGGTGAGACATCATACTTGGATGACCTCAAACATTAGACATCATTAATTTGATGAAAAATTATTTATGAGGATAACATCTTAGTTGAAGACCTCAGGCCTTATAACATCATGATTTGGTGACAAGGTCTGAGGTGAGACATCATACTTGGATGACCTCAGACCTTAGACGTCATTAATTTGGTGTAAATTATTTATGGGGATAGCATCTTAGTTGATTACCTCAGGCCTTATAACATCATGATTTGGTTACAAGTTTTGAGGTAAGACATCATACTTGGATGACCTCACACCTTAGACATCATTAATTTGGTGAAACTTATTTATGGGGATAACATCTTAGTTGATGACCTCAGGCCTTATAACATTATGATTTGGTGACAAGGTATGAGGTGAGTCATCATACTTGGATGAACTCAGACCTTATACATCATTAATTTGGTGAAAAAATATTTATGAGGATAACATATTAGTTGATGGCCTCGGGCCTTATAACATCATAATTTGGTGACAAGGTCTGAGGTGAGACATCATACTTGAATGACCTCAGACCTTAAACATTATTAATTTGGTGAAAAATATTTATTGGGATAACATCTTAATTGATGAACTCGGGCCTTATAATATCATGATTTGGTGATAAGGTTTGAGGTGAGACATCACACTTGGATGACCTCAGACCTTAGACATCATAATTTGGTGACGAGATCTGAGGTAAGACAACATACTTGGATGACCTCGGACCTTAGACCATTAATTTGGTGAAAAATTATTTATGGGGAAAATATCTTAGTTGATGACCTCGTGCCTTATAACATCTTGATTCGGTGACAAGTTCTGAGCTGAGACATCATATTTGGATGACCTCGAACCTTAGATATCATAATTTGTTGACAAGATCTGAGGTAAGACATCATACTTGGATGAACTCATACCTTCGACCATTAATTTGGAGAAAAAATATTTATGGGTATAAAATCTTAGTTGATGACCTCATGCCTTACAACATAATGATTTGGTGACAAGGTCTGAGGTGAGAAATCATACTTGTATGACCTTGGGCCTTAGACATCATTAATTTGGTTTAAAATTATTTATGGGGATAACATCTTAGTTGATGACCTCAGGACTTATAACATCATGATTTGGTGACAAGGCCTGAAGTGAGACATCGTACTTGGATGACCTCAGACCTTAGACTTCATTAATTTGGTGAAAATTATTTATGGGGATAACATCTTAGTTGTGTCGTCATGCCTTATAACATCATGATTTGGTGACAAGGTCTGAGGTGAGGCATCATACTTGGATAACCTCAGACCTTAGACATCATTAAATTGCTGAAAAGTTATTTATGAGTATAACATCTTAGTTGATGACCTCATGCCTTATAACATCATGATTTGGTGACAAGTTTTGAGGTGAGACATCATACTTGGATGACCTCAGACCTTAGACATCATTAATTCGGTGAAAATTATTTATGGGGATAACATCTTAGTTGATGACCTCAGGCCTTATAACATCATGATTTTGTGACAAGGTCTGAGGTGAGACATTATACTTCGATGACCTCGGACCTTAGACGTCATTAATTTGGTGAAAAATTATTTATGGGGATAACATCTTAGTTGATGACCTTAGGCACTGTAACATCCTGATTCGGTGACAAGGTCTGAGGTGAGACATCATACTTGGATGACCTCAGACATTAGATATCATTAATTTGGTGAAAAATTATTTATGAGGATAACATCTTAGTTGATGACCTCAGGCCTTATAATATCATGATTTGGTTACAAGGTTTGAGGTGAGACATCATACTTGGATGACCTCAGACCTTAGACGTCATTAATTTGGTGAAAAATTATTTATGGGGATAACATCTTAGTTGATGACCTTAGGCACTATAACATCATGATTCGGTGACAAGGTCTGAGGTGAGACATCATACTTGGATGACCTCAGACCTTATACTTAATTAATTTGGTGAAAATTATTTATTGGGATAACATCTTAGTTGATGACCTCAGGCCTTATAACATCATGATTTGGTAACAAGGTATGAGGTGAGTCATCATACTTGAATGACCTCAGACCTTAAACATTATTAATTTTGTGAAAAATAATTTATGGGGATAACATCTTAATTGATGAACTCGGTCCTTATAACATCATGATTTGGTGCTAAGTTCTGAGGTGAGACATCACACTTGGATGACCTCAGACCTTAGACATCATAGTTTCGTGACGAGATCTGAGGTAAGACATCATACTTGGATGACCTCAGACCTTAGACCATTAATTTGGTGAAAATTTATTTATGGGGATAATATCTTAGTTGATGACCTCAGGCCTTATAACATCATGATTTGGTGACAAGGTCTGAGGTGAGCCATCATACTTGGATGACCTCAGACCTTAGACATCATTAATTTTGTGAAAAATTATTTATGAGTATAACATCTTAGTTGATGACCTCATGCCTTATAACATCATGATTTTGTGACAAGGTCTGAGGTAAGACATCATACTTGGATTACCTCAGACCTTAGTCATCATTAAATTGGTGAAACATTATTTATGACGATAACATCTTAGTTGATGACCAAAGGCCTTATAACATCATGATTTGGTGACAAGGTCTGAGGTGAGACATCATACTTGGATGACCTCAGACCTTAGACGTCATTAATTTGGTGAAAAATTATTTATGGGGATAACAACTTAGTTGATGACCTTAGGCACTGTAGCATCATGATTCGGTGACAACGTCTGAGGTGAGACATCATACTTGGATGACCTCAGACATTAGACATCATTAATTGGGTGAAAAATTATTTATGAGGATAACATCTTAGTTGATGACCTCAGGCCTTATAACATCATGATTTGGTGACAAGGTTTGAGGTGAGACATCATACTTGGATGACCACAGACCTTAGACGTCATTAATTTGGTGAAAAATTATTTATGGGGATAACATCTTAGTTGATGACCTTAGGCACTATAACATCATGATTCGGTGACAAGGTCTGAGGTGGGACATCATACTTGGATGACCTCACACCTTATACATCATTAATTTGGTGAAAATTATTTATGGGGATAACATCTTGGTTGATGACCTCAGGCCTTATAACATCATGATTTGGTGACAAGGTATGAGGTGAGTCATCAAACTTGGATGAACTCAGACCTTAAACATTATTAATTTGGTGAAAAATTATTTATGAGGATAACATCTTAGTTGATTACCTCGGGCCCTATAACATCATAATTTGGTGACAAGGTCTGAGGTGAGACATCATACTTGAATGACCTCAGACCTTAAACATTATTAATTTGGTGAAAAATTATTTATTGGGATAACATCTTAATTGATGAACTCGGTCCTTATAACATCATGATTTGGTGATAAGGTCTGAGGTGAGACATCACACTTGGATGACCTCAGACCTTAGACATCATAATTTGGTGACGAGATCTGAGGTAAGACATCATACTTGGATGACCTCAGACCTTAGACCATTAATTTGGTGAAAATTTATTAATGGGGATAATATCTTAGTTGATGACCTCAGGCCTTATAACATCATGATTTGGTGACAAGGTATGAGGTGAGCCATCATACTTGGATGACCTCAGACCTTAGACATCATTAATTTGGTGAAAAATTATTTATGAGTATAACATCTTAGTTGATGACCTCATGCCTTATAACATCATGATTTGGTGACAAGGTCTGAGGTGAGACATCATACTTGGATTACCTCAGACCTTAGTCATCATTAAATTGGTGAAAAATTATTTATGAGGATAACATCTTAGTTGATGACCTTGGGCCTTATAACATCATAATTTGGTGACAAGGTCTGAGGTGAGACATCATACTTGAATGAACTCAGACCTCAGACATCATTTATTTGGTGAAAATTATTTATGGGGATAACATCTTAGTTGATATCCTCGGGCCTTACAACATCAGGATTTGATGACAAGTTTTGAGGTGATACATCATACTTGGATGACCTCAGACCTTAGACATCATTAATTTAGGGAAAATTATTTATGGGGATAACATCTTAGTTGATGACCTCAGGCCTTATAACATCATGATTTGGTGGCAAGGTGTGAGGTGAGTCATCATACTTGGATGAACTCAGACCTTAGACATCATTAATTTGGTGAAAAATTATTTATGAGGATAACATATTAGTTGATGACCTTGGGCCTTATAACATCATAATTTGGTGACAAGGTCTGAGGTGAGACATCATACTTGAATGACCTCAGACCTTAAACATTATTAATTTGGTTAAAAATTATTTATGGGGATAACATCTTAATTTTTGAACTCGGGCCTTATAACATCATGATTTGGTGATAAGGTCTGAGGTGAGACATCACACTTGGATGACCTCAGACCTTAGACATCATAATTTGGTGACGAGATCTGAGGTAAGACATCATACTTGGATGACCTCAGACCTTAGACCATTAATTTGGTGAAAAATTATTTATGGGGAAAATATCTTAGTTGATGACCTCATGCCTTATAACATCTTGATTTGGTGACAATGTCTGAGGTGAGACATCATATTTGGATGACCTCGAACCTTAGATATCAAAATTCGGTGACAAGATCTGAGGTAAGACATCATAGTTGGATGAAATCAGACCTTCGACCATTAATTTGGAGAAAAATTAATTATGGGTATAACATCTTAGTTGATGACCTCATGCCTTACAACATCATGATTTGGTGACAAGGTCTGAGGTGAGACATCATACTTGGATGACCTCGAGCCTTAGACATCATTAATTTGGTGAAAAATTATTTATGGGGATAACATCTTAGTTGATCACCTCTGGACTTCTAACATTATGATTTGGTGACAGGGTCTGAAGTGATACATCGTACTTGGATGAACCCAGACCTTAGACATCATTAATCTGGTGAAAATCATTTATGGGGATAACATCTTAGTTGTAACCTTATGCCTTATAACATCATGATATGGTGACAAGGTCTTAGGTGAGACATCATAATTGGATGACCTTAGACCTTTGACATCATTAATTTGGTGAAAAATTATTTATGAGGATAACATCTTGGTTGATGACCTCAGGCCTTATAACATCATGATCTGGTGACAAGGTCTGCGGTGAGACATCATACATTGATGACCTGAGACGTTAAACATTATTAATTTGGTGAAAAATTATTTGTGGGGATAACATCTTAGTTGATGACCTCAGGCCTTATAACATCATGATTTGGTGATAAGGTCTAAGGTGAGACATCATACTTGAATGACCTCAGACCTTGGACATCATAATTTGGTGACAAGATCTAAGGTAAGACATCATACTTGGATGACCTCAGACCTTAGACAATTAATTTGGTGAAAAATTAATTATGGGAATAACATCTTAGTTGATGACCTCAGGCCTTATAACATCATGATTTGGTGACAAGGTCTGAGGTGAGACATCATACTTCGATGACCTCAGACCTTAGACATCATAATATGGTGACAAGATCTGAGGTAAGACATCATACTTGGATAACCTCAGACCTTAGACAATTAATTTGGAGAAAAATTATTTATGGGTATAACATCTTAGTTGATGACCTCAAGCCTTATGACATCATAATTTGGTGACAAGGTCTGAGGTTAGACATCATACTTGGAAGACCTCAGACCTGATAACAAATGTTGTAAGGCTTAAGAAGACGTCATTATATCAAGGCTTCAGGCCTTAACTGTGACACCCCGACTAATTAAATACCGGGTAGCTACTCCTTTATAAAATTAATTCAAAATGTCAAGTTGGCTCAGTTAATAGCATCACTGTCGAAAACATTTTATTATTACTAACCACCTAGTATTTAAAAAGTAAGTTGCCAAATTTTAATATGAGTCTGATTAACATGCAACAAGTGTAATGAAGAAATAAGTAACACCATTCACCATACTGAAGTAAAACGAATAACCATCACATAAGGTAATTAAAGTCTAGAGGAAAACTCCTCACAACAATCCCATACTGAAATAAATAAACCGAATACTGAAACAATACATGCTAAAGTATGAAAACTGAAATGTAAAATATGTCTCTAATAGAAATGGGCAACATGCCCTACAACTGATAGATAGTGACTTTGGAATCCAAAAGATAGAAGCGTCTACAAGCAAATCCCTGTAGCTTCCACAAACATCTACAGCTCGTCACCTGAATGAGAATCCTATGCTTGGTGTCCCTGTGGCTGGGCACCTAAAATGGTTTAACAAGAAAATAGATTTGAAAAGCAAATGGGTCAGAGCCCGAATGTGGAGTTATATTTTAAAAACCTGCAAGTTCTTTAAAAACATTTAAAACATTAAATGCAAAGTACATGTTAGGACGTGCACTCACATGATATTCTCACATCTCGTCTAACTGTGCACTCCTAATGTAAGTACCTATCTATAAGGACACAACCCACTAGCTAAGTGACATCATCTCTAGCTAGACTATCATAGGTCCTACCCATATTACTCGGTTCTATTAACATTATAACACTCGTAATTAAGTAGGGGTTTAACGTGAACTCAGATGCTCAATATGCAATATATATATCACTATCAGTTAACTCGCTATATTCCTTGAAGCAATACCGTAATTATATTCACAACATTAGCATGAAGGTTCCCATTAATTTAGTGTATATTATTCACATCATAAATATACAATATAAGCACCCTGAGAACTAAGCTGCGGTGCACACATACTCTGCTATCCATCCCGGTACATCACGTACATAAGGATCACGTATTCCGAATCTCTCAGGAATAGTTCAGATAACACAAATCACAAACAGTGGAGGCGAACATAATTCAACATATCCGTGGTCACGCACATACCTACGCTCCATAGTCAGCTGACTCAATAACTCACAATTAAGTCATTTTCTTGAATTATGTCCTCTAGGTACCAATCTAAATCCGGGCACACACGGATTAGAAGGTCCTAAGCGAACGTAAACCTCCCGTGATAGCAAGTATGGTAGGTATGTCATACACACAATTCATATACCAATACTAAGTAAACACACGTCTTAGTAATACCGTAGTTTAATTGTAGTACATATCGCATTCTCGTACTAACTATAATATCTACACTTATATTATTCCGGTTTATCATCATACGCGCCATAATCGATTCTCACATCGTAGTAGACACTCACGTCTCAACCCAAACGGTTCATTCAAATTTAACTCACTTGTATATAATTTCCTTCTCATAAATACCCAAATGTCCCAAACCTATCACTACATCATCATCGGAATGTTAACTATATCCTCGAACAAATTTGCGGGACTCCAAAAATCAAAACAGTTCTAAATAGCCCAAACTCTCAGCTCGTTAGAAGTCTCGTTCGAACGAGACTGTTCGAACGAGATTCCTCTGTCAACTCGTTAGAAGTCTCGTTCGAACGAGACTGTTCGAACGAGATTCCAGTTCATTCGAACGAACTGTACCTTCTAACGATATCTCGTTCGAACGAGATATCGAACGAAATCCCTTCTCGTTAGCAACGACTGGTCAACTCGTTAGAAGCTCGTTCGAACGAGTTCGTTCGAACGACCTGGGAATTGCTTCTAACGACTGACCAGTTTCGGCCCAGATTTTTCCCTAATTCGTTTTCATCCATTTTTATCACTTCTAATCTCTTCCAAATTTCATCCCAACAACGTTTTAGGGTCTCTAATTCATCCTAAACATATTCAAGTCATCTCCTGACATGTTTTCAAGGATTAAATCTCTCTAACATCAATCAAAATATAAATCTCTACACTTTTCCCCCAATTATTTCAAGAACATGAACCCTAACTTTTTGAATCATGAATTAACCCAATAAAATCCGTTTAAATTTCACCCAATCATAAATATCATCAGTAGGAACATCTACCTATCATTCTACATGCAAATCCTCCTCAAGATTTCAAGTTCTAAGTTCAATTAACATGGGTTTTCATTATCTTTCAAGAACAATTGATATTCTTCAATTTCTAACATGGAAAAGACATTCTCTAAAATTAAATGGAATAAAGTCACTTGCCTTGGTTCGATTTCTGATTTTGGTGTAGGTTTGATGGAGTTTTTCTGCAGAATTTCCTCTCTTCCAAGCTCCTTCTTCAATGGTGGCTTAAGGTGGCTAGGGTTTGTTTTGGGGAACTTGGAAACCTAATTGATAACCTCCGTAGCTTAAAGGGTTAAAGTGGGTTGGATAGTGGGTTTAGTGGGTCAATAATCAATCAGATTAAGACTCCTAATTTTCGTCAGTTTTAATTCCTAAAAATGTAAAATTACCAAAATACCCTTTAAGTTGCCCGTATGGCCTAAAAATACCCCGGAATCAAAACTACACCCCCGGGTAGTGTTTTCTGACTATCTCGACCCTTCCGGACGCGTTGACGCACTCAAAACGACCATACGGTTTATAGATTTTAAATTCACTTTTATAATTAAAATATTACACCGTGACGCGGCGGACCCACGCGTCTCAACAAAATTTCTAAAATGTCGTATATAAATCTCACGACAACTTTTATAATACCAAATACATATATCAAAACATGTATGCACATAATCAAATACCAACTCGCATCTTGTTAGTATTTATAACCCGGATTAATTTCCAATTAATACGCATTTAATTAATTAAACCCAAAAATAAATATAGCCAAAAGTACGGGGTATTACATACTCGAACGACCTGGGAATTGCTTCTAACGACTGACCAGTTTCGGCCCAGATTTTTCCCCAATTCGTTTTCATCCATTTTTATCACTTCTAATCTCTTCCAAAGTTCATCCCAACAACGTTTTAGGGTCTCTAATTCATCCTAAACATATTCAAGTCATCTCCTAACATGTGTTCAAGGATTAAATCTCTCTAACATCAATCAAAATATAAATCTCTACACTTTTTCCCCCAATTATTTCAAGAACATAAACCCTAACTTTTTGAATCATGAATTAACCCAATAAAATCCGTTTAGATTTCACCCAATCATAAATATCATCAGTAGGAACATCTACCTATCATTCTACATGCAAATCCTCCTCAAGATTTCAAGTTCTAAGTTCAATTAACATGGGTTTTCATTATCTTTCAAGAACAATTGATATTCTTCAATTTCTAACATGGAAAAGACATTCTCTGAAATTAAATGGAATAAAGTCACTTTCCTTGGTTCGATTTCTGATTTTGGTGTAGGTTTGATGGAGTTTTTCTGCAGAATTTCCTCTCTTCCAAGCTCCTTCTTCAATGGTGGCTTAAGGTGGCTAGGGTTTGTTTTGGGGAACTTGGAAACCTAATTGATAACCTCCGTAGCTTAAATGGTTAAAGTGGGTTGGATAGTGGGTCAATAATCAATCAGATTAAGACTCCTAATTTTCGTCACTTTTAATTCCTAAAAATGTAAAATTACCAAAATACCCTTTAAGTTGCCGGTATGGCCTAAAAATACCCCGGAATCCAAACTACACCCCCGGGTAGTGTTTTCTGACTATCTCGACCCTTCCGGACGCGTTGGCGCACTCAAAACGACCATATGGTTTATAGATTTTAAATTTACTTTTATAATTAAAATATTACACTGTGACGCGGCGGTCCCACGCGTCTCAACAAAATTTCTAAAATGTTGTATATAAATCTCACGACAACTTTTATAATACCAAATACATATATCAAAACATGTATGCACATAATCAATTACCAACTCGCATCTCGTTTGTATTTATAACCCGGATTAATTTCCAATTAATACGCATTTAATTAATTAATCCCAAAAATAAATATAGCCAAAAGTACGGGGTATTACATACTCGAACGACCTGGGAATTGCTTCTAACGACTGACGAGTTTCGGCCCAGATTTTTCCCCAATTCGTTTTCATCCATTTTTATCACTTCTAATCTCTTCCAAATTTCATCCCAACAACGTTTTAGGGTCTCTAATTCATCCTAAACATATTCAAGTCATCTCCTGACATGTTTTCAAGGATTAAATCTCTCTAACATCAATCAAAATTTAAATCTCTACACTTTTTCCCCCAATTATTTCAAGAACATGAACCCTAACTTTTTGAATCATGAATTAACCCAATAAAATCCGTTTAAATTTCACCCAATCATAAATATCATCAGTAGGAACATCTACCTATCATTCTACATGCAAATCCTCCTCAAGATTTCAAGTTCTAAGTTCAATTAACATGGGTTTTCATTATCTTTCAAGAACAATTGATATTCTTCAATTTCTAACATGGAAAAGACATTCTCTGAAATTAAATGGAATAAAGTCACTTGCCTTGGTTCGATTTCTGATTTTGGTGTAGGTTTGATGGAGTTTTTCTGCAGAATTTGCTCTCTTCCAAGCTCCTTCTTCAATGGTGGCTTAAGGTGGCTAGGGTTTGTTTTGGGGAACTTGGAAACCTAATTAATAACCTCCGTAGCTTAAAGGGTTAAAGTGGGTTGGATAGTGGGTCAATAATCAATCAGATTAAGACTCCTAATTTTCGTCACTTTTAATTCCTAAAAATGTAAAATCACCAAAATACCCTTTAAGTTGCCGGTATGGCCTAAAAATACACCGGAATCCAAACTACACCCCCAGGTAGTGTTTTCTGACTATCTCGACCCTTCCGGACGCGTTGACGCTCTCAAAACGACCATACGGTTTATAGATTTTAAATTCACTTTTATAATTAAAATATTACACCGTGACGCGGCAGTCCCACGCGTCTCAACAAAATTTCTAAAATGTCGTATATAAATCTCACGACAACTTTTATAATACCAAATACATATATCAAAACATGTATGCACATAATCAAATACCAACTCGCATCTCGTTAGTATTTATAACCCGAATTAATTTCCAATTAATACGCATTTAATTAATTAATCCCAAAAATAAATATAGCCAAAAGTACGGGGTATTACATACTCCCCCCCTAATAACTGAATTTCGTCCCGAAATTTGAAACTAGAAAGTACCTGCTAAAAACAACTCTGGATAACGTTCGCGCATCTCATTCTCGCGCTCCCATGTGGACTCCTCGACATTGTGATCTCTCCACTGAAAACGCACTAACGGAACTATATTTGACCGCAGTTTCCTCTCGCTTCGGTCCAAAATAGCAATCGGCCCCTCCTCGTAGGAGCTATCCGGCTGGAGATCGATGTCCTCCACAGCAATGTGAGAATGAGCCAAATTATCTCTAAGGTATTTCCTCAGCGAGGAAATATGAAACACATCGTGAATCCGATGGAAACGCTCCGGTAACCCAAGTCTATACGCAACCGGTCCGATCCGCTCAATAATAGGAAACGGCCCCACATACCTTGGTGCCAACTTCCCCTTCTTCCCGAAACACATAATCCCCTTCATAGGAGATACCCTGAGCAAAACCTGGTCCCCTACTTGGAACTCCCTGAAGAATCTCTTCGCATCAGCATAACTCTTCTGCCTGTCTTGAGCTACCCGAATGCGACTCCGAATCAACTCAATCCTTGCCGAAGTGTCCTGAATCACTTCCGGCCCAAGAAGTTTGTTGTCCCCCACCTCTAACCAACATGCTGGGGAACGACAAGGCCTACCGTACAATGCCTCAAACGGAGCCATGCCGATAGTGAACTGATAGGAGTTGTTGTAAGCAAACTCCACCAGTGGAAGGTACTGCTCCCATCCACCCCCAAAGTCAATAATGCACATGCGTAGCATGTCCTCCACCATTTGATTTGTGCGCTCAGTCTGCCCATCAGTCTGCGGATGATAAGCCGTACTCAACCGCAATTCCGTGCCCATGGCCTCCTGGAAACTCTCCCAAAACCTCGAAACAAATATCTTGTCTCTGTCAGACACGATATTTAGGTGCACACCGTGAAGTCTCACAATCTCTGAAATGAAGAGCTGGGCATACTGTCCCGTAGTGTAGTCAGTCCTTACGGGTAAAAAGTGAGCGACCTTGGACAACCTGTCCACAATTACCCAAACGGAGTCCTGACCCCTCTGTGACGTAGGCAACCCCGTGATAAAGTCCATGTCTATGCTCTCCCACATCCACACCGGGACCTCCAACGGCTGTAGCAATCCTGTCGGTCTATGATGATCCACTTTTACAAGCTGACAAGTGGCGCATTTCGAAACAAACTCAGCGATATCTCTCTTCATATCGCTCCACCAATACTGACGTCTCATGTCTTGGTACATTTTGTCCCCTCCGGGATGTACCGCGAACCGTGAGCCGTGCGACTCTGCCATCACATCGTGTCGCAATTCCTCCCCTTCCGTAACCACCAATCTCCCATTGAAGCGCAATCCTCCGTCTGAGCCAACGATATAGGATTCGGCTCCCTCATCTAGTAATCGAACTATCTTCTCCTGACAAAACGGGTTATTAGCCTGTGCCAATACTACCTTCATGACAATCTGCGGTGTAACGGTCATCACAGACATGAAAGATCGGGCCACTACATCCTGGTGTCCCAATTCCTTCCACTTTTCTTTCCACCCTCTGCCACCTCATCTGCTGGCCTACGGCTCAACGCGTCTGCTACCACGTTAGCCTTACCTGGGTGATACTGGATGTCGAACTGGTAGTCTTTCACAAACTCAAGCCACCTACGCTGCCGCATATTCAGCTCTTTCTGCGTAAACAGGTACTGTAGGGACTTGTGGTCCGTGAACAGTTGGAACTTTTCCCCCAAAAGATAGTGCCTCCAAATCCGTAGGGCAAATACCATAGCTGCCAACTCCAAATCATGCGTGGGATAATTCTTCTCATGAGGCTTAAGCTTACGGGAAGCATAAGCTATGGCCTGTCTCTCCTGCTGCAATACATCTCCAAGTCCTTGCAAAGACGCGTCGGTGTAAACCAAATACTCAACTCCCGGTCTCGGCAATGCTAACACAGGTGCTGAGGTCAATTTGTCCTTCAATTCATCAAATGCCAACTGACAGACATCACTCCAGATGTAGGGCACACCCTTACGAGTCAGATGTGTCAAAGGACCTGCTATCTCCGAGAAACCCTGAATAAACCTCCTGTAGTATCCTGCCAAGCCCAAGAAACTACGAATCTCAGTCGGTGTCGTGGGTTGTCCCCACTCCCTCACCGCTGACACCTTCCCCGGATCAACAGATATTCCCCGGTCGGAAATGATATGCCCCAAAAACTGGACTTCCTTCAGCCAAAACCCGCACTTCTCATATTTTGCATACAACTCGTTCTGACGAAGTGTCTGCAAAACCTGCCTCAAATGCTCGGCGTGCTCCTCCTCTGTCTGGGAGTAAACCAGAATATCATCAATGAAGACGATAACAAACTGGTCTAGGAAATCCCTGAACACTCTGTTCATCAAGTCCATAAACACAGTTGGAGCGTTGGTTTAACCGAAAGGCATAACCCGAAACTCGTAAGAACCATATCTCGACAAGAATGCGGTCTTCGAGACACCCTCCTCCCTGATATGCAACTGATGGTATCCCGATCTCAAATCAATCTTCGAGAAGAAATAAGCTCCTCCAACTGGTCAAATAGGTCATCGATTCGAGGCAACGGATACTTATTCTGTATCGTGACCTTATTCAACTCTCGGTAGTCCACACACAATCTTAGTGAACCGTCCCTCTTCTTCACAAACAAAACTGGAGCGCCCCAAGGTGAGGTACTCCTGCGGATAAAGCCCTGACCTAACAGCTGCTCTATCTGATCCCGTAGCTCTCGCATCTTTACCGGAGCCATACGGTACGGTGCGCGTGCTATAGGTCTCGTACCCGATAGCAAATCTATAACAAAGTCTATCTCTCGACTGGGGGGTAAGCCTGGTATCTCCTGAAACACATCTGAATACTCCCTGACAACCGGGATCGAATCTAAAGGGATCACAACCTACCTTTGAGGTATCCTCCTCTATATAATACAAATGAGCGGTCGACCCTCCCTCTGGGCGAGGCATCGCCACTACAAACATCTCTTGCCCCGGAATGGCAAAAATAATGCTTTCACTGAAGCAATCAATCATGGCCCTATATGTAATGAGCCAATCCATACCGATGATCACATCGTGAACATGCATATCTAATACCAACATATCTGTAGGTAATACCAGACTAGCAATTCCTACTCCCACTCCCCGGCATATAAAGAATATAAGTGACCCACTCCCCAATGGTGAGTCGACACACGTCACTGTGCTCTCTGCCGTAGCTAACAATCCTAAAGCTTTCGCAAAGTGTGTAGCTATAAAATAATATGCAGCACCCGTATCAAATAATACCCGACCCATAGTGCCATGGATAGGAAACGTACCCTCAATCGCGGGCGGTGCCTGTGGAACTGCTACCTGGTGGACGTTATAGACCCGTCCATACTGTAATTGTCCCTGCTGCACAGGAACTGCTGGAATAGCTGGTAATACTGGCACCTGGGCTGGAGTTGGACAAGCAGGTGGGAAAGGCGGCCTCTGTGGCTCATGTAGGGCACCCTGCTGCTGCTGCGGTGGTACTCCGCTCTTATCAGGACAATCCTGACGTTTGTGGCCAATCTTATCACATTTGAAACACTTCCCTTGGAAGTTTCCTCCTCGCTGTCCATACTGACCACGGCCCCAGTGAGCGTTATCATTTCTGCCCTGGCATTGCTGGCCCTGTTGAAACTGTTGTTGACCATTCTGCCTCTGTTGCACTGGAGCTACTGGAAAGGTTGGTAGGGCTAGTACCTGAGCTGGTGCTGGGAGAGCGATTGTAAACAGTGGCCCCGGTTGATCATTACGGGCACCCTGCTGCTGGGGAGCTCTAACACCCTCTGGGCAATCCTGGCGTTTATGGCCGTGCGTGCCACACACAAAACATCGGCCTCTGAAGT
The DNA here is from genome assembly GCA_949130495.1 of Sambucus nigra. Lineage (NCBI taxonomy): Eukaryota > Viridiplantae > Streptophyta > Magnoliopsida > Dipsacales > Adoxaceae > Sambucus > Sambucus nigra. The sequence goes on along the minus strand of OX422213.1, from coordinate 105,774,712 downwards.
TACTCCCCCTCTGACTCTGTTGTTGACGATGTCGTCCTTGCAGACTTGGAACTTTATTCCCCTTTCGAAAATGCTTCATTGTACCACGTTGTTGATTAGAACCGACTCGGTCTTGGGCAATCTGTAGTTGAATTTTCGGGGTCCTCGCACATTTGTCAGCCTTATTCACATGCACTTGGCCAACCTCTCTAGGTCTTTTGCCTCCTTTTATTTGTATGTTGCGTTCTTGGTATTGTAAAACTGCAGTGGTAACTGCTTGTGCCATGATACCCGCTAACTCGGCAGTTGGTATTCTCTCCAGGGATACCCGAGGTGTGAGTCGCTCTTGCCCGTTGATTCCCTCAACCGTTCTAGCTAGTTCTTCTTGACGATCCATCTGAAAATTTAAGTAAACTTGGATGAGTTCATCATTCAAATAAACAAACCGCGTAAGTATGAATTCCCAAAGTACAGAGATGAATACAACATTCCTAATATTTACGGCTCTATATCAAAGAAAGCTCAGCGGAAAACATAATAATCCGTACAAATCCTAAAGGACACTAGAACCTGATGCTCTGATACCACCTGTGACACCCCGACTAATTAAATACCGGGTAGCTACTCCTTTATTAAATTAATTCAAAATGCCAAGTTGGCTCAGTTAATAGCATCACTGTCGAAAACATTTTATTATTACTAACCACCTAGTATTTAAAAAGTAAGTTGCCAAATTTTAATATGAGTCTGATTAACATGCAACAAGTGTAATGAATAAATAAGTAACACCATTCACCATACTGAAGTAAAACGAATAACCATCACATAAGGTAATTAAAGTCTGGAGGAAAACTCCTCACAACAATCCCATACTGAAATAAATAAACCGAATACTGAAACAATACATGCTAAAGTATGAAAACTGAAATGTAAAAGATGTCTCTAATAGAAATGGGCAACATGCCCTACAACTGATAGATAGTGACTCTGGAATCCAAAAGATAGAAGCGTCTACAAGCAAATCCCTGTAGCTTCCACAAACAGCTACAGCTCGTCACCTGAATGAGAATCCTATGCTTGGTGTCCCTGTGGCTGGGCACCTAAAATGGTTTAACAAGAAAAGAGATTTGAAAAGCAAACGGGTCAGAGCCCGAATGTGGAGTTATATTTTAAAAACCTGCAAGTTCTTTAAAAACATTTAAAACATTAAATGCAAAGTACATGTTAGGACGTGCACTCACATGATATTCTCACCTCTCGTCTAACTGTGCACTCCTAACGTAAGTACCCATCTATAACGACACAACCCACTAGCTAAGTGACATAATCTCTAGCTAGACTATCATAGGTCCTACCCATATTACTCGGTTCTATTAACATTATAACACTCGTAATTAAGTAGGGGTTTAACGTGAACTCAGATGCTCAATATGTAATATATATATCACTATCAGTTAACTCGCTATATTCCTTGAAGCAATACCGTAATTATATTCACAACATTAGCATGAAGGTTCCGATTAATTTAGTGTATATTATTCACATCATAAATATACAATATAAGCACCCCGAGAACTAAGCTGCGGTGCACACATACTCTGCTATCCATCCCGGTACATCACGTACATAAGGATCACGTATTACGAATCTATCAGGAATAGTTCAGATAACACAAATCACAAACAGTGGAGGCGAACATAATTCAACATATCCATGGTCACGCACATACCTACGCTCCATAGTCAGTTGACTCAATAACTCACAATCAAGTCATTCTCTTGAATTATGTCCTCTAGGTACCAATCTAAATCTGGGCACACAAGGATTAGAAGGTCCTAAGCGAACGTAAACCTCCCGTGATAGCAAGTATGGTAGGTATGTCATACACACAATTCATATACCAATACTAAGTAAACACACGTCTTAGTAATACCGTAGTTTAATCGTAGTACATATCGCATTCTCGTACTAACTATAATATCTACACTTATATTATTCCGGTTTATCATCATACGCGCCATAATCGATTCTCACGTCGTAGTAGACACTCACGTCTCAACCCAAACGGTTCATTCAAATTTAACTCACTTGTATATAATTTCCTTCTCATAAATACCCAAATGTCCCAAACCTATCACTACATCATCATCGCAATGTTAAGTATATCCTCGAACAAGTTTACGGGACTCCAAAAATCAAAGCAGTTCAAAATAGCCCAAACTGTCAGCTCGTTAGAAGTCTCGTTCGAACGAGACTGTTCGAACGAGATTCCTCTGTCAACTCGTTAGAAGACTCGTTCGAACGAGGCTGTTCGAACGAGATTCCAGTTCATTCGAACGAACTGTACCTTCTAACGATATCTCGTTCGAACGAGATATCGAACGAAATCCCTTCTCGTTAGCAGCGACTGGTCAACTCGTTAGAAGCTCGTTCGAACGAGTTCGTTCGAACGACCCGGGAATTGCTTCTAACGACTGACCAGTTTCGGCCCAGATTTTTCCCCAATTCGTTTTCATCCATTTTAATCACTTCTAATCTCTTCCAAAGTTCATCCCAACAACGTTTTAGGGTCTCTAATTCATCCTAAACAGATTCAAGTCATCTCCTAACATGTTTTCAAGGATTAAAAATCTCTAACATCAATCAAAATATAAATCTCTACACTTTTTCCCCCAATTATTTCAAGAACATGAACCCTAACTTTTTGAATCATGAATTAACCCAATAAAATCCGTTTAAATTTCACCCAATCATAAATATCATCAGTAGGAACATCTACCTATCATTCTACATGCAAAGCCTCCTCAAGATTTCAAGTTCTAAGTTCAATTAACGTGGGTTTTCATTATCTTTCAAGAACAATTGATATTCTTCAATTTCTAACATGGAAAATACATTCTCTGAAATTAAATGGAATAAAGTCACTTGTCTTGGTTCGATTTCTGATTTTGGTGTAGGTTTGATGGAGTTTTTCTGTAGAATTTCCTCTCTTCCAAGCTCCTTCTTCAATGGTGGCTTAAGGTGGCTAGGGTTTGTTTTGGGGAACTTGGAAACCTAATTGATAACCTCCATAGCTTAAAGGGTTAAAGTGGGTTGGATAGTGGGTCAATAATCAATCAGATTAAGACTCCTAATTTTCGTCACTTTTAATTCCTAAAAATGTAAAATTACCAAAATACCCTTTAAGTTGCCGGTATGGCCTAAAAATACCCCGGAATCCAAACTACACCCCCGGGTAGTGTTTTCTGACTATCTCGACCCTTCCGGACGCGTTGGCGCACTCAAAACGACCATATGGTTTATTGATTTTAAATTCACTGTTATAATTAAAATATTACACCGTGACGCGACGGTCCCATGCGTCTCAACAAAATTTCTAAAATGTCGTATATAAATCTCACGACAACTTTTATAATACCAAATACATATATCAAAACATGTATGCACATAATCAAATACCAACTCGCATCTCGTTAGTATTTATAACCCGGATTAATTTCCAATTAATACGCATTTAATTAATTAATCCCAAAAATAAATATAGCCAAAAGTACGGGGTATTACATTAACATAAACACATTGCATGACATAGAAATCCATTCAAAGAACATTCAGCAACTAAAGAAATAAAGCCCTCTTCAGAGGTTTATATAGCAAGAAGTTAAGATATAGAAGCAAAAGGTAAAAAAAATTATCATTAGAAGTTACAGATTGAGACAAAAATAAAAAATTACAAGAGCTTCACAACCTGGACTTAGGTGTCTGCAATCTCAGGGTTAGAAGCCCTGCCCCCATCTCCCTGGCTGAGGTTGGTCACTTTTACCCCATCATCTTGGGGACCAACGTCTTCAGTCCTGGTATCTTCTTGAAGAGCGGTCTCTATAGGTGCAACACCTCCTTCCTTCTCGACCTCTTGTAAGGCCTGAGCGAACCGAGGATCGGGTTAACCCAGACCAATGAAGTCAGAGGCTGCCAGGCTCCTTGAATCTTTCTCCCTCATTGCATCCCATTTTCCAGTGGTCTTAACACCCCTTTCGAGGTATTCAAGGCCAACGCTAACGAATTCGTTAGAGACCTTATAGTCCTCCAAAATCTTCTTCGAGGCATCACCCAAGGTAGCCTTGACAGCGACATTGACCTTGTGTTGAAGAGAGTCTGCCTGAGTCTTCAGGGCAGAGCTATTATCCTTCTTGAGCTTGAGCTTAACCCTAGTCTCAGACATCTCCAAGGAGGCCTTCAGACGCTCTACTTCAATGTTTAGAGCAACCTCAGTCTTTTTTGCCTCTTTTCCCTTCTCAATTAGAGGAAGTTTCCTCAGAGTCCAGTCAACAAACTCGTGCATGGTGAGGAGACTCTGCAGAACACGTGCAGGGATGTCAGTTCAAGATTTGGTATAATTTAAAGACAAGGTTATACTTATTCAGCAAAATAAAAAAGTCTTACTTGGATTGATCGATGGAGGGCAAAACTCGGCCAGCAGAGGTGTATCTAGAGAACGGCAGAAGCATTTGTCAGAATCGATCATGGCGTTGAGGATAGCATCTAGGGCCTTCAGACACTGGACGATAAGACTATCGCCAATCTTTAGTTGTTCTAGATGAGGAACTAACGCATCCTCAGAAGAGATGGGAATAACATGATCGCCCTTCGAGGTTTTCTTCTTCTGCCTCTGATCCTCAGGGGCAGGTTCAGTAGATCTTCTCTTCTTGGAGGCATTAGCCCTTGAAGTAGTTGGAGGGGGAGGAGATGCAGTTAGACATGCCTTTTTCACAAGCTTAGTAAGACTGGGGGCTTCCATCTCCCAAAGGTCGTCAGAAATTCCTTTTGGGCGCTCTGTATACAGAAAGATCGGAGTTAAAAAATCATACGCGGAACAAAATCAGAGGTATAACTCATTGAAATGATAAAGTAACTTACGGAGCTCGGTTAGAGGACTCCCCCCAAGGCCAGTCTCAGAGAGGTAGTAGGGGGTCATCAAATGCTTGTACTTGACCAGCAGATCATGCTCCCCCTAATCCTGAAGGTCTTTCACCTTCTGAAGGTTACTTTAGCTTAGCCCAGGGTCGTCCCTAGCAACCATTGACACCTTTCCCCATCTCAGGGGTATTCTCAGCTCTAAGGATGAAGAGGGGGCACAGGGACCAAACTCCCATGGCCTTGACGTGAAGAAGTATCGCGGTTTCCAATTGTGGTTCGAAGTTTGGGTAACCTGTAGCATCTTATTGTTGGACATCCGAGCTAAAAAGTGGTAGTAACTCGAATGATTCCTGGCAGAGGAGGGCACGTAGCATCCTGTGAAGACCTAGACGGGAAGGTCTGAATGATGGACTGCCCTCCATAAGACTATAGCTCCAATTATCACCCTCTAGGCATTGGGTGATAATTAGGAAGGAGCCAAGTTAATGTAGGATAATATAGACCTGATCATTGGATGAATGGGAAGATGACATCCTAACTTAAACATCTGCTCATATACGCATATTTCACCGTCTTGGCCGCTGAAGGCCCTCTCATCCCTCATAGGTCTCCTAAGTTTTATGGATGGACTTATAGAATACAAGTGTCTGAAGGCTAAAAGGTCGATTTCACTGATAGTGCTCTCTATCTCGGCTGCCTCCGAGGTGTCAACATCACTTTTTCTACCATCATCCTCATCTCGGTCAATGTCTTCTTGAATAGACGAGGGAGCACCACCAAGGAAACTCTGAGAAAACTCAGCTCCTGTGGTGGTTAATAGGGGTATAACATCAAGGATTGGGGGAACATCCACACTAGGCCCTATAATTTCGACATCGAAGGAAGAATACGAGGTGCTAGAACTCTTTTGAGATGAGGCACGACTAGAAACCTCAGCTTGGTCAGGGGATTGGTCCATCCGGACGGAATAGTCCATGGCCTCTTGGAAAGAATCCACAGACATACGGTCTGAGTTCGACGACTCAGACTCAGACATCAGAAAAGGTTCTACTGGGACCTTTACAGACATAGATGGCTCAGGGTATATCACTTTCAGAGGAGGTGGGAATATAGGCCTGAGAGGGAATGCCTCTTCCCTATGAGCTTCCTCTTGGGCTCATTCTATTTTCCTAATCTTCTCTAAGGTTTTCTCCCTAAGAGATGGGAAATCCTCTAAGAGTTGATAAAGGGGTCTGAGCATATGGGGACGACCTTACACTTATGGACTCAAGCTAAAAATAATCAGGATGAACACAACAGTGAAAGATCAAATATGGTTATTTAAAGAGAAAATTAACCAAAACCAATCAAGAACACCTAAAAACTCATAAACTAACCAACAAACTCATAAACCCACCAGAAAGTTCAAAGCCGAGATCGAAAAATGCAACAAAATGAAAAACAAGGCTGAAAAAATGGCAAAGAAGAGGTAATAAGCAGTACCTGATGAAATATGAAGTGAAGAGTGGGAAGATTAGCAAAGAAAAATCCACAAAGTGCACCCTCGATCGAGATCTGGAAGAGAGAGGAACTGAAGAAGTTTCAGGCGGGAGAATGAAGAAATGAAGAAGAAAGAGAGAGAAAAGGGTTAAAACCCTCGAAATCCACTTGCACGCATCTCGAGGCCCATCATTGCCTTCTAAGACCAAAAGACCATAATCATTGAACTTGCCAAGCACGCGACCTACTTCAAAAGCTGACACTTGTCAAGAAAGTATTGGCATTTAAAAGAAAAAACAACCTCGGACATATATACTCCTTCGTCACCTGTTCACATAGGTAACTAAGGGCTAGGGGGTGATTGATATGACTATATGTACCCCACAGCTCAGAGACACCAACCTCATCCAAGGAGATGGCCGAGGTTAGAAGGGCCCCAGATGAGGAACCAGTAGTTTCGTCCTTTACAGGGTCGACCGTGGCCGACGTTACTATTTGACTCACTGTCAGGCAATAGTAGAGGTCCTCTGATCCATGGGGGAAGTAATTCATCAGATCATCCAAGTCTAGCATCATGTCTACCGCATATAGAAACCTCGGCTGGGTATAAGCCGAGGAATCAAGGACTACACCATCATCATAATCAACCTCAGCTGAGAATCAACTGATGTTTCAACTACACCTAAATAACCCCGCCCCAGGTCGACGTTATAACACCACCCGTCTTACCTCTACTGCCCTACTGGGCCGAGACCATCATGAGTAACCTCAGAGTGGATAGTAGTCAGACTTCACTAACCTCGTACTCTTCCAGGCTGAGATTGGTGCCAATCGAAAATAGCCGAGCCGTTTACTCACATATGCAAGGATAGGAATACGTGTACAAAATCAGTTGTAATAAATCAATCCCCTCACGTCGGGGAATATTTCATCATGATTCTATACATGTGACAGGGACAGATGTCTTCATTAGATTGGCTATACCAACACACATATGCTCATTACATGCATGGGGAGTGCATTACACCGCCCCCCACACTATATATACTTTCCTTCTCCAACATAGAGGGGATCCGAAATTAACAACCCTAGCTATAACTCTGTCCAATTATGCAGTAGAGAGAGAAAGCTTAAGAGATTGTATCCATGGCCATTAGTGCTTTATTCTAGTGACATTACTCACTCACTTGCATATTGGACGTAGGCCTAATTGGCTGAACCACTTAAACATTTGTGTTCATCCTCTTCTCCTCATATCTATCTCTTATACTTGTCTATACTTGAGTTGCCATTGTTATAACTAATTCGAGTTTACGAACACCTTGAAGGGTGGTGTTATTTCCATCATCATGAGTAATCATAACACTCTTCCTAACGTTGATATGAAGCCCTAACACAGCCTCTAACCTAACCGGCAGCAACATCAACATCCTCACATCATCTACAGTCGCTCCAGATAAATAATAGTATCATCTGCAAATAGCAATTGAGAAATCACAACAAGCTGCGAAACAGTGCTCCTGATAAAAAATTCAGAGACCAGGACACCCTCCACCGTACGACTCATCATCCAAGAAAATGCCTCCATAACTAGAATAAATAAAAAGGGGGCAACGAGTCACCCTGCCTAAGACCCCAAGTGCTCTTAAACAACCCTTCTGGTACCCCATTCACTATGACAGAGAAATTTACAAAGGAGACACGTCTCTTCATCCACCTACACCACTGCTCTCCCAACCCCATCCTTCTTAGATGATAAAAGAGGAAGTCCCTGCACACATGATCCCCGGATCCCACTACTCAATCTAGATTCTATCATCTGTTTGCCACCAACACTGCATCAAGAGTCCAACGACCACCCACAAAACAATTCCGAGCATCGAACCCTAGAGGATCAATTACCTTTCTAAGCCTAACAGATAAGACCTTAGAATGAGTTTATACACATTGCCAATAATGCTGATGGGTCTGAAGTCCCTTACATCTATCGATCCCTAAATCTTGGGCCCGAAATTAATGAAAGTAGCATTCAGACTCCTCAAAAACTACCCCCAATCATATAACTCATAAAAAACCTCCATCACATGCTCTTGGATAACCATCTAACAATGCTGGAAAAAGGCCATAGTGAACCCATCAGGGTCGGACACCTTGTCCCCACACATAGACCTTAAAACCTAGATCACCTCCTCCTCCGTGAACACCCTTTCCAACTATACCAAATCATCCCCCAAAATCCTATCCACCGAAAGCTCATCCATCTTAGGATCCCAGGACTCCTCCTCCGTACAGAGACTCGTATAGAACTGATTGATCTCCCTACGAATGTCTCTCTCCTTGGTGTACTCCACCTCATCAACTACAATCTTCCCAACATGGTCAAAGCGGCTATAGGAGTTAGCCACTTTATGGAAAAAAATTCCATTGCTGGCTCCTTCCCTAAGCCAAAGAGCCCTTGACTTTTGCCTCCAAAAAATCTCCTCTTGAACCAGTCTCCTCCTCACCTCCTTTTTTTCTCTTCTCTAGCCACCATTTTAACACCCAAAAGACCGCCCAACCCTTCTTTCTTGTCGATTCCCCGAATTTCCACCATAAGCTGTGCAATCACCCCCCCCCCCCCCCCACTTGACAAAACACATAACGGTTCCACCAAATAAGATCCCCTTTAAAACGGTACAATTTAGGCACCAATCTAAAGCTAGCATTCCCCTCCACTTCATAATCACTCCATCAATGCTTGACCCCATCAACAAAGTCCTCCTCCTTAAGCAACATATTCTCAAATCTAAACGAGGACCTCCCACCCCTTCTCCTACCACACTCCAGGAGGATAGGGGAGTGATCAGAAGTAACCCACGGAAGGCAGGATTGAGTTGCCCCCGTAAAATGTTCCTCCCACTCATAGAAATAAGAAACCAGTCAAGCCGAGAAAATGAAGGGTCGTCCTTATGAATGGACCAGGTAAATAAACCTCCCTTCAAAGGAAGATCCACAAATTCCAACTCATCAATGAAATTAGAGAAATACCTCATAAAAGAATTCAATCACCCCCACCACTCCTCTCAAAGGGGAAATGAACAATGTTGTAATCACCCCCGTACACCACAGAACACCCCATACACTTTTGGCCCCCACCAATTCTTCCTACAACTGTCGCCTATCCAAGTCCTCGAATGGATCATAGACCCCCAAAAAACACCACATAAATCCATCCTCAATATTCGTAAATAAACAAGAAAGGAACCAACATCCTAGTAACATGTCAATTTTCTCCACCACTCTATTATCCCACATAATAACAACCCCTCCTAATGCCCCCTCTGAATCCAGGAAACACAACTCTATAATACACCCTCCCTTGATAGACCGCACCATCTCCATATCCATAACACCCATCTCAATCTCCCGAAGGCAAACAATATCCATCCTCCATCATGATATCGCTCCACTAACCACTCATCTTTTTCGAGGGTCATCCAAGCCTCGCACATTCCAGGAAATAATACGTAACTTCATTAAATACCAATTATAACCCCTTCCTCCCCCACCCCCTCTACCCTACCCCTTCGCCTCTCCTCTGTATCATGGAACATCGTTAGTGCCTCCTTCTCATTTCCCAAATATGTTAACCCTAAGAATTTATTGAATTCTACAATCATACTAGACACAAATTTCTCCACCTCACCCTCCAATACATTCTTGAGTCTCTTAGCCCCGTACACCTCCCCATCCCTCTCCGACCCCAAGATCAACCCACAACTTAGGAGAGGAACATACCAAATTACACAACAACTCCTTCCCACTCAAAGAATCCCCCAATGTGCTAGAGAAATCCTACACATATGACTTCTCCTCAAACGCTCCTTCACCCTCCTCTCTGACTGTACAAAGTGGATCACCACTAAGTATGCCCACACAGGGCGAGCACGTAGGAACACTACCCTCGAAAAACAACAACAATTGAACTCGAACAATCGTTACTCGTCTCCCCCACAGACATAATATTTTTACTCTTAACAATCACCTCATTCCACTTTTCTATCCTATTACAAGACTCCCCCCCTGCCTAATTGTTTTTGTAAATACCCCATTTTAATCACTGTGCTTGCCCAATTCTATTAGAGTTGGATGACTGTTTACTATATTTTCCTACAAAAGGAATGCTAGATTTAGTCTGACTAGACTTCTTGAATGGAATAAAAACACCCCGAAGTTGGTCCTACCCCCCACTTCCTTCCCAGAAGAGAAACCACAACAATATTACTACACGATACACTAAGGCAATCCATGCCACACATGTTGTCTTCAAATAAACCCACTTCCCCCAAAAGGATATTTTCAGAATTGACAACCTGCACATCTACCACTTCACAAACATCAAATGTCTTCACCAATCGACCACTTTCGGCTACTGGAACCTCTAAACCCAAGAAGCTACCAGCCTTAGTCTCATAAACCTTAGTTTCATCGACCACTAGCACCTTATTGTTCCTACACTCCATGCAAAACCCCACCTGAGCACTTATACCAATGAAAAGGAGCCCGAATATCTGCCTCGAAGAAGAAGCAATGCCTGAACTAAGCATCCTCACACCTATGAAGTCCCCTACTCCAGAAGCTACACCCCTCATCGTTAAATCCCCACTAGAAGAAGGTTCACCCATGACTATTTGAACTCTACTCATTATTTTACTTTGATCACAAGGGATTTTAAGTATCAACTGCTCGATGCTCAACCCGCTTCAACCTCGTCTCAACTACCGAACGGGAGTTATAGTGCCTCCCCATGCACTGGCCAAATACCTTCTTACCCTTGCTACGCGCTCTAGACCCAACGTTCCCTCCAACCACTTGCCTTGGTATTTTGAGCCCACTAATATTGATATATCAATATATGAAATGTATGCATATAAGAAACATATATGAAATAAACGAAATATAAACATATATGAAAATGTATGAAATATATACACAAATTATATAAAATAAATATATACATTCATAAAATATACGAAAAGTATATAAATATACGAAATAGATAAAAACATATATGAATATATTGAATATACAAAATATGTGGAATATATATATATATATATATATATATATATATAATAATGCTCCTGTGCGGACTAGTCCGCATTTTAAGAATGCGGATCGAACATCTGTCACCTAACGGTTCGCCTAGAAATTATTGCCTAAATTATTGGCACACTCTCTCTCTTTTCTGGGCTCACCGCCAGGTGACACTTGTCTGGTCCGCATTCTTAAAATGCGGACTACTCCGCACAAGAGCAGGACTGTATATATATATATATATATATATATATATATATATATATATATATATATATATATATATATATATATGTACGAAATATATTAATATATGAAATATAAATATATATGATATATACGAAATGTACGAAATATATTGAAATCTACGAAATCTACGAAATATATATCAAAATGAAATATACAAAATATATATAATAACAAATTTACGAAGTATATATATTTATATATTTACGGAATAAAATTATTAAACTAACATAGTAGTTGATGACATACTCCCTCAAAGCATTGTATATAATATATATATATATATATATATATATATATATATATATATATATATATATATATATATATATATATATATATATATATAAATGTACTTAAATTAGTTAAATATATATGATTTGAAATTATAAAAAAAAGTGAAAATATTTTTCTTTCAAGTATATTTTAAAATTAATGTATATTTTCAAAATGTAATTTCGCTATTATATTTTGTATTTCAAGCAAAGATGTTACTTCTTGTGGAACATTACTTATACTTTACTCTATTATATATTACTCTTATTGTGCCTACTTCAAATCAGCATATTAAGTTAACTATACAACTTGTATAATATGTACTATATTATATAGATTTCAAATTTTCTCGAGTTCATTTTTAACTCCTAAAAGAATGAGAAACCTTATATCCACAAAACACTTTTTTTGGTAAGCAAGGGTGATGATTTCAGTCATACCAAAAATTGAAAAACAGTGATAATTTTCTTTGAAAAATAGGGATGACCCTCTCCCATCTTCATTTTCTTTACAAAAAATTGGTTTTAGTTTTAGTAAATGTTAAATGGCCCCTCCTTTGTGACAGTTTTATGTCTCTCTTTAATGAGAGTTTTGTCCCTCCTTTTGGTAAGGTTGTTTGTAGGAGTTTTTCTCTCTTTGTGTAGTTTATGTTCTTCTTAGAGGCGTTGTGTTGTGTCTTTTCCTTTTCGACAAAGTTACGCCCGATATTGTCATCAGTAGTGTGGCCTCTGTTCAGATTGGGACGAAATCCATTGACCAATCTTTGGCTATTTTTCAGTATAAATGCTTATTTCTTCTCTAAATCAGCTTGTGTTACTCCTCTCTCTGAGACAAGCTTCAATGGAATATATCTATATTAACCACTCTTATAAGAATATTTTTATATCGATTGATCATTTTCTCCCATATGTATTGTGTATTTTCCCCATACCTCATTTTATGGATCACTAGAGAGTCCATTTTACCAGATATTTGACCGTTGCAACACATATTGGTGTTGAAAAGTTTTTTTATAGTGTTATCATTTATCAACTTAAGATATACTCAATGTTTAGGGCTTTTGTATCATATCTATGTATGGCATGTTGTGCCACGAACTTTATATTTCTTATCAGTTATTAATGAGAGATACATTTTAATTTAAAAAAAAACAATGCTATTAGTTATATATTCTCACAATGAAATTACTTAATCCTCTTATTCTCCTTACTTTATGCAATACCTATAATATACTTTACTAACCCCATAGCTAAAAGAGGGTGTGTCCCCATAAAAATAGGTGTACTTCTCTCTTTCCCTTTTTAATATAGGTGTACTGTAACACCTTGCCTGCCCGGGGAGAGCGAACGGAGTGCTAATGTGATAAAACTAAACTAAATCCACAATATAAAAAGGTATAGAGCATCTAAATCCCACAACAACAAAAGAGAAACAAGAAATCTCAATCTCTTCAAATAAATACCAAGTCTCTCGAATTACATACAACAACTAACTCGAAAATAAAATACAAATATCCAATGCTCTATACATCAAAATAATACAAATATTTTCCAAACAATCCTAGCTAAAACCAATCTCCATAGTGCCCCAAAATCCGCGCTAACCTGCCACTAAAAGAAAATATGGGGAAGTACACAATACGACAAGAAAGATGCTCAACAAATATATGTTAAGGATGAATAAAACGTAACAACACGAGTATGAATATTCAATTCAAAATTCAAATCTCAAAGAATTTATCAATATAATTTCTCAACAACACATCAATGGGTAACCAGGCCTCACCCCATTCGCATATGCTTTATGAAGCCATATCCCGGGAATATGTATTTTGGCGGGTTCACAACATCCGTGCCATATTAAAATCTCATGACAACGTGCTGATCAATAATATAATGATACCACATGAATCAAAATAATTTCAACAATTATTTTCCAGATTTCAATGAATTTATCAATTCAAATATGAGTTCAATTAAACAAGAATTCAAAGAGAATGACACTCGTGAGATTTAAGGAGCATACTGTGTAAAACCCCATACCTCAAACCATGATGAGAAACCAACGATCACATCCTCAAGATCAACACAAAAGATCTACAAAAGATCCTCCAACAAAATAGCCTCAAGAACACCTCTAATCTAAGGTTGGAACTCACAAATCACAAGGCCCAATGTGTATATAAAAAGAAGAGGAATATAAAATATATTTGCTGCCAAAATTTCTGCCAAAAGTAGGTTAAAAGGGTTGCCCATAACTTCATTTTATAATGCAAAAAAAATGAAGAGTTGGAATCCAAAAGACTCCTTTAAATAAGGTAAAGAAATGAAGAGTTGGAAGTCAAAACAACTCTTGAAAATTACTTAATGTTCGTCGACTTAGAATTCCAAGAGTTAAAAATATTTAAAAATCATTTTAAAATCCGTTTTAACTCCGATTTCGAAACCGTTTGAACTTCTCTCCTTTAAAAATAATAACCAACATATTTGAGCAATAAAAATAATTTTATTAAAAACTTTATTTTCCTCCATTTTCCAGAAATTAATTAAAATAACCCAAAAATTACGCGGGTTGTTACACTTCCCCACTAAGAATGGAATTTCTCCCTCGAAATTCGCCGAATGCCTAACTCTAAAAAATCAGGCTAACAATTTCAAAAAATAATTTCGTCTCCAAAAATAAATTCCTCACATCTAATCTAGATGCCTATCATGAATATCACCTAAATTTTCTAACCCAAAAAATTGTTAACCACGCAATGAACCCAAAATTCAAGCCCCGAGGGTTACCGTTTACCTAAGCTCTGATACCATTGTAACACCCCGCCCACCCGGGGAGAGTGAACGGAGCGCTAATGCGATAAAACTAAACTAAATCCATAATATAACAAGGTATAGAGAATCTAAATCCCACAACAACAAAAGAGAAACTACAAATCTCAATTTCTTCAAATAAATACCAAGTCTCACGAATTACATACAACAACTAACTCGAAAATAAAATACAAATCTACAATGCTCTATACATCAAAATAATACAAATCTTTCCCAAACAATCCTCGCTAAAATCAATCTCCATAGCGCCCCAAAATCCGTGCTAAGTTTCCACTAAAAGAAAATATGGGGAAGTACACAATACGACAAGAAAGATGCTCAACAAATATATGTTACCGATGAATAAAACGTAACAACACGAGTACGAATATTCAATTCAAAATGCAAATCTCAAAGCATTTATCAATATAATTTCTCAACAACACATTAATGGGTAACCAGACCCACATATGCTTTATGAAGCCATATCCCGGGAATAGGTATTTTGGCGGGTTCCCAACATCCGTGCCATATTAAAATCTCATGACAACGTGCTCATCAACAATATAATGATACCACACGTATGTTACTGGAAAGCCAAAGATAAAAAGCTCCTAACCTTCCATTCTCATCTAGAAGACATTTCCTCCCAATTAGAAGATGTTACCTTCCAATACCTTTCTTAATCAAGAAATAGTCTAGCTAGTGCGTTGGCAACCCTATACTGTATAGTCAACATGCCATAAAGAGTAGAAATGGCTCCATTTTATTCTAGAAATAAAAAGCACCCACTCATTGCTGCAACATCGAGCTCGCAATAGAATAGGATCATAGAAAAGATAGATTAGGGTATTATGACATTTGTTGCCTCCTCAAGCGTGGTAGATATTCTCAAGATGCTAATAAGAAATACTGTATGACCCTTTGTAGGCTTGTAGTTCAGTATATTATTTGTGATAAGGGACTATTTAAGAAATTTTTTGACAGAATCCATCTGTATTGTATAGTAAGGCTTAGGTTGAAAACATGATGCATAAAATCAATAGTGGGGAATGTGGAACCCATATGAACGGTCATATGACCTCCAAGAATATCATTCAACGGGGATAATACTAGATCACCAAGGTCCAAGACTGTATCGCTTATGTCAAAAGATCACCGCTCACGTACTGATTAGACACATATTCTTCATATTTATCCCCTTAATTTCGGTATTTTTATGATCCCGTACAGTGTAAATAGCTGGGATTTGTCTCTTATTTATGCTACTAACCTTTTTTGGCAAGTATTTCGTGTTTTGTGTATTTCTCATGTGTTTTACAGGTATTTCATGCAAGTTAGTGCGAAGGAGAACTCAAAACAGTGAAAGAAACCAAGAAATGGAGAGTTGAAGGGCATTTTTGTAATTTTTCAGCCTTAGTCCGGAGGTGGGGCCAACTAGAAAGTTTAAGAGCACTAAATTACAATAACACTGGAAAAAACGGCACCTCAATCCGAGCTATGGTGAAGAAGTTACGATGTTTTGAAGTTGCACGATAATGGACCGGTCCGGTCATGCGAAATCCAGGAAATTAATTATGCATTTAATGCAGTGCAACTCCTGGAAAACTTGTTCCACAAGCGAAATTTGATGCCAACTTCGTGCAACTTGGTGCTATAAAAGACCAAGCCCTACCTCATTTTCAAGAGGAGTTGAATTCTAGAGAGAGAGTAGAATAGAATTTTAGAGAGAGAAAGTGAGATTTTAGAGAGTTTTCTTAGTTTTTCTTTACATAGAAATTTTCATAAACTCTAGTTTGTAAGGTTGAAGAAGAAGAATTTTTCTGGATTCAAGTTCATCTCCTTTCCCTATTGCTGAATACAAGTATCAATTTTTCATTCTCTTATTTATTCTTTACTTTATTTCCAATTTAATTCTCAATTCTTTTGCAATTTGTTAACAATGTTTGTTAGATCCATAATTCCATATATTGTTATGAATTTTCTTTCTCATAAAACCATGTTTAGTTAAGTTTTTTAAGGGTTGGGATGCATGAACCCATCCCAATGTAAATTGCTTATGTAGAAAATAGAATTTAAATTAAAAATTTGAAAGAGTCGTGCGAGACAATTTTACCACCATTGTAGATCTTTTAATCTCTCTTGCCCTAGGTACTTGGGATGTTTAAGAATATGATGTGAGTAAAATTATTTATCACCGCTATATATTTACCTTTGATTTCATATGATGCGGGCTAGTTCCCTCATATATGTAATGCTTAGGATCTATAAAGGCTGGATTCATTCAAATTTATAATTTACAATTCTAGGTTTCTATACGGTAAATTACTAGGGTTAGGGGGATTGTATTCCAACCCACTTTCTCATTCATCTTAATTAATTTAATTTCTTTATTTACCTATTTTTTTCCCTTTTCAACCATCATCATCTTTTTCATTTTTTCTTTAGAAGTAATAAATCAATTAAATTCTATCAACCATTCCCTGTGGATTCGATACCCAGACTCGCCACTATACTCCTTAAGAAGTGTAGTTACAAGTTTAGGTTTTTTTGTATTGAGGTTGGAAGCCGATAACAACGACTAGCGTATTACACGGACGCTCGGTTTTTCCACTCGATCAAAATGGCGCCGTTGACGGGGAAGTGTTTGTTATAGATTATAATTGACTTACTACTTCGTAAAAAAATGGAAAATATGTGTGTCACGTTTTTGAATTGCCCAATTTGAAATGTCTTACTTTAACTCATTTGGATGCTTTAATTGTTATGCTAATAGTGAGGAGGAGAATGAACTCACGATTTATGAACATTGGATCAGTATCACTAAAGATGAGTCTCATAAATACAAGCCTAGTGCTAAGAAAATCCAAATTTATCAAAATCAATTGCTTGAAGAAGAAAGACTTGAAAAAGAATATAGAGAAAAAAATCGTTATTGGGAGCAAGAGTTAGATGCATTATTTGAACCCAATGAGGATTTTTCTTCCGATAGTTTTGAAGATGAAGTAAGTTTTCAACCAAATGAGGAATTCGAGGTGCTAGAACCAAGGAAGCCTACTTTGAAAGAACTCTTGCTTGATATAAAAAAGCAATCTGATGACCTTGCTGTTACCAAGTTGAAAAGTTTAGAAACTTGCAAGGAGTTGAATGATTATTTTGACAACTTAGAGAAGGTCGAGACTTGCGCTTCACCTAATACTTTTGAGAATGAAATCATTGAGAGTGATCCAAGTTCTTTTGAATATCAACCTCTTATAAATATTTCAAAACCTATTGAGGTTGAAGATTATTTGTCTCCTTGTGTCCCCATTATTATCGAACCATTAAATTCATTGCAAGAACTGGATGAATGTCTTGAGGATGTTGATCCGCTTCTTGTATGGGAATGTTATTTTGATATGCTTCATCTTATGGGCCATACACTTAGATGTGTCACTCCACCAAATCCAATTGAAAATTTTGAGGGAGAAGATTTTGAGGACAAGGACTCTATGCTTGAATTGTTTTCCAAGATGGACTCTTTTAGTTTGTGTTCTCCGCTTCCCATGCTACTTGAAAAATCTTTGGGAAGTGATTCTATTTTTCTTGGATCCCAATGGTATTTGTCCCCCTGTGCACTCAAATCCCTCATTATCACCCTAAATTTTTTAATTGGTGATGGTTCATTTTTTAAAATTTGCATATGCCTTCCGTTTTTCAAACGGAATTCTTATTTTTCGGGAGGCATGCTTTATAGTGAGGGTACACCATTAATCACTCAAAGTCAAATTGTATTTTGGGTGGACCCTCAAATTTTTCGACTTCTAGTGTATGAGTTATTAGAATTTCAAATCGTAGGTTGTACATAATTAGTTTTTTTCTTTTTCTTTTTCTTTCCTTTTTTTATAGTGTAGAGTAATTTGTTAGAGTTTTTGTTATTCTTTTTGTTATGCTTGGTTCTAACATGTTTTGTAGATTCAATGGACTCTCACTCATCGAGGATCGCTCTTTTTGGGTAATATCTTTCTTTTTCTCTCTTTATGTTGTGTTCTTGATTCGCATTGAGGACAATGCAACATTTAAGTTAGGGGGTGTGGGATATTCTTCCCATTTATTGTTTAGATTCATTGATTCGATCACATGTTCTTTCCAAGTGTGTTTTTTTTAGAAAAAAAAATTGAAAAATGTTGAAAAGCCAAAAATATTTTTGTTCAAAATAAATAAAAATTGGAATTTAAATTTTTCAAAAATATCACCTTTATTCTATTTGAAGTCTCAACTTGTTAACAATCAATTGCACTAAGTCAAAATTGACCGAAGATGGAAATTGAAAGAAAATTGACGACTTAACGAATAAGTGTGGAGATTGATCAAACCCGGTGAGATTTCAAGCCTTTCAATTTTTTATGAGTTTTTAAATCAATCTGAGTTTATTATTAACTCAAAGTTCTTTTCAGCGTTTTAATAAGTCGTTGATGATCTCAATCCTTTCTTTTGATCGGTTATGAGAAATGTGTGAAATGTTGTCTTGAAATTCATGCTAAATATATCTCTAAACTTAACTAATCTTGAGATGCATATGGTAATGTGATTAGCAATTTGGACAATGAAGTAGGGCCTCATTTGTTACCCAAAAAAAAAACTTTAGCAATAAAAAGTTGTGAAAAACAAAAGTATCCCTCTGCAACCCACTTTGAGCCTAATATAATATTTCCCTTTCGTTTGATAACCCAAAAAACCCCAAATAGCCCGGAATTGTGAAAATTGAGAAAATTCATCAATTAACTCCAAATTGTGCGATAAAAAGGGGCAAGAGTAAAACAGGAAAAAAAATGCTCAAAGAAAAAAAAAGAGCAAGAAAAAAAAATGAAAATTGAAAAAGAAAGAGAAAAATGAGCAAATGCCCGAAAAAGCACTAATGGACGTCATAAGGACATTTTCCAATTCCGAACATTCCGTCTATTCCCAATTTTGCCCTTTACACTTTTTAACCCGAAAAGTCCTAACCGAGTCCGAATGGCGAAATTAATTACTGCATGGAGAGCTAAGACATGAAAAGATAATAAAAGAGATTAAAATGGTGTGATTAAGAGATAATGTTTCCCGTTTCCTAGTAACTGTATTCCGATGATGAGATCTTTTCACCATATATTTCCTTCTTTTCAATTTTGTATGCATGAATTTGTGTCCATTATATTTACTCTTTATATCATGCATACCGAGAGAAAATAGCCGCAATCTAAGTGATTTTTGTGAGTGAATCCGTAAGAATTTGAATCAAAATGAATTTTTGAAAAGTAACGTAATGCTCAATCGGTGGAAATTTGAGGTTGAATTTTTGGCTTTGCACATACACACTATAGTTTGAGACATTTGAATATGAATTTATGGTGATTATTTTTCGAAAAGTTTAAATTGTACAATTTTTAAGTATTTTGATATTTATTTGAGTCAATTAAGAATTTTGTGGGTGTATTCACTGCAAACCCTCACGAGACAAAACTCGTCCTACTAGGGTAACCTAGGGGTTTAAAGGCTTGTTGCATACGCTAAATGCAATCACTCGCCCGCGAAAAAGGTATTCTATACCAATAAAATAATTTTCAACAATTTAACTTTAAACTAATTTCATTTACATTGCTCGGAACGCGCAAAGTTCTAAGTTAGGGGGTTTGATTAGGCACATATTCTTCATATTTATCCCCTTAATTTCGGTAATTTTATGATCCCGTACAGTGTAAATAGCTTGAATTTGTCTCTTATTTATGCTACTAACCTTTTTTGGCAAGTATTTCGTGTTTTGTGTATTTCTCATGTGTTTTACAGGTATTTCATGCAAGTTAGTGCGAAGGAGAACTCAAAACAGTGAAAGAAACCAAGAAATGGAGAGTTGAAGGTCATTTCGTAATTTTTTAGCCTTATTCCGGAGGTGGGGACAACTATAAAGTTTAATATCTCTAAATTACAAGAACACTGGAAAAAACGGCACCTCAATCCAAGCTACGGTGAAAAAGTTACGATGTTTTGAAGTTGCACGATAATGGACCGGTCCGGTCATGCGAAATCCAGGAAATTAATTATGCATTTAATGCAGTGCAACTCTTGGAAAACTTGTGCCACAAGAGAAATTTGATGCCAAATTCGTGCAACTTGGTGCTATGAAAGACCAAGCCCTACCTCATTTTCAAGAGGAGTTGAATTCTAGAGAGAGAGAGAGACAAATTCT
This sequence comes from Sambucus nigra, assembly GCA_949130495.1. NCBI lineage: Eukaryota > Viridiplantae > Streptophyta > Magnoliopsida > Dipsacales > Adoxaceae > Sambucus > Sambucus nigra. Next base: position 105,753,721 of record OX422213.1, on the reverse strand, counting down.
AGAGAGTAGAATAGAATTTTAGAGAGAGAAAGTGAGATTTTAGAGAGTTTTCTTAGTTTTTCTTTACATAGAAATTTTCATAAAGTCTAGTTTGTAAGGTTGAAGAAGAAGAATTTTTCTGGATTCCAGTTCATCTCTTTTCCCTATTGCTGAATACAAGTATCAATTTTTCATTCTCTTATTTATTCTTTACTTTATTTCCAATTTAATTCTCAATTCTTTTGCAATTTGTTAACAATGTTTGTTAGATTCATAATTCCATATATTGTTATGAATTTTCTTTCTCATAAAACCATGTTTAGTTAAGTTTTTTTAAGGGTTGGGATGCATGAACCCATCCCAATGTAAATTGTTGATGTAGAAAATAGAATTTAAATTAGAAATTTGAAAGAGTCGTACGAGATAATTTTACAACCATTGTAGATCTTTTAATCTCTCTTGCCCTAGGTACTTGGGATGTTTAAGAATATGATGTGCGTAAAATTATTTATCACCGCTTTATATTTACCTTTGATTTCATATGATGCGGGCTAGTTCCCTCATATATGTAATGCTTAGGATCTATAAAGGCTGGATTCATTCAAATTTATAATTTACAATTCTAGGTTTATATACGGTAAATTACTAGGGTTAGGGGGATTGTATTCCAATCTACTTTCTCATTCATCTTAATTAATTTAATTTCTTTATTTACCTATTTTTTTCCCTTTTCAACCATCATCATCTTTTTCATTTTTTCTTTAGAAGTAATAAATCAATTAAATTCTATCAACCATTCCCTGTGGATTCGATACCCAGACTCGCCACTATACTCCTTAAGAAGTGTAGTTACAAGTTTAGGTTTTTTTGTATTGAGGTTGGAAGCCGATAACAACGACTAGCGTATTACACGTACGCTCGGTTTTTCCACTCGATCACGTACTCCCCAAATTATGGGTGATACAACCTATTCAGAACGAAACGATATCCCCGCTGCTTCCTGAAATCCCGTATTGAAGGTGGGATTCAAAAATCTTATCCTAATTCAAAAAAATACTGTGTAGGACCACATACCGGCGTGATTCTCCCTTTCAAAGGAAGACTTGGGCACACTAGCTAATATTGTAACTCACCCCAAATGAAGGTCAATCACTTCCTTCTTGGGCATCTTGTTCCACACGTTCGAAGGAACTCTTGATCTTACCTTGAGATTGTCAACTCATCCAAGAAACTTTACCGACTTTACCGGCATCTTCTATTATAGGAATTGTTGATAGCCCCAAAATTCTTTGGTTGTTCCTCTTATTCTAACCGATTTCTATTTATGAGTGGTGCCTACGAAGACTACTCAATATGTCCTACTCGACATCGAATTCTACTTATTATGTCTCACATTAAGTGACACTTAATACTCCCCTTCTTTCCTTTGCGTATACTGAAAGTTTCAACCCATGCACTTTTCTTCACGATGTGCACTTCTGGACTTTTTTATACCATATGAACATCTTCACTCTTTGTACGCGTCAGTCGCTCTCAACATTGGACTAATTTAAACTCCCCTCCGAGTGTTCTCCATAATAATTTGAATTCTACCCTTCTCAAGGAATACCCCTTTTTAAATGGCTTCCTACATCCTTCCAACCAGATTCGGTGTGCTACTCTGAATACAAATATATGTATTTATCGTCTTTCACACTGCGCTCAATCCGCTCTACCACTTCCACTTCATTATGTTAATCCCACAAACATTTATTCCACACGTCTATTCCCATATCCCTACAACTCGGACGATTCTAACATCAGCTAACCAGGATGCCCACACGCCCTATAAATCGTGCATACTAGCGTAACCATCACATACTCTTCACACATAACACCCAATTCTTTCTTTTCCTTGTGCTCACAACGTGATTACAACACTCGGGTACTCTCAATTACCCTAGAAATTGAAATTTTAAATCTTCTTTATCATCATTCCACCCCTCAACCCGTGGTGATAAGACAATACTTTCAATGCTTTCTTACCACCCAACCGGCTCCACTGGCCTTAATTCATAATTCAACTTTCAATTTACTGATATAATTACCTTCTCCTATTAGGACCGAGGTACTAAACTCATAGACTAATGACCAAACATCTTCCTACTTCCAATCTTATGCTAAGTTTCATGCGTGGGATGTCTCGGAATGCGAAATCCAAATAAGGAACCCCCCTGATACACTACTACCTAGCATTGTCGGTTATCAAAATCCATTAGGCCCTCCGTCCATAGCATGTACCCCTTTATTTCGTTCCTTGACAGAAAAGTTACATGTATTCCCGTAATTACACTAACAAAGAACATTTCGTCAATTGCACTATCGTTCAGCATTGGTGGTAATGACATTCCATAAACCTCTAATACATACCATCGAGATTCTCGAAATCCTGTCCCCAAACATATGGTGTAACTCTAAACTCTCACATCTCTAAAGGATAGATATATCAATGCGCTCTTCCTATCACCAAGTCCTGAGCGCTAAACATAACAATTAGTTAAATCGTTTCGCTCAACAGTAAACCTGAAGGGGCTAGTAATTTCCTTTGTATGTGTAAAAACAAATACGATGCGGGAGCGTTGAAAGATGATGGTTCAATAAATTAAACAAAACAAATTTTAGTTTAATAAAATAAAATTAAACCAATTCAATAATCCAAGTCCTAGAATTTGCCTAAGTCATAATTATAAATTATCCAAAGTTAGGCGAAACCAATTTTAGCAAAAGACTTGAATAAACCAAATTTACCCAATATTTAATTTAGTCCCAAATTAAATTAGTGTGATAAATTAAACTGAATTTTATCTTGAAATTATCCTAAGCATGGATTCTAAATTATTGTGCAAGATAAAATAAACAATATCACACTACGCCGCGATGTACGAGGAAAAACCCAAGACGGGAAAAAACCTCGGACTGCCCTAGCCACAAGTTCACTAGATACGGAATTATACAATTACAAGACAAAAGACTTACATCCTCAACTCGAACCCTCTCAAGCTTTGTTGCTCCTTCTTGTAGAAACCTCTTCCTAGCGGACAACCACGGAGCTCCACCGCGATCTCGGAATCCACCGATAGGACTTTGTATGGTCACCGTCACCCAAGCTTGGAGCCTTTCTCCAAGTGAGTAATACCGCAAAAAACTTCTTCTTCTTTGTGATGGGATGTAGAAGGAACCCCGAAACGTCTCTTTTTCAATTCGGTAGAGAAAACCGGTGCCAAAACTCCAAGTAAATATATGTATATAGAACTTGGATAAACAACTATTGGGTGTAAACACTAGAGTGTGTAGGATTTTTCATTAAAGAATAACACTCAAAACTTGATCTTTTTCTTTAAACAAATTTTGTCTCAAAACACTCTCTAGGAGTTTGTATGGTATGAAAAAGATACACCTTCAAAAATGATTCCCGTCCTTAATAAAGCCTTAAAAAATCAGTTAAGAAACAAGTGGGGAAATGGGGTGAAAACTGCCAAAAACTGCTCAAAACTGTTCCCGCCTGGCATCTCGTTCGAACGAACTTGACTCTCGTTCGAACGAGACTTCTAACGAGCGACCAGACTGAGCTCGTTAGAAACTCGTTAGATATCTCGTTAGAACGACAAAACTCGTTCGAACGACATATCGAACGACTGACCAGTTTAGGGTCGTTGGCAAACTCGTTCGAACGAAACCTCGTTAGAACAAAAAACTCGTTCGAACGATATATCGAACGACTGACCAGTTTAGGTTCGTTGGCAAACTCGTTCGAACGAAACCTGGTTCGAACGAAAAACTCGTTCAAACGAGACTTCGAACGACTTCCAGAAATTTTTGATAAATTCAATTTTTGACCCAGAAACTTTATGTACTTTATTTTAAAGTTTCAATTAAATTATTCTGAAAGTAAAACATGGTTTTTATTAAACCTAACACCCAATAAATATTGTTCCAAGCTCCTATATAAATATAATTATATTCATACCTTGGGAGCATGGAACCTTAGATGATGACGTAGAAACGAGGCACGCAAACCGGCATTTTGATGAAGCTTTATATTCTTTGCCGCTACGTCTTCAACACACACTTCATAGGCACTTCATAGGCTTGAGAGTATTATCAGAAGATGTAGAAATATTAATACTCAGTATTTTTAACGTGGTAAAACCTCAACCTTGAGGAAACATCCACGACTCCCTCTACGGAGTAAAACAAGAAAATATCACTAAAACAAATATGTGAGTTACAATCTATTTAACTAACATGCACACAATAACAAGTCTATACAAGTTCAGGATTATACCCTCTGGCGTCCTTAAACTTTTCTGCAGATCTTGATTGTTGATGTAGTCTTCTCAGTTTGTCAACTCTTCCTTTGTTTCAGCAGTATACGTCGACTTATGTTCACCAAATCTTATAGCCAACACTTTCAGTGTATGTAGTGTGAAGATGTTTGTGAAAAGTGTTCTATAACACATGCATGCACACACGCACTCTTATTAGTTACAAACAATCCTAACAAATTACATATAAAGTCTATATGCAGTGAGTTTGTTATATTTCTTTCTTACAAAACCAAGAACCTTTTGACCTTTCAAAATAACCCAGATTCCACGGAGATCTTGCTTAAGAAATCGGTCAAGACCTTTTTCAATCTATTTTGAAAATATTTAGAAGATTGAAAACCCTCCAAGTGCGAATCCAACTAGGTCAGGTTAAGTTTTGTAAAAACAGAAACAGAAAAACATCTATTGTTGATTCTGAAGTAAGAAAAAGTTTTAACCGAAAACAATCAACAACGAACTTCTCAAGATGAGAAATAAAAGGCAACTAAGTGTGTTGTGACATGAAAAACTTCAGATCTATGATTTCTATTGAATCAGAAACAAGATCTGAATAAGTGTCTAAGTAGGAAATAAGATTTTATGAACACAAGGTTACATCAACCCAAGATCACTCAACTTGAACTCTCATAAACTCAATGAAACACTAAGGATGATGTTTATTTGGTTATGGTGTTTTGAAGAGGTAAGTGGTTTAGGTTGGAGAAGGTTTTGACGAAGTTAGGGTTTTCAACTTGGCTCTCTGGTTTCTCTCTCTCTCTTCTCTCTCTTCTCTCTCTCTCTCTATTCTCTGAGACTTTTCAAAATGACAAAAGCTTTCAAAGGCTGAGATGAGAGTCCTTTAAATAGGAAGAGAAGAAGATTCCAGACTATCGTTCAAAAACAAAGGCTGAGATTGAGTCAAGCTACTTTGACTACAATCTAAGGGCTCAGGTTGTGATTGGCTTAAAGGTTTACACGGGGATTCACTCAGGCGACATGCAGGCCATTGATAAAGGTTGATCCAAGGGCTGTAAACATGCGAAGCTTTGTCTCTGTAAAGAAACACAACTCTGCCCAATCAGAGAGCAGCAAGTGTTGGCCATAGGACGAATGCAATCGCGCGTCCCAAACTAATTACAAAGCCAACCCTGGAGTCTCTGGCGCTTTCGGTTTCTACCCAGAGTAACTTAAGGCCAAAAAACACAACAATACATATTTAGATATTAACCCCAAAACTTTTTAAATCAAGTTTTAATTTAATAAAACCTTAATTAAAAGATGTTTAAAATTCCCAAAAAATTAATAAAAATCAAATTGAGGGATTAAAACACACTCACCACATTAATACACATAAAGGTGCAATATGATATGCAAAAATTAAGTTCTAAGTGTGTGAGTGATGGCTATAGTCTCAGTATCATTACAAGATGAATAGGAGAAGAAGCAATACAATCTCTGAGGCTCTTTGGTTTCTAGGATGGACACAATTTTGTCACAATTTCCAAACTAGATGAGCTCTTATACAGTCTAGACTCAAATGAGTCAAAAGAATAAGGGCTTCATATTACAATAAATCACTAACCTATGAATAAATATTTTTGTCCGGAATTGAGCCAAAACTATATGTGGACTCAATTGGAAATTTGTGTCCTTACAAATATCCCCCTTTGGCTATTCCAGGACAAAAAACCAAAACAAAAAAACCTAAAGGGCCGTCAAGCTCGCTAGACTCAAAACATAACCCGCCCAAACTTGACTCAACCCAAGGATTAAACACTTTGCCTTTTAAAGTTGCCACTTTAGTAGAATACCTGCACACTTAAGCAAACTCATCAAATGCATAGGGAATATCAAAATATTAAATGCAATTAAATAATTACTCCCCCTAAAATAATTCTCCCCTTTATCAAACAAATGACATTTACTTAGAAAGACGTCTCCCCCTAAGATAAATCTCCCCCAAACTAAGATACAATAATAATAGGTTTAGATACCATTCCCCTATCATCATTCTCCCCCTTTTTGTTCAGGAATAGGCAAAGGATAAAGAACTAATAAACAACTTAAAGTGATAAGACATGAAAGCATATGGGCAATAAAAGCAAGGCAAAGACAAACAAATATCATATATATATATATATATATATATATATATATATATATATATATATATATATATATATATATATATATATATATATATATATATACTTTAAATATACCAATAAGTACTTGCATATATAGATAGATATAAACACACACATGACACAAAATACAATAAGTTTGCACACTCGTATGGCAAAAATGTGTCATATGGAAACGGAAGTGTAGGGGTGTGTACTAGCAACAATTAAATTTAGACCCAAACACTTAAGAAACGTTCACGGAGTTCTCATTTGATTGCAAACTTCATCACAGTTAAATATAACCTCATGTGACAATATAAAGATTGAACTCAATGAACAAACATACACAATGCATACAAGCCTAGCATGATGATGATTCTACAAACCAAATAGAGTCATGACATTAAAGACAACTAGGATAAATGGACATTGTGCAAACCGTTGATATACCATCCAATTCTCCCTCAATGAGCATATATATTCTTTTGTTTGTGAATGAATATATCAAACAAACATAGGCCTTGGCAATTGTTTTTCTTTTTAATGCCAAATATTCTGTTTTTAGGCCTTTGGATCACGTATTTCTTTTAGATCCAATAAACGGTGGCTTACTATCGCAAAGGATTTAATTCATCCTTTCGGAGCCCTTCCCCGTGCATATTTTATTTATCATGTTTTCATTGTCACACAAATCTCACATGCAACGGATTTTGACATGCACTAGTCCTCCTAGGTCAAAGATATGTAGATGACTAGATTGGTAGGAGAACACCTCAAAAAGCTCAAATATAACATGTGACATTAAGATTTCAAAAGAGCTCGTGCATGTGTGAATAGAGACGCATATAAAAATAGAATCCATTTAAACAATATAAAATCCAACTACTCCATATAAAACATGGTAAAGAACATTTTAAGGATTGAAAATCTAAACCAAAAGTTTTAGCCACGTGGGAGCGTAAAATATGGGATTCAAACACAAATATATGCCACATAAAGTGTGTCAAACAAAAATACACACAAAAAAAATCTTTTTGAGTTTTTAACATTTTTAATCAAAAATAAATATTTATTCAAAAGGACAAACAAAAATCATTTGTATTTTTCATTAAGCTTAAATGAAATAAATAAAACACAAATGATAAATGATATACCCGTTTATACCCTCATCCTGGATGAGGATTACCTCCTATACGGACGACCCTACGAGGGGCCGACCCTTCACCAGGCCCCAGCTGGCCACCACCAGGTCCAGACGACCCTACGAGGGGTCGACCCTCCACCAGGCTCTAGACGACCCTACGAGGGGCCGACCCTCCACCAGGCTCTAGACGACCCTACGAGGGGCCGACCCTTCCCCAGGCTCCAGATGACCCTACGAGGGTACGACAGTACGAGGCCAGAATCAATTCAGACTCCCTACCGGACGAAACTTTGCCCTCGGCCTCGGCTCATTTGCCGAGGGTGACATCATGACAGCGCGTGGTTTGGGACACGCGTGGAACAGTGCGCGTCAGGCTCATATGACACGTGGCAGACCGTTATAACCGAATCACACCCTCACGTGAGGGAATATTATGTCATCATTTGGCATCTACAGGGGATTGGTTAGATCATCATTCACATGCACCATGCTTACTTGGGGGGGGGGGGTACACTACACCCCCCAAGACCTATATATACTTGTCACCTACAACCCTACAGGGGATCGATCAGATTATTGCAACCCTAGCTAAAACTCTGCTTGTACACACAGTAGAGAGAGAGAGAGAGAGTGAACTTATGTGCATTGTATCCAAGGCCATTAGTGCCCATACTTAGTGGATCACACACTCACAGTGGATGTAGGCCTAATTGGCTGAACCACTATACATCATTGTCTTATTTCCTCTTATACTCATCCCCTTCTACATACTTATATACTTGCATCTCTATGGCTGCCATAGCTACTACTGTTTGAGCTCATTATCACTTATCCGGTGGTGCTAAATCTCAGCATCATCAGTTTGGCGCCGTCTGTGGGAACGAGAAGACATCTCTTCCTTTGCACAGCTTGACCTCACTGGGCACTCTGGTGGTGAACCAACCCTCCCCCTGAGAGGAGGTGTTTCACCATTGAAAGAGACCCACTAAGGTTCCCAAGCTCACCATTCTTCAGTTGTTCTAGCTCAAGGCACATGGCACCTGAGGTGCCACCACCACCACTTCCCCTGCCGGATGAGGGCGGAAGACCCAGTTCCAGTCAGCTGCCGCCTCAGTCTGAGATGGCTGATGTGGCGGCAGCCCTAAAGTCTCTGGCAGCAAGCCAACGGATGATACAGGAGCAGTTCACAGCTCTAAGCCAGAACATACTGAGACCACCCAGGGTCTCACCTGAGATGATTACTCTGGCAGCAGCTCCAGGACAGCATGAGGCTAGGGGACCACCCCAGGCACCACGCAAAGACCTGCCACCACCTCAGAGGCGTAAGGATGTTGCTGACCCCCGGCGTCTGCGCCTAGGGAGGCAAGGAAACCCTTGCCCTGAGGACAGGTATGACGATCTGGAGGGAGAGGAGACCCCAATTGAATGCTGGGAACCGTATGAGGTCTCCAACAACACTGTGCGACCCCTCCAGGATAGTAGAGGAAAGTGCGTGAGACCAAACCCTAACGATCGCCCTAGAGGCTCTGCTTTTGATCGCTTGAGCAGGGGGTCTGCCTTTGAGAGGCTAGGCCCAGTAAATGACCTGCAGGATAAGTTGTCCAGGTCAAGAAGTGCTACGAGGTCCAGGCAGGAGGCAGCAGATGGCCGACCCCAGGGGCGGGATGACGGCCAAAGGGAAGTGAACAGCCGACACAGGCCTGCTGCAGCAGAACCCTCCGTCCACCTTCAAGAGGCGGCTGGGGATAACATCGGCCGAGCCGATCCTGGGAGGCCCTGGAATGACTCAATCCAGCGGCTAGAGGATAACATCGGTGATATATTGAAGAGCCGGGACCCCCTTCATAAGGGATACACCATAGGCTCACCCTTTGTGGCGAAGATAGTCGACTTCCCGACGCCAGCAAGGTTCAAGCCACCTGTGGTGACCCCAAGATACGATGGGAGTACCAACCCTGTCCACCATGTGGAGATGTATCAATCAGCAGCAGACATATACTCTATCTCAGATGAGATGAGGTGTCGTGCCTTCTTCGGAACCCTGACGGGGGCTGAGCATGTTTGGTACACGTCTCTTCCAAAAAATTCCATTGAAAACTTTAAGCAGTTGGCAGACCGGTTCATCCACAACTTTTGCTTTGGGGTGAGGCCACAGAAGAACACCACCCACCTGCTCTATGTTAAGCAGGGGAAGAATGAGAGTCTGAGGGACTACATAGCCAGATTCAATAAAGAGAAGATGGAAGTGGAAGACTAGGAGGAAAGCATAGCCATGACAGCCCTGATTGGAGGACCCAAAAGGGGAAGCTGTTATGGAAGATTGCTGAAGACCCTCCGAGGACAATGGCCGAGCTGTTGTCGATAGCAGGAAAGGTGATGAACGTCGAAGAGGCGATGGCTACAAAATATGAGGACGAAAGAGGAGGTGCAAGTGGGAGTAAACACCCAAGGAAGAACAAAGAGGGGAAGAAGAGGTCCACGGACGACAAGTTCGCTGGTTACACCCCTCTGACGGTCAACTGTGAACAGATTCTCAATGAGATAAAGAGTGACCGATCCCTGAAGTGGCCTGAGAAGCTAATGGCAGCACCTGGCAAGAGAAATAAGAACCTGTGGTGTGAATTTCATCAAGACCACGGTCACGTGACAGACAAATGGTTTGCTCTGAAAGACGAAATTGAGAAGATGCTGAAGGAAGGGAAGCTCAGAAAGTACGTGGACAAAGGTGCCTTCAAGAGGAGCCGAGGGGACGACCCCAGAAAGAAGCGAGGTGATGCATGCCGAGAAGGTTCTCAAAAAAGAGGGGACGACCCTTCTGATGATGAGGACGACCCTGACCTCCCGCCGAGAGATGACCATGGCCCTGTCAAGAGACTTAACATGATCTCTCTCGGAGTGGGAATGATCTCCGGGGGACTTTCAGGAGGAGGGTCTGAGGTCGCTGATAGGAAGGCCCATGTGGCTGAAGCAAAGGCAGTGACGAAGACGGTACACGCAACCTCCCTGGAGGTCAAGTCAGAAAAGAGGAAGAAGGTGGATATGGACACACTGATAGTAGGGTTTTCAAGGATGGACTTCAAAGGCCTCTTAGCCCCACATGATGACCCTCTCGTCATCACTACCAGGGTGCACGGATGCGAGGTGCCGAGAATCTTGGTAGATGGGGGTAGCTCTGCAGATGTGATGTTTTGGCCATGCTTCAAAGCCTTGGGTCTCAGCCGTGCTAGACTTGTCCCCTACCATCATCCGTTGATTGGGTTCAGTGGGGAAAAGGTTCATCCCCTTGGGATATATGAGGCCGATGTGAGGATGGGGGACGAGTGGTCGAGATGGCTCACCAAGAAGGTCAGTTTCTTTGTGATGGACGAGCAGGTGTTCTCTGCCTACAACATCATACTGGGGCGTGTGGCCCTCAAGGGGTTTGAAGCCATGCCGTCTACGGTCCACCAGATGATCAAATAGGGAGACCAGACGGCGCGAGAGTGTTACTACAACTCCGCTGAAGAAAGGGAGGCACACAAGAGGGTTATAACCACTTACAATATTGATACCCTAGACCCCAGAGATGAAACGAAGCTGAAAAAAGGAGAGGCTGCGGAAGAGGTAGAATCCATCATCCTCGATGAGGATGACACAGAAAAAACCGTCCAAGTGGGAAAGTCTCTGAAGCCCAATATCAAGGAAGACCTCATTAAACTGCTGAGGAGAAGGCGAAGCGTCTTCGCCTGGAGTCATGTATATATGCCAGGGATTAACCCTGAAATCATGTGCCACAAGCTCAATGTGGTAGAGAAAGTGAAGCCGGTGAAGTAGAAGAGGAGAATTTACTCTAGAGAAAAATATGAGGTCATCAGGGACGAGGTCAAAAAATTAGAAGACGCTGAATTTATCAGAGAGGTCATCTACCCTGAATGGCTGTCCAATGCAGTCATTGTCCCAAAGGCCAATGGCAAGTGGAGAATGTGCGTGGACTTCACAGACCTCAACAAGCATTGTCCCAAAGACAGCTTCCCTCTTCCCCGCATCGACCAGATGGTAGACGCTACTGCAGGCCACGAGCTCATGAGTTTTATGGATGCCTACTCAGGGTACAACCAGATCTTCATGAACCCTGAAGACTCGGAGAGGACTGCCTTCATCACTGACAAGGGTACATACTGCTATAGGGTCATGCCCTTCGGTCTAAAAAATGCGGGGGTAACGTACCAGCGCCTCGTAAACAAAATGTTTGAAGATCAAATTGGGAAGTCTATGGAGGTCTACGTGGACGACATGCTCACTAAGAGTCTGAAGGCAGAGGATCATGTGGCAGACCTGGAGAGGACCTTCAATACGATGGACAAGTACCAGATGAAGCTTAATCCGGACAAGTGTGTCTTCGGGGTCGGAACGGGGAAGTTCTTGGGGTTCATTGTCAATCAAAGAGGCATCGAGGTCAATCCTGAAAAGATAAAGGCCCTTATTGAGATGAAGACCCCCAAGTCCATTAAAGACGTTCAGAGGCTCACAGGGAGAGTGGCTGCCTTGAACAGATTTGTGTCAAGGGCCACAGACAGGTGTCTACCATTCTTCAAGATCCTCAGGAAGGCCTTTGAATGGAGTGAAGAGTGTTATGAGGCTTTCAAGGAGCTAAAATCATACTTAGGGTCTCCCTTGCTGCTGTCATGACCCGTGCAGGGTGAACGACTTTATGTGTACCTCGCCGTCTCAGAGTCTTCCATCAACGCAGCCATTGTGAGAGACGAGGACGGTATACAGAAGCCTGTATATTTTAACAGCAAGGCACTCTAGGGGGCAGAGAAAAGATACCCGAGGATGGAAAAGTTGGCCTACGCCTTGATCCATGCCTCAAGGAAGATGAAACCGTACTTCCAGTCCCATACTATGGTCATCCTTACTGACTCTCCTCTTAGGCAGGTCCTACACAAGCCTGAAAAATCAGGAAGGCTAATGACCTGGGCTATAGAGCTGGGGGAGTTCGATATTGTGTATCAGCCTAAGACAGCCATTAAGGGGCAGGCATTGGCAGATTTCGTGGCTGAATTTACTTGGGAGAGTGACGAGGCCGAGGGTGAGGGTCTAAGCCAGACAGATACCCAGCAAGGTAGGCTCACCGAACCTCCTGCAGATAAGGCTGAGACAAGCACCGCTAGAAGAAAGGTGGCTGAAAATGAAGAGGGAAGATACCTTTTTAGACAAGGTTCACTCATCGAGGGAAATTTCTCGGAGGAACATGCTGTGTGGAGTCTCTTCGTCGATGGGTCCTCTTGCGAAAGCGGGAGCGGAGCTGGATTGATAGTATCAGCACCCGACGGCACAGACATCGAGTACGCCCTGAGGTTCAATTTCAAAGCCTCCAATAATGAGGCTGAGTATGAGGCCTTGATAGCTGGCCTTTCCTTGGCCAAATCTCTTAGTGTCGGCCAAATTTTGGTTCACAGTGATTCAAGGCTGGTGGTGAATCAGATACTAGGAGCCTATGAGGCCAAAGACGAGAGGATGGCTAGGTATCTTGAGAAGGTGAGGTCATTGCTGAAAAACTTTAAAGAAGTGAAATTCAAGAGGATACCTAGGCTCGACAATGGCCGTGTTGACGCCCTTGCAAGGTTGGCCTCAGCTACTAGGATAGATATAAGGAGGACAGTCCCGGTAGAAATCCTGCTTCGACTAACTATCGAAGACGTCGAGGGAACACTTGGCATTTGCATGAATGTTTCTCAAGAACCTTCATGGATGGATCCTCTGATAAGATACATTAAAGGGGGAGAGATGCCAGAAGCAAGCCAAGAGAGGAAGAAGCTGAGATAAAGGGCTGCAAAGTTCACTGTCATCGTAGACACGCTGTACAAAAAGGGGTTTCTGCTCCCCTTACTTAGGTGTGTGCATCCCTCAGAAGTCCCTTCTATTTTGCAAGATGTGCATGAAGGGTCGTGCTCAAGCCACATTGGGGGTAGATCCTTGGCAAAGAGGGTGATCACCCAAGGCTACTGGTGGCCGACCTTGGGGAAAGATGCTGCTGCATATGTTAAAAAGTGTGATAAATGCCAAAGATTTGCTACCATCCCTCACCAACCTCATCATCCTCTTACCTCCATTACATCCCCATGGCCATTTGCAGTGTGGGGGATTGACCTGGTAGGACCCTTACCGAGGGCAGTCAATAACTATCGGTTCCTCATCGTAGCAATTGACTACTTTTCAAAGTGGGTAGAGGCCGAACCAATGGTCACGATCATGGAGCAGAAGACCTTCCAGTTCATCTGGAAGAATGTGATATGCAGATATGGTCTACCCAACACCCTCATCTCGGATAACGGGACCCAGTTCAAGAATGCCTCTCTGCAGAAGTACTGTGAGAGGGTAAGTATCAAGCAATTTTTCTCCACCCCAGGCCGACCTCACGCCAATGGGCAAACCAAAGTTACGAACAGGACAATCCTAGATGGGATTAAGAAGAGGCTTGAGGAGGCAAAGGGAAAGTGGATCGAGGAGTTATATGCAGTGTTGTGGGCGTACAGGACGACAGTAAGGACCTCTACTGGGGAGACCCCATTCATGTTAGCTTATGGATCAGAAGCAGTCATCCCCACCGAAGTCGAGTTTCCCACTCATAGGGTCCAAATGTACGACCCCCAGGGAAATACGGAAGAGAGGAGACTTGTCCTGGACTTGATTGAGGAAAGAAGGGAGGATGCTGAGATAAGGCAGGCTTCCTACCAGCAGAGGACCGCAAGGTTTTACAATCAGAGGGTGAAATAGAGACCTATCGCAGTAGGAGACTTGGTTCTCAAGAAGACTTGGAAAAAGCCCAACAAACTCCATCCTAATTGGCACGGCCCCTACAGGGTCATCGATGAAGTTGTCCCTGGGACATATAGACTAGAAAACCTAGAAGGGGAACCTTTTTCCAACCCCTGGAACGCAGATCATTTGAAGAAATACTACCAGTAGTGTTGTAAGGTCTTGATAGATCATAGTTGTAAAAGGAGTTGCTCCAACAGAACACTTTGGAAAAATTAATAAGAAATATCAGTGTTTCCCTCATCCTGTTGTCAGTCCTCGCACGCATGGAAACATCTACAGAAATCCATTAATTGGAAAGTTGATCCCTCGGCTATAATGGGGACCAGTGGAGGGGACGACCCTACCACTGTCCTCAAGAAAGACGAGGGAAGACTTTTGTTAAAAACCATTAATTTGGTAAGTTGAACCCTCGGCTATAATGAGGATCAGTGGAGGGGACGACCCCACGACTGTCCTCAGGAAAGACGAGGGTAGACTTCATTAAAAACCATTAATTTGGTAAGTTGAACCCTCGGCTATAATGAGGATCAGTGGAGGGGACGACCCCACGACTGTCCTCAAAAAAGATGAGGGTAGACTTTATTAAAAACCATTACTTTGGTTATTTAAACCCTCGGCTATAATGAGGATCAGTGAAGGGGATGACCCCACCCCTGTTCTCAAAAAAGCCGAGGGTACACTTTGTTAAAATCATTAATTTGGTTATTTAAACCCTCGGCTATAATGAGGATCAGTGGAGGGGATGACCCCACCCCTGTTCTCAAAAAAGCCGAGGGTACACTTTGTTAAAATCATTAATTTGGTTATTTAAACCCTCGGCTATAATGAGGACCAGTGGAGGGGACGACCCCACCACTGTTCTAAAAAAAAGACGAGGGTACACTTTGTTAAAACCATTAGTTTGGTTACATGAACCCTCGGCTATAATGAGACCACCTGAGGGGACGACCCCCACAATTGGTCCTCATTATAGACAAGGGAGGGGTTAGTAGAATCATCAATAAGGAACAAACCATAAAAGAAGGAAATAAGGAAGACAGCAATTGTGGAAGGAAGAGACGATAGTATTAATATAAAGGGCAGAAGTGTTTTACAATACATAGAACAAAAATACAAAAATGAGGGTACGGGCCACAGACGGCCACCCTAAGGGGCGATATCAGAAGGCAGAGCCTCAACATCAACCGAGGGGGTCTCTTTAACAATCACGACTGGCTCATCCTCAGATGTGCCGGTACCCTCAACATGAACTTGGGACTCCACTTGCGACAGGGCTTCAGCAATCAAGGGATCATCCAGCTGAACCACCTCAAGAGAAGGGCGGATGGATGATACTGTGTCGACAAACTTTATGACGACCCACCGACAGGCCGTCCTAATTCCCCTCTCAAGATATTCAAGGCCGAAGCCTTGGAATTCGTCAGAGATCTTGTAAGCCTCAACAGCATCAGCCTCGGCTTTCTGGACAGCTTCTTCAAGGTCAGTTTTGTGCTTGGACTCCATATTGGTTAAGGCCTCGTCCTTGTCCTTGATCAACAAGTCCTTGTCCTTGATCAACAAGTCCTTGGCCTTGATGTCCTCGTCATGCTGCTTCGTCAGTTGGTCCAAAAGCCTTGCGTGCTCAGCCCTAGCACTCTCTAACTCAGCCTTCGCAGTCGCCAAGTCAGCTTGCAGGTCAGCCTCATGTTGAATGGCCCTCTCAGCTTCGTGAAACTTTTGTTGATTCTCGGCCATCCACTTGGTGGCTGAAGTGAAGGCACAAACAGACTGCAAGAAAAAATGAACAAACATCAAGATGGGCCGAGGTAACAGTTAGTAAGAATAAAATTAAAAGGTCAAGACCAATACCTGAGCAAGGGAGTGCAGACCATAGTCGTACACTTTGGCAGGGGGCATCTTCGCCAAGAACTCGAAGTCAGAGGCCGACGGTGCAAAGAACATCGAGGCCTTGGCTGCCCTCAAGTTTGTGATCAGCGATGAGGGGTCGGCCCTCAGATGGGCCAGATTTTGAGACCAGAAGGCCCCCATGCTCGATGAAGAGGTTGCCCCCTCAGAGGCCTCTACCCTGGCCCTTGTCTTAGGGTCAGGCCGATGCTCAACTAGAGCCTCAGGCTCCTTCCTTTTGTGGCTATCGGCTATCGGCTCAACAACCGTCAGCCCTGAGGCCCTCGTCTTCTTTGGAGCTTGCTGAGGCTCCTTCCCCTTCTTCTTTGACAAACCAGCGAGTAGGCTTGGAGCAGTCATTTCCCAGAGGTAATCTGACACACCTACAGGACGACCTGAAAAGGGTACGATGCATCAGAAAAATTCAGAGATAAACAGGAAACACTTCAAAAAAGTAAAGAATGGAAAACGTGCTGTATAACTCACATAGTTCCGTCAGAGGGCCGACCCTCAGACCAGCTTCTTTGAGGTACCGAGGGGTCATCAAATCTTCGAACTTTGGGATCTCACCCCCTCTCCCTCGTCCCCTCAGATACTCAACAATATCCCTTTCCTCCAGGCTAAGTCCGGGGTCTGACCTAGCTTTCATTGAGGGATTATACCATTTGTTAGGGACCCTCGGACCATCGGCAGAAGGGGACGCCTCGGTGGAGCACTCCCACGCCCCAGATATGAAGAAGAATCTCTTTTTCCAATCATGATTGGAAGTTTGAGCCACGTGGAGAAGTTTTTTCTCAGACCTTCTCGCCCCTAAATGATAGTATCCGGGCTGTTTAGATGAAGAAGTGATGCTGTAGCAAGACAAGAATACGTCGGACGAAGGCTCATCAGTGAAAGCGTTTTTCCACAAGGAAATGTAACCCAGAATCGTCCTCCAAGAGTTGGGTGGAAGTTGAGAGGGGGAGACGCCCAGAGCCGACAGAATATCTACAATGGCAGGGTGGAAAGGAAGTCTGACACCTACCTTGAACATTTGCTCATAAACATCAACCTCTCCCTCTTGATAGTCAAAAACCCTCTCAGTATCAGAGGGAACCCTCATAGTTACGACAGAGGGAACTCCGTAAATATGCCTCCATATCAGAAGGTCTCTATCCCTAACGGAGGAGATAAAGGACGAGGCGTGGGAGGTGTCAACCTCATCATTTGTATCATCATCCTCGTCCTCATCTCCTTCCCCCTCATCACCTGCAGGAGGACCCTGGGGAAAAGCCACTTGGAAGGCATTGGGGGATAGGGTTGTCACAGGGACGGCCTCAGAGGGGATCGTACCTTCGGCCTCTTGGGGAGGGCTAAGGTCAGACGTGTCCCTTCTACCGGACGTTCCAGCACCCGTTGGCGAGGAAGCTCTCTCGTCCATTTCACTTGATTTGGGTGTCTCTTCCGGACGAGATGACTACCCACAAGACTCAGAGGGTTCAGATGGTCTTATGGTGGCAAGAGGAACGGGAAAGATGGGTCGTACCCAATTAGGGTCGTCCCCTCGTCTCCTCTCTTCCTCTTCCTCTATCCGCCTGATCTCGGTAAAGAGATTCTCTCTCAAGGATGGGAATTCAGACACTAAGCTGTAAAGCCTCCTAAGCATTAAGGGGAAGACCCTACACTTGGAGAAATTACACTAGACTTGGCTAATTCAACTACAAACACTTGGGGGATTGACCAGGTTTGACTTCTGGATTAAACCAAAGAACTAAAAAGTTTTTGCCAAGAACGTTCAAGAACTAACAACCGGAGAAGACACCGGAAAAGGCTATGGGGGAACTCTAAGAAAGTGCCGACCTACGACCCTAAAAAATACACAGAAATGAAGACAAAAGAAGGCGCGGGGAGAAAAAGGTTACCTGATGAGGAGAGAACAAGAGCGCTGTGAGGCCTGAAGGATTGAAGGCTGCAAATGGCGACTGGTTCTAGAGAGAGAGTAAACTTAGGCGCGAAGAAGAAGAAGCTATGGAGATAGAGAGTTTAAAAACTCTTAAATACCTTGGTAATAAATGGGCACATTTACCAAGAAAGGTATAATTAGGGCATAAGGCCCCAAGTGCACTGCGCAGCCGCCATGCCTTGGAAACTGACACAGCAATGAGTATCTGCCCAGGTGTCACTCATCTAACTGATCATACATGCATCTCATTTAAAACACTATCCCTCAGCCATCTCAGCAGCACCTATGGCTAAGGGCTGGGGGGTGATTGATATACCCGTTTATACCCTCAGCCTGGATGAGGATTACCTCCTATACGGACGACCCTACGAGGGGCCGACCCTTCACTAGGCCCCAGCTGGCCACCACCAGGTCCAGACGACCCTACGAGGGGCCGACCCTCCACCAGGCTCTATACGACCCTACGAGGGACCGACCCTCCACCAGGCTCTAGACAACCCTACGAGGGGCTGACCCTTCCCCAGGCTCCGGACGACTCTACGAGGGTATGACAGTACGAGGCCAGAATCAAGCCAGACTCCCTACCGGACGAAACTTTGCCCTCGGCCTCGGCTCATAGGCCGAGGGTGACATCATGACAGCGCGTGGTTTGGGACACGCGTGGAACAGTGCGCGTCAGGCTCATATGACACGTGGCAGACCGTTATAACCGAATCACACCCTCACGTGAGGGAATATTATGTCATCATTTAGCATATACAGGGGATTGGTTAGATCATCATTCACATGCACCATGCTTACTTGGGGGGGGTACACTACACCCCCCAAGACCTATATATACTTGTCACCTACAACCCTACAGGGGATCGATCAGATTATTGCAACCCTAGCTAAAACTCTGCTTGTACACACAGTAGAGAGAGAGAGAGAGTGAGCTTATATGCATTGTATCCAAGGCCATTAGTGCCCATACTTAGTGGATCACACACTCACAGTGGATGTAGGCCTAATTGGCTGAACCACTATACATCATTGTCTTATTTCCTCTTATACTCATCCCCTTCTACATACTTATATACTTGCATCTCTATGGCTGCCATAGCTACTACTGTTTGAGCTCATTATCACTTATCCGGTGGTGCTAAATCTCAGCATCATCAATAAACAAGAATCTTTTTATATTATTCAGCCAATTCAAACACAAAATATAATACAAAAAGATAAACAAGTCATAATTTCTAGCATGTGATATGAAATAAGGAAATGACTAGAAAATGACTAAACAAGCATACATTTAGCATATGAATATGGCATGAAGTACAAACGCTAAAGTATGCAAACACTAACACATTTATCCTTTAGATTTAGCAAGGGAGGAAGCATGTGAAAGTAAATGAGAATCAAAATCCCTATTTTGTAAGGCAACCAAGTCGGATTTCCTAACCCAAATTAATGAAGAATTACTATCTGGGGGTGTTGGATCGTTAATTATCGTGGTTACTTTATTATGGGATTCTCTAGGAATTCGATTAAGATCTAAACAAAATTTCCTAAGATGACCTTTTCGACCACAATGTGTACAAGTAAGAACATGTCGAAAAGATTTTCTTAAGGAGTGATCTCTAAAATCTTTCCTAGACGATTCTCCTAAAGCAGTGGTTTTGGCATTATAAGAAAATTCATTACAAGTATTGAAGCCTAAACCACAAGTGTCATTTTTAATTTGGACCGTTCCTAACATTTTATCTAGTTTTTCCGAACGACACTCCAAATCAAATTTGACATTACTAGAGTCTTTTAATTTGTCTTGTAATTCTAAAATGGTAGACTCTAATAAAGCATTTCGCTCTTCAAAAGCAAGAAGCTCCTTTTTCAAGGATTCCATTAAACCCCTAAGGCTATCTCTCTCGCCTTCTACATATTCAAGCTTCTCTTGAAGAGCCCTCTCATGTGTCCTAAGGTCTTCTATTAAAGCATTTTCATCAAAGACCTTGACACTCTCTCTTAAACTAGCTTCTAACTTCAAATTAGCTCTTTTCAATTTAATAGATTCTGTATACAGTTCTTGAAAAGCATTTTGAAGTTCACTCATATCAAACTCATCTTCATTTTCACTCTCTCTTTCTTCTTCGCTCTCACTATCATAAAAAATAAGAGAATCATGTACAATGACCTTGGAAGTGGCATGTGCTATCGTTTCATCGTTCGATGAGTTCTCACTATCACTCACATGACTAGCCATAAAAGCCACAAAATTTTTCTTAGTGGGGGAATCTGGCTTCTCTTCCTTATCACTATCACTAAGGGTCGCATTATATGAAATGGGTCGTTTACCCTCTTTCCTTAGTTTAGTGGGGCACTCATAAGCCCTATGGCCATAACCTTCACAACCAAAATACTTATTAGACTCGTCCCTATCTAAATTGTCATTACTAGTTTTAGGGATCTTCTCGGCTTTAGAAACCTTCTCGCTTTTATCATGTTTAGAAGTATTAAATTTCTTAAAATCATTTTTAAATTTCTCTTTGTTAAATTTAAGATATGTTCTAAATTTACGAGCAAATAAAGCCATGTCTTCCAAGTCACTATCACTATCGCTCTCTACTACTTGTTTGACCTCTTTTCGGGCTTTTAAAGCAACGCCCTTTTCAATTTTCTTTTCAGTTTTAGAGGGAAACATATCTAGTTCATAGGTTTGTAAATCACCTACAAGCTCTTCTAATTTCGTAGAGGCTAAAGTGGGTAAAGAATTCAAAACGGTCACCTTTGGAATAAATCTATCGGGTAGGGACCTTAAAATTTTCTTTACAACACGGTCGTCAGGTATTTTCTCTCCCAAGTTAAAAAGATGAATTAACAATGTCAGAAAGTCTAGCATAAAATTTATCAAAAGTTTCTTTTTCATCCATTTTGATAGTTTCAAATTGAGTGGTGAGGTTTTGGAGTTTTGAAGCTTTAATGACACTAGTTCCTTCATGAGTTAATTGTAAAATATCCCAAGCTTCTTTAGCGGTTTCATACGTTATAATATGTCAAAATTCATTCGGTGCGACAGCGCTAAATAAGGCATTTAGACCTCGGGAATTAAAGTTAGCAAGTTTAAACTCATTTTCAGTCCATCTATCGGCGGGTTTTATAACACGTTCATTTTCAACTAAGTAAGTTGGTGGGGAGTACCCGGTAACAACAGACATCCAAACTCTCTCGTCGATAGATTTTAGTGCCGATCTCATACGCGCTTTCCAATACACGTAGTTTGAACCATCGAAAATAGGAAATTTTGAAAATGGGTAAAAATCCATTTTAGCCAAAAATTAAAAGATCTCAACGAAATAATTTATCGTTTTTGGCTCTGATACCAATTTGAAGGGGCTAGTAATTTCCTTTGTATGTGTAAAAACAAATACGATGCGGAAGCGTTGAAAGATGATGGTTCAATAAATTAAACAAAACAAATTTTAGTTTAATAAAACAAAATTAAACCAATTCAATAATCCAAGTCCTAGAATTTACCTAAGTCATAATTATAAATTATCCAAAGTTAGGCGAAACCAATTTTAGCAAAAGACTTGAATAAACCAAATTTACCCAATATTTAATTTAGTCCCAAATTAAATTAGTGTGATAAATTAAACCGAATTTTATCTTGAAATTATCCTAAGCATGGATTCTAAATTATTGTGCAAGATAAAATAAACAATATCACACTACGCCGCGATGTACGAGGAAAAACCCAAGATGGGAAAAAACCTCGGACGGCCCTAGCCACAAGTCCACTAGATACGGAATTATACAATTACAAGACAAAAGACTTACATCCTCAACTCTAACCCTCTCAAGCCTTGTTGTTCCTTCTTGTAGAAACCTCTTCCTAGCGGACAACCACGGAGCTCCACCGCGATCTCGGAATCCACCGATAGGACTTTGTATGGTCACCGTCACCCAAGCTTGGAGCCTTTCTCCAAGTGAGTAATACCGCAAAAAACTTCTTCTTCTTTGTGATGGGATGTAGAAGGAAACCCGAAACGTCTCTTTTTCAATTCGGTAGAGAAAACCGGTGCCAAAACTCCAAGTAAATATATGTATATAGAACTTGGATAAACAACTATTGGGTGTAAACACTAGAGTGTGTAGGATTTTTCATTAAAGAATAACACTCAAAACTTGATCTTTTTCTTTAAACAAATTTTGTCTCAAAACACTCTCTAGGAGTTTGTATGGTTTGAAAAAGATACACCTTCAAAAATGATTCCCGTCCTTAATAAAGCCTTAAAAAATCAGTTAAGAAACAAGTGGGGAAATGGGGTGAAAACTGCTCAAAACTGTTCCCGCCTGGCATCTCGTTCGAACGAGCTTGACTCTCGTTCGAACGAGACTTCTAACGAGCGACCAGACTGGGCTCGTTAGAAACTCGTTAGATATCTCGTTAGAACGACAAAACTCGTTCGAACGACATATCGAACGACTGACAAGTTTAGGGTCGTTGGCAAAACTCGTTCGAACGAAACCTCGTTAGAACGAAAAACTAGTTCAAACGACATATCGAATGACACACCAGTTTAGGTTCATTGGTAAACTCGTTCGAACGAAACCTGGTTCGAACGAAAAACTCGTTCGAACGAGACTTCGAACGACTTCCAGAAATTTTTGATAAATTCAATTTTTGACCCAGAAACTTTATGTACTTTATTTTAAAGTTTCAATTAAATTATTCTGAAAGTAAAACATGGTTTTTATTAAACCTAACACCCAATAAATATTGTTCCAAGCTCCTATATAAATATAATTACATTCATACCTTGGGAGCATGGAACCTTAGATGATGACGTAGAAACGAGGCACGCAAACCAGCATTTTGATGAAGCTTTATATTCTTTGCCGCTACGTCTTCAACACACACTTCATAGGCACTTCATAGGCTTGAGAGTATTACAATAAATCACTAACCTATGAATAAATGTTTTTGTCCGGAATTGAGCCAAAACTATATATGGACTCAATTAGAAATTTGTGTCCTTACAAATGTCCCCCTTTGGCTATTCCGGGACAAAAAACCAAAACAAAAAATCCTAAAGGTCCATCAAGCTCACTAGACTCAAAACATAACCCGCCCAAACTTGACTCAACCCAAGGATTAAACACTTTGCCTTTTAAAGTTGCCGCTTCAGTAGAATACCTGCACACTTAAGCAAACTCATCAAATGCATATGGAATATCAAAATATTAAATGCAATTAAATAATTACTCCCCCTAAAATAATTCTCCCCTTTATCAAACAAATGACATTTACTTAGAAAGACGTCTCCCCCTAAGATAAATCTCCCCAAAACTAAGATACAATAATAATAGGTTTAGATACCATTCCCCTATCATCATTGAGATTTATCTTAGGGGGAGACGTCTTTCTAAGTAAATGTCATTTGTTTGATAAAGGGGAGAATTATTTTAGGGGGAGTAATTATTTAATTTCATTTAATATTTTGATATTCCCTATGCATTTGATGAGTTTGCTTAAGTGTGCAGGTATTCTACTAAAGTGGCAACTTTAAAAGGCAAAGTGTTTAATCCTTGGGTTGAGTCAAGTTTGGGCGGGTTATGTTTTGAGTCTAGTGAGCTTGACGGCCCTTTAGGATTTTTTGTTTTGGTTTTTTATCTCGGAATAGCCAAAACTATATATGGACTCAATTGGAAATTTGTGTCCTTACAAAACCCAATACATGCTGAATCATAACAACAAAGTCCCTACACACACCGGGATCGAATATCTTGAGCCCACTATCCCCTCCAAAGTTTCTAGAATAAAAAATATAAGTGCGAGTCCGACCCTCTCGCAGGTGAGG
Source organism: Sambucus nigra (assembly GCA_949130495.1). Taxonomy (NCBI): domain Eukaryota; kingdom Viridiplantae; phylum Streptophyta; class Magnoliopsida; order Dipsacales; family Adoxaceae; genus Sambucus; species Sambucus nigra. Next base: position 105,729,656 of record OX422213.1, on the reverse strand, counting down.
CCTCTCCAGAACAAAACGTCCTACACTAATGCAACCATTCCGATAGCCTTGTAATAACTGCTTACTATCGTACTACCCAACAGTATAAAGTTGTAACCAGGACAATATCATACTCGTTTATCACATCACTTAAACGAGTAATCTCAATAAAGTATATAACACTATTAATACAACCATTTATCCTCCGCGGATAGCACTAAGGATAATCCCGCTACACTAGGGAAAATATTCATATAATAATAATATTTATAGTTATACGCACTAACTCGTCTCACATGTTAATCTAGCAATGAACAAAATATAGTGAATTGCCCGTGTCACATAAAACACGCCTCATCCTCTGAGGATAAAACTCATACTTCTACCTTGCCAATCTTCTTGACTGCAAAAATGGTCCCCGGACGTAACACGTCTGTCCAAACAAAAACAAAAACTACTTTAATCGTTGTCCTTTACTAGGTATCCTACTCTTGTTTCTTTACTCACTTTGGGAAAAAATTAACGCATGTGAATCACTTTCCACAAAATACCTCTACACATGATCCACTTATCACCTGTCATACTAACCATATTAGTATTGTCCTTATCGAACTTTGGTACGCTCAATTCCTGGTGGCTACCCCCGTTGTTCCCTTAGCTTTCTTGTCCCTAAGGAACATGTTATTGGCTTCAATAACCCTTACTGAATTCACCATCGTTTGGTAAGAATTTAGATATCCGAATCATTTAAATGAGCCCCCCGATGGGTCTCCCCCTTGCGGTGTTTTACTAACTACTTTTCATCTAGACTCACTTTCCAATAAGTCTTCTGATTATATTAGATCCCATCATAAGAGCGTTAAGATCTCTTAGGACGACACATGACATTGTCATCATATGGATTAACTATCCAACAAAATTCTCTTTAAGTGTTGTCAATCTTTCCCGACGAGTTATTTTCTCACTTGAAATCTTCTCTACCATTGGTATCCACTCCCCCTGATACAAAATTTGCTAGAAGTCTAAATCCATTTACAAATGGACCCCTGTTTGTCCCTTCCGTAATGGGTTCAGCACGACGTTCATATATTATCCTGAACAACTAATGAAAGAACGTGCGGTTAAACTGTACTTAAGGTCCTTTCATTGACGCAACATTTTCACTACTAACAGTGGTGGTTGACTCCCACTATTGTAACTTTTCTCTCCATAGTCAAGAAAAATCTTACCCTAAATTTTCACTTCTAGTTAACCACACTCCACTATATTTCTAAGCCTTTGAATATATTACCTTCGTTGGGTAACACACAATTTCCACATGTCTAGAATTTTCGCTGATGACTCTCCTCAATTTTTACCTTTTGACCCTCTCACAAGCACACCACATTGGGTGGGTCAAATTTGTCCTCACTTTCGAATAGCAGCACTTGAAATTAGTAGGTTGCGTCCTAGCCGTCTTTACAGTCATGGCCTCTCATTCCCTAATAGGTTGACCTCGACTACGGTTATCATCCTCGAATATACTTTACAACCTCGACTGAGCCCTGCCTCCTGATGTCCGCCTAAGGGCCATCGTCTGAAATCCATCATCGCTCCTCACACGTACACATAATAACTACTAATCTTCAGCACTTTCCATCCCAAGAGTTGTACAACATGACTTCGACTTGGACATTTTCAACTTAGGGCACAGACATTATCGATAAAGTCACTCCTAAGGTGTCAAATAGGCACGAGTTCATTCGGGTGGCCATTGATAACTTCATGAAATGGGTTGAAGTCAATACATACACAATGTTGAATTTAAAGAAAGTACCTAAGTTCATTAGGAAAAACATCATATTCCACTACGGAGTTAACATGAGCTGTATCAGATAAAGATGAAGTCACCGTGTTTATCGATGAGTATGGAATTCAAAGGAACAAGTCCTTTCTCTACCGGCCACAATCCACCAAGACTGTCGAATCTGCCAAGAAAAGCCCCAAGTCCATAATTAGTAAAATGACTGAAAGTTGAAGAGATTGGGAAGAATAGATCCCATGTTCTCTCATTTTTTACTATACCTCCATCAGAACATACACTAGGGATACCCCTTACTCCGTAGTATATGAAATGGAGGTGATCCTACCAATCGAACTCGAAATGATCTCCTTGCGAGTTATGCTCAAAATTTAGGTTAATGAGGTAGATTGGTAGCAAAGACACTATAATGAACTCGTACACTTGGATGAAAGAATATTGAAATACCTATATCATACACAAGGGTAGTACCACTGTATTGCACGATCATTCAAAAAAAGTCAAAAGCCACAGTGTGCAAGAAGGAAATCTCTCCCTTAAAGAAATTATAGAACCCATCTGGGATCCAAGCGGTAAACTGAAACCTAATTGGAGGTAGCCCTATATTGGGAAGAAAATTATATCAGGTAGATCCACTGTGCACATATATCTCAATGGGGAAGAGATGGCGCATCCAATCAATTTGGATCCTCCTAAGAAATTATGCCCCTAGTCTAACTTTCCTGACACAATGACTCTTCTCACCTCCCTTATATTCTAAAACAATTATCTCCCCTCTATTTATAACTACATTGGACCTGATCCTCTGAAAATCACATTTTCAAAGAAAAACTCGCAATTTTCAAATGTAGTCAACCTATAAAACACGTTGGGCATGATCTTTCTCTTTCATAAATTGATATTATTTTCTCCCACTGTGAACATTAGAATCTCTCATTATTTAAGCAAACAAAATTATTACGTATGTCTTAGCGGTTCGTCTAGATAATCAAAACAAAAGAGATTCCTCATAGGCACAAAAATATGTCAAAAAATATCCCAATATTTTATTACATACGAAAAGCGGCAATTACATTATATATCAGTGACAAGAAAGAAAAATAATATAACTCTTTACAAACATCACATATTTATCTATACAAAAAAACACATATTGCCAAACTTTTCCCCATATTACCATAAAACGCACTTCAATTTCCAGATGGACCCGCCTCGTTATCATTTCTATACCCTATAGGACCCCAAGAATCCCAATCCTAACTACACTTATGCATCCTCTCTATGCGACGATATGCCTTGATCATCTTGGATGAAACCATATTTCCATCCTCTATAGAATCAAACATCGCTAACCACATTTGTCCCAACTACTCAACATAAGCCTTCATAACCACCTTCTTCCATATCCATTTTAATTAGTCCCAAGGAATGAACCTCGACTCCTTAATGCACTTGGACGAGCGTGTAAACAGCCAGCGTCACTGCCACATAGGTCCTAAAATCATTCACAAAGGTTCAACTAGATCCTCTATAATAAAGAAGTTGGTTACATGAGGATGAACAACATGCTCCCAACGTACTTGATGCAGAAGTAGCCAACAAAAATCAAAAGAAGTGTGGACAAGGACTGCCAATTGAACATAACGGTAATCACCCAGTTGCAGAGCATGCTGAAGGTTTCCCCACTATGGAACTGACCAACAAAGATTTTTAGTCCCATGCTCCACAAGCCAACTCACCCAATTCTCACAGATGGTCCAAAGATGTAAAAATGATCGTGCAAAGAAGTTAGGGACACCTATTAGAGGATACTCACGAGGAACTACCAGGAAAAGTCTCCCCAATAACCATACAAACATCATCGTAGGACTGTATCGTAAAAAATTATCCCTTCCCTCCTTCCAATAATTCAGGATATTGAGAGTATTTTCCAATATGACATCAACCTAATTATGATGATGCGGCATCCACAGCATAATCGTGGACACCTGGGGATCCGTCATCATATCAACGGTTACTAAGAGCAACCTGGAAGTCAATACCATAGCAACGACTCCAATAAAACCCTTATTGACATAGACTCTCTGACACACCAAATTTAGCACCGTCGAAAGAAAAATAGTTCTCCCATATACCAATGGTCAGGCAACCGAAGGGGAAACATAAAGCAACTCTGCTAGTGATATAGAGGGGAACGGTCCAGGTATGATATAGCTGCAATAATGCTATGATTGACACCCAACATTATACAAAAATTCTCATAGACACTAGTCATCAAGACTAAAGAAAAAAATATGGTCCTCGGGGTACCAGAACTGCAATGCCACCTCCAAGAGAATCTAATCCATAGAACGATTACGCCATAAGGTGATCGGATGCAAGTTAAAATCCCTATAGTTAATGTTGTAAAAGCACATGGCCTCCAAAGCCTCAAAGGTAATATGTGAATGCTTTTGTCATGGGAAACTCCATCTTAATGGAGGAAGGAAATTCGAGAGAAAGAAAGAAAGTGAAGTGTGGTGTGAAACTCCATACCAAAGCCCCCTTTTTGTACTCAAACCACTCATAAAAGAAGTAGGATCAAACTTTTATTATAACAATTGTTCCCAAGTACATCCATGTGTAGAGGGATTGTAAAATATGATTTGGACCTAACTGATATGTTGATACACAGGTCAATGTGTGTGTCAAATGGAATCCCCCTATTTTTGGAAATTTTCTACCATCCTTTTTTTCCCATAAATATTTACAACAAACATTTATTTCTCAAAATAGTCTATTTATAAAAATTCTTCTCGATTTTTTCTTTCTAAAAAAGGAAATACCAAAAATAATGCATACTTTTCTTACCTATGAAATAAGTAAGACCCCAGAGGAAAATTAAAGTGCATGAAGACTAGGCCTTTCAATCGAAGATAAATTAAGAAAATGAAAAATTCATATTATATATTTGTCATTATTCTTATAATTTTTAGATACAAAAAAAATAATAAATATCAAATAAAGTCAACCGCCTCAAGCAACTCGGTGAACCTGCTTCCCTCGAGATCGAGCGGTATTTTACCCACTCCCAGAAGTGGATCTCTCCCCAGAACTCGCTGGTTGCACCCTATATGATCTAGACACCTTACTCACATGATAAGACACTAATCCATTTAGTCTATAATGTCCCATAGCCACGATGTCGATACATGAACACTGTACAAAAGAATCAATCCAGCAAAAGAGAGAAAGTTAGTAATTAAAAGAGATATCAGAAATAAAATGCAAAGCATAAGGGTTAAGTCGTGCCTCTCTCTGGAGAACCTCCTCAAGAATTGGAATGAAACCATCTATCACCACCTGAGGATAATAAGGAACCGAGATGACCTGGCCACAATGCAGTCGAATGTGGTAAAAAGGGACGAAAAGGTGTTGAACCATAACATTCTCTATCTATTTACGATGTGGATGGTATGACCCCTCGAGCTATAAGAAGAAGATATCAAAACACTATTACTCCTCCCTGATTCTACGGCTAATGGAGGCATACCCTCCACATCATAAATAGACGATGACATCAACCAACTAGTCGTGAAGTTTAGATAATCATATCTCGATGTCATATTCGTGTAGAGCATGTACGGTTCGTCCACAATCGCTAAATCCTTTGCCTCATCTGACATTTCCTTCACCCACCTCAGGTACCTAGGGGCGCTGATGGTGGGACCTTTACCTCAACTTCCATCACCTACCTCACCACCCTCTCTCCTAGGTACCAGACATACCCAAACTCGTGAGCTAGCACCTTCGCATCTAGGCATGAACACCCGCAACCCAAATATGTAAAAAAATAAACAAAATCTAAGAGAAAAGAATAAAACCATAGCTTAACCAGATCACTCGTCAAAGATTTCAACACTGATACATCCTTGGGGAGTTTGATGCCTCACTCGCATTGAAGGACACTAACCCAGAGTTGTGCTCGATCGTCTCATAGAGCCACATCTGCAAAAAGCAACACAAAATGACAAAAATAAGAAAGAATCAGGAAAAAAAAAGAAAGTTGTATCTAAAGACTACCTCCAGAAGGTACATGGGACCTATAAAAGTCTATTGGTGATATCGAAGGAAGGCATCCAAGGAAGCAAAGAGGACCTCCAGTGTCAACCTCCCTCATTCATATAAGTGAATGTTAGAAATTATACTCAACAAGGGGAGAATCACCGATGGAAGAAATCACCACTTGTTACCACCCCCCCCCCCCCCCCAAAAAAAAGAAAAGTAAAATGAACAAAAGAGCTTCTTGCCTCACCTGACTCTCATTAGTTACAATAATCTGTCTGGACAATAAGGTGTCCTTTAACATTAATATCCTTAATAACTATCTAGAAATAATCCCCCTAATATCTCCTAGAGCAGGCCGAAACCTTGACCTTAGATATGTGGAGAGTCCATCGCACCATGAGCTAGTGACCCTCACACTCTAACCCGATCGATTGATAAATATCCATAGGAGTAACCATCATCTACCACATACCTAAGTGAAATTTATGGTTGGTCTACTACCACTTTCACCCAAATCACACAATACAATCAAAGAGCATGGCACCTCGTCCAAATCCCTATCCAGAGGACTGAATCCAACAGCCTCCACCATTAACTGCACCGCCTTGGGAGTTTCTCCCATGCCTTCTTTATCCCCCATCGAATCACGAGAATGAATACTTGACGAAGCTATATCCACCCGAACATGAGAAAAAACATTTAGAATTCCAAGGATAATAGAGAGAATAAAAATAATAGGAAAAAACTATAAAAATTAGAGAGAAATAACTCATACAAGCATTCGGGTTCTTCACCCTTGCAGAAACATGGTTCCTAAGCCCCACCAAGACCCTCTCATCAAGAGCATAATCAAATATGAAGTGTTCTCACTTCCAAGTACTAATGCCTCATCATCACGCCACTTGAAGCCGAAATAGTCGTCAATATACATCAAAGAGTTATTCATTTGGTCTTCCGTGGATTATTTCAAAGACAAAAACACTAAAAACTAATTTCTAGAGAGAGGAAGAATGAAGTTCACTTGAATGGAAATGAGAAAAATGAATGAGTTCGGCCCCATTTTATAAGGAGCCAGCGGATATGCTGATCGATAGTCCTGGTCATGCCTATCGAAAGTGTCCCTTTGCCTTCTTTGAGAATCCTAAGAATTCATGATATAGGTTGATAGGCATAACTTTGCCTATTCCTATCGATATTCCCCTGAAGGTTTTTGTAAAAATTCCAGAAAAAGTTAAAATCTCTTAGAAAATTCACAAAAATCCACCCCCCCCCCCCCCCCCCCCCAAATCCCTGAAGGATCAAAAACACAAAAGCTTAGAAACATTTTGCTAATTAAAGCATGCCAGCACTCCTAGAGCCCTCATCACTACTATAATCCCTAGAAGAATCCAGATGAAAGAACACTGCTTGTCATGACCACTGGTTGTCAACAATATTTATCAAAGCATTCAAAACTCTTTAGGTTCGTAGAATTGGCCTCAACCCTCTGAATCGATTGCTTCCACTCTTCAGGTCTACAGCATTGACCTAGGCCTGTAACATTGGCCCTGACTCTTTGAATTGGTTTCTTCCTCTCGTTATGTTTGTATAATTGACATATATCCATAGATTTGGCCTCAACACTCTGGATCGATCACTTTTACCCTCTCTAGGTACACATGATTGATCCAGGCCCACAGAATTAGCCTCGACCCTCTAAATCTAGAACCTCCATGATTTAAGGTTTGCAGAATTGACCTAGTCTCACAAAATTAGGTAAACCCTCTAATTCGGTCACTTCCACACTTTCGTTTCATAGGATTGAATAATTGGCATTGGACAACTAAAATGGTCACTTACACATTTTAAGGTCCTTAAACTTTACCTAGGCCCATAGAATTGGCCTCAACCCTGTCAATTTGGTCGCTACCTTCATTAATCCCATGTAGAGGCCCAAACCCACTGAATCGGTGACTCACGCTCCTTAGGTCCTATACGTTAAGCCTTTATCGTCAAAAGTAATAACCTTTCATGAGGTGTCTATATTTTGGCATCATCTTCTTATCCCACGATCATTCTGGAGGGGCTCTATGGACTCCCTATATTAGAATCCTTTATTTAATTACTTGAGCCCATAACACCTTTCCTTTTACCCTCAAACCCCAAGTACAACTCGAAACCTTAATCTAGAGGCCACCGGATGCTTCCAAGATTTTTTAAATTTTAGTTAACCCTCAAACCCAAGACTATATCATTATACTTCCATAGGGATCTAAATCCCATTTCCAACCATTCATACCTTGCAGGAATCGGCCTTACGATTCACATGTACTCACCTTTTTACTCCAAACCCTGACCTAGAAACTACCAAATTTTTTTCAGATCCATTTGACTTTGGTCAACCCTCCAATGCGAGTGTAGATCCTTGCACTTTCAAAAGGATCTAAATTTCCTTCCCAACAGTTCGTATCGTTCATGAGTAGGCTTATCATTCACATGCACTTATGTTTTACTTCGAGAACCCCCGTCTAGAGGTCACCAGATGCTTCTGAGCTTCGTTTGAATTTATTTAACTCTCTAACCCAAGAGTTGCGTGATATATTTTCATAGGCTTTGAATATCATTTTTAATGGTCCTAATCATGCATTATTCGACAAAAGGTTTGCATTTTATTACCGTTTTCTGAAAAATGTTCTTTTGGACTATTTATAGGCATATTGTAGGTGTACTTTACTTTGCTAGTAACCCAGGGCTATACCTATAGGCAAGCTATGGCCCATGATAATTGATAGACCCCTAACCCTAATTTTGTTTATATAAGGAGGCCATGAATTCATTCTTATGGACCTTTTTCAGCAATCTGAACATTTTTTGCCTTGAAATCAATGCCCCTCATCCTAAAAATTCCATCTTTGAACATCTTCTCCACTTTTCTTACATCACCTTCACCCTAGTTTTTACCACCCATTTTATACTTACTCTACTACCATTCAAACACCATAAAAATCATCATTCTATACTTCAAAATCGATAGCAAAGTTATATAGGAGGTCCACTTCTACCCTTTTACATCTCATTTAATTTGTGTCATTCGTTTTCTTTTTCCTTCACTTTTGATATCTTTTTTCACTTTCTCACCTTAACTAATCTCTTTTTTATTATTACTACACACAAAAAATATTTTTATAAAATCAAAAAATCCAAAAATATGGTTCACATATAATCCATAAACTAGAATTTTCCCATTTTTTCATGCACTCTGCACTTGTGCACCTTACTCCTAAACAAAACTATGGGAAGTTATAAACAAAGGTTTATAGGTTAAATGCCACCCTTGCATGATTATCGAACTGAATGGAATTTAATTCCCATTATGGCTACATAGGCGTCCCGATTCATTCTAGGGATTGTGGTCCTATTTTATTTATTTTGCTACTTCACTTGTTCCCAAATCCAGTAGTATTATCCGTATATATTCACATATGTACTAATAACCCCACCAGGCATGCATATTAACTTCTTTATAGTGAATCATGAACTGGTGGTTACTGACATCATATTTTCATATTCCTTTTATTATATTTCCTTTTTTGCAATCCCAATAGACACACATGTCAACTTACTGATATTGGGTTATGAACTTGTGTATTTCACATATCGTAGGCATGTTTTTGTCATGTTTTTAGTTTCTCTGTTTGACATATATACGCCATTAATCATAGTGGATTATGGTCCGGTGCGACAATCATATTTTTTTCTACCTTCTCGGATTATTTTCATTATTTTTATACTCCTTAAAATGACTCATCTTCGTCCTTCATGCGACGTTAGTATGTTGATTTATTTTACTTACTTATTTTCACATGACATGCATTATACATATGAATTGTGTTTTGAAAAAAAATATAATATTATCATAACCCATGGCTGAAAGGGAAGAATATGTGTTGTGAGTGCAATAAATCACAATTAATAATTCTATAAGCAAAGGAATTTAAAGATCAATTAACGGTCACAACACATAGTATTTATGTGGTTTGGAAACTAATTATGTCCACGGATGGTTTCTCTATTTTTATTAATTCTTTTATAGGTTCGAAATTACATTCCCTATTCCTCGGGTAAGGCTTTTACTTATAGTGATAAGAGTAGTTGAGTTATGCACGAACGCTTGCAGCTCCTTATTGGATCATTGGCTTATACCTGTTTATCTCCTCCGAGAATATACGTATCTGAGTCAAGTATACATAATTATCCACATGATGTGTCTACATAATTATCCACATGATGCTAAATCTAATTTGGGTAGCACGTTGAGCCTATTTGGGGTGTTAAACATTGGTCCGTGATGAGTTCAAAGTCTATTCTTTACCAAATATGGACCGTAGAATTGTATATCTTTTGTTAGACAAACTATGAGTTCAAAGTCTGAGTTTTGCACATGGTCGTGTTCATAATTACTTGAATATAGCAAGGGTACACAAGTTCTATGCAATAAATGAATATCCAATTTTAATCTCGAGTCATGTTCCATATGATTAAAGTCTTGGAATTAGAGGTTTACTTATTTTAAATTCGGTGTCATCACTTTGATTCCTTTTTCTCTTGGTAAAAAAGACTTCTTGGAGCTCCTATTTTCTCTACCCACCTTGCAAATCCTCTTCATTCTAACGTGTTTCTTCCATCTTCGTAGCTCCTTCTCTTTTTTTTTCATTATGTAGTCTCTTCCTTCTCTTTTCTTTTTTGAAAATGGTCTATACTATTAATGATAGGATCTTAGGGGATTTCAGAAAAAATACGGAATTCCCCCTTGGGTTACGATTGAATGTGTCCCAATGCGCAGAAACTGCATTGTTGTTAAAGGTGGTTATTGGATCTACACCCTTTCAGTGGATTAGGGGTCAATAACATTTCCCCTAAACCAACTTTTTTGAAAATTTGTGAGTTTTTTTTACATCATTCCCGCCCAATGTTTCCCTAACACGTGGACGATTACAAATGGAATCCATAGAATAAGTTAATTCTATGGGACCACCTTTGGGATCCCAGAAATTATATATTATTATTTATGGTCCCACGTAACAGATGGTATCTTGCACCTGACGGCAAGGAAGGCTAACAGGGTTATAGTAGTTAATCTCCTCGATTTCAGCAAAGGGGATTAAAATTAGGGTTTTATTTCTCAGAATTGAAAGCATCCACCTTTCCCAAATGGAAATCAATACCAAGGATTTTTGTGCCCAGAATGGGGGAGTGGTATAGGATAACGATTTATTTTTTCTTGATCTTGATTTTTGCATGATTGTATGATTACTGATAAAAATTCTTCCATTTTTAGACTAGTTCGATCGAAGAAGAAAGAACCTTATCTTTCCCACATCAATAGGGAGGAACTGCTCAAGGTTTGGAAGTTTAGGAAGACCTTGGTCTAAGGAGGTGATCACCCCTATTATGCTTACTTTTTCTTGAGTACAAGAACTTTAGTGGCAGCTTCACAACTTTCCTGGTAGACACAGTTCTGAAACACCCCGCCTAATTAAATACCGGGTGGCCAGTCCCATACCAAATTAAAACAGAATATACAGTTGGCTCATTCTTAGCATCACTGTCGAAAACATTTACAACTCACCCAATACCCAATTAAGCTGGTGTTAAAAACTTTCCAAATTTAAATTTCAACAAAACCATTTCTACTTTAAGAATAACACAACACATTTTATACTACAACACTGATAACACAATAAATAACTCAAAAGAATTTAAATGCAATTGGAATAAACATTCCCAGATAATATAAATCCTTTACAATAATCCCAACAATGTTAAATGTATTGAAAAGTCCCGAATACAATAGTATTTGACCTCGATAGAAAAGATAACTGAATCCTTTGGGCGACATGCCCTAACTAAGAATACTGTGAATCAAAAGATGAAAGGCGTCTAAGAAAAAACTCCATAGCTCCATAGTTCAACAAAATCCGCTAAGGTTGGCGTCCCTGTTGCTGGACACCTGATATAGAGATACAATAAAAGAGAAAATATGCAAGGAAACGGGTCAGAGTCCGAATGTGTAGATGATTTTTAAAACAACAAGTATTTAACAAGTGCAATAAATCATTTATTATGTACATGTTAGACCCAACTCTCACTTGCTATTCTCACCTCTCAACTAGAGTGCACACTTAACGTTTCCTATTAACCTCCGAGTTAATGATTCCTCTTTTCTAGTCTCCATATTATAATTCCATTCCCATATCATAATCCCCGTATGTCCCATACCATACGTCTCATTATTATTCATTTACATTTCTCCTTTATTTGATTAATTTCTCATTAACATGAATCATTACTCATTAATATGAATCGTTCCTAATTAACATGAATCATTACTCATTAATATGAATCGTTTCTCATTAACATGAGTAAAGCTTTTCAATTCTATATGCATAAACATTCATTAACTTAATTCCATTATCTTTCTCTATTCACCGTTATCTACAATTATCACCGTAGATAGATTTAACCACAATATATATATATCCATTCAATCATTTAATCCATTATATATATATTCATATATAATACGGCACCCCGAGTCACAGCTACGGTGCAATGCATTACTCTGCTATCATGTCCCATCATCGCAGGTCGCCGAATAGGGGACTAAAGGTTCGGTAAGATTCCACGAACCACAAACAACAACAAACAAATTGGAGGCGAACATAGTTCTCGTATCCATGGGTCACGCACATACCTACGTACCCACAGTCAACGGACTTATCAACTCCCCGATAAGTCTTTCATAGACTTATGTTCTCGAGCGACAAATCAAAGATCCCATGGATTCATCTGGATATGACTACCCTCACACGCAAACCTCCCACCGATAGCAAGTAAGCTAGGTATGTCATACAAATAAATCATCAATCAATCAAATAGGTATTATCATACCTATAATATAATATCAATAAGGTAATTATCACTACCCTAAGACATTTCCCATAGGTTGCATTATATCTCTTTTAAATTCCACGTATTAACATATCATATCTTTACTTCATAATTTAATTATCCTCGCATCCTATAACATCTCTCCACTCCTGACGTCGTTAAGGTTCATGCGCGGCGCGTCTCGCAAAGCGAAATCCAAACAAGGAACCCCTCCAATACACTACTACTTAACTTTGTCGATCGAGGAGGTCCGACAAATTCAACTATGCGATCGGGATAACCTCATACCTTCTTTCAACCAAATTTGTTTTAAACTCCCATCTCTATCCAGGAGACACACCACTACGCTCTTGTATTACACTCCGTCCTTGCGAAATCAATAATGAGCTTAAACTCAGTCCTTGATGTTCAAATTGTAACCCTAAGGCTACCCTCACTTAAAACATATGATTCAAGTAGGTTTTTCCTCAACATATATTCAGTAAGAAGTCACTAATATCCTACTGGTCCATAACATCATTTCTCCCGAATTACTACGAGTTTAGTTCTCCTTTTAATTAAGGTTAAAATCGATAGTTTCAAATCTCTTATAAACACATCTTCTTTCACTTAGGATTAAACCCTCTTGTAAACTTAAGGATACCCAGGTGTTATATTAAATCACCCCTACTGGTCCTATCTTAAATCCTCATACATCCCCATTTGGAATTTAACAAATGAATCTAGCAACCGAAGTTCCATTCAATATAATTTTCATCATTTTAATCACTTGAATCTAAATCAAATTAATTCAAATCTTATCAAGGGTTTACTGATATTTTCTAAGTCCCATAATATCCAAATAATAATCACCAAAGATCCACAAAAGTTTTGGGATAAGAATCAACATTTGAAAGAAACAACTTTACATATTCTGGGGAGGTCGATCGATCGAAGGCAGGGGTCGATCGATCTATCCCTCAGATCCAAGCTTGGTTTTCTGCATTTTCTGCAACTACGGGTTTCACCATTTTTACTTATTCAAACCTTCATATTAACCTCCAAAATGAGTTATAATTATTTCTACATGATATATCAACCTATATGAACGATTTCCAATACTCTAAACATCACAGAATCATCAAGGGATTGGATTAAAAGCATGTTTCTCTCCTTATTTCCAGAAAATCATCAACATATTAACTTCAAGAACACTACAATGGTTTTTCAGATTTTTCTTCAACATATTCATGATCATTTCGTGGATTAATATCATCCTACAATATAAGTTAAATTCCTATATCATTTCAGTTTCTATAAATCCATATAACAACTCCATTATGTCTTCCAAACAAGAAAATTATCTCTTTTCATAATTTTTCTAACATGGACAATATAAGAACTTAAGTTGCAATTATCAAACACTTGCCTTTACTGAAGGTATGATCCTTTGGTGTAGTATATCTCAGTTGGTTGTCCCTTCTTCGGTCAAACTCCGGTGGTGGTTGGTAGTGGTGGACCTTGGTTCTTGTTCTTCTCCTTCCCAAGTAGGCTTTTCCCTTCCCAAGCACTCTTTCACTTTCTCTAGGAAGTTGACTTCTCTATTTTGTGTAGAGGAGATGAATAACCCACATACACTTAATCTACCAATACTTATAATAGGCCAAAATCCGAAATCACTATTCATCCCCCCTAGAAAAATGACCAAAATGTCCTTTCGGGTTGTCTATTCATTTTCAAATGACCCGAGACTCAAAATTAACATCCAAATAGACTTTTTTGACTATTTTGAACCTTCCGGACGCAACGGCGCAGTCGAAATGACTATTAGATCGATAGAAAATAAATTTCCTTTTTAATTTAATAAACTAGTCCCAACACGTCCCAAACCGCGTCTGACTAAAAATATAAATTACCGAATGTATATCATACATTCATATCAATGACATCACATTCATATATTACCTAAATATCTTTAAGTAATATTCAAAATCATCCATTTTAATATCCACCATCTGGATAAAACCCGAATGAATTAATTAATAATAAAATCTAATTAATCCATTAATTTAAAATATAACCCATTTTAAAAGTCATTTAAAATTACGGGGTATTACATACTTCCCCCCTTATAATAGAATTTTGTCCCGAAATTCAGGAATATAAGTCATAATGGTAAGGTCAACTCCGAGTATAAATCTCACATCGCAATAAATCCAAGATGTACCGCCCATACAGTACATTAACAAAATCCCTATCGATGTTATACGCCAAGCCTCACCATATAGTTTCAATTGAATCAAATTTAAACTTTACCCAATCTTCCCTATACCGTCCTCGTGACAAACTTTGGGAAAGCTGATCCTCTCATAGTGAACAAATAAATCCTGAAGTCACAATTACTTATCTTTTTCACAATTATGAAAAATACGACAATTCAATCATCCAGGGCTCCCATACACCCTCTCGTACCGCTTTCCATATTAAATTTTTTGCAAAGGTTATAAACTCGTTTCCCAAAGACCTAACTTATTTCAACTCCCAACGGTTATTAGTTTCACGCGTGGGGTGTCTCGCAAGCGAAATCCAAACAAGGAACCACCCCGATACACTACTTCCTAAAGTATTCGGTCATTGAAACTCCTAAGGTCCTTAGTCAATAATATATAAAAAAAATTGTTTTATAAAAAAAAATAAGGTTTATCGATTTAAAACACAAATTTGGTTTTTTTCGATTTCAAATAGAGTCTACGCATCTACTCTCTTATAGAAGACAAGATGCAGACATATGCTCTCATAGACCACAAGTCAATGCATGCCGATAGTCACATCACGCTCGGACATGCCCAAGGTAAGTAATCCCATAAAAATCAAACCCACGTGATAACAAGTAATATATAGGTGTCCCACACCCCTCGTGAGTCTACGTAAATAACGATGCCATATGCTAAGTTTAACAATCCTTTTTCCCACACAATATCAATCACTACAAAAATCAATACGCCTCATACTTCCTTAGATAGGAAACATACCCTCATTTGTGGGTGATGGTTGTTGAATCCCAATATTATAACTTTGCTCCGATGAGTCAAGAAAAATTTTACCCCAAATTTTCAGTTCTAGTTAACCACACTCCACTATATACCCAAGCCTTTCAATATATTGCCTTTGTTAGGGAACTTACACAATTCACGCATTTCAAGAACTTCTACTGATGACTCTCCTCAATTTTTCCATAATAGGGGTGACCTCGACTACGGTCATCATACTCGAACATAATTCATAACCTACTAAGTACGATCTCCGCTATTCGTCCAATGGCCCTCATCTTCCATACGTACGAAATGAAAGATTCCCTAATAAATGTTATCGAATTTTATAGTTCAACCCATCAGTGAACATTAGGACTCTCCTCTCTTCAGTAAGTACTTCAGCTGGTACCAAATTAGTTAATTGTGTAAACTTTTCCTCATATTCTGCCACAGTTTTCTCTCCCTGTTTCAAATCAAGTAGCTTCCGCCTCATCTCTGTCTGGATGGCGGAAGGAAAACACTTCCCATCAAACCGTATCCAAAAGTCTTGGATAGTCATTGTGTCCCTCTCCTCTATAGTGGTCGTAGCTTCCCACCATTGCAAAGCTGCCCCTACTAGCTTGAATGTGGGTAGTATTTGATGTTGAACCTCAGTGCATTCGATCATTCTCAAGTGTCGTTGGATATCTTTCTTCCATTGGCTAGCAGTCACAACATCTTATCCTCCCTGAAACTCAGGTGGGTGCGCTTTCTGAAAGGCATCCCTCGCTCGTTCCCATGAAGTAGGAAACAATTTCCCTTGCGCGGGTGGCACAACCGGTGCCGGTGTTAGAGCCTGCTGAACAGCAGATAAAGCTGCATTGACTGCTTGAGCGACAATTGCAGCAACTTCGGCCGCAATCATCGTACCTTTGTAGGCGTAAATAGAAAAGCAATAATCCTACTCCTAGGGCTCTACATCAAATAACGCTAAGCTGAAGACACAATAAGCCGTACAGATCCTAAAGGACACGAGAACCTGATGCTCTGATACCACATGTAATACCCCGCCTAATTAAATACCGGGTGACCAGTCCCATACCAAATTAAAATAGAATATACAGTTGGCTCATTCTTAGCATCATTGTCGAAAACATTTACAACTCACCCAATACCCAATTAAGCTGGTGTTAAAAACATTCCAAATTTAAATTTTAACAAAACCATTTCTAGTTTAAGAATAACACAACACATTTTATACTACAACACTGATAACACAATAAATAACTCAAAACAATTTAAATGAAATTGGAATAAACATTCCCAGATAATATAAATCCTTTACAATAATCCCAACAATGTTAAATGTATTAAAAAGTCCCGAATACAATAGTATTTGACCTCGATAGAAAAGATAACTGAATCCTTTGGGCGACATGCCCTAACTAAGAATACTGTGAATCAAAAGATGAAAGGCGTCTAAGAAAACACTCCATAGCTCCATAGTTCAACATAATCCGCTAAGGTTGGCGTCCCTGTTGCTGGACACCTGATATAGAGATACAATAAAAGAGAAAATATGCAAGGAAACGGGTCAGAGCCCGAATGTGTAGATGATTTTTAAAACAGCAAGTATTTAACAAGTGCAATAAAGCATTTATTATGTACATGTTAGATCCAACTCTCACTTGCTATTCTCACCTCTCAACTAGAGTGCACACTTAACGTTTCCTATTAACCTCCTAGTTAATGATTCCTCTTTTCTAGTCTCTATATTATAATTCCATTCCCATATCATAATCCCCGTATGTCCCATACCATACGTCTCATTATTATTCATTTACATTTCTCCTTTATATGATTAGTTTCTCATTAACATGAATCATTACTCATTAATATGAATCGTTCCTAATTAACATGAATCATTACTCATTAATATGAATCGTTTCTCATTAACATGAGTTAAGCTTTTCAATTCTATAAGCATAAACATTCATTAACTTAATTCCATTATCTTTCTCTATTCACCGTTATCTACAATTATCACCGTAGATAGATTTAACCACAATATATATATCCATTCAATCATTTAAGCCATTATATATATATTCATATATAATACGGCACCCCGAGTCACAGCTGCGGTGCAATGCATTACTCTTCTATCATGTCCCATCATCGCACGTCGTCGAATAGGGGACTAAAGGTTCGGTAAGATTCAACGAACCACAAACAACAACAAACAAATTGGAGGCGAACATAGTTCTCGTATCCATGGGTCACGCACATACCTACGTACCCACAGTCAGCGGACTTATCAACTCCCCGATAAGTCTTTCATAGACCTATGTTCTCGAGCGACAAATCAAAGATCCCATGGATTCATCAGGATATGACTGCCCTCACGCGCAAACCTCCCACCGATAGCAAGTAAGCTAGGTATGTCATACACATAAATCATCAATCAATCAAATAGGTATTATCATACCTATAATATAATATCAATAAGGTAATTATCACTACCCTAAGACATTTCCCATACGTAGCATTATACCTCTTTTAAATTCCACGTATTAACATATCATATATTTACTTCATAATTTAATTATCCTCTCATCCTATAACATCTCTCCACTCCCGATGTCGTTAAGGTTCATGCGCGGAACGTCTCGCAAAGCGAAATCCAAAAAAGGAACCCCTCCAATACACTACTACTTAACTTTGTCGATCGAGGAGGTCCGACAGCTTCAACTATGCGATCGGGATAACCTCATACCTTCTTTCAACCAAATGTGTTTTAAACTCCCATCTCTATCCAGGAGACACACCACTACGCTCTTGTATTACACTCCGTCCTTGCGAAATCAATAATGAGCTTAAACTAAGTCCTTGATGTTCAAATTATAACCCTAAGGCGACCCTCACTTAAAACACATGATTCAAATAGGTTTTCCTCAACATATATTCAGTAAGAAGTCACTAATATCCTACTGTCCATAACATCATTTCTCCCGAATTACTACGAGTTTAGTTCTCCTTTTAATTAAGGTTAAAATCGATAGTTTCAAATCTCTTATAAACACATCTTCTTTCACTTAGGATTAAACCCTCTTGTAAACTTAAGGATACCCAGGTGTTATATTAAATCACCCCTACTGGTCCTATCTTAAATCCTCATACAACCCCATTTGTAATTTAACAAATGAATCTAGCAACCGAAATTCCATTCAATATAATTTTCATCATTTTAATCACTTGAATTTAAATCAAATTAATTCAAATCTTATCAAGGGTTTACTAATATTTTCTAAGTCCCATAATATCCAAATAATAATCACCAAAGATCCACAAAAGTTTTGGGATAAGAATCAACATTTAAAAGAAACAACTTTACATATTCTGGGGAGGTCGATCGATCGAAGGCAGGGGTCGATCGATCGATCCCTCAGGTCCAAGCCTGGTTTTCTGCATTTTCTGCAACTACGGGTTTCACCATTTTTACTTATTCAAACCTTCATATTAACCTCCAAAATGTGTTATAATTATTTCTACATGATATATCAACATATATGAACGATTTCCAATACTCTAAACATCCTAGAATCATTAAGGGATTAGATTAAAAGCATGTTTCTCTCCTTATTTCCTTAAAATCATCAACATATTAACTTCAAGAACACTACAATGGTTTTTTAGATTTTTCTTCAACATATTCATGATCATTTCATGGATAAAACCCGAATGAATTAATTAATAATAAAATCTAATTAATCCATTAATTTAAAATATAACCCATTTTAAAAGTCATTTATAATTACGGGGTATTACAAGTTCCTAATCTTCCACTTCCTTCAACAAGTGAGGAAGCTTCCACTTATCTCTCGTTCGAATCTTTAAACGTTGTGTCCATCCTTGCTGAGGAAGAAGACTCAATGGCTCTTAGAAATGAAACACCATACATGGTTGACATACTAGGAGTCTGTATCATATAGGCTTTTCAACTAATTTGGATATGGAGACAAAGTGATTTTTAGTTGCCAAAAGCCCCTTCAAAGGTACTACAAAGTTCAGGCTAAGATCATCTACATCAATAAATTCCAGATATTATCAATTTTTATATAAAAGGTATAAAATGGCACACTTAAGGATGTGTTTTCACACTTATTACATTAATTGTGTCACAATATTTTTTTAGAATTTAAAAAAATAAGTTTTTTTAATATTTTTAAAATAATTTTTTGAAAATATTTGGACTTTAGATGAATTTCCAAATTGTTTAAGTGCCTAATTAGAGCTTTTAAAACAATTAGGGAGGAAATTGAGATTTTTAACTCTGCTTAACTGCCTTAACTACACGTATTTTAAACCTTGTGTGATTTCCAAACCCAAATAGATGTGAAACAATGTGTGGGTGATTTGGGAACCACGGGAACACTAGACATAAATTTCCTAGGACATTTTCCAAGATCCAAACAAAAATGCCTAAGATGACCTTTCCGACCACAATATGAACATGTGTAAACGGGTGGAATGGAACCTATGGGTTGACCTTTTCTAATATCCTGAAAATTGGTTGACCCTCTAAAATAAATAATGGCTTTGGCTTTAGCATTAGAAGCATGAAAACAAGGTGAGCCATCACCATCACTATCAAACCTACTTGAGTCTGTCAAATCATTTTTTAATTTCAAAATTTTTGACTCAAGCAAAGAATTAGACTCTTCCAAATTAAGGGACACCTTTTTCAAGTTTTCAATAATTCCTAAAAGCGTATCTCTCTCTCCCTCAATTAAAGTAAACTTTTTCCTAAGAGTCTTTTCACGTGCCATAAACTCATTGACTAAAATATTTTTCTCCTCTTTGGCACAAACACAAACCATCGAATTTTTAAGGTCCTCCAATTCTTTTTCTAAAAATAGGACCCTTTCATCACTCTCCTTCTTGGACAATTTTAAAGAAACAAAGTCATGGTCCAAGGAAAAACCTTTTTCACGATAAAAATCTCTTTGATTTTGAACTGTTTGCAAAAGATCCATCGCGGATTTAAAACGAGAATTTTCTTTTTCCAAAACTTTAATTCTTTTGCAAAGTTTCAAATTCAAACTTTTTAAATTTTTAGCATGGTCGTGAACTTTTTCAAAAATAGGCTCCTCATTAAATGGGCGTTCCATTGAAAAAATTACGATTTTTCACAAAATTGAATTTTTTAAAAGAAATAAATATCACACGATTTGCGGAAAAAGGAGTACGTGATAAATTAGGGCAACCGCTCTGATATCAATTTGACGACATGAGAAGTCAAATTGTATTAAAAAAAAATCCTTGAAAAATCAAGATCACGCGATAAATTAGCGTAACCCGCTCTGATACCAATTTGAGAAACCGAATAGGTTCGGTGTGTGATAATTGATTTAAATTAAATTAAATTCCCAAGATTCCAAGTAACCCTTATTTAATTCGAGTCAATTTAGAAACAGCCCATAAACAAACAACTACATGTGTGTGTGTCAAACCATAAATAAAGCATGCGACACAAAGTTAAGGAAGAATCCCCACAGGGCAAAACCTTTTATGTCACTATAATAAGTAAATCGCAACTTACACAGATTACAATGAAATACAGTGACACACGAATACCCGCGGGTGTCGGTCGGTGTCGGCAGCAATGAATCCACACGCAGTGAACCCACGTGAACCTCAGTCCAATCAACAAAGGAAGAACCACAGCACTCCTCAATGACACGCAGCCATAAAACTTTGTAGAGACTCCCTCAGCAATGACACGCAGCCCTCGGTTGCAAAGATCTCTCCACAAAGGTTTGAACAAACACAAGGTTGTGTTCTTGGGTTACAAAAAAGATTCACAAATGTTTGGGAATTGTGTTAATCAAAACATGAGTCTTGGGACTCAAAAAAATGAAGACTAGAGTAATTGGGACTCTCAAAAATGTCTTCCAAAGTCTTGCAAAACAGCTCCCCCGAAGTTATCTTTTATAAGGAAACCAAAAGAGTTTTAAAACTTGGGGACTCTTGAAGCGTCAGGTACCCCGAACCAGTTCTGGGGTACCCCGAACCGGTTCCCTATGCAGTTTGGGGTACCTCTCTGGTTTGGGGATAAAAAAAATCAGCATTCTTTAAGGAATTTTCTCCATCTTCAAAAGGTCATAACTCCTTCATCGTAGCTCGGATTGAGGTTCCATTTCTTCCAGTATCTTCGTTGTGGTGAGCTCTTCAACTTTATAGTTGACCAGACCTCCGGACTATGGCTGTAAAATTACGAAAATTCCCTTGAACTCTCCTATCGTGCCTGTTTTTACTATTTTGCCTTCCCTTGCGTACCACTTACATTAAGTCCCTAAAATCGTGGAACGTGAAGTCGTTGAGGCAGATGTGGGACACATTAATGGAGATGTTGAATTCTTTATTCCCAGATTTGGATAGAGGCCGTCATGTGATATCTTGAGGTGACATGCCAAATGTAGCGGTGTACGACATACATAAATGTAACATGTTGGACATGAGAAAAATGTCCTTACAGAGGATTTTCTTCATGATGTAGGGGCCACTATAATTAGTTTTGAACTTCCCTCTGGGGTCCCAGATGGATTTTGTAATTTCTTTGAGGGAAAGTTCTCCTTCTTGAACACCGTGTCCCTTGACTTTATTATTGAATGATTATGCTATCCGATGATAATACCCTTGCATGTGGTATAAAACTTGGAGTCTATTTTCATCTAAGAGTGAGAGTTTTTCATAGTGTCTTTGATGCAAATATTCCTCGCTGAGCCTACTTTCGAGCATGACATATAGAGAATGTACTTCTAGTTCAATGGGGAGAACTGCTTCCATGTTTTCCATACACAGGGAATTGGGATTTAACCTTGTAGGTGTTCTGATAGAATTACGATAGCACCACAGAGTGTATAGGATCCAGTCAACCTAGTCTCTACATCTTTCAGTCGTCTTACTAATGATTATTTTTAGGCTCTTGTTGGCGAATTTGACAGTGACATTAGTTTGGGGTCGGTAAGGAGCGACTTATACCTCTACATTCCATACTCGTCAACTAGTTTTATGACCTCGGCTTCAAAGTAGAGTCCATAGTCTGATACCAAATCATGGGGAACCCCATATCGATAAATGATGTTCTTTTTTATAAACTTGGTCACTTTTTTTGCATTTAAAACCATGTATGACTCGACTTCGACCCATTTTGAAAAGTAGTCAATGGCGACCGAGATGAAATCATGTCCGCTGGAAGCTTTAGGAGTGACCTTCCCTATGATATCTATGCCCCATGGGGAGAAAGTCTAGGGAAAAGTCATGTTATATAATTCGCTAGGACGCAAGTGTTGGAGGTTGGCAAACTGTTGGTATTTGAGGCATCTCCAAACATAAGCAGTGCAGTTTTGGATTATGATAGTCCAATAGTACCCTTAATAGATGATCTTATTGACAGGCATGGGAACATCCATATGGGGCCTGTATTCCCCACTATGGATTTTCTACATCATCCCATTAATATCATCCCATGCAATACAAATGGGTTTCGTCGAAGTTTCTCTTGAAGAGTGCATTGTCGTAGAAAATGTGCTGAGCATCCAGTTTGCGAAGGGTTGCACAATCTTTCTTATCTCCATCTTATGGATACCTACCATGTTTTAAGGGGCTAAAAAATCATTTTACCATGACTCGACCACATTAGTATCTTCTTCGATGATGATCTCCATGCGGTAACAGTGTGTAGGCGTAGCCTATTTCTAAACAAGAAAAGGGGCCATTGTTATTACCTTAGGCATATCAACCATGAAGACCAATGTTTCTAGGGTGTCGACTAGGTTGTACGTCGAGCGAGGAAATTTAATTGAATGTGACATCTTTAAATTCAGAAGCTACCTCTTCTAGGTGGTCATGGAAGGGTAGGAGCTTCTCGTCTTTGACTTTCCACTTTGGGAGGATTTTTTTGACAATGAGGGTAAAGTCCCCATAAACGTCCAGATACTTGATGCATTTCTTGAGGTCGATCTTGAGTTCTACGGTTCATGCCTTGTATTTAATCATGTTGTTAGTGTAAGGAAAGTCCAATTTAATGGCAATGGGAGTGTGAGAGTCATTGGGGGCGATTATGATTCTTCATCTGTGAATTCAGATACCCAAACATCGGTTCAATAAGATAATCGACAAGGTAGTCGGAGATGGACCTCCATTTCATAACTTTTTACGTGAGATACCAAATATTGAAATTAGATAAAAATATTAACCAGCGGGCCATTTGGCTTGGTAGAACGGGTTTCTCTAGTAGGCACTTTATGGGATCCATTAAGAATACTAGTTTGATGGAAAAAACAAGAACGTAGTGCAATAATTTTTGCTTGATCTAGACTGGGGGGACAAGCAGTTTCTCTAGGACAGTGTAGTTGACTTCGTACCTGACTAGTTTTTTACTAGCATGGTAAATGGCACTTTTCTTGTTGGGATCTTCGTTGTATCAAGTTAGTAAAAGACTTGTTGCGGTATTAGTAGCGGCTATGTATAGAAAGAGGGAGAGACCTGGCTGTGGAGGCGTAATCACCAGAGGTCGGATGAGGTATCACTTGATTTGGTCCAAGTATTCTTAATAGTCATCGTTCCAAACTTTAGTTGAATCCACCTGAAGAAGTTTGAAAATGAGTTTGCAGATAGAGGTCAGTTGGCTGATGAACCGACTAATGTATTGTACTTTACCCAGGAATCCTCACAGTTCTTTCTCTATCCAGGGTGGTGGCATATCGATTATGGCTTTCAATTTAGCAAGCATGCTTTAATTCCTTTCTCACTAACCATAAACCCAATGAGCTTCCCTTTAGTGACACTGAAAATGCATTTTTATGGGTTAAGCCGCATTTGATATTTTTGCAGTCGCTCGAATAATTTCCAGAGGGCGATAATAATTCCTCCCCAAGTCTTGAACTTTATGATCATGTCATCAACAAATATCTCGACTTCTTTGTGAATAAGGTCATGAATGATTATTGTGGCTTCCCTTTTGTAGGTATCCTCAGCATTTTTGAGTCTAAATGGCATGAAGATGTAGTAGAAAGTTCCCAAGGGGTGATGAAGATAGTTTTCTCTTGGCGATCAGGATGCATCTTGATTTTGTTATAGATGACAAATCCATCGACAAATGACTTGATGATGTGGATGGATGTGTCTTGATGATAATGTCGATGTTTGGAAATGGGTAATCATCTTTCGAGGATGCTTTATTCAAATCCCTATAGTCGATGCACATACATAGTTTTCTTCTCGACTTCGGCATGGGGATGGTGTTGGAAAGCTATGTATGGTATTCATCCATGCGAATGAAAACCACATTTAACTGTTTTACTACCTCTTCCTTAATTTTGAGGGACCATTCTGTTCAAAGATTCCTCAAGTTTTGCTTGGTCGGTTTGAATTATGAGAATGCCAGGATCTCGTGTTGAGCTATCTTTGGGTCAATTCCAGACATGTCATCCTAGGACCATGCAAAAACATCAATAAACTCTTTTAACATCTCTACAAATTGTGACCGCTCATGCTTGTTAAAGGTGGACCCCATCCTAATCTCGTGCTGATGGTTACTAGAACCGAGGTTAAGAACAACAATTCATCATTATTAGTTTGAACATGGTTATGTTGTTTATTATTTTCCTTACTGAGATCGATTAGGAATTGTTCATTTACAAAATCACCATTAGTAAAAGTTTGATTAGGATTAATGCAATTAATGTAAGGCACAACAAGATACTCAAATTCTTCTATTTTATTTTCATGGAAGACAACATTGAGAACCTCGTCAAAAGAGATCTCAGTTATATTTACATCAGAAAAAGGAGAACTAGAGACAAGTACATAGATTTCTTGGATCGGATAAACAATAGGCTTTGGCTGAGCTTAAGAAGGATGAACTGGGATGGAATGCTAGTTTAGGATTGGTACATCAACAGTTGTGATCTCAGTGGACAGATCCGTGGGGGCAAAAGCTTAGTGGATCATAAAGATACTCAGCCCCAATGTCCACATGCCAAAGGATTCTTCAGAGTCACTTACCTCCGAGCTCTTAATAATTCCCACGGTTTGCTCGGTAAGAGGTTCCACTTCATGTTTCTAGTCTTCATCCCATGTTGGGAAGTCTTCACTTTCAGATTTGGCGTTCGATCTTTCGAATTCTTCATCGCAACTGGTAGCGATGATGTCTTCCTTCCAAGAGTGATCAATGCATTCAATAACCTCTACGGCTTAATAATATAAGTCTTATAACTAAGCGAGGAATGTATAAGTGTAAGGATTTGGCATCTATGAAGTTTTAAGGCTAAGCACCTCAAAAATGCTGTATATTTCTCTTGTCTAGCAAAACATGTCGGACATGATCTGTACAACATCATTTATACTAATTTCCTCAACGGGTACCACCCAATCATCTCATTATCGTGCCCACTTTCGATCTTCCATGAACAAGCTACTGAATCTTTAGTTGTCGATTAAGATTTCAGCGAGTAATTTAAGCCTAAAACTTTAGAGTTGTTCTAGCATAGTAGGTCGTTACATGCCTCCCCTTCTTATTGGGTGTGGACAGTTATACAGACTCTCGTAAGGAGTGACAAAACTTGATCAGAAAGTCACGTTAGATGCAGAAGAAATGACGGGCAAACCTTGAGAGGATTATGTTGGTCATGTTGGGTATCTTGATAGGAACAATCTGAAAAGAAGGGTCAAACTCAGGGTTGCTTTTCAGGAAGATGGCTTTTGTTCCAGTTCTATGTACTAAAATAGGTTTGTAAGTGGTGTTGAGCCTGAGATTAGTTGGTGCGACGATGATTCCCTGGTCTATCAGTCCTTGGATCACATTTTTAAGGTGAAATAATTGGTCGATGGTGTGGACTGCGACTTCGTTAAAGTTACAATGAACATCGTGCTTGGAGTGGGTTTGGTAATGGTCGGTGTTCCAATAGTTTGATAAGGTTTTAGGCTAGCATAACCTGGTATACCTTCGATATGAGAGCATAAATCTCATTGTACTCTTTTTGAGTAGTATTAGTGTGAATTTTTGGAGCCCAAGAGGAAGGAGGTTATGATATGTGATTAGTGGTTGAGACTGAGTCGTTACCAGGCTTTCTTGGTGTAAATTGTCTAGTCAGTGTCTCTAGTTTAGACTCCACTTTGCAGACACCTTCTTTGATTTACACACCATCTTCTTAGAGGGTTAAATTGCGACTAATAATGTCCTCCCATAGATGCTTGAATATGAGTAAAGAAGTTCATCTTCACAATGCTCACTTATTCCTCCTCTGAGGGTCACTTGGTCAGAGTGGTGGCTTTCTCTCTCCACCTTCCAATAAAGCTATTGAGTGTTTACATGGGGTTTTTCTTGAAAATCTTTAGGTCTCTATGTGTGACCTCTTACTCTTTGATGTATTTTTACTGAGATATGAGTTCTTGGGCTAATTCCTCTAGGCAACGAATCTTAGATTTTTCAAGAGACAAGAACCATCAAAGAGAACTTTCTTTTAATGTTTGCTGAAACATTTGGGCCACTATTTATTTTAAGGAACCGAGAAGGGTCATGGATTCGTGATTACTGTGTAGATGCAAAATTAGGGGATCGCTGCCCCTAAACTTCTATATGTTTAACATTTGAACTTCTCTACCAATATGGATTTGGGATAAGGATACATGGGGGGTTAGTCCATGTAGTTCTTAGATATCTTGACTTGATCAAACTTCTTTTACAACAGTTTGAGGTCTTTCTTTACCTTATTTATCTCCTCTTCTTTAGGATCCATGGGCACTAGAGGATTAGCCCCTAGTTGGACAAGGTTTTAAATCAAGAGCTGAACATGTGGTGTACTATTTGCAGGCAGAGCATATGGGGCATGTTGATACTCTTATAGGACCCAAATAGGCACGGGAGTAGGTGGACCCATAGCACGAAGAAAAATTATTTTAGGTTCATAAGCTTCTGGAGTCTAGTCTCGATGTCGCTTCATCTCTTGATCATAGGTTTAAAAGTTGTCAATCTTGGTGTTGAGTTAGGCTTGTATGGCCTTAAGATTTTGATTAACATTTGGTGCTTGAACGACATTCTCCAATAATACCTTATGGAGGGAGATACCAAATTCAGTTGCAGTATCAGAAGAAGTAACGGAGCTTCGAGTGGTTTAACGAAAGACCGATCCAATAGGGAGATAGGCTAAAGTCGGGTATGCGATCTACCTAAGAGGGAAAATGATTTGCGTTTATTTTTGGAAGAAAAGGGAGTATTTTTTAAAAAGGGAAAAATGTATTTGATATTTTGAAAAAGGGGAAAGACATGTTTTAATATTTTTAGTTTTTTAAATAAGAGGAAAAGGGAGAACTCTCAGCATGATTATTATCGTTATCCTTTCACTTGTATTATGTTTTCGTAAATGCAAAAAAAATGCCATACAGGACCCAAGCTTGGGGAAAGATAGGGTTTAAAATTATATGACACGATTTGACATATTTCCAGGCTTGCAAACAGAGTCCTATTTTAAAAATCGGTGAAATATACCTCATGGGGATAATTTTGATATACATGAGTGTACATGAATTTCCTCTCAATATACCTCGTGGGGATAGTTCTTGTGAGACCGAATTCGATATACTCTATGTACGTGAACGAGTTCCTTGCTATGTACCTCCCGTAATGAGTTCAATCAAGAAGTACGATGTTAAGGATACCGTTCAATATATGTTGAAGGTATGAGGCTATTGGAAGGTGATAATCATATCACTTAGGTTAAACGAGCCCCAGTGAAGCTGGCACCCATCACAAAGTGAGCCCCTAGTACGGGAAAAAATTTTAGTCAATACTACCATGCTTTGGTGACGTAGTGTGAAAAATACATGAGTCTTAATTAGTATCTTATGGATAATTTTTTTTATATGCATGCTAAGTAAGATGAGTACTAACACTATGAGGGAGAATATACAAGTATTATGAAAAGTGACACTAGCATGGAGCATGAAGCCTATACTTAGCATGTTGATAGGGAAGAATGTGAATGAGCAAGATATATGTGAAAAGTAAAAGAATGACATGGTAATAGTGTGAGTGATAAGGCATGTGAATATACAAGTGAAAATGTATGTTAATGAGCCTAAGCATGGATCATCTACAAGTGGTGTGTGAGATGTGTAAGTGAGCATGGAGATATATATAAGTGAGAGAAGTGAGGGTGTGTGTTAGTGAAACTAAGCATGGATAATCTACAAGTGGTGAGTGGATCATGTGAGTTAAGGTTAAACTATGTACAATTGTGAGTGTGTGAAGTGATCGAGAATATATGCAAGTGTCTAAAGTGACCATGTACAAGTAAGTGAAAAGTGATATATACATGAGAAAAGAGCATAGTGGCGATAAGCATGAGATAAATATACAAAAGTAAGCAAATGAGTTAAGGGAACATACAAGTGGGGGTATATGTACACATGTAGAAAAGTAGGATAGTGAATAATAACACCCATGTAGAAATAAAGTTTAGTCCTCTAACAAAATTCCCCAGTAGAGTCGCCATTGTGGCCATCTGGGTCGGATTCCTCGTCCGTATGCGGGCTTAGGACCTCGATTGTCGGGATAGTGGGGAGGAAGAAGGAAGTAAATAAGTCTCCCCCTCTATCTCTATCTCTTCCTTTTTTCGTGGTACAACCTTGAATATAAAATTGGTCATCACTAAATGGGGGTAATGTGAGGAGATAGATTCGCCAGCCTATTTTTCTTAAAAACAGGTAAAAGAATGTCTCCACCTTAAGAGAACGACATCAAGGTCAAGATGATGTATGTAAAACCAAAGATTCGAAGGTCCGATGACTAAATTACAGAATGGGAAGGTGTTGGGTACTCATTCCTCCCTTTCAACCTCTCATGTGCTAATATTAATCTTTTCCCTTTTTTCTCTATGATATGTTTATACGTGTGTATAGTATAAGTAATGGGAGAATGGAATCATCTAATTCCCATCAAGAAATGGACGGAGGAGAGTCATCCGTAGGAGTGTAAAAAAAAATATTAAGATAAAAAACAAGATGTAAGTGTTCGCAAAATCACAAATCCTTAAGAAAGAGCGAGTGTGCATATCGAACGAGACACAAGTATGTAGGAGTTTAAGAGTCACTAAAAGTAGATATAATATATAATAAATATATAAACATGAAAAAAAGGAGGAATCGAATCTCGGGATTCACACAAGAGGCCTATGTAGCCCAAGGGGCATCAAAGTCCACGTAGTTCAAAATAACATAAGGGTGGGGTTCAATACATAAATAAAAATGTGGGACCCCTCTTATGTGTATGTGAAGAAAATGTTCTTTAAGAGTCAAAATGTAAAAATGGAAATCCTACTTTTGAAATTTACGAATTAAACCTATTTTTTGAGTTTTTTTGAAAATAGATTATGTGCAATAATACTAATATAAAGTAAAGATTAGTGTATGTGATATAATGAAACAAAAGCACAAAATAGAAATAAGATGAATAACACTAAAATGAATAAACTAGAGAAAGGGGTTAAGAAATGGACCTTCTTATGGATGTTTGTTACTAAATTTAGAATGCAAGTGTGATAATTTTAAAGTGGTATGGAAGTGATGTAGTAAAGTGAGGTGGGTTACCAAGTGAGGTAAGGAGGTGAGGTAAGGGAATGTTGCAAAATGGACTTTTTGGAAAAGGGAAAGGCTCTAATTACGAGGATAATATTTTCTTATTGTTAAGAGGGGGTTAAAAGGTTTCCATGGTAGGGTGAGGTCACGACCTTTTGATAGGGGCCAAGGGGGTGCCGATCCGTATAATTATTAGACCGCCTATCGGTATGGTGCTTAACTTTCTAGGCAAGGAAAAGGACACCTTATCGATAAGCAGGGTTCCTAGGGTGCCTATAGGCAGTCCGAAGTGGTTTTTTCTACAAAAAAATCATAAATTCGAATTGTGCACAGGGTAGTCCATTGAAGAGGGAATTTAGAGTCCTTCAAGAATCCTTTGAGCCACTACTGGGTCCAGGAGTTAACCGAAGTCAAACGGTGCTGGGAGGCACCCGATGGTCTCTAGATGGGAAGTTTTCATAGGAAAACGGATCGTTCGTCCAAACCATAAGGACGATTCATTCTCGAGATAGATCGTTAGAAATGGAATTCAGTGTCCTTTGATATTTCATTGAGCTTCGCTCCGGTCGAAGAACTGGCCAAGATCAAATAAGGCTCAAAAGCGCCAGATGACCCTTCAGAGTAAAATGGATCATTCGTCCAAACTGTGAGGTCGATTAATGCATGGGAACATTGGAAATGGTATTCAGATTCCTTATAGGATTCACTAAGATTAACTCAGGTTGGAGAGCTAATTGGAGTCAAACGGGGTACATGAGTTCCTAGTGCCCTCCAGATCAGTGATTAGAGTGAAATGGGTCATTCATAAAGATCATGAGGGTGATTTGGGCACACAATGGACTATTAGAAATGGGACTCAGATACCTTCATGAATTCATTGAGATTTTCTCAGGTTGAAAGGTTAATTGGAGTAAAAATAGGGCTCAAAGTTCAAGGTGAACTTTAGATCGATACTTAGAGTGTGACTTGGGGTTTATTACGAATGTTAGGGACCTAAGGAGGTACTTAGAGGATACTAGGATAGGGTGTCTACAGATGTCATTTGGATGCACTCAGTCGGAGATGAAACCTTGCAGCTTTATCCCTTAATTGATGGGCTTATTTTATATCGCTCGGTAAGATATCATTTTGTAGATAAATAATTATCGGGTGCATGGCGAGAATGTGCTCGACGACCATTGGATTTACAATGATGGCCTTGGAGACGAATTTTATTTCAATTTTTATCTTTAGATCAGAGTCCATTGCTGAGCTTAGGACTACTAAGGCATCTACAATGATATTATGCCCCTGAGGAAACTGTTGAATGTGTACTTCATCAAACTTTGACACCAAATCACGAGACACATGTAGGTACACTTGTATCCATTCATCCTTGGCATTGAAGCCCCCAGTTACTTAGTTCGATAATATATTTGAGTTGAAATATACATCAAGGTTACTTAATCCTAATTTGTGAGCCGTACTTAATCCGATTAGGAAGGCATCGTACTAAGCTTCATTGTTGGAATCTTTAAATCCCATCCTGATTCCTTGCATAATTATGCATTCTCAGGCATGATGAGTATAATTCCTAATCCATCCTTCTTAAAGTTAGAGGCTTCATCTATATACAACATCCATTTTTGGATTCATTAGTCCCATGGAATTTTAATTGATCGGCAATTTGTTGGTTGCTAGGTGTTTCCTCCCTTACAAATTTTGCAATAAAATCAGCCAACACTTTTCCCTTAGTCATTGTCTTCGATCAGTTGTGTATATCTAACCTCCAAAGTTTGATTAACCATATGGACATACGTCCAGATAATTAGACCTTACGAAGAACAACTTTAAGGGAAAAGGATGTGATGACTATAATTAAATGAGCCTCAAATTAGTATTTTAGATTGCAAAACTCAATGACCAAAGAGTAGGACAGTTTTTCCAATGGGAGGTAGCGCTTCTTAGCATCAAGGAGCATGGTTAAACTTACTGCGTGGCTTGAAAGTGCTAGGTAGAGATAGATGGGATCTCTCGAGTCTGGGATAGCCAACATAGGGGGTTTTCTCATATAGGATTTGGTTTCATCAAGGGCCTTTGAGCATTCATTATTCCAAGTGAGGCCTTTCTCTTTCTTTAGCAGTTAAAAGAATGGTCGACACCGTTTGGATGACTTCGAGATGAAATTGTTTAGAGCTTCGATCATCGTATTTGGTTTTTTAATTTTGTGTAGAGTCTTTGTAGGCTAAACATTTTTTATCGTGACTACATGGTTAGGGTTTTTATGAGTTCCTCTCTCGCTGACCAAGTCACATAGGGAATTTTTGGACTGGACCCCAGAGGAGAATTTACTCGCGTTGAGCATCATTTGGTAGCGTCTGATGATTCCAAATGTCTCTGCTAAGTCATTGATATGATCCTCTTTGTGCTCGTATTTGACGATCACATTTTCAATGCACAACTCTATTATTTTTCCCAACTGTTTCTTGAACACTTTAGTAACTAATCTATGGTTCATGTCTCTATCATTTTTAGGCCAAAATGTATGACCCTATAATAGTACAAGCCCAAGGGAGTGATAAATAAGTTCTTAATTTAGTCGATGCCGAAGAATGGAATTTGGTGATAGCTGGAGTACGCCTTCAGAAAGTTCATCTTGTCATGAGCTGCTATTGTGTCAACCAAATAATCTATCTTTAGCAGAGGGAAACTGTCTTTAGGATAAGCTTTTTTGAGGTCACTGAAATCCACACATTCTCTCCATATATAGTTTTTATTTTGTACCACCACAGGGTTAGAGTTCCATCTATAGTCGTTATTTGGTACCACCACAGGGATGGAGATCCATTTTGGGAATTGAAATTCTATGATGGACCTTGCCTCCAGAAGTTTCCCTACCTCATTTTCAACTTCCTTGGCCTTTTTTAGGGAAGTAAAACGAGCCTTTTATATGATCGGTGGAAATGTTGGGTTAACATGAAGTTGATGGCAGGTGACTTTTGGATCGATCAGGGGCAAATCATATGATTCCCATGTGAAAAGATATAGATTTTGCTTTAGAAAAGAAGTTAATTCATTCATTCCTAAGAATTTCTTTTATGGTCGGATCTCAACAAAAGATACTTCCTTTAACCTTTCCACGACTTTGTCTATAGGATTCACTCTTATCTCTTGTATCCCTATCCTATCATACTTTAGTTCCTATTTGGATGGCATGGCTCCATTATGAGATGTTTTGAGGATGGCTTCATTCTCTTTCTTAGGCCCGAAGACAATGAAAAACACTTCCAAGAAATGTCCTGATTTCCCTTTATCTCCAATATTCCTCTCTCTATAATGCACTTGAGTTTGTAATGATAGGTTGAGGGCAATGCCCTCATAGTGTGCAACCACCTTCTTACAAGGATGTCCTGGTAGGGCAAATTAATTTCTACCACCATAAACTCAATGAGTTTAAAAGTATTTCTTACCCTTACTGGCATAACTACTTTCCTCAATGGCATAGTCATCTTTCTAACGAAGTCGACCAAACGGACAAATGCTTCCTTTAGGCATTTCATTTTTAGTTTAATATTGTGAAAAAGATCCAGGTACATTACTTCAAAAGACCTACCTTGATCCACTAGTAGCTTATCCACGTCCCAGTTTCCAATCTTGAAAGTGATTACGAGTGCATTATAGCGTGGGGTCCTTACCCCTGATCAAATTGTCTTCCATGTTGAATATGTGATTTTTATAGTCCATATCCTCTACTCGCCCACGTTTGCCATCTTGGCTTTTCTCGAAGTAATTTGGAAGGCCAACATCACTGTTATGACCTTTTTGAGTTCCATCCGAACTACATTTCCCTAGATCTTCTTGGGGTTGATGCCCTATGAATAATGGCAAACTCATGCCCCACCTCATCTCCAAAATGTTATCTTGTTTTGGGTTTGCATTCACGGTGATCGAAATAAATTTCTTTTTTATTTACTAATTCAAATGCCCCACCTGGGCTAACTCCTCCAGATGGGACTTGACGGGCTTGCAATTCTCTATCTTGTGTCAGTTGTCCTTGTGGTATGAGAATATAAGTGCAGTGTTCCAATTGCTCGGATTATCATCCATCTTCTTCATCCATTTAAGGAATTTCAGGTCCTTGATCTTGCTTAAGATTTTATAAATTAGCTCCTTAAAAATGGAAAATGCCTTGGATAAGTCTTCTTTATTCCTCTTTCTGGATCCTCCATTCTATTTTTTTCTCATTTTCTTTGGGGTATTTTCCTTGTCATTTTCTTTGGTTGCCTTTGAGCAACCAATATCATCTTGGATGAGGTTAACCACATCTTCCACTTTAGTAAACTTTTCAATACGCGACATGAGATCATCGATGGTGTCTGCCTCTTTCTTATTGAGGGACTGATGCAACATAGAGTTAGGGGCAGGATAATCTTGAACGATACTACGACAACCTGATACGAGCAATCTTCAACCTCATTAAAGGTATTCCAATAACATTTAGCATATTCTCGTAACTCCTCTTGTGGTTTATTCATCATAGTGAGGAGAGAATCCATCATCTTCAGGTGCGAGCTACTGGTTATAAAGTGAGTTGTGAAAGCCTCTTCGAGTCACTTGAAGCTTTTGACCGACTTATGGAGTAGCCTTTAGATCCACTTCTCGGTGACATCTCTTATAATGTATGGGAATATACGACATAGGAAAGCATCATTGTGGTTCCACATAGTCAGTTCTTGACTTTACTAGCGCACATGATCTATGGGGTCAGTCTTTCCATCGTATAACTTGAACCATGGGGATATGAAATTCTTTGGAGTCTCCACCTCCTCCTCAAATGACCTTGAAAGGGGTATTTCATCTCTATGATGAGTTCCCTCATTATTAGCTCTTTTGTGGATCTAGCCCCATGATGAGTTGGGTGTTAATCCACTTCTCTTTGGACCAGGATTCATATATCTTGATTATGGTGTAATTCATCTCGGTCCGTCTTGTCAGACGAATCCCTTGCTCTGAACAATCTTGATCATAGCCAGTATTCCTTCATCCGGTGCGACTTTTGCTCGCATGAGGACTAGGCGTACAACCATGGCTTTTGTTGTTTCCCCCATGGAGTTCTTTTTCAATCTTATTCGGACGTCACTAGAGACATGTGTCATCTTCCATTTGGAGGCATGTTGACTCTTCTTATTGGTGGATTCGTTCCTCATAAGCGTCGACTAGCTAAAGCTTTGTGCTAATTTAGGTTGCTCGTCGCTCTACTCGAAAAGTTATTCCTATTAGTAAAATCCTTGATTTTTGTTCTGACTCTGAGTAAGGATTACTTAGCTCATAAGGCACCAGCAATGGGTGCACAATGTGGGTGAGACATTATTTTCAGTCTTTGGTTTCAAGTTGATTTTGGAAAAGAGAAACGTTCCCACAGACGACACCAATTGTGAGAAAGAAATAACAATCAATAATTATAAAATCAAAGAAATTTAGAGAGGAATTAAATGTCACAACACACAGAATTTATGTGCATCGGTAACTGCCTTTATCCATAGAGGGTTTCTCAATTTTTATTAATTCTGTCAGAGGTTCAAAATTACATGCCTTGTTGCCCCAGGGTAAGGGTTTTATTTATAGTAATAAGAGTTATTGAGTTGTGCACGAACTCTTCTAGCTCCTTCTTAGCTCGTTGGTTGATTCTTGTTGATGTCCTCCAAGAATGTAGGTAACGAGGACGAGTCTTCATAATATCCACGTGATGCATCTTCATAATTATCCACATGATGTTAAATATGACTTGGGCAGCATATTGAGCCTGTTTGGGCTGCCAAACATTGGGCCGTTATATTTTTGCACCCACATGTACCTAAATCCTTCCCATTTCGTAACTTAGCTCCTGAACCGTCGATCTATTTGGTTTCGTATCCATCAGTTTGACTTTGATGTCGTTTCTTCTGGAGCAACTACATCTTTTGCCTATTTTATGAAAAATAAACCAGAGACTCCATCTTCTATATTTTCATCCCCTTTTGATGACAATCGATTTATATCCGCGGGAGCCCACGAATATCGCATAAGTGGTGGAAAAATGTCTTCCCTCGATGATCCCCTCACGCACTGAGAGTTTTTCTCTCCTTTTCGAGTAAGTTCATGTCAGAGGAATCCCCATATGGTCACACTTATGCCTGGCTAAATCTAATTGGTTGCGCATGCGCACACACACACACATGCACACGCACACACACATATTCTATTTGTTCACATAAACCTTTATAAGAAAAATAAAAAAATACATCAGCTCCATCATGTACAAAATACCTCCTTCCTCTCGCAAAGAGAAATAAGTGGTCAAAATGTCTTTCCATAGATACAATAAGTAAAACATCACAATTATACATTTACAACCGGTCGAGGCATCACATGCATAAAATCTGGTGAGCTGCCTCACTCTAGTCAGTCCACAAATCAACCCAATAAAATCAATTCTATAGACCTTGCTCCGATGAATAGTGGTTGTCGCTGATGAAACATTCACTCCGTTCAGGTAAAAATTAAAATACAAACCCCAAATTACAATGAGGGGAGAAATATGACAAACATATAAGATTGGACACAAATAAATCGACTCACCATTTATTTGGGAGACCCAATTCACATTCAAATGGGTAAAACATTGACCCACCATGAGAAAAATAATCAATTCACTATACATTTCGGGGTACAAAAAAAGATGAAACAGAGCGCTTTATTCCTCATCTTGTCCTTGAGATACCATATTTATGAAAAAAAATTCTAAACTAAAAGCTGACCCATCTCAGATATTAAACTAGGGGAGTTCGCCTCATGAGATTCTTCTTGAAA
The DNA here is from genome assembly GCA_949130495.1 of Sambucus nigra. NCBI lineage: Eukaryota > Viridiplantae > Streptophyta > Magnoliopsida > Dipsacales > Adoxaceae > Sambucus > Sambucus nigra. Next base: position 105,692,441 of record OX422213.1, on the reverse strand, counting down.
CATTTGATGTTCGACTTATGATGTTCTTAAAATCGGAGATTTTTCCTTATGAGTTTCTTCTTGAAACTGAGTCACGATGGATTCACAAACTGGTTTACATCAGACCGACTGACCTTTTGACTGATTTGGTCCTGAGATAAAAGTGAATAACTAGACACAACTTCTTATATCAGCACTAGTATTACTTTTTCCTCGGGTCCGTTTGAAAGCAACATTTGTCGTGGCAGATAAGGAATCTTTCTCATTTTTCAGCTTTTAATTGCGTTTGATAATATTTATTTGCCCTGAAAAATAATTACCACTTACACTAAGGTACTAACACCTAAAGCACAAAGAATTGATTTGCCATGGAATTCAATTCTTTGGGGGTCCCTAAAGAATTGAATTCAGACCCCCAAAGAATTGAATTCCAAGAAACTAATGACTTGAAAATTAATTCCACCCACTTCTATCAAACAGGGCCTAAGAATTTATTAGGATGTTCTCTCTTTTGTTCGTTGACTTAACTTTTAGCACCTATAAAAAGGTGACTTAACTTTTAGCACCTATATGAAGGACTCTCTTCCCGCTCCTTCTTGTTTGGTTCTGCCTACTATCTCCAATGAGGGATCGGGTTCGGGGAGTGGAGATTCTATGGCTCGCTGCTGGGGGAAGTGCATTCGCTATAGGGATTTAGTGTTTAGAGAGAGATATAGAGAGGGAGAAAGATTTTGGAATTCGGTTCAAGTTAAATCATGTTGCTTTGTATTTTCTTCCTTCTTCTTATACATGAAAAGAATGTAATTGTGCAATGACAATATATATACGAACAGGATTTTTTTATTATTCATTCTTGTTTTACATATTTGTGTACTTTTTAATTTACTATTGAGATTGTAAAAATGATAGGATATTTTATTTGGAAAAGAATTTAAATAATTCGAGGGAAAGATTTATGACGAAAAATTATGGGTAAAAATGGATAAGTTTAGGGGAAATAATACGTGCGTCTTAAAAAAAGGATTTATTTTTTGAGTTTTTGATTTTGACAAAAAAGGAAAGATTAAATTTTCTAAAATAAGGGGGTTGTCGATTGGCATACCCCTTGTCCCTACTATGGGCATATGGGTTCAGTAAAATCACCCTAAGGCTTTTATTACAATTTCTTTCAGCCCAAAGTACTTGGCATGGTTAGTTTTATTTCAGTCTCTTCAGGTTAGTGGTACAACATTACTTGTACTTTTCTCATTAAGAGGTTTTTTATGACTTAATTTTTTTTTGAATAAACATGATTTTTTCACAATTTTTATTTGTAAATATATATTAGATGATGTTTAGTGATCAAATGTATATGTTCTCTCTTGATTATGAGTCATGGTGTAAAAGTGTGTTGTTTAATTGATACGTATATAATTTATATGCTTCCTCCACCATATATACACGTGATTCATTTATCATGACATTTGAAATGAATGCACTAAAAACCTTAAACCACCTGGCACACTTGAATTATGAAAACTCAGAATATGTTGTCAATAACCAACTGAGTAAGCTTGTAAGATAAATTGGATATATATTATCTTGCGACGGTATTTTATCTTTGATTCAAACATCCCAAACACATAAGAACGCGTGTGTACTTGATTTTTTTTCACTATAATAAAGTATTTATTTTGATAAATATACCACTCTCATATCGTACTATCCAAATTGACAGGATAATTCCATGAGTTATGTTGATGATCCAAGAATCTTTATAAAAGAATTAAATATGGTATATATATTTATTTTATTTTAAATGAGATGGAGTTAGCACAATGAAGCTTCACCTGAGTGTTTTATGACATTTGCAAACATTATTCTATGTTTGTACATCGTATTCGTATATTATTATTTTTTTACGAAATATCTGTGTATGTTTTACAACTCATGATTCACCTTGAGATTATAATCACCCTCAGATTTGATACGGTATCTGCTCAAATGATACTAAGTTTTTCTAAGAGATACACCTACTAGAATGGTTGTTATGATTCATTGAGTAAATATTCCCTGACTCGAGCTTATTTTATTATATTTAATTCCATTAAATAAAATAAATTAAAGCCAAGCATGATGAAAATTTAAGTTGGATATTTCCTGATTTTTACTAACCATTTGCAATATTCTATTATTGTGTTAGAAAAGCAATATTATTTTGCAGATGCCTCTTAATGAGTTAGATATTGAGCTTCCCATTCCCACTTTATCATTGACGTATCTTTAAAGATATTAAGATAACACTATAAAATAAATACTATAATGATGGAAACTTATGACAAGACAAGGCATGGAAAGGTATTTGTGGATATGATTTATTTAACATATCTCATGCTAAATGAAATAAAAGGGGAAAACCGGGTACCATGATATTTCTTGACTAGTACTAAATCTTCTTTAGTTTCTTTTGCAATATTTTCAAATTAATCAACTAGTTGTCCCTCAGAAATTTTCTACATAAATCATATCCATCCTTTAGATATGGCATCGTAGTACAAAATCTCTAACATACATTATACTAAGTCTCCCTCATCGGTTCATCATATGATGAAAACCTTACCAATATTGTGGTAAATCTCCCTCAACGGTGCATAATATGATAAAAACTTTACCAATATGGAGGTGAGTCCCCCTCAACTATGCATGATCGTACCTTTTTAATTTCTAATGCGAAAAGTGTTTTAAGGATGACAAAAACAAATTCTATTTTTGTGAAAAACCTTTTTCCAATTTTTTAATTAAGACCTAGTTGTGAACAAATTCTAACTTAACCAAATTTTATCTTGATTAATCCTAAACATCAATCTAGTGATTAAATTAAGTAAAATAAAGTAAAGAATACTCACAACTCCGAATGTACGAGAAAAACCACAAACGCGAAAAACTTTGGACGACCCAAGCCAGACAATCACTATGAATATGGTTTTACAAAGGTACAGATGGTAGTCTTACTCAACGACTCGATACACCCACGAGACTTGACTCTCCTCTGATCTTCAACCACTCCTCTCACAGTGCCCACGCAAAAAGTAACCTTCTTTCACGATGCCTGTCCACAACACACGTGTCCACGTATGTCTCGGTAACCACTAATATGGCTTGTAATGTCTACGATGTTGAAATCGGACTCTACCAAATCTTCACTGCAAAACCGACAATTGTTCTTCAATTCAACCTTCTTCTTAGTGAAAACAAGTTCACATAACATATTCCAATGATACTCAGATCCTTTGAAACTCAAAGGATGTTTTCAACTTGAAAAACCTTTGTCAACTTGTGTACAGAAACTCTCTAGTTCGTATACTATTTTTCCTGAATGCACACTCTACGAAATATGAAGGAAACATGCCTATATATATTTTCTTAAGGCAGTGGTTCATTCGAATCACCAGGCTTGTCACACGAATGAGATGACCCGTCGTTCGAACGGCGTGCATCTCACTTAAATGACATAGTCTGTCGTTTGAACGACACATAAGATTATAGTTCTAATTTAAACCAACTCTAATTTGTCCTTCTCAAATTAAAACGAATTCTACATAGTTTCAAACAGTTAAAACCTTTAAGAAAACATTAATTTAATAAAAATAACATCCTTCTCTTTATGAAAATTAATTTCGAGTCCCGTTAATATTATGCATTCATACCTGAGTGATCTCAGAATGCAATTAAACTTTGAAGACGAATAAACTTGCACTAATTAAACTTCGGGATAATTAATTCCTTGAATCTTTGTCATAACGTCTTCAATTAAACTTCAACACGTCATAGTCTGTGTGGAATCGTGACAAATAAAAATTGACCTATGATTCAAACGTGTTTTATTCCAGGAATAAGTCAAAACTACATTAAGACTCAATTGGAAATTTTGTCCCTACAAATCTCTCCCTTTGACTATTCTGGGACAAAACCAACAAGGAAATGCCTAAGCCAGGTCGTCAAGCCGTATGACGCCTAAATCCTATCCCATAAACCCAAAACAAAAATTACAGGATAAGACTAGTACAATATCTTTAAGCATACCTACATACATGAGACAAACAAATATCCAGTGAAGTATGGAGGAACAAATGATAAAAACTAATATGTAAAATCAAATCCAAATCATTTGTTAAGTGAGTAAATCATGATACCAAGTTAAGTGAGTAAAGCATGATATCGATTTGTATATAATTATGAAACTCACTAAAACTCTCCCTACATCACAGAGATCTCTCCCTCTTTTTGTCTCGAATAGACAATCCGGTGAAAAGACAAATTAACTAGCATGAGATATACCAATATATAGCGTATCTAGGTAAATATAGATAACCAACTAATTATGATGAATAATATCAAATTCGTAGCTAGTAAACAATATGAATCAATAATCTAAGTAGGTGTGACTAAACGACCCTATGCAATAAAAGATGTGATCATGTGTGTTGATACCAAAAATTATCCTGCTACGTGGACCAATCATGTAGGAACACGTGTCATCCATATAGGAAATAATCCTAGTCAGAAAGGGCGAATTACAGACTAACTGAAGGAATGCCAACCTACACCAGGAAGACCGACCAACAAAGACAGCAAATCGTCAATAGTTGTATACATTATTAACATTGTACATATGTAAATGCCTATGTTCTCAAGGCATTCCATCATTTAATATTCTAACTCTTGTACGCCCTCAAAGGGCTATATATACATTATAAACCCTACACCTAAGGGGCATGAGAAAAATGAGAGAAGAGGCAATTGAATAAACCCAAGGCAATACACAATAGTGGACGTAGGCTTTTCTTTTAGCCGAACCATTTAAAAATTTCTTTATTTCTTTTACTCAGTATTATCTGTGATCAATCAATTAGGTGAGTCTAGTTTTTTACATCAACAAATTGATGTCATCTGTGGGAATGTATTTCTAATCGTTCTCATTCATTCAAACACCTAAATAGCTGATATTCCTGAATTAAGTCTCAGGAACGATGGCATTCCGCCTGTCCCTTCTGCCCCACCAACAACGAATGAATTAACTAGAATTCTGGATAGTCTTACAAGAGGCTATGCAAGACACTATCCGGAAACTCGCCCAAACTCTTCAAGCAGGAGCACCTACTCTGTCTGCCCATGTAAATACGCCACCACCACCACCAAGAGGTGGCAGGAGAAGTCAGTCAAGAACTACAGGGGACATATCTAATCGTCCAGGATCAAATTCACTATCCAGGACGTCCGAATCTTTCAATACACAGTCCTACTCTCCAGTAAGGCTAAGTGCCTTAGAAAGGCTAAGTCGTGCTTCACCTTTTAATCGTTTGGGACCCAGGAGGAACAAAAATGCTCTTAGGGTAATGTTAGGAAATACTCGATGACCATCTCATTAAAGGGAAGGCTTTGCCAAGTTTAAATTAGATGCTAAACGTACTGCTTGGGCCAAGTAATAATTCCAAGAGGAGAGTTCAGTGAACAACAGAACAGCAACGCATAGGTTTGATGTTGGTAATAACACTTGGAAAGGTTTTATCCAAAGATTGGAGGACAGTCTAGGAGAAATGGCTAAGGTCAAAAACCCACTAGAAAGAAGCTTTGTAAAAGGATCTCCCTTTATTTAAGAAATTGTGGATTTCCCCACTCTAGAAAAGTTCAAAGCTCCAGTAGTTGCACCCAAATACGATGGGAAAATTGATCCAGTCCTCCATATATAATAATACCAAGAAGCAACTGATATTTATACAGTTCCCAATTAAATGAGGTGTAAAGAATTCTCTGGAACAATTACTAGGTCTGCCCAAATCTGATACATTAGCCTTCTTCGGGGATAGATTTCCACCTTCCACCAGTTAGTCAAGCTATTTGTTGGAAAAACATTTTAGGGGGCTAAGCCTATAAAAAGGGTTACACATTTGCTTAGTGTAGGATAGAAGGAAGAAGAGAGCACCAGGGACTACATCACTCATTTCAACAATGAGATAACAGGAGGTTGTGGATTATGAGGATAAAACTACTATAACAACCCTTGTGAGTGGATTGATCCCTGAGAAGATCTATTATACACTTGCTAAAGATACCCCAAAGACTATGGAAGAATTCATGGCTAAAACAGCCAAAATCATGAATACCGAGGAAGCAATGGCAGCCAAGAGGAGCTCAGGAGTAAAAGTTGAGGGTAAAAATGACAAGAAGGATCAGAAAGATTCTAAGGAGCACAAGGCGTCAAAATAGAAAGGAGTTATTAAAAAGCTCAAGAAGTATCATAACTACACTCTGTTAACCATAGGCATTCATAATGTCTTGGAGGAGATCAAACATAACAAAGATGTGTGTTGGCCTGAAAAGTGGAGGAGTTCCCCAACGAAGAGGAACAAAACTAAGTACTGTGAGTTCCATAGAGACCACGGTCACATGACAGATCATTGCATTACCTTTTAAAATGAGATTGTAACTCTCATCAGAAGAGGAAAATTGCATCATTTTGTTAATCGGCAGAATAATGAGGGAGCTTGACATAGATTAAAAACCCCATGCAGACCTAGAGAAGAGAAGAAGAGGACTCATAAAGATGACCAGGATGATGATCCTGACTTGCCCAAAAATCCCCGTTAACTGGAACGCGAGGTATTCACACTCAATTTTGGTTATTTTGATTGCCAAATCATTACAAGTGGAGAGGAAGGAGGAGATCATACACCAGAGCGAAAAGCTTACTCGTACATACAGAGGATTAATCTTGCCGAGGAAAACAAACCAAGGAATGTTAATAAAGATAAGCTAGTAATAGGCTCTAAAAATGATTTATCAGGAATAATGTACCCCCATGATATCATTGTGTTTAGAGTGTCAGTGATAATGGCAGATCGACAGATATCAAGTTATATCCTTATTTCAGCAGCTTGAATTTTAAGCTCAGCTAGTTAGATCCCTATCATCGACCACTAATAGGTTTTTAGGTGAGAAAGTCTTCCCTTTGGGGACCATTAAGGCAGAAGTAATGATTGGCACATGGATAGCTATCTGAACAGAGAAAATTCATTTCTTTGTAATGGCTAAAAACGTCCATTTAGACTATAATATAATTATGGGAATAATTAGACTAAAAAAGTTTGAGGCAGTGCCCTCTACTATTCATCAATGCTTGAAATTTCCAACCAATTTTGGTGTAGGAGTTGTGAAGGGTAATCAAAAAGTAGCTTGGTAATGCTATTACTCATCTGTCAAGCAGGAAGAGATGGAATAAACAAAGAGGAAAACCACCAGGTACCAAGTGGATACCTCTGAACCTGATAAAGAATATGAGGTTAAAACCTTAGATCCAAGGGAGGAGATAGAGCTGATATAGGGTTAAATTATAGAGGCAACATAAAGAATTGTGTTAGATGATGACAAACCATAACGCACTACTCAAGTGGGAACAACGCTGGATCTTGTTCTTAAATAGGAACAAGTGAGCTTCCCTAGACAGAGAAAACATGGGTTTGATTGGAGTCACAAAGATATGCCAAGAATCGATCCCAACTTCCTTCGTCATTAGCTTAGTTAATAAAGAAATCAAGCCATTCAAGCAAAGGCGAAGAGTGTTCAGCCCCGAGGAGGACCAAGCCATACATGAGGAAGTTAAAAATCTTCAGAAAGCAGCCTTCATTGACGAGATAAAATATATAGATTGGTTGGCCAATGTAGTGATAGTCAAGAAGAAAAATAACAAGTGGAGGATGTGCGTAGACTTCACAGGACATGAGTTGCTCAATTTTATGGATGTTTATTGTAGTTATAGTTAGATCAAAATGAAGCTTGAAGATAAAGAGAGCACTTCTTTCATTACTCCACGAGGAACTTACTGTTATAATGTTATGCCTTTTGGTTTTAAAATTGCAGGCTCTACGTATCAAAGGCTGGTGAACAAGGTCTTTGAGGAGCAAATAGGCAAAAACATGGAAGTATACGTGGAAGATATGCTTACAAAGAGCAAAAAAGCATCTGACCATATTACCGACCTCATCTAGACTTTTCATTAACTTAAAAAGCACCAAATGAGATTAAACCCGACCAAATGCGTCTTTGGAGTACATGAAGGAATGTTCCTCGAGTATATAGTAAATTAGAGAGGAATTAAAGAAAACCCAAACAAGATTAATGCATTACTTGAGATGAAGTCCCCAACTAGCAAAAAGGATGTGCAAAGGCTAATCGAGCGATTAGCAGCTCTGAACAGGTTTGTGTCCCGAGCTACAGATAGGTGCCTGCCATTTTTCAAAATACTCAGAAAAAGTTTTGAATGCAATGAAGAATGTGAGAAAGCTTTTCTGGAGTTGAAAAAGTATTTAGGGTCACCTTCACTACTTTTTCGACCAATTATGGGGGAAAATTATACATGTACTTAGTCGTTTCTGAATCATCCGTTAGCTATGCTTTGATCAGAGAGGAGAATGGAGTTCAAAAGCCCGTTACTACATCAGTGAAGCTTTTTGATGAGAAAAAATCAAGTGCCCTCGCCTAGAAAAATTGGCACTGACATTAATTGCAGCATCTAGATGCATGAAGCTCTATATTTGAAGCCCATACGATAGTAGTATACACTGATATACAACTAAGGCATGCTTTACACAAGCCAGAGAAGTCTGGAAGATTAATGTATTGGGTAGTGGAATTGGGGGAGTATGATATTATCTATGAACCAAGGTCTTATCTAAAAGGCCAACTAGTAACAGATTTTAGAGCTGAATTCACTTATCCCGAGGTTCTCGAGCTACAAAATTAGCAGGCTAAGCAAGGATCTGGAGAAAATAAAGTGAAAGAAGTTATTGATAGTCAAGCTCCCTAAGAACTTTTACCATAGGAAGCCGCTACCGACCTACCATATTGCTCTTTATGAATATAGGAGATGTCAAATAAGTGTGAGGAATCAAAGAAAAAAACATTCCACTATGGGATTTTGATAGATCAATGATTTGACGACGATCTCCCAATAGGGATCCTGTATGTTGATTGGTCATCTTGTGCAATAGGTAGTGAAGTAGGTATCATACTTAACACTCCTGATAATATTGATATTGAATATGCCCTATGATTTTAATTTCAAGTCTCAAATAACGAAGCAGAATATGAATCTCTCATGTGGGCTTAAGTTTTGCCCAATCACTGAATGTCGAGCAAGTTATGGCGCATAGTGATTCCCAGTTGTTAGTTAATCAAATATTGATCTTGTATGGAGCTAAAGGTGAATTGACAACTAGAAACCTGTCCAAAGCAATGGAAGTAATAGAAAAATTACTAGCTCTTTGGATGAAGAGAATTCTAAGAGTGGAAAATGCCTGTGTAGGTGATTTTTCTCGACTAGCTTCAGCTACCAGAGTTGAACTCCGATGAACTATTCTTATTGAGATTTTGGCTAATAGGGGTATATATAATGATTTGATGATCAATTTTATCACTTTAGACATGGGTCCATCTTGGATGGATCCCATCAGAGCATATATTACAGAAGGAACCTTGCCAGTAGCAATAGTTAAAGACAAAAAGTTAAAGTATAAAGCTGCTAGATATGTGCTAGATGAAGGAGTTTTGTACAGGAGAGAATTGATAGTCAATTTTCAGTGTTGTGTTCATCCAATAGAGGTTCCAGGCCGAATTTAAGAAGTGCATGAAGGATCTTTTGGAGCTCACGTAGTAGGAAGAACACTTCTGGAGTAAATAAGTGCGCAAGGATACTACTGGCCAACGATACGAGAGGATTGTTCAGCTTTTGCTAAAAAGTTTGACATGTGACAAAGGCATTCAAGTATTCACAAGTCTCCATAGTCTAATCTCACCCCAATAACTTCATCATGGACATTGTCATGTGGGGAATAGAATTGGTCGAGCCATTGCTGACCACCCAAGGAAGAATCAAGTACCTGGTTATTGCAGTGGATTACTTTACAAAGAGGGTTGAGGAAGATACATTGATAGACATGTCATATGAAAAGGTCTACCAATTCATTTATAAGAACATCATTTGCGTATATGGGCTACCTTATGCCTTCATCATCGACCATGGAACGCAGTTTGACAATGAAGAATTCGCATCTTATTGTGCTCAGTCCAACATATAAAAATTATACTATGCTCCAAGTCACACTCAGATTAATGGGAAAATTGAAGTTACAAATAGAACTATGCTAAATGGGTTGAAAAAAAGGCTTGATGATGCAAAAGGGAACTCGATCAATGAGCTACACTCTATTTTGTGGGCATACCGAACAACTTCAAGGACTGCAACTGAAGAATCCCCATATATGTTAGCATTTGGGACTGAAGCGGTTATACCTGCTGAGTTGGATCTTCCATCCCATAGAGTTTTAATTTTAACTCTCTTGTGAGTGATCTAATGCGAAGGTTGGATTGGGATATGCTTAAAGAAGTGAGAGAAGATGCTGCTCTGAGAAATGCAGCTTACCAGCAACAAATAGCTCAGTTTTATAATAAAAGGATGAAGCTGACCAACTTAAAGGAAGAAGATTATGTGCTGAAGAAGGTGCTCCAGAAAAATAATAAACTTGAGGCAAATTGGCATATGCCCTATCGTATTTCAGCAGTCATCCGACCTGAAACTTATCGAATTAAGACTTTGGAGGGGGAAGAATTCAAGAATCCGTGGCACACTAAACGTCTTAGAAAATATTACCAGTGATGTAATCAATTATTCTCAGTTAAATATCAATTTTTAATATCAGTAAAATGATCTTTCCCCCAATTTGTATTTTTCCAAAAATTTTGGGATTACTAGTTCTATGCACTACCTACCTATATAATTGATGTTGAATAAGCTTAAAAGTTGCCAGAAAAACTTTAAAAGGTTGATAGGCATAAGCCATAAGTTTCTAGGCACAAGCAAAACTTGATCGGCAACATGCCAAACAGGTTATTACGACCTCAAATGGTCAATAAGTATAAGGATGAAACAAAGAACTTTATCCTACTGGGCTAAGTGTAGGAAGAACATTGCAAAGATTCCTCAAAAGGAATGTAAGCACATATGCCACATACGCCTAGTCACACCACTGGTAACTAATACAGAAAACCTAAAAATTTAGGTGTGTTAGTGAAACCTTTGGAGACACATGGTAAACTAGCTCCAAATTCAGGTTCTAATCTAAGTATGCTAGTAGAACCCATGTATTCATTGATAATTGATAATAAATTTATATTTTAATCTAAGTGTGTCAACATAACTAATGAAAAAGAAGATATCATTCACATTAAGAAAACACCCACACTCAGAGAATCAACAAGATAAGTTAATCAAATGCTTTTTCATTCATTTGAATAATGATTACCTAATTGTGTTAACAAAAGAAATACAGGACATTATTCTAAATGGCGTTTCTCCTCAGCTTTGGAAACTGGATCCATGCCAACTGGAGGGTCATCTAAAGTATAAGGAGAATTAATGAAATTAAAGTCTTAAAGCATTCTCCTATTACTGCTGCTTGGCCGATCTATCAGATGAAGAGGTCGAATGATTTTCAGTTCATCGTGCAGCCCATAGTTTCCCTGATACTTAGAAATCAGGGCCTAGGGAATTATGTTAGAAGGAATCCAGTTAACATCCAGTATAAAGGGAGGATCTTCAAGGTCTAACAACCCAGGATCATACAATTTCTAAAAAGGACTATTTTGTTCTACCTTAAACATTGTTAGATAATTAGTCCAACCCTATTTGTAGCCTTCATTCTGGGCCTATTTAAACCTAACATCAAAATTCCCCAAATCTTCATTATAACCTTCCATCCAGATCTCTCTAGGTTGACTGTGAAACTGGAAGGTCAGCCTCTCAACTTGGTGATGTAATTTCTTCAACACTCCATCCTTAGCTTGCAACTAAGAAAACTGAGTGGCAAGTTGCTCAAAGCAAGTTTGAAGCTTTTGGGACATCTTAGTAAGTGCTTAGTTTTTGGCCTTCAGGTGGGCATCTTGGTTAGCATGAGAGTGTTGAGCCCTAGACTCATTCGTGGTACCTCGGCCTGGTCTAATTCTTTCTTCGGAAGAAGATACCAACTTGGTCCTTTCAGTGCCTCCAAGTCTTTCATTAACCTGACATTTTCAGCCTCCAATAAAGAATGACCTTTGTCGGTAGTAGCAATAGTAGTAGAAGAAGAATTCAAAGCATTTAGCTCATCTCTTAAATTATTGTTCTCCTCCTCCAACAGCTGGGCAATGGCTTTGGCTTCCTTTACTTCACGGTTGAGCAAAATTTCCTATCTTCGAAAGTGAGAAGTAAATTTTTCTAACTTATGTTCAAAGCCCCAACCTTCACTCAAGACCTTGTACTTATTCTCATAGTCAGCATGCAAAAGAGCTTTGGCCTCCTTATGGTCCTCCTACAGCTCTTCAATCATTTTATAGTAGGCAATAATACTTGGTCCCCCATATTGAATTCATGAAAGGACCATTTCGCATCGGCATAGCTTTTCTGTCTGACCTGGACTACCCGAATATGACTACGTAGCATCGTAATTCTGGAAGACATGTCATGTATCACCTCATGTCTAAGTAGCTTGTTATCCCCCACCTCTAACCAACACGTAGGAGAACGACAAGGCCTACATATCATGCCTATAATGGGACCATACGGATGGTGAACTGATAGGAGTTATTATACGCAAACTCCACAAGTGGAATGTACTGCTCTCAACCTCCCATAAAAATCTAGGATACACATATGCAACATATCCTCTAACATCTGGTTAGTACGTCTAGTCTGCCCAACTGTTTGTGGTGATAGGCCGTACTCAATCGCACCTCAGTACCCATGGCCTCGTGAAAACTCTCCAAAAAATTTGGGATATAAAAAATCTTGTCCCAATCGAACACAATATTAAGCGGTACCCCATGTAACCTCACTATCTCGGCTATAAAAATCAGGGTGTGCTGTCCCGTAGAGTAATCAGTCCAAACTGGCAAAAAGTGAGCTACCTTAGTCAGCCGATCCATAATCACCCATATGGAATCGTGACCCCTTTGAGAAGTAGGTAACCCCGTGATGGAATCTATGGAAATGTTCTCTCATTCCCACATCGGGATTTCTAATGGCTAAAAAAATCCAGGAGGCTTCTAATTATCCACTTTCACTAACTGATAAGTGGAACACTTAGAGACAAACTCAATAATGTCTCTTTTCATCCTGTTCCACTAGTCAACAATCACCTCCTGTCTACTCATTGGTCTCTAGGTGACATGAGTTACCTGAAACAAACATGATCCCCTTTGCTTACTAAAAATAAATCTCTATTGGAGATGGGGTTCAAGGATCTCATCCTGATGCATAACAATTTTAGGAGGCGTACTGGCCCATCTGTCTCGTCGACTTAATATGGAATTTCGGGTTGATCTTCTTGAATCAACCTATTCTCATCTGAGTGGTGCGCCTAGAGATAGATTCACTATGTCCCTCTTAACACCAATTTCCACTTATAACATATCACATTAAGTGATGCTTTATTCTCCCCTTCTTTTCTTGGAGTATACCAAAAGTCTCGACCCGTGCACTTTTCGTCATAATGCGCACTTCTGGACCCCTTATTATCAATTAGGCAACAACAGTATTACTTATGCGCAATCCACTCTCAATAATCGACTGAGTAAGACTCCACTCTATTTTCCACAACAGTTGGATTTTCCTCTTCTCAAGAGATATCCCTTTTTAAATGGCTTCTCATAGTCTTTCAACCCATCCTCGGTGTGTTACTCTCATAGTATATATAAACATGGATTATCGTATTTCCCCAATCGACGTTCAATCCATTATACCATTCTAACTTTGTTTATAACCGCCTCACATGCATATATTCCACACATTCCTCCTCACTTCCTTCTAACTCGAATGATATGAAATTAAACTAACCAGGGCACCCATACACCCTCCAATCCATGCATCGATGTACAAATGCTGACCGACTCCACTAGCCTCAAGTCATACACTCAGGGGATTTTCTCCACTCATAAAATGAGGAACAACTAGAGTTATAGCTATTACCCTATCGCCCATCAGATCTCTCAACTCCCGAAATTCGCTGGGTTTCATTCTTGGTATGTATCACAAGTGAAATCCAACCAAGGAACCCCCCCCCCCCCCCCCGATACACTACTACCTAACACTATCGGTCATCGAGATGTGTAGACTCAAGGTACATAACCTATACACTCAAAATACTGACCCCCAGACATATAAATACAAATCTCAACTCCCACGTCTCTAAAGGAGTGATATAAAAATTCACTCTACCTATCACCAAGTCCTGAGTGCTAAATATATAAACGAGCTAAGCCTCTATGCTCGATAATAAACCCAAATACTCTGAATCATAACAGTAAAGACCCTACACACCAAGATCAAATATCTTGAGATGAATACACTCTTCGAAGTCTCTTTCATTATTTCATATCACATAAATCCGAGCTTAAGTCTCTATGTATCGCCAAATCAACACATCATGTCCTGGAACAACAACCATGATAGCCTTTCAATAACACCCCACTATCATACTAACCATCAATAACCACATCCAGGATGATATCGTACTTATATAACACATCACTAAAACGAGTAATCTCAATAAAAATAGTCTTACTATCTACACCCTCTCCCCTATGGATGAGACCAAAAATTAATCCCGTTAAACCACAGAAAGTACAAATACCCACAATGGTATCGATATAACCACTGAACTCATCTCACACGTGAATCTATCGCTAATCAAAATACCGTGACTCGCTCGTGTCACATAAAGCATAATTCATTCTTCCTAGGATAACCCATATATCCTACTTTGCCAATCACCCTGGCCACTCAAATAGTTCCCCGAATATAATACGCTTGTCCAAACTGAACCAAAATTATCTTAATCATTGCCCCTGATAGGCACCAGACTCTTGTCCCTTACCTACTTCAGGAAAAATTCAATGCATGTTCTTTTACTCTCCACAGATAGTACCTCTTCATATAATTCCCTATTCTAGGCCATAACGACCATATATTAGGGTTCTCCTTCTCTCAGGCCCTGGTAGCTTTAACTTCGATGGACACCCTCATTGTTCCCTTAGTTTCACTAGACCAAAGGAACACACTGCTAGCTTTAATAGTCCTGAATAAATTCACTATCATTTGGTAAGAATTCGACTATCTGAATCATTTAAATGGGTCCCCTGATGGATCTCCCCCCGTGGTGTTTCACTAACACCATTACGTCCAGTCTTATTCCTTGGTTAGATCCTTTAACTCTTTTCTCCTTTCACACAAAAGCATTCGATATCTTCATTTTCAAAACAAGACATTGTCGCCATTAGTATTGAGCGTCCACACAGAAATTCCCTTAAGTGTTGGCGACTCCTCTTGTGAGTCCATCACCCAGTCAAGGATCTTTTCTTTATTGTACCTACCTCTTAGTGTACAAAGTTCAAGATGTCATTCACATCACCTTCTAAATAACAGATGAAGGAACTTGCGATAAGAACGTACTTAAGATATTTACATTGGCATAATATTTTACCTTTCAAACATGGTGATTGACTTTCACCATTACAACACTGCTCCTGCGAGCCAAGAAAAATCTTACCCCAATTTTCACTTCAGGTATTCAACACTCTGTTATATTCCAAAGTCCCTGGATATTCTGCATCCATTAGATAATACACAAAATCTCGGCATTTCTAACATTTCTACGGATGGTCTAATTCAAAGGCGTCAAACGCACTCCCATTCTAGCTATGATGGTGAGTCTGAAATGACATAAACGTCATTGATGATGGTTCTTGGGAAAACTATACCTCCCGAACGTCTTCTTTATTATCCTCATCCTAAACAACAATGATGGTGGGTTCTATCTCAATCACCATTTCAAAAATCTTCTAAGTCTTCGGCCGAGTCCTCCTCTTGCTGTCTTGCTAACGACTCTCGCATGAGAATGTAAGTCGCAATATGAAGAGGAATATAACAATTCATATGATAAGGCTCTATATCAAAGAAAGTTACACTGAAATGAAATAAGCCGTACAGATCCTAAAAGACTTTAAAACCTGATGCTCTGATACCACCTGTAACACCCCATTCAATTAAATATCGGGTGACCAGTCCCATACCCAATTAAAATAGAATTTATAGTTGGTTCATTATTGGCATCACTGTTGAAAAACATTAATCACATAATCTCCAATTATGCAGGTGTTGAACTTTTCAAATTTTAATTTAATAAAATTCCATTTTTACCATTACGAACAATTTCATAATAATCCAATCCACAACAATAAATGAATCACAACAGAATTTAAATGCAACTGGAATAATACTTTCCAGCAAAATATCGCAATACATAAATCCCAATAGTAACAATTGTATCATAACGACATGAGTATAAAATCTTGACTCAAATAGAAGGGAAATACTATAATCCTCTTGGGCGACATGCCCTAAATAAAAATCAACTACAGAGTAGGAATCAACAAATATGAAGGCGTATAAACAAAGCTCCAAACTCCATAGTGTCCATAACTCGTTAATATCATAATCCTCTAAGGTTGGCGTACCTAAGGCTGGACACCTGATATAGGAGATACAAGAGAGAGAAAAGAATATGCAAGGAAACGGGTCAGATCCCGATGTAAAATAGTTTTTAAAATAGCAAGTGAATAATTACAATATTTATCACTTATAATATACATGTTAGATTATCGGACTCTCTCTTGAGATTCTCACCTCCCATCTAGAGTGCACAGCTAATGTACCTCTAAGCCATCCTAGTTATAGTTCCCATGTTAGCTACTTTTAATATATATCCATTTAGATTCAACATGGATAAGCCCCTTATTAATTAAATTCAATTAAGTGTTCTCATACTTAATCAATTCTAGATATCATTATCATTCAATTCTACTTTAGTCAGACAGTAGATATCATCATATGTATATGTATATGTGTGTGTATATATATATATATATATATATATATATATATACATATATATATATATAATATATTGCACCCCGAGACACGGCTACGGTGATGCATTAGTCTACTATCATGTCCCAATACATCTCGTCACTGTATAGGGGACTATAGGTTCGGTAAATATCCCTCGAACCACAAATATTAAATAAAAAATAATGGATGCGAACATAGTCCTAAGCCTTTGGGCTACGCACATACCTACGCCCAAATGACTGTTTTATACCATTGTTCTCACTAATGGTAATCGACCTAAGTCCTATTTCTCGAGTGACAAGTCAAAAATCCCATAGATTCATCAGGATATGAATGACCTCAGGTGTAAACCTCCCGTCGATAGCAAGTAAGCTAGGTATGTCATACACATAAATTATCAATCAATAGGCATTATCATTTACCTATATAAAATTAGGTACTCTTTTGACCTATGTATAATACTAGGAGTTTATCCTATCCCCAAGTACCCGTTGTATATATCAATACCACCCATACTTGTTAATTATAATTATTTTCCTTGTCACATTATTACTATGTATTTATCACTCACATAATTTCCTTCTCAATTTAATAAAAATTTTCTAACATTAACTCGAGTCTTTCGTTCCTCGTTAATGTACCAAAATTTATCCAAACTTAATTCATCGAATATTATTATATGGATACCACTTAAATAATATTATCCTCGATATAATATTCCAACATTCATCCAAGTCCCTCACATTTTGTAATTTACAAATTTATTCGAATATTATTTCTACCAAAATTTATATAATTAATTCCCCTTTAATCATTCCCCGATTCAACCCCACACGAAATACATTTTCCTGGGTCTCAAGTATGTCCTACAGTCCTCCCTTAAGTCCCATAATATTCAAATAATCATCAATAAAGATTTCTCACAATTTAGGATTCAATCAAACTTTAAAAGGAAAGCATTTCACATGTCCATGGGGAGTCGATCGATCGATGGTCTTGGGTCGATTGATCGATCAGACAGATATCAACCCAGTTTCTGCATATTACAACCTACAGGTTTAACACTTCTTTCTCATCAAAACCAACATAAATCAATCCAAAACTTCTCCCAATTAATCTCAATTGACATAGTAAGGTATATGATCAAATTCTAACAATCAAACAACCTAAATTCATCAATTAGTTTGGATTAAATCTTATCATTCCCAGAATTCTCATATTTTAAAATTTCTCCCAGAAAATTATATGAACCGAGATTTCTTCCATCAATTAAAACCAAATTTCGTGGATTAAAACCTTTGTACAGAAAGAGATTTATTATATCTAATTCTCATGTCCAGAACTAAACAAAAACTCTATAGTTTATCATTGAAACTTGCAAATTCTTAGTTCCTTAATTATCATATCTAGCATGGATATTTTAAGCATAAAAATAATGCAAGAATTTCACTTGCCTTAGTTAGGTAGGTCTGAATCTTTGGTGATGATGGTGTAGGATTTCTTCCTTGGTTTTTGGCAACTTTTCGATGGTGGTGTTAGTTGCAGAAGGTGGTTAATCCCTTTGGTTTTCCCCAAAAGACTCTCCCCTTTTCTAAGCAACCTCTTCTTCTCCCAAGGAACCTTTCACTCTCTCTCACACTAAGACCTCTCAAATATTTTGTGATGAAATGGAATGAACTTACTTTACTTTAACCCAACACCTGTATAATAAGACAAAACCCAAAATTATTATTCATCTCCTAATTAAAATGACTAAAATGCCCTTCGGAGTGTCCTTTCATCTCCCGCTTGACCCGAGACCCAAATCCAACACCCGAATAGACTTTTCTAACTATTTGGACCCTTTCGAATGCAACGGCGCACTCGAAACGACCATAAGGTTGATATAGAATAATGTTTCTTTTTTATTCATTTAAATTGGTCCCGACACATCCCATACCGTGTCCTGACTTAATTTCCATTAATATCGTATTAGTAGCTTATGGCAATATAAATAACATCATATTCATATATTACTTATATATCACCAAGTAATATTCAGAATCATGCATTACTATAATCTCTAGTAATATTAAATCCAGATTAATCCCAATTAATTCATATTAATCCCCATTAACTTTTAATTTATCGCATAATAAAATTTATTAAAAATTACGGGGTAGTACATGTTTCATACCCATAATCGATATGTTTCAGCACGACATCAACATATAAACTATATGTACAAGGGGACAAATGTAGGATGGGCTCAACGATAAGCCTCCCATTTTATTATTAATTAATCTCGATAAAAGTCCACCATTCCACATATGTTTATGTACTGAAATATTATTGTTTGAATCCTACATATCACACATATTTTTTGTATTATTTATGCATCAACTAGATATTATTCTAATATGGATGGTGCAACATATGTAATGGAACATATGCTATCCAAATTAGGACATATGTCAGCACAGATTTTTGGACACATGTCACCACATGAGTTTAGCATGTGACAACCCACTTAGCTTATTTTGGCTATAAGTAATCCTCACTGCCTTACATTTTAACAAGATCTTTAAAAGAGTATACATGATATATCCATCTATCTACCTTTCTCATGGCACAAACCATGAAATTTAAATAAAAATAAAGAGGTTGTTCTTTTTAACCACCTATTATCTCTTAAAAAATGATCACAATGAGTTTCCAGGTGAATAGTACAAACCCTCGAACTACGATGAATTTGATTCCGACCATGGCGGACACATAGGTGCAACTAAAGTTAGTCAAGCAAAAAACGTACCAAAATTTGGTATATCCCCAGATTAATCTACTCTCTTACCGTAATATAGAGAATACATATAATGAAATAAAAATAAGCAACATATGTAAGTACTTACTCTTTTCAATCATTAATTATTATCTTGTGATTCAAAGACAAAATGAGCTTCTTACGCGTATCGTAGACTGGTAAGTCTTACCTCTTTAAAGTTTCAGAAAGGCAATTCTTTCTCAAACTCGTTAACTTCCTTCACCACTCATTTCTACGAGGATTAAACCTCCTAAGCCCTTGTTCTAACATATGTTCCTCAGTGTATAACTGTGATTCTTCTGTTATGTATTCTTTCACAATTGACTCTCCAATAAACCATGTATTCTTAACATAATATTTGGAGGTTTTCGTCAAGAGCTCAAAAGTATACATCGAATAATACCTGATGGGTTCACACAATAATGCCTCATTGCATAGATGCAAAAGTTTGTGGATGCTGGTGTCAAAGAATGATGAAAGAAAAATAATTCGAAGACAAGTTGCCTAGGCTAATGTTTCATTCATAGCCTTAATGTACTTATTGATTACCACTTTTGCACATAGTAAGGGGAATCACAAAATAATATGAAGAATTTTCTTGTAGAGATCTTTTTTATCATAAAACCAATGCCTAAAAAACAAATGGATTAGTTGAAGGTGATGTGGTAGTCATGAGACTTGAACTATTTTAGATAATTTATTTGATAGTTTATAACCCAGTGCAAATCACCAAAATAATCGGTCAGAGTTTTCAAATTGAACATGTTTAGGATGATCTTTCTCTCACTAATAGTAAAGTGAAAAAACGTGGGAATTGAATTTCATCCTGCTATAGGATCATTTTTTTACCATATTTTTAAAAATTTTATCTCCTTTGAGATCGAGATGCATCTTATCGCTATGTTTCGAATGATATCCAACCAGAAATATTCTCATTAGATGTTCAACAAAAAATTTTCTCTATGTGCATCACATAAATTACATGCCTAACACGGTATTCTTTCTAATAGGGTAACTCAAATAGTATTATAGTATTGACCGTCGGGACTATGCCTTCATTTTACTAGGATCCTCCTTAGATTTTTGCTTTTGGCCTGCAAATTAAGGGAGTTTTCCTATAAACTTATTCCTTTAATTCACAGACTTTGTCTTCTCCTCATTTTGAAAACAAGAAATTCGAGTAGGTAGCGTTACACATTCGTAATCAACATGTAAAAAGTTAGGATCGTCATTCCTAAAAGTGTGATTATTCGATAGAAATCTACGATGACCGGCATAACTTATCTTACCACTATGATGGGAAAAAATGAAATTAGTTTTGTCCCCACATATAGGGCATCCATAATAACTTTGAACATTGGAATGAGATAAGGTGTGACACCCCGCCTAATTAAATACCGGGCGATCACTCCTTTATTATTAAAATCAAGGTGAACAGTTGGTTCATTCTCAGCATCACTTTCGAAAAATAACTTTTCCAATTTAAACACCCTAATTAATTAAGCTAAGTGTCAAAACCATTTTTAAACATTTCTTTCCAAATTTTATTTTAAAAATAAAGATTTAATTTTTTTACAACAATTCAATGTTAAAGAATCACACCACAATAATCCTGGAATGCATATAATCCAAATAATTTAAACATTCAACAATTGAATCCCAACATTTAAAATTTAAAGAGAAACATCCAGACTGTAATAAATCCCAAAGTATCAGTACTAAAATAACTGAACTACAATGTCCAAATAAAATAACAGAATAATGGAAAGGGCGACACATGCCCCACTAAATGGATATACTAGGAGTGGAATCAAATAAATGAAGTCATCTAAGCAAGAGGCCTGCAACTCCCACCTGAGATGCAACGCGTTCCTTCCAAGGGATCCTATGCAAGATGCCCCTATGGCTGTGCACCAGTAATATATACATATATATACAAGAGAGAAAGAAAAAAAATAGAAACGGGTCAGATCCCGATAGTGTATATGATTTAAAATTCGTTTAGCAAGTATTTAAATTGTTTAGAGGCCAATGCAACAACATATTAGTGCGGCACTCTCTTGAGATATTCTCACCTCTCTTCTAATGTGCACGCCTATCGTACCAACCTTCCCAATGGATTTTCTTATTTTATACCTCACTAAATTTCCCAATGGTTGAACTTATCTTACGTTACTCGTAAGATTTAAAATTGAACAATATATTTGTTTAAAGGTAAAATTTCTTTTAATAACAAGGCTTTCATTTTAACTTTATTTATTAATAAAGTTTCCCAATGTCATGTTATACTTTTCAAAATAGGTATTTCCAATTTGAGTCATCATACATGTCTTACTTACCATTTTACAATAGGCAGTTCCGAATTTCAGAATTCCATATATATATATTAAATAGTCGTATAATATATATATATTCTAACAGCACCCCACATAAAAACTATGGTGCGGGCATACCCTACTATCCAATCCCCGTATCACTCGTACTAAGGGAAATACAAATTCGGAATCACTCTCGAACTGTATTAACACATACACAAAAAATATTGAGGCGAAGCATAGATTCCAAGTCTCTAAGAGGATGACACATGCCCGCGTCTCTTAGGATCGTCTGAACTATCAATTCGATAGCCTGTACCAAGGATTTCTATCTTCTAGGGTACGAGTCAATATCCCCCATAAAGGTCCCATCGAGATAAGACTGTCCCAGCGCAGTAACCTCAGGGATAGCAAGTAGCATGGGCATGATTTTCACATGTATATAATATATGCATACACACAGTCATATAAATATACTACTTTTATCATATCAATTTAGGTACATCTCCAATCCCATAATAACGAAATTGATCCTTATTTTCCCATTTTTTGTTATCATGTATAACTGTTCGTCTCTAACTTTAATTCGAGGGATTATTTCAACTTACTACGCAACACTCATAGAATCTATCCTCCCAAGTGTAAAAATTTAGTAGGTATTCATCTATTTTCCATCATAACCATTTTACATAATATCTCCCTTTAATACAAAATTCCATCTTCCCTTAGGTATAAATAATCCAAAAATATAAATTTCACCTTAAATTAAAGATCTCTTAATCATTAATAAATCCTATTCGTCATAATCATCTCCCAAATTATTTTAATAAGGATGTCTAAGGAGTATCTTTCATTCCGAATCAATTTAACAATTTAAAAGGGGAATTCAAGTCTACCAGGAGGGGTCGATCGATCGAGGTCAGGGGCTCGATTGATTGAAGCTCTTGGCTCGATCGATCGATCAAGCAGGTATGACGAATTCTGTAGTTAACCAGTTAAAGGTTCTAACACACAACTTCATCCAAATTCAGATTTTGCATTCCCAATCACCCAAAAACTTGTACTACTAAGTGTATAAGCCCATATCATACATCTCCTATGTAAAGCATGTGAATTTCCATTAATAACCATGGATTAACAAGCCAAAATTCATGTAAATCTCAAGAACCCTATAAATATCTTTAACATGATTCTAATCTGTCTTTCCTAGAATTTTCTTCTCTTAAAACATCATAATTTCGTGGTTTAATCCTCTACATGTGAAGGGGTTTCCAGAATAACATATAAATCAATACTACATGCGAATTCCTATCTCAATTTTGGGTTTTCGTCCATAAAACTCATCCTAATCATTCCTAGACTAACATGAGTGATGCATTAATGAAAATAAGAAAGATAAACACTTGCCTGGTATTTTTGACGTTCTGGTTTGATGAAGAATTTGGTGTGGTTGCGTTCTCCGTCGCGCGATCTACGCGTTGGTGGTAGCGGCGGTGCAACCGGGTGAATCGTTGGCCTTGGATTGCTTGGAAAAGCCTCTCCTTCCCTCTCCTATGGTCGTCACTTGTCTTTGGTTGTTTTAACCCTAGAAGACAACCTTAGACATCTGATATATCCCTTGAATTTTCGTGGGTTTAATTACCCGAAAATACGAAATGTCCAAAACGCCCTCCCAGGGTGTTAAATAGGCCTAAAAATGCCTCGAGACCCAAACTAAACCCCCGGGTACACTATTCTGACTATCTCGACCCTTTCGGACACTTTGGTGCACTTAAAATGACCATACGAGTAACTTATAATATATTTACTTTTATTCATCAATATTTAGTTCCGACGCGACACGGGCGCGTCTTGACTCATATTTCCAAAATTGTCATTTTATTCACTCGTGACATTCAATATAACCAATATTATATATTACTTTGCTCATTAGTAATATTCAACAAATTTCCCATAATTACTAACTCTCATCACGTTAATAATTATAACATAACTAATTTCTGGATTTATATTAAATAATTAATTCACATTAAATTTAATAAATTCCCAAATTAATATAGCATAAAAATACGGGGTATTACATACTTCCCCTCTAATAACAGAATTTTGTCCCGAAATTCAAAAAATAAGGCATACCTGGTAGGAATAATTCTGGATATCTCTCACGCATATCTGCCTCGCGCTCCCAAGTGGATTCTTCCACATTATGATGCTCCCACTGGACCCGTACAAGTGGAACTATCTTTGACCTCAATCTCCTCTCACTATAGTCTAGGATAGCCACCGGTCCCTCCTCGTAAGAGCTGTCAGGCTGTAAGTCTATCTCATCTATCGCGATGTGAGTATGGGCCATATCATCCCGAAGATATCGTCTTAACGATGAGATGTGGAATACATCGTCAATTCGATGTAAATGCTCTGGTAGTCCCAATCTATATGCTACCGGCCTAATCCTCTCGATGATGGGAAATAGTCTCACGTACCTCGGGTCCAATTTCCCCTTCTTCCCGAACCTCATCACTCCTTTCATAGGAGATACACGTAGTAACACTTGGCCCCCCCATTAAACTCCCGGAAGAACCGTTTCGCATCGGCGTAGCTTTTCTGCCTATCATGGGCTACTCGAATGCGACTCGTGATCATCTCAATCCTCGCCGAGGTTTCCTGAATTACCTCTGGTCCTAGCAACTTGTTATCCCCCACCTCGAGCCAACAAGTCGGGGAACGACAAGGCCTGCCATACAAAGCCTCAAATGGGGCCATGCCAATCGTGAACTGATAAGAGTTATTATAAGCAAACTCTACCAGTGTAAGATGTGGCTCCCAACCTCCTCCAAAATCAAGAACACACATGCGTAGCATATCCTTCAACATCTGATTAGTACGCTTTGTCTGTCCATCTATCTGTGGGTGATAAGCTGAACTCAACCTCAACTCAGTACCCATAGCCTCCTGAAAGCTTTCCCAAAAATGCGACACGAATATCCTGTCTCTATCTGACACAATATTCAAGGGCACCCCATGCAATCTGACAATCTCAGCAATAAACAACTGAGCATACTGACCCGTGGTATAGTCTTTCCGCACCGGTAGAAAATTAGCCACCTTGGTCAAACGGTCTACAATCACCCAGATAGAGTCTTGGCCCCGCTGTTATGTAGGCAACCCTGTAATAAAATTCATGGAAATACTCTCCCACCTCCACGAGGGTACTTCCAATGGCTGAAGCAACCCTGACGGTTTCTGATGGTCCACCTTTACCAGGTGGCAGGTAGAACACTTGGACACGAACTCAGCGATGTCCTTCTTTATCCCACTCCACCAGTATTGTCGCCTCATATCCTGGTACATCTTATCTCCTCCAGGATGTACCGCAAATCGGGACCCGTGAGACTGGGTCATCACTACATGACGTAATTCTGCTCCTTCTGGAACCACCAATCTCCCATTAAACCTCAAACCCCCATCAAAACTAACAAAATAGGACTCAGCACCCTCGGCTAAAAGTCGTACAATCTGCTCCTGGCAAAACGGGTCTACGGTCTGTGCCTGTATCACCCTCGTAATAATCTCGGGTGTTACTGTCATAACAGATATGAAGAAACGGGCTACTGCGTCCTGGTGGCCTAACTCCTTCCACTTTGCTTCCCAGACGTTCGCTACATCGTCTACCGATCTACAGCTCAATGCATCAGCAACTATGTTGGCCTTCCCCGGATGATATTGTATGTCGAACTGATAGTCCTTCACAAACTCTAACCATCTGCGCTGACGCATATTCATCTCTCGCTGAGTGAATAGGTACTGTAGTGACTTGTGGTCTGTGAACAAGCGGAATTTCTCCCCCAATAAGTAGTGCCTCCATATCCTCAATGAAAAAATGACTGCTGCTAACTCCAGGTCGTGGGTGGGGTAATTCAACTCATGCGGCTTAAGATTACGAGAGGCAAAAGCTATAGCCTTCTCTTCCTGCTGAAGTACTCCCCCAAGTACCCGTAAAGAGGCATCGGTGTAAACCAGGTACTCCACACCCGGCTTCGATCAGGCAAGGACTGGTGCTGAAGTAAGCTTGTCTTTCAGCTCGTCAAAAGCCAATTGACAAGCATCATCCCAAATATATGGTACCCCTTTGCGTGTCAGGTTCATCAATGGACCCGCTATTTTGGAGAATCCCTGAATGAATATCCTGTAGTATCCGGCTAACCCCAAGAAACTATGCACTTCCGTCAGTGTCGTGGGCTGTCCCCACTCCCTCACCGCTGATACTTTACTCGGGTGAACTGCTATCCCCTGCTCTGAAACAACATGCCCCAAGAACTGTACTTCTCGCAACTAGAATCCGCACTTCTCATACTTAGCATACAACTGATGCTCTCGTAGAGTCTGAAGGATTTGTCTCAAGTGATCGGCATGCTCCTCCTCGGAATGTGAATATATCAAAAATGTCATCTATGAAGACAATGACAAACTGATCCAAGAACTCTCTAAACACTCGGTTCATTAAGTCCATGAATACAACTGGAGCGTTTGTAAGGCTGAATGGCATCACTCTGAACTCGTAAGACCCATATCGCGTCAAGAAGGCAGTCTTTGAAACATCCTGCTCCCTAATACGTAACTGATGGTACCCCGATCTCAGATCTATCTTCGAAAAGAAATTTTCTCCCCTCAGCTGGTCAAATAGATCATCGATTCGAGGCAACGGATACTTATTCCGTATCGTGACCTTGTTCAACTCCCGGTAGTCCACACATATCCTCAGTGAACCATCTCTTTTCTTCACAAACAAGACTGGAGCGCCCCAAGGTGAGGTACTCCTATGAATGAAGCCCTGGACTAACAGTTTCTCTATCTGATCTCGTAACTCTCGCATCTCTGCCGGAGACATACGGTATGGAGCTCGTGCTATCGGTCTAGTACCCGGTAATAATTCTATGACAAAGTCTATCTCTCGACTGGGGGTAGGCCTGGTATCTCCTGGAATACATTGGAATACTCACGAACAACTGGGATCGAGTCTAAGGGAATCACAACCTCCTTAGAGGTATCCTCCTCTATGTAATACAAATGAGCGGTCGATCCTCCCTCTGGGCGAGGCATCACCATTACAAACATCTCTTGTCCCGGAATGGCAAAGACAATACTCCCATCGAAACAATCAATCATGGCTCTGTAAGCTGCAAGCCAATCCATACCGATAATAACATCATGCTCATGCATATCTACGACTAACATATCTGCAGATAATACCAAGCTACCAATCTCTACCCCCACACCCCGGCATATAAAGAAAATAAGCGAGCCATTCCCCAGTGGTGAGTCTACACACGTTACAGTGCTCTCTGCCATGGCTAATAACCCTAAGGCATTCGCAAAATATGTAGCTATAAAAAAATGCGTCATCCCAGTATCAAACAAAACTCGACCCATAGTACCATGGATAGGAAACATACCCTCAATCGCGGGTGGTGCCTGTGGAGCTGCTGCCTGGTGGACGTTAGAGATACGTCCATACTGTTACTGCCCTTGCTACACTTGAGCTGCTGGAATGGCTGGTAGGGCCGATACCTGGGCTAGAGCTGGGAGGGAAGCTGGAAAAAGTGGCCTCTGTGGCTCATTACGGGCACCCTGTTGCTGTGGGGACCTCTCACCCTCTGGGCAATCCTGGTACTTATGGCCATGCTTATCGCACACAAAACATCGGCCTCTGAAGTTACTCCCCCTCTGACCCTGGTGCTGTCGGTGTCGGCCTTGCTGGCCTTGCCGACTTGGGACTTTATTCCTCTCTGGGCAATTCTGACAAACATGGTCTTTCCTGCCACACCGGAAATGATTATCTTGAAACTGCTTCACTTCACCACGTTGTTGACTAGCCTCGATTTTTCCTTGGTCTTGCTGGCTTTGAGGGGAAATTTGCAGAAAAACTATGTCAGGGTGAGGACAATCCCTCCACTTGTGACCCGGCTGTACACATTTATAGCAGAGTTCCAAAATTCTTCACCGGTCGGATTGTAGTTTATCCCCAGTCTGATTCGGATAAGATTGACGTTTGTGACCGTCCATTCAACAACTGAAACACCTCTTTGTGATTTCATTCTGAATCTGACTTCGTTGGCCCTAACACTTTTGGCCCTTTTCATTAATTTTGTTACTTCTGGAACTGACTCGGTCTTGGGTGGTTTATTGTCGCAATTTCGGTGTCTTCTCACAATTATCAGCTTTAGTCACTTGCATTTGGTTAACCTCTCTAGGTCTTTTGACTCCTCTAAGTTGTATGCTGCGTTCTTGGTACTGTAAAACTGTAGTGGTAACTGCTTGTGCCACAATGCCCGCAAATTCGGTGATTGGTACCCTTTTCGGAGACACCTGAGGCGTGAATTGTCCTTACTCATTAACCTCCCCAATGGCATTAGCTTGTTCTTCCTGACGGGCCATCTGAAAGTTTTAAAATTACATCAGAATAAGTTTAACATTCGTATCGACAAGTCGCAGAAGAACGAATTTTTAACTCATAAAGATGAATAAAACACTAATGTTAGGGCTCTATAGCTAAAATGTTAAGCTGAAAGCAAAATAAGCCATACAGATCCTAAGGACACTAGAACCTGATGCTCTGATACCACCTGTGACACCCCGCCTAATTAAATACCGGGCGATCACTCCTTTATTAAATTAAAATCAAGGTGAACAGTTGGTTCATTCTCAGCATCACTGTCGAAAAATAACTTTTCCAATTTAAACACCCTAATTAATTAAGCTAAGTGTCAAAACCATTTTTAAACATTTCTTTCTAAATTTTATTTTTAAAACAAAGATTTAATTTTTTTACAACAATTCAATGTTAAAGAATCACACCACAATAATCCTGGCACGCATATAATCCAAATAATTTAAACATTCAACAATTGAATCCCAACATTTAAAATTTAAAGAGAAACATCCAGACAGTAATAAATCCCAAAGTATTAATACTAAAATAACTGAACTACAATGTCCAAATAAAACAACTGAATAATGGAAAGGGCGACACATGCCCCACTAAATGGATATACTAGGAGTGGAATCAAATAAATGAAGTCGTCTAAGCAAGAGGCCTGCAACTCCCACCTAAGCTGCAGCGCGTTCCTTCCAAGGGATCCTATACAAGACACCCCTGTGGCTGGGCACCTGTAATATATACATATATATACAAGAGAGAAAGAAAAAAAAAGAAACGGGTCAAATCCCGATAGTGTATATGATTTAAAATTCATTTAGCAAGTATTTAAATTGTTTACAGGCCAATGCAACAAAATATTAGTGAGAAACTCTCTTAAGAAATTCTCACCTCTCATCTAATGTGCACGCCTATCGTACTAACTTTCCCAATGGATTTTCTTATTTTATGCCGCACTAAATTTCTCAATGGTTTAACTTATCTTAGGTTACTCGTAAGATTTAAAACTGAACAATATATTTGTTTAAAGGTAAAATTTCATTTAATAACAAGGCTTTCATTTT
This sequence comes from Sambucus nigra, assembly GCA_949130495.1. Classification (NCBI taxonomy): domain Eukaryota; kingdom Viridiplantae; phylum Streptophyta; class Magnoliopsida; order Dipsacales; family Adoxaceae; genus Sambucus; species Sambucus nigra. The sequence goes on along the minus strand of OX422213.1, from coordinate 105,662,872 downwards.
AACTTTATTTATTAATAAAGTTTCCCAATGTCATGTTATACTTTTCAAAACACGTATTTCCAATTTGAGTCATCATACATGTCTTACTTACCATATTACAATAGGCAGTTCCAAATTTCAGAATTCCATATATATATTAAATACTCGTATAATATATATATTCTAACAGCACCCCACATAAAAACTATGGTGCGGGCATACTCTACTATCCAATCCCCGTATCACTCGTACTAAGGGAAATATAAATTCGGAATCACTCTCGAACTGTATTAACACATACACAAAAAATATTGAGGCGAAGCATAGATTCCAAGTCTCTAAGAGGATGGCACATGCCCGCGTCTCTTAGGACCGTCTGAACTATCAATTCGATAGCCTGTACCAAGGATTTCTATCTTCTAGGGTACGAGTCAATATCACCCATAAAGGTCCCATCGAGATAAGACTGTCCCAGCGCGGTAACCTCGGGAATAGCAAGTAGCATGGGCATGATTTTCACATGTATATAATATATGCATACACACAGTCATATAAATATACTACTTTTATCATATCAATTTAGGTACATCTCCAATCCCATAATAACGACATTGATCCTTATTTTCCCATTATTTGTTATCACGTATAATTGTTCGTCTCTAACTTTAATTCGAGGGATTATTTCAACTTACTACGCAACACTCATAGACTCTATCCTCCCAAGTGTAAAAATTCAGTAGGTATTCATCTATTTTCCATCATAACCATTTTACGTAATCTCTCCCTTTAATACAAAATTCCATCGTCCCTTAGGTATAAATACTCCAAAAATATAAATTTTTCCTTAAATTAAAGATCTCTTAATCATTAATAAATCCTAAAGGTCATCATCATCTCCCAAATTATTTTAATAAGGATGTCTAAGGAGTATCTTTCATTCCGAATCAATTTAACAATTTAAAAGGGGAATTTAAGTCTACCAGGAGGGGTCGATCGATCGAACCTTCGATCGATCGAAGCTCTTGGCTCGATTGATCGATCAAGCAGGTATGGCGAATTATGTAGTTAACCAGTTACGGGTTCTAACACACAACTTCATCTAAATTCAGATTTTGCATTCCCAATCGCCCGAAAACTTGTACTACTAAGTGTATAAACCCATATCATACATCTCCTACGTAAAGCATGTGAATTTCCATTAATAACCATGGATTAACAGGCCAAAATTCATCTAAATCTCAAAAACCCTAGAAATCTCTTTAACATGATTCTAATCTTCCTTTCTCAGACTTTTCTTCTCTTAAAACATCATAATTTTGTGGTTTAATCCTCTACATGTGAAGGGGTTTACATAATAACATATAAATCAATACTACATGCGAATTCCTATCTCAATTTTGGGTTTTCTTACATAAAACTCATCCTAATCATTCCTAGGCTAACATGAGTGATGCATTAACGAAAATAAGCAAGATAAACACTTGCTTGGGATTTTCGACATTCTGGTTTGATGACGAATTTGGGTGGTTGCGTTCCACCACTACACCAAAATGCTCATTTAGTAACAGACAATTTTCGGTATTACTAACACTACTATACCATTACTATTCATCACAATACATCACCGTTAGTAATTTGTGATAAGTGTTGGTAATATTAGTTCAATATTTTTAATGTAATTATTTTATTGAAAAAAAGAGGGTAAATTTTCCCCTACCCAAAAAACACCCCGACTACACTATACCCACAAATTCTCCAAAGCTAAACGAGATGCCCTTGCTAACTTCTCTCCAAATCCTCCTGCCAAAACCCCATCTTCTTCTCCAAATAGACGTGCCCAAGCCCCATCTTCTTTTCCAAATCGAGATTTGAAAGTACTTAGGGTTTAGATATTTGGAAGAATTAAAGTTTGGAAGACCTAGGGTTTGGTCGTTTGGAACAATAGCAATCGATTTAGATTCAGACCCCAAACCAGTAAGTTTCCTTCAACTCTACTTAATCTTCACTCATATGTATGCACTCATTTGTTTCATGATTCTTTACAGCTTTGGATCTGGATGCGAACTATGTTGAGTCTTATATTCTACGAACAATTACCGCTTTGTTGTATGTGTTTGATGCTTTTTCTATTATTTTCCATTTCATTTGGTGATGTGCTAACATATAGTGTGCATAATTTTCTGGGTGAAAATAACTTTTGGAATAATATATAGATTATTTTTATTAGAAAATTTAATTAATGACATGAATTGTTTCAGATTTGTGTTCAAACATTAGTAATTATATTTACAGGTATGTTAAAAGTTATGTTTTATTTTTCTTGCAATAAAATTATGATTGCTTGTCCTAACTCAGGATAAATTGTGTTCTTGGTGTTTGATGAAACTCCAAAAAGAGTTTAAAACGTTATACAAATATCTGTTAACATTAAAGCATCTTTGTTGTTGTTTTGGTGATTTTTAAGTTGATGTTTGGGGTTTATTTTTTGTTAAATTAATGTTTAGTAAGAAGTTAGATACGATTATTTAGCTATATCATTTATATACATCTTTATATTGAAAATTACCACCGTTTGATAGCTTTGCCATTTTTCATCTAATACTCTCAAAAGTCACAAGAAAAGCCTAGTTAGAGAAAAGTATGTTTTGAGATATGGGATTAAGGTCTAGTGAATTTATTAGCTTAATTTGATTTTGATAGATGATGAAGAGTATGGTTTAAGATGTCGAAAAAAGGTCTATTGAATTTATTAGCCTTGAACTCCCTAGATTCGGATTGTGATTAGGACTGCTACAATTTGTTTTTGCTCGTGAGTTAATTAATCAATACTTTGAACTAATTTTCTTAATTTTACTCTCTGAAGTGAAATCTAGCTCTAGGATTAATCGTCTCTATTTTCTGTGTATTTTTTTGTCTATTCCGAGGGTATGATGCATCAATACACTTGAAGTGTAAGTAGAGAATGCAATGGAAACTACAAGTGTAATGAACCAACTTGGAAACATTATCTACTCATAAAGAAAATGAGGCAATGGAAAACTACAAGTGTAAGTAGTCCAAAAGTTTTTATTACATGAAATTTAAGTTTATTAGTGATATGTAAGTAATAAAGGAGAGAAGGAAATGGAAAATTATCTTCTTGTGAGATATTAAAATGTTTTAAGTTTATTGGTGACGTGAATGGTTATTTTGGAAGTAGGAAAGAGATCTGAGTAATTATATATAGAAATAAGCAAGATTCAGGAGTATAATTGGAAACATATCATTTTGTGTCATAATTATTTTGACACGAGTTGGCATTTGTTATAGTACATATAAATAACTAACTAAATTCCTATTACCACGTATGACTACCCTCCTTTATTATAGATGGATAGCTAGGAATTGTTTCCCAATTGGATTATTAAAAAAATGCAAAATTTTTATTTTTATTTCACACTGTAAAACATAAATATGAGATCGTAAATAGACTCCAAGAAAGAAAGTATATATGTGGAATGACTGGTGGTGGTGTAAATAATGCACCTGCCTTAAAGATAGCTGACATAGGAATCTCAGTCATAGATTCAATAGATGTCGCTCATATCGCTTCTGATAGTGTTCTTATAGAACCCAGTTTGAGTGTGAATATTGGTGCAGTATTAACTAGCCGTGCTATCTTCTAAAGAATGAAAAACTACACAATAATTTAAAATAATTCCTATACTAAGTAGAGGAATACTTATGTTTATTAACAACCATTAGTGTAATGTCACCAGCGCGAGACAATAGGCAATGTCGGAATTTGAATAAGACCCCAACGCATAAGTGACATTTTGCATGTGAACACGTTATGTCAGTTGCACATTGACAATCTATTTTGACATATAAACTCTATTTTGAAGATTTTTTGAAGTATACATGTTCACCATATACTTGAAATTTTTTTATTCTGCAGGAAAAACTTTCGAGCCCTCTTGGTGCTCAAAGTTTAGAATCTTATGACGAAATTTCTGAGGCTTTTAGTGGGAACTTATTTTGGGGCACTGAGCTACAACCTCAAGAATGGTACTTCTAGGGTGATAATGGAGGAATCTTCGATATAGATGCTCTGCCAAGGGTTTATAACTCTAGCCAGCTTCAAGTAATAGCAAAATCCTTTAAACTGTTGTGATTAAGTTCTTATGGGGAACGTTATGTTAAAGTTTGAATTCTGTGATTAAGTTCCTATGGGGAAAGTAATCTTAAAGTTCTAATCATATAAATTAGTTGCCAAATCACTCTTATAATCACGTATTTCCATAATGAAAAATCCAGATTTTGATATTTGCAATCTATTTTGATCCTATAATTTGTATATTTGATATAGTTTTAATGAATGTATGTAGTAATATATGATTTGAGCGTATGCAGTGATAAATCATCCTGATAAACTTGTTTAATGCGTGATTGCAGTGCTTATTTGAGCGCGATGTTCTGTGTTTTCAAAGTGAACAAGAGAGAATAAACGGGTTGTACCTCGGCCCTAAGCTGATCTTTTCCACGTCATTCATAAAGTCCCCGCTCGTGACTCTCCCTATGTAAGGCCCAAAAACATGTTCTGGTCTGAAAATTCTTTATCATAAATTGTTTTGTTTTGTTTTCTTTGTTAATCTTTAATGTTAGTGTTCTTTTATAAGTTGAAAACTAGTCCAAGTCTAGATTCCCTCTCCACTTTTTTGGTGATTTTAGAGTGTAAAATCACCACCCTATCAAGTTAGTAATTTTAGAGTGTAATGCATTGTGGTCAAAGGTACTACCATATGTTGACACTAGTTTTGAGTAAAGAGCATATTACATGAGTTGTTTTGTTTCCCTTGTATTCCATTACAAATTCTTAATTCTGATTATTATCCTATTCATGTACTCAAGTCCACAACCTGATATCATACTAGATTTTTCTTAACCATCAGCCTAGAAGTAGTCTAATCTTTTGAAACTCAAAATTAATTACAGCATTTGTAAGCTCATTTTCATGTTGTTGCAATAATTATCGATTCTTTTGTCTGCAACTTAATCTTAAAGTTGCCGATTGTTGTAAAAGGGCTGGATTCAAGATAACGATTCACAGAAGTTCAATATTCTTTTATTTGTTACTGACAAAGGTAGTTTATGGGTACTGTTCCTGACATAAGAAAATGTTGGCATATGCTATGTTTTTATGCAACAAGGCTTAACTGAATATAGTAAATTTTGCTTCATTTAATATGATGTATACAAGAAGATGATTTATGCCATTTGAGTTTACTTTGATATCCATTTTATGATTTACGATGGCGGTGGTGGTCTGGTAATAGTGGTTAATGTTACCTAAAGTGTGTATCACTTCAGTTTGTGGAACGAGAATGGAAACATAATACATCTGTACACATCTTATACTATAAAATGTGTATGGAGGTGGTAGTCTTATTTAGACCATATTATTGAAATTAGTTCAGCTCCTACGTGGTAAACAAAGTTAGAATGACATCTTATAATATTTTTAAGATACAAAATTTTTATCTTGCCATTATGATTTTATATACGAAATTATACATGTAAAGACGTCGGATAACCATGATAGATATGTGTGTATGAAATTGTCTTGAGACATTTTCACAATATGTTCTATAATCATAGACAAGCTATAATTTATCTTATTTTTATCTTTATATCTACATCATATTGTCATGTGTACTATTATTATCATTATGTGAGGTGGGAATTCAAGAATATTTAAAATTCAAACTTACCTACTGTTATTGTATCATAGGTTCGAAAACCGCTGTTGTGGTTCATGTTCCCTCATATTATCGTCTTATCTGTTCCGTCACCGATAAGTATTATATTGGACTTCTCTTTTTCAACGATGATATTCTCAACATAGAAACCCCATCTGATTTTAATTGAGTATTGTCTTGAACTGTAGTTTGGAGTAGCTAAGATGACATGGGTGACTTTTGCAAATTTTCATGATCCATCATGTGCTACAACAGCATCATATACTGTGTACTGGCCTTGCACACTCAAAACAGGTGATGTGTGCGCACCTTTGATCAACAGAACATTTTTTCCTTCTGGAATGAAACATGATTAATTGATAACAATCTCTATAGAAGATGTATTATATAAAAAAATATCTATAGATGATTATACGATGCGTCAAACATATTTCCTTAGTATTCTAAATCTATTCCATACACGTGATATTGGGAGTTTAGTTATTGAATATTTATTGTAAGAGGATAAAGTTTATCAAAGTTGGTTGTAGTTTATCATAAATGTTTAAACATTTATGAAAAATGTTGAGCATATGGTTGTAGTTTTATGGGAAATTTTAAACTTTGGACAAGAAATCATAATATTGTTCTGTACTACTTAAAATTTGGACATGGGTGCATGATCAATGTGACATTAATCCCTTTTGACTCATTATAGTTTCTCAACTTGACCACCATTTTTCATACTCTATGCAATTTCTTATCTGAAATCAAGCATCAGTTAAATGAGTTTGAGCCTCTTATCAATACTCATTTTTAAGAGAGAATCTCTTGGGCATTTCTCTCTTGTTTTATCTCATGTCTGGGTTACAAAGGCATAATATTGTATCTCGTGAGCTTTTATAAATCATGGGTTTCTTATGAACATATTTGATTTAGTTTTTGATTCCTTTCTCAACAGGCATTTGAAAGAAGAAGAGCTCTCTTGAGAGAAGCCGAAGGCCAACTACACCTTAAGAGTCCAATACTCCTGTCGCTTGAGAGGCTGGTAATTGGATTAAAGGTAATTAGCTTCTGTATTTCTTATCTTATATTTTTTATATCTATATTCAATTTCCCATATAACACTCTACCTAATGGCACTAGCTGCGATAACTTTTAGGGTTTCATCAACTCTCAGTAAACCCTAATCCTAGATAAAACCACCTTATCAGCATACAAATGGTGGCAGGAAAGAAAACAAAGAAGACTCATGAATGGCGTTCAGCACTACAACGCAAACAATGTTAACTTGGGAACAGCTTGCGGAAAGTATTTTCGTGTTTCATGCCTTAGCATCATTGATGAAGGTGATTTTGATATCATCAAAACTCTCCCTGGTAACTGAGAATCTTGAAATGAGACATTGATGTTTGCCATTTCCCAACATTGTCTTAAAACTAGTAAATTTTGAGAAGTTATTTAGAATCTTGGAGAACCATGATAATTTTTCAATGTTAGTTTTAGTCTTCTTATGAACATCTGTGATACTTGCTTTGATCATATGCCATTTGTCTTCTTCAAGAAATTAGTTTGTCAACTTATTGATTTTGATTTATTGATATACTAACTAAATTAAAACTGTGCCATGGAAAAATGGATCTAGTGGTTGGATATGGTCTTACCTAGCATATAAATCAGCCCCTACGTACTTGTTTGTTCTCGTGCGACTTCTTTGGATTTGATTGATATTTTCTATGATTGTTGATAATTTTTTGCAACTGAGGAGGGCCAAGTTGAGTGTTAGGTTTTGGTGGGGAAGCTTGGCTAAGAAATTTTCTGAAACTGCCTGTTTCGCTATGACTGTTGTTTACTCAAGTGGACTCTGGTCCATTAGGTTCTCTGGTTGGCCTCTGGTTTTGCATAATCTCTCTGCTAATGTATGGCCCATAAAAGGAGAGAGAGTGATGAGAATCTTTATTGCTGCAACTCCTAATTCTTCATTGGGGTTATTAATGAGCTCAATCAAGTTGAAACTAGCTTCAGTCTCTTTAACCACAGACACAATGTCAGCTAAAAATTTATGGGATTTCACAAGGCATAAGAGGATTCTAATAATATTAGTATTGAGTTCCTCAGGGGTTGAATATTTAAGCATGTAGATGATGTTGTACACAATATAGTTCGAGGCCATTGTTTGGCCATGACTGTTTACTTAGAGGTTCTCTATCTCTAGGCCAGATTCGAGTATGTTTGCTAGTATTTCAGCTGCTTATATTTTCAAGCTCATTCGTTCGTTGTGAATTGTGCGTGTGAATATCTCTTCATCTGTTTTATTGGAAAAATTAAAACTTCCATTTATTTTATTGCTATACTAACTAAAATTTGTACAGTCGCGTTTTATACAGTCACTTGTGGCTCTAGGATAAACGATTGGGTGTGTTGCTGCTCAGTCCATCGGTGAGCCTGCCACTCAGATTACTCTTTAACACCTTCCATTATGCTGGTGAGTGCCAATAATGTTACCGTCCATTGTTAATGATATTAATTTTATCTTCTTTGAAATATGGGTGCATTAGTTTTGTACTTGGCAAAAGGTACTTGCCAAATTTTGTACTTGGAAAAACATTGAATTTAGTTCTTCTATTATTAACTTATTTTGAATTAAGATTTGGATGGAACAATATATATTGGGTTTATATGTTTTTGTATGATTAACTTTAAACAATTGACTCAACTCTATTGTCAATTATATGTCCGGAGACACTATTACTCTAGCTCTACGTTGTTTATTTTTTAAATGTGTGATTTTAAAAATATCCCCTTCTTTTTTTTTCTAGTTTTCGGAGTTTATGGTCTCATTCATTTCATGGATTTCTTCGCCATCTATGGGGAGTACTTCATGTGAAACAACAATTACAAGTGTTAATGGAGGAATCGTACCACCATCCAACGCAGGTCGCCAACAACGGATTCAGTATTTAGGCGTTAGTGATGAAGTTGAAGTATGCTGAGCTTGTGAATCTCCAGAACATGACGGTGTTCACATTGGATGATATCTCGATCTCCACCGGCTTGCAGGCGTACGTTAGCAACGTGAGGTTCAATATTGTTCCGAATAAACTATTGTCGGTTGCGGATCTGGATAAGCTGCCGGAGGGGACGACGTTACCGTCGCTTGAGAAAGTACAATCGCTTATGGTGACTATGACAGGTGGAGTTACGCCTGTAAGGATCAATTACGTGAGGATTAAGATTCCTGACATTATGGGTAACCTGAAGATTCCTGACGAAAGCTTCTTGACAAACTTGGTCTCGTATAATTGTGTATTTTTTTTCTTTAGTTAAGAAATTAAAGTGGGTCGGGTCATTCCCATTTATAGTGTCATCCTATTATTTTTTTGGTGTATTTAGCTTATTCAAGAAAACCCTTTTTGTGTTGGTTGAAAATATTTAGTGAAGTCTTTTGGATGTTTGATATTGATTGAATTTTATGATCCATTTTATTGCTGTGTTTTTTTTTCACTCTAAAATTGCTTTGATTTCTTATTTGGTGTGATTGATCTTTATTTGTTTTCGGATTTGTCTAAAGTGGTTTTAAATCACTGAGTTTCCCATTAATCTGGTGTAATTGGTAAGGAATTGGCCAAAGGTTGGGGAGGGCCTTGGATTATGGGAGGGCCCTTGAAAAATATATTTTTTTAAATATGTACTAAGATTAGTAACACAATTTTACCGTTACTAATTTTGATCTTTGTAACAGAATTTTACCGTTACTAATTTTGAATTTTTCGTTTCTATTAGTAATATAACTATAGCGTTATTAATTCTGAATCTTACCATTACTATTAGTAACATAATTTAACCGTTACAAAATTTGAATTTTACTGTTACTATTAGTAACAGAATTTTACCATTACTAATTCTGATGTTTTCTGTTACTATTAGTAACAGAATTGACCGTTACTAACTCTAATTTTTTCCGTTACTATTAGTAACAGAATTTTACCGTTACTAGCTTCGTGCCCCACGCCTTTTTTCTAACAGAAAAATTGTGTTACTAATATATTTAGTAATGGTAAAATTGTGTTACTAATGGCGTGTTTTGGTGTAGTGTCCGTCGCGCGATCTACACGTTGGTGGTGGTGGCGGTGCAACCGGGTGAATCGTTGGCCTTGGATTGCTTGGAAAAGCCTCTCCTTCCCTCTCCTATGGACGTCACTTGTCTTTGGTTGTTTTAACCCTAGAAGACAACCTTAGACATCTGATATATCCCTTGAATTTTCGTGGGTTCAATTACCCGAAAATACGAAATGTCCAAAACGCCCTCCCAGGGTGTTAAATAGGCCTAAAAATGCCCCGAGACCCAAACTAAACCCCCGGGTACACTTTTCTGACTATCCCGACCCTTACGGACACTTTGGGGCACTCAAAATGACCATACGAGAAACTTATAATATATTTACTTTTATTCATCAATATTTAGTCCCGACGCGACACGGGCGCGTCCCGACTCAAATTTCCAAAATTGTCATTTTATTCACTCGTGACATTCAATATAACCAATAATATATATTACTTTGCTCATTAGAAATATTCAACAAATTTCCCATAATTACTAACTCTCATCACGTTAATAATTATAACATAATTAATTTCCAGATTTATATTAAATAATTAATTCACATTAAATTTAATAAATCCCCAAATTAATATAGCATAAAAATACGGGGTATTACATAAGGTCCCATAGATAGGAAAGTCATGGATCGCCCACAACACCATTGCTTTAAGTCTGAACTATTAACCATTATGAGCGTAAAATTCCCTCGCCCCTTCATCCAACAAATCTTTAAGGTATTCAATTAATGGGGCTAATAAAATATCAATATCATCATTAGGAGACTTTAGTTAGAGTATGAACAACAATAATAATGTGAACTTTTTTCTTAAGCACAGTGTTGGAGGGATACCTAAATGCGCCAAGAAAACTATTGAATAGCTATGATTTGTGATTAAATTACCAAAAGGGATAAACCTATCAGTTGATAATCCAAGATGGACATTATGCACACCCCTTGCAAATTCATGGTGTCTTGCATTTGAAAATTGTCATATGATTGAATCAATAGATGATGCATTAGATTTCCACCTACTTTGGCTCGAGCCATGTCATGACCTTGGTTATCCACGGTACGATGAAAACTTTTTTTAACCGTGGCCCAATGGGAAAATAATTCAATACCTTATGTGGAACTTGTGAGAGCTTCTGAAATTCACTGGGTTTGTCATTCACACTCTCACAAACCATATATATATATATATATGTTCATTGTGTACAAGGCACTTATCCTTTAGTTCATGTTTATTACGGTACAATATGAAATCATACTTTAATGCATGAATATATTTGTACTTTAAACCCAAACGCTTGAAGCTCTTTTTCATGGTTAGATAATTATCTAATAACATTTTCTCTTTTAGGAGACTGTATTTATCCCACTTAATAATATCAATTAATTTGTATCCTGAAAAATTGAACTGACTTTTCGTATTATGCAAAGCAATCATTACAGGCATTATCGAGTGATATTCATCATAATTTTTATACGAAGGTCTCTATGCATCATCTTTCAACTGTATGTATTACCAATATTTAGGTAATTTAAAATCAACTTGTTTATTGACTTGGTCATAATGAATGATATCTGAATTCATAGGAGGGTGGAATTCATAAACATCATCAATTATGTCAGTCATTGGACAATGTACCGGCGAATCGTTCACCACTTCTACCCAAATGGGTTTCGTTCTCCAGTTGGGTACCAATAATTCATCTACAACATATGATTCTTTCTTTTCCCCGTGGAATGTCCATATCTTATAGTCTTGCGACATACCTTACGAAATTTAACTAATTGTCTTCTAAAGATTTAAATTTTTTATTCATATAATGGGTGAACATACATGAGCTCTTGTTATTATTGAGGTTTTTATCTGCGTATTTAACAAATTAATGAATTACATTTGTATGATTATAAGACACTATAATACTCTTTACCATCCACTCTTTTTATTGTGATAAATCTTAAAGAGTTTAAAATTCAATCCCCTGTATAAATAGGCTAGAAGGAAGGCCATGTTGCAGACACGAACTCTCAGTTGATAATTCAAGAAAATTCATTCAACCCAAACATTTAATTAATATAAAATAAGACCTAACATATTAAGATGACATTAACCCCCAAAAAATAAAATAAACATTTTGTCACATATCCCAAGAAATTAAAATAATTACAAACTTGTCCCAAAATATGAAAGAACATTACAAACCTATCTCAAAACAAAGCATTTTAATCCCATAATGTTCAACGCAAAACAAATTGGCCAGAAAACATATCCATTATTATCCTCATGTAATGTATCCCGATCACCCATGTAGTCGAAATGCATAGGCACCTCTCCGTAACCTAGGTAGATTGCACAACTATCTTAGCTTCAACCTTTTGGAAATGGTGAGAGTGCACAAATGCTCATGGATTCGTAAAAACGAGCGTACATGTGAAAATGACCTTGGTATTGGTCAATTCCCTTGTGTAATACTCCTCGACATACTTGATAATAGGGCAAATATGGATGCCCATGTTACTATGCGAGTCATTGTTGTCGATTCCCATGATAATACAAAAACCTAAATTATAACTACACTATCTATGGAAGTATAACGGCTAATCTGCCTATCTAATCCACAAGGAGTGTCTCTAGACGTCAAATGAAATTATAAAAGGTGATCGTTTTAGCAGGATATTGATATAGGCATGTATTGAACCATAGATTAACAAAACAAGTAAAAACTATAGATTGATAAACTACTATAAATGGGATACTGGTGAAGACAAGCCTATAACGATTAAATCTCATTTTCAAAATTAATAAAACATAGAGTGGTCACCCCCTAAATTCTAGTAAAATATCAATTGATTTTGGCGTCAACAAATACGCTCGATATTACACACACAAGGTTGTAAATAAAGTGCATATATAATATACACTACTAAATCTCTTAGGCATAAAATCAATAACTACATAACCCATTTAAACTAGTCTAATACATAACCAAAACAAAGTAACCATTTAATCTAAGGTGAATTCAATCAATCTCAACCTAAATTAATTTAGCTATAAAGCATTATGAAAGATATGAATTAAAGGAAATAAAGTAAATTAAATAAGTAAATCTAATTAACAAAGCTTGTAAACTAATTAGCAAATCAAGAAATAAAGAAATATACCTAATACAAATAGAGAAGATGATGAATATTAGCCTTACAAAATGAATCTTAGGAGATAGAAAGGAGGAAATATCTCCAAATACTTATCAAACCCTAAACGTTTTACTAAAATAAAAAACATATCAAACAAATGAGGGTAAAAAGTATTTATACAAAACCCGATTAGAAAAATTGTAAAACAAAGGATGCAAGTATACAGGGGATTAATCGATTCACATCACATGTTAAATTTATTCGGTAGAGGGTAAATCCATCACTTTTAAGGGTCGAATCGATTTGGGCCAAATCCAAATAGATTCGTAACATACATGTCTAAATTCTTTGTTTGTTATCTTTTTTCTATACATTTTACATTTCACGGAAAGGGTCGTAACATCTTCGATAAATATAAGAATGATGCGCTGTAAAAGGCTACTCAATTATAAAATAGAAGCCTACACATTCATAAGACTTTAGGAAAAAATCTAAATGTTGGAATGAATAAATTCCCCTGACTCTACGTATAAAGAAGTAACTTTCTCGAAATGTGACCAAGCTTTACTCTAAGCACCAATAATACCTACAAAAGCTTAATTATACCTTGCAAAGCATAAAAACATACATAAAGGAGGTTTTGGGTTAACAAGTACATATATTCGAATTAATTTACTCATGGGGACAAAAATGCAAGTATAAAAGGTAAATAAATGAAATATTCGAGACGAATTACACCCCCTCATTTAGACATTGCTAGTCCCTAGCGATGAAATAAAAACAAGTATGGGTAAAAGTAGCACCATGAGAAGGGAAATATGTAAAAAGGGATATAAAAATTTCATGGGAGAGTGATTGCATTTAAAGTAGGTAATAAGTCATTAAACTCCTAGGTCACCCGAGTGGACGAGTGTTGTCTAGTGAGGATTTTCAAGGATGAACCCACAAGCATCAAAGTTTCCTCAAAATATGCCCAATCAACAATAAAAGACATTATAAAAAATAACAAAAAGTATTTCAACATGTTATTAACATAGTGAATGAATTCACTCAAAAGTCTTGTTGTTATTAATAATATATTAATATTAATCCCAATCGAAACCTTAAGAGTGGGAGAAAAAATGAGCATATGAAAAACATTTTACTTTAGTAAAACTTTTATAAACAGGATAAAAATCATTTAATAGTGCATAATATTAATCCTCATGGTGTTTACACTCAACAAATGAATCACTATTAAAGGGGTGTAACAAACATGAAATATATGAGCATAAAGAGTAAATGTAAATGGAAACTAGGCTGCGCATATGTCATCAAAGAAGAACACTATATATAAAATGAAAAGTTAAAATCTCAATTAAAGGTAGTTTTCAGTAAAGATATGAAATGAATTTTCAAGTATTATTGAAACGATTATGACAGTTTAATCATAATCACCCTAGGATCACATAAGACTTTATAGGGTTATGATATAGGTATAGGGTTAGTTATGAAATGAAGGGGATATGTACAGATCCAAAGGTGTTTATGGATGAAACACTTGGGACAATGGAAAATTGTGGAAAATTTCAGGATTGGAATATTATTTCCATAAAAAGCATTGGATAATTTTTTTAGAGAGTTTCAAAGATGATTGAACACTATATACAATATGAAAATACTTTCTCTTTCTTTTATTATTTTTCAGTTTTTTTTATTTTCTTCCTTTTGTTTTCCTCTTTTATCTTTTATTTTATTTTTTTCACTCTCTCTCTCTCTCTCTCTCTCTCTCTCTCTCTCTCTCTCTCTCTCTCTCAATTGCAACCACATAAAAAGAACATCATTCAATCCCAAGTATCATTCGAAACAAAGATATGAAAAGTGTATATATGGTCTAAAAACTCCAATTTGAAGTTAGTTATGAGATTTTTCGATTATAAAACAAAAGGATATATTGAGGTTCAAAGGGGTTCACATGGGTAAACATATAAGGTGAGGTCAAAGTCAATATGGGTTATAAAAAATATGGCCTATGATCCATTCCTAAAGTTTATGTGATTCTTGAGTAAAAAAAGTTTCAAAATCATGATCAAGTAACACATTTAAAAATGTGAACTCAATTAATGAATGATTAATGAAAGAATAGTGAAATTACGGGTAAAATTAATGTTTTCAATGAGAAAAGAGTAATGTATAACATCATAAACGGAAAAAAAATCACAAAGCTCACTTGAGATAAGTATATACAATTTATCGAGTTATAAATTTCTTAGACTAAATCAAGAACAACCTAAGCCATTTACACTAGTTTAATCCATCACCAAAGCAAATCAAGCATTTAATCCAGGGTGAGTTTAATCAATCTCAAACTAAATTAATTTAGCTACAAAGAATTGTAAATGGCAGGAATTAAAGGAAATAAAGTAAATATAATTAATGAATCTTCTAAACTAATTAAAATAAATAAATAGATAAGTACAACTAAAATAAATGAAGAATATGATCAATAGTAGTCTTACACAACAAAACATATAGAGAGAAAGGAGTAAAGAGATACTAACATGAACCAATTACTAAAGTGAAAAATATATCAATCAAATGAGGGTAAAAAGTATTTATTTAGAACCCTAATGGAAAACTTATAAAAGAAAGGAGACAAATCCGCAGGGCTATATTGATTCGCTTCAGAGGCTGAATTAATCCACGTCACTGACTGAATCAATTTGTAACAAAGGATGAATCGATTTGGTATATGGTAAATCCATAAATTCCAAGGTTCGAATTGATTTGGTCCAAATACGAATCGATTTGGAAGCTACTTGTCTAAAGTCTTTGTTTTCTATCTTCTTCCTATACATAGAACATTTCATAGAATAGGCCGTAACTTCTTCTATAGAGATCGAAATGATGATCATCCATCCACTTCCCAAAACTAACAAAGAGTGATACACTTCAGTAAGGACTTTGGTTAAGAAATCAAATGATCAAATTTTCTCAAAATGTGATCAAACTTCACACTAAACACCAATAATACCAACAAAAGCTCAATTATACCTTGTAAAGAATATTAACATGGGTAAAAGAGGTTGTCTAGTTAACAAGAGTAAATATTGTAATTAAAATACCCAAGGGGATATCATGCATGAGTATAAAGGGTAAATAAATGTAATAGTCTAGATGAATAAATAGTCACTTTACATGGATGGTGACGATGCTCGAAACGAGAGTGCAAGTCTGAGAGGAAAATGTTGGAGGAGGCATTTAGGAAAGGAAACCCTAATGACCATGAAAGGGATAACCCTAACAGGCAAAGTAAGATCTTCCTTATTATTGACTAATCAATTGGTACATTCCCTCGATTTCATTAGTTAAATATACCATGGTATTGGTAAAGGGCTCATGTTATTCTCAAGCTCAAACACTTCCCCTTTTCATAGTAGTTTGTTCTTCTACCTAGATTGACACGTGACACCTCGCCAAAGAGATTCCATCCATTACATATGTGGTATGCAGTAATATGGTTCTCAAAATATTGGAGCCAACACCTCGTTCCCTCCCCCTTTTATCCTTCCTAAGTACCTTGGATATGGAATCAAGATAATGTTATAGGGGATGCAGTCAGACTGATTTCTATCATTTCCTTTAATATAAAATTATATTTAGGACTGTAATTTAAATTATTTTATTATAGTGTGTATATATGTGACTATTATATTCAAATGCACCCAATTTGAATCCAATTTGTCTAAGAGTTTATTGGTCTGTTTATTCCATTGGGCATGTAAGTACAAGTTGACCCGATTACGATCTTTCAGATATTTTAAAATAAATCATTCCATCAAAGCTATACATAATGGTCAAAAGTATATAATAGATTAAAAGAGATATAAACACAAGATTTAGACCGGTTCGACCATGCAAATGAGCCTACATTGACTATAGACCCTTATTCTAATTAGATTATACATTTAATACAATATTAATGGCTAATTAGGCTTACAAGAGTAAAGAAATAAGTTAAATACACAAACATGCACGTGCTATGTTAAAGAGTCGTGGCTTTGTAGAGTATATATATAGGAGGCTACGACTATGTTTGCCTTGGGTTGTTCGAGCACATGATAGAAATGTGAACTCTTGTGTAGAGAGAAGTTAGATAAATTAGGGAAACATTTTAATACCTAAAAGTTTCTTATCAAATGAGGTAGTATGCACCTTTATTTATAGTGGTTGGTTTCTGACCTCACGTTCTCTTTGCACATGCCTTGGGTATATGGATGATATGAAGGAATATTTTTAGGAGGTCAAAAATTAGGATTCCCTTGCCGGTGTAAGGGTCCACATCCTCTCCTTCTAGAGTCATGGAATGCTTGAGGAGTCGTGATCTATGAGACACCTGGTCATGTCCTTGTAAAGTAGTCTGTGCGTAGAGTCTGCGACCTCGTTATATATCAATTCGTGGTCTTATGTGTTGAACGGGTAAATATAGTATAGTCCCGGACCCTGCTAGGTACGAGACTGTGGCAATATTTTCAAGTTGAGGACTTTTTCTATTCCTTGGCATATATGGCTCGTAATTATCAGTTGACATATTTTGGTTACATTGGAATCCCCCCCCCCCCCCCAAACCTTAGTGCTAAGAGTTAAGTCATTTAGTGATGAAACTTTATTCTTACCCGCGACCATTGTCTTGAAGTCGAGGCCTATTATTATAAGCATCCGAACTTGTTAATATTAAGGCCTATTGTTGAGAATTTAAAGTCTTATTGGTGATTAAGTCTTATTAATGCTAAGGTTTTAATGATTACACAGTCTTTTGTTACGATATTTTAATTTCTACAAGGTTTCAACTTTTGTGACCTCTTAACTAAATGGATCGGGGAAGTGGCTTCATTTACCTTCGTAAAACTTGGGAGAAGAAATTCTTGGCAATTTATGGCATCGTTTAGGTGACTTTTAACGAGCATTTAGAGCGTATTTTTCCATCCTTTTCTTTGATTCAGAGAGTTTTTCTGCCTTTATTCCTAAAACTTCTTCTTGGTTTACTTGTAGTTTTAATTTATTTCGATCTTGCACATTAATTTCATCAATAACCTTTGGATTTGTGTTAAAGTATTTGAATATGTGGAACTAGGGTTTTTGGAAACTATTCTTGTTGATTTCTTGATATTAGATGGTCTTTGAGTTGGTTTGATGTTGAATTGTTGCTTGTTTGTCATAAGTGAGGTATATTTAGGTTAGATTAGGACTATTTTGGTCTAAAATTGGGTGGTTGATGTAAGTTTGGAAGATTTTAAGGTTGGTTTTGGGCTAAGAACACGAACTATTATTCGTGGTGTGTTCTTGGTTCAAACCCTAGTTTTTTATTCATTTTGATCTTGTCAAATTGTTGAATAGTAAATATGAGTGTTTGCCTATTAAGGCCACGACCTTTTTTAATTGGTTATGGCTTGGACAAGAAATCATGTTTTGATATTGCATGTTGCAGTGTAATCATTACCTTGAACTTAAACATTTAGATTTTATTCTTACAACTGTTTTAGGTATTGAATATGTTCGCGATCTTAGAAGTTAGGTTGTGTTTTTTCAAGCTTTATCTTAAGTTAACCATATGTGTCGCGGACTTATACAATTAACGCATAAGGTTTTATGGCCTTGGGTGTTTTTGAGTTCTTTTTGCGGGGACTCTAACATAGGAGTCTATGGATTTTAACTAATTTTGTACCCTTCTCTTCAGGATCCATATTTGGTTTGTTGTTGTGGCCTTCATGCATGAGGCCCTGATCTTTGAAACTTATGCTTACCTTATATTTTGTTCATAATAGTCGCACCCCTCTAACTGTTGATATCTTTTGCTTTTAGAGATCGCAGATTTATAGATTGGATTAATTATGATTAATTGGAAAGTTTCTGTATAAGGAACCTTAGGGTACCTCCTTCCGTGGTGTTGAACATCAAATAGTTAAAGATTCTTGGATATTACAAACTAAAAGAGTGTCCAATCTGCATACGTGTTGATTTTGATTCCATAGATTACAACTGTAAGGAACCAATCGAGGCTACTGGGATAAGCCACGAGGAGGACACTGGTTCAATAAATAATTCAACACTAATGGAGAGAAATACCAAGAAGGAGGCTAAGGCTCCTATTGCACACGTTCAAACAACCGTAGAGATGACGAACACTAAAGCCCGACCTTCTAGTCACGACAACGAGACATAGATAAATACCGTCGCATTAAACTATCCTTTCATCGTGATAGAAGAATGGATATCTCAACCAGATAAAGTTTGTGAATTTATCGAAAGGAACATATGCGTTGTTCATTCCACGAATCAAAGATTATGTTCTGCTATCCCCAATGACGGAGTTTTCTTTCCCCTTCACACTTTCCTCCTCAGACTGAAATTGTCACTCCCGTTTAGAACTCTTTTAAAGTGATAAAATTATCCCCAACCCAATTAGATACAAAGGTGTGGAAGGTTATCCTGGCATTCTTGATTATTTGGAAGAAAAGGTTCCAGAAGGATATAATGACCATAAAACTCTTCAATTTATATAAGCCAAAAAAAGGTAAATTGAATAACCCTTAGTATTACTATATGGCCAAGAGGAATTCTAATAAATACCTCATGACTGTCAAACCTTACAACACCAAGAACTAGAAGGGAATTTTTTTTTCATCTCTAAGGAAAATTGGGAAATACACTCCGTGAAATCTGAGTAGGAGAGGTCCCACAAGATTTCGTGGTCATGGGATCGTCCCATGGAAGGTAATAACATATTTTTAATACGATCATGGACCTCTTAGATATAATTAATCTTTTCTAACTTATATATTTGTTTTTTATTGCAGTTCGTTAAAAATTAATACCATCAAAACATCAAAAAGAGGAAATTAAGGTTACGGTCTCAACTTTTGATAGTAGGAAGGACTTTACTTTTGTCATTAAGAACTTTGTACATTCTTTGTTATTATACAATGCATTTTTTACTTCTCATACCTGTAGACACGAAAATCTAGGAACCATTAAGTCTCTCTTTATGTCCCTAGTGCCTCCCCATTTCACTACAAACCCTAAGTCCAATCTAGAGTCCATCGGGCGCTCTCGGGCCCCGTTTGACTCCGATAAACTCTATCATCAGAGCAAAAGATTTTGAATCTTTGAAGGAATATGAATCCCCTTTCCAATGTTCTGCCTCGTTCATGAATCGACATAAGGGTTCGGATGAACGAACCCTTTTTCTACTAAAAATCAATTCGGTGGCCACCGGGCGCTCCCGAGCCCCAATTTGACCCCAATCAACTACAGCATCAGAGTGAAATATCTTTGAAACTTTGAAGGTCACTAAAACCCCTTTCCACCGGTACCCCCCCCCCCCCCCCCCCCCCCCGTGTAAGAAATAGCATAATCGCTCTAACGAATGATCAGTTTTCCTTCAAAAATTGATTAAGAGGTCACCGGGAACTCTCGAGCTCTTTTTGACCAAAGTTAACTCTTCAGTTCTAACAAGACTGAATGAATCTCCTAAGTTCATGGAATACCCTTTCCAACAGTCTGCCCCATATGCGATTCTGACTTACAGTGTCGACGAACGATTCGTTTTACTCCGAGAGGCCACTAGGCACTTTCGGGCCTCGGTTGACCAAATTCAACTTTTTGAACTAATAAAATATCTTTGGAATGTCAAAGTAAATCTCCTAAACTTTCCAACGGTCTACCCCCGTACGCTATTCTGACTTACCATGCAGACGAATGATCCGTCTCCGTTCGACGATCTCCCGTCCAAAGGACCAACGTGGGCTTACAAGACACATTTGACCCAAAGTCAACTCCTAGACCCGAGAGAGGTCCTAATGATTCTTGAAGGTATATGAATTAAATTTATAACGGTATTCCTTGTGCATAATTTGGATCAATGGATTTCGTTCTACAACCATTTTTCCAAAAAAATCTTCACGAGACTACCAATTGGTAGGTCCAGTTCCGTGCCTATTGGCAGTGTGTCTAGGGTCACCTGTCGATTGGAAGGACTAGGGACATTACAATCGGCATCCCCCCTACCTTATAAATATAAGGAATGACCTCACTCCAAGAGCACACTAGAGATCCATCAGCATCAGTGATCTCAACAACATTTTCTCGGAATTAGCGAAGTTCCTCCATGTGAAATTCCATTCAAGATTATATTCCCATACTTTGCATACCCAATTTGAAAAAATCACATTCTCTCTCATCCAGCATTCAACTTACATTCAAGGGAGTTCATCCAAGATCAAAGATCAAGCTTCAAAGAAGGTTCAAATTATTCCCTTTGTCTTTAAATTCCTTGTTTTGCATAAATTTAATTAGATTCATAATTTAGTTCTTACTTTAGTTCATACATATTAATATCTACTTTTTTATTAGTATATTGCACATTCTTTATTTTCTATAAAAAAAATCCAAAACAAACAAAAAGAAGGTTACACCCATATATTCCAAACAGGATTATTCATGACACTGTTTCAAAACTAAAAACACATTTCCTACACACACATATAATAAAATCCTATTCAAATCTATGGGATAAACCCCACCACCATGACGCATTTGAACTACAAGACTTCGATGCCTTTTATAGGCTACTTAGACATTGTGGATTAAAACCCTAGACTTGAGTCCGGTTTTCCAATTTTCAAATTTCCTCAATTTTCCAATTTATCAATTTATCAATTTATCTAAATCCTCCAAATTTCGTAAATCTCCCATTTTCATATTCTTACATTAGTATACATATTGTGTTTTTTATTCTTATTAGCGTTTCATCAAACACATATTTCATTTCATCATAATGATCAATATCGCGATAAGCGCATAAATCATATTCTCTATATATTATTTTGGGAACATTCCTATGGATGACCTCACTATATCTCTTCCATGGTATGAGTTGGGTGATTCCAATCTCCATTATATATACACTCACACACACTTCACAGAGAAATAAAGGAAAATAATAACACTAGCCCATGAGAGACCCAAAGGGCGGGATGGGTGCCTATCACCTTACCATTCTGTAACTTAGCCCTCTAACCTTCGAACTATTTGTCTTGTATACATCAGTTTGTCTTTGATGTCGTTCTCTCGAGGTGGCGACATGTTCTTTTACCAATTTTGTGCAAAATAGGCCAGAGAATTCATCTCTTTACATTTACCCCACATCGATGACGACTGAAGTGTTCCTAAGTAGGGTGTGAGACCTTTCTACCCCCTACTTTTCCATCACTATCACCATATTTATTTGGGAGGAAGAAGAGGGAGAAGAGGAATCGACGTGCGATCTCGGTCGGGATGGCCACAGTGGCGACTCCGCTGGGGATATTTTTCATAAGAGGGCTAAACTCTGTTTGCATGGGTGTTTTGTTTTCTTGTGTACATATATATGTATGTTCCTTTTTTCTCCTCTATTATTTCTTGCACATATATACCTCATGATTATATCATTACTCAACCACACATTTATAGATATTCTCCATGTACACTTTACACCAGGTGCACCTAGGATCACTTATATCCACATGTGTAACACACCACTTAGAATATCCATTCTTATGTGTCACTAACACACACCTCCACATATCACGCTTATATATATTCATGCTTACTCACACTTATCACAAACCACTTGTAGTTAATCCATGATTAGGTTCACTACTACACACTCACTTGTAGATAATTACACATCACTCACTCTCACATATCCATGCTTAGTATAGATTTACTTTTTTTACTTTTACCTTAATCCTTTCTTAGCATGATCAATAAAGATACTCTCTTCATAAGATACTAATCAAGAATCATGCATTATGCACACTACATCACTAAAGAGCATTGTTATTGACCAAAAATTTTCCCATAACTGGGGGGTCACTTCGTGATGGGCGCTGGTCCAATAGGTCGTAGTTAGCCTAAGCGATAGGACCCTTACCTTCCATTGGCCAAGTACCTTCGACGTATTTCGAATGGTTCCCCACGCATTATACCTCCTGACCGAAGTCATGACGGGAGGTATATCGCAGGGAAATCATTCACGTACGTTGAGTATATTGAATTCTCTCTCACACGTACTATTCCAACGAGGTATATAGTGAGTCAATTCACGTACACTCAGGTTTATGAAATGTCTTGTCCACACGTACCGATTACCCTCAAAAGAAAGACGTATATCGTAGAAGTCATGCCAGGGGGGAACTCTTCCAATTAACCCAACAATTGCATACCCTCATATAGGTATCAAACCTAGGGCACTCATTGATAAGCACCCAAAACTGTACAATTTATACCCCGAATAGATGTACTTTAATTGTTAATTCTCGACAATATGGGTCTTATGTGCTTAAATGTTAATTATGCAGGCTTAATTCTGCGTTGCAGAGTTCAAGCGTTTAAATCAAAGCAACTGCGCATAAATGGAGTTAATACCCAAATTCCGTTACCAAACCCGATCCTATACCTAGCCTAAACCTACCCCAAAGACCGTGTGTGTTTGTTTGTGCGCTTTTATTATTTTTTTAGATTTTTAGTTTTGAGTCATTTTTATTTTTAGGATTTATTCAGTATTTTCTAGGTTTTATTTTCTATTTTTTTATTTTATTAGTTTTTAGTTTTAGTGTTTTTTTATTTTATTAGGATTAGAAATTTTTAGGATTTCATTTATTTCTTAGTTTTATTAGATTTTATATTTTAGGATTTTAATTTTTAGTTTAATAGAATTCTATTTTAACTTTTTATTTCTTTTTATTTTTATTTTTTTAATTGAATCTTTATTTTTAGAGTAGGAATTTATTTATTTTTAGATTTTTAGTTTTTTTTAGTTTAAATAATTTTAATTAGTTCGTGTCATTTTTAGGGTCCAACTTAAAGACACACATAAACTCCCCTTATCCTTATATCATTCACAAACTTATCCTACACCCTAAACTAATACTACACCCTCATCCCCACCATACACCATACACACTCACACACCTTAACACCCTCACACACACCTAACCTCCCTACACCTCACCTACATCCTATCATCACCACTTCATCTTCAGCCTCACTCTAACCCCATTTCTCTCTCTTACACCTCCATCATCAAACCAACACACCAACAAACACAAAACAACCACCATTAAACCCATCTCCCTCAACCCCCATAAACTCCAAACCCCTCTACCGCCGGCGGAGACCCATTTCCGCCGGAGCTCCAAACTCTTGTCGGACCTGCAACTCCGACCCCTCTCCTTCCGGCCAGCCACCTATCGCCGACCCCCGCTTGCCACGCCACCCATCGGAGCTGCCACCTTCGCCCGACCCTGCTGCCACCACCTCCGGTCGACGACCCTCTGTTCTAACCGATGACCTTTAACTCACCTCCATATGGAGACCCTCTTTCGATCCCTTCTCTCTCTCTCCTCAACCCATTTCCAACAGCAAAACAAACCCAAAAGACCCACACCTATGTCCAACCCATTTGAAAACCCAAAACCCATTTCTAAGCTCACATTTCTCTCACCTGCTAGTTAACAAGATCAAAGAAAATAAATCACACAAGCCAATTAAACCTCTTTTAACCCTAATACCCATTTTACCTCCAACTACCAATTCTAACCCAACTTCCCATAAATACCCTCACCCATATCAGATTTTTATATCCTCTCAACCCACATGCTCCTCTCACCATTTCCATACACACTCATGTCAATTATCCAATATACCCCTAACCTCCATGTGCACCATATAAATTGAAGACTTGGGACATTTTCAAAGGGATTTCAAAATTAGTTTTAAGCTTGGTGTGATAAAATTCTCTCCACCCCTCTATGTTGAGTATTTGCATTTTTAGCAAATACCTCAATATAGAGGTGTGTAGTGAAAATTATCTCTAGGATAAATTTCACCCCACCCCTTTATTATGAATTTTGGCATTTTTAGCCATTAATTCATTATAGATTGATGCAGTTGAATTTATCTCTTATGGGAGGTAAATTCTAATCCATTCCTTTATGTTGAGATTTTCCATTTTTAGCATTTATCTCAATATAAAGTAATGATCTAGAATTTATTTATTTGGGTGAATTCTAATGTACAATTTTATAATTTTAGGATTTGTATTTTTAGCAAATCTCTTTTATTATTTAATTGTCCATTATGAATTCATCCACTATCCTTTTTTATTTTTATTTTGTAATTTTTAGTTTAAATTCAATAAATTCATGAGTGAGGAATTGTAATTGAGAGATTGATGATGTAATTGAAGATTTCATGTCAATTCAAGGCTTAAATGGATTTGATCTCCTCCTCTTTTACTTTTATTTTAATCATCTCATGCTTTCAATTGTTTATCTTATATTTTTGGATGATGATTATTGAGAGTAATCTCCCATTATTGGGATGAAATTTTGACGCCCTCATGAGTCCAATTTTGTTAGTTTACTTATTAGGACAATTTTGTTTACCTTATTTTTTATTAGCTTTTACATCTTAGTAGTACTTTAAAAATTAGTATATAGTTAGTTAATCAAAATTCCCTTGAAAAATTCATAAAAAAATAGAAAAAGTGAAAATAGAAAAATATAATAAAATTCAAATGAATCTATATATATGTCCTCTCCAATTTTGTGTTTCACCCTTAGATTTGGATTGAATCCCTTACTTACCCTCTACACTAGTTTTGTTATAATTTTGTAGGTTCAAGGGAAATTTTGATGGATAGAGAAGTTGCACAACGACAAAAATACACATAGAAGCCAATTTTTTCTATCTATCAAATGGCGTCGTTGCCGATCTTTGGGGCTTGAAGTACTTGCGAGAATTACCTATTTGTGATTCATTTGTATTGCACATTTTATTTTATTTTTTTTGTACTATTTTTTTTTCATTTGTTTAGAAGGCTTGTATTAGGACTTTATTACTTGGCTTGTATTGCGGTGCATAGTGACACCTTATTATTTCGCATTTAAATTTGTAATAATCGAAGACACGCATGATAGGGAAACCGGACAAGGTAGAGAGAGGGCGTCCAAGGCGAGGATTTAAAAGCCTCTCTACCTTGGGTCGGTAGGACTCCCGGGGATGACTGAGATTGGCGTGATCTCCCACCGGTTGACTCAAATTTTTCGGCACCCCACGGCCTAAAAACCGTGGGAGGTACATTTCTCAAACCCTCGCGCCTCTCCTATTAGCGAGTCATTTATTGTGTGTGCTTGTGTTCTCTTATTTGATTTTATTCTCGAATTTATTTTCGAATGGTGTGATGAATTAATTGACTAAGACCTACACCCGGTCACTCACGAGAAGAGATTTCATCACTCGACTCACTCGCTTACCAATTGTGTGCTACCCTAGCCATCACTAAATTTAAAATCAATCAACTAGGTAGCCCAATAGGAGAATATTTTGCAAAGGCGATCACTCATATTATTCCGTGAATTTTTTATCGCCCGCAGACTTAATTAAAATTTGACTACCCTTTCACTAAATTCAAAGATAAAAATTTGCTATGTGCTAGTTAGGAAATTTTCTTGACTTGTGTGTATGTCCAATTCCATTTTTCGGTAGTCGATTTTAGTGAGTTCGTCAAAATTCAGAGAGTCCATATTTTTCCTCACCCTTTCTCTTCTAAAAATCCAAAAATATTTTCTTTCTTTCATTTTCATAAAATCCAAAAATATTTTCTTCCTTTATTTTTCACAAAAATCCAAAAATATTTTCTTCCTTTATTTTTTTTAGAAAAAATCCAAAAATATTTTTTTTCTTTATTTTTTTGTAGAAAAATCCAAAAATATTTTCTTTCATTTTTATATATAAAAAAGTCCCAAAATATTTGTTTTCCCACTATTTTCTTCCAAAAAATCCAAAAATATTTTCTTCCTTTCATTCTCTAAAAATCCGAAAAATATTTCATTTCTTTTTCAAATTATTCAAAAACCACAAAAAAAAAAACATCTTGAAAATAAAAAAATAAGGTTGTGATCGGTGTTTCTTCACCCTCACCTTTGCCAAATTATCCAACAAGACTGACGCTTCAGTCTTGTTTGGAGGTGATTCCCATCACCCCAATTTTTCTGCCACTCCGAGCTTTCATAGATCTTATCTTTAGGGTGAGATTTCATCGGTCTCGTTGAAGACATTAAACTTAGCGCTACCGAAAGGCAACCCTCTTTTTCTGAGTATGAGTCTTATCCTGTTTGGGGGTGGTGTTTCACATCACCCACTGCTTTACCATGCTTATAGACTTGTACACATTTTTTCTTATCCTTTCTCCAGGTTTATTTTTGGTGATATATGTCCACTTCATTAACGGTTCATTCTAGTATTCTCTTTCCTACCTTATGCTCTCAATTTTAAAAATCATTTTACTAAACATCGAGGACGATGTTCCTTTTTATTTGGGGGTGCGAAATTTTATCAAAATCGTACATCTTTTGAATTTTTTTTATTTTTGAACCTGATTTTTAAAATTTCGTGCAGTTTCTTTCATCTCACTCATTGATGTGAATTTTCAATCATCCATCTTTCAAAAGTCTAGGAATCAAGCTAGAGAATATTTTTTCTAAATGCTTATGTAAGACATAACAAAGCATATTGCACCATGAATTTATAAACTAAACAAAATTTGCGCACTTATCATGTCATTACGTTTAGAGTTGAGGAGTACTACAATTTTAAAAAAAACCTTAAGGATCACTAGTCGAGACTTTAGCCCGTGAGATTTATGCCTTTCACCCTTTTAGAGTGTTTTACACAATCTCCAAGTCACAAGTTGATTCAACTTCCTTTGGGTCCGCACTTTAAAATGTTGTATGATCTCATTATTCTTCATTTTTGTCTTGATCACTGAGAATGACATCTTTTTCCAGTTGTAAGAAACGCGTGTCTTGAAATTTGTCCCGGACACTAGGTTTTCATCCATACACCTTCCATTTTCCATATCATCATACCACCCATTTCCATATCCACAGAGAATAGTGTTGAAAGTAAAATGAGAAGATCCGTCATAGAGAGTGTTTACATTTTTAGCGAATATCTCTCCCAAAGCCGATTCAGATGGAGAAAAATTTGATACAAGTTTATGTTGGGGTTATTTGTATTTTTAGCAGATTTATCTCATACATTGATGCGTATGTGGAAAAGAAAAAAAATATAAAAAGAATGAAAAAAAAAGAAAGTAAAAAAGGAGATGATCTATCATAGAGAGTGTTTTCATTTTTAGCGGATATCTCTCCCAAAGCCGATTCAGATAGAGAAAAATTAAATACAAATCTATGTTGGGGTTATTTGTATTTTTAGCAGATTTATCTCATACATTGATGTGTATTTGGAAAATAAGAAAAATAGAAAGTTGCAGTCAAGAAATAAAGACATTTGTTCGTCTATGAGTGATACACTCTTCTCAAATATCCACCATCCGTCCATCATATCATCATCCCATTTCTTTTCCCCCTCACCCATATACATCCATATTTCCCCTAGGTGTTCGGACAAATGAAAGTCGACGTGGTGAATAACTCGACGTTCTCACTATAGTGGTTAGCATTCTTTCATGAGATCAATTTTCTTTCTTATATTTTCGTTCTTTCTTATGTGTGTGTGAGACGTTTGAACTTGCTTACATTTACTCACCTCCTCATACACGAGAGAGATACACTAACCCATATCTCGAGAGTTCGTTTGAGAGAGTTATATCTAGTGAGATTTTGAAGTTGAAGCGTTGATTCTGATGAGGCAATCTAGGAATTAATCTTGTGATACTCAACCCGTTTTGACTGATTCACACTACACACGTTGAGTTATAGGAAGGATGTGCCTTCTGTATTTGCTTAGCTAAAATCTTTTACACATTCCAGCTTGTATTTCTGAAAATATTTTTCTCATGATGGATTGTGCGATTATTCTACGTTTAATAAGAGATTGACTGCCTTTCAATAAATCATTTTTGCAAATAAGAATTTTGTGGGTATATTCCCTGCAAACCCTCATGAGACACAACTCGTCCTGTAGGGCAACCTATAGGTTTAAAGACTTGTTGCACATGCTAAGTGCAATCGCAAGTGCCCGCGAAAGTGGTACACTTTTGGTTACTTATCTATCTCTTTCTCTCTATCTTATTGCTCGAGGACTAGTAACGCTCTGTTTGGGGGTGGTGTGATAAGCACCCAAAACTGTACAATTTATACCCCGAATAGACGTACTTTAGTTGCTTATTCTCGACAATATGGGTCTTATGTGCTTAAATGTAAATTATGCAGTCTTAATTGTGCGTTGCAGAGTTCAAGCCTTTAAATCAAAGCAATTGCGCATAAATGGAGTTAATACCCAAATTTCGTTACCAAACCCGAGCCTATACCTAGCCTAAACCTACCCCAAAGCCCGTGTGTGTTTGTTTGTGCGCTTTTATTATTTTTTAGATTTTTAGTTTTGAGTCATTTTTATTTTTAGGATTTATTTAGTATTTTCTAGGTTTTATTTTCTATTTTTCTATTTTTCTATTTTATTAGTTTTTAGTTTTAGTTTTGTTTTAATTTATTAGGATTAGAAATTTTTAGGATTTCATTTATTTCTTAGTTTTATTAGATTTTATATTTTAGGATTATAATATTTAGTTTAATAGAATTCTATTTTTATTTTTTTATTTCTTTTTATTTTTATTTTTTTAATTGAATCTTTATTTTTAGAGTACGAATTTATTTATTTTTTGATTTTTAGTTTTTTTTTAGTTTTAATAATTTTAATTAGTTAGTGTCATTTTTAGGGTCTAACTTAAACTCACACATAAACTCCCCTTATCCTAATATCACTCACAAACTTATCCTACACCCTAAACTAATACTACACCCTCATCCCCACCATACACCATACACACTCACACACCCTAACACCCTAACACCCTCACACACGCCTAACCTCCCTACACCTCACCTACATCCTATCATCACCACTTCATCTTCAACCTCACTCCAACCCCATTTCTCTCTCTTACACCTCCATCATCAAACCAACACACCAACAAACACAAAACAACCACCATTAAACCCATCTCCCTCAACCCCCATAAACTCCAAACCCCTCTACCGCCGGCGGAACCCCCAGACCCATCTCCGTCGGAGCTCCAAACTCCCGCTGGACCTGCAACTCTGACCCTGTCCTTCCGGCCAGCCACCTATCGCCGATCCCCGCTTGCGACGCCACCCATCGGAGCTGCCACCTTCGCCCGACCCTGCTGCCACCACCTCCGGCCGGCGACCCTCTGTTCTACCCGGCGACCTTCAACTCACCTCCATGCGGATATTGCAAATAATTTAATTTACTGTGAGTAATTTTTTTTCTCTAAAAGTGTTGTGAGAGTAATACTATGCTTGTTGTGAGATGTTATATCATGCCTAATTGTAAGGAAAAAAATCCAATTGAGTCAATTTGTTAGTGTTGGCTTAATTTTGAACAAAACTAATTGAGTCATAGGATAGAAGTTTGTTGTGTCCTTTCAAGCCTATGACGACTGAGTTAAAGTCGTAGCGGCCAGGCCTAAAGTGAAGATATCAGCAGTGTCAATTTTCGTGCCATATTTATCGTCATCAACATTTCAATTTGTCATAAATCTCTAAAGGTATGAATGCATTTAATATATAGAGAGAGTTGAATATTTTTATGGCTGTCTTTTTATAAATCTTCTGTCAAAATGACTTTTTATGTAAAAGTTTTTGGATTTTAATAGCAAATTTCATTTTTCTAAAAAAGTCGTTCGAACGAAACTGGGATCTCATTCAAACGAGATTCCAAGGTTGTTTGAAAGAACATTTTAACGAGATTCATTTTTATTTCCACGTTTTCTCATCAGAAATGTCGTTAGAACGACATCGTTTGAACGGACTAGTTTGAACGAGATTCTGTTGTTTTGTTTTGTTTTCACGTTAGTAATCTCGTTAGAACAAAGTCGTTTGAATGACATTTAAAATTCGTTCAAATGAACTGTGTTTTTCAGGCAGTTTTTCGTCAGTTTTTTAATAACTTTCCGCTTACCCCACTTTCTTCTTACTTGTTTTAAGCAGTTCGTGAATGAGTTTTTACAAAGACTTTTGAAATATATTACAACACACTTTGAGAGCAAAATTCTTTGTCCAAAACACCCATTTGTATTCTTAATCTTTAATGGTTTAATGTCCATGAAAACATAAAGTTTACCCACATTGTTTACTTTGGTCCAAGTTCCAATATATATATTTGTTTGAGATCATCCTATTGGCACCGGGTATCATCTCTACCCCAAAAGGATACAGTTTCTATGGTGGCTTCCATTCCTTTGATTCATAGTGTGCATACGGAGAACGGCTTCGTGTGTGGTTGACGGTAGATGTGCCCCATCGATGGATTCCGAGACGACGGTGTATTCCGGAGTTGTCGAGTAGGCGGAGGTAGAAGAACTAAGAAGAATCAAGGCTTGAGAGGGAGTCAAGTCGAGGAAGTAAGTCGTTTGTAGTGGACTTGTGGTTGGTCTATCCAATATTTTTCCCGTTGTGAGTTTTTCTCATACATCGCGATCTTGTGGTTGTGTGTTTATTTTATCTTACAAAATCACGTAGATGCAAGCTTAGGTTAAAAAAAAGATAAATTTTGGCTTAATCACAACCTTTGTGTAAATTGGTGCTAGATTAAGTTTGGGTAATTTTAGTTTAATTAAGTCCAACTAATTTAATTTAAAAATATTCATGCTTCGTTTGTTTGGAAAAGTTAGAACTTGAATTAATTCTAGTTTAAGTGGAAATTTAAATATTTGTTTAGTTTAATTTAATTTTAATTTTGAAGAAATTAAAATTTGTGAACCATCTCATTTTGAATTTAAAAAAATTATGGTATCAAGTGCATATCTTATAATTTAAAGGAAATTGGCACCCTCATATTGGTATTAGAGCAGGAATGCTAAATTACTGTATTAAGATCGTTTTTCGTTTTTAAAATATGGAAAATTTTCCTTTTTCAAAATTTCCTATTTTTGATGGTTCCAACTACGTGTATTGGAAAACGCGTATGAGGTCGGTACTTAAATCCTTAGATGAACGAGTTTCGCAATCGGTAGTTAAATGTTGGTCCCCACCAACATGGCTAGAAGGAGAGGTTCGTGTACTTAATCCTGTAGAAAGATGGAGTGAGATTGAACTTAAGTTAGCAAAATTGAATTCCCAAGGTTTGAATGCTCTTTTTAGTGCGATCACACCAGATGAGTTCCCTCAGATTATGACTTGTGAGACGTCTAAGGAGGCATGGAAAATACTCCAACTCACCCATGAAGGTACAAGTGTCTTTAAAGCTTCTAAACTCCAAAATCTCACCACTCAATTTGAAACAATAAAAATGCTAAAAAGTGAGGCTTTTGATGAGTTCTATGTGAGATTGTCTGATATTGTGAACTCATGTTTTAATTTTAGAGAAAAGATAACCGACAATCGTGTCGTAAAGAAAATTTTGAGGTCTTTACCCGATAGATTTATTCCAAAGGTGATCATTTTAAATTCTTTAGGCACTTTAGATTCTACGAAACTTGAAGAGCTTGTAGGTGACTTCAAACCTATGAAGTTGACATATTTTCCTTAAAGGATGAGAAGAAGAAAGATAAGGATGTAGCTTTAAAAGCTAGGAAGGAAGAAATAACAATTTTGGATGATGAGTTTGAGATTGACTTCAAAGATATGGCTTTGTTTGCTAGGAAGTTTAGAAAATTTTAATAAAGAGAAACTTAAAAATGATTATAAGAAGTTTGAGAAGTCTAAGCATAATAAATCCAAGAAATTCCCTAAAAATAGTAATGAAGACTTTAATAGGGATGAGTCAAATAGATGTTATGGTTGTAAGGGTTATGTCCATAGGGCATTCGAGTGTCCCATTAAAATAAGGAAGGAGGGCAAGAGACCTATTTCACATAATGCCACTCTTAGTGATTGTGAACAGGAAGAGGGACCCGATTCCACCATTGAGCTTAATTTTAATGCATTCATGGCTCGTCATGTGAGCGATAGTGAAAAATCTTCCGTTGAGGATAAATTAATACATGACACTTTCGAGTCCATTGTTTGTGAATCCCATGAGTTTGATGGTAAAGAGGAGAAGAGAGTGAGAATGAAAAAGAGAGTGGAGGAGAGTGAATTTCAAGTATCCTTTCATGATTTTTACGTGGAGTCATTGAAATTAAAAAGGTCAAACTTGAAGTTAGAAGCAAAAATGAGAGAACGTGTCATTGCTAGTGATGAGAGTGTTCTAATTGAAGATCTTAAGGAACACGAGAGAACTCTTTGAGACAAGCTAGAGTATGTAGAAGGTTAAAGAGATAACCTTAGAGGTTTAATGGAGGCTACAACAAAAGGTCTTCTTGAGTTTGAAGAGAGTAGGAGTTTACTTGAGTCTCGAATAGTGGAGCTTGAAGAGAAATTGAAAGACTCAAGTCGAGTCAAATTTGATTTGAAGTGTAAGTTAGAGAAATTAGATAAAATCTTAGGTACCGTCCAAATTAAAGATGACATGTGTGGTATTGGCTTTGATACTCAAACTACTTTCGCTAATAAAGCCAAAATCATGTTTTTGAGAGAATCATCTCGGAACACTAGAAAAGATCAATCCTTAGGTAATACTTCACGCCGTGTTTTCAGTTGCACATATTGTGATCGGAAGGGGGGCCTTAGGAAGTTTTGTTTTGATCTTACATATGGTCATAGAAAGTTAAAGTGTAGAGTCGCCAAGGACACCAAATCCCGAGAGTGTCGTGTCTCACTCATGTGGGCTAGGAGATTAAATTTGGAGGCTTTACATAATAGAGTTGATCATTCTCATTTACTTGCACATGATTCCTCTCTTGCTAAATCTAAAGGTTGATTGTGTTAGTCTTGTTTACATACACTACCTTTTGTCCTTCATGATACATTATTTCTAGTTGTAAGCTCATTTATCATATTCTAGTTTGTGCTTCATTATATATGTTTTGCTAGAATTATGATGTGTGTATCTCTTGTATTTTATTTTTTTGGGTCTTATTGAAAAATACCAAAAGATTTTGTTTTTCTTTTGAGTTGAATTTTTTTGTTTGTTTAAAAAAAATTCAAAAACTCAAAAAGAATTTTTTTTGTAGTATAGTTTTACACATTTTATGTGGCATATACTTTTGTTTGAATCCAACATCATTCCTCCACTTCCATGTGGCTAGAACTCTTAGTTATGAATTTCGATTCTTAAAATGTTCTTTATCATGCTTGCATAGATAAGTTTTATTTTGAGTTCCTTTATGAATTCTCTTTTTATATGCCTCTCACACACATGCACGAGCTCTTTGAACTTTAACTTCATACGTATATTTAAGCTAAGTGAGATGTTATTCTATCAATTTTGTCATCTACATGTTGCTATGACTATGGAGGATTTGTGCATGTAAGGACTGTTGCACGTGAGATTTGTTTAATTTGCATAAAAAAATTATATATGAGGGTGCATGACAAGGGTCTAAAAAGGTGTGGCATTGTAAAAAGTATCCAAAACCCATAAAGTTTGGAAAGGGCCTAAAAAAGTGTGGCATTGTAAAAAGTAGACAAAGCCTACTTAGTTTAGTTGGTAGGTTCGTTCAAAAGAAAAGAAAAAGAATTATTATGCGTGATGGAGTTTGGATGGAAATATCAATGGGTTTGCACAATGACAATGTATCCTATTTTTGCTTATTTTGTCATGACTCTACTGGTGTGTAAAATCATCAAAATTCTAGACTTGTATGCATTGTGTTTGTTTATTCTTTAAGTTCATTTTATCTTGTCATATGAGGTTAAATCTATGTTTGATGAAGTTTTTAAAATCAAATAGAACTCCTTGAACATTTATAAGTGATTGGATCATAACTTTTTTTTTTGTCTCTAGTTCACACCCCTTCACTTCATTTACCACATGGTTATTTAGACACATTTATGCCATATAAGTGTGGAAATCTTATTGTATTTTGTGTCTTGTGTGATATTTATACCTATATATACTTGTGTGTCATAGGTTTCCTTTGAGTATTTATATATATGGTATCATTTTTTTTAGTCTTTGTCTTGCTATCTAGTCCATGTCTGCTTTGTGTTGATATATGTATCTATCTTCGGATGAGTTGATCTTTTGTTGCCATGTTACTTTATTGTTCTTGTAACTCTATACACCATTGCATCATGTACTTGTTTATCTATTATTCTTATCCATTGTTTCATTTAGGGGAATAATTTGTTTTAATTGGGGAGAAATGAGTTATCTTATGCATTTTATCTTCATCTATTCCTAAACAAAAGGGGGGGGGGGGGGGGGGGAAGGTATCTAAACCTTTTAATTTGGGAGATCTAACTTAGGGGGAGACATAGATTTCTTAAGTAGGTCATGTTAGACAAAGGGGGAGATTTTATTTTTGAACTTTATATTGTCATATTCCCTATGCATTTGATGGTGTGTTTAGGTGCGCAGGTTTTCGTCCTGAGCGACAACATTTTAAAGTAATCAAAGCTTCTCATCCCATGTGTCAGTTAAGCGTCTGTAATTTTTTCTTTTTTGGTAGGTTTGTGTCTTTTTAGATGAGATTGACGACCCATAGGATTTTTATTTTGGGTTTTGTACCGGAATAGCCCAAGGGGGAGAATTGTAAGGACAATTTTCCAATTGAGTCAATTTGTTAGTGTTGGCTTAATTTCGGACAAAACTAAGTGAGTTATATGATGGAAATTTATTGCGTCCTTCCAAGCCTATGACGATTGAGTTGAAGACGTAGCGTCCAAGCCTAAAGTGAAGATATCATGAGTGTTGATTTTCGTGCCACATTTATTGTCATCAATATTTAAATTTTTCCAAAGTCCCTAAAGGTATGAATGCATTTAATATATAGAGATACTTGGATATTTTTATGGGTGTCTTTTTATAAATCTTTTGTCAAAACGACTTTATATTTTTCTCAGACTTTTTTTTAATCTTAAAACAAAAGTTCTTGGTTTTAATAGAAAATTTCATTTTTCTAAAACGTCATTCGAATGAAACTGGGATCTCGTTCAAACGATATTCCCCGGTTGTTCGAACAAACATTCTAACGAGATTTGATTATGTTTCTCTGTTTTCTCGTTAGAAATGTCGTTAGAACAACATCGTTCTAACGAGCTGGTTTGAATGAGATTATGCTGTTGTGTTATGTTTTCTCGTTATAAATCTCATTAGAACAAAGTCGTTCGAACGACCTGCATTTTTTAGGAAGGTTTTCGTCAGTTTTTTTAATAACTTCCCACTTACCCCACTTTCTTTTTACCTATTTTAAGCTTTTTGGGAATGAGTTTTTACATAGACTTTTGAGAGATATTCCAACACAATTTAAGAGAAAAATCCTTTATCCAAAAGTCCTATTTGTGTTCTTAATCTTTAATGGTTTAATTTCCATGAAAACACAAAGTTTACACTCATAGATTACTTTGGACCAAGTTTTAATATATATATTTGTTTGAGATCATATTGTTGGCACCGAGTATCAACTCTACCCCAAAAAGAGACAGTTTCTACGGTGGATTCCGTTCTTTTGATTCGTGGTGTGCATACCAAGAAAGGTTTCGTGTGTGGTTGACGTTAGTTGTGCCCCATAGGTGGATTCCAAGACGATATTTCGGAGTTGTCAACTAGACGGAGGTAGAAGAATGAAAAAGCATCAAGGCTTGAAAGAGAGTCAAGTCGAGGAAGTAAGTCTATTGTCATGTATTTTGTAAAACCATACTTAGTGAAGTTGTGGCTGAGCCGTCTGAGGTTTTTCACGTTGTGGGTTTTTCTCGTACATCGCGGTCTTGTGGTTGTGCGTTTATTTTATCTTGCAAAATCACGTAGATGCATGCTTAGGTTTAAAAAGATAAAATTTTGTTTAATCATAACTTTTGTATAAATTGGTGCCAGCCTAAATTTGGGTAATTCTAGTTTAATTAAAGTCAACTAATTTAATTTGAAAATATTCATGCTTGGTTTGTTTGGCAGAGTTAGAACTTGAATTAATTATATTTTAAGTGGAAATTTAAGTATTAGTTTAGTTTAATTTAGTTTTAATTTTAAAGAAATTAAAATTTGTGAACCATCTCATTTTGAATTTAAAAAATTATGACATCAAGTGCATATCTTATAATTTAAAGGAAATTGGCACTCTCACTAATATATTAAAATAAATGTTTAGCTCTATCACAAAAAATGGTAGTAATTTAAAATAATAATGGTTATAAGCAAGTCACCTACTCGGAAAGCCTATAGGTTCATAATATCATGAATTCGTTATTGAATCACACGAACAAAAATAAAAGAATTTTATATCTCTCACCCAAGTACCGAATATAATTATGTCAAAATCAATATCACTATTATAAGTGGAGGAACGACGACATTTAATCTCTCTAGATGAGCACTACTCCATGTGACACTCCTCCTTAAGCCCCCTTTTCCCCTCATTCAGAGTATATCCATCACTCTTATCCATCCTTTCACTATATGTGCATCTTCAGAGACTTTGGTTCTCTCTTTTTACTGCATGCTCACAGCTATAATTGGTACTCTTATCTCCCTCTTTGTGATTCTCTTATGACACTATGCTCTCTCTCTCTCTCTCTCTCTCTCTCTATATATATATATATATATATATATATATATATATATATATGGAGATGTTCAAAAATGAATCAAAAGAATGAATTTTTTAATGAACCTACTAAGACATAAAAAATTGATCATTAATTTGTTGTTGTAATTGGTCCGCGCCAGCGGAGGGATTTAAAAATTATTCATTGCCACTGGTGCGGACCAATTATAACAAGAAATTAAGGATCATTTTTTTAATTTCTTAGTAGGTTCATTAAAAAGTTCATTCTTTTGGTTCACTTTTGAACCCCTCTCTCTCTCTCTATATATATATGTGTGTGTGTGTGTGTGTGTGTGTGTAGCATCCCTAGAAATAGGCATTTTTCATTTCATAGTCTTTTGGATGGAACTATCTGTTTTACTATTTTTTAGTGAAACTTTAAAACAACTTCCAATGTCTTCCTAGGTACTCTCTCTCTCTCTCTCTCGAACCGCCTTTCAAACCCTAATTAGGGTTTTCATGGCCACTCATTCCAACATGATTCACGTTGACCCCAAACTTTAAAACTGTTCGGAATCTCTCCTTTGCCTCTGTGGTTGCTGAATCATCATTATCTCATCATGACCTTTCTCTCAAACCCCCCACAACCTTCAAGGGTGAACCCGAGGTTTTGTTCTCCCATGAAGATACAGAAATGCTTGCCAAACCTTTTCAACATGCCTTAGTAGGCAAATTTTCACATGGCAGACTTTCAATGGAGGTTATAAGGAAGGTCTTTCAAACGTTCTCTCTTAAAACTGCATTCAATATTGGCCTTCTTGATAACAAGCACATCTTGATTAAGTTGAATTCAGAAGAAGACTTCTCTAGGATTTGGATGTGAGATACTTGGTATGTAGGAAGGTTTCCTATGAGAATCTTCAAGTGGAAACCTGATTTCAGATATGATTTTGAAAGAAGCCTCTCCCC
The DNA here is from genome assembly GCA_949130495.1 of Sambucus nigra. Lineage (NCBI taxonomy): Eukaryota > Viridiplantae > Streptophyta > Magnoliopsida > Dipsacales > Adoxaceae > Sambucus > Sambucus nigra. The sequence goes on along the minus strand of OX422213.1, from coordinate 105,624,371 downwards.
TATTTGGATCTTATTTTCCTAACTTCCAATTCATTTTTTCTCCAAATCTTCCATATTCTCAATTGCCCAGCTAATTGGAAAGCCTTTAAATCTTGATGCCTCCATAGTTGAAATTAACAGGCCCAATGTTGCTCGCATTTGTGTTGAAGTATACCTCACAAAAAATATTTTCAAGAGAGTTTGGATAGGGTGTGGTGATAACGGTTTTTGGCAGGAAGTTCAAGTGGAGAATATGCCTAAGTATTATAGGAACTGTTGTAACAAGGGGCATAATGAGGATACTTGTATTTTCCTTTTGCCTAAGAATGTGGAGAAGATTTTGAAACAAGAATCCCAATTCTAACCCCAAAATGATCCTCAAACGTAATGAAAATGTGGTGCAAGAAGACAATGTTAGAATTGGTGATCCAGAATACAAAGACACAAGAGGCGACCTTCCTACACCCAGTATTCAAGAATTCCAGAATTTAGAAGACAAGGACTCTGATCATGAAGAAGATGCAGTAACAAAGGAGCAGGAAGCAACCCTCAGTACCAAGAAGACTGATACAGGTACCCTAAAGTCAATTGAAAGAGGAAGGTTGGAGTGGAAAATCAAATTCAGAAGAATACAAGACCATATTAATAAGATTCATAATCAAGAACTGGAGAATGAAAATATCCAAATTATAGAGAATCATGCTTTGTCCCCTAGAGGTACTGATGTTCCAGAAGTTAACAAACCTCAAGCATCCAAGGCCATATATTTAACAGATGTGGAAGATGATGAAGATCACCCTTCCTCTAATTGAAGAATTACAATTGTCTGCAAGAAGAATTGAAAACAAAATGCAGTTGAGCTCTTTGAAGAAACAGTCAGCTAAAATAAAAGTGGTGAAAGATTTTGTCAGTTCCAATACTCAAAAGCCATCAAGAATGCCAGATCCAATGTATAAAAGGTTCAGTAGATCCTCTTTGAAAGATAACACCAACTTTACATCCATATAGTCCCTATGATTAATTTTCTAGTGTAGAATATTAGAGGTGCTGCTAAGAAATCATCACATAAAAGGCTTAAAAGATTTTTCAAGACTTTCAAAATGCCTTTCTTTGATCTCTTTGAACCTAAGGTGGAAGCTCAGAAAATTGAATCTTTTAAAATCAAATGGGGGTTTTAAGGTAGTAACAATGCAATGCTTGTGTGACCACCCTCGACACCTAACAGTCCAGTTTAGCCATCCCCCTTTTAATCAAACTCTAGTTATGACTTTTGTGTATGCCAAATGCTCTTAAGAAGAAAGAATTGAGCTGTGGGATCAACTAGCATCTATTTCAGCTCTAACTCATGATTTGCCTCATGTGGTAATTGGGGACTTTAATATTGTCTCCTCCCAAAGTTAGAAGTTGGGAGGGAATGATATAGATCATGTTATTATAGAAGACTTCAAACAAGCTATAGAGGATAATGGTCTCATTGATATGGGTACATTGGAACTAGATTTACCGGTGTAATAATAGGAAGGTGGCGGATATCATCATGGCAAGGCTTGATAGGTGTCTTGTCAACCAAGTTTTTCTAACCCAATTTCCAAACTCAAAGATTAATTACTTGAATAGGTCAACATCAAACCATGCTCCTCTATTATTAACCAGTCAAACTCAACTAGATTCAGCTCCCAGACCTTTTAAATTTCAACATACGTGGGCCAACCACTATCAGTTCTTTGACATTGTTCAAAAGTCATGGGAGGAAAATACCCAAGCCGTTGGTTTGATGAATTTTAGCAGGAAGCTTCAGAGGCTTAAAGGAGACCTTAAAAAATGGAACAAGGACACCTTCAAGGATGTTTTGCAGTCAGTTATGGACTTAAAGGATGTAAACCTTCAACTTGAGCTAAATTTTGAACTTGACCCCAATGACTCCAATAGAGCAGTAATGAAGAAAGGAAAAGCAGATCTGATACAGGCCTATGCTAATGAGGAGATATTTTGGAGGAAAAATTCCACTGTAAATGGCTCACAGAGGGTGATGCTAACCCAAGATTTTTCCATAATAGTGTTAAAATTAAAAATCATAACTTGCCATTCATTCAATCAGAGATGAAAATGGTAATGTTCTTGAAGAGTTATAGGATATAAAGAAGCACATCCTGAATTTCTTTGAAAACCTTATGAAGGGAGATCAAATCAGTTCCTCCATAGATGTTTCAGATGTTATTCCTGCCATAGTTACTAGTGAGGTCAATGAAGATTTGAAGGCGTTCACATCTGAAGAGGAAATTTTAAAGGCTATTCAAGATCTGAATGAAGATGCAGCCCCAGGTCTAGATGGATTTGGGTGGTTTTTCTATAAAAAAATGTTGGCACATTATAAAACATGACTTATTATAGGCTATTAATTCTTTTTTTGCAGGTAGAGACCTTCCTGTTAGTTAGACAAGTACATCTGTTGTTTTAATCCCTAAAGTGAAGGATCCTAGAACATGTGGTGACCTAAGGCCCATCAGCCTTTTTCATCTAAAATTATCACAAAAATCTTGTCTTCAAGGCTTACAAAGGTGTTACCTGATTTGATTTCACTGAATCAAAGTGCCTTTATCAAGGGTAGATCCATAGAGGACAATGTTCTACTTTCTAAAGAGATGGTCCACAACTTGGGGAAGAAAGTCGATGGAGGAAATTTGATTCTCAAAATTTATATGGAAAACGCTTATAACAGAGTTCAATGGGGATTTTTAATTCATGTCCTTAGATCTTTTGGCTTTGGGAAAAGATGGATTGATTTCATATGGAGGAGCATCTCAAACAACTGGTTTTCTTTGATCATCAATGGGTTTCAATGTTGTTTTTTCAAATCTCATAGGGGTCTTAGATAAGGGGATCCACTATCCCCTAGTCTATTCATTCTTCTAGATGAATATTTAAGCAGGGGTCTCAATAAGCATATGGGAGAAGGCTTTATCAAACCTAATTATGTACCTAGCAGCAGCCCTCTAATTTCACATCTTGCTTTTGTAGATGATTTAATGGTTTTTTGTAGGTGTGACAAGAGAACTCTTAGAAGATTAGATGATTATATTCAACAGTATAGCAGGTTGTCAGTCCAGAAGATTAGGTGATTATATGGGAAGATTAGGTGATTATATTCAACAGAAGATTAGGTGATTATATGGGAAGATTTTTTGTAGGTCTCATCAAAAGCTCTTTCATAGTTGATCACAAGAGTTCCATTCAGTTCAGAGAAAAAGTAGCAGCTATTACAGGTCTCAAGCATAAGGATCTTCCCATTTCTTACTTGGGATGTCCTCTATTCAAAGGCCGGAACAAGGTAAAATTCTATGATTCTATAATCAACAAAGTGAGATCAAGATTAGCTGGTTGGAAATCTAAAACTCTATCAAGTGGAGGCAGGCTTATTCTTCTTCAACATGTCCTAACCTTTATTCCCTCTTACCATCTATCCTCGATCTCTCCTCCCAAAATAGTCCTTTATAAACTTCATAGAATCCTTAACAAATTCTTCTGGGGTGGAAATGAAGAGCAAGGTTGGAAATTCTAATGGAAAAGTTGGGAGTTCATAAGCAGAGATATAAAGGAGGGTGGACTTGGGCTTCATAATTTCCATTTTATTTAAGCTTCTTTTATGAAGTTGTTTTGGAAACTCTACTCTGATAATTCTCTATGGGATACTTATATGTCTAACAGATATATCAAGAATGGTATTCATAAGCAAAGAGGATCTCTTACATGGAGGAACCTGATGGCAGTTAAAGATTTATGCCTTGACCATATGATTCAAGTAGAGGACCAAGGGATTTGGACACCTGAGGTTAAAGATAATTTTACTTTTTCCTCTGCCTATGCCTATTGTGAAGAAAATTCCCCATCTCCTAACATTAACAGTATTATTTCAGACTCTCACATTCCTAAAAAAAGCTCAATCAATGTGTGGAAGATCATTAACAACTGCATTCCCAGTGATGATAACATTCAATCTCTTGGTATAAGACTCTGCTCTAGATCCAAATTTTATCTTAAAGCTGGTGAGTCTTTAGACCATCTATTCCTTTACTGCCCAAAAATCAAGCCAATATGGACTTTCTTTTCTAACCTCATGGGAATTGATGTGAGTTTTTCCAATATCTCCACTATGCTTCACAGTTGGTGGCTTAACAGTTGCCCTAGGGATTACTCTAAATTTCTTGGAAAATGCATTCCAGTTATTGTGTGTTGGGAAATATGGAAAATGAGAAATAAGGCATTCTTTGAGAACTCTTCTGTATATGAGACATTTATCATTTCTCAATCTATCTTTTTTATCTCAAGTATATGCAAGTTGAAAAACTTCAAAAATGGTCCTTCTCAATTTCATATTGGAATACAAACTTCCTTCAACCTCCATATCAAAAGTTCCATCAAATTGTCTAGGCCTATTTAATGGAGTTTTCCCTCTCCAAATGCCTTCTAGTTAAATATTGATGGCGCATTGGTGGTATTTTGAGGAATGATAGGGGAGATTTGTTTTTTGCATATCCTCATCCTGAAGGTCTTGCTTCTAACTCAGTTGTGGAGATTAAAAGTTTATTCATGGGGGTTAAATTGTGCTTAGACTAACTATAGAATCAGACTCTACTTTCGTGGTGAATCTGATTACTTTAAATTGGAAGCCTCCTTGGGAAATAGCTAATTGTGTTAAAGAAATCAGATCTTCATTATCTTCTCTCAATTACTCATTAACTCATTGTTTCGGAGAATCTAATATGGTTGCTGATGCTCTTGCCAATTATGGGACGACTATTCAATCTCTATCACTTTTCAAAAATTTCATGGATCTTCCAACATTGGCTCGTGGTGCTTATAAGTTAGACAAAATGGGATGCTTCTATCTTAGATTTTCATAGAGATGCTTTATGATTTTTCTTTTGTAATGGGGCTATCATAAATCCCCATATTTACTACTTTCATAAGTTTATTCCATCTTGCTGATACTTATGCTATGCCCTATGGAGAGGCTTTTTCTCCTCAATTAATAAAATGCTAGGGGGTCATGTCCCTCTTATATGAAAAAAAGTGAAACTTTACCTATATGTAATGGTAATGTGGCTAAACTTTTCCAAATGATGATAGTGGTTAAAGCAAGACTTAATTTAGGGAAACTTCATATTTTGAAATTCAAAAGCTAGGCATTAAAAAAATTTCCACATGGCCTTTTTTGAAAATTCCATTTATGTTCAAAATCAAGTATGTCCCAAATGGCCTATTTAACTCAACTTAAAGTCAAATTTGAGCTGATTTAATATTTGTAGATGAATTATGGAGATTTGATCATTAGCTGTGTTGCATAGATCTTTTTATCCTTATTCTAGTTGATTATAATAACCATGATCTTAATGGAATTTTTGATGCTTCGCAGAAGTTCATTTTTCTTTGGAAGATTAGATGCTTGAAATAAGATTCACTAAATAAATTGACAGAGGATTTAATGTGTGGTATTGGTATTCTATTCAAATAAACCTTGGGGTGAGTAGGTTTAATTACAAACTTTGAACAATTTTCTCTAATTTTAATATTCTTATCAATTTTAATAATCTCAGCATAATGATCAACTATGTGAGATAATAAGAGAGACGTGGATCAACCATTTGTAGCATCAACTAGGGAATATAGTGAATTATGAGAAACTGGTAGTAAAAGAGAATCCTATAATCAATTTGATGAATTCAACTAGATCTAAGTGAGATAGAAGTGATGTGTGGGATGGAGATAAAGAGAGAAATATAAAAAACACACAAATAATCCACAAAATATATTTTATATGGAAAATTCCCCCACAAGGGGTCTAAAAATCTCGACGCACTCTAATCTGTAATTCAACTTGAAAAGGTTTTATACAATACAAGACGTACATACTTTTCATGCACTCATGAGAAGTTACTTATGAACATTGAACCTTCCCCTAATGATGATGAGAGACTAACCTACATAGGATTAACAAGGAAGTAACATATCCTCCTTCGAGTCGCATCATGCTTCAAGTCTCCAATAGATCAAACCACCTCCTCTTTAGATCTTGGAGTGTATAGCTTCAATTCTGATGTAGAATGAATAGATTGAATCTGGGCTAAATGGATATGATTTCAAAATACTCTTAATTCCTCACAAATCGTAGATCTAGTATATATCTAGGTTTTTGGTCAATTTTAGAAGGAACGAGTGATTTTGAACATAAAGAGGCAATTGAAATGCTCGTAACCTCTAAAATACTCTCTAAGCGCTAGGAAGTAAAGAGGAATTCCTATATTTTAAAAATGGAAGGAAAAGACCTTATTTACGCAAGATTTTTGAAATCTAGGTCCGTCATGCACACGGTTTTAGGTTGGCTTAAATTCCATGCCGAAAATGTTCATCCTTGCCCAAAACACAATTTTTAGTCGTGCACACGATTCTAGGTAGTGAATTCTTCATGCCTAAAATGTGCAGGACCATGCACACAGGGTCATATTATGGCCATGGGAATGGATCAAGGCCACAAATTGCCTTAATCAAAACACATTTTGAAAATATAGGTATTTCGCAAGGTTACACAAAACACTTCTCAAAGTATAAAATCACATGTTCGGTTTAAAAACATAGTTTTATCGAAACATAATGAAAAATGTATGTTTGTGAATTGCCATAGATGTTTAATCATAATCCGAAGCCAGGAGGATATATCTTTAATATTCAGCAACGAAAGTCTTTGTAAAGAAACCAAATATATATTCAAAGTTCAATGTTCATGAAATCTAAGAACAAAACTCTATCTCTCGCTCTAACAAACATCTATGTGGAATCAATATTTTTGGCTTGAATAATAAAAGACTCAGATGATTTGACATGTAATAAAGGAAACGAATATATTTATACAAAATATTACATTATCAATCTCTCCCTTTCGCTATTCTTTGACAAAACTTCAAAACCTAAAATTATCTTGTTTAAATCTGCCAAACTCACTCCATATCATCTATATAATGAGAGTGGTACGATGAAATCCACAGACTAATGACAAATCAAATGTCGAGTCTAAAACTTGGGATTGATCCTCACCAACAGACTATACTTGAAATACATGAATCAAAGACACAAGATCATGCAAGTAAAGCATGCACAAACAGAAACTCTATATGCTTTGGAATCCTCGAATAAATCGACATGATATATAATGATGCTAAAAAGCATGAAAACATATGCAAATAGATAAATCCACCTAATATCATCAGTCACGACATGTATATGCCACCCCCTTATAAAACTTCATGAAACATCTCTCTTAAATGAATGTTTATCCCACTAAACATATGAATCTCCCTATAAATGAGAAAAAAAATCACCCTACCTTAAACGTTACTCCCCATTTTTTACACAGAAAATCAAAGAGAAGTAGAGAGGAATAGATAATGAGTATAACATGATAAAGATAACCAAAATCACTATGTATAAGCAACACTAGAAAAGTGAAATCTAGAAAATATATGATATAACCAATGCTATAATGAAGGTACTCAATGACAATCATCATGAGTTTACGTAATATTCAAAATTAATGAATCTAGAACATCATCCAAACATGTGAATACGATACCAAGTGATGTATAGAATGTTAATCATAAAACATGAATTTGTAGACAAGATATATCAAGCATAAAAACATGCAAAGAAGGATAAATGATATATACATATCTAACTAGAACATATCACAAGATCCATTAGGGTCGGAATGAAGAGAGACATAACCTACCTTATTTACGTGTGACTCAATATTATAATATAAACTACTTCATGATCGGTGGAATTTCATACCGAGGGAATAATCCAAACAAGGAAACCCCTGACGCCTAGTCCCTAACAATTCCACAATATCCATAATACTAAGTCACTTAATATATTTAATTATTGAATTGTCGTGTATTATGTCTATTTCCAAATAGTGTGAATTCACGTAGCACATATATGAATCATATAACAACGTTTAAAAATATATTAAGTAACATAGCACATGTCACACCAGGCAAATAAAAACAATTAACTACACAGTTTAAATAAATGCACAAAAAATACCGGGTATTACAATATATTAAAAAAAAACACAAGTGACACTTGGCTCCGAACGATGTTGGACACCAAAACTCCACACATGAAAGCTATAGGGAATGGTATTAATAATCCGGGAAGAATTCAACCGTATAAAAACTACATATTATCCCCAAACCAACCTTGAGATCATTCAATGACATGAGTCGAACATATTGAAATAGGTTGAGTAATTTTGGGTTCACTTTAATAATGACCTAAAGCTAACATGTGCATTAAGTTGTCCAATAAGGACAAATATAAAATCATATTCTAGATAAGAGTGTGTAAATTCATTCACTTTGACTTATATATTTGTTTTTGTATATTTTCATCATAATTATTCCTTTGCATACGATTTTATTCATTTTATTTTCTCAATAGCATAATGATTTAAGTATTTTAAAAACAATAGCTATCACCCTAATTTGGTAGCTCTTACTGTTGTTTCCCTCATTATTTTTATTAGTTATATTTTTCATGCAATGGTTATTATAAGCACACCTCAAATATCAGATAAATAAAATATGACATGAGTGAGGGAAAATGCATGGCAAGAAATCTTGTTAGATTATGCTTGATGATACACCCTATGTAATAATCCGATCTTTTATAAACTTTATGATTGTTGAATTCCATAAATTCATATATATTTTACAATTTGATTATGCAAGGTAAATTGTGGTAGGGATAAATGAGCAATAATTCAGTAATTGGAGTAATTGTAAAATGAACCATATGTTCGTGTGACTTAAATTGGATTAATTGGGTGGTTATGGGATTAGTTTGAGTGAATTAGGAAATTTAATGAATTATTAGTGTATTTTGGGTTGGAATGTTCAAGTTGGGTTAAGTGCAATATATGAGCCAAGAATTCAGAAGTTAAGTTATAAATCATGTATATATATAAATATAGAAGAAAGGATATTATTATAATTATTTAATTATAAAAATCTTCTAAGGGAGAGAAATGGATAATGTGGAGAAGCAACGCGGTTGCAGTGCACTCACCCGTAGTTTCGGCTTGAGGCTCATTATCGTGGGAGATTTTAGCGCAACAACAGTTGAGGACTGCCATCGTGGAAGAACATGGTCACTACTGCGTCTTTGGGATGTCGCTACCGCATCTTTAGGTTGTGAATCTAGGCTTAAACCTTGATATTTAAAAACGTGTCTGATAATACGCAAATATCACGTATTTCATCCGTCGAACCTAGCATTTTAGCCCCCTCGGGTGCCTTAATCTCTATATTTAAGCCCGTTAACTAGACGACCTCTGTTTATATTGTTATCATGCTACATGAGGTATAATTGGGCTTTTGTAGGTATTTAGGTACCAAGTATGGGATTCAGACGCATTTCGCACAATTTTCGTACGTAACCGCACGTTCAAGGGCAATCCGGTCATTTCACAGCTTGGGCACCTGGACCTACATCTTCACAGAAGTTGTATCTCTCCTCTCTAGCTTCGTGTGGCAGCAAACGGTGCGTGATTCCGAGTTCGTATGACAAAGTTACGGCGAATTGAGCGAAGAAGGAAAGCATGCGAAAATAGGGGAAACAGCAGGCTGCCCTGCTTGATCGATCGATCGAGCCTGAGGGTCGATCGATCAAGCCTTTGTATGTTTTCCATGATTTTAACTATCAATCGATCGACCACAGGGGTCGATCGATCGATGCTCTATTTTTTCCTGCAGATATTTTCTTCTCTTTTCTTTTATTCCAACTTACTATATAAGCTAGTTTTTGTTGTAATAAGAATATATACACTCTCATAATCCGATATAGATAGTTTTAGTTAGGGTTTGGTTTGGAGAGTTCATTTTCTCTTCTTCTTGGATTGACAACCTATGTGGTTTTGTAAGATTAAACTATTCACTTCCATTTCCATTAATATAGTTTGTTCTTCATCTTTCCTTGCTTTGTAATTTAGCTTCCATGCTTTCTAACTAGTTTACATTCTTTATTGACATGCTTAGATTTACTTGCTTTGTAGTATAGTTTAATCGCGTTTATTCCCGTTTTCCATTTACCGCGTTTTTAACATGCTTTCTAGGTAATTTAAATTAGGTTGTGCTTGAATTGAACTCACTCGAGTTGACGCGTTGCTTTGCTTTGGTGATGGTGTTTACGGGTCTATTTCGGGTGCGTTGACCTAGTAATTACGCCTAGGGGATTTGATGGGGCATATCATGTATGTCCCGTGCCTATGACCTTTCGCGCGTAATTTTTGGGATATTTGTTGACGCCAAAATCTTATTAGGCTTTTATGATGATTTAGGGCGTAACAACCCTTGATTTAATTAACTGTCGAAACGAGACGCACGTGTAATAACTCGTCGACCCATGTAACCATTTTATACTAATTAACTCGGGTGAGGGATATTCGACGCAACCTATAGTTCTACTCGCTTTCTTAATCTAGTTTCAATACCATTGCCTAGATTAACATTTCCCTTTATGCATATTTTTCCTTTTAGTTTATAACCATATTTTACACTTTTATTTCGGAGTATTAAATCACTTAAATTATAGAAACTTGTCCCTGTGGATTCTTGATACCCGACTTACCGCTGTACTCACCAGTTGAGTATAGTCGTAGTTTAGGTTTTTGTATAGTTCAGGTGAGCCGAATTCAAAACGACCGGCGCGTAGGTGACTCTCGCGCTGCGGTGAAACCTGCGCTCATCAAATGGCGTTATTGCCAGGACTTTATTTGATTTAGTATTTCATATTATTTCTTTCTATTTGTATTATTTTCTAACCTTTTTGCAGGACTTCTACATTTGAGTGCTTAGGAACGCTTAAATTATCCCGCCGCACATCATCTTTGTAAAAGTCTCCTTCTCGAGCTTTTGTTGGGGTAATCATGTCTTATTCTAACTTTTCTGGTAATCCTAATGATAATGCTCAAAATTCCGGTAAACCTATGACTTTTGGTCAATACTTGCAATCCCAAAAAGTTGCAACATCTAAAATGACATTGGGTGAGTATTACGAAAGTCAAAGTTTGGATTACAACAATTTTGTGCATGATCATTCTGATTTTGGGTCGCAAGATCGTTATGATAAGAATTTTGAAACCAATTGTAATCATTTTCAAAATTCCTATGTTAATTATTTTGAGTGTAGTCCCGAGAACAACTTTCAAACCTCCCATTTCCAAGCATCCGATCCTCGCCCTATGATATTCAGTGAGGGATTGCGTATGCTTGAAAATGAGAGGATTGAAGAACGTTATCCGGAAGAAAATCATTGTTGGGAACACGAGTTGGATTTACTATTTGAATCCGACGACGACTTTTCTTCGGAGACTGCCGAAGTTGAGGACTGTTTTGAACCAAATGAGGACTTCGTTCCTACTTTGGAACAAATCATCCTTGACTTGACCCACGGTATAGTAGAGAATGAAAATGAGGATGAAAAAGTCATAGTATCTATTTGCAATGAATTCGCTTCTTCGTTGATTTTCAAAGAAGAAAGTTTCATTGTAAACGATCCTATTTCTCCCGAAATTCAATTCTCAAGCGATGATCATTCATCACCTGAGATTGAATTTCTTTCATCCCCGTATTCATTATATACTGTCGTAATAATTCGAGTACCCGATGAATCGGTTCAAAACTTTTTAGTTCCAAACCTTTTCACCGACGAGGAGTACTCGCTCGAGCCGTTTTCCATAACGACATCTTTGCCCTCATGTGTGCCGCCTCCCGTTCCAACTTTAAAATACTCAGAAGTTGATTCATGTTTTCTTGGCCCGCATGTGTATTTGTCACCCGTCCTATCCAAATCCCCCATCCTCCCTCCCAAAGTTTCAATTGGGGATGGTTCACTTTTACTTCCTTACACATGCCTTCCGTCGTTCGAACGGAATTCCTATTTTTCTGGAGACATGCATGTTCGGGAGGGTCCACCGTTGATTCGCCAAATTCAAATTGTGTTTTGGATAGACCCTCAAAAGTTTAAACTTCTAGTATATAGTTAATTACACATCCTAAATGTAGGTTGTATATACTAACTTCTTCATTTTTGTTTTTCTTAATATTAGCCTAGTGTAATTAGTTAATCTCTTTTTATTTCTTTTTGTGTGATCCATCATTTCACAGCTTGGGCAGCTAGCCTGACATCTACACGGAAGTTGTAGCTCTCCTCGCTAGCTTCGCGTGGCCGTGAACGATGCGTGATTCCGAGTCTGTATGACAAAGTTACGACGAATTGAGCGGAGAAGGAAAGTATGCCAAAACAGGGGAACTAGCAGGCTACCCTGCTTGATCGATCGATCGAGCCTTTGTATTTTTGCCATGATTTTAACTATCGATCGATCTACCACAGGGGTCGATCGATCGATGCTCTATTTTTTCCTGCAGATATTTTCTTCTCTTTTCTTTTATTCCAACTTACTATATAAGCTAGTTTTTGTTGTAATAAGAATATATACACTCTCATAATCCGATATAGATAGTTTTAGTTAGGGTTTGGTTTGGAGAGTTCATTTTCTCTTCTTCTTGGATTGACAACCTATGTGGTTTTGTAAGATTAAACTATTCACTTCCATTTCCATTAATATAGTTTGTTCTTCATCTTTCCTTGCTTTGTAATTTAGCTTCCATGCTTTCTAACTAGTTTACATTCTTTATTGACATGCTTAGATTTACTTACTTTGTAGTATAGTTTAATCGCGTTTATTCCCGTTTTCCATTTACCGCGTTTTTAACATGCTTTCTAGGTAATTTAAATTAGGTTGTGCTTGAATTGAACTCACTCGAGTTGACGCGTTGCTTTGCTTTGGTGATGGTGTTTACGGGTCTATTTCGGGTGCGTTGACCTAGTAATTACGCCTAGGGGATTTGATGGGGCATATCATGTATGTCCCGTGCCTATGACCTTTCGCGCGTAATTTTTGGGATATTTGTTGACGCCAAAATCTTATTAGGCTTTTATGATGATTTAGGGCGTAACAACCCTTGATTTAATTAACTGTCGAAACGAGACGCACGTGTAATAACTCGTCGACCCATGTAACCATTTTATACTAATTAACTCGGGTGAGGGATATTCGACGCAACCTATAGTTCTACTCGCTTTCTTAATCTAGTTTCAATACCATTGCCTAGATTAACATTTCCCTTTATGCATATTTTTCCTTTTAGTTTATAACCATATTTTACACTTTTATTTCGGAGTATTAAATCACTTAAATTATAGAAACTTGTCCCTGTGGATTCTTGATACCCGACTTACCGCTGTACTCACCAGTTGAGTATAGTCGTAGTTTAGGTTTTTGTATAGTTCAGGTGAGCCGAATTCAAAACGACCGGCGCGTAGGTGACTCTCGCGCTGCGGTGAAACCTGCGCTCATCAAATGGCGTTATTGCCAGGACTTTATTTGATTTAGTATTTCATATTATTTCTTTCTATTTGTATTATTTGCTAACCTTTTTGCAGGACTTCTACATTTGAGTGCTTAGGAACGCTTAAATTATCCCGCCGCACATCATCTTTGTAAAAGTCTCCTTCTCGAGCTTTTGTTGGGGTAAGCATGTCTTATTCTAACTTTTCTGGTAATCCTAATGATAATGCTCAAAATTCCGGTAAACCTATGACTTTTGGTCAATACTTGCAATCCCAAAAAGTTGCAACATCTAAAATGACATTGGGTGAGTATTACGAAAGTCAAAGTTTGGATTACAACAATTTTGTGCATGATCATTCTGATTTTGGGTCGCAAGATCGTTATGATAAGAATTTTGAAACCAATTGTAATCATTTTCAAAATTCCTATGTTAATTATTTTGAGTGTAGTCCCGAGAACAACTTTCAAACCTCCCATTTCCAAGCATCCGATCCTCGCCCTATGATATTCAGTGAGGGATTGCGTATGCTTGAAAATGAGAGGATTGAAGAACGTTATCCGGAAGAAAATCATTGTTGGGAACACGAGTTGGATTTACTATTTGAATCCGACGACGACTTTTCTTCGGAGACTGCCGAAGTTGAGGACTGTTTTGAACCAAATGAGGACTTCGTTCCTACTTTGGAACAAATCATCCTTGACTTGACCCACGGTATAGTAGAGAATGAAAATGAGGATGAAAAAGTCAAAGTATCTATTTGCAATGAATTCGCTTCTTCGTTGATTTTCAAAGAAGAAAGTTTCATTGTAAACGATCCTATTTCTCCCGAAATTCAATTCTCAAGCGATGATCATTCATCACCTGAGATTGAATTTCTTTCATCCCCGTATTCATTATATACTGTCGTAATAATTCGAGTACCCGATGAATCGGTTCAAAACTTTTTAGTTCCAAACCTTTTCACCGACGAGGAGTACTCGCTCGAGCCGTTTTCCATAACGACATCTTTGCCCTCATGTGTGCCGCCTCCCGTTCCAACTTTAAAATACTCAGAAGTTGATTCATGTTTTCTTGGCCCGCATGTGTATTTGTCACCCGTCCTATCCAAATCCCCCATCCTCCCTCCCAAAGTTTCAATTGGGGATGGTTCACTTTTACTGCCTTACACATGCCTTCCGTCGTTCGAACGGAATTCCTATTTTTCTGGAGAGATGCATGTTCGGGAGGGTCCACCGTTGATCCGCCAAATTCAAATTGTGTTTTGGATAGACCCTCAAAAGTTTAAACTTCTAGTATATAGTTAATTACACATCCTAAATGTAGGTTGTATATACTAACTTCTTCAATTTTGTTTTTCTTAATATTAGCCTAGTGTAATTAGTTAATCTCTTTTTATTTCTTTTTGTGTGCTTGGTTCTAACTCTTTTATAGGTTCAACGGACTTGAATTTGCGGAGACTATGCATCCCGGCACACATTTCTTAAGAAAATGATCAAAAAAGACCCAAAAATATTTTGCCTTTGTTTTTCACACACGCATCCTCACGCATTTGCATTTGTTTTTATTTTATTTTATTTTATTTTTCATTTTTGTCGTGAATATGCGTGTGTGTTGCTCATTGTACATATTTTTATATTTTTTGCTTCACTTAGGCCTTTTTGTGTGTATATTTTAGCTTATGTATATATAATTTTATTTTTATTTTTATTTTTTTATTTCATATTTTATATATATATATATATATATATATATATATATATATTTATTTTATATTTACACCTCTTAATTATCCCTGAATTGTAATTTTCCCCTCCCATTTAAAAAGGAAAGCAGTGTGCCTGGACCTGCTTGATCGATCGATCGAAGGCCCAGGCTCGATCGATCAATCGAGCAGTTAAAGGCCGAATCTGCCTACTTTTTTCCCCATTTTTCTTATTCTCTCTTCTCCTCTCTCAAACTGCTTCGTGCCCTAGAATCCCCCCAACACATTTCTTCATTATTTCATCCACTTTGTACACTACAAAGGTATATCATTCCTACTTTACATGTATTTGTAGTTTTTGGTGGATTTTTGTCATGTTTTACATGTTTAAACCCTAAGTTGACATTGTGTGAATGTGTTGGTTTTTCCCCCTGATTTATGTTGTTCCAACCAATTTTTCTCATGATTCTTGTTGAATATCCACTCATGAACTCATGATTATTGCTGCATTGTTGTTTTGTTCATGAGTGGGGCGATTTTTTTGGTTCAATGTGGTATTTTTCAACCTTGACGCACATTGCGCACGCCAAGTGTTCGTCAAAATGCCTAAAACAGTTTTCAACCCCATTTTGGCGCACACTTGGGTGATTTTCATTCCATGTCGCATTTCGACATTTTTTATCGCAATGTCGGATTTTTTCATCTCGGTTTTGCGCACTTGCACCTCCTTTTCAACTTGTACACGAACTAACCATTAATTGTGCTTACAATTTTTTTTGTATTGCCTAATTCTTATTTTGTAGGTTGAAATGGCACCGAAGAAATACAACTCTACTAGGTGTATGCCCGCCGGGGGCGTTGATGGTTTCCGCTGCGAGCAGGAGTGGGATTGGTTCCGCGCACACTTTCATACATCCGAGCGTCTTCTTGGATATCATTTTGCGTGGGCCATTGAGGAGGGAGGCGCGTGTTCTTTTGCATCATCACGGGTGGGAGCCCTTTCTTGCTACTAACGGGCGCATCAATGAGGAGCTGGTCCATATTTTTTACGCGACGTTAGTAGAGGTAAAGGGAAGTGGGCCGACTACATACGAGGCTATGGTCCGTGGGGTGAGGGTACCCTTCAGCATTTCAGATTTGGCAGATTATATGGGTGTTCCACACCCCGCAGATGCAGTCAGTTTCTTGGATGGGACCATCTTGGGCAGGGGGACATTGATAGAGGCTCTTGCACCGGGCGAGGCGTGGAAAAAGGGTGCTTTCCGCTCGGCTGCGATGGAGGACTTACCGAGGTTATTGCACTACATCAATGTCCACTCTTTCATGGTGACGAAAATCGGTCAGAGGTTCGTCACAAGCATGCCGCATTGATCTACACGATGATTAATGGTTTGGGCAATATCAGCTTGCCCAGTATCTTTCTAGACATGATGTGCGCGTAAGCTAAAGAGATTTCTTGGAGGTATTCCCTTCCTTTTCCTGCTCTCATTACGAGGATATGTATTTCACACGGTTGCCCTGAGTTGGACGTTGACCGTAAGCACGACCCACTCGGGCTTCTCTCCAAGGACAATATTTCAAAAATGCTTAAGCACGAGTGGGGGCAATCGAGAGGTAAGAGACAGAGGGCAGAGGTGGATGATGAGCCGGACGATGAGGAGGCCGAGATCCGGGAGATGGAGATGGGTGAGGGTTCTCATGCGCCACACACTGATGATGATGCCCACTTTGTGGCATTCCAGGCCGTGCAGGACCAGCGCTGGGAGGAGACCCAGCTCAGGTGGGGTACTTGGGAGTCCTGCCTGGACCAGTTGTAGGCTGAGCAGTGGCAGCAGTGGGCATAGCAGCAGGCTCAGCAGGAGCAGTTTTATGCCGAGCAGCGGCATGAGTGGGCCATGCAGAGGCAGGCGAGGGCACAGCACATACAGGACTATCGAATGATGCAGCGAATGATGAGAGATCTTTATCTGCAGCGCAGTGATTCCGACACACCACTGCCTCCTCATTTTCAGGACCCCTCTGATCCTAGTGGTTCTGGCCACTAGGCTGCTGCTGTACTGGGTTATTTTTGTATTCTGGAATCGGATATTATATTGTACTTTTTATTTTTATTTCTTTTATTTCACTAGTTGTAATGTATTAAGTGATTTTGTATTGAACTTATGAAATGAGAAATGAAAATGTAGTTTGTGGTTGTTTATTGGATTTTGATGTGTGTGACCTTCCATTTTATAAAATCAAAAAGTTCACCATCAATTTATCTAGTATTTTCACTTCAGCATATATTATTATGACTTGTGACATAGATTCTCTTAACTTAATACATCGGTACATATTCTTCACATGCTTTGTACTAACTTGTTTTGCAGCTTCATTTGGACTTGTACTTATGGAGATCGCTCCAAATTTGGGTAATATCATTCTTTTCCTTGCTTTGTGTTATGTTCTTTAATGGAAGCATTGGGGACAATGCAACATTCAAGTTAGGGGGTGTAGGATATTCTATCCATTTTGCTATTTAGTCCTTGGATTTTATTACAATTTAGTTACAAAGCAAGTTTTTGTTAAAAAATTGAAAATTTTCAAAATATTTTCTTTCTTTTTTCTCCTTTATTGGGCATTTTGCCCTTGTTTTCGATGATAAATTTTAATAATTACTTGATCAAATAGACTATTCAACGATGCATGTTCTCGATTTTAGAAGTTATTAGATTTTAGTCCCTAGATCATTGATATTATGAATAACTTCATGAATTAAACTTTAATCCGTGAGCACATGCACCATTCTTGTTATATTGATTTGGTTTAAGATTTTTATAACTCGGTATTCTTTTGTTGCATTGTATATACTTACACCGAGTGAGATTAGAGACTTATCTTCAGTTGTGAGTGTATACACTTTTCTTTCCTCTTTGAAAACGTTACAGTCGTTGGTAATCTCTTTATTCTTTCATTGACCGTTCATTAATTGGGTTCATACTTGAAATGTGTTACTTGAGCATGATTTTCATATATTGCCTTGACTCGAGAATTGCGTATACTTTTTGAAATGATCATAGGCCATCTTTGTATATCACCCATATGACCTTGACCTCACCCTTTATATGTTCCCTAGTCAACCCACTTGAGCCTAAATACTAGCCTTTCTTTTCATTACCCAAAATCCCATATCCAACTCCAAATTGGAGTTTTATACCATACATATTACCTTACATACCCTTGTTTGGATTGTTGCTTGGGATTGAATGTTATTATTGTGTATTGTGGTTGCAATTTGAGCATGAAAAGAGTAAGAAGTGAAAAGAAAAAGAGTGAAAAAGAGTGAAAAAGAGAAAGTTGAAAACAAAAGAAAACAAAAGAAAAAAATGAGAAAAAAGAAAAAGAAAAGAGAAAGTTGTTTATAGTGTTTGTTTGTGTTTCAATAATCCTTGTTACTCTCGCGATTGTTATATCTAATGATTTTGGACATCATTTGTCCACTTTTGATATTGCCCGCAATTTCCCATTATTCCGAGTTTCATCCCAAACACTTTGAATCCGTATATACATCCCTTTCATTTCGTACCCTAACCTAGCCTACATTACAACCCTATATAAGTCCTATGTGATCTTAAGTTGATGTAACTCAAATGTTTAAATAGTGTTGATAATCTGTGAAAATGCATTTCGCCTCTTTTATATGTGCGGTATCCTTTCACTGAGATTGCAATTTTTATTTCCTATATAGAGTTCTTCAATTGTGACATGTGCGCAACCTAGTTTCCCTTTACATTTACTCCTTATGCCCGCATGTCCCGTGTGTTACCTCCCTGTTTCAAGTGGTTTCATTTGATGAGTGTAATGCTCGTGAGGATTGACTTTTATGCATGCTTTGATATTTAGTATCCGAGTTATTTAAGTTTTTCGCCAAATCATACTTTGCATATGCTCACTCCCCTCCCACATGTTAGAGTTTCAATTCATTGAGGTGCATTCGATAATGTTAATAACTACAAACTTTTCACGCGAATTCGTTTGCTATGCTAATAACATGTTGAAATCTTGTTCGCACTGATGAGTTTGTCTTACTTGATTGGGCATATTTTGAGGAAACTTTATGATGTTTGTGGGTTCCATCACTGAAAAACACTCACGAGATGACACTCGTCCACTAGGGTAACCTAGGGGTTTAACGGCTTATTGCATACGCTAAATGAAATCGAATCGCCCGCAAAAGTGGCCTTATCTTTTTATTGCTTTTATACCATACTTTTGTACTATCTCTTGTTTTGGTTTACTTGTTCTTCTTGTGCATCCTATTTCATTACTAGGGACTAGCAATGCGTAAGTTAGGGGGTGTGATAATACGCAAATATCGCGTATTTCATCCGTCGAACCTACGCATTTTAGCCCCTCGGGTGCCTTAATCTCTATATTTAAGCCCGTTAACTAGACGACCTCTGTTTATATTGTTAACATGCTATATGAGGTATAATTGGGCTTTTGTAGGTATTTAGGTACCAAGTTTGGGATTCAGACGCATTTCGCGCAATTTTCGTACGTAACCGCGCGTTCAAGGGCAATCCGGTCATTTCATAGCTTGGGAACCTGGACCTACATCTACACAGAAGTTGTATCTCTCCTCTCTAGCTTCGCGTGGCCACAAACGGTGCGTGATTCCGAGTTCGTATGACAAAGTTACGGCGAATTGAGCGGAGAAGGAAAGCATGCCAAAGCAGGGGAAACAGCAGGCTGCCCTGCTTGATCGATCGATCGAGCCTGAGGGTCGATCGATCAAGACTTTGTATTTTTTCCATGATTTTAACTATCAATTGATCGACCACAGGGGTCGATCGATCGATGCTCTGTTTTTTCCTGCAGATATTTTCTTCTCTTTTCTTTCTTCTTTTCTTTTATTCCAACTTACTATATAAGCTAGTTTTTGTTGTAATAAGAATATATACACTCTCATAATCCGATATAGATAGTTTTATTTAGGGTTTGGTTTGGAGAGTTCATTTTCTCTTCTTCTTGGATTGACAACCTATGTGGTTTTGTAAGATTGAACTATTCACTTCCATTTCCATTAATATAGTTTGTTCTTCATCTTTCCTTGCTTTGTAATTAAGATTCCATGCTTTCTAACTAGTTTACATTCTTTATTCACATGCTTTGATTTACTTGCTTTGTAGTATAGTTTTATCGCGTTTATTCCCATTTTCCATTTATCGCATTTTTAACATGCTTTCTAGGTAATTTAAATTAGGTTGTGCTTGAATTGAACTCACTCGAGTTGACACATTGCTTTGCTTTAGTGATGGTGTTTACGGGTCTATTTCGGGTGCGTTGACATAGTTATTACGCCTAGGGGATTTGACGGGGCATATCATGTATGTCCCGTGCTTATGACCTTTCGCACGTAATTTTCGGGATATTTGTTGACGCCAAAATCTTATTAGGCTTTTATGATGATTTAGGGAGTAACAACCCTTGATTTAATTAACTGTCAAAACGAGACGCATGTGTAATAACTCGTCGACCCATGTAACCATTTTATACTAATTAACTCGGGTGAGGGATATTCGACGCAACCTATAGTTCTACTCGCTTTCTTAATCTAGTTTCAATACCATTGCCTAGATTAACATTTCCCTTTATGCATATTTTTCCTTTTAGTTTGTAACTATATTTTACACTTTTATTTCGGAGTATTAAATCACTTAAATTCTAGAAACTTGTCCCTGTGGATTCTTGATACCCGACTTACCGTTGTACTCACCAGTTGAGTATAGTCGTAGTTTAGGTTTTTGTATAGTTCAGGTGAGCCGAATTCAAAACGACCGACGCGTAGGTGACTCTCGCGCTGCGGCGAAACCTGCGCTCATCAAATGGCGTCATTGCCAGGACTTTATTTGATTTAGTATTTCATATTATTTCTTTCTATTTGTATTATTTGCTAACCTTTTTGCAGGACTTCTATATTTGAGCGCTTAGAAACGCTTGAATTATCCCGCCGCACATCATCTTTGTGGAAGTCGCCTTCTCGAGCTTTTGTTGGGGTAAGCATGTCTTATTCTAACTTTTCTGGTAATCCTAATGATAATGCTCAAAATTCCGGTAAACCTATGACTTTTGGTCAATACTTGCAATCCCAAAAAGTTACAACATCTAAAATGACATTGGGTGAGTATTACGAAAGTCAAAGTTTGGATTACAGCAATTTTGTGCATGATCATTCTAATTTTGGGTCGCAAGATCATTATGATAAGAATTTTGAAACCAATTGTAATCATTTTCAAACTTCCTATGTTAATGATTTTGAGTGTAGTCCCGAGAACAACTTTCAAACCTCCCATTTCCAAGCATCCGCTTCTCGCCCTATGACATTCAGTGAGGGATTGCGTATGCTTGAAAATGAGAGGATTGAAGAACGTTATCGGGAAGAAAATCGTTGTTGGGAACATGAGTTGGATTTACTATTTGAATTCGACGACGACTTTTCTTCGGAGACTGCCGAAGTCTAGGACTGTTTTGAACCAAATGAGGACTTCGTTCCTACTTTGGAACAAATCATCCTTGACTTGACCCACGGTATAATAGAGAATGAAAATGAGGATAAAAAAGGCATAGTATCTATTCGCAATGAATTCGCTTCTTCGTTGATTTTCAAAGAAGAAAGTTTCATTGTAAACGATCCTATTTCTACCGAAATTCAATTCTCAAGCGATGATCATTCATCGCCTGAGATTGAATTTCTTTCATCCCCGTCTTCATTATATACTATCGTAATAATTCGAGTACCCGATGAATCGGTTCAAAACTTTTTAGTTCCAAACCTTTTCACCGACGAGGAGTACTCACTCGAGCCGTTTTCCATAACGACATCTTTGCCCTCATGTGTGCCGCCTCCCGTTCCAACTTTAAAATACTCGGGATTTGATTCATGTTTTCTTGGCCCGCATGTGTATTTGTCACCCGTCCTATCCAAATCCCCCATCCTCCCTCCCAAAGTTTCAATTGGGGATGGTTCACTTTTACCGCCTTACACATGCCTTCCGTCGTTCGAACGGAATTCCTATTATTCTGGAGACATGTATTTCGGGAGGGTCCACCGTTGATCCGCCAAATTCAAATTGTGTTTTGGATAGACCCTCAAAAGTTTAAACTTCTAGTATATAGTTAATTACACATCCTAAATGTAGGTTGTATATACTAACTTCTTCATTTTTGTTTTTCTTAATATTAGCCTAGTGTAATTAGTTAATCTCTTTTTATTTCTTTTTGTGTGATCCATCATTTCACAGCTTGGGCAGCTGGCCTGACATCTACACGGAAGTTGTAGCTCTCCTCGCTAGCTTCGCGTGGCCGTGAACGATGCGTGATTCCGAGTCTGTATGACAAAGTTACGACGAATTGAGCTGAGAAGGAAAGTATGCCAAAACAGGGGAACTAGCAGGCTACCCTGCTTGATCGATCGATCGAGCCTTTGTATTTTTGCCATGATTTTAACTATCGATCGATCTACCACAGGGGTCGATCGATCGATGCTCTATTTTTTCCTGCAGATATTTTCTTCTCTTTTCTTTTATTCCAACTTACTATATAAGCTAGTTTTTGTTGTAATAAGAATATATACACTCTCATAATCCGATATAGATAGTTTTAGTTAGGGTTTGGTTTGGAGAGTTCATTTTCTCTTCTTCTTGGATTGACAACCTATGTGGTTTTGTAAGATTAAACTATTCACTTCCATTTCCATTAATATAGTTTGTTCTTCATCTTTCCTTGCTTTGTAATTTAGCTTCCATGCTTTCTAACTAGTTTACATTCTTTATTGACATGCTTAGATTTACTTGCTTTGTAGTATAGTTTAATCGCGTTTATTCCCGTTTTCCATTTACCGCGTTTTTAACATGCTTTCTAGGTAATTTAAATTAGGTTGTGCTTGAATTGAACTCACTCGAGTTGACGCGTTGCTTTGCTTTGGTGATGGTGTTTACGGGTCTATTTCGGGTGCGTTGACCTAGTAATTACGCCTAGGGGATTTTATGGGGCATATCATGTATGTCCCGTGCCTATGACCTTTCGCGCGTAATTTTTGGGATATTTGTTGACGCCAAAATCTTATTAGGCTTTTATGATGATTTAGGGCGTAACAACCCTTGATTTAATTAACTGTCGAAACGAGACGCACGTGTAATAACTCGTCGAGCCATGTAACCATTTTATACTAATTAACTCGGGTGAGGGATATTCGACGCAACCTATAGTTCTACTCGCTTTCTTAATCTAGTTTCAATACCATTGCCTAGATTAACATTTCCCTTTATGCATATTTTTCCTTTTAGTTTATAACCATATTTTACACTTTTATTTCGGAGTATTAAATCACTTAAATTATAGAAACTTGTCCCTGTGGATTCTTGATACCCAACTTACCGCTGTACTCACCAGTTGAGTATAGTCGTAGTTTAGGTTTTTGTATAGTTCAGGTGAGCCGAATTCAAAACGACCGGCGCATAGGTGACTCTCGCGCTGCGGTGAAACCTGCGCTCATCAAATGGCGTTATTGCCAGGACTTTATTTGATTTAGTATTTCATATTATTTCTTTCTATTTGTATTATTTGCTAACCTTTTTGCAGGACTTCTACATTTGAGTGCTTAGGAACGCTTAAATTATCCCGCCGCACATCATCTTTGTAAAAGTCTCCTTCTCGAGCTTTTGTTGGGGTAAGCAAATCTTATTCTAACTTTTCTGGTAATCCTAATGATAATGCTCAAAATTCCTGTAAACCTATGACTTTTGGTCAATACTTGCAATCCCAAAAAGTTGCAACATCTAAAATGACATTGGGTGAGTATTACGAAAGTCAAAGTTTGGATTACAACAATTTTGTGCATGATCATTCTGATTTTGGGTCGCAAGATCGTTATGATAAGAATTTTGAAACCAATTGTAATCATTTTCAAAATTCCTATGTTAATTATTTTGAGTGTAGTCCCGAGAACAACTTTCAAACCTCCCATTTCCAAGCATCCGATCCTCGCCCTATGATATTCAGTGAGGGATTGCGTATGCTTGAAAATGAGAGGATTGAAGAACGTTATCCGGAAGAAAATCATTGTTGGGAACACGAGTTGGATTTACTATTTGAATCCGACGACGACTTTTCTTCGGAGACTGCCGAAGTCGAGGACTGTTTTGAACCAAATGAGGACTTCGTTCCTACTTTGGAACAAATCATCCTTGACTTGACCCACGGTATAGTAGAGAATGAAAATGAGGATGAAAAAGTCATAGTATCTATTTGCAATGAATTCGCTTCTTCGTTGATTTTCAAAGAAGAAAGTTTCATTGTAAACGATCCTATTTCTCCCGAAATTCAATTCTCAAGCGATGATCATTCATCACCTGAGATTGAATTTCTTTCATCCCCGTATTCATTATATACTGTCGTAATAATTCGAGTACCCGATGAATCGGTTCAAAACTTTTTAGTTCCAAACCTTTTCACCGACGAGGAGTACTCGCTCGAGCCGTTTTCCATAACGACATCTTTGCCCTCATGTGTGCCGCCTCCCGTTCCAACTTTAAAATACTCAGAAGTTGATTCATGTTTTCTTGGCCCGCATGTGTATTTGTCACCCGTCCTATCCAAATCCCCCATCCTCCCTCCCAAAGTTTCAATTGGGGATGGTTCACTTTTACCGCCTTACACATGCCTTCCGTCGTTCGAACGGAATTCCTATTTTTCTGGAGACATGTATGTTCGGGAGGGTCCACCGTTGATCCGCCAAATTCAAATTGTGTTTTGGATAGACCCTCAAAAGTTTAAACTTCTAGTATATAGTTAATTACACATCCTAAATGTAGGTTGTATATACTAACTTCTTCAATTTTGTTTTTCTTAATATTAGCCTAGTGTAATTAGTTAATCTCTTTTTATTTCTTTTTGTGTGCTTGGTTCTAACTCTTTTATAGGTTCAACGGACTTGAATTTGCGGAGACTATGCATCCCGGCACACATTTCTTAAGAAAATGATCAAAAAAGACCCAAAAATATTTTGCCTTTGTTTTTCACACACGCATCCTCACGCATTTGCATTTGTTTTTATTTTATTTTATTTTATTTTTCATTTTTGTCGTGAATATGCGTGTGTGTTGCTCATTGTACATATTTTTATATTTTTTGCTTCACTTAGGCCTTTTTGTGTGTATATTTTAGCTTATGTATATATAATTTTATTTTTATTTTTATTTTTTTATTTCATATTTTATATATATATATATATATATTTATTTATTTTATATTTACACCTCTTAATTATCCCTGAATTGTAATTTTCCCCTCCCATTTAAAAAGGAAAGCAGTGTGCCTGGACCTGCTTGATCGATCGATCGAAGGCCCAGGCTCGATCGATCAATCGAGCAGTTAAAGGCCGAATCTGCCTACTTTTTTCCCCATTTTTCTTATTCTCTCTTCTCCTCTCTCAAACTGCTTCGTGCCCTAGAATCCCCCCAACACATTTCTTCATTATTTCATCCACTTTGTACACTACAAAGGTATATCATTCCTACTTTACATGTATTTGTAGTTTTTGGTGGATTTTTGTCATGTTTTACATGTTTAAACCCTAAGTTGACATTGTGTGAATGTGTTGGTTTTTCCCCCTGATTTATGTTGTTCCAACCAATTTTTCTCATGATTCTTGTTGAATATCCACTCATGAACTCATGATTATTGCTGCATTGTTGTTTTGTTCATGAGTGGGGCGATTTTTTTGGTTCAATGTGGTATTTTTCAACCTTGACGCACATTGCGCACGCCAAGTGTTCGTCAAAATGCCTAAAACAGTTTTCAACCCCATTTTGGCGCACACTTGGGCGATTTTCATTCCATGTCGCATTTCGACATTTTTTATCGCAATGTTGCATTTTTTCATCTCGGTTTTGCGCACTTGCATCTCCTTTTCAACTTGTACACGAACTAACCATTAATTGTGCTTACAATTTTTTTTGTATTGCCTAATTCTTATTTTGTAGGTTGAAATGGCACCGAAGAAATACAACTGTACTAGGTGTATGCCCGCCGGGGGCGTTGATGGTTTCCGCTGCGAGCAGGAGTGGGATTGGTTCCGCGCACACTTTTATACATCCGAGCGTCTGCTTGGATATCATTTTGCGTGGGCCATTGAGGAGGGAGGCGCGTGTTCTTTTGCATCATCAGGGGTGGGAGCCCTTTCTTGCTACTAACGGGCGCGTCAATGAGGAGCTGGTCCATATTTTCTACGCGACGTTAGTAGAGGTAAAGGGCAGTGGGCCGACTACATACGAGGCTATGGTCCGTGGGGTGAGGGTACCCTTCAGCATTTCAGATTTGGCAGATTATATGGGTGTTCCACACCCCGCAGATGCAGTCAGTTTCTTGGATGGGACCATCTTGGGCAGGGGGACATTGATAGAGGCTCTTGCACCGGGCGAGGCGTGGAAAAAGGGTGCTTTCCGCTCGGCTGCGATGGAGGACTTACCGAGGTTATTGCACTACATCAATGTCCACTCTTTCATGGTGACGAAAATCGGTCAGAGGTTCGTCACAAGCATGCCGCATTGATCTACACGATGATTAATGGTTTGGGCAATATCAGCTTGCCCAGTATCTTTCTAGACATGATGTGCGCGTAAGCTAAAGAGATTTCTTGGAGGTATTCCCTTCCTTTTCCTGCTCTCATTACGAGGATATGTATTTCACACGGTTGCCCTGAGTTGGACGTTGACCGTAAGCACGACCCACTCGGGCTTCTCTCCAAGGACAATATTTCAAAAATGCTTAAGCACGAGTGGGGGCAATCGAGAGGTAAGAGACAGAGGGCAGAGGTGGATGATGAGCCGGACGATGAGGAGGCCGAGATCCGGGAGATGGAGATGGGTGAGGGTTCTCATGCGCCACACACTGATGATGATGCCCACTTTGTGGCATTCCAGGCCGTGCAGGACCAGCACTGGGAGGAGACCCAGCTCAGGTGGGGTACTTGGGAGTCCTGCCTGGACCAGTTGTAGGCTGAGCAGTGGCAGCAGTGGGCATAGCAGCAGGCTCAGCAGGAGCAGTTTTATGCCGAGCAGCGGCATGAGTGGGCCATGCAGAGGCAGGCGAGGGCACAGCACATACAGGACTATCGAATGATGCAGCGAATGATGAGAGATCTTTATCTGCAGCGCAGTGATTCCGACACACCACTGCCTCCTCATTTTCAAGACCCCTCTGATCCTAGTGGTTCTGGCCACTAGGCTGCTGCTGTACTGGGTTATTTTTGTATTCTGGAATCAGATATTATATTGTACTTTTTATTTTTATTTCTTTTATTTCACTAGTTGTAATGTATTAAGTGATTTTGTATTGAACTTATGAAATGAGAAATGAAAATGTAGTTTGTGGTTGTTTATTGGATTTTGATGTGTGTGACCTTCCATTTTATAAAATCAAAAAGTTCACCATCAATTTATCTAGTATTTTCACTTCAGCATATATTATTGTGACTTGTGACATAGATTCTCTTAACTTAATACATCGGTACATATTCTTCACATGCTTTGTACTAACTTGTTTTGCAGCTTCATTTGGACTTGTACTTATGGAGATCGCTCCAAATTTGGGTAATATCATTCTTTTCCTTGCTTTGTGTTATGTTCTTTAATGGAAGCATTGGGGACAATGCAACATTCAAGTTAGGGGGTGTAGGATATTCTATCCATTTTGCTATTTAGTCCTTGGATTTTATTACAATTTAGTTACAAAGCAAGTTTTTGTTAAAAAATTGAAAATTTTCAAAATATTTTCTTTCTTTTTTCTCCTTTATTGGGCATTTTGCCCTTGTTTTCGATGATAAATTTTAATAATTACTTGATCAAATAGACTATTCAACGATGCATGGTCTCGATTTTAGAAGTTATTAGATTTTAGTCCCTAGATCATTGATATTATGAATAACTTCATGAATTAAACTTTAATCCGTGAGCACATGCACCATTCTTGTTATATTGATTTGGTTTAAGATTTTTATAACTCGGTATTCTTTTGTTGCATTGTATATACTTACACCGAGTGAGATTAGAGACTTATCTTCAGTTGTGAGTGTATACACTTTTCTTTCCTCTTTGAAAACGTTACAGTCGTTGGTAATCTCTTTATTCTTTCATTGACCGTTCATTAATTGGGTTCATACTTGAAATGTGTTACTTGAGCATGATTTTCATATATTGCCTTGACTCGAGAATTGCGTATACTTTTTGAAATGATCATAGGCCATCTTTGTATATCACCCATATGACCTTGACCTCACCCTTTATATGTTCCCTAGTCAACCCACTTGAGCCTAAATACTAGCCTTTCTTTTCATTACCCAAAATCCCATATCCAACTCCAAATTGGAGTTTTATACCATACATATTACCTTACATACCCTTGTTTGGATTGTTGCTTGGGATTGAATGTTATTATTGTGTATTGTGGTTGCAATTTGAGCATGAAAAGAGTAAGAAGTGAAAAGAAAAAGAGTGAAAAAGAGTGAAAAAGAGAAAGTTGAAAACAAAAGAAAACAAAAGAAAAAAATGAGAAAAAAGAAAAAGAAAAGAGAAAGTTGTTTATAGTGTTTGTTTGTGTTTCAATAATCCTTGTTACTCTCGCGATTGTTATATCTAATGATTTTGGACATCATTTGTCCACTTTTGATATTGCCCGCAATTTCCCATTATTCCGAGTTTCATCCCAAACACTTTGAATCCGTATATACATCCCTTTCATTTCGTACCCTAACCTAGCCTACATTACAACCCTATATAAGTCCTATGTGATCTTAAGTTGATGTAACTCAAATGTTTAAATAGTGTTGATAATCTGTGAAAATGCATTTCGCCTCTTTTATATGTGCGGTATCCTTTCACTGAGATTGCAATTTTTATTTCCTATATAGAGTTCTTCAATTGTGACATGTGCGCAACCTAGTTTCCCTTTACATTTACTCCTTATGCCCGCATGTCCCGTGTGTTACCTCCCTGTTTCAAGTGGTTTCATTTGATGAGTGTAATGCTCGTGAGGATTGACTTTTATGCATGCTTTGATATTTAGTATCCGAGTTATTTAAGTTTTTCGCCAAATCATACTTTGCATATGCTCACTCCCCTCCCACATGTTAGAGTTTCAATTCATTGAGGTGCATTCGATAATGTTAATAACTACAAACTTTTCACGCGAATTCGTTTGCTATGCTAATAACATGTTGAAATCTTGTTCGCACTGATGAGTTTGTCTTACTTGATTGGGCATATTTTGAGGAAACTTTATGATGTTTGTGGGTTCCATCACTGAAAAACACTCACGAGATGACACTCGTCCACTAGGGTAACCTAGGGGTTTAACGGCTTATTGCATACGCTAAATGAAATCGAATCGCCCGCAAAAGTGGCCTTATCTTTTTATTGCTTTTATACCATACTTTTGTACTATCTCTTGTTTTGGTTTACTTGTTCTTCTTGTGCATCCTATTTCATTACTAGGGACTAGCAATGCGTAAGTTAGGGGGTGTGATAATACGCAAATATCGCGTATTTCATCCGTCGAACCTACGCATTTTAGCCCCTCGGGTGCCTTAATCTCTATATTTAAGCCCGTTAACTAGACGACCTCTGTTTATATTGTTAACATGCTATATGAGGTATAATTGGGCTTTTGTAGGTATTTAGGTACCAAGTTTGGGATTCAGACGCATTTCGCGCAATTTTCGTACGTAACCGCGCGTTCAAGGGCAATCCGGTCATTTCATAGCTTGGGAACCTGGACCTACATCTACACAGAAGTTGTATCTCTCCTCTCTAGCTTCGCGTGGCCACAAACGGTGCGTGATTCCGAGTTCGTATGACAAAGTTACGGCGAATTGAGCGGAGAAGGAAAGCATGCCAAAGCAGGGGAAACAGCAGGCTGCCCTGCTTGATCGATCGATCGAGCCTGAGGGTCGATCGATCAAGACTTTGTATTTTTTCCATGATTTTAACTATCAATTGATCGACCACAGGGGTCGATCGATCGATGCTCTGTTTTTTCCTGCAGATATTTTCTTCTCTTTTCTTTCTTCTTTTCTTTTATTCCAACTTACTATATAAGCTAGTTTTTGTTGTAATAAGAATATATACACTCTCATAATCCGATATAGATAGTTTTATTTAGGGTTTGGTTTGGAGAGTTCATTTTCTCTTCTTCTTGGATTGACAACCTATGTGGTTTTGTAAGATTGAACTATTCACTTCCATTTCCATTAATATAGTTTGTTCTTCATCTTTCCTTGCTTTGTAATTAAGATTCCATGCTTTCTAACTAGTTTACATTCTTTATTCACATGCTTTGATTTACTTGCTTTGTAGTATAGTTTTATCGCGTTTATTCCCATTTTCCATTTATCGCATTTTTAACATGCTTTCTAGGTAATTTAAATTAGGTTGTGCTTGAATTGAACTCACTCGAGTTGACACATTGCTTTGCTTTAGTGATGGTGTTTACGGGTCTATTTCGGGTGCGTTGACATAGTTATTACGCCTAGGGGATTTGACGGGGCATATCATGTATGTCCCGTGCTTATGACCTTTCGCACGTAATTTTCGGGATATTTGTTGACGCCAAAATCTTATTAGGCTTTTATGATGATTTAGGGAGTAACAACCCTTGATTTAATTAACTGTCGAAACGAGACGCATGTGTAATAACTCGTCGACCCATGTAACCATTTTATACTAATTAACTCGGGTGAGGGATATTCGACGCAACCTATAGTTCTACTCGCTTTCTTAATCTAGTTTCAATACCATTGCCTAGATTAACATTTCCCTTTATGCATATTTTTCCTTTTAGTTTGTAACTATATTTTACACTTTTATTTCGGAGTATTAAATCACTTAAATTCTAGAAACTTGTCCCTGTGGATTCTTGATACCCGACTTACCGTTGTACTCACCAGTTGAGTATAGTCGTAGTTTAGGTTTTTGTATAGTTCAGGTGAGCCGAATTCAAAACGACCGACGCGTAGGTGACTCTCGCGCTGCGGCGAAACCTGCGCTCATCAAATGGCGTCATTGCCAGGACTTTATTTGATTTAGTATTTCATATTATTTCTTTCTATTTGTATTATTTGCTAACCTTTTTGCAGGACTTCTATATTTGAGCGCTTAGAAACGCTTGAATTATCCCGCCGCACATCATCTTTGTGGAAGTCGCCTTCTCGAGCTTTTGTTGGGGTAAGCATGTCTTATTCTAACTTTTCTGGTAATCCTAATGATAATGCTCAAAATTCCGGTAAACCTATGACTTTTGGTCAATACTTGCAATCCCAAAAAGTTACAACATCTAAAATGACATTGGGTGAGTATTACGAAAGTCAAAGTTTGGATTACAGCAATTTTGTGCATGATCATTCTAATTTTGGGTCGCAAGATCATTATGATAAGAATTTTGAAACCAATTGTAATCATTTTCAAACTTCCTATGTTAATGATTTTGAGTGTAGTCCCGAGAACAACTTTCAAACCTCCCATTTCCAAGCATCCGCTTCTCGCCCTATGACATTCAGTGAGGGATTGCGTATGCTTGAAAATGAGAGGATTGAAGAACGTTATCGGGAAGAAAATCGTTGTTGGGAACATGAGTTGGATTTACTATTTGAATTCGACGACGACTTTTCTTCGGAGACTGCCGAAGTCTAGGACTGTTTTGAACCAAATGAGGACTTCGTTCCTACTTTGGAACAAATCATCCTTGACTTGACCCACGGTATAATAGAGAATGAAAATGAGGATAAAAAAGGCATAGTATCTATTCGCAATGAATTCGCTTCTTCGTTGATTTTCAAAGAAGAAAGTTTCATTGTAAACGATCCTATTTCTACCGAAATTCAATTCTCAAGCGATGATCATTCATCGCCTGAGATTGAATTTCTTTCATCCCCGTCTTCATTATATACTATCGTAATAATTCGAGTACCCGATGAATCGGTTCAAAACTTTTTAGTTCCAAACCTTTTCACCGACGAGGAGTACTCACTCGAGCCGTTTTCCATAACGACATCTTTGCCCTCATGTGTGCCGCCTCCCGTTCCAACTTTAAAATACTCGGGATTTGATTCATGTTTTCTTGGCCCGCATGTGTATTTGTCACCCGTCCTATCCAAATCCCCCATCCTCCCTCCCAAAGTTTCAATTGGGGATGGTTCACTTTTACCGCCTTACACATGCCTTCCGTCGTTCGAACGGAATTCCTATTATTCTGGAGACATGTATTTCGGGAGGGTCCACCGTTGATCCGCCAAATTCAAATTGTGTTTTGGATAGACCCTCAAAAGTTTAAACTTCTAGTATATAGTTAATTACACATCCTAAATGTAGGTTGTATATACTAACTTCTTCATTTTTGTTTTTCTTAATATTAGCCTAGTGTAATTAGTTAATCTCTTTTTATTTCTTTTTGTGTGATCCATCATTTCACAGCTTGGGCAGCTGGCCTGACATCTACACGGAAGTTGTAGCTCTCCTCGCTAGCTTCGCGTGGCCGTGAACGATGCGTGATTCCGAGTCTGTATGACAAAGTTACGACGAATTGAGCTGAGAAGGAAAGTATGCCAAAACAGGGGAACTAGCAGGCTACCCTGCTTGATCGATCGATCGAGCCTTTGTATTTTTGCCATGATTTTAACTATCGATCGATCTACCACAGGGGTCGATCGATCGATGCTCTATTTTTTCCTGCAGATATTTTCTTCTCTTTTCTTTTATTCCAACTTACTATATAAGCTAGTTTTTGTTGTAATAAGAATATATACACTCTCATAATCCGATATAGATAGTTTTAGTTAGGGTTTGGTTTGGAGAGTTCATTTTCTCTTCTTCTTGGATTGACAACCTATGTGGTTTTGTAAGATTAAACTATTCACTTCCATTTCCATTAATATAGTTTGTTCTTCATCTTTCCTTGCTTTGTAATTTAGCTTCCATGCTTTCTAACTAGTTTACATTCTTTATTGACATGCTTAGATTTACTTGCTTTGTAGTATAGTTTAATCGCGTTTATTCCCGTTTTCCATTTACCGCGTTTTTAACATGCTTTCTAGGTAATTTAAATTAGGTTGTGCTTGAATTGAACTCACTCGAGTTGACGCGTTGCTTTGCTTTGGTGATGGTGTTTACGGGTCTATTTCGGGTGCGTTGACCTAGTAATTACGCCTAGGGGATTTTATGGGGCATATCATGTATGTCCCGTGCCTATGACCTTTCGCGCGTAATTTTTGGGATATTTGTTGACGCCAAAATCTTATTAGGCTTTTATGATGATTTAGGGCGTAACAACCCTTGATTTAATTAACTGTCGAAACGAGACGCACGTGTAATAACTCGTCGAGCCATGTAACCATTTTATACTAATTAACTCGGGTGAGGGATATTCGACGCAACCTATAGTTCTACTCGCTTTCTTAATCTAGTTTCAATACCATTGCCTAGATTAACATTTCCCTTTATGCATATTTTTCCTTTTAGTTTATAACCATATTTTAAACTTTTATTTCGGAGTATTAAATCACTTAAATTATAGAAACTTGTCCCTGTGGATTCTTGATACCCAACTTACCGCTGTACTCACCAGTTGAGTATAGTCGTAGTTTAGGTTTTTGTATAGTTCAGGTGAGCCGAATTCAAAACGACCGGCGCGTAGGTGACTCTCGCGCTGCGGTGAAACCTGCGCTCATCAAATGGCGTTATTGCCAGGACTTTATTTGATTTAGTATTTCATATTATTTCTTTCTATTTGTATTATTTGCTAACCTTTTTGCAGGACTTCTACATTTGAGTGCTTAGGAACGCTTAAATTATCCCGCCGCACATCATCTTTGTAAAAGTCTCCTTCTCGAGCTTTTGTTGGGGTAAGCATGTCTTATTCTAACTTTTCTGGTAATCCTAATGATAATGCTCAAAATTCCTGTAAACCTATGACTTTTGGTCAATACTTGCAATCCCAAAAAGTTGCAACATCTAAAATGACATTGGGTGAGTATTACGAAAGTCAAAGTTTGGATTACAACAATTTTGTGCATGATCATTCTGATTTTGGGTCGCAAGATCGTTATGATAAGAATTTTGAAACCAATTGTAATCATTTTCAAAATTCCTATGTTAATTATTTTGAGTGTAGTCCCGAGAACAACTTTCAAACCTCCCATTTCCAAGCATCCGATCCTCGCCCTATGATATTCAGTGAGGGATTGCGTATGCTTGAAAATGAGAGGATTGAAGAACGTTATCCGGAAGAAAATCATTGTTGGGAACACGAGTTGGATTTACTATTTGAATCCGACGACGACTTTTCTTCGGAGACTGCCGAAGTCGAGGACTGTTTTGAACCAAATGAGGACTTCATTCCTACTTTGGAACAAATCATCCTTGACTTGACCCACGGTATAGTAGAGAATGAAAATGAGGATGAAAAAGTCATAGTATCTATTTGCAATGAATTCGCTTCTTCGTTGATTTTCAAAGAAGAAAGTTTCATTGTAAACGATCCTATTTCTCCCGAAATTCAATTCTCAAGCGATGATCATTCATCACCTGAGATTGAATTTCTTTCATCCCCGTATTCATTATATACTGTCGTAATAATTCGAGTACCCGATGAATCGGTTCAAAACTTTTTAGTTCCAAACCTTTTCACCGACGAGGAGTACTCGCTCGAGCCGTTTTCCATAACGACATCTTTGCCCTCATGTGTGCCGCCTCCCGTTCCAACTTTAAAATACTCAGAAGTTGATTCATGTTTTCTTGGCCCGCATGTGTATTTGTCACCCGTCCTATCCAAATCCCCCATCCTCCCTCCCAAAGTTTCAATTGGGGATGGTTCACTTTTACCGCCTTACACATGCCTTCCGTCGTTCGAACGGAATTCCTATTTTTCTGGAGACATGTATGTTCGGGAGGGTCCACCGTTGATCCGCCAAATTCAAATTGTGTTTTGGATAGACCCTCAAAAGTTTAAACTTCTAGTATATAGTTAAATACACATCCTAAATGTAGGTTGTATATACTAACTTCTTCAATTTTGTTTTTCTTAATATTAGCCTAGTGTAATTAGTTAATCTCTTTTTATTTCTTTTTGTGTGCTTGATTCTAACTCTTTTATAGGTTCAACGGACTTGAATTTGCGGAGACTATGCATCCCGGCACACATTTCTTAAGAAAATGATCAAAAAAGACCCAAAAATATTTTGCCTTTGTTTTTCACACACGCATCCTCACGCATTTGCATTTGTTTTTATTTTATTTTATTTTATTTTTCATTTTTGTCGTGAATATGCGTGTGTGTTGCTCATTGTACATATTTTTATATTTTTTGCTTCACTTAGGCCTTTTTGTGTGTATATTTTAGCTTATGTATATATAATTTTATTTTTATTTTTATTTTTTTATTTCATATTTTATATATATATATATATATATATATTTATTTTATATTTACACCTCTTAATTATCCCTGAATTGTAATTTTCCCCTCCCATTTAAAAAGGAAAGCAGTGTGCCTGGACCTGCTTGATCGATCGATCGAAGGCCCAGGCTCGATCGATCAATCGAGCAGTTAAAGGCCGAATCTGCCTACTTTTTTCCCCATTTTTCTTATTCTCTCTTCTCCTCTCTCAAACTGCTTCGTGCCCTAGAATCCCCCCAACACATTTCTTCATTATTTCATCCACTTTGTACACTACAAAGGTATATCATTCCTACTTTACATGTATTTGTAGTTTTTGGTGGATTTTTGTCATGTTTTACATGTTTAAACCCTAAGTTGACATTGTGTGAATGTGTTGGTTTTTCCCCCTGATTTATGTTGTTCCAACCAATTTTTCTCATGATTCTTGTTGAATATCCACTCATGAACTCATGATTATTGCTGCATTGTTGTTTTGTTCATGAGTGGGGCGATTTTTTTGGTTCAATGTGGTATTTTTCAACCTTGACGCACATTGCGCACGCCAAGTGTTCGTCAAAATGCCTAAAACAGTTTTCAACCCCATTTTGGCGCACACTTGGGTGATTTTCATTCCATGTCGCATTTCGACATTTTTTATCGCAATGTTGCATTTTTTCATCTCGGTTTTGCGCACTTGCATCTCCTTTTCAACTTGTACACGAACTAACCATTAATTGTGCTTACAATTTTTTTTGTATTGCCTAATTCTTATTTTGTAGGTTGAAATGGCACCGAAGAAATACAACTCTACTAGGTGTATGCCCGCCGGGGGCGTTGATGGT
Organism: Sambucus nigra; assembly: GCA_949130495.1. Taxonomy (NCBI): domain Eukaryota; kingdom Viridiplantae; phylum Streptophyta; class Magnoliopsida; order Dipsacales; family Adoxaceae; genus Sambucus; species Sambucus nigra. Next base: position 105,587,913 of record OX422213.1, on the reverse strand, counting down.
TTCCGCTGCGAGCAGGAGTGGGATTGGTTCCGCGCACACTTTCATACATCCGAGCGTCTGCTTGGATATCATTTTGCGTGGGCCATTGAGGAGGGAGGCGCGTGTTCTTTTGCATCATCAGGGGTGGGAGCCCTTTCTTGCTACTAACGGGCGCGTCAATGAGGAGCTGGTCCATATTTTCTACGCGACGTTAGTAGAGGTAAAGGGCAGTGGGCCGACTACATACGAGGCTATGGTCCGTGGGGTGAGGGTACCCTTCAGCATTTCAGATTTGGCAGATTATATGGGTGTTCCACACCCCGCAGATGCAGTCAGTTTCTTGGATGGGACCATCTTGGGCAGGGGGACATTGATAGAGGCTCTTGCACCGGGCGAGGCGTGGAAAAAGGGTGCTTTCCGCTCGGCTGCGATGGAGGACTTACCGAGGTTATTGCACTACATCAATGTCCACTCTTTCATGGTGACGAAAATCGGTCAGAGGTTCGTCACAAGCATGCCGCATTGATCTACACGATGATTAATGGTTTGGGCAATATCAGCTTGCCCAGTATCTTTCTAGACATGATGTGCGCGTAAGCTAAAGAGATTTCTTGGAGGTATTCCCTTCCTTTTCCTGCTCTCATTACGAGGATATGTATTTCACACGGTTGCCCTGAGTTGGACGTTGACCGTAAGCACGACCCACTCGGGCTTCTCTCCAAGGACAATATTTCAAAAATGCTTAAGCACGAGTGGGGGCAATCGAGAGGTAAGAGACAGAGGGCAGAGGTGGATGATGAGCCGGACGATGAGGAGGCCGAGATCCGGGAGATGGAGATGGGTGAGGGTTCTAATGCGCCACACACTGATGATGATGCCCACTTTGTGGCATTCCAGGCCGTGCAGGACCAGCGCTGGGAGGAGACCCAGCTCAGGTGGGGTACTTGGGAGTCCTGCCTGGACCAGTTGTAGGCTGAGAAGTGGCAGCAGTGGGCATAGCAGCAGGCTCAGCAGGAGCAGTTTTATGCCGAGCAGCGGCAGGAGTGGGCCATGCAGAGGCAGGCGAGGGCACAGCACATACAGGACTATCGAATGATGCAGCGAATGATGAGAGATCTTTATCTGCAGCGCAGTGATTCCGACACACCACTGCCTCCTCATTTTCAGGACCCCTCTGATCCTAGTGGTTCTGGCCACTAGGCTGCTGCTGTACTGGGTTATTTTTGTATTCTGGAATCGGATATTATATTGTACTTTTTATTTTTATTTCTTTTATTTCACTAGTTGTAATGTATTAAGTGATTTTGTATTGAACTTATGAAATGAGAAATGAAAATGTAGTTTGTGGTTGTTTATTGGATTTTGATGTGTGTGACCTTCCATTTTATAAAATCAAAAAGTTCACCATCAATTTATCTAGTATTTTCACTTCAGCATATATTATTGTGACTTGTGACATAGATTCTCTTAACTTAATACATCGGTACATATTCTTCACATGCTTTGTACTAACTTGTTTTGCAGCTTCATTTGGACTTGTACTTATGGAGATCGCTCCAAATTTGGGTAATATCATTCTTTTCCTTGCTTTGTGTTGTGTTCTTTAATGGACGCATTGGGGACAATGCAACATTCAAGTTAGGGGGTGTAGGATATTCTATCCATTTTGCTATTTAGTCCTTGGATTTTATTACAATTTAGTTACAAAGCATGTTTTTGTTAAAAAATTGAAAATTTTCAAAAATATTTTCTTTCTTTTTTCTCCTTTATTGGGCATTTTGCCCTTGTTTTCGATGATAAATTTTAATAATTACTTGATCAAATAGACTATTCAACGATGCATGTTCTCGATTTTAGAAGTTATTAGATTTTAGTCCCTAGATCATTGATATTATGAATAACTTCATGAATTAAACTTTAATCCGTGAGCACATGCACCATTCTTGTTATATTGATTTGGTTTAAGATTTTTATAACTCGGTATTCTTTTGTTGCATTGTATATACTTACACCGAGTGAGATTAGAGACTTATCTTCAGTTGTGAGTGTATACACTTTTCTTTCCTCTTTGAAAACGTTACAGTCGTTGGTAATCTCTTTATTCTTTCATTGACCGTTCATTAATTGGGTTCATACTTGAAATGTGTTACTTGAGCATGATTTTCATATATTGCCTTGACTCGAGAATTGCGTATACTTTTTGAAATGATCATAGGCCATCTTTGTATATCACCCATATGACCTTGACCTCACCCTTTATATGTTCCCTAGTCAACCCACTTGAGCCTAAATACTAGCCTTTCTTTTCATTACCCAAAATCCCATATCCAACTCCAAATTGGAGTTTTATACCATACATATTACCTTACATACCCTTGTTTGGATTGTTGCTTGGGATTGAATGTTATTATTGTGTATTGTGGTTGCAATTTGAGCATGAAAAGAGTAAGAAGTGAAAAGAAAAAGAGTGAAAAAGAGTGAAAAAGAGAAAGTTGAAAACAAAAGAAAACAAAAGAAAAAAATGAGAAAAAAGAAAAAGAAAAGAGAAAGTTGTTTATAGTGTTTGTTTGTGTTTCAATAATCCTTGTTACTCTCGCGATTGTTATATCTAATGATTTTGGACATCATTTGTCCACTTTTGATATTGCCCGCAATTTCCCATTATTCCGAGTTTCATCCCAAACACTTTGAATCCGTATATACATCCCTTTCATTTCGTACCCTAACCTAGCCTACATTACAACCCTATATAAGTCCTATGTGATCTTAAGTTGATGTAACTCAAATGTTTAAATAGTGTTGATAATCTGTGAAAATGCATTTCGCCTCTTTTATATGTGCGGTATCCTTTCACTGAGATTGCAATTTTTATTTCCTATATAGAGTTCTTCAATTGTGACATGTGCGCAACCTAGTTTCCCTTTACATTTACTCCTTATGCCCGCATGTCCCGTGTGTTACCTCCCTGTTTCAAGTGGTTTCATTTGATGAGTGTAATGCTCGTGAGGATTGACTTTTATGCATGCTTTGATATTTAGTCCGAGTTATTTAAGTTTTTCGCCAAATCATACTTTGCATATGCTCACTCCCCTCCCACATGTTAGAGTTTCAATTCATTGAGGTGCATTCGATAATGTTAATAACTACAAACTTTTCACGCGAATTCGTTTGCTATGCTAATAACATGTTGAAATCTTGTTCGCACTGATAAGTTTGGCTTACTTGATTGGGCATATTTTGAGGAAACTTTATGATGTTTGTGGGTTCCATCACTGAAAAACACTCACGAGACGACACTCGTCCACTAGGGTAACCTAGGGGTTTAACGGCTTATTGCATACGCTAAATGCAATCGAATCGCCCGCAAAAGTGGCCTTATCTTTTTATTGCTTTTATACCATACTTTTGTACTATCTCTTGTTTTGGTTTACTTGTTCTTCTTGTGCATCCTATTTCATTACTAGGGACTAGCAATGCGTAAGTTAGGGGGTGTGATAATACGCAAATATCGCGTATTTCATCCGTCGAACCTACGCATTTTAGCCCCTCGGGTGCCTTAATCTCTATATTTAAGCCCGTTAACTAGAAGACCTCTGTTTATATTGTTAACATGCTATATGAGGTATAATTGGGCTTTTGTAGGTATTTAGGTACCAAGTTTGGGATTCAGACGCATTTCGCAATTTTCGTACGTAACCGCGCGTTCAAGGGCAATCCGGTCATTTCATAGCTTGGGCACCTGGACCTACATCTACACAGAAGTTGTATCTCTCCTCTCTAGCTTCGCGTGGCCGCAAACAGTGCGTGATTCCGAGTTCGTATGACAAAGTTACGACGAATTGAGCGGAGAAGGAAAGCATGCCAAAGCAGGGGAAACAGCAGGCTGCCCTGCTTGATCGATCGATCGAGCCTGAGGGTCGATCGATCAAGACTTTGTATTTTTTCCATGATTTTAACTATCAATTGATCGACCACAGGGGTCGATCGATCGATGCTCTGTTTTTTCCTGCAGATATTTTCTTCTCTTTTCTTTCTTCTTTTCTTTTATTCCAACTTACTATATAAGCTCATTTTTGTTGTAATAAGAATATATACACTCTCATAATCCGATATAGATAGTTTTATTTAGGGTTTGGTTTGGAGAGTTCATTTTCTCTTCTTCTTGGATTGACAACCTATGTGGTTTTGTAAGATTGAACTATTCACTTCCATTTCCATTAATATAGTTTGTTCTTCATCTTTCCTTGCTTTGTAATTAAGATTCCATGCTTTCTAACTAGTTTACATTCTTTATTCACATGCTTTGATTTACTTGCTTTGTAGTATAGTTTTATCGCGTTTATTCCCATTTTCCATTTACCGCGTTTTTAACATGCTTTCTAGGTAATTTAAATTAGGTTGTGCTTGAATTGAACTCACTCGAGTTGACACATTGCTTTGCTTTAGTGATGGTGTTTACGGGTCTATTTCGGGTGCGTTGACATAGTTATTACGCCTAGGGGATTTGACGGGGCATATCATGTATGTCCCGTGCTTATGACCTTTCGCACGTAATTTTCGGGATATTTGTTGACGCCAAAATCTTATTAGGCTTTTATGATGATTTAGGGAGTAACAACCCTTGATTTAATTAACTGTCGAAACGAGACGCATGTGTAATAACTCGTCGACCCATGTAACCATTTTATACTAATTAACTCGGGTGAGGGATATTCGACGCAACCTATAGTTCTACTCGCTTTCTTAATCTAGTTTCAATACCATTGCCTAGATTAACATTTCCCTTTATGCATATTTTTCCTTTTAGTTTGTAACTATATTTTACACTTTTATTTCGGAGTATTAAATCACTTAAATTCTAGAAACTTGTCCCTGTGGATTCTTGATACCCGACTTACCGTTGTACTCACCAGTTGAGTATAGTCGTAGTTTAGGTTTTTGTATAGTTCAGGTGAGCCGGATTCAAAACGACCGACGCGTAGGTGACTCTCGCGCTGCGGCGAAACCTGCGCTCATCAAATGGCGTCATTGCCAGGACTTTATTTGATTTAGTATTTCATATTATTTCTTTCTATTTGTATTATTTGCTAACCTTTTTGCAGGACTTCTATATTTGAGCGCTTAGAAACGCTTGAATTATCCCGCCGCACATCATCTTTGTGGAAGTCGCCTTCTCGAGCTTTTGTTGGGGTAAGCATGTCTTATTCTAACTTTTCTGGTAATCCTAATGATAATGCTCAAAATTCCGGTAAACCTATGACTTTTGGTCAATACTTGCAATCCCAAAAAGTTACAACATCTAAAATGACATTGGGTGAGTATTACGAAAGTCAAAGTTTGGATTACAGCAATTTTGTGCATGATCATTCTAATTTTGGGTCGCAAGATCATTATGATAAGAATTTTGAAACCAATTGTAATCATTTTCAAACTTCCTATGTTAATGATTTTGAGTGTAGTCCCGAGAACAACTTTCAAACCTCCCATTTCCAAGCATCCGCTTCTCGCCCTATGACATTCAGTGAGGGATTGCGTATGCTTGAAAATGAGAGGATTGAAGAACGTTATCGGGAAGAAAATCGTTATTGGGAACATGAGTTGGATTTACTATTTGAATTCGACGACGACTTTTCTTCGGAGACTGCCGAAGTCTAGGACTGTTTTGAACCAAATGAGGACTTCGTTCCTACTTTGGAACAAATCATCCTTGACTTGACCCACGGTATAGTAGAGAATGAAAATGAGGATAAAAAAGGCATAGTATCTATTTCTAAATGAATTCGCTTCTTCGTTGATTTTCAAAGAAGAAAGTTTCATTGTAAACGATCCTATTTCTACCGAAATTCAATTCTCAAGCGATGATCATTCATCGCCTGAGATTGAATTTCTTTCATCCCCGTCTTCATTATATACTATCGTAATAATTCGAGTACCCGATGAATCGGTTCAAAACTTTTTAGTTCCAAACCTTTTCACCGACGAGGAGTACTCACTCGAGCCGTTTTCCATAACGACATCTTTGCCCTCATGTGTGCCGCCTCCCGTTCCAACTTTAAAATACTCGGGATTTGATTCATGTTTTCTTGGCCCGCATGTGTATTTGTCACCCGTCCTATCCAAATCCCCCATCCTCCCTCCCAAAGTTTCAATTGGGGATGGTTCACTTTTACCGCCTTACACATGCCTTCCGTCGTTCGAACGGAATTCCTATTATTCTGGAGACATGTATTTCGGGAGGGTCCACCGTTGATCCGCCAAATTCAAATTGTGTTTTGGATAGACCCTCAAAAGTTTAAACTTCTAGTATATAGTTAATTACACATCCTAAATGTAGGTTGTATATACTAACTTCTTCATTTTTGTTTTTCTTAATATTAGCCTAGTGTAATTAGTTAATCTCTTTTTATTTCTTTTTGTGTGATCCATCATTTCACAGCTTGGGCAGCTGGCCTGACATCTACACGGAAGTTGTAGCTCTCCTCGCTAGCTTCGCGTGGCCGTGAACGATGCGTGATTCCGAGTCTGTATGACAAAGTTACGACGAATTGAGCGGAGAAGGAAAGTATGCCAAAACAGGGGAACTAGCAGGCTGCCCTGCTTGATCGATCGATCGAGCCTTTGTATTTTTGCCATGATTTTAACTATCGATCGATCTACCACAGGGGTTGATCGATCGATGCTCTATTTTTTCCTGCAGATATTTTCTTCTCTTTTCTCTTATTCCAACTTACTATATAAGCTAGTTTTTGTTGTAATAAGAATATATACACTCTCATAATCCGATATAGATAGTTTTAGTTAGGGTTTGGTTTGGAGAGTTCATTTTCTCTTCTTCTTGGATTGACAACCTATGTGGTTTTGTAAGATTAAACTATTCACTTCCATTTCCATTAATATAGTTTGTTCTTCATCTTTCCTTGCTTTGTAATTTAGCTTCCATGCTTTCTAACTAGTTTACATTCTTTATTGACATGCTTAGATTTACTTGCTTTGTAGTATAGTTTAATCGCGTTTATTCCCGTTTTCCATTTACCGCGTTTTTAACATGCTTTCTAGGTAATTTAAATTAGGTTGTGCTTGAATTGAACTCACTCGAGTTGACGCGTTGCTTTGCTTTGGTGATGGTGTTTACGTGTCTATTTCGGGTGCGTTGACCTAGTAATTACGCCTAGGGGATTTGATGGGGCATATCATGTATGTCCCGTGCCTATGACCTTTCGCGCGTAATTTTTGGGATATTTGTTGACGCCAAAATCTTATTAGGCTTTTATGATGATTTAGGGCGTAACAACCCTTGATTTAATTAACTGTCGAAATGAGACGCACGTGTAATAACTCGTCGACCCATGTAACCATTTTATACTAATTAACTCGGGTGAGGGATATTTGACGCAACCTATAGTTCTACTCGCTTTCTTAATCTAGTTTCAATACCATTGCCTAGATTAACATTTCCCTTTATGCATATTTTTCCTTTTAGTTTGTAACCATCTTTTACACTTTTATTTCGGAGTATTAAATCACTTAAATTCTAGCAACTTGTCCCTGTGGATTCTCGATACCCGACTTACCGCTGTACTCACCAGTTGAGTATAGTCGTAGTTTAGGTTTTTGTATAGTTCAGGTGAGCCGAATTCAAAATTACCGGCGCGTAGGTGACTCTCGCGTCGCGGCAAAACCTGCGCCTATCAGTGTCTTGATGATATTGTTTGAATCGATGGATGGAAAAAATATGTCCACAAGAAGGCACGAAAACTTATTTTTAAACAAGATAGTGTAGGCACCTTAAGGGGCGATTTGGCCAAGTAATGGGAGAGAGAAAAATAAGTTTTCTCCCAAGTATCTTTTGCTAAGATGGAAAATGCAAACATATGAATCAGTTTGAGGAAGTTTTAAGGAGTATTTCTGATGGAGTTTCGTAGTAGTAGTAGTGCAATGGAAATAATATTGGAAACCCATTTACATGCTTTGAAGATTGGTATTGCCTTAAGGCCACGTTTGGAGGTGGGGGTTGCCTTACTCAATAAATATTAACTTCACACATTGGTCTCAAATAGATAGGGGTGTTGTATTATTTGTTTATTTTGCATAGTCAAAATGCATTTAATAAATAGTATACATTATTAGGATATATGTACACATTTGGGTGTTTCTTCTTTTTGTGCATTTGGCTAAAAGGGGCCTTATTTTTGTGAAGAATAAAAATATTATTTAAGGGTTATGATTCAAAATAATACTTTGAAAATTTTATTTAAACCTTAGACTTTTGGAAAATTATTATTTGGGGAACAAGGTTAACATAAATTTTGGTTTTTACCATGGATAGTGATAAAAAGGGGCTTCTGGCTACAAACCTTGCTGAAATTATAAATGAGACCCTAGAATTGTGAAAATATGTTATTTGACCCTAGAAATGTATTTAAGGTAATATTTGCAAAAATACTCTAAATTTTGGTTATTTGCAAAATAGGCTTTGGATTTTTAAATATTTTGAAGTAGCCCTAAATTTTTAATATTATAAAAGTTCCCCTAAACTTGTGATTTGACACATGTGGGTGAACAATTTGATACAAATAGATAATAATTGGATATGCGAATAACCCATGGTGGGAAATGAATTCCAAGCTTGACACTTATATGAATAATTATTTCTAACATCGAATACGTGCATTGAATGCTACTTTTAAGAAACACCATGCATGTGTCAATTAATTGACTTTAAGAAAGGAAACATGATGATTTAAAGGCAATTCAAGAATGTGATTGTTTTTAAAGAAACCGTGTGACTTAATAGATCAAAGGACTATTTTTGGAATTAAATGAAAACTTTGAGAAGACTAGAGTTAATGGAACTTAACCTAATTTAAAGATGATGTTTTTAAGTAAAAACGACTAATGCATATACCGTAGTAATTACATGTAGAATTCGATTAAAATTACAGTGTTTGTAGTATTGCATTCGTTTTTAATTTCATTCACTTCTATATTGCCTTTGTATTGAAAACCCCTACTAGGCATTGGCTCACCCTGTTACGTTTGTTGCGAAAAGTTAGATGATATTTCATCTTAAGATAGCATTTTAAGGTAATTATTTCATTATTTTTACGCTAATTCTAGCCGCAAAAGAAGGATTCCTCATAAAGATGGATTCTAAGCTTTTCTTATCGGACAAAGTCATCATGGTATCATGGTCTCGGAACAGATAGAATTTCTGTTGAAGAGCAACCGACTCCCAAGGCTCTACTAACCTTGGTCAAATAGAAAAGAGGATCACCATAACCTACATCTGTTAGAATTCGACTTCACGACGAAGTGCAAGTATCGAATCTGAAGGAACTTAGTGAACAATTGTTGGATTATATGAAATAGGATATTCGTCTGCTAGGAGGAGTCATGCTGAAGGGTCAAGAACTTTATTGCAAACTGTATCAAATTGATATAGTCAAATGCTTGACAATCTCAGCGCTATCAATGAGTATTTTTTGGTCGGTCTATTATGATTCAAAGAGTTGGCCAATCCATATAAGAAGTAGGCTCTCTCGTTGAGAGGTATGATGAAAGGCTCATATACGACTCTGGTTTGGGGAGAAATGCTGTTGTGGGGGCCATCACCAATGGTTAGAGTTTTCGGAATGAGCACCCTAAACAAAAGAATTTTGAATTAGCACAGGCAGATAGACAAATGGGGAACCCAGAATATGGACAGAAAAGATAATTCATCAAAGAAAAGATGAAACGGCACAGTACAAGCCGCCATACCTCCGGAGGCTCCGCTTTACCGCAGATCCACTCTGGTTTCATTTCGAACCTCCCTTGGACCCATCCTCTTTGATTATGATTGTGGGACATTCAATGCATGTAGACCAGAAAGAAGGGCTTTGGTATTGCATAGAAAGTTCCACACTTGTTATTATCATGCTTAAATGTCTTGAAACAAAATTGTAGGCTTAATTTATAATTTTAGTCAACTAAAATGGACTAGAACCTTATTTAGTTCATTTCATATAACTAAGATCCTAGTTGTCTGAAATGACCTAAATAAGGTTCTAGTCCATTTTAGTTGACTAAAATTTTAAGTGGCCAATGGACCATTTTGTCGATAAATCGATGGTTTTGGACCTATCTCAACTCTTCTCGATTTTGTATCCCTTTGCAAAAATGGCTATAACTTGACCGTTTGGACTCAAATTAATGCACCGCCAGTGGCCACTTGAAACTAACTCAAAGAACCACGATTCCATGCAATTTTTCCACCCATATAACGATATTTAAATTTATGAAAATGCCCTCCAAAATCTATCATCAAATAGTCATTTGTTGAAAGGCATCCAATTACTCCGCTAACCCACACATGTAAAAGATTATATAAAGCTTACACAATATATATATATATATATATATATTAGGGGGAAATGGGAACATGAGCGCTTGAATGCATAAATAAAAGAAATATTTGATTCAATATTGAAGACAAATTAATATCATTCTTTAAGACATTGCCCTTAATAACTTCAAATGTTTCAATGAGGTTATAAGTCATTTTGAGGGGTTTATGCCTATAGTTAGGGATAAAGTGTACTTCTTCTTCACTCCTCCGGACATCCCTAAAGTTCGTGGAGGAAGTTTCTTCCTGATAGGATGCTTTTGAAGCTGTTAGAGACTCTTATGAGGACATAAAAATGAAGTTGAAGCCCCCTTGTCTAACATGGAGGATTTAGAGAAGATATATATTTAGTCATCTAATGTTCCACTTGATGATATTGATCCAAATACCTTTTTGACTTCTGCAAAAAATTTTGTAAGGGAAGCTAAATTGGAGGAATAGATCAGTTAAGCTCTCTAGAAATTGTCGAACCAGGAAGCCTTTACTCTCAAACTACTTAGATTAAGAACAACTATACCAATATAAATCTATTTATCATTATATGTGGGAAACTTTTCGTAAATGTTTAGCCTATAGATTTTCCCATTACTATGCATTAACTCTTGCTCAGCCTTGCAAGCCTAAAACTCCCATGATTGTAATCTTTTGTTATGTTAATGTGAATTTCATTAACTTTTTTGTGACATGTTTTAATGCATGTTTTAGAGTTTAGATACTAATATTTTGTCGCGTTAAAAACCCAAGGGATCTCAATGAGGTATGAATACATGTTTATATTTGATCCTTGGATTTTATTTTGGGTGTTAGGAGTCTATAAAATTATTTTTAATTTGTTTAAAATTATTTTATTCCTTTTAATATTTTTTTAGCAACTAATGTCGTTTGAACGAGATATGGTTCCTCGTTAGAACAAATTTGAATGAAGTTCAGAGGAACCATTACCTTGTCACTCGAGAATGTCATTAAGTAGTTCATTGGGCATGTTTTTGAATGAGATGTTATCTTTCATTCAAACAAGATGTACCTCGTTCGAATGATTACACAAAATTTTTGAAGAATTTGAGTTTTTCTGAATAACTTTTGATCCTTATCTCATTCTTAAAAAATATCCTTTAAATAGGAGTGCGGGGCATATGTTTTTAATGAGACTTTTCTAAACTTTTTTAAGTTTCCAAACTTGTTAAAAAATCTCTCCATGTTTCCCAACCAAAATCCTAGTTTATACCCACATTTGGTATCCAATAATCCTACGTCTATATGTTTGCTTGAGATCTCTTTTGCATTGCACTATACTGGTTCAAGCATCATATTGTGAGCATTTCATGTGCTAGAGACCGTGTTTGTGTTGGGAGGCGATTGGACGGGTCAATAGACAAGTAAAATCAATGAGATATTGAGATGTGGGAATGCGCTTTTGTTGTATTTTTGTTGGAAGGTATCCAATAGTATTTACAAAGAAGGTTACAAGAACTAGGAAGCACATTAAGGCTTAAAGGCGTCGAGTCTATGAGTAACTCTAAATTATTCCTGTAAAAGTGTCTACATTATAGTGGACTTGTGTGGATGCATATTGTGCGAGGTTTTTCCCATTATGCATTTCCTCGTACATCGTCGTGTTGTGTATTTCTATTTATTTTATTCTTGATTACACTCGCTGATCGAGGGGAAAATCGAGGGTCCATGTAATACGCTAATCGTTGTTATTGGATTCCGACCATAATAAAAAAAAAAACTAAACTTTAACGACACCCTTATGGAGTATAGAGGCTAGTCTAGGTATCGAACCCACATGGAATGTTTGATATATTTTAATTGATTTATTACTTTAAAAATAAAGTGTAAAAGATGATGATGGGATGAGAAAGGAAAAAGTGGAAAACTAAAGAAGTTAACTAAACCTAATTAAAACTAACAAAATAAAGTTTAATTAATATAAATGAGAGATAAGGTTGGAATACAATCCCCCAAACCCTAGTACATTTACCAAATATAAAAGCAATCATAAATTAAATAATTGATCAAACCCAGTCTTTATTAATTTCAAGCATTACATATATGAGGGTACAAGCCCGCATCATACCTAATCAAGAGTAGAAGCAGAGCGGTGTCGAAATAGCTAACACGCACGTCGCAGTCTTAAACACCCTGGTTACCTAGGGAAAACGAGGTTAAAAGTCATACGACATTTATGACAACCAAAAAACATGACTCAATCATTTATTAAATTTAGAGAACTACTTTTATATCCACGCAAACCACATCGGATTGGGTAAATGCATCCCAACCTTTAAAAACCTAACCGGACATGACTTGATTAATAAAAAGTATGTTATCTACATTGCATGTAATCAAAACCATCATGAAACTATGATAAAAGTGATTTAATTTAAGGTTACCAAGATTGAAGAACATAAACATGGAAGAAGAAATCAAATCTTGAAGAAAAAGTGGAAAAGCTCTTGAATTAAATGTGCACAATATGTAAAATTTTCCCCTAGATGTTTCTCGTTAATTAGGATATTTTACATGAATGAAACCAGAATAAAAATAGTCCTAATGACTAAATATATAGGGTAGAGGACGTTTAGAAGAGTCCCCAAAACATAAAACGTTTTTGGCTAAAAGATAGGACAAAATAAAAATACCGTATTTGGCAATTTTGTCACACTTAGAAAGCGTGACTAATTTTGTAACGGTTCTAGAGTGTGACTAAAGACCGGGTCGGTCCTGCTTATGCAAAAAACTTGATCACACCGGACTGGTTCTTTTTTGCTTTTCACCGGATCGATTTGGTTCTGCTAGCATTTTTTCTTTCTTCTTTTATGATTTTTTCTCAATCTTCAAAATGTCATAACTCTTTCACCGTAGCTCTGATTGGGGTATCGTTTTTTCCAGTATTATTATAATTTCGACCTCTTAAACTTTATAGTAGGACCCACCTCCGGAATTAGGAAGAAAAATTACCAAAATGCCCTTAAACACTCCATTTCTTGGGTTTTCTTTGTTCTTTCGAGTTCTCTTTCACACTAACTTGCATGATATACCTTTAAAATGCATAATAGATACACAAAACATGATTTTATTGCCAAGGAGAGTTATTATAATGACTATGAGATAAAACCAAGTCAATTACAATGCACGATATCATAAAAATACCGAAATTAAGGGGATAAATATACAATATTTATGCCTAATCAAACCCTCCTAACTTAAAACATTATGCTTCCCGAGCAATGTAAAAGAATCAAAACAAGGTCACAACTGTTAGCGAACGTGTTATTGGTATAGAATCCCTCTTTTTCGGGCAAGCGATTGCATTAAGCGTATACAACAAGTCGTTAAATCCCAGGTTACCCTAGTAAGACGAGTGGTGTCTCGTGAGGGTGTGCATTGAGTATACCCACAAAATTTGGTATCGACTCAAACAAAAATTTAAATACCTTAAAATTTTACAATTTAAACTCCCCAAAAATAGTCACCGCAAGTTCATCTTCTCAAGTCTCAATTCATAGTGTGTGTGTATGCTAAGCCAAAAATTTAACCGCTAATTTTCATCGATTTATCATTAAGTTATTTTCTGAAAATTCATTTTGATTCAAATGCTCGCGGAATGATCTCACAAACGAATCAATCGGAATGTGGCTATTTCTCTCAATGTGCATGATATAAAGAGTAAATTTAATGGAACGCAAATTCACGCACACAAAATTGAAAGACGAAATTATGTGGTGAATAGATCTCATCATCGGAATACGGTCATTGAAAAATGGAAAACATTGCCTCTTATCCACACCAATCAACCTCTTTTTTATCTTTTCGTGTCTTATCTCTCCACACAATAGTTAATTTTAGAATTCGAAATCAGTTAGGACTTTTATTGGGTTATAAGGTGTATTAGGTAAAATTGGAATTGGTTGGGAAATTCAGAGCTGGAAAATCTTCTTATGATGTCCATTAGTGCTTTTTCGGGCTATTACTCATTTTTTTCTCTTTCTTTTTCTATTTTTTTTATTTTTCAGAATTTTCTTTTCTTGCTATTTTTGTTGAGCATTACTCTATTTTTTTTCCTTCCTTGCCCCTTTTTATTGCCCTTTTTGGACTTTTCAATCTTTCACAATTCGGGGCTAAATGGTTTTTTCGGTTATCAAATGAAAAGGGGAAACTTTATTGGGATCAAATTGGGTTGTAAAGAGAAAATTTTTCATAACTTTTTATGGCTAATATTTTTGGGTAACAAATGATGGCCTACTGCATTGTTCGAATTGCTAATTATATTACCATATGCGTCTCGATATTAATTTAGTTTAGAGATATTTTAGCACATATTTCAAGACAAACTCTTACACGTTTTTCCTAACTGATCAAAACAAAGGAATAAAGATCCTCAATGACTTATTTTAACGCTGAAAAGAACTTTGAGTTAACCATTGACTTGGATTGATTTAAAAACTCACAAAAAGTGATAGGCTCGAAATCTAACCGGATTGATTAATCTCCACACTTATTCGTAAAGTTGACAACTTTCTTTCAATTTCCATCTCTGGTCAATTTCGGCTTTGTGTAATTGAATTTTACAAATTTGAGACTTCAAACAAAATTTCATGACATTTTTGAAAATTTTAAATCCCAAATTTGATTTATTTTGAAGAAAATATTTTTGTCTTTTTCAAAATTTTTCAATTTTTTTGAAATTTTAGAAAATTTTGAACTTAAAAAAAAACATACTTGGAACGATCATGTGACCAAATCAATGAATCTAAAAAAAAAACGGGAAGAATATCCCACACCGCCTAACTTAAATGTTGCATTGTCCTCAATGTGAATCAAGAACACAACATTAAGAGAGGAAAAGGAAGATATTACCCAAATGGAGCGACCCCCGATAAGTACGAGCCCATTAAATCTACAAAACATGTTTGAACCAAGCATAATAAAAAAACGAATAACAAAAACTTTAACTAATCACACTATACTATAAAAAAGGAAAAATGAATAAATAAAAAACTAACTATTTACAACCTACAATTTGGACTTCTAATAAACCATACACTAGAAGTCGAAAAATTTGAAGGTCCACCCAAAATACAATTTGACTTTGAGGGATTAATAGTTTACCCTCACTAGGATGCATACCTCCCAGAAATAAGAATTCCTTTTGAACAACGGAAGGCATGTGCGAGGTGGAAGAAATGAACCATCACCAATTAAAATTTTCAAAGGAATGATGGGGGATTTGGATGTTAAGGGGGACAAGTACAATTGGGATCCAAGAAAAATAGAATCACCTATCAAAGAATTTTCAAGTAGTATGAGAAGCGGGGAACAAAAAAAGAAAGAGTCCACCTTGGAAAATAATTCAAGCAAAGAGTCCTTATCGATAAAAGGTTTAAACATTTCAAAAGTTTCAACTAAATCTTAGTAATCTAGAGGTACTTGTAATAGTTCAATTATGGAGAATGAAAATAGGGATGAAACAAATTCAATCTCAAGTGATTCTTTGTCACTTAAAGGTTGAATTTAAAGGTAGAAAGACTCACTTTCAATGAGATGTTCTTCAAAAATTTGAGTTGACACACAAGTCTCAACATCCTCTTTATTTTCCAAAGAAGAACTAGTCTCCTTGCAAAGTGTTTCAATTTCCCAATCATCACTAAGGATCTTCTTCACACCTTGCATGTAAAGATGGAAGGTTTCTTCCAAAGTAGGCTTCCTTGGCTCTAGCACCTCGGATTCCTCATTTGTTCAATTTATTTTTTTAATTTTAAAAACATCAGAAGAAAAATCGTCATTGGATTCGAATAATGGATCCAACTCTTGCTCCCCAAAACCATTTTTTTCCCGATATTCATTTTCAAGCTTTTCATTCTCCAGAAGTCTAATGGCCTCACTAATGTTTTTAGGTCGAGATGTGGGTTCTTGCATATAAAACACTGGAGAACTACTCCCATACAAACGTAATTTTTCAAGCCTTTCCTTTTGAATGATTTGAAGAACCTCACCAATGGGAATAAGTCGAGGCGCAAATTCTTGAGAATAAAAAGTTTGAGAACTATTCCCATATGAACCATTATAATTACTGAATTCATTATAAAAGGACATGATTACAAAATAGCTTGTAAACGGACAATCCACGTAAAGAGGTGTGCAGCTGAGGATTCAACATTTCTTGGCGCTCAATTGTGCAAGCCTACCCAAAAAAGGGTTAAAAAAATAGAAATGAAAAAAAAACTTACGAAATAGTAAATCAATTATAATCTATAACAAAACACGCCCCGATAACGGCTCCATTTTGATCGAGGGGAAAACCGAGCATCCGTGTAATACGCTAATCATTGTTATCGGCATTCGACCACAATACCCAAAAAAACTAAACTTTAACTACACTCTTATGGAGTATAGCGGCTAGTCTGGGTATAGAATCCACATGGAATGTTTGATATATTTTAATTGATTTATTACTTCGAAAATAAAGTGTAAAAGATGATGATGCGGTGAGAAAGGAAAAAGGGGAAAACTAAATAAGTTAACTAAACCTAATTAAAACTAACAAATATGGATTAATTAATATGAATGAGAAATAAGGTTGTAATACAATCCCCCAAACCCTAGTACATTTACCGGATATAAAAGAAATTATAAATTAGATAATTGATCAAACCCAATATTTATTAATTTTAAGCATTACATATATGAGGGTATAAGTCCGCATCATACGTAATCAAGAATAGATACAAAGCGGTGTCAAAATAGCTAACACGCACGTCTCAGTCTTAAACACCCTGGTTACCTAGGTCAAACGAGTTTAAAAGTCCTACGATGTTTGTGACAACCAAACAACATGACTCAATCATTTATTTAATTTAGATAACTACTTTTATATCCATGCAAACCACATCGGGTTGGGTTCATGCATCCCATCTTTTACAAACCCAACCGAATATTACTTGATTAATAAAAGGCATGTTATTTACACTGCATGTAATCAAAACCATCATGAAACTATAATGAAAGTCATATAATTTAAGGTTACCAAGATTGAAGAACATAAACATGGAAGAAGAAATAAAATCTTGAAGAAAAACGGGAAAAACTCTTGAATTAAATGTGAAAAATATGTAAATTGTTCCCCTAGATGTTTCTTCTTGATTAGGAGATTTTAAATGAATGAAATTTTAATAAAAAGAGTCCTAATGACTAAATATATAGGGCAGATAACGTTTAGAAGAGTCCCCAAAATATAAAAACTCTTTTGGCTAAAAGATAAGGACAAATTAAAAATCCCGTATTTCATAATTTTATCACACTTAGAAAGTGTGACTAATTTTGTAACGGTTCTGGAGTGTGACTAAATACCAGACCGGTTCTTTTTTCCATTTCACCGGATCGATTCTGCTTATGCAAAAATTTGACCACTGGACCGGTTCTTTTTTTCTTTTCACTGGATCGGTTTGGTTCTGCTGGCATTTTTTCTTTCTTCTTTTATGATTTTTTTCATAATCTTCAAAATGGCATAACTCTTTCATCGTATCTATGATTGGGCTGCCATTTTTTCCAGTGTTCTTGTAATTTCGAGATCTTAAACTTTCCAGTGGGTCTCACCTCCTGACTCAGGCTTTATAATTACAAAAATGCCCTTGAACCCTTTATTTATTAGGTTTCTTTGTTCTTTCGAGTTCTCTTACACACTAACTTGCATGAAATACCTATAAAACACATAATAGATAAAAAAACACACACGAGATAATTGGCAAGGAGAGTTATTTTCATGATTATGAGATAAAACCAAGTCAATTATAATGCACGGGATCATAAAAATATCGAAATTAAGGGAATAAATATACAATATTTATGCCTAATCACTCACATATAGATACAGACTTAGGTCTAGACTAAAATTTGCAAAATATTTCACACAACAATTTGGTTTTTATTCGGTGCAAAGTCTATTAAAAATCGTAAAAATTAAAAATTGATAGTGTTTATCTACAAAACCTAGGGCACACTAGCCTTTTCAAATTAGTATTAGAGCAGGTTACAGTAGCTTGCTGTGTTAGATTGGTATTTTGTGCTTTTTTAGTGTTTAAATGGATTTAACCGAGATGGTAGTTTCGTTGGTTGGCCTCCATTATTTGATAGGTCAAATGAAAAGTGTGACGACGTGTGATAATTGATTAGAACTAATTCGCAAGTTTCCAAGTAAATCTTATTTAATTAGAGTCTATTAAATCAACCCCTAAACATGCATCTATATGCCAAAAAATCAACCCATAAAATATAAAGCATGTGACTCAATAAATATGCTGAGACACAGATTTCAGGAAAAAAAAACTTTCGGGTAAAACCTTTATTTCACTATGAATTCATAAATCGCAAGTTACAATTACATAGAGAAATCTGCAATGGATCAATGCGCATCCAACTCACAAAGACTCGTTGTCTTGAACTCAGTAAGAGAATACACGCAACACCCTCCAAGGACTCGCCGCCCAATCTTCAGCAAAGAATCTTCACGCAACAAGATCCTCAATGACACACAACCATATGGTGTAAAGATGCACTCCATAAAAGATGAACAAAAGAAAAAGTTGTGTTCTTGAAAACCAAAACAATTCACTAAAGCATATGGGAGTTTTGTGAATTGAAAAGCAAAAAGTGATTAAAACCCAAAAGGAAGAAGCCTAAAGAATTCTTCTTTCGCAGTTTTTCTGTTATGTAAAATGCTGGGACTTCTTAATGAAAACGTTACCATTTAATGAGTATTTATACAAAATCGTGCCGCCTCAAAAAATGTGCTCGTTCGAACGATAAAGGATGTCACGCGAACGATACACGGATGTCATTCGAACAACATCTCGCGACATACAGTGTCGCTCGAACGAGATGCTGATCTCGCGCGAACGACCTGGGCATCAAAATTGAGGTACGCTCCAACACTTAGAAAAAATTACTCATTCTCAAATTTGACGAAAAAGTCCGCTCCAACACTTAGAAAATATTTTGTAAAAATATCTCAAAAGCTCTAAGTGAAAAATTAAGGTATTAGAAACATAACGTTACCAAAGTAAACTTCACGGAGTCTTTTTGATGAAGAACATGATCAATTCGGATGTAGATTGCTCTTGAATTCTCTTCAACGGTGTAGTGGTATATGACATAACAAATTGATAACGGACTTATAAAAATATGTCCGTACATTAAACTATCCTTATCGTAAGGAGTGGATGCGACGTTTTCTTAAATCGATAAATAATAATGTTGTGAAATTTGTGGACTCCTCCCATTGAAGGTGGTGATCCTAAAGAGAATGATTCATGAACAATGGATGAAAGGAGTGCCTCGACTTTTAATTCCATGGATGTGAACGTTATTTTTTTACATCGTGACCGTTAAAGAGTTTAGATGTATTATGGTTTACGAGAGTGTGAAGGATGCTAGGGATATTTTATGATCCAAACATGAGGGAAAAAATACTATTACGGTTTCCAAGTTATAAAATCTGATGACTAAATTTGAAAAAATTAAGATGTTAGAGATTGAGTCTTTTAATGACTTCTATATTGTCAGATATTTTAACTCCTCGTTTAACTTAGGTGAGCTGATCCCTGAGTCTTGAGTGGTGTGAAAAATCTTAAGGTCATTGCTTGGAAGATTTAATGTCAAAGGCATGGCCCTAGATTGCTTAGGAGGTGTCGATAGTATAAGAGTACAAGATCTTATAGGCAACCATCAAACTCTTATATGAACATGTGTCCTCCAAAAAACAGAAGGGTATTTCCATGAAAGCCCCAAAAGAAGATGTATTTGCTTTCAATAATGACGGTGAGCTTGATGGTGAAGAGATAACTATATTTTATAGGAAGTTCAAGAAGTTTCTTAAGCTTAGAGATGAGAAGAGATTTGAGAAGAGTTTTAAAAAAAACTAAGAAATTTATTGACCATGACAAGAAGAATAGGAATGGTCATAAGAAGGTGGACGATCGGGACAAGTGTTTTGAATGCCAAGTTTTAGGGTATTATTCTTTTGAGCTTACCACTAGACTAAGGAAAAAGGATAAGAAACCGAACGTATACCACCTTTAGTGATAGTGAACTAAGGAAAAAGGATAAGAAATCGAAGGTATACCACCTTTAGTGATAGTGAGTCGGAAGAGGAAGTTAATTCCTTTATTGATCACAACTACATCGCGTTCATGGCCAGTCATGTGGGCTTAAATAAGGTGTCTTCCCCTGATGAAGATGATCATGTGTATGATGGTTTTGAGGCTTGGTCATTAAGTTCCCAAGATAGTGAAAAGAGGAGCGATGATGAAGAAGAAGATGGTGAGGAGAATAGTGAGATTTGAGTGGACTTTTGAGAGTTATATGCGGAGTTATCAAAGTGAAGGATCATATCATATATGATGAAAATGGTAAATTGATTGAGCATTTTAGGGCACATAAGAGGAATATTAAGGATAAGCTAGAGTATATTGAGGGTTAGAGAGATAGACTTCATGGTTTGATAAAGGCTTTGAAGAAGGATATTATAGAGTTTGAAGAGTCTAGACATTTGCTGCAGTCAAGGATTGTGGATCTATAAGAGAAATTAAGAGACTCGAGTAATGTCAAAGGTAACATTACTCATGTATACACTTGTACACATTAGGGTATAAAAGGTAACCTTAGTCATTTATGTTACGATATTAGAAAAGGTCCAAGTAAGTCTAAGGCTAGTATAACCAAGGTTCCCCAAGCCTAAGTTCACCATGTCGCACCTATATGGGTTAGGAGATCCGATTGGGAGGTGCGAAATGTTAGGTTTGTTGGCTCTTATTTGCTTTCGCATGTTCAGCCCATGCCATATCTTACGAGTGATTGTGATTGCATGTTTATCATACACTAGTTATATTCTTTATGCTATATATTATTCATAATGTTATGATGTGTTTATCTCTTAGATATTGATTTTCCATTTTTGGGTCTTAAAGATAAAGATACAAAAATATTATATTTGTATTTTGAGTTGTTCTTTCTAATTTGATATCATTTTCAAAAATGTTTAAAAACTCAATTTTTTATTTATGTGTAGTTTATTTTTACACAAATAGTGTTGCATATCGATGTGTGTGAATTCCATCTCTTACATGTATCCATGTGATTAGGACATTTGATTTTGATTTGCAATGCTTGGATCGTTCTTAATCATGTTTACATGAAGTAGTTTGAAGTTGATTTTCATGATAAATTCCCTTTGTATATGCCTCCACACACTTTAAACAAGCTCTATGAATTTTAACTTCATATGTCATATGAGATAAGAGAGGTGTTCTCCTAACAATCTTATTATATACATAATTTTTTTTTTATTATGGGAGAGTTGTGAATTTAAAAACCATTGATTGTGAGATTTTTTAAATATTTTTAATAATAATAAATGTGCACGGAAAATGATAAGAAAGGTGAAATTTTCTTTTCATGAAAGGCCACCATTGGAAAGAGCCTAAAAATTGAATGGAAATAAAAATAGAAAAATTATCAAGGCCTAATTTTTCCATTAACGATTGAAAAGAAAAAGAGAGAGAGAAAAATGATATCTATTTTTCGAGGGTGTTTAGTTGAAGATCATCAAGTTTGCATGACGAGTCCTAGTTGAGCTTATTTTTTGACGCTATTGATTTGAGAATCATCAATATTTATAAGCAAGCGTGCATTTTGCTTATTTTTCCTTTTGAGTGCTTTATTTGACATGTGAGACTAACTCAGATGTTAATAAATCCTTATGGTCAAATATATGTAAATGGAAATTTTTAGTGATTGAGTCATTTTCTCTTATTTCAAGTTCACTCTTTTCACTTAATACCATAATGTTTAGACACATAGATACTATGTGAGTGTGTAAAGCTTATGTGTTTTTTTCTTTTGTGTCCGTTTATACCTATATGTAGTTATGCTTCACTGGTATCTGTGTGGTTATATATACGCCATGTTATGTGTTTTGAGTCTTTACATTTTCATTTAATCCAATTTAACCATATGATTATTTTTTGATTTATATTTGCATGTGTTATGATCATCTTAATATCTTATACATAAATGCTTGCATCATAGTTGATATTATATGTTCATAGTTTGGATTATATGTACTTGTGTTGCCGAATTGTTTGTCGTTGAATACTTAATTCACACGAGTGCATGATAAATTAATTTTTCCTTGATCATTACCTACGCCTACTTAGGTGGAGATTAGTCTTTATTGAGGAGAAATGTTTTATTATCGTGCACCTTATTCATTGCCTATTCCTAAATAAAAGGGGAAAAATGGTATCTAACTTTTTTCAGGTCGGGGAGATCTTTATCTTAAAGAGAGACGTCCTTTATTAGGTAGGGATGGTTAGATGGGGGGGGGTCATATGCAATTTATATATTCTTGTATTCTCTTTGCATTTGAGATGTGTTTAACTGTGTAAGTTAGTGTAATACACCATCCCAAAAATTAGATTAAATTTTATATGAATTATAATTTAGGAGGAGTTAATAATAAGTGTGGAATAATTTTGGGTAAAATTGGGGTGACATAAAGAAAATTTGTATTTGAGAAACTTCTACCCTTTTATTTAATTTGATATGGTGCCCCTTGTAAATTTTTTGGAACTTATTGGGTCAATCTGCAAAATTTAGAAACTCGGTCACTCTAACGATATCTCTGCTCCTTCGAATGATAGACCCTTACCGTTCAAATGACGAAGGTGGTCGTTCGAATGACGCTTGATGAAAACAAATCTTCCAAATTGTCTATGAAAGCATAAGCCATGGATCAAATTTCATTGTCAGCTCTTGGAGCATGACGTTTGAGATTAAATAGATGGGTCGTGGTATATGTTTTAGGTTATTAATGTGTGAATAAGAGAGTGGCGTGGGGTGAGAACCCACTCCCATTCATGTTTCGCCTCTAAGGAGCTCGATTCTCCCCTCTTACTTACAGTACCTTCAGCCATTTTTGAATCCTAGTAAAATATACACACATCAAAATACTTATTTCCCCATTGTTGAGGTATAAGCTACAAAGTATAGAAGACGTTGTTGGGGGTTTTGACGAGTAATTGAGGGGGGGGGGGGGGATGTTCTTGAAGGAAGATGATGGGTTTGCTAAGGATTTTGGAGCTTACATTAGATCTTGTATGGTGGAGCTTTTGTGACTCCCTTTAGGGCCACCTTTGGAGGTGGGGGAGTCACCCATCTTCACCACAACTACCACCATCTTTGGAGACTTTTAAGTGGGATTTACTAACCTTGGTTAAGGTTCATTGATGAGTATTACTCCAACTTGTTATTTACACATATTAGGCTAAATATATGTAGGTCTTGTGATAGTTTACATCAATGAAGTTATTGGCTGATTTCTATGGTTTCATGGGTTTTGAACAAATGTTTTAAGTATGTTTAGAACTGAATAAAAATTTAGATTAATATTTCACACCATTTGGGTATAAAAGTGTGTAATAAAATTTCTATAATGTGTGTATGTGTTTATTAAATACATTCTTAACGTTTTAAACAAAAAGGGGCATTTAAAAGGAGGATTAAATGGATTTTAAAAGTGTTAAAAAATAAAAAACACTATTCATGATCATTTTGTGAAATAAAATGTGTTAGTGTGATGTTTAAAGTTAAACAATTTTATGCGAAGAAGTGCATTACTCATATGGAACCATTTTATGGGATTAAAATATGATTTCCTATTTGAGATAATGGAGATATGTGTAAGAAGGAACCTTTCGCCTTAATGGTTTAATTAAAGTGGGTTTAATGCATATACATGTGACACAACGGTCTTCATGAAAATAGTAAAAGTAAAGAAGGCTAAATGTGAAATAAATGGATAAGTAGGTGTTGAGATGCAAAATCCAATAAATAAATTGTGTATTTCAAATTTGTAGAAAATGGGTTTTTAATGTGAAAATGGGTGTTATTTTGTATATTAAAGGTCATAAAGTGGCGAGTGTGAAAGTCAGATAAAAGTGTAGCATTAAACAATTGTTAAAATGGCCAAATGTGTTTTAACTATTAAGTCGAAAACTTAACAACCATTTTTGGGAAAACGACACTTGTTAAAGGATTAAATTACGAATTTGGAAACAAAAAGGGATAAATTTTTAATTTACTTAAAGTGGGACATTTTTATGGAATAAAAGTTGTAATGAATATTTTTATATTAGTATGTTTGAAATTGAATTAAGTCCTAAAAGCATAAATGATTTTGGCATAAAATCGACGTGTGTGTGAATAAAGGACTTAAAGGAGAAAGAAGTAGTTTTCCAAGTGTTAAGGGAAAAAAGGACGGTTTAAGTTTGGGCTTTTGGCTTCGGACTATAAATGGATAACAATTTGGACATTTGAAAAATGTTAAACACATTAATAAAGACTCGGATGCAACCGGGAAGTAAGAAAAAAGGGCTTGGAGCCCTTGGGTGAAAAGCCCTAAATCACTGGCCAGAGAATATGGTTGCATCGCCGGCGGTATAGAGCCCATTAAAGTATGGGTATTATTAGAATATTCCGAGAAAAAGATAATGGAATATGTAACATGAAAATAAAAGGGTTGTGTGGTGAACGTATAAAGACAACCTAACTTGAACATAACGATAAATTTTCCGATTAATGTGATGTGGACAATTAAATTGAGAATAACGACTAATGTACATAAGAATGGACTAATGTACATAAGAATAAAGACTTTGGAGTGATCCCCATAGGTCCTCGACGTAGTTCATTCTGAAACTGGGACGATGCTAACAAGTGAAATATTAACTAAAAGAAAACTGGACTAGCAACATTATGTAGGTCATTCCATTGCACTTCACACCTAACACTCGGGTCGAATAGGGTTGACTCACGGGTAACCCATAAATCTGAGTTGCGGTATTACAAATGGTATCAGAGCTCTAGGTTCAAGGTTCCTTTCGAGAGTGATGTGGTGAGGTTGGTAGTGGATCTTTCGACGTTGATGTTGATTTGGGCCAGTCACACTAGTTTGGTGACGATTTTAGTTCGTGTCCTCGACGGTGAAGTCCAAGAGGTTAGCACGACAAGTAAGATAGTTCCAAGTGGCATACTGCTAAGTTATTTATTATGAAATTTCTTTCGCACTTTTGATTAGATATTATAGTAAATCACGAGTTTCCATGCAAGATGATAATAATGACACCGTGGTTCTTACTGTAAAGTGTTTGCATTTCATCCTTTGATGATGTAGAGTGTTTAGGGATATTAATATAGTGAGATGACGCCCGTAGGGCAGGTGGCTCAAGTTTATGTATTATCAACTGAAGAGATTAATAATCATAGTGTCATAACTGAGTAATGATAAATTGTGATTTCAAATGCTTAAAATCCTTAGGTACATCACTTCAGAATGGTCAATGTTATGAGATGAGTAAGAGAACTCAATCCTTGGGGGTAATACAATGATTTATGGTAAAGACGTGAATTTGTGAGGTTAACACTTAGGGATAGTTACATTCAGTCTTAGTTGAATAGGATGATATCCTTGTAGGTGAGAACTTTAGTAGTTATTGGACAATGAATGTATCTTATGAACCGTGGTTAGGGTTACGGGATACTTATGACAAGAGGTCACGTAAGTGACAATGATGAGTTGTAGTGATAAGGGAGTGAACCTTAGGCAGCCCTTCGGAGTAGTGATCCAAAGAATAATGAAACATTTGATGAATACGATCTTTAGTGACTCCAGTAGTGTATACCAGGGGATGTACTAATCATACGTTGTGTTATGTATCCTAATAAAAAGACTTAGTAATAGTTGTAACATCGTGTAATGTTCTTTGCAAATTAACGGGAAAGCCTGTGAGTTTTCTTATTTAAATTAAGTGACTGAGTGATGTGTTTATAAGTGATAACTCCGTGGTGAGTACGTAGTAAGTCCCTTGGCTGTGGTCTTGGATATAGTATATCTTAATTGTTTATACCCGGCTTGTGAGGCGAGTTAAAATAGTCATGATGATTTGAGGTAACCTAGGAGTGAACCTAGATATTCTTGGTGACTTGGTGTTAAGTACTAGGGTTGGGATATTTTACAATAAGATCTCTTACGGCGTCTTTAGGGTGAGCCTCCTTTTGTGTAGTACCTGACGTTATGTGTCTTACCAAAACTCTGGTGATATTAAATTATAGTCTAGTGATTATAATGTGACATTAAGAGATAGGATCCCTTTTGGAATTCGTAGGAATGATCCTTGGTGTTTGTAGGTAGTACCCGATGTCCCGTATCCTACCTAAGTATATAGTTATGATTAGTTGGTAGATTAGCAAGTAGTAAATGTTTACGTAGTGAGGCAATTTAGTTGTCGTGGCTGAACACTCATTACAAAATAAATGATGTAGCTTGGTGACGTTGTTTTCGGGTGAGTAACACGGATAAGCACGTGAAGTCATATTGAAATTACTTGGAGATGTATACTAAATTTTATCTAGTGATAGGTTGGTGAGAGTGGTAGACTTTCCCTAATGATAACGAATTCAAGGTTTATGTTGTGGTATACAATTATTAGTGATAAATTCAAGGTTGCATGGCATACGTCATAATGCGACTTGTGGTTTCTCCTGATAGATGTGTAGAATTTTTAGAGAGATGACTAAATAAGGTGTCATAACCCATAAAGCATTTGGGAATCATTGTTGTATTGAAGTCTATATAGTAATGATAAATCATTGATGATTGTAGTATGTTTAGGTCATGTTGATTTATGGGCGTACTTCGAGTTAGTGATATGGTTTTTGTTTATAGGCATGTGTGAGGATATGACTTTCAAGGATAACGTCGAAATAGGTTGATGAGTGCTAGATTATGCACCTGGGAGACTTAGAACACGATGATGTCCATCTTTGTTTTGGAGGGAACATTCAGAAGGGAGTGTGAGGATTGAATATAGCACTCACATGTGCTAGCTGTATGGTTTGGTATGATGCTAGTGAAGGAAATCATTAGGTATAATGCAATGTTTGAAAGTTGTGATGTCATTAGAATGGTTATGATTTGGGGTCAATTAGGACATTGCTAAGAATCATACAAGTTCTCCATGAGTTGAATGTTTAAAACTGTGTGAACGTTGTGTTAACCTGATGAGAATGATCTCGAAAACAGAGGTTAGCTACCGCATGTTGAAATCTTAGAGGTTTAGGTATGATAGTTTGGGAACTAGTAATAAGTACCAACGTATGTAACTTCACCCTATTATAGAATAGATACAAATGGTGGAACATGTAGCATTGGTTATAAGGAGGGAAGCCTAGCATTCATCTTCCCAAATGAATTGGTTGTGTATCCCGTTCATCCGATAAGGATGGATGATTCATAGTTAGAACTCATCAGGGTTAATGGGCTAAGATAGGATACATGGAAAGGCTAAAACTTTATCAAATATTGATAAAGATCTATAGGATTAAAGGGTAAGTTGTGGGTTGTAAGCAGTGTGGCACTAGTCATTAATGAAATTTGATTGTTTCCCTTTAGCGTAAAAGTCGGCTGGTTCATTGCGTTCCTTGTGTCTTCTTTGATCTCGATAAAGGGAAGTTGTTGATCAGTTTTGATTCGGGTATAGTGATGCACAAGCTCAGTAGTGATGCGGATTAGGCCATTTATGGTTGATTCATCATGAATATGAGTGCGCTCTTCTTCGAAATCACCCTTGTTCTACTCAAGTTTATGTGTACACATGGTCTCGAACCGTTGCATATAGTTTGCATAAGTTACTCAATTACTTTATGTTAACTTGTTTCGTTAATTAATTGGTATAGCTAGTTACGAGTTAGTCGTGTGTTCCGAGGTCGTGACTTAGGAATATTCTGAGTATCAAGACTTGAAGTAATATTAGGTACTAGCGTTGCACTCGATTGAGGGTTGTACGGATTGAGGATGTGATCGTTTGGGTATAATTGCATTTTGATACCTAGGATGACCTTATTTCACATATGGATTTATAGGGAATGTCTAATGGGTAGATCTATGGGAGAAAGTGACTATCTTAGAAATCATTGATGTATGAAATGAGAATTGTTAAGGTTGTATCAGCCTAGGCTAGGCA
This sequence comes from Sambucus nigra, assembly GCA_949130495.1. Taxonomy (NCBI): domain Eukaryota; kingdom Viridiplantae; phylum Streptophyta; class Magnoliopsida; order Dipsacales; family Adoxaceae; genus Sambucus; species Sambucus nigra. The sequence goes on along the minus strand of OX422213.1, from coordinate 105,559,470 downwards.
CGATCCAAACTTGTTCGAGGAAATGTTGATTATGAGACTTAATGCAGGAACAGTCTATGGTTTCATTAGTACTAGTATGATATTTGGTGAGTATCGATCATCTCAAGGTTTTATATAGATGGACACGTTTAGCACGCTTAAGAGTTAGCAGTAAGGCCTTAAGGTTCATCGTAATTGGATTAATAATAGTGGTTGATGAAAGTGAAATCTTTGGGTTTTATACCATGGAGTTGAGGAGGTTGATGACCATGAATTTTGAGGAAGAAATTCCCTAAGGATGGAAGTTAGTAATACCTCATCCCGACAATTCGATTAAATTTATATGAATTATAATTAAGGAGGAATTAATAATAAGTGTGGAAGAATTTTGGGTAAAATTGGTGAAAAATAAAGAGAATTGGTATTTGAGAAACTTCTACCCTTTTATTTAATTTAATGTGGTGCCCTTTGTAAGATTTTTGGAAGTTGTTGGGTCAATCTGCAAAATTTAGAAACTCAGTCATTCTAACGATATATCTGGTCGTTTGAACGACAGACCTATATCATTCGAATAATGAAGGTGGTCGTTCGAACGACGTCTGATGAAAATAGATCTTCTAAATTGGTTGCCAAAGCATAAGCCATGGATAAAATTTCATTGCTAGCTCTTGAATCCTGACAGTTGAGATTAAATAGATGGGTTGTGGTAGAAGTTTTAGGGTATTAATGTGTGTATAAGAGAGTGCCATGGGGTGAGAACCCACTGCCATTCGCATTTCACCTCTAAGGAGCTCGCAGCTCACTCCTTACCTAAACTACCGTCAGCAATTTTTGAGTCCTAGTAAAATATACTCATATCAAATTACTTATTTCCCCATTGTTGAGGTATAAGTTACGAAGTATATAAGTCGTTGTTGGGGTTTTTGATGAGTAATTGAGGGGGGTGTTTTTGGAGGAAGATGATGGGTTTGATGAGAATTTTGGAGCTTCCATTGGAGCTTGTATGGTGGAGCTTTTGTGACTCCCTTTAGGTCCACCTTTGGAGGTGGGGGAGTCACCCATCTTCATCACAACTACCACCATCTTTGGAGACTTTTAGGTGGGATTTACTAACCTTAGCTAAGGTTTATTCTTAAGTATTACTACAACTTGTTATTTACACACATTAGGCTAAATATATGTAGGTCTTGTGAAAGTTTGCATCAATGAAGTTATTGGCTAGTTTATATGGTTTCATAGGTTTTGAACAATTTTTTAAGTAGGTTTAGAAATGAATATAAATTCAGATTACTGTTTCACACCATTTGGGTATAAAAGTTTGTAATAGAATTGCTATAATTTGTGTCTGGGTTTATTAAATACATCCTTGACGTTTTAAAGAAAAAAGGGAATTTAAAAGGAGGATTAAATGGATTTTGAAAGTGTTATAAAATCCAAAACACTATTCATGATCATTTTGTGAAATAAGATGCGTCAGTGTGATGTTTAAAGATAAACAATGTGATTTTATGCAAAGACGTGCATTAAGCATGTTGAACCATTTTATGGGATTAAAATATGACTTCCTGTTTGAGATAATGGAGATATGTGTAAAAAGGAACCTTTCACCTTAATGGTTTAATTAAAGTGGGTTTAATGTATATACAGGTGGCACAACGGTCTTCATGCAAATAGTAAAAGTAAAGAAGGCTAAATGTGAAATAAATGGCTAAGTAGGTGTTGAGATGCAAAATTCGATAAATAAAGTGTGTATTTCAAATTTGTAGAAAACTAGGTGTTAGCCTGCGCGATGCACGAGGAAGATACACCATCTTGGAAGGCCAACTCACCATTTATGTATCTCTAAGGAACAATATTTAGAAGTCAAGTTCATATTTGAAAGCCATCTGATGGCATTTAAAACCTTAATAATAACACAAACATAAAATATATGAACATTTCTCAATGTTTCAGCTTCTTCAAAATGCTTGATCGTATACCAAAACCTTTCCCCCTATTAGAAGTTTAACCAGACAGGTGGTATGCATTTAGGTAAACTCATTAGCTCATATTACTTATGACTTATTTTTTTTCCTATGTTTGATTATTTCCAAAAACTAAATTCATTGAATAAATATAAACTAAAAAAAATCCCAAATCGTTGAACTAAGCAGTTCCGAAGTAAAATTCTACACCATCTAATTCCTATATTCAGATTACACGTGACCAAAATCCCCATCACAAATTAAGTCATTAAATATAACCAAAATAAAATTTTACTAAACCAAAATAAAATAGTTAATGTTAAACATAAATAAATATAATAAAGGTAATGAAAAATAATTTATGTTAGATCATATTAATACTATCCTAAAGTACTTTTTTTTTAAAAGAAAGTAAATCAACAAAAAGAAGAAGTTTCCAACTCAACTTGTTAAAACTTTGTTTGTATTCAATGCCATTGGATTCACCGATAAACTATAGTGGAAAAGCACATCATATGCAAAGAAAAAAATGGCATGTATGACTTCATAAAAAATGTTAAACACGTTAATAAAAACTCGGATGAAACCAAAAAGTTAGCAAAAAGGGCCCGGAGTCCTTGGGTGAAAAGCCCTGAAATACTGTCCAGAGCATATTGTGGCGTCGCAGGGGTGTGGAGCCCTTTATAGTACACAGATTATTGGAAAATTATGAGAAAAAGATAATGCAATATGTAACATGGAAAGAAAATGGTTACATGGTGAATATATAAAGACACCCTAACTTGAACGTAATGATAAATGTTTCGGTTAATGTGATGTGGACAAGTAAATTGAGAATAATGACTAACATACAAAAGAATAGAGAATTAATTAAGTTAGGTGACTTAATGAATAATTAAGCTACCTAATCAGGTTTGAACTCATAATAACACAGGTGTGTGTGTGGTATAAGGCTCTCATGATAAATAAATAATTCTAACATGATTTGTGCTTGTGTTGATAAGAAGTTCTAAATAGTGGTAAAGCAACTCTAGTTTAAGTTCATGAACGATGAGTAAAATTGCATTTTCAAAACTAAGTGAAGGGTTTTTCCCTAACAATTGTTAATTTTTCAATCGTGTGCGTTAATGGTAAGAAACATTAGTTTTAATTATAACAACACAAAATAACTATTTTGTAAGGACTAAGAGAACAAATGGCACCATATAAAGTTTTTGTAATAAAATAATTTAATGCATTAAAAAAAACATTTTCAAAGGTATATGTGTAGATATATACGTATTTTGCATGCATGTGGTTGTAGCGTGTGAGTATGTTTTCTGTTGTTCGTTTCTATATGTATAATCCTACTAGGCATAGGCTCACACCCTCACTTTGTTATGACAGGTTGGGTGTAGTTTCGTATTTGGAGGGTATTATATAGGTAAGTATACTTTATTTATTTTACATTAGTAAGTCTGTTTACATGGACTTCAGGGTGCTCCCCATGGGTCCTCACATAGTTCATTCTGAAACTAGAATCGCATGCTAACAAGTGAAATGTTAACTAAAATAAAAATGAACTAGAAGAATTATGTGGGTTGTTCTATTACACTTCACACCTAACACTCGCATCGGACCTGATTGACTCATAGGTAACCCATAAATCTAGTTCGGGTTGTTACAGTTAGCACTGATGCAACCAAAGTTTATTCAAGAGCAAAACTACTTAAGTTTGTGTTGATCATGTATTCGTAACTTTTTTCCTTGAGGTTGGAAATTGAGTTTGAGTGAAAGTGACGCCCTAGTAGTTTTTATTTATTTTGAGTTTTATTCCGAAAGAGCCAAAAAGGTAGATTTGTAAGGGAAAATTTCTGAATCGAGTAAATTTGTATGTATTGACTTTATTGTATGTTTGGATAAAATTTATTTAAGTCATAGGTTAGTACTTTAGTTGTTTGTCCTTCAAGCCTGTAACATGTTATTGAAGATCGTACCATCCAAAGATAAAGGATAAATCATGTTTCGAGCCGAGTTTCATATTTATCATCCAAGGGATCTCAATGAGGTATGAATACATGTCTATGTTTGATCCCTTTTGGGTATTCGGAGTTTATAAAATTATTTTAATTATCTTAAAATTATTTCATTCCTTTAATATTTTTTGGAAGAAAAATATTTTTTTTCGCAAGGTCGTTTGAATCACATTGGTATGTCATTCGAACGAGATATGACACCGCATTTAAAAAATATCGAATGAAATTCAAATGAACCATTTTCCCATTACTCTTGAATGTCATTTGTTGGGTGTTCGAATGAGATGTTGTACTTCATTTAAACAAAACGTACCTAGTTCGAACGAGTAAGCAAATATATAAAAAATTCAAGTTTTCCAAACTTCTTTTTTATCATGATCTATTTTTTAAGAAACCTCTTATAAATAGGAGTGCGGGAAAACTATTTTCTATGAGACTTTCCTAGATTTTATGTTCCTTAACTTGTTTAAAAATCTCTCCAAGATTATGTAATTGATTTGTGAAAAAGTTTTTCAAACCAAACCCTATTTTACACACAAGTTTAAGATCCAAGAACCATACATCTATATTTCAGTTTGAGATTTCTTTTGTATAGATCTATACTGATTTTCTATTCATACTATGAAAATATAAAGCGATAGAGACCGTGTTTATGTTGAGCGACGACTGTACTGGTCACGAGACAAGTTATATCGATTGGATACCAAGACGTGTGATTGCACGTGCAATGTGTCATTGTTAGAAGGTGTCCAACAGTGGATATGAAGAAGGTTACAAGGAACGAGGAAGAGCATCAAGGGTTGAAGTCGTAAATCTTGTGAGTAGATCTAATTTGTTCTTGTAAACCTATCTATATCGTAGTGGCCTTGTGTTAGTGGGTCATCCCATGTTTGTCCCATTGTAGATTTTCCTCATACATAGTCGCATTGTGGTTTACTGTTTATTTTATTCTTGCTTATGCGTATACTCATGTAGATGCATGATTAGGTAAAGATTAAAATTGGTAGGATGTTTAACACAACAATTTAGTTTTTATTTGGTTCAAAGTTTATTAAAAATTGGTGGTGTTTCTCTACAACATCTAGGATACACTAGCATCATCAATGCTTATACAAATTTTTACAAAGAAAAGATGAAGAAGAAGACTTAGAGCGTAAAACTTCAAGATTTAATGAGAGAGAGTGAGAAATCGAGCGTACCTTTAAACTGAAAAAAAATAAGGGAAGGTATATGGGAATGTCAAACCTTTATATTTCCTCTTGTCAAATAAAGAATCTAAAATGACGCTTTTCTTGTCAAGAGAGCCTTATTTAGTTCCCTTAGGTCACGCGATTCATGAATTATCACTACGTGGGGAGGATAACTATCAAATCTTATACAAGATTGGCAATTTCATTTAATACTTGTAAATTATTTAATCTTTAAATGGATTATTAGTTTCTTGATAAATTGATATTTGATATGTCATTTATTATATCAATTTCTGGTTTGAGATGTCAAACATTCAATATGTCATTACATAAATTGATATGCTACGTTGAGATGTTCAATATATAGTGTTTCATTATATAGTTGTGCATTGGATGAATATATATTGACAACTTGTATTAATCTATTAAGTAAAATATTTCAATGACTTAGTATTATATGTGGGTATGAAATGGTCGTGAGGTTGGGTGACGGTGGTTTCCGTGCTTAGATTATTCCATCGGCATCGTGTCTAACTAATTTTGAAGTAAGTTCTTATAGAAATTATTAACATAACGTAAAACACATAAAAACATATTACAAAAACCCTAGACTATGAGGAGGAAGAGGAAAAAACCTGAAATTTGGAGATTTGGGGATCTGGGGGTGATTTCATACAACGACTATGTGACAAATTACTTTGCATAGAAATATGATCATGAAAATGATGATTTACTCCTATAAAAATATTTATTTTTTTGGACGTTTTTGAGTTTTTATTTTTGTCTAGGACCATATATGTGGTGTTCCTTGTGTATTTAGATGCTTAATTCCCTTACATGCCTCTATTCGCATCTGAGCCGGCTTGCATTGCTTCTCTTCATAAACTCAGAGTCTTCGATTTTATCTTAGCCTTTAGTTACCAAATTTATCATCACAAAAAAAGAGAATATGAAAATATATATAAAGACCCCTGAGATTTTTATATGTTTCAGCTCAGGAATAGATCCTACATCCACAGGGTAATAGTATTTAGGGTTTAGTTCCAAGATCTTGGTTACAATACAAGGGTTTAGAATAAAGTTGGTATGTTCATGTGTCTCCCCCTCAGCTGGGAGAAATGGTGTATTTATAATATGTGAAAACCCAAGAGGTGGAACACCATTATAGCTTCAAGTATTTACACCTTTACATAATAAGATGCAGTTGGACATCTTTCATCTGCATGTGCATCATGACTATTGAATATCCTACGTGTGTCTAATGGTTTAACTTGTTGGCTCTAGTCGACAGGACGACCGACCAGAGGGTACATGAGTCGATCTAGTTTTACCCATTGTGGAAATCTTATAGATGATGTCAATAGGTGTCACTATTTTATTCGTCTAGGTGGCCTAATATTCTTAGGCTACAATAAAAGCCCCAAATACTGCGTACTTTAAGGTTAAATGAAAGAATGGATTATTCACTTCTAGAATTTCTCGGTCCCTTTTAACGGTCGTGGTCAGCGTTTGACCTCAATGACTTGTAAATTTCCCTTTGATTGTATTGAAACGATGGCAATTTTATAAATAAGTTAAAAATAGCAAATCGTTGGATGGTATGTTGGTCTTTTTATCTTTTTGAGATTTAGGATGCCGCCGATAGTCCAAACATTAGTACAATAATCATTTCAAATCCCTGATATCAAGAATCATCATTGTTCCTATAAAATGTTGATGTCTTCTCCATTTTTCCTCACTCAAGCAATCTCTAATTCTCTTTCATTTTGCATATAGGATTTCACCACTAAGCTTGAAACTGTAATCTTCCTCCTCTAATTTTTTCTTTCTCATCTATTAAAATGGTTTATATTGTCGATGAGAGTCCTTTGGAAGAGTTTAGGGAGAAGAGAAAAATCCCAGATTTGGTGGTTATGGAGATGGTTTTCGGGCCTTGTGATTTGCCAATACTTTTATGTGGTCCTTACTAAAGTGGCCCTAAACAGTTGGAGAGTAGTAAATGGGGTTAATCGCCTTAATGACTTGTACGAAACTCATATAGGAATAAAAGAATAAATGTACTGTTATAGCTAGGGGACTACTAGGGGAAACACTTACTATTTGAAGACACGTCATGCTAACAGGGCTTTGGTCGTGCATTTTTTTGATTCCAATAAAGACTATTAGGATTATGGCATTTTTGTAAAGAATTGGAAGTATGATCCCCTTCTTCAGGGGATAATATATACTGGACCTAGATGCCCTCAAGAAGGGCGTGACATAGGTCTACCTCTTATTCTACATTTAGATATTTTCATTATATATTTGTTCTCCTCTTGTTGTTTCGTCGACTAACATATTATGCTTGTTTTTCAATAGAGAGAAGAGAAAAAGATTGCCCCCGATTCTAAGACCAATTTTGTTGACTTAAAGTTTATTTGGTTTATTCTGTAGAGAATTGGTGAGGCTTGTCCCTGATAAGCTCCTGTCTTATTGGAATACCAGAGTTCTATTACTTCTTTTGTAGATCGACCTACAAAAGACATTCTTGCTTCTCCAATTGGCTTGCAAGATTCTTCTTCATCTTCCTCCATTACAGCATCTGAGGCCCCTCTTCTAGATGAAGGTGGTTCTACCTTTTGAGGAAATTTCTCATCGTTTTATTCTTTAGATTTGTCCATTATTCCAACTACTCACTCTTCTCCTAGTAAAATGGTTAAAAGAAATATACCAAACCTCCACGTTGGATCCATATCTCCCCCTTATGCTGAGAAGAAGAAGGCTTCAGTGGAAGGTTCCAAATGCCCACTATTAATGACTACAGAGGTGTTGAAGAGCATAGAGCCTCAATTCAATAATGAAAGGAAAGGTCCTTCCACATAGTAGGAGTTAGTTCAAAAGACTCGATCGATCAGGCCTATGCAAAAGTTACCTCCAAGGTAGTGAACCCTGGTTTGGCCAGGGGTGTGATTGGTTCTGGGTTACTTCCTGCTAATAGGTCGGTAGTTGCTCTTTTGTCCAGGGTGCGATTATTGGAGAGAGCTAACAAGGATCTAGCTTTGGTAACTATCTTGATGTATTATATTCCCTATTCAATAACCTTTTTACTTATTATTTTCTAATTGCTTTTGAGCTTCAAAATTTACAGTTCTTGGTAGACTATAACCAATTCATGATGAAGGACGATCATCTCAGGGAGTAATTTGTTGATATTGAGGAATATTTCAAAGGTTTGAAGGAATCCATAGATGGTAGTGAAGTATCCCATAAAAAATACCAGGAAAATGGTAGGGCCAGCTGGACACTATCGAGAAGAAGAGGACGGACTCTAAGAATGATACTTTTGATATTGCTAAGGCTGCCACTGAGGTGTTGAAAAAAATAACAAAAAATGAAGGTTTCCGTGAAGAAAAGGAAAGAGTATGCCTATACCCATGGTGGGGATAAGGATTTTTACACTGTTTCCCTGGAAATCGACTATCTGAAGAAGACCTCCTTCAAGGAAGGTTGGTATTCTACACTGAAATAGATCGTCACTACTACCAACTCAGATTGTTTCTAGTAGTTCAACACTGGAACCCCTCATGTTATTAATGAAAAAATGGAGGATGGGGAGGGTACTGGTGAATCTTCAATGGTGGTTGATCAGTCGACAAAAGATATATCCCAAGATAAGGAGAATGCGTAAACTCCTTAGGATTGTTTTGCATTTCCAATTTTTTGCTTTGTAATGTGTGGTTTCTTTTAATCCTTGAACAACTATCCTTTTTATGCACTCCCTCACAATTTTAATAAGATTTTTCTTTATTTTTGTTTCATAGTGTTGATGTTGATGGACTTGCTTCTTAAATGTTATACTCATATGTTGTTCTGTAGTTTAAATCTAGGAGATCTATTATAGCACTAGTAACAAAGATTGACCATTACAGGAGGAGTGTCCATGTATTTGGGACTATTCATGAGGATCTAGATGAAGATGAATTGTAATAATTTCTCTTGGACGCCTGTAATCAAATCAAAAAGCGTATATTCACCTGCACAGGATATCAGACCAAGATGTAGTGACCATCACTCACTACACCATAATGGCTATTTTGTAACTAATAGATTATTTAATTTATAAGTGTTTATAACACTTACAAAATTTATAACGGTTTTGAACACTTACAAAATTTGTAAGTGTTCATAACGGTTTAAAATTTGTGATAGTTACGTAATTTCTAAATGAGATAACCTAAAAGGGTTACATAGTAATAAAGTTGTGTCAAATTTTCCCCGCTAAAATTCCTCTCCAAAACATTCCGACCAAGCGTTCATTACTGTGTATTCGTGTTCCCTCCAAACCTTCGTGCATCCAAACCTTCGTGCAATCTTTAGATTTGATCTTTTTATTGTGAAATAAGAAGGAAACCTTCGTGCGTCCAAACCCTAATGTTAATTTTATCTTTCGATTTGATCTTTTCGATAGGTTGTTAATTTGTATTAGGTTGTTCATTTTGATTTTCATTACGAAGAAATAATTGTTACATCTAACTATTGTTACTGTATCTTAGGTTGTTAATTTGTATTCGTGCTCGTGTATTAGGTTGTTAATATATTAGGATGTTAATTTGTATTCGTGTCCATGTATTCGTTTGATATTTTCATTACTGTGTATTTGTGTTCGATTTGATTTTGATTTTACTATGTATCCATGTGTGACACCCCGCCTAATTAAATACCGGGTGATCAGTCCTTTATTAAATTAAAAATCATGGTGGACGGTTGGTTCATTCTAAGCATCACTGTCACAAAACAAAGTTCCAATTTTAAACACCTTAAATAATAAAGCTAAGTGACAAAACCATTTAAAACATAATTCCCATTTTATTTAAATCGAGATATGAAAACCTTTAATAATTAACAGTTTAAGAATCACACGAATATAAAAGATGGGATTAAATGCCCACGAATAAAATTCAAATAAACCAAAACCAAGTTTAAAACTACAAAGGAAAATCCTCCTAACAGTAATCAAATCCTAAAGAGTACAAAATACTAAAGATAAATAAACATCAATCCCTGACAAATCCAACTGAATAAGGAAATGGGCGACACATGCCCAAACTAATGAAAACTAAAAATAAGAGTGGAATCAACAACGAGGTCGTCTAAACAATGGACTACAGCTTCCACATAAGCTGCAGCGCGTCCAATCCAAAGAACCTAAGCATGACGCCCCTGTGGCTGGGCACCTGTAATAGATACATATATATACAAGAGAAAAGAGATAATAGAAAACGGTTCAGTGCCCGATTGTAAAACAGTTTAAAATTAGTTTAGCAAGTATTTAAAATTCTTACCGGCTAATGCAACAACCATGTTAGTATGCGATACTCTCCTGAGAAATTATCGCCTCTAATCTAGTGTGCACACTTACCGCACTATTAGTTCCAAAAGGTTAATTTAATTTAGCTTTCCCGTAAGGTTTCATTTCGAAAAATACTATGGCTAATATAATTAACTTCAGAAAATTAGACTCCCTTATATATCATATGTTATCTGAAATAACTCAGTGATGTCACAAAATTGCCAAACACTTATAATAAAATTGGAGTATTTAAATCATTACTTAACTACTTTTATGCAGAGAAGAAAGCTCCCATTTTTAAGTCTATATATATATATTAATCACTCGTATAATATATATACTATTATCACCCCACATATAATTTATGGTGCTGGCATACTCTGCTATCAAGTCCCCGTATCACTCGTACTAAGGGAAATACTAGTTCGGAATCACTCTCGAACTGTATTAACACAAAACATAAACAAATGGAGGCGAAGCATAGTTCTAAGTCACTAAGAGGTCAGCACATACCCTCACATCTCTTAGGACCGTCTGACTATCAATCAGATAGCCTGTACCAAGGAATCCTATGTTATAGGGTACATGTCATTATCCCCCATGAAGGCCCAGTCGAGATAAGACTATCCCGGCGTGGAAACCCCCGTGATAGCAAGTAGCTCGGGTACGATTTTTACACATATAAAATATATGCACAATCACACAGTCATATAGATATATAACTATTCACATTTATAAATTATGTGAGTCCACGACCCATTATTATATTTATCCGTTCTTAGTACAAGTTACTCGATTATCTCATATAACAGACTCGTCTATTTTATTCTCATATATATAAGTTACTCCATACTTACTTCTCATCTCTCGAAGTATTCTATTTACCTAAGTACAATTTCAGTAGGCAATCACTTACCTTCTAGTCCATCTCCCTTATAGTTTCGATTATCTAATAAACGTACGCATGATTTCATAAGTGTGAATAACACCCCGTTAACCCTTAATTTCCCTTTACATTAAATTCTCACTCAACAGGGTTTATCTAAACCCTACTGGTCCTATTTATATCCCATTATGCTCTAACAACAATAATCAAGATTTACTACGCATTTAATCAGATTAAACTAACACAAGGGGTGTAAGAAGTCTTCCAGGATGGGTCGATCGATCGATGGAAGGGGGTCTATCGATCGATCATCAATCGATCGATGTTCTTAGGTCGATCGATCAATTAAGCAGTTATGGCGAAAACTGCAGTAACCCAATTACAGAAATCCATCTCCAACCTCAACTAAATCACCATATTTAATTCCCAAACTCACAACAAATGATACTACAAGCACTATATACCCAAATAAATGATTTTCTACGTAAAACATGTGAGTTTCATCAAGTATAGCCATTTAAAGGGGTAAAATCTACATAAATTTCAAGAACCCTAATCTTTTCTTTAAATTTCAATTCTTCCAATTATTTTCTAGATTTTCTACTTATAAATACATGAAATTTCGTGGTGTATCCTCTACATGTGAAATAGATGTCCAGAATATGATTGCTACCTCTATAACATGCGAATTCTAGTCTCCAAATTACACTTTCTTTCATGAAACAAGTTCTAAGAAACCCCAGACTAAAATAATTGAGGCATTAACTAAAAATAAAGCGAGGTAGATACTTGCCTACAAATTTAGTTTCTGATTTGTGGAAGAAAGTGGTGTGGTTGTGTTCCCCGTCGTGCGATCTACGATTTGGTGGTGGTGGCGTTGCAAATGGTGGAGTATTTTTACTAGAACTCCTTGGAAAGCTTCTCCACTTCTTCTCCAATGGTCGTTATTTTGTTTTGATTTTGTTAACCCTAGATGAGAACTCCTAAAAGATAATATAAACTAGGGAATTTTGTGGGTTTAATTGCCAAAAAAGACGAAATGTCCAAAACTCCCTCCCGGGAGGCTAATTGGGCCTAAAAACGCCCCGAGACCCAAACTAAACTCCCGGTACATTATTTTGACTATCTCGACCCTTACGGACACATTGGCGCACTCAAAATGTCCATATGGGTGACTTATAATTTATTCACTCTTAATAATAATAATTTAATCCCGACACGACACATGCGCGTCCCGATATGAGTTCCAAAATTATCATTATATAATCATGATAATTTTAATAACTTCGATCATACATATTACTTTATCCATTAAGTAATTTTCAACAAAATTTCAATAATTACTAACTCTCATCACGGTAGTAAATATTTAAAATAATTTTCGGATTAATATTAAATTAATATCTCAATTTAAATTAATTTAAAAGTCATAAAAGTACGGGGTATTACATACTTCCCCCTAATAACGGAATTTCTTCCAGAAATTTGAAAAATAAGGCATACCTAGCAAGAATAAATCTGGGTATCTCTCGTGCATATCTGCCTCACACTCCTACGTGGATTCCTCCACATTATGATGCTCCCACTAGACCCGTACAAGTGGAATTACCTTCGACCTCAATCTCCTTTCGCTATGGTCTAGGATAGCCACTGGTCTCTCCTCGTAAGAGCTGTCGGACAGTAAGTGAATCTCCTCTATCGCGATGTGGGTGTGAGACATATCATCCCGAAGGTATCGTCTCAACGACGAAATGTGAAATACATCGTGAATACGGTGCAGGTTCTCTGGCAGCCCCAATCTGTATGCTGCCGGCCCAATCCTATAGATAAGGGAAATGGTCCCACGTACCTTGGAGCCAACTTCCCCTTATTCCCAAACCTCATCACTCCTATCATCGGAGACACGCGTAGGAATACTTGGTCCCCCACATTAAATTCTCAAAAAGACCGATTTGCATCGACGTAGCTTTTCTGCCTGTCCTGGGCTACTCGAATGCGACTCCTGATAAGATCAATCCTAGATGACGTTTCCTTAATCACCTCTGGTCCGAGTAACTTGTTTTCCCCACCTCTAACCAATAAGTTGGATAACGACAAGGTCTGCCATATAATGCCTCAAATGGAGCCATGTCGATCGTAAACTGTTAGGATTTATTGTAAGCAAACTGCACCAGTGGAAGATGCGGCTCCCATCCTCCTCTTAAATCAATGACACACATGCGTAGCATATCTTCCAACATCTGATTGGTACACTCTGTTTGTCCATCCGTCTGTGGGTGATAAGCTGAACTCAATCTCAACTCTGTACCCATGGCCTCTTGAAAGCTCTCCCAGAAATGCGACACAAAAATCTTGTCTCTATTAGACAAAATATCCAGGGGCACCCTATGTAGCCTAACAATCTCAATAATGAACAACTGTGTATACTGTCCCATGGTATAGTCTGTCCGTATTGGAAGAAAATGATCCACCTTGGTCAAACGTTCCAAGATCACCCTGATGGAGTCGTGAGCCTATTGTGATGTAGGCAGCCCAGTAATAAAGTCCATGGAAATACTCTCCCACTTCCACGGGGGTATCTCTAATGGCTGAAGCAACCCTGACAGTCTCTGGTGGTCTACCTTTACCATCTGGCAGGTAGAACACTTAGACACGAACTCAATAATGTCCTTCTTCATCCCACTCCACTAGTACTGTCGCCTCATATCCTGATACATCTTATCTCCTTTAGGATGTACCGCGAATCTGGACCCGTGAGACTGTGTCATCACTGCATAACGTAAGTCTTCCCCTTCTGGAACCACCAATATCCCATTAAACCTCAAACCTCCATCATAACTTACTAAATACGACTTCGCACCCTCAGCTAAAAGCCGTACAATCTGCTCCTGACAAAATGAATCCGCTGATTGTGCCTGTATCACCCTCATAACAATCTAGGGTGTAACAGACATGACAGATATAAAGGAATGGGCTACCGCATCCTGGTGACCCAAATCCTTCCATTTCACTTTCCAGATGTTCGCTATGTCACATATCGATCTACAGCTCAACGTATCGCAACCACGTTTGCCTTTCCCGGATGGTACTGTATTTCGAATTAGTAGTCTTTCACAAACTCCAACCACCTGCACTGACGCATATTCAGCTCTCGCTGAGTTACTAAGTACTGTAGTGACTTGTGGTCTGTGAACAAGTGAAACATATCCCCCAACAAAAAATGTCTCCAAATCCTCAATGCAAAAACGATCGCTGCTAGCTCTAGGTCGTGGGTGGGGTAATTTCTTACGTGCGGAAGGCAAATGCTATAGCCTTCTCCTCATGTTGAAGTACTCTCCCGAGTCCCCGTAAAGAGGCGTCAGTGTAAACCAGATACTCCACTCCCGACTTGGGAAAAGCAAGGACTGGCGCCGCAGTCAGCTTATCTTTCAGCTCATCGAAAGCTAATTGACAAGCATCGTCCCAAACATCCGGTACTCCCTTACGCATTAGATTCGTCAACGGACCCGCTATCTTCAAAAAACCTTGAATGAATCTCCTGTAGTACCCGTATAACCCCAAGAAACTACGCACTTCCATCGGTGTCGTGGGTTGTCCCCACTCCCTCACTGCAGACACTTTGCTCGGGTCAACCGATATCCCCAATTCTGACATAACGTGTCCCAAAAACTGTACCTCCCTTAACCAGAATTCACACTTCTCATACTTAGAGTACAGCTGATGCTCTCGTAGAGTCTGAAGAACCTGCCTCAAGTGCTCGGCATGCTCCTCCTCAGTGTGTGAATATATCAGAATGTCATCTATGAAAACGATGACAAACTGATCTAAGAACTCTCTGAACACTCGGTTCATCAAGTTCGTGAATACGGCTGGGGCATTTGTCAACCCAAAGGCATGACTCTAAACTCATAGGACCCATATATCGTCAAAAAAGTAGTCTTTGACACATCCTGCTCCCTAATCCGTAGCTGATGGTATCCCGATCTCAAATTTATCTTCGAAAAGAAGGTTGCTCCTCTCAGCTGATCGAATAGGTCATCGATTCGAGGTAACGGATATTTGTTCCATATCGTGACCTTGTGCAGTTCCCGGTAATCCACGCATAACCTCAGTGAACCATCTCTCTTCTTCACAAATAAAACTGGAGCACCCCAAGGTGAGGTGCTCCTACGAATGAAGCCCTGACCTAACAGCTGCTCTAACTGACCTCGTAACTCCCTTATTTTCACTGGAGCCATGCGATATGGTACACGTTCTATCGATCGAGTATCTACCATTAAGTTTATGAAGAAATCTATCTCCCAATTGGGGGGTAGTCCCGGTATCTCCTGAAATAAATCGAAATACTCACAAACAACTGGAATCAAATCTAAGGGAATCAGGACCTCCTTAGAGGTATCCTCCTCTATATAATACAAATGGGTGGAAGATCCTCCCTCTGGGCGAGGCATCGCCACCAAAAACATCGCCTTCCCAGAATGGCAAAAATAATACTCCTACTGAAACAATCTATCATGGCTCTGTATGCGGTGAGCTAATCCATGCCAATAATAACATCGTGCTCATGCATCTCTAAGACGATCATGTCTGCCGATAAAATCAAGCTACCAATCTCTACCCCTACACCCCACTATATAAATAAAATCAAAGACCCATTCCCCAGTGGTGAGTCTACGCATGTCACAATGCTCTCTGCTGTGTCTATTAACCCGAAGTCCTTTGTAAAATGAATATCTATAAAATAGTGCGACTCACCAGTATCAAATAAAACCCGATCCATAGTGCCATGGATAGGAAACGTACTCTCAATCGCGGGTGGTGCCTGAGGAGATGCTGCCTGGTGGACATTATAGACACGTCCATACTGCAACTTCCCTTGCTGTACTGGAGCTGCTGGGATGGCTAGTAGGGATGGCACTTGAGCTTGCGCTGGGAGGGTGGATGGAAAAAGTGGCCTCTTTGACTCATTACGGGTACCCTGCTGATGTGGGTCCCTATCTCCCTCTGGACAATCCTGATGCATATGGTGATTCTTGTCACTTCTGAAACATCGGCCCCTGAAGTTGCCTCCCCTCTTTCCCTGCTAACCACGGCCATATTGGTCGTTACCACCCCGCCACTGGCCCTGCTAGAAACACTGTTGGACCTGTTGATGTCCCTGCTGCTGATGGTGTTGGCCCTGCTGGCCATGCTGATTAGACTGGCCTAGCTGGCCCTGCCTAAATCCCCCAAATCCCTTTCTGGAGTCACCTGATCGGAACCTCTTGGCAGGGTCCCCCTGATGGTAACTCTGGTCACTGTGACGAGTCTGCCCCTAGGCTGCTGGTGCCCCACCAGTACTACTGCCCCCTGTCCTGCCCTATTGGATGGACTCCTCTGGTCATTTGCTCCCCTACAGATGGAAGCGGTGATCCTGACAGTGTAACAAAGCAGCGTTGAGTACATCAGTGTAGGTACTCAATGATAGATTGCATATGAGGTGCTGATGGATCCTTCAGGCCAATCCATCTACAAACATCAGTATCTTCTTCCCCTTAGTGGGTGCCTCATCTGGCACTATAGTGAGAAGTCTAGTAAACTCCTCCTCGTACTCAGCAACAGTCATACTCTCCTGCTTCAGATTCAGTAACTTCTGCCTCATCTCAGTCTGCATGACGGATGGGAAGTATTTGTAAACCACACCCAGAATGACTGAATCGTGATGATGTACCTCTCCTCCAAGGTGGTGGTGGACTCCCACCACTGCAAAGAGGCCCCCACTAGCGTAAAGGAAGCCAACACCTATCTCTGCATGCTAGTGCACTCATACATGCATAGATGCCTCTTGATATCTTTCTTCCATTGGCTGGCGACTATGATATCCGAACCACCCGAGAACTCTGGGGGATGCTCCTTATGAAAGGCATCCCTAACCCGCTCCCATGCAGATGGAAGCTGTGCTGTTACTGACGCCACTATCTGAATCTGAGGTGGGGCCTGCTGCACTACCGCTGATGAAGCATTCACCGCGTGAGCAATAATAGCGGCTACGTTGGTTGCGTTCATCATTACTTGAGCCAGAACTACTGGTTGCTCGGCCTGGGCATTCCTATCTCGGAGTGCGCATCTCGAAGGAATCTAAAATGAGAAGGAAGTTTATTAGTCTACAGTTATTATCAAATCTCGAATAGCTTACTACGTAAGCGTAAATACAAGAATACAACAGTCCTAAAAATAGGGCTCTATATCAAGGACGCTAAGCTGGAAGCGAAATAAGCCATACAGATCCTAAAGGACACTAGAACCTAATGCTCTGATACCACCTGTGACACCCTGCCTAATTAAATACTGGGTGATCAGTCCTTTATTAAATTAAAAATCAAGGTGAACGGTTGGTTCATTCTTAGCATCACTGTCGTAAAACAAAGTTCCAATTTTAAACACCCTAAATAATTAAGCTAAGTGACAAAACCATTTAAAATATTATTCCCATTTTATTTAAATCCAGATATGAAAACCTTTAATAATTACCAGTTTAAGAATCACACGAATATAAAGGATGGTATTAAATGCCCACAAATAACCATTCAGTTAAACCAAAACCAATTTTAAAACTAAAAAGGAAATCCCTCCTGACAGTAATCAAATCCCAAAGAGTACAAAATGCTAAAGATAAATAAACATCAATCCCTGACAAATCTAACTGAATAAGGAAATGGGCGACACATGCCCAAACTAATGACAACTAAAAATAAGAGTGGAATCAACAACGAGGTCGTCTAAGCAATGGCCTGCAACTCCCACATAAGCTGCAACACGTCCAGTCCAAAGAACCTAAGCATGATGCCCCTGTGGTTGGGCACCTGTAATAGATACATATATATACAAGAGAAAATAGATAATAGGAAACGGGTCAGATCCCGATTGTAAAACAGTTTAAAATTATTTTGGCAAGTATTTAAAATGATTACCGGCTAATGCAACAACCATGTTAGTATGCTACACTCTCTTGAGAAATTATTGCATCTCATCTAGTGTGCACACCAACCGCACTATTAGTTCCAAAAGGTTAATTTAATTTAGCTTTCCCGTAAGGTTTCATTTTGACAAATACTATGGCTAATATAATTAACTTCAGAAAATTAGACTCCCTTATGTACCTTATGTTATCTGAAATAACTCAGTGATGTCACAAAATTTCCAAACACTTATAATAAAATTGGAGTATTTAAATCATTACTTAACTACTTTTATGCAGAGAAGAAAGTTCCCATTTTTAAGTGTATATATATATATATATATATATATATATATATATATATATATTAATCCCTCGTATAATATATATACTATTAGCACCCTACATATAATTTATGGTGCGGGCATACTCTGCTATCCAGTCCCTGTATCACTCGTACTAAGGAAAATACTAGTTTGAAATCACTCTCAAACTGTATTAACACAAAACATAAACAAATGGATACGAAGCATAGTTCCAAGTCACTAAGAGGTCAGCACATACCCTCACGTCTCTTAATACCATCTGACTATCAATCAGATAGCCTGTACCAAGGAATCCTATGTTCTAGGGTACAAGTCATTATCCCCCATAAAGGCCCAATCGAGATAAGACTCTCTGGGCGCGGAAACCCCCATGATAGCAAGTAGCTCGGGTAAGATTTTTACACATATAGAATATATGAACAATCACATAGTCATATAGATATATAACTATTCACATTTATAAATTAGATACGCCCACGACCCATAATTATATTTATCCGTTCTTAGTACATCTTACTCGATTATCTCGTATAACAGACTCGTCTCTTTTATTCTCATATATATAAGTTACTCCATACTTACTTCTCGTCTCTCGAAGTATTCTATTTACCTAAGTACAATTTCAGTAGGCAATCACTTACCTTCTAGTCCATCTTCCTTACAGTTTCGATTATTTAATAAACGTACGCATGATTTCATAAGTGTGAATAACTCCACGTTAACCCTTAATTTCCCTTTACATTAAATCCTCACTCAACGGGGTTTATCTAGACCCTACTGGTCCTATTTATATCCCATTATGCTCTAATAACAAAAATCAAGATTTACTACGCATTTAATCATATTTAACTAACATAAGGGGTATAAGCAGTTTTCCACGAGGGGTCGATTGATCGATGGAAGGGGGTCGATCGATTGATCAAGCAGTTATGGCGAAAACTGCAGTAACCCAGTTACGGAAATCCATCTCCAACCTCAACAAAATCACCATATTTAATTCCCAAACTCCCAACAAATGATACTACAAGCACTATATACCTAAATAAATGGTTTTCTACGTAAAACATGTGAGTTTTCATCAAGTATAACCATTTAAAAGGGTGAAATCTACATAAACTTCAAGAACCCTAATCTTTTCTTTAAATTTCAATCATTCCAATTCTTTTCCATATTTTCTACCTCTAAATCCATGAAATTTCGTGGTGTATCCTCTACATGTGAAATAGATGTCCAGAATATGATTGCTACCCTGTAACATGAGAATTCTAGTCTCCAAATTACACTTTCTTTCATGAAACAAGTTCTAAGCAACCCTAGACTAACATAATTGAGGCATGAACTAAAAATAAATCAAGATAGATACTTTCCTGGAAATTTAGTTTATTATTTGTGGAAGAAAGTGGTGTGGTTGTGTTCCGCGTCGCGCGATCTACGATTTGGCGGTGGTAGCGATGCAAACGGTGGTGTTTTTGACCTAGAACTCCTTGGAAAGCTTCTCCACTTCTTCTCCAATGTCCGTTCTTTGGTTTTGTTTTTGTTAACCCTAGATGACAACTCCTAACCTTGGGAATTTCGTGGGTTTAATTGCCCAAAAATATGAAATGTCCAAAACGCCCTCCCGGGATGCTAATTAGGCCTAAAAATGCCTCGAGACACAAATTAAACCCCCGGGTACATTATTTTGACTATCTCGACCCTTGAGGATACATTGACGCACTCGAAATGGCCATATGGATGACTTATAATTTATTCACTTTTAATAATAATAATTTAATCTCGACACGACACATGCTCGTCCCGATTTAAGTTTCAAAATTATCATTATATACTCGTGATAATTTTAATAACTTCGATCATACATATTATTTTATCAATTAAGTAATTTTCAATAAAATTCCAATAATTACTAACTCTCATCACACTAGTAAATATTTAAAATAATTTCTAGATTAATATTAAATTAATATCTCAATTTAAATTTAATAAATCTATTTAAAAGTCATAAAAATACCGGGTATTACACCATGTTCCCTCTCTGCTTCGTACTGCAAAATTAGAAGGCAATTGCAAATTTGAATAACAAATGATTACTGTGATTCTAGATTCTCAACAAGAACTAAAATTTCTTTTCTTTTCTTTTTACGAACCAAGAATTGACTCCATTTATATCTTTTATTTTGTTAGGGATTTAAATACCCAATTGTTATAATTTTATTCAAAACACTCATAGAAATCAGTGCGATGTCAATTTTTGCTGTGCGAAATAGATTGAGATAGTGTTTTTCTGTGCGAAATCGATCTTTGTTTTTTCTATGCGTAATCAATTGAACTGACAGTTTACAATAATTTTTTTATGTTCAATCGATTTTACAACAATTATTCTTTTCGATCTTTTTTTTTATTTTCTTAGAATTTGACTCATGATGTATATTCTAGGTGTGGATCTCAACAACGAAATTGAAAGTTAAGGTTCAGATTAAAAAACAGAAGGTATAGGTTTCAATCGTGGTGTTTACTTTCAGTGTACATTATGGGTTAGGGTTTCGATTGGATGAAAATAGAGCTATAGTGACACCATATTTTTGAATAATAGATTAATTATTTTTTTATAATTTGAGATTAATTTTTGCATTACGTGTTTGAATCTGAAATGAGAACTACATGTGTGAATGATATTTGGGTTTATGATATATTATTTATATGTATGTGTCTAATGTTAATGGGTTAATTGCAAGCAATTAGTTTATTTATTTCTTTAAGTCACATAGTGAAAACTTAGGTGATGGCTGTTAGAATTGAGAGAAGGTTGCATATGATTAGTTGATTTCGAACCCACGTAAATGCTAACTAGATCAATAGATTGTTTTAGACGACATCTATTTTTCTTAGAATATTTTTAGTATTACGTGCCTCTTTACCAAAATTCTTTAATCATTTACGAAAAGTTTTTACATCTGTCTTCCTTATTTACACACTACTGTCTTTTTCTTATATTTTACACTCACTACTACATCTTCATCTTTAATCTGTCTAAAGAAAACTAATTTTTTTGGGTTAATTTCCTTTCTATTTTCGGTTCAAACTACCATTTTTTTACTTCACCATCCCCATTCGTTATAATCAATGATTTTGGTTATAATGTAAGAATTTACTTACACATCCAGAAAGTGCTCCATCTCACTACATCTGAGCTAATATTTTTTTTCTATGTGAAGATATTTTTTTAAGTCCAATCTGGTGAGCCAAGTTAAGGTATATTGTTTTGAACTGAAAATTTCTCTCTAGTGAATATACATTGCTCTATTTGTTTACTCCCAAGCCCTTGTTATGCAAAACATTTGAAAACCCATCACATGTACTGATTGTAATTTCAATAAAATTAGGTTTTTGTTAAAAAGTGCTCTAACATATGGAAATTAGGTTGTTCAGCAGAAAACCAGAGTTATTTTACTAGTAATTGTGAAGATTTTTTGACTTCTTTAACTTACTTTCTTATTCTAGATTTGAGTATAAAATCACCACATATATTGTTTCTCTACCACTACTTAATAACTTCATCTCCTAAAATTGTTAGGAAAACAAGTCCTGAGTTGGCATACTGAGGAGAGATGGATCTTGAAGCGGTTGAATATGCAATGCCTATACTTTATCTTGTTAAAGGGAAAAAGGAAGAAGATTCGGCATTGGTGTTCACTGTTCCTGGAAAGTCCACCTCTTATAATTTCCACCATAAGAAGGTCAGCATGCTCCGTGAGCTTCCATCTCAGGTTGTTAATACTTCTAGATATAATTTTGTTAATGCTTTTGATTTTATTAAAACCTTAGCATCCGTTTGATAATCTATTTAATTTGCTATACTAGTTTGTTGTTATTAACATAAATTAATCAGTTATTTGTTGTACTACTTTTGATTTGCTGATTTTGTTTTGGTGCCTTTTTTGTAGTTGTCATGAGGAGTGGTGGGACCTATGGAATGAATAAAAGTTAAGGAGAGAGAGAGGCGGTGGTGGTAGCATTAATAGAGATGACATTGAAGACTATGGCGTTGAGCAATGGTGATGTTACTGAGATGGCAAGTTCTTGTTTTGGTTTGTGTTTTTATATAATGTAACTTTATTAAGTTTTGATTGTGTTTGTTAGTGCATTTTGTAACGATTTAGTAATAATGATTATTATTACATTGATGTGTTTATTGATGAATTTGTAGTAGAAATGCAAAGTTTTGATTCTTTCCATGAATTTGCTTTTATTGGTTGTTGTATTCCACTTCTTTTTATCAATGTGACGGTGGTGACATTTGATGGATAATTTTTATTTTTTTAAATAATTTATTTTATGTAACAGTTCATAACACTTAAAAAAATAATATTTCTTCCTTGCATATTACTATTTGTAAGTGTTCTGAACCGTTACAAAAAAGTTAAAAAAAAATCATTTGTAAGTGTTTATAATTGTTGTATATTAAAATTCGCTGAATTTTGCAAGTGCTCTGAACAGTTGCAAATGAAAATTTTGCAAGTGTTTAAAACACTTACAAAAGCTCAATTTGCAAGTGTTCACCTAGTTGGTTAATTTTAGAGATGCAATATGGACCATGCCAATTAGCCTTCAATTTATTTCCTTTTTAGAGTACTTTCTTCATAATCTAGTCTCCTTCGTTCAAGTTGCTCGATTTCACCCTTCTGTTGTAAAACCTGATTGTACGTTGTTGATAGGTAGCTATTCAAAGTGTAGCATTATCTCTTATTTCTTCTACCAGGTCTAAAGCTAGCCTTATTATGAGGTCACTCTTCGAAGAGTGAAACATAATTACCTTATGGATAGGCATGCCAACCTCTGTAGTAACCATAACTTTAATTCCATGCGAGCATGTACGATGTTTCATTGGTGGTCATCCTCGGCATGATTCTATAGGCCTAAAAGACACTATGCAACTCATTGATCCAGTTTCCTTTTACACCATCAAGCCATTTTTTAGGCCATTGAGCAACATTTTATTAGCCATCTCTGTTTGGCCATTGTACTGAGGATGTCAAGGGGTAGAATGCATTTTTTAAATCCTTTATTGAATACAATAATCTTCAAACTCTAAGTTATCAAACAAAGTTCCATGATTTGTGATGAAAGCATACGACATGCCATATCGACGTATGATATCCTTTCATATAAACTGGAAAACTCTTTCATAAGAAATTTCCATCAATGGCTCAACCTCCACCCACATTGTGAAATAATCAAAAGACACAACCAAATATTTAAATCATCCTTTTGTTCTTAGTAATGGGATGACCAAATCAATCCCACAAATATCAAAGGGCTAGGGGGACATAATCGGCGTCAGAGCAGCCCCTGGTCTTTTTTGTATGGCAGGAAATGCTTGGCACTTATCACACTTTCTGGCATATGATAAATAGTTTTCTTTCATAGTTGGCCAATCATACCCTTGCATAGCTATTCATCATAGTAATGATAGTCTTGTCGAGTGGGCTCCACACGATCCTTCATGTACTTCCTTGATCAGTTTTGGTACTTCGGATGGATGGATGGATCGGAGTAAGGAAATGATGAATCCTCTTGTGTACAAGACTCCTTTTTTCAATATGTATTTGGATGCTTTGTAACTTAATTTTCTTTCCTCCTTTAGATCTGTTGGCAGAATTCCATTTTCAATATATCCTTTGATTGGGTCCATCCATGATGGGCCTAAATCTATTGATATCAAGATGATATCCCCTTCGCCAATGCTCATGTTTTCTAGGATTTACATTGGAATAGTAGTTTTCCATTATGTCCTAGTTGCTGAGGCTAGCCGAGCAAGTGCATCTGCTCGGGCATTCTCTATTCTTGGAAGTCTAACTGATAGAAACATAGTGATAGTTCTTTAATTTTTGGTCAGGTACCTTGTCATCAATTCTTCTCTAACTCCATATATCATTAACACTTGATTAATGATTATCAAGGAGTTACTATGAGTGAATATTTGATCGACGCCTAATGAGAAAGCTAGTTATAGACTAGTAATGAATACTTCATACTCCGCCTCATTATTAGAAGCTTGGAATTGAAAACGAAGAGCATACTCCATATCTATATCATCAGTGTTTTTAGAATTAATCCTGATCCATTACTAGAGGCACTGGAAGACCCATCAACGTATAACTTCTAGACAGTAATTTCTTCATCAAAGTCCCCCATCACTTAGAAATCCTTGCTTGAATAAATTTTTGCTCTTCTCTTTATACTTTTTGGCGACATCTTGGGTAGCATATGATTATGGTTTTTCCAGTTTATAACTATCTTATAAAGAAGTCTATTCAGCCGGGTTTGGCTTTATGCCCTCTTTTAAGGAAGTCATCTCGATTTGTTTCCCCTTAACGGGCTCATGATCAAATGTTGTTTCTTCATAGGTAAATTCAACTATGAAATCTGCTATAACCTGCCCTTTAAATGTTGTTCGGGACTCGTAGAGTATACCATATTCACCAAATTCAACTTTTTAAGCCATCAATATCCTTAATTTTTCTAATTTATGGATAGATTGGCGTAATGGTAAGTCTGTGTAGACCATAATAGTATGCGCTTAGAAGAAAGGTTTAATTCTTTTAGATGCATCAATCAGTGAAAAAGACAATTTTTCCAAGCGATGATATCGAATTTCAGTCTCCTTAAAGCCTTGCTGGTGTAGTACACTAGTTTTCCAGTTCCATTTTCTAGTCGAATGAGCGCCGAGTTGACAGCTCACTCGGATACAATAAGGTATAGATATAATTTTTCTCTTATGATTGGTGGAGATCCCAAATATTTCTTCAACTCTTGGAAAGAATTTTCAAATTCTTCATTCCATTCGAAGGTTTTTCTAAGTACCTTGAATAATGGTAAATATTTATCAATTTCTCGAGAGACTTAATTTCTGCACGTCTTTCTTGTACAAGGTAGATTGCATTTCTATCAATGCCTTCATTTTGTAGGTATTAGCATTAATTCCTATTTGATTTACCATAAATCCTAGGAACATACCTTTCTTCATACCGAACACACATTTGGTTAGGTTAACTTTCATCTCATGATTCTCTAGCTGGTCAAATGTCTAAACTAAGTCTTTGATATTATTGGAAGCTATTTTGCTTTTAGCTAGGATATCATCCACATAAACTTCCAAATTCTTGCCAATCTTCTCCTTAAAGATCTTGTTTACTAGCATTTCGTATGTTGCTCTAGCATTTTTAAGCCCCAAAGGCATAACGTAGTAGTAGTAGTAGTAAGTACCTCGATTATTCATTCATAATGTCTTTTCCTTATCCTCTGTCTTCATCTTAATTTGATTGTATCCCATATAAACATCCATAAAGCTGAGTAACTTATGTACTACTATGGAATCGACCCGTTGTTCAATTCTGGGCAGAGGCAAATATCCATGTTTTATTGAGTTCCATGAAGTTAACACACAAGCACCATTTGTTGTTATTCTTCTTCACCATCATTATGTTGTCCAACTAGTCCGGGTACTTGACATCTTTAATGAACTTTGCCTTTTGTAGTTTTCCACTTTTTCTTGGATGGCTATGTTCTTATTTGGAGTGAATACACGCCTTTTTTTCTTCATTGACTTGGCATCCTTATTGATGTTTAGCTCATGGCATATGAACTCTGAATCTGTTCCAGGCATGTATTCAAAGGTCCATGCAAACACACTCTTTCGCTCTTTAAGGAATGTAATTAAATCTTGTTTGAGGGTTGGTTCCAAAGTTGAGCCAACTTGAGTGTTTTTTTCAGGTCTTTTATCACCTAGGACAATTGTTTCCACGGACTCCATAACCTAACCTTTAACCAATTTGGCCTCTTTATGGGGGTCTAGGGTCTCAATCTGGTAGGTAGCTATTAGTTTATTTACTTCTTATTGATCTCCAAATGTATAGAATTCCCTAGGTTCATTTTTATTTTCTATTACCATGTCAATCCCATAATGAGTGGGGAGCTGGAGACATTGGTGGACAATAGATGGTACTGCTTCGAAATTTTTCAGACCCACCTTACAAGGGATCTTGTTGTAGGATGATCAAACTTTCTTATCAAAGACGGCGAAACAGATCCTTTCAGTTATACTAGCTGGCCATGTGTCGATCAAAACATCCAATTAGACAGTCCCCAATGGATATACTTTTTCACTTAAGAAGCCTATTAGAGGCCTATGATGAGATTCCAATTTTCTATTGCGTAATCCCAAACTGTGGAAACAATTATTGAACATGATGTCGACAGAACTATCATTGTCAATCGAAATTTTGGATACCCTTTCCTAGTGTACTCTCATGCTGACGACCAAATGATCATTATGAGGAAAGAGCATGCCTGACCGGTCATTCTTGGAGAATCTGATCACTAATTTAGCTTTGTTTATCTTCCTTGGTCAACCTTCAACATCATCAGATAAGTTAATCTACTAAATATAGGAACGTGCTTTGGCTTTGTTTAAATATATTTTTCTTTCAACTATCTCATCGCCACCACTATCATCTCATCCTGCAATAAAATGATATCCAAAAGATATTATTTTTACCTCAATTTTAGGCACTCGAGATTTCTTAGGCAGATTTGGGTCATGTCCTAAATCATTTTCTCAACCTCTTTTCTTAGCATATCTTCCTTTGCAAGGAGTTTCGAATCGCTTCCTCGAGTCTTGTTCTTTTGACTAGTTAACGAACTTAGATAACTTTCCACATCATATTAGATTCTTAATCTCATTTTCAACGAAATAAAATTATCATTCGTGTGCCCATGGTCCTTACAAAACTCACAGTACTTGGACTTGTCTATCTTGTTAGTTGGGGACTTCATATTTCTGGGACATTTGAGGTCTCTCCTTCATTTAATTTCCTCCAGGATGTGATCCATGCCACAGTGAGACCAGTGTATTACTCATACTTCCTAGGTTTCTCTGACTTCTCATCCTTTTGCTCCTTTTTGTCAGAATTCTTATGACTGTCGATCTTGTCACCTGAAGCTTTCTTGGCATCTATATCCTCCTCAACATTCATGATTTTTCTAGATGTAGCCATCAACTCAGTCATGTTTTTAGGAAGCCTTTAGCTAATGCATATCATAACGTCTCAGGGAGCAATTCGCTCATTAAAGCAATAATAGAGATTTTCTCTTCGTAATATACTACATCTAACTTTTCACTTTTAAAATGAGTTATATAATTGTGAGTGGTTTCCCCTGGTCACTGACAAATGCTCAGTAATTTAGCTACCCTTTTGATGGGTTTGGCTCCAAAGCAAAAGTTAATGATGAGCAACTCGGCTAGTTGCTGGAAGCTAGAGATTTGTCCACGAAGAAGATTATTATACCAATTTTATGAAGATTCAATAATGGTACAAGAGAATGAGCGATAATGCATCTCATTCGTAATTGAATAAATATCAGCTTCTTCCTAGTATTGTTCAATATGGAGGATGGGGTAAGTTTTATTGTCATATTTGGGAGTGACCACAAGTGGATTGAATTTGGCTGGTGTTAAGAAATCCACAATGTCTATAACAAAAGGAGATCCTTTCACAAAGCCCCTTTGTAAGGGAGTTTTGGACTTGGCTATTTCTCCTAAGAGATATTCTAATCGTTGTAGTGATCATTCCTAAGGGTGATCTTTTGGATTAACTTTCGCTGAGGCAGCTCTAGTAGAACTACGATGCATTTATGATGAGCTCTCTTCTTGGAAAGTCTACTCGGTATGTGAAAAACCATAAATACTAATCTTGGACGTGGTATACCCTTCTCGATGGTCTTTCGATTTAGAGGGTTCCTGTTAGTAGCCTCTACTTACTCGGGGACCCTAGTGATCGAAAGTAGAGGATTTTCTCAGCCTTTCCAAGACGCTCGATCGTTCTAGAGTAAGAGACCAACCATCATAGTAATAAATATATTTAAGTGAAGAGGTTACCCTCGGATGGTAGGATCGGTCTTGTGAGTATGATTATGTCATCTCTAAGTTGTAAAGGCAACATTTCCCTCCTATAGGATGGGGCGACAGTGGATCTAGCTTTAAGTGTTTGAGTAAGTTGTCTCATGATTTCTAGCATTGCATAAAAATATGATTATGAAAATGAATAAAATTGTTTCTTGACTTATTCCATGTAAAAATATTTATTTTTTGGACTCTTATGAGTTTTTATTTTGGTTTAAGGTCAAATCATGGCATTCCTTATGTGTTTAGATGCTTTATTCCCTCACACACCTCTATTTGTGTCTGAGTCGGCTTGTATTGCAGCTCTTCACAGACTTAGAGTCGGTGTTGATGTCAAATTTTGGATTATTTATCTTAGCCTTTAGTTACCAAATTTATCATCATAGATAAAATAGAAAATGAAAATATAAAGAAAGACACCGGAGATTTTTACGTGGTTTATCTGAGGAATGGAGCCTACATCCATGGGGAAATAGTATTTAGGGTGTAGTTACAATCTCTTGGTTACAATATAAGGTTTTATTATAAAGTTGGTATGTACTTGTGTGTCCCCCTCAGCAGAGGTAAATGGTGTATTTATCGTAAGTGGAAACTCAAAAAGTGGAATGCTTCATATCTTCAAGCATTTACACCTTTTCATAATAAGATACAACTGGACGTTTTTCATGTGCAAGTTCATGGTGACTATTCAATATCCCATGTGTGTCTGATGGTCAACTTCCTAGCTGTGGTCGACAGGAGGGACAGAGGGTACTTGAGCCGACTAGGTTTTACTCATTACGGTAAGCTTAGAGATGATGCCGATGGGTGTCAGTATTTTATTGGTCCTGGTGGCCTAATATTTTTAGTTATAACAAGTGGACTTTTTGATTTTTTTGGATTTGGTATATGACCTTGATACATTTTTGGATGCCCTCTCATTGACCACATATTTTTCCCATTTTTCATTCACTTGTTCTTATCATTACAAACTCACATTTTGAGATCGTGTACATGAGGTAAATTTTGGTTGGTATTATTTAAAAGATTTTATATTCTTCCCAAAAACTATGCATATAGGGGTAAATTGTCACTGTGCGCATGGATATGACCAATAGGTTCCATCTTGGTAATTTATTTATGGTCATGCACACGACTAATAAATTTTCAATGCATATAGACCTCGCAAAAGTTGGAAAATTTATTTTTCACCATAAAAAGCATGTTGGCTGCATTTTTTATTTAGAAATATTACTTCCATTTGTGAAATTTTTAGATCTAAGAGTTTCTCTTTCTCTGTAGAAAATCTAGATGATATTTGATTTTACATCATTTTGATTGAATCATTTTGTGAGAGATTTTTAAGTATGTCATTAAAACAACCATAGAAAACCTATACTTCATCACTTTTCACTGAAGATCTTCAGTTGAGAGGTTAATAAGTGGAAAATCAAAATAAATGGAGTGAATTTTTCCAAGTTGGATATGTTGAAACTAATGGAAGTGCATTTTTCTCTTAATACAAAGGGGCTTTATAAGAGCTTTTGTTAAGAACAACTACATCGAGTGGAGTTTAAAGGTTTGGTGGATTATGAGATCTTGAAAAAAGAGAAAACAATATAGGTAAATGGATGATATCTTGTAAACGTCTTCAATTTTCTAGTAGATTAGTTGTAACGTCCCGAGATTTTTCTTCTAGGTGAGGTTTTTCTTCGTAAATCGTAGTGTTGCATTTATTCTCTCATTTACTTTTATTCACAATGCCTCAAACAATCTCACATCTATAATTACTTTAGGTTTCTATATATTTTTATCTCACATAATTTCAATTGAATTTTAATATAGTTGGATTTAAGTGTAGATTTTTCATCTTTTTTAGTTGTAATTAAAATAAAAGATTTTTAATTGAATGTCATTTATTTCATTACACTTTTCCTGAACTAAAATTGAATCTAATCATTTTAGGATAAGTATTTGAAAATTTTACTATGTGATTTTGAGAGCTTGAATTACAAGGAGTTTAAACAAGTAAATTTTAAATTGGATCTCAATTATTATTTTTCCTATTCACCTCCACTCAAGGACATTAGCATGCCAAATTTCACATTTTTAATTGATATCAGAGCATGATTTCTCTTTTAGGGATTAACATACTAAGTTATATCCTTGTGTGATATTTTGTAGTTTGGTGCCTTAAACTTGCATTTTTTTGTTCTAGTTTTTCTTATGCGATTTTTTTTATCATTATTTGTGATTACTTGATGGATACTGGCACGTGTGAATATATTCTAAGTGTATTTGGTTATAGTTTTCTTAGACCTTCACATGATAGACCTTTTGTGATGATAAATAAAAAAAATTTACGTTAAAAAATGATGATAATTCTACTTCTCATAAGAACTTTAGTGTTAATAGTTTAAATCCTCATGTGAATGATGATTATTGTGATGACGAAGATGGTAAAGTTTTAAGACCAAACTACAACAAAATCATAAAATGTTTTTTCAATTAGCAAAAGTCGAATGATAAATTGGCTCCTAAAATCAGGTTGTTTGAAAAAATCTTCATTGGTTTAGAAACTTGATGATTTTAGCTAACTTATCATCCAAAGATATGTCTTAAGAGAAAAGGTGAAACATGTTGATAAATGAAAACTTGAGCTATTAGACTTGAGATGTGTTTGTAAGAAAGACTTGAACACTTTAAAAGAGAAAATTGAATCATTGAAAAATTCAAAAATTCAAAGTAAAAGTATTTTTGAAAAGTTTGAGTTGATTGAAAAAGAGAAGAATGTCCTATTTTTTACACTTGAAAATGTGAAGAATGAGCTTGAAATATGTGAAGTGTTCAATTTTGATTTTCAGAAGAAAATTTATTTTCTTGAAAATGAATTAGCGTTATTAAAGAAAGTTAAATATTATCTTAAGGATTGTTCAAATAAACTTAACTAAATGCTTTATAAAAATTTGAAACGATAAGTGTGGTTTAGGGCTTGACAAATCTATACCTTATTCTTCTAAATCTAACAAAACTTTTGGGAAAAGTGTTTTAACACATGAACCAATAATAATGGTTCAATCCTCTTTTAATGTGAATGTGAAACATTAATATTTGAATAAAAATATTCTTGTTGCCTCACATGTTTTTAAGAAAATGAGAAATGACCAAAATATTTTAAGGGTCATTATTTTTAAAAAAAAAGTCAAGAAAATTTGAAAAGACCTTCCCAACTCACTTGCACATTTTGTCACAAAAAGGATTAGTTGAGGAAAATTTTCTATAAGTTATTCGGTGATCAACAAAAGTCTAGAGTTGTTCCTTAAAGTTATCCTAAAATGGTTCATCGTGAACCTTATGTGTGCACTCATTATAATAAAATCGAACACCTTATATATTTTTGCTTCATTCTGAATAATTCTCATGTTAATTCTATTTCACATGATCACGATCCCTTTATTTCCTTAAAACATGAATTAAATGTGCTTTTTTACCAAAGTTAATGATTTGACTATGAATTGTGATAACATTTTTTCTAAGGAAAATAATTTTGAGAGAAAGATGATTTTTAGACCACATGGACATGATCTTCGAAAAAACTTGCCTTATGTTCCTCCTCACAAGCATAGTAATGGAATTTGTTTAGGGGGTATGAATTTTGTAAAAAAAAGGTCTGAAATAGGAAGTTGTGTGAACTTTAAATCTCGAGTTATTTAGGTTTCTACTCCCACTTGATTTTCTAGGTGTTTCTTATAACTAGTATATTCGTATCTCATGTTCTATATCTTGGCTTAGGCTATGTTTTAGGAAGCTATTGTGTTTAGAGGATTTGGTTTGTGTGACTTGTGTGTACTCATTTAGGAGCATCCTTATTCCTAGTTTGGGTGAATGTTTTAGTTTTGTTTTTGGTATTTTTTTTGGGAATGGTTGTATTCATTATGTATATACATGAATTTTGTATCTTTTGATTTATTCTTATCTTTTTATTTTGAGAAAAATCCAAAAAGATTTCGCGTTTATTTCTTTTTATGTGAGAGTGTGTTATTATCCTTGTGTGATTTACTTCTCTCATACTTTTGCATTTATATATTTTTGTACATACTTTGAGTTACTTTTGTTACATGAAAGATTCAAAAATATTTTTTTGCTTGATTTTTTATATGTGCTTAACCATACTAAAGGCCGTCGGATAAATACTATTAAGGAAAAATAATTAGATAGTTTAATTTCCATGTATTTATGTAAATAATTTCTTAAAAATACAACAGAAATCAAATTTTACAAGTGCACTATGGATTCTTAGATTGTATCACTTACCCCGTACCATCACACTTCATTTAATAGTTAATTAATAATTATTATGATTATTGCGCTTAAATTCTTTACTATTATCATAATATGGCTTACTTATTAAGTCTTAATGGTCCACTTTTATGAGTTTTAGAGTTATATATATATATATATATATATAAGGGTATGCCCGTGCGTGAAGGCATAGCGAAAATTTTCAGAAAGAACGTAATTGCAAAACGACGAAAATTTTCAAAGTACGTAATTGTAAAACGGAAAAAATTTCGTTCCACCAACAAAACAAAGTTTAATTTTTTTTGAAATAGCTATAATCTCCTTTGTTTATAGGACAATCCACCCTGCTTAACAAATAACAAATAGTCCAATAACTTTCAAACAGTCTAAATTCGTCAAACAAATTCAATTATAACATGAAATATATAATATTCATCAACTGAATTCATATTGTGCCTCAAAAAAACAAAGTGCCAATTTTTTTTTAGAAAATGGACATAGTCTCCTTTGTTTATTTGGCTATCCACCCTCTTCAGGGATAACCAATCCAACAATATTCAAAGAGCCAAAATTCATCTAAGTAGTGTATAATTTATGTCGAAAAGAGAAAAGTGTAGCGTGACCAATTAGGACTACAATCCAAACAGCAGTGTTTACAATCCAAACAAAGGATAAAAAAAAGTTTTATAGGAAATAAACAAAGAATAAAAAAACAAATGTGTCCAAATTGTCAAGGAAAATATTATTTCTTCCTCCAATGATCTTAACATGATTCTACACCTAAGTTGATAATTTTATACACGAAAGGAATGTCATCACGTTGATTCAAAATTGACATTTCTAAAGATGTATTTATTGCAGGATTTACTTGCATGAACGTGTCATTTTGTTTTAAAATTTTAAACTACTCTACAACGGCTCAAAGACACGGTTGAAAAGTTCTTCAAGTGCCGATGGAACGATGGGCACACATGTTTACCTACATGTTTACTACTAAAGTATGTTTTATTTAACCAAGAACCAAGAGTGGGGAAAGAGATTTTGACACTCATACATACTAACTCACGTAGAGAAAGACAGTTACTACTAAAAAAATTACATGACAAAAATCCTAAGGTAATACAACATCGACCTAGTGGCCAGAACTTTGTAATTTGTTAATTAAGAAAGTCCTACAATAAGAAATAAGTAAAAGAGTCATTCAACATTGCAACACAACATGTAAATTTACCTTGAGCCAAACTTGCAAGTTAACAAAACTCAACCGTAAGATTGGTTCAAATGATCTATGATCTTACTTCTTATTACTAATCGATTAAGGAGGAGATTTACAAATGCATGCCAACTATACAAAAATTGCTATATGAATATCGAAGAATTGTACACAACTAAAGATCATAAGAAAAAGTGGAACTATAAGTCATCAAAAAGGGAGTGACAATTTTATATTGACAAACATACAACTGGTACATTTGGAGATAAGCATATGTTAAATCAAGCCAAGTACTTTAATGTATCTGAGTTCTCCTCGTATCTTTCCAAGTACTCCCGGGTGATCAGATCTTCAATGCTCTTCCTAATTGCTTTCAAATTAGGCTTGAACATACGGCTTAACTGCTCAACGCACTCTAAAATCAACTACTATTAAACCAAGACTCTCTGACTCTTCATGGTGCTCACAATTGTGGCATCAATAGCATAACATCTTTCCTTATCAACATTTTCAACAACTTTCCTTCTTTCATCGATAAGAGGGGGAGGGGGAGGAATCTTGATCCTTTTCATTCTGTTAGTAAACTTGGAATTAAACTCAAAATGATTCGTCACCAATACATATTTTGTGTTTGACTCCTTGTTTAAAATCTTGTACTTGGCACCTGAGAGAGATTGGAGCAATCTGAACAAAACATCATCAGATAGATTTAATTGTGCCTCGATATTAGAGTAACTTGATCTATCTCTAGCATTGAATAGCAGCAACGTTACAGCCTGCTAAGTACCCACAATCAACTCTGTAGTCTTTGGCTTGAATTTTCCATCGATGTGGCAAGTTCCCAATGGCTTCATCACTTAATTTTTCATCCCCTCCATTCGCAAGGATATTATCACAAAATGAAGCCATTAGCTTTGCACTTCAACTACCAGAAATAACTTTATTGAAGAAGATCTCAAATCTTTAATAGCATAGTGAAAGCGAGAGTGGTTTGAAAAATACTCATTCACATATACCATATACTTATCATGTAGCTCAATTACTACTCCGACAATGACCTAGTCCTGTAGACCACCTCATTTATCTGCATTGTTACTTTGTACATCTACAACCTGTTGGAGAAGGACAGTGCCTTTGGCAGTAACATGTTGTTAAAACATATTGGCAATTGAGTCCAATCGTAAGATGGCTTTATCTATGAACATAAGAAAGATATAACAAAATAATCTATTAAATAAAATCGCATAAAAATCAAACACGCATTTCATACAAATTAAGTAGTAATTACTCTTATAAGTACTTGTCATTTGCATACATTCATATATATAATAACTCTTCCATTCCAGGTCATGAACCACTAATATTATATTATGGGACTTAATTGATCTCTATTGTAAATTTTCCTATACACAAAACAAATGGGGGATAAAATTATTCAAATTATGACAAAGCTATGGCATCTACATTTAAAAAATTGGAAAGAATATGAAGTTAAAATGTAAAAAGAGAAAAACAGATAAAGTGATGTGGATTAAAGAATATATAGTAAAAGATGAAGAATTAAAAAATAGATATTGATGTACAATATTGCAAAACTTTCAGAGCGGTTAATTGAATTGTTCATGTTCTCACTAAAGACAATACTAAGTATAATTTATTGCTTCGCGAGCTATCTTCAGAGTGGTGCTATGAATGGGATCGAGGGCAATAAAGGCTTCTACGGAGATAATTGGTCCTATTGGTGGACCATCACGACAAACAGTGTTGGCATGACCAATATGTTGGTGGTCTAGAAAAACCCCGAACATTAGGACAGCGGTTACGCTTCACACGATACTTGTGATATTTGTTCCCAACCTTCAGGAATATCTATTCTAAGTTGGATATCTTCTTCCCCTATTCAGAAATAAATTAGTCTGAATCTGACGTGGATATATGTTACTTGGGAGTAGACAACATAAAAAAGTCTTGGTACTTCGGTAAAAACTCGTAGAGAAGAACTACAACTAAAAAAGTGCTGATCTAAACAAAAATAGTCCAAAAATTCTAGCGCAGTAGGTCTGGATAGTTCAATGGTGAGGTAACTAAAAGAGTGTTGAAACAAAAGAGTGCAAAAATTCTAGTGTAGCAGTGTTGAGCCAACTAAAAGAGTGCTAGAACAAAAACATAAAAATACAGCTAGTAGTTGCGTGAACCAAACAAAATAACTAAAAGAGTGATGAGATAAAATAAAAGAAAAAATAACACTAAATGAGATCAATACCTTATATAATTTATAATTTCTTTCTTTCTTTATCGAACAATTATAGACAATGTAGGAGGGCAGTGAGACTGGGGTCTATGAATAACTGGAAAGGGTGAGGCGTGACCAAGAGGAACTCAATAACTTCTGGAGAAGCTTCTGATGAGACCATCTCCTTTTGGTAAAAATGGAGCTCAAGATGGAACTCCCTCCCTGCAAGAAGATGAACTTACACAACAATAATAGTAATCTTCTCAAGAGGAACTCTTAAGAGTGATGGCTGTTAGTGGGGAGTGAAAGAACAAGGCACTTAGAACTTAGAGAGAGCAGGGAGAGAATACAAGAGAGGTTCTGGTGTGATTTTGATAGAGTGACTTTGCTATTGAGTTTATTCTCTATCCTTTCTTGACCTTGACCAGGGGTCCTATTTATACTTGGGCACTAGGGCTGGGTTAGAACTTTTGGTGCCAAAACTTAGAGGGTTAGTGAGGGACAAAGTCTGCAATGTACTATTTATCCCTACCTACAGGCAGCTCTGCCTGTCCCCTCTGGCAGATGTCCCCTGCTGATAACCAAAGTTCAAAAGGAAATATGTCTTCTAATGGAGACATAATATCTTATTTGCTAAATATCTTTTGAAACGGTAACTTTTGGTACAAACTTTGTAAACTTGAGGGGGGTCTCGAGGACCACCTCCTCGAAAATTTTTGTAAGCTTGAGGGGGATATTGAGGGCCACCTTCTAAAATCATTTTTCTTGAGAGGGGTCTAGAGGTCCCTCTCCTTATAAACAATTCTTTTCTTTTGAGCAGCTAACCCTTTGGCTGCTCACTTCACTTGTGACTAAAAGTGAGGTGTGTGTAGTCTTGAGTGACTTTTGGGTCTTCCTACTAGTTTTATCTCAATCCTATAGTGCTAAGTGGTTGGGCTTGCCCAACATACCTTGTCCTTCAACCGCCAAGCCAAAACTCCCAAGGGGTCCCAACTGGCCTATTTGAGCCCTGCCTGCTCAATTAGGCTACATGTATAAGAAAGCAAAGTGTTAATATTTTTGTTCTTTTAAAGAATTACATTTCATGATAAAGAGTTGATTATGGTAGCCACTCCCTCATCCTGGCCTATATTTTTGGAAGTTGAGGGGGAGGACCTTGACTGCTCCTCGCCCTGACATTTTTTATTGTTAAGAAACCTTGAGGGTTCCTTCTCAATATGAGTTTCTGTAAGGACCCTGGGTGAGGTTCTTTCTCAATATGAATTTCTGTCGGGACCCTGGAGGGGGTCCTTCTCAATATGGGTTTCTGCCGGGACCCTAGGGTGGTTCCTTCTTAATATGAGTTTCTGCCGGGACGCTGGGGGGTTCCTGCTCAATATGAATTTCTGTCAGGACCCTGGGGGTTCCTTCTCAATATGGGTTTCTACCGGGACCATGGGTGGGGTTCCTTCTTAATATGAGTTTCTGGCGGTACCCTGGGGTGGTTCCTTCTCTATATGAGTTTCTGCCGGGACCCTGGGGGTTCCTGCTCAATATGAGTTTCTGCCTGGACCCTGGGTGGGGTTCCTTCTCAATATGAGTTTTTGTCGGGACTCTAGGGTGGTTCCTTCTCAATATGGGTTTCTACCGGGACCATGGGTGGGGTTCCTTCTCAATATGAGTTTATGTCAGGACCCTGGGGTGGTTCCTTCTCAATATGAGTTTCTGTCGGGACCTTGGAGGTTTTTGCTCAATATGAGTTTCTGACGGGAACCTGGGTGGGGATCCTTCTCAATATGAGTTTTTGCCAGGACCCTAGGGTGGTTCCTTCTCAATATGGGTTTCTACCGGGACCATGGGTGGGGTTCCTTCTCAATATGAGTTTCTATCGGGACCCTGGGGTGGTTCCTTATCAATATGAGTTTTTGCCGGCACCTTGGGGGGTTCCTGATCAGTATGAGTTTCTGCCGGGACCCTGGGGGTTCCTTCTCAATATGGGTTTATATAGGGACCATGGGTGGGGTTCCTTCTTAATATGAGTTTCTATCGGGACCCTAGGGTGCTTCCTTCTTAATATGAGTTTCTGCCGGGACCCTGGGGTTCCTGCTCAATATGAGTTTCTGCCCGGGGGTTCCTTCTCAATATGAGTTTCTACTGGGATCCTGGGGTGGTTCCTTCTCAATATGAGTTTCTTCCGGGACCCTGGTGGGTTCCTTCTCAATATGAGTTTCTGTTGGGACCCTGGGGTGGTTCCTTCTTAATATGAGTTTCTATCGGGACCTTGGGGGGGTTCCTTCTCAATATGAGTTTCTGCCGGGACCCAAGGGGGTTCCTGTTCAATATGAGTTTCTGCCGGGACCTGGGTGGATTTCTTCTCAATATTTCCAATAAAAAATATTTTTAGTTTTTTTGTAGGTAGACACCCTTTTACATTATCCCCTCATGCAAAGTCTTTTGTGTTGGGTAGACCAAAAGGCTTTGTACACCGTAAATTCAGTTTTTTTTCCAGGGACCCTAGGGTTTCATCATCATTCTCCTCAGGGTAATTAAATATTATGTCACTTCATCCCAAGTTTTGTAAATGAGGCCACTTATAGTGGACCTCCTTATCTGGGTATTAACTTGGGCGGAGGGGCTACTCGCGGTGAGCCCCTCATTTTTAGCCTTCTTCTATGGCCTTCTACTTTGTTTAAAGGGGTTGCTCATGATGAGTCCCTCACCCTTGGAATTTTTTCTATGGCCTTCTATCTTGGGTAGAGGGGTTTCTCAAAGTGTGACCTTCTCCCTTGTCCTTATTCTGTGGCCTTCTTTCTTGGGCAGAGGGATTGCTCACGGTGAGCCCCTCGCCCTTGTCCTTCTTCTGTGGCCTTCTATCTTAGGCGGAGGGGTTACTCGCAGTGATCCCCTCGCCCTTGGCCTTCTTCTGTGGACGTTCATCTTGGGCGGAGGGGGGTTACTCACAGTGAGCCCCTCGCCCTTGGCCTTCTTCTATTGGCCTTACCCATTAGGCGGAGGGGTTACTCGCGATGGGCCCCTCGCCCTTGGCCTTCCTCTGTGGCCTTCTGTCTTGGGCAGAGGGGTTACTCGCGGTGGGCCCCTCGCCCTTGGCCTTCTTTTGTGGCCTTCTATCTTGGCGGAGGGGTTACTCGCGGTGATCCCCTCACCCTTGGCATTCTTCTGTTGCCTTCTGTCTTGGGCGGAGGGGTTACACGCGGTGAGCCCCTCGCCCTCGGACTTCTTCTATGGCCTTTCATCTTGGGTAGAGGGGTTGCTCGCGATGAGCCCCTCGCCCTGATTTCTTTTTATTAGCATGAAGTTTGGGAAGAGTGGTCACTCAAGGTGGATCCCCTCGCGCTAGGCTATTTTCTGTCAAACTCGCAATCTTGGGAAGGTGGAGCCACTCTAAGTGTATCCCCACACTCCAAGCTATTTTATTATTTTTTCACTTTCTTGAAGACTTTTCAATATTAGCCCCCTCGTGAAGAAGTGTCTTGCAATGTCGAGAGACTTGTGTACGAAACTGTCGTACCTTTTATTTATACATGGAAGTTGCACAAAATTGTGAGCGCTCCGGTGCCCTTGGAGCCTTGGGTGATAAACTGCTGCACCTTATATTTATCCTTGACACTTGATCAAGACTGCGAGCGCTCCGGTGCCCTTGGAGCCTTAGGTGCTCAACTGGCGCACCTTATATTTATACTTGGCACTTGCTCAAGACTGTGAGCGCTCCCTTTCCCTAGGAGCCTTAGGTACTAAACTGTTGTACCGTATACTTATATTTGGCAGTTGATCAATATGATGATCGCTCTGTTTCCCTTAGAGACTTATGTACTAAACTGTTGTACCTTATATTTATACTTGACACTTGCTCTATACTGTGAGCGTTCCGATGCCCTTGGAGCCTTAGGTACTAAACTATTGTACCTTATATTTATATTTGGAAGTTGCTCAATATGATGAGCTCTACGTTGGCCTTGGAGACTTAGGTACTAAACTGTTGTACCTTATGTCTATATTTGGCCTTTGCTCAAGACTGTGAGCGCTCCGGCGCCCTGGGAGCCTTAGGCGCAAAACTGTCGCACATATACTTATACTTAACACTTGCTCAAAACTGTGAGTTTCTCTATTTTCTGTGAGAACTTCAAGATGAAATTGCCCCATATTTTTGGGGTACTTTGCCTATGATCTGAGCAAGTTAAGACTTTGAAGTTGCCCCTCTAACGGTGGGGTTCTTGCATACTGGCTTAGCAGGTTAAAATTTTGAAGCTTCCCCTCTAACCGCGGGGTACTTGCATATAACTGAGAAAGTTAAAATTTAGAAGGTGCCCCTCTAGCTGTGGGGTACTTGCATATGAGATGACCAAGTTAAAATTTGGGAGCTGCCCCTCTAACGGCGGGGTACTTGCATATAACTGAGAAAGTTAAAATTTTGAAACTACCCCTCTAACTGCGGGGTACTTGCATATAACTGAGCAAGTTAAAATGTTGAAACTTCCCCTCTAACTGCGAGGTACTTGTATATAGGCTGAGAAAGTTATAATTCTTTAGCGTAGCCCCATGTGACTGTGGGGTATATTATAGTGCAACCCCATGTGACTGTGGGGTATTTCGTTATGCACATTCATTTCTTAGGGAGTAACTAGGAGATGGGGTTAGTCCTTCTCCTTCCCACAAACTTTTGAATAAAATTTTGCATATATCATAAGTAAAGAAATAATCATTTCTTTACACTAAAAATTTCCCTTGGTCTGTAGGGCCCTTGTTCCAAACTTTT
Organism: Sambucus nigra; assembly: GCA_949130495.1. Classification (NCBI taxonomy): domain Eukaryota; kingdom Viridiplantae; phylum Streptophyta; class Magnoliopsida; order Dipsacales; family Adoxaceae; genus Sambucus; species Sambucus nigra. The sequence continues at coordinate 105,518,403 of OX422213.1, read as the reverse complement.
CTTAGGAACATTTTTGTCTTAGAAAAATAACAAGTTTAGAGAGGGGGGTAGACCCGCTTCTCCCTATTTTCTGAAAACTGGTCAATTACATTTTTTTCTTAAGAAAAAAGGTTAGGGCTTGTTCTCTAGTGTATGGAATAATAATAATAAAAAAAATGTAGTGATTTTTTTTATTATTATTACTAGGAGGATAACCTCCTGCTAGTCATGTCGTGTCTGTAGGGACTTTACTCACTATACTTTTACTTTTGGGTTGGATATCCCCCAAGTGTGATGAGGAAAGTTCCTTATATCATGTGACCTCTTATAATCTAGTAGAGGTTCTACCCTTCTTTAAGAAAATAACACATAAATCTGGTGTACCCACCGCATAATGTAGGTGAATGAGTCATGCACAAAATTTCAAGTGCGAACAAAAATAACTAGTATTCATTTCTGCATTGTAGTCACTCTTTGTATTTCTTAAAAAGATTGTGCTCATAAAATTTCTTTTTTTTACAAAAAAATAACAATAAAACTTATCTGCTCTTAGAGTGGGTCGTTCAATCTTTTAAGAAAATGAACTTGGCAAGAGTTAGGCATAGGACCTCTTTAACTATAGTGGTAAGCTGGCAGGGGGTTGTTTGCTGATGAGAGTTCCCCTCTTGAAGTCCCCAATACCCTTCTTCACTGGATTCCTCGTTGGAATATAGAGCTACTGGTACTTCCTCATGCGAGGTGCTGCCCATGGGGGTTTCTTCAACTGGAGATTGTGTCCCCATGTTCCTCATCTGAGGAATAATTTTTTTCAAATAAGGGTTCCTCGTGCACCGTAGTTTAGTGGGGCGCCTGGCTTTGGGAGTATGATTTCCTCGCACATGCATCTTCATTTGGCCTTGAGTTGGAGGAAGGGATTATGACTGTTAGCGATTTGGCATTTGGGACGAGGACCTCTGAGGGTTCCTCGCCACTGGATGGAATAGGGGTGACTCCTTGCATAGCGGTCCCTCGTCTGGGTGACTCCTTCCAAGGGTTCCTCGACCACTGAGACAATTATGAGGGATTCTTTATCCGATGATGTGGTGCCCATGACGGGTTACTCGACCACAAGGGGGTTCTTGTCTAGTGCTCCAACCATAAAAGGTTCCTCGACTGCACTGGAGCTGCTGAGGTAGATGAGGGGTCCTCGTGTGCTTCCATTGATTAGGCATTTTATTTTGAGCTGGGTCCCTCACGCGCTGTTGGGTCCGATCTTGCCATGGGTTCCTCGACCGTTGGCTTTACGAGGTGTGTCTCGCTTTGTGTTTTGTTCTTCAAAGATTTCATCACCTGTTATCGAGGTCACGAGGGGCTACTAATATGCTACGGGTTCTTCTCAGTTGAGTTCTTTGCCATTTTGTTCTTCGCGACCTCTAACAGCTGACATGGGTTCCTCGCAACTGAGTTCTTCGCGAGCCCCAAAGGACTGTCATGGGTCTCTCGCATGTGGGTTCCTCGAAGGTGGCCTCATTAAGTGGAGAGAGTTCCTCATTTTTTGCTCAATGTCAAGTGTTCCTCGTCATTTTCTGCAACCATTTCATCCATGGTCATTGCCGATGAGGGTCCCTCACCATTCGCGGGTTCCTCGTGTGCCAATCTCGCATCCAAGGGTTCAAAATCTGGGGTTTCCTCGTCGGACTTCTTTGCTACTATGGATTATTTTTCTATAAGTTTGAACTTGAGGGGTACTTTGTTCCCCCCTTGGTTTTGAGGGACTCCTCGCAACATGTTCCTCGACCACGGGTTCCTCGACCGCGGGTATCTCATTGGATAAATGGGTTTTCTACCCCCACCGTGTACGAGCTATTGCTGGTGGGTTCCTCGTCAAGGGTTATGATGGGCGAGATCCCTCGCAGGAGGCTGTTGTTGGCGCCGATCTGGGTTCCTCGAAATTTAAGACTTCTTTATTTATGGGTTCCTTATGCGAGGCACTAACCCAAGGGTTCCTCGCCTGGTGAATCTTTTTTTGGAGAGGGGGGTCTTGACTGGTTCCCCCGTGACCTTGGGTGTCTCGACCAGTGGGTGTGTGGAGATAGGAGTCTTGTCTTCTTCCCATACGACTTTAGGTGTCTTGAACAGTGGGTTCGTGGAGATGGGTGTCTCGAGCAGTGGATGTGGGGAACTGGGGTCTCGAGCAGTGGATGTGTACAATTGGGGGTCTCGTTCGATTTCCACACATCCGTGGGTTTACAGTTGAGGTATCTGCTACTGAAGGTTTGTCGCGGGTGGACCCACTATTCGTGGGCTCCTCAAAGAGTACCCATTTAACTGAGGGTTCCTCATGAGTTGTCCCCATATCCGAGGGTGTCTCGACCTCATGCTTCCTCGAGACTGCTGCCACAACTTCTTTATTGGCGACGAGGGACACCCAGGGTTCCCCGCCCATGGGTTCCTTGTGACTCTACATCCCATCTGGGGGTGTCTCGACCTCATGCTTCGTCGATACTGCTGCCACGACTTCTTTGTTGGCGACGAGGGACACCTAGGGTTCCTCGCGAGTTGACATTTCTATAAGGGTTGCTGCTTCTACTTCCCTTTTTTTGCGACGAGGGACACCCAGGGTTTCTTATCCATGGGTTCCTCGCGAGTTGGTGTTTCTAGAGGGGATGCTGCTGCTGAGAGTTCCTCACTTGGAATTTCTACCACGATGGGTTCTTTTCTTGAGGGTTCCTCATTGCTATCATTGAGCGAGTGGAGTTCCTCAACCATACCAAATTCCTCACCAAACACTTAGGGTTCTGGGTGTTATGCCAGTGAACTTGACGATTATCACAATTTTCTCCAGCGCCGTCCTTAGCGGCTGAGCTACTTCTGTCAGAATCGCCGCCGCCAGGGCTGCCCCTCTAGAGGGGGCTGCTCTTGGTGTTACACAATCTTGACCCAAACTTGCCAAGTCTTAAAAAACATACTCATAAGCCTCTGCCACTGGCGCTACTGCCGGTGAGCTGGTCTATCCTCCCGGAGGAGCAGGTACCTTTGCTCCGGTCACCACCACATCCACCTGAGTGGCCTGGTCTCTTTGAGCTCCATTCTCATATGGAATGTCTTCAAACACTATCAACTTAGAAACATTAAAACATTCTTTATCCATGGAAGTGAGGACACCTCCCCAATAGAGTCACCAAATATAGGAGGGTAGTGAGACTGGGGTATATGAATAACTGGAAAGGGTTAGGCGTGACCCACTCCCATGGACACTGTTTGTAAGGTTCTTAATAACTTCTGGAGCAGTTTCTGATGAGACCTTATCCTTTTGGTAAAAATGGAGCTCAAGCTGCAACCCCCTCCCTGCAAGAAGATGAACTTCCACGACAATAATAGTAATTTTCTCAAGGGTAGCTCTTGAGAGTGATGGCTATCAGTGGGGAGTGTAAGAACAAGGCACTCAACACTTAGAGAGAGCAGGGAGAGAATATTAGAGAGGTTCTGGTGTGAATTTGACAGAATGACTCTGCTATTGAGTTTATTCTCTATCCTTTCTTGACCTTGCCAGTGGTCCTATTTATACTTGGGCACTAGGGCTGGGTTGGCACTTTTCGTACCAAAACTTAGAAGGTTGGTGATGGATAAAGTTTGCAATGTACTATTTATCCCTACCCGCAGGCAGCTCTGTCTCTCCCCTCTAGCAGATGCCCCTGCTGCCAACCAAAGTTCAAAAGGAAATATGTCTTCTAATGGAGACAGAATATCTGATTTGCTAAATATCTTTTGAAACGGTATCTTTTTGGTACAAACTTTGTAAACATGAGGGGGTCTCGAGTACCACCTCCTCTAAAATCTTTGTAAGCTTGAGGGGGATCTTGAGGACCCCCTTCTAAAATCATTTTTCTTGAGAGGCGTCTAGAGGTCCCTCTCCTTTAAAATCATTTTATAAACAATTCTTTTCTTGTGAGCAGCCTGCCCTTTGGTTGCTCACTTCACTTGTGACTAAAAGTGAGGTGTGTGTAGTCTTAAGTGACTTATGGGTCTTCCTACTAGAATTCTCTCAATCCTATAGTGCTAAGTGGTTGGGCTTGCCCAACCTACCTTGTCCTTCAGCCGCCAAGACAAAACTCCCAGGGTTCCCAACTGGCCTATTTAAGCCATGCCTGCTCAACTAGGCTACCTGTACAAGAAAGAAAAGTGTTAATATTTTTTTTCTTTTAAAGAATTACATTTCATGATGAGGAGTTGCTCATGGTAGCCCCTCCCTCATCCTGGCCTATTTTTCTGGAAGCTGAGGGGGAGGACCTTGACTGCTCCTCGCCCTGACATTTCCTGTTGTTAAGAGACCTTGAGGGTTCCTTCTTAATATGAGTTTCTATAGGGACCCTAGGTGAGGTTATTTCTCAATATGAATTTCTGTCGGGACCCTGGCGTGTTCCTTCTCAATATGAGTTTCTGCCGGTACCCTGGGGGGTTCCTGCTCAATATGAGTTTCTGTCGGGACCTGGGTGGGTTTCTTATCAGTATTTCTAATAAAAAAATATTTTTATTTTTTTTGTAGGTAGACACCCTTCTACAGACAACACTGCATATTCCAGTGACATTATATATTGTTGTACATAATGATTACCCACATGATAACAAACCTCATGACATTGTTCCCCACAAAAACATCCTCACATCAATATGACAGTTTCCAACAAGCTAAAAGAGTTTTCATTTCAAAGTTGTTTTTAGTGAACTGAATAATATTTTGAAATTGTAAAACCTAGTACAAGTGACACAAACATACAACATCTCAGCATGTTAATCACTGTCTCAAGAAGTGAATCCAAGATCTACAAAAGTGAATAACCTTGTCATGTAACAGAACAATAATGGTGGAGGTAGAAAAAAATTATTCTGCATTCCCCGAATGTCAAAATTTGTATAAATCAAACAAAACGTTCAATGTAACCTAATATTCAGACCTGAAAACATAATTGCCAAAGCATAAAGACCTATATTTAACTCACCTAAAAATCGTCATCTCATATTTTCCCCTGAAGTTAATCCATACATTGGTTAGTACTCATTCCTAGAACAAACTCACACAAAAAACACTTATTTAACAATGTTCATATCCCAATCTATAAGTAACAAAATAAACACAATAGCAAGTTGCAACACCACCAATGATACATTAACAAAACTAAAGAATAAGAAACTAAAAAAAATTGTCATTTTGAAATACATTTGAACTAATAAACAACAAAAGGCAGAATACTTATAATCGAATCCGCTATTAAAAACACCTATTTAACTGTTGAGTCTGCAAAAAACACAAAAAAATACAAATTAGAACTTTATAATCCAAAAATCAAAATTTGCTGAGCTTATAATCCAAAGTAAGATAACAACGTTCAAATTGAAATCACAACTAAAATCAAAAGAATGAAATCAGACTCATCCACCATAATATGCCAAGCTCATAATCCAAAGTAACATAACAATATCTCATTCTAAAATGCTGAGCTTGTAATGTAAAGTAAAAAATCACAACTAAAATCAAAATAATCCATAATCAAGTTCACATAAACTCCATGTTTTAGAAAATAGTGAATGAAAAGATCGAAAAGGAGAAAAATTACCACTCGTAATCAAATTAGACTCCTCCATTTTGATGACTACTACAAAAAGAACCCAAAACTAAGCGTTACTAATCCACATAATATTTAACAGTTGGGAGGAATAGGGGAAAGCCATATTTAGATCACTATTGAGTGATATACTAACCCATATGACACAAAACTTTGATTTCAAGAACATGTTTGGGAAATAAAACCTAAATAAGCACCTGTAATCCAAAAAAATAGTTAGAATAAATTACACCGTATTTTATATATTTCAAAAGTAGAAACTAAACACCAAATGAAACCCACAAATTGATTGAACCCGAACCCTAACGAAAAGTAGTATCCCAGAGAGAAGTCGAGGAGACCTAAGAGAAAGAGACCTTTTGGCAGAGGGAGGCACTACAAGAGAATGGGAGGAGGACGCAGGGGTTGAGGCAGTGGAGGAAGAGGTGGCCTTGGGGTTCTAGTGAGAAATGAGAGAAGATAATGTCTGAGAAGGTAAAGGTAGATAAAAGTGATCGTGGGGGTTTTAGAGAAGATAATGAGCTCAAAATGTTATAACACTATTTTACCCTTGTTTTTTAATTTTAAAGAGAAGGGGGGAATACAAATTAGAGAGTATGAAAAGGGGGGAATACAAATTTTCAAGGATAAAAGAGATAGTGCAAGAAAAACTCATATAAATGACATCATAGTTCTATCTTATTACATACATAAGTTTTGTAACTTATTATATAGATATTAATATTAATATTTTTTGGAATTGAAAAAGGGCCGTTTTTATGCATTAATAAGGAATACCATGAGAGTGGGAACACTCGATATGACTTTAAGGACCACTTGGGTAGGTTCCATCTAAAGTGTGTGTGAAAATCCAGTCAATAGAAATAGCTTATATGTTGAAAAGACTCACAATCCAAGAGCTTTACCATCAATCAAAAAAGGTAGGGCCATAAATATAAATCAAAAAAATGAGCTACTTTACTTTGGCATTACAAAAATTGACACAGCATGTGATTTGGGGAGTTTATGAAGTGGATGGAAACTTTTTTCTTTTTACATAATATGATTTTGTGCTTTTAATGACTAGTTCTATCATGATTTGAATTAATGTTATCTGTAACCCTTGTGATTCATTTTGTTCTCTTGCTCACACATGTTAATATATCTATAACATCACATGCTAAGTAATGTTTTATGTGAATTAAGATACTTTCCATATGTGCTTTTATAAATTCTACATGTACAATCAACTTGAAGGGTATTAGTATTTAATGAAAGTTAAAATTTGATGTTTGGTTTTCGGGAAGAAATAATCTTGTGTTTTTATACATATACCCTATTGGTTTACCTTCACATAAAATGACGTCTCTTTGATCATGTCTAAGGTTTCTATATTTTGTTTGGATAATTTGATTTCATTTCACTGTTTGATTTTAATTCCATATTACCTATCATGAATTTTAGATTTTTGGGTATTTTGGGTATGGAGTTAAATTTGAGTAGTTGAGTATATCTGCCCCTGTTTTTAAGTTGTATTTAGTTGTGTTGTGGTTTATTTGATCAAGGATGAGTTCTTATTGAGTTGAGATTAATAGGGAGTTTTTTTTAATAGAGTGATGATGTTGGAATTTCCTTTGTTGAGAGGGTTTGGCTTCTGGAAACCATGTACATGGTTTGGTTTTATTCTCGTTGGCATGGTGGTTTGAGATTTGTTAGGATTATTAGTTTAGCCTCAAGTTGTTTGATCCCATTTTTTCCCATTCTCCAGTATCATATCTTCCCCTTTTTCATGATTTCATCTAGTTTGAAACTTTCCTTGATAGTTTGTCTTCATTCATCTTGTGATTGTACCTATTCCTTTGGATATTGTAACTTTATATCATTTTTTCATATTTTCTCTTGAAACTTTGTGGTTTTGCTAGTTTGATTATGCTTTATCATTATTCTTGGTGTTGTCCTATTCTTGGATTAGTCTTCGTGTTGTTTCATTCCATGGCATACACCTTCTGGACTTACTTGGATATGATTCTAGTTTTCAATTGTTTACCATTTTTTGTTTTTTTTCTGCCTTTGGTAGTTCAATCTTGAGATGACCAATTTATTTGTTTATCCATATCATCTCATATTGTACTTGGATTGAGAGTTGTACATTTGGACTCTCTATATATGTGATTCGTTCAGATTAATCAGTTGTGTTTGTGATTATCATGTTATTATCTCTCTACTTATTCCTTAGACAAATTTTCAGTTCCTTGTAGATTTTATGTCCCTTTTGACACTTTTGTGTTTATTTTGGCTAGCGTTTGGTGCTTTATTTTACCGAATATATTTTGTGAGCTTATGCAATTTTACACATGTCCTGTGACACCTTGTTTTATTTTTGGTAAAGGTGTTGATCTTGATGATTCATACAATTTTTTATTCATCTTATACCATGTTTCTTTAGTATCTAATCTCAATTATCTTGGGATATTTTATTTTCATCTATTTCACATGATTCTAACCATGCAATTTTGGGACATATGTGATTGTTGTCATACATCTCATATTTCTTCATATGTTCCTTGTCCATTATCACATGTTTTTGATACATCTCTCCATGATACTCCTACTCCCGTCATGTTTCACATATTTCATATGTTTTGCTTTGTCATCCCTTATATGATTCTCTCGTTTCATGCATAACTATAAGGGACTTCATAAAACATATTATTTGATGATATAATTTGTTTCATGTGTGGTTTATCTTTAGATATCACGTGGCCATTCTTTATTTAGCATTTACTATATACATATTTACCATTGATATCTTGTGATTTATTTTTGTGGTTATCCTACATATGGTTTAGGTGGATAAATTTTGCGTATATCTTACATGTGATTGATTATCATATCACTGTTTTTTTTTATATTTTTTATCTCTCCCATATTTTGTGATTTATTGGATTACTTATCTTAGTATTATATTTTCTTAATTTTGTGTATTCATGGTGAAGGGGGAGAAAGATTATCTACGATAGTGCATTTATTCAGGTATAGTCCCTATAGATTGGGAGCTTTGACTTCACATTGGGGTTACTTGCTTAATGGTTTTGGTTTGTTTGAGTTTTGTAAGTATATCAGCATTGGTTCAGACTTTTGAGCATCTCAGTTAATATCTTACATCAAGTCTATAATTTTTTTTTTTTGGGTATTATTCAATGTTTTCCTTTTTATGTTTTGGTGATGTAGATTGATGATTGGGACTTTATTGTATATAGTAGGATTTACATGTGTTCTGAGCTTTTGGTTGTGGGATATTTTGGGGTTTTACTACGAAATACCCAAAGGGTGAGAATGAAAATGTATACAAGTGTTTCTTGCTTATTTCGTGTCGAATTTTTTTTTGTCGGACATTTAAGAGTTTTTATTTTAGTCTGATAATATATCATTGACTGTTCTTGTGTGTACATATGCTTGATTCCCTGACATCAAATGAAACATTTGTAATATATACAAGTTGTCTATCCATTGCGTCAAAACATTTGAGCCAAGCACAATGTCAATCCTAAAAGCTTGATGTACTAGAACAGTGAGAATGTCTTTATCCTTTACCTATGAAGATTGTGAATTCAAGACATGAACACCATTGAGTTTTTGAGTCATCCATGAGTGAGCTTAAATTATATCCTTTTACGGAATGGACTAAACATTAGATATTTCACAGACACATTGATTTTTAAATTAAGAGAATTTTTCACAAAAGTTATTTTCTGAAAAATAATTTGAAGCAGTATATTCATTTTGAAAAATGGGACCAAGTATTATTTTCAAAACGTTAATTCGAATATATATATATATATATATATATATATATAAGAAGTTTTTAGCTGTAGCCGTTGGAATAACATGGTTTTAATTCGTTCGCATCGTTATTGCAGGTTCAAGATAATAACGGTCCAAATGGATTATTTTCAAAAAGTTCATTAGAATTCCTTGCGTGCGAACTTGATTGATTTATGTTCTTGTATTGTGTAAAGTTATCTTTCAAATTTAATGATATGTTAGGTCACACCCAGTTTTTTTACCAAAAGGTAGGGTTTTTCCAATTATACCTAGTGTTGTGAGTTTTGGTGTGTTTGATTGTTATTTTTGATTGATTTATTATGTTTGTATGATTGAAATTATACTAGATTACATTAAGATTTGAAAAATTGACTTAAATCTAGGCTTTGTGAAGTTGAAAGTAAAAATTTAGACAAATTCATTGTAATAACCTATTCATCCCTATAAGTTATTTTAGTGTTCACACACACGTGTTTTCAGTTGGTATTAGAGGAAGCTTGAATGATTAAGCTTAACATCTTGAGTAGATCCTTACTTTTATGTGTATATTTGTTAGATAGTGTTTGTACATGGATATAAAGTATTTTTATGATTTAGGCATAAGTCTAGACAACATGCATTCTTCTTAATGTTCATCATTTTTTAAAAACACTTCAAATGTATCGAGTGTGTCTCGTTTTAGAGTTCCTCAAAATGAAAATTATGTGGAAAGGAAATGAGTAAAATCAATTATGATTATATTAAATTCTTTCAAGAGCCACTCAAGTTGAAAAGGTCAAAAATAAAAATGTGGAATAAAATCAAATTGTCTGAGGAAGAGATCACTTTTTTGAAAAGAAGAAAGGATTTTTGAACTCAAACATGAGTTAAAGCGTGTTAATGAACAAAATTCTTCTTTGGAAAATGAAAAAGGTGATCTCCTTTAAATCATGTTTACACTTGAAAAGGATCACAAAAAGTTTGAAATTAAGAAAAGAGAATATCAAAAATAGGTTGTGTCTTATAAGAGTGATTTTTCTAATGCTTTAAAGGTGAAACTTTCTTTATAGTAAAGATAAAAAATATGAAAAATAATTTTGTAAAATACGTGATTCCAAATGGTACGAAAGGTGTTGGATTTAACTATATTAATTATCGTTTCAACACTTTTGCTACATTTGTACAGGAGAAGAAAAATGATGAAAAAGAAGATTCTACTCAAGTTGTGAATGAAAAAGTTATTTCTTAAGAAAAGGAACTCGAGAAGAATTTCTTGACTAACAATAGTAAAAATATAAAGGTTAGTAAAATTTAGAATAATTCAAATGTAAATCTACCTAAATTTGTTCAAAAACTTCAAAGGCATGAAAATGAAAGAAAAGTTTTCAATAAAAATCCTCACTTTAGCATCATGCAAATTACTTTAAAAGAGAAATAATTATTCAAAACAAAAAATAACAACGTTTGCCAAAAGGAATTTGAACTTTGCTCCAAAACTATTTAAACGTAAAAGTGTTCCTATTTTTTTATGAGAGGAAACTTGAGTTTTTTTTGCTATAAACTTTAAGAGATAAGCGACATTCATGTTAAAAGTTTTGAATAAGAAATGGCTTTCAAGGGGTTGATGTGAAACTCGAGAATGAATTGAAGAAGCTTAAAAAAAGTGAGTGAATTGCAAAAAAGGTACTCACGCAAAAATGAAATGGGTTAGGAAAGAGAATCGCATGTATTATGACTTTTGAAAATGTTGAAACTTCAAGTTCTACAATTTCTTCAGATTCAAGTAATTGGTATCTTGATAGTAGTTATTCACGTCACATGAGGGAAGAAAAATCTTGATTTACTTATTTTGAGGATTTTGATGTTGATTTTGTTATGTTTGGAAATGAAAGGAATTTAAGAGTGAGTGAGAAAGAAATGGTGAGAATTTCGGATAACTTCACTCCTCATAACCTTCATTACATTGAATGGATTTAGGCTAATCTCATTAGCATTAGGACAACATTGTGAGGATGATCACTTTGTAAATTTCTCCTTGAATGTATGTTTCGTGAGTGATGAAGGAAATGAGTAATTGATGAAAGATGTTAAAAATGGTGATAATTTTTGTGTTTTGGTAAATGAACTAAATGATGTGTGTTCAAAGACGAAAATCAATTTTGTTGATTAATGGTTAGAAAACCTAAATTTTCATGATTTGAAAATGTTTGAAAAGTTGGTTCTTATTCTTTTCAACCTAAAACAACTTGTGTGGAAACTGTTTCCACATATGAACCAATAATAATAGTTCAGTATTATTCGGGAAAAAAATCTAATTTTAAAGGAAAATGTGGGTGTAACCTCCAAATTTTTTGAATATAAAAGAAAATGATAAAGATGTTTCCAAGGGCCATTATTTTAAAAAAGGTCAAGAAATTCTAAAAAGACCTTTTAGATCCTATATTTTAACATTTTATCATAAAACGGATCATTTGAGAAAGTTTGGCTACAAGTTTTTCAAATATTAACAAACGTTAAGAGTGATTCCTAAAAATCATTCTATGGAGGTTTACCATAAACGTTATGTGTATACTTATTGTCATAAATTTTACTATATTAGATATTTCTGCTTAATACTTAGTAAGTTTCATGTTGGTTAACATTTAAATGACCGTGATTTTCTTGATGATTTGAAACATGAATTAAATGTGATTATGTTTAAATTAAATGAGTTAAAAATGACCGTGGTAGAGATTTTGAAAAGAAAAACACTTTTGAGAGCAAAATGGATTGTATACCACCTGGAAATGATTTAAAAAAGCATCTCTTTTGTTTCTTCTCTTAAACATGATAGTGAAAATTTTGTTAGAATTGTTAATTGTGGGAACAAGGAAAGGTTTTAAAAATGAGGTAATTTGAATTTGAAACCTCACGTTGTCTCAAGGGTTCTTCTTAAATCCAAGAATCTAATTTAAAAAAAAAATTGTGTAAAAATAAATATGTTTTGAAAATTGGTATGTGTGTTGTAACCTATAAAGGCGATTCATCTTCAAGTATTAACCCTCCTCTCATTGATACCAGAGAGTTTCTTACACATGTGTTGTTTAGTGAGTATATAAGCTAGGATATTATAATATCTTATTCCATATCTTGTTTTATGCTATGTGTTGGGTGTTGATATTTGTTTTGTATGGTTTATTATGTTGATTTGGTTTGAGATCTTACTGTTTATCTTGTTTTGATTAAGAATGAACCTATTCCTTATTTGGGATATGTTGAGTGTTTTTCCTTCCTAGTGTATATACATGTTCTTTAGTTCTCATCTTTTGTTTTTATTTATTGTAAAAAAATCCAAAAATTATTTGAGTTTGTTTGTTTTTTTCATGGGAGTGTGTTATGATTAATGTGTGATTCTTTTATCTTGTAATTTGTTTTGATAAATTTCTTGAAAATCCAAAAACACGTGTGTTTAGTTGATCCTTTTATTGGTGCTTATCCACACTCACATGGATATTGTTGTGAGATTATGTCTTGAGACGTATCTCGTGGTGATTTTGGTACAGATGTTGATCTTAATGATTCATATACATGCTTATTGATCTTACAATATGGTTCTTTGATATTTATTCTCATTTGTGGTGGGATATTTGATATTCTTCTATGGCATATCATTAGTGTTCTATTTCTGTACATATGTGATTTTGGTACATATGTTGATCTTAATGATTCATATACATGCTTATTGATCTTACAATATGGTTCTTTGATATTTATTCTCATTTGTGGTGGGATATTTGATATTCTTCTATGGCATATCATTAGTGTTCTATTTCTGTACATATGTGTTTATTATCATAGACTCATGTGTTTTCATATATTCCATGCTCATGTCCACAAGTCTTTCGTATATGTCTTCATGATAATCCTACTTTAATATACTACACATGCTAAATTTTTTTGGTTTGCCATGCTACTTTCGATGATTTTTTTTATTTTGGTGGTAAATATTAAGTAATTTTGTTCATTGAGAGTTTTTGGTGCATCTTGGTTTACATATTTTCACATTTGGTCTCGTTCTTGTGTATATACATACTTCTTTTAGGGTTTTCTTATGAAAATTCAAAAATATTTTTCATTTGCACCATTTATTTTTGGTTAAATCTCATGCTTAACGCGTTGATCAATCTACATGATTGCATACTTTGAAGTTTTATTACTTATAAGTATTGAAAATGTTTTGTCAAAGTAAACGTTTCAAAAATATCACGGAAAATGTTGAAATTTGGTTTAAGTTTGATGAATTGAAAAACTTATATTCACTCTACACCAAACTAATTTGTAAATGATGTTACACATTGTCATATTTACAAGCATTACCAAATTTAAAAACTAAAAATCAAGCTTCCATGAGTTTCGTAAGCACCCCATGGTCTACTAGCAATAATGTGAGAACTTGATATGAAGACGTTGAATATATATCATTTTATATGCAGTAAGAAGGTGTACCATTAGTATGATAACGTCTAATTTGAATTTGAGTTTCATTGGGTAGATGTCAAGTAGGTGTGTGAAATACTAATCAAAGGAAAAATCCAATATGTTGGAAAGAGCCACAAAACAAGTGTTTAACCGACACGACTTTAGAATTTATAACAAAATTACTATTTTAGTTTTGGCATTCAAAAGAAGTGATTAACACTTATGCTGAGGGAGTTCGTAGATGCAATATATATTAAAGAAAAAATCATAATCCTATTGTATGTTATTATAAGAAATTTTTAAATGTGTCAAGAAATCCAATGTTCTAATGATTTTGTGATTTTCCATCTCTATGCACATGCAAGCTAACATGATTATTTTCTTACTTTTATTGTGTTTAAATGTGACTTGAAAATATTTAATTTTCATAGCATTAGTAGACAATTTTGATTTGACAAATTTCTACTGATTCCACATTTTAGTTTGTGTCCTCTTGAATGATTCACATATTTTTTTTATATTTGTGATTTGATATTGTGGTTTCCCTTATTTTCTAATACTTTTGTTTTGATCCAATGATCTTTCATTGATCCTTAGTTTTAAACACGTTAATAGGGTGCACGCGAACATATTTTGGTTTGATTGGTTGAGTTGAGTTTGTTTGTTTTTATAGATAGTGTTTTGTGATTTTATGATTAATGGGGAGAAACTACTTTTAAAAGAGTCATAAGGAAGTCATTTGTCTTGCTTTACATGTAAATTGTTTGATATTGTATGAAATTTCATGTTTTGACTAACATTTAATGGGTTGTTTATTCTTACGGATAGAAGAGTAATCCGTTCACATGCTTGTATGTTGGGGCCCACTTGTTTTATGGGCATGACCAAAAGGCCTTCGTGTATACGCTACCATTCTGTATTACCCCTTATTTATGAGTAATTATTTTTATATTAATTTGCCTCGTGGGTTAATTATATAAAATAAATAAAGTTGAAGTAAACACTATTTTAAGTGGCTTGAGAGATAATATTTACCGAGTTTTTCATATTTTCTGTTAAATGAATCTAAATAGCATCATATCATGTTCTGTTGGTCGTTGTGCTTTAAGCAACATTTATGACTTATATTCCAAGTGGATCATTATTAATGAATTACTATGACGTTGGAACATGAAATAATTTGTGATATCTCGGATGCCAATTTGTAGGGCGCGGTTAGTCCGGAAATGGTTGAGATAGTCAAAATAAGTACCAAGTTGTATTTTTGAGTTCCGGAGCATTTTTGACTAGTTATGACTTAATTATGTTATTACGAGTCATTTTAATTGTGTAGTAGCATTTAATGTTAGGACTTAATATATTTCGGCATTTAAGTCTTCAAAGAACATTTATTTCCCATTTGTGTTTCTAAACCTAGAGAGAGCTAAAGAGAGAGAACTTGGGAGAAAAGGAGAGAAAGAGGAGATTTGATAGTGTTGGCTTGGAATCATTTCAACAAGCAAGAATCCGAGACTACAAACTTGAGGCAAGTTTCTAACTTGCAATTATGTATTATTTAGTGTGGATAATTTGTATTGATAGTTGTATTTTTTGGAGATTTAGACCATTTGTGGGTTTTGATGACTTTTGGTGTTTAAACCCTTTGATCTTGACTTAGATATGATTCGAGTTGGTTATATTAGTTTGTAGTTGTGTAGGAATGATGGGGTAAAGTCATTTATTGATAGGGTTGAGATAAGTGGAAGAAAATAGGTTTAGAGGTTTAGGTTTTGTAAGAGAAAATTTAGGTTGGCCATGGGATCTGGTGTGATCGGTCGACCGCGATCCAGAGACTGGTCGACCGGGCCTAAAGAGAAAAGCCTACTGCTTCTCTTGCAAGGAAAAATTTATTAGCGCAATCGACCGCGGTCCAAAGACTGGTCGATCGATCCTTAAGGGAAGAGCTCACTACTTTTATTACAAAGCAAATTCCAAGAGCGCGGTCGACCAGGGGTCAGGGGTCGGTCGACCGGTACCCTGTTTTTAACCCTGAAATATAGATTTTCTTATATTCCTTTCTTTTAAGTTTTGAGTCTTAGGAACCTTCTTGTATGAAGTAAAATAGAGTATTAGGGTCTTTTATTAGGGGGATTTATACTCTAGGTTAGAAAGGGAGAGTTTGGGCTTATATCGGGAATTCATTAAGGGAAGCTAGGATCTTTACATCTAATGAGCTAGTTTAGGATTAGGGGAGAGTTGTGTAGTATTGTTTTGGGCCTTTAGAGACTAGTATGAGGTAAATTACATTTTCTAGACTATAGTTTTGTTGTGAACTCTCGGAGGTTAGTATTGAGGCAATTAAAGTTTGTAGCTTATGTCGTTTGACACATATGGTTCTGGAAATAATAAATGTACTTTGAACTAGCCTATTTTGTGAATTATGGCATGCATATACATACCTCTCTAAATTATATCATAAGGGAAGTTACGCTAATGAGGTAAATCCCCTGGCTTGTGATGTAGGGAGAATATAGTCCTCAACCATAGGACGAGTGGTTATATTGTGATGTTGTTTTATTCGAAGTGAGGTAATTCCGGGTATGGTTATGACTCACTGTCGAAGGTAAATGGCTGCTTCCCATGCGACGTGATTTAGGATGCCCAGGTGGTCTTGGTTATAGTCCCTAGAAGATGATAGCTATTTAGGGGCACATCCAGTGGGGTGACTCTCGGAAGGATGGTCTTAGAATCGTTAAATTTTATTGTAACTATTCTCATGAATGTAGTATCTCATAAATGGCTAATGCATTTATAAATCAACGATATGAAAAAAGTTTTTTCGATGGTAAATGGACTTGTGAGATTTTACTTTACGAATTTAACATGTTAATGGAACTTAACTATTTCTCTTAATTGGATGAGTAGTTTATCTTATAATGGTTTTGTATGTCGTTAGGATGTGCATTTAGAAGAGAGGTGAGGATGATTCTTATATTGAAGAGAAAATATATTATGTTTATGATGTTTAGCATTCACAACTGTCATGCATTTTTTTCACATGTATGTCATATGAAACCGGGTCCTGAACCGTTTATATTTATCTGTTTTGTATGGTTCCTATTTATGCTCAGGTGCTCCGTTGCAAGGATGCTGGTGTTAACCTCTCCTTCTCAGTGTCTAGGAGCTACAACATTTTTGTGGATGTTGTAGGATTTTTCTATAAACGCATCCATATTTTGTATAATCTAGTTATGATTAGTCTGTACATTCGAGCGTGTTGCCCAAGTTTTGTAATTGCATATATTGTGATATTTAACTATAATACTTGGTGTAACCCGCTTGTATCAGTGTGTTAACCGACAACTTATTCGATTATTATTTGTAGATTAGTTGTTAAACTGTTACATGTCTCTATCTATATATCAACCTTCTTTTGAAAATGGATTGTTGAAATGGTTTTTATTAAACTTGCTAATTTTTTTTGGCATCCGCTTTCTAAAATAATTGGTGGTTATCTCGTTCTATTTTTATTATGACAGTGATGCTAAGAATGGGCCATCTATGATTCCTATATTTATTGGAGTATCGGGTTGGCCACCTCTTATTTTAATAAGATGGGTGTCACAAATGATATCAGAGCATCAGGTTATAGAGTCCTTAGGATCTATGCGGACTTATCACGTTCTACTGTAGCTTTCTTTGATATAGAGCCCTATTGCTAGGACTGTTTTGTTTGTGCATGCTTGCGATCTTCTCTAAGGATAAATTGTTTTAGATTGTATTCTGATTTAGTTACTTTTCATCTCAGATGCCGCTTATAAGAGGTCACCCAGCAAAGAGAAATCGAGTTGTATAAGATGATGTAAAACCCCCACCACCACAAGGTACTATAAATGCGATGGAGGTGGCTAATATTGTTGCCCAGACAGTCAACGCTGTAATGACCGCTATGGCACAACAATTTCCCCAAGCCCAACAATCGATTGCACCAGTTGCTCAGTCCCAAGTTGGACCTTCCTCTTAGGAGAGAGATAGAGAATCCTTCTTGAAAGGTCACCCTCCAGAATTTCATGGTGGCGCTAATGTGATTGTGTCAAACTAATGGAAGAAAGTTATTCAATGCCATCTTTGAATGGTGGAGTGTAGCGGCGAGTGAAAATAGATTCTCACCACTTTTAAACTCGTATGAGCATCCTTACATTGGTGGGAGTCAGTGAAAACTCCTGAACAAAGTGATACCATGACCATCACTGAATTCTAGGTTTTGTTTGATCGAAAGTGTTTTCCTCCAGCAGTCTAGAAGGAGATGAGGATGAAGCTCCAGGATGTTATTTAAGGGGAACGGTCAGTTGCGGAATATGAAGAGGAATTTATGCTTTTAGTGAACTTTTTGCCGGATGAAGTAATTCTGGAGGAGAGGAGGATTTCAAAATTTATCGGGGGTTTGAATTGGAGAATAAGGTAACACTTGTTGGGAAATCCAATTTTGCAAATGTTTGGGGACGTGATGAATGCAGCCTTGCTCCATTGCCAAGATCACGGTCTTCATGTGAAAGGGAGTAAGAAGATCTTAGATTCGGGTCAAGCTAGTAAGCAAGGAGGTAATGGTGCCGGTGGAGCACCACCCCCACCACAACAGTCGAGAAGTAAATAGAAAGAGAGGTGCACCCAGCAAGGGGACTCGTATAAGAAACAACGTTTTGGGGGTTTTAACTTTAGCAGAGGTTGTTTTAGACACGCTCAGGTTGCTCAGCAACAACATCAGTTAGTCCAGCAGAGCCAAGCAGGCAGAGGAAATAATGGAGGTCGAGGCCATCAGGGCCAAGGCACGGGGAAGTTTGGAAACAACAATCGGGGCTGTCATCCAAAAAATTTTGCGGGCCGCTGCTTTCAGTGTGGTGAACAGGGTCATTTTAAGAGAGATTCTCCACAGTTGATCGAGGGACAATTGCCTAGGGGTCCTCAGCATCAGCAGGTGCATCTACAGCCTCCAGCGCCTATTCCATCTATCCCTCTACAACAGGGTCAACTTCATTACGGGTGTGTGAATAATATTCAGGATGCTTTATTTTCCCCAGCACCGCTTGCATCGCCAGCTATTGAGGGTAAGTTTCCTATTCAAGGGTATGTAGGTCGAGTGTTATTTTATACGGGCGCGATGAACTCGTTTATTGCTAGACATTTTGCTCATTCGACGGGACTGATTAAGTCTGCCGAGTGTACTTTTACTAGTGTGGAGTCTTCCATGGGTGATGGTTCACTTATATTCTTTGTTTGTAGAAGGGTAGGAATAGATCTTGGTAATTTTAATTTTGAGGCCGATTTACTCGTCCTGGATATGGTCGAGTATGATGTTATTTTGGGCATGTATTAGTTAGTAAAATACCATGTTATGGTAAATTATTATGGGAGGAGTATATTCCTTGCCATTCCGAGAAAGAAATGTTTCTAGTAGCTATGCTCTTTCGGAGGGAGGTTCGAGCACGTACTTATATTGTATTGAGGAGGAGACCTCATGCGAAATAGTTGTTTCCTTAGATTCTATTCCCATTTTTAGAGAGTTTGAGGATGTCTTCCAGGAGATTCCGATTTTACCACCAAGTTGTGAGATTGAATTTGTAATTGATTTAGTGCTGGGAACTCGGCCGATTACGAGAGCTCCATACCATATGGCTCCTTTGGAAATGAGGGAGTTAAGGGATCAAATTCATCAACTATTGGAGCAAGGGTTTATTCAGCTTTGTACTTCTCCATGGGGTGATCATGTGTTGTTTGTAAAGAAAAGAGATGGTTCCCTCCGGTTATGTGTTGATTACCGATAATTGAATAAGGCCACTATCCGGAATAAATACCCTCTACCTCGGATCGATGATTTGTTTGATCAATTAAGGGGAACGTAGTACTTATCTAAGATAAACTTGAGGACTGAGTATCATCAACTGCGAATTCGAGAGCAGGACATGTCGAAGACTGCATTCTTGACTAGATATGGGTCCTATGAGTTTTTAGTCATGCCTTTCGGGCTAAACAATGCTCTTGCCGTATTTATGGACCTTATGAATAAAGTATTTTGAGACTTCCTAGACTAGTTTGTCATTGTGTTTATTAGCGACATTATAGTCTATTCTCGGACTTAAGCTGATCATGATGAACACTTGCGATTGGTCCTGCAGACACTACGGGATCATCAACTTTATGTTAAGTTCGAGAAGTGTGGTTTCTGGTTGAAGGAAGTGCAGTTTTTAGGGCACATTGTGATGGCTGAGGGTATTTTTATAGACCCAAGTAAATTTGTCGCGGTGCCCATGACGCCCATAGAGATTCATAATTTTCTAGGTTTGGCGGGTTATTACCGCCGTTTCATTAAGGGTTTTTCCAAGATTGCGGGCCCTTTAACAAACTTGACCCGAAAGGGAGTGAAATTTGTTTGGGATAATTCCTGTGAGATAGCTTTCGATGAGTTGAAAGATAAGTTGACTTCTTCTCCTGTACTCGCGTTGCCAAGACCGGGATTAGACTATTTAGTCTTTACTGATGCGTCTCTACAAAGATTGGGAGGTGTGTTACAACAGGAGCATAGGGTCATTGCTTATGCGTCTCGCAAGCTAAATCCCCATGAGAAGAATTATCTCGTGCATGATTTGGAGCTTGTCGCGGTAGTGTTCGCCTTGAAGATATGGAGATATTAGCTCCTAGGAGAGAAGTTTACTCTTTTCACGGACCACAAATCATTATAATATTTATTCTCACAGAAATATCTTAATATGCGGTAATGTCGGGGGCTAGAGTTTGTGAAGGAATATTAATTTGATATTCATTATCACCCAAGCAAGGCAAATGTGGTAGCAGATGCGTTGAGCCGAAAACCCGTGGGGGAGCTAGCGAAGATATGGAAGGATAAATGGAAAGAGCTTAGCCAGGAGGATGTTGTATCAAGAGCATTTATGTTAGTGTTGACTGTTATGCCTGCTATTGTGATGAGAGTCGTGGAAGCGTAAGGAAGGGACAAAGACTGCCAAGAACGGGTACGCCAGTTATTAACTGAGGGAATGGAGTCCTGCTCTATTAATATAGAGGGTGGGTTATGTTTCCACGGAAGACTTATAGTCCCGGATGAGGGAGACTTGAGACGTGCTATCATGACTGAATCCCATGGTTTGAAATTTACAGTACACCTAGGTGGAGACAAAATGTATCAAAACATGCGCCGTCAGTATTGGTGGGCGGGTATGAAAAGGGACATCTCTGAATTTGTTTCCCAATGCACCACTTGTCAATTGGTGAAGGTAGACCATCAGCGACCCAAGGGATTGTTACAAATGTTAGAAATACCGGTGTGGAAATGGGAGAGCATCTTGATGGATTTCATCGCGGGGTTGCCGACATCACAAAGCGGTCATGATTCTATCTGGTTATTGTCGATTGTCTTACCAAATTGGCACACTTTTTATCGGTACGGATGGATTACAATATGACATGTTACGCCAAGATCTTCATTGCAGAAATTGTGAAACTCCATGGGGTGCCTAGCAACATCCATCTCAAACCGAGACAAGATTTTTGTATCCCACTTCTGGCAAAGTTTCCAAGAGACGATGGAAACCAAATTTAGATTGAGTACTTCGTACCATGCACAAATTGATGTACAAATGGAGAGGGTCAACCAAATGTTGGAGGATATGCTTCAAATGTGCATACTTGGCTTTAAGGGAGGATGGGAACAATACCTTCCATTGGTTGAATTTGTATACAATAATTCGTACCGATTCACAATAGGTATGGCCCCGTATGAGGCATTATATGGCCGGCCGTGTAGATCACCTGCTTGTTGGTTGGAAGTAGGAGACAAGAAGCTCCTTGGACCTGAAATAATCCAAGATACCTCTTCGAAGATTGAGCTTATTCGAAACTACATCCGAATCGTACAAGACCGTCAGAAAAGATATACCGGTGCGAATCGAAGGCATGTGGAATTGGAAGTAGGGGACCAAATTTTAGTGTGGGTGTCCCTGATAAAGGGTATAATGCAATTCGGGAAGAAAGGCAAGTTTGCGTCGTGCTATGTAGTCCTTTTTCCAGTTATTGCAAAGGTAGGCCCAGTAGAATATCAACTTGCTTTGCCGGAACGCCTACAACAGATTCATGACGTGTTTCATGTCTCATGTTTGAAGAAGTATAGAAGGTGTGAGGGAGCTCATTGGCACATTCCTTTGGATGATATCGAGTTACAACCCGATATTTCATATAAGGAACAACCGATTGCTATTTTAGATCACGGAGAGCGTAGGCTAGGATCGAAGGTGGTGCCCTTGGTTCGCGTCCAATGGGGACACCACAATGCCGAGGAATCAACTTGGGAATGAGAGGAAGAAATTCGAGAAAAGTATCCACATCCCTTTCTACAAGTTACACCTAAATTTTGAGGTCAAAATTCCCTTATAAGGGGGGGAGTATGTAACACCCCTTATTTAAGAGTAATTTTTATATTAATTTTCCTCGTGGGTTAATTATATAAAATAAATAAAGTTGAAGTAAATATTATTTTACGTGGCCTGAGAGATAATATTTATCGACTTTTGCATATTTACTGTTAAATGAGTGTAAATAGCATCATATCATGTTTTGTTGCGTCGTTGTGCTTTAAGCAACATTTATGACTTATATTCCAAGTGGATCATTAATAATGAATTAATATGATTTTGGAACATGAAATAATTTGTGATATCCTGGATGACAATTTAGAGGGCGCGATTAGTCCGAAAATGTTTGAGATAGTCAAAATAAGTACCAAGTTGTATTTTTGAGTTTCGGAGCATTTTTGGCTACTTATGACTTAATTATGTTGTTATGAGTCATTCTGATTGTGTAGTAGAATTTAATGTTAGGACTTAATGTATTTGGGCATTTAAATCTTCCAAGAACATTTATTTCCCATTTGTGTTTCTAAACCTAGAGAGAGCTAAAGAGAGAGAGAGAACTTGGGAGAAAAGGAGAGAAAGAGGAGATTTGATAGTGTTGGCTTGGAATCATTTCAACAAGCAAGAATCCGAGACTACAAACTTGAGGCAAGTTTCTAACTTGCAATTATGTATTATTTAGTGTGGATAATTTGTATTGATAGTTGTATTTTTTGGAGATTTAGACCATTTGTGGGTTTTGATGACTTTTGGTGTTTAAACCCTTCGATCTTGACTTAGATATGATTGGAGTTGGTTATATTAGTTTGTAGTTGTGTAGGAATGATGGGGTAAAGTCATTTATTGATAAGGTTGAGAGAAGTGGAAGAAAATAGGTTTAGAGGTTTAGGTTTTGTAAGAGAAAATGGGGGTTGGCCGTGGGATCTGGTGTGACCGGTCGACCGCGGTCCGGATACCGGTCGACCAGGCCTAAAGAGAAAAGCCTACTGCTTCTCTCGCAAGGAAAAATTTATTAGCGCGGTCGATCGCGGTCCAAAGACCGATTGATCGGTCCTTAAGGGAAGAGCTCATTGCTTTTCTTACAAGGCAAATTCCAAGAGCGCGGTCTACTGGGAGTCAGTGGACGGTCGACCGATACCCTATTTTTAACCCTGAAATTTAGATTTTCATCTATTCCTTTATTTTAAGGTTTGAGTCTTGGGAACCTTCTTGTATGATATAAAATAGAGTATTAGGGTCTTGTATTAGGGGGATTTATACTCTAGGTTAGAAAGGGAGAGTTTGGGCTTATGTCTGGAATTCATTAAGGAAATTTAGGGTCTTTTCCGCTAGTGAGGTAGTTTAGGATTAGGGGAGAGTTGTGTAGTATTGTTTTGGGCCTTTAGAGACTAGTATGAGGTAAATTACATTTGATATCCTATAGTGTCGTTGTGAACTCTTGGAGGTTAGTATGGAGGCAATTAAACTTTGTAGCCTATGTCGTTTGACACATATGATATCGAAAATAATAAATGTACTTTGAACTGGCCTATTTTGTGAATTATGGCATGTATATACATTCCTCTCTAAATTCTATCATTAGGGAAGTTACGCTCATGAGGTAAATCCCCTAGCTTGTGATGCAGGGAGAATATAGTCCTCGGACATAGGACCAGTGGTTATAATGTGATGTTATTTTATTCGAAGTGAGGTAATTCCGGGTATGGTTATGACTCATTGTCGAAGGTATATGGTCGGTTCCTACACGATTTAGGATGCCCAGGTGGTCTTGGTTATAAGCCCTGGAAGATGATAGCTATTTAGGGGCGCATCCAGTGGGGTGACTCCCGGAAGGATGGTCTTAGAATAGTTAAATTTGATTGTAACCATTCTCACGAATGTGGTATCTAATAAATGGCTAATGCATTTATAAATCAATGGTATGAAAAAAGTTTACCGATGGTAAATGGACTTGTGAGATTTTACTTTACGAATTTAACATGTTAATGGAACATAACTATTTCTCTTAATTAGATGAGTAGTTTAACTTATAATGATTTTGTTTGTCGTTAGGGTGTGCATTTAGAATAGAGGTGATGACTATTCTTATATTCAGGAGCGAATTTAATCTGTTTATGATGTTTATCATTCATAACTGTCATGCATTTTATTCACATCTATATCAAATCAAACCGGACCTTGATCCGTTTATATTTCTCTATTTTGTATGGATCCTATTTATGATTAGGTGCTCCGCCTCAAGGACACTCGTGTTAACCTCTCCTTCTCCGTGTCTGGGAGGTACAACATTTTTGCGGATGTGGTAGGATTTTTTCTATTGACGTATCCATATTTTGTATAATCTAGTTATGATTAGTCTGTAAATTCGGGCGTGTTGGACCAGTTTTACAATTGCATATATTGTGATATTTAAATATAATACTTGGTGTAACCTATTTGTATTAGTGTGTTAACCGACAACTTATTCGGTTATTATTTATAGATTGGTTGTTAAATTGTTACATGTCTCTATCTATATATCCACCTTCTTTTCAAAATGGATTGTTGAAATGGTGTTTATTAAACTTGCTAATTTTTTTGGCATCCGCTTTCTAAAATAATTGGTGGTTATCTCTTACTATTTCTATTACGAAAGTGATGCTAAGAATGGAGCATCTATGATTCCTGTATTTATTGGAGTATCGGGCAGGACACCTCTTATTTTAATAAGCGGGGTGTCACACGTTCCCATAGATGAATACCCCTCCCCTATGAATGGTTACCTTATTTTAAGGATATTTGTTATCCGTACGTGTTTCTTGTTCTCATATCTTTAGTTTCATATGTTTATCCCCTTCTTATATCTCGCTTGTGTTCATTTTCTTCATTACTTTGTCTTATTCAGTGAGAGAAAAATGGAGAAGATTTTTGATAATTTTTTGTAAGGGAGATATCCATCATATTCATTCTTTCTTTGTGATAGGGGGATGTGATTACTTGTCATAGAGATACATTGTATTGTCATATGTTTATTTTATACATGTTTTGAGTATGACCTTTAGGGAGAGTTTGATATGATTTTTGATTATTTTGATACTTGCATTATTTGATTGATAGAGCGGGTTTGTTTTTATACATACCTTTTATTGGGGGCGGGGGGGGGGGGGGGGGGGGGTGGGAGGGGGGAATTGATTGCATTATGATTCGTTCATCATATATATATACTAGCGAAATGCCCGTGCTTGAAGGCACCTCAAAAATTTCAAAAGCACGTAATCGCGTAACGGGAAAATTTTTCAAAGTACATAATTACAAAATGGCAAAAATATTATTGCCCAACAAAACAAAGTGTAATTTTTAAAAAATTGTCAATAATCTTATTTGTTTATAAAGGCTATCCACCCTCCTTAACAAATAACAAATTATCCAACATTCAAATAGTTTAAATTCATCTAACAAATTCACATATAATTTAAAATACAAAATATTCATCAACTTAATTCACATTATGTTTAAAAAAAGTGTCCATTTAAAAAAATTTGAACATAATTTCCTTAGTTTATTGTATTATCTGCCCTCTTAAAGGATAACAACCCGTGCTAACAATTTAATTCAGCACAAATCAATGAGAAAAGCGCAATCACCAAAATAAGTAAAGAATGTAAAAGATGCCAATCACACGACACAGTATTTATGTGGTTTAGCAAAAAATGTCTATGTCCACGGTGTTGATCTTAATATTATTTAGATACTCCGGGGAGTGTTTTTTAGTAGAATACAGTGCGTGCCTCTTTTCCTAGGCCTAGGGTTTGTTATATACATATTATTGTTTGGGGAGTGGGGATGTTGGACTCCCCCATGTCCATCTTTGACTCCTTCAATATCTCCTTGCCAGATTTTAGGAGCAGACTAAGTCTCAATCGAATTCAGTTGAGATGGGAGGGGCCCAGGTTTTGGGTCACTTCTGCTGGGCTATTCGCCTAGGCCCATGATGACAAATTGATGTACCCGCAATTCCCCTAAAGTCGTTGGGCCACAATTTGGGCTCAATAATTTTAAATGATTTGTCATAATGGCTTTCTTGTAAATTGTGCAACTCTTCCCAAGATTAACTTGATTTTGGCGGCAACCTGATTCGGGTTTTGTGCGACATGATTAGAAATATTTAAAAACCCATTTGGTGAAGTGTATATTTGCTATCATTTCAAGATCCTATATTTTCCCTATCTCTCTCCAAGCTCTTTTCGTTACGCTCTTGCTCCCAGATTTTCGTCCTTCACTCTCAATCTCCTTCATCATATTTGCTTGTGATCTTGCATCGTCCCAAGCCAAGCTTTCATTTCGTAAGTTCCTTTTTCTTTCTCTCTGTGTTTTTTCTGTTGAGTTTCTAGTTTTTCACATTCGCAATCTAGGGTTTATAAATGGCGAAGATAGGGAATAGGTCAGTGTCTGAGTTTAGGAAGTTCTATAGTATCCCAGACTGGGTAGAAATTAAGTGTGCTTCTATCCCTAGGATTGTCAGAGAGATAGAGGATGCTCACTGGATTCACGTCCTCTTGTTGTCTCAAGGGGGGATCACTTTCCCTCCAAGTAAGATGTTTTTACATTTCTTTGGTTATTTCGGCATCGTCCCTGCACAATGTTCACCAAATGATTGGAAGATAGTTAACGGTGTCCATATAATAAACCAACTCTATGGCACCAACTTAGGGCTCGCTGAGATTTGTTTTTGTTATTCTTTCTCTCGAACTAGTTATGGCCCTCTTTACCTCAAGGCCAGGAGTCCTAATAGGGTATTGGTAGTAAACCTACCTGATTCCCACAAGGATTACTTGCAAGAGGGTTTTATTGCCATAAATTGGCAGTTGCCCCCCATGCTGAGCGGTCTAGTCTGACAGATTCACAGTCCCCATTCATGGAGAGGAATACATAGGTAATCCCAATACTTGATTTGCTCGCTCTCTTTTTTGTTGATCGATTGGAAAACCCAGCGTCCGTGTAATACGCTAGTCGTTGTTATCGGCTTCCAACCTCAATACAAAAAAACCTAAACTTTAACTACACTCTTGCGGAGTATAGTGGTGAGTCTGGGTATCGAATCCACAGGGAATGGTTGATAGAATTTAATTGATTAATTACTTCTAAAGAAAAAGTGAAAAAGATGACGATGGTTAAAAAGGGAAAAAAAATAAGTAAATAAAGAAGTTAAATTAATTAAGATGAATAAGAAAGTAGGTTGGAATACAATCCCCTAACCCTAGTAATTTACCATGTAGAATACTAGAATTGTAAATTATAAATTTGAATGAATCCAGTCTTTATAGATCCTAAGCATTACATATATGAGGATCAAGCCCGCACCATACGAAATCAAAGGTAAATATAAAGCGGTGATAAATAATTTTACGCACATCATATTCTTAAACATCCCAAGTACCTAGGGTAAGAGAGATTAAAAGATCTACAATGGTTGTAAAATTGCCTCGCACGACTCTTTCAAATTTTAATTTAAATTCTATTTTCTACATAAGTAATTTACATTGGGATGGGTTCATGCATCCCAACCTTTAAAAACTTCGCTAGGCATGATTTTATTAAATGAAAATAAATTCATAATAATGCATGTAATTGTGGATCTAAGAAACATTGTAAAAGCAAAAATTACAAAACAAGTGATTATTGAATTGAAAATAGAATTGAGATAAAATAAGAGAATGGAAATTTTATACTTGTATTCAGCAACAAGAAAAGCAAATGAACTTGAATCCAGAAAACTTCTTCTTAATCAAACTTACAAACTAGGGTTTATGAAAATTTCTATGTAAAGAAAAACTAAGAAAACTCTCTAAAATCTTACTTTCTCTCTCTAAAATTCTATTGTACTCTCTAGAATTCGACTCCCTTGGAAGGATGTAGGGCTTGGCCTTTTATACACCTAAAAATGACTCTTCTCATGCCTCTCCACATTTTTCCCTTTTAATATACCTAAATGAGACTCTTCCCATGCCTATACACGTTTTACAACTAATAAAAACAAATTAAACAAGAAATTTCAAGAGTTGTCTCTTCAGCTTCCAGAATTAATTTCAACTTTTGACTTTCTGTCTTCAACTTTAAATGGGAATAACTTCTTCATCGTAGCTCGGATTGGGGTGCCATTTTTTCCAATGTTCTTGTAATTTAGAGCTTTTCAACTTTCGAGCTTTCCCCACCACCATAATATAGATGTAAAATTACGAAAATGCCCTTGAACTCCCCATTTCTTGCTTTCTTTCACTGTTTTGGGTTCTCTTTCGCACTAATTTGCATGAAATACCTGTAAAACACATGAGAAATACACAAAACATGAAATACTTGCGAAAAGAGGTTAGTAGCATAAATACAAGACAAATCCAAGCTATTTACACTGCACGGGATCATAAAAATACCGAAATTAAGGGGATAAATGTGAAGAATATGTGCCTAATCACACCCCCTAACTTAGAACTTTGCGCGTCCCGGGGAATGTAAATGAATTCTATCATGGCTCAACTCTTGAAAATAATTTTATTGGGATAGAATACCTTTTTCGCGGGCAAGCGATTGCATTTAGCGTATGCAATAAGCCTTTAAACCCCTAGGTTACCCTAGTAGGACGAGTGGTGTCTCGTGAGGGTTTGCAGTGAATACACCCACAAAATTCTTTATTGACTCAAATAAATATCAAAATACTTAAAAATTATACAATTTAAACTTTTTGAAAAATAATCACCATAAATTCATATTCAAATGTCTCAAACCATAGTGTGTGTGTGCAAAGCCAGAAATTAAACCTCAAATTTCCACCGATTGAGCATTACGTTACTTTCTGAAAATTCATTTTGATTGAAATTCTTACGGATGCACTCACAAAGGAATCACTCGGATTGTGGTTGTTTTCTCTCGGTATGCATGATATAAAGAGTAAATATAATGGACACAAATTCATGCATACAAAATTGAAAAGAAGGAAACATATGGTGCAAAGATCTCATCATCGGAGTACGGTTATTAGGAAATGAGAAACATCATCTCTTAATCACACCATTTTAATATCTTTTATTATCTTATCTCTCCATGCAGTAATTAATTTCGCCATTCGGACTCGGTTAAGACTTTTCGGGTTAAAAAGTGTAAAGGGTAAAAATGGGAATGGATGGAATGTTCAGAATTGGAAAATGTTCTGATGACGTCCATTAGTGCTTTTTCGGGCATTTGCTCATTTTTCTCTTTCTCTTTATATTTTCATTTTTTTCTTCTTGCTATTTTTTTTTTTAGCATTTTTTTGTTTTTCTCTTGCCCCTTTTTATTGCACAATTTGGACTTATTGAATTTTCTCAATTTTCACAATTTCGGGCTATTTGGGTTTTTCGGGTTATCAAACGAAAGGGAAATATTTTAGTAGGCTCAATTTGGGTTACAAAGGGATAATTTTTCACAACTTTATTATGGGTTAAACAAAAGAGGGCCTACTTCATTGTCCAAATTGCTAATCATTACCATATGCATCTCAAGATTAATTAAGTTTAGAGATATATTTGTCACGAATTTCGAGACAACATTTCACACATTTCCCATAACCGATCAAAACAAAGGATTGAGATCATCAACGACTTATTAAAACGCAGAAAAGGACTTTGAGTTAATCATAACTCGGATTGATTTAAAAACTCAAAAAAATTGAAAGGCTCGAAATCTCACCGGGTTTGATCAATCTCCACACTTATTCGTTAAGTCGTCAATTTTCTTTCAATTTCCGTCATCGGTCAATTTTGGCTTAGTGCATTTTGATTTTTAGCAATTTGAGACTTTAAATAGGATAAAGGTGATATTTTTGATAAATTTAAATTCCAATTTGTATTTATTTTGAAGAAAAATATTTTTGGCTTTTCAACATTTTTCAATTTTTTTTTATTTTTTTTTGGCATTTTAAAAATTTGTGAAGTTTTAGAAAGACGCACTTATCATATGATGTGAGTATGATTTAGAGTAATCACCCCCTAACTTAGTGATTTGCATTGTCCTCAATCAAATGGATGAGAGAGATAAAGAAGACAACATTAGGAGAGCGATAAATAAAACAAGCAATTAGCATAATGAAAACTGTATAATACAACACAACTGTGTAAACAAAGCATCACAAACATAAGTAATAAAACATAAAGGGGTAGCGGGGCATCCTAAGGGGCGGGTGGGGGACGGGAAGGTCCGGGAGCAGCAGGATCATAATGATTGTAATAGTAAGGAGGAAAGGGGGCCTCGGGACCCAACTGAAGACGGTACAAGTCCGCCTGCATACGCAGGACCAAACTCATATCCCTCTCGTAGGACGTCACGAACCCATCGAAACACGTTTCAAGGGAAAGAACGCGCTCATTTAAACCCGTACCAACCAGAACATAATTCGGATCAGCGGTTTCATCATATTCTTCCTCCTCCCCTTCTGCCATCTCAACATCCTCATCAGCAACATCCTCTTCCTCATCAGTGTCCTCATCACTCAAATCGCCTCCGCGCCTTGCACGAATTAGCTGAATTTGCCTTTCACTTCGAGTGCGGGATTCTTGCCCTAATGGCTTAGGAAAGTTTATAAGATCTTGAGGTGCTTCAATCCCGGCATCCTTAACAAGTATGTAATGAGACGACCTTAAGGACGAGGTGCCCGACCCTTTTTATCGTAAGCCACAAAGAGAATATCAGTGTAAAATGTACGGGCCAAATTGATAATATTTGCATGGTCAAACAAGTGATACATCATTGTAGCTTGATGCGGGCGCATTGCTGAATCATTGGAGGTTTGCAAAATATTGGCACAAACAATGTGAAACATGAACCGTGCCTTATCGGATAACCGACCAACGGGAAAGGTCTCGATAGTCCAAACTGCGCTAGGCTCGATTCTTGAGATGCAAACTACCTTGGTGAGAACGGGATCGGGACTAGGATAATCAAATTGATCCAGAGTGGTCACACCGTAAGACTCGAGTTTCTGGGCCAGAATTTCAAGTGAGAACGGTATTGGTGTGGAATCCACAAAAGCTTGGGATTCGAATTAAGCGGTACGGTCAAGCGAACCATAAAATTGACGCACTATATTTTCCCAAACTGCCTAATATGGTTCATTAAAAAATCTGCACCAGCCTCTTGACATGAACATTGCTTTGACAGAATTAGGCAGTTGATCCCAAAGTATTTGACGCTCAATGTGGATTTTTCGGGTTGGGCAGAAAAACCGCCGGCACCAATTGGCTTCACGGCGAGAACGGTATTCTCTATTGCCATCGGGCAGGACTTCAATGGAGGTATATTTCTGGGGAGCAGCCACGGGTATGGAAAGAGTAGACAGAAAGTGAGGGAGAAGAGAGGATATGGAGGTGTGAAGGAAAATGGGGTGTGGGATGGATGTATTTATAGGATGGATAATGAAATAGGAGGGAATGGATGAGGGGAAATAGGGGGGGATGGATTTTTGGGGGAAAAGAAGGGATTGGGGGAATGAATTTGGTTTGGATTGAAGAGGTGTGAACCTCGGGACGTAGCATTCGGCAGATTATCGGGCTGATTCGGTTGTAGTACCGGACCGATCCGACTTAACCGGATCGGTTCTTTTAATTTTGGACCGGACCGATCCGGTTTTCTGAATTCTCAGAATTTCCTTTTCTCTATTCTTCTCACTGTTTATGCTCATTTTCTCCATTCCAATGATTCCTTTACAACTTCTCTCACTTCAAAATTCTCGCAATGCTCATCGAAACCTTAACACCCCTAAAATCATTGGATTCCCTACCCCATGCCTAACACGTACTTACGACTTCTAACTCCTAAGACTCTTATGTACAACAATCACCCCATACATGTCGGGGGTGCAACGACCTCACCTTTCTTTTTCAGTCAATCCCCATAAATGGGGTCCGACAACCAGATTGTGTCGGCTTCATTGACGATTGCTTCCACATACGGCTTGAGACGATG
The DNA here is from genome assembly GCA_949130495.1 of Sambucus nigra. Classification (NCBI taxonomy): domain Eukaryota; kingdom Viridiplantae; phylum Streptophyta; class Magnoliopsida; order Dipsacales; family Adoxaceae; genus Sambucus; species Sambucus nigra. Next base: position 105,486,215 of record OX422213.1, on the reverse strand, counting down.
CCCGTTGACCTTAAATGTGTTTCCCCCTTTCTCATCTTTAAGTTCAACAGCTCCATGGGGAAATACCTCTTTCACAATGAATGGACCCGACCATCTTGACCGCAATTTTTCGGGAAACAAGTGCAACCTCGAGTTGTAGAGAAGGACTTTTTGTCCCGAATGAAACTCTTTTCGTCGAATGATTCTGTCATGAGCTCATTTCATTCGATCTTTGGATATTTTAGCACTTTCGTACGCATCATTGCGTATGTCTTCCATCTCGTTCAACTGAAGTTTACGTGTTTCACCGGATTTATCCATATTGAAGTTCACCCTTTTTATAGCCCAATACGCTTTGTGTTCGATCTCAACCGGAAGATGATAAGGCTTGCCATACACAAATCGAAATGGGTACATCCAAAGGGGATTCTTATATGCTGTTCTATATGCCCAGAGCGCATCATTCAATCTGAGAGACCAGTCTTTCCTATTAGGTTCGACTGTCTTTTCCAAGATATTTTTTTATTTCCCGATTGGCGAGCTCGGCTTGGCCATTCGATTGAGGGCGATAAGTTGTTCCAACTTTATGGACAACTCCATACTTTCGCATTAGCTTCTCCATAGGCCTATTGCAAAAATGGGTTCCATTATCACTGATTATGGCCTTAAGCATTCCAAAATGAGAAAGTATATTTTATTGAATGAATTTTATCACCACCTTATTGTCATTCGTCCTTGTAGTTATGGCCTCTACCCATTTTGAGACGTAGTCTACAGCGACGAGGATGTATAGAAAACCAAAAGAAGGTGGAAAGGGCCCCATGAAGTCAATACCCCAATAATCAAATAATTCCAAGACTAGAATTGGGGTTAATGGCATCATGTCACGGCGAGTAATAACTCCCATTCTTTGGCATCTATTGCATGATTTGCAAAAAGTATTCACATCCCGGAAGAGTGTGGGCCAGTAGAGACCACTTTGAAGGATTTTTGCAGCAGTTTTATTTTTGGAAAAATGACCTCCACATGCTTCCGAATGACATAATCGAATTACCCCTTAGATTTCTTCATCAGGTACACATCTCCGGATGATTTGATCAGCACAATACTTAAACAAATATGGATCATCATAAAAGAACATGCGTGACCATGTAATGAAATTCCTTCTCTCTTGCGGAGTCCAATTAGAGGGAACAATTCCAGTGACAAGGTAATTGACTATATCGGCAAACCAGGGGAGAGAAGAAGTGGCAAATAGATTTTCATTCGGAAAATACTCGTCTATGGGAATGGGATCAATAGGTACGTCGGGCGAGAGTTGTGACAAATGGTCAGCAAAGACGTTTTCTACTCCTTTCTTATCTTGAATCGAGAGATTAAACTCTTTTAAGAGTAGGATCCACCTGATTAGATGGGGTTTGGCATCTTTCTTAATCAAGAGATATTTGAGAGCCGAATGATCAGTGAAACAAATGATGGGTGACCCAACAATGTAAGAGCGGAATTTGTCTAGAGCAAAAATGACTGCTAGTAACTCTTTCTCTATAGTAGAGTAATTAAGCTGAGGGCCAGATAATGTTCTGCTAGCATAGTAAATAACATGAGCTTTCTTGTCTTTTCTCTGTCCAAGAAGGGCCCCAATCGCGTAGTCACTTTCATCACACATAAGCTCAAATGGGAGTGACCAATCAGGAGCTTGCATGATAGGAGCATAAATTAGCATTCTTTTAAGTTTATCAAAAGCTTCTTGACATGCTTTATTCCATTCAAATGGAGTGTCCTTCGTGAGAAGATTACTTAAAGGTCTAGCGATGGCGCTAAAGTCTTTGATAAATCTTCTATAAAATCCAACATGGCCTAGAAAGGTCCTCACATCTTTAAGTGATTTCGGTGAGGGTAACTCTGCTATTACTTATATTTTTTCTCGATCAACTTCAATCCCCCTAGATGAGATTATGTGGCCTAAAACTATGCCCTCGGTAACCATAAAATGGCATTTTTCCCAATTGAGGACTAAGTCTTTTTCCACACAACGGAATAGAACTCTTTCAAGATTAGCTAAACATTGGTCGAAAGATGGACCGAAAACGCTGAAATCGTCCATGAACACCTCAAGACCTTTTTCAATCATGTCACTAAAGAGACTTAGCATGCACCTTTGAAAAGTTTCTAGCGCATTACATAACCCAAATGGCATACGTTTATAGGCAAACGTACCAAACGGACATGTAAAAGTCATCTTTTCTTGATCAAGTACATCCACTTCAATCTGATTATAACTAGAATACCCATATAGGAAATAGTAGTAAGGATGGCCCGCCACTCGTTCAATCACTTGATCGATGAACGGTAAGGGGAAATGATCTTTTCTAGTTCCAGCATTGAGCTTTCGGTAGTCAATGCATACACGCCACCCGGTGGTGGTGCGTTGAGGTATTAGTTCTCCCTTGGCGTTTTCAACCACGGTCATACTCGATTTATTCGGAACGACCTGAATTGGGCTCACCCATTTACTATCAGAAATGGGATAGATAATCCCAGCATCTAGCAATTTGATGATTTCCTCTCTTACAACATCTTTCATGGTTGGGTTTAATCGTTTTTGCATCTCACGCGAGGGCTTCACCTCTTCCTCAAGATGGATTTTATGGGTACAAATCAATGGACTTATACCTTTCAAATCTGCTATAGTACAACCAAAAGCATTTTTATGCTTCCGTAACACATCCAACAACATACCCTCTTGCTCTTTTCTTAAACTGGAAGAAACAACAACAGGAAATGTATCATTATCTCCCAGAAAAGATATTTGACATGTGAGGGTAGTTTCTTCAACTCAAGACTAGGAAATCTATTTTCAGAGGGAATCATGGTTGTCTCCCTCGGAGGCAATTCTTCAAACCTAGAAATCCAGTCAACATCTCTTAAACTCTCAAAACTCTCTTCTTCTTGTAACCAAGTTTCCAACTCTTCCACCTCACGCTCAAACGCAGTATAACGACTCTTTTTCTCACCACTGTGCATTAAAAACACTTCAAATGCATCTCCTCCTATGATTTTTTCGATGTGTTCATCCACCACTTCTTCAATAAGATCAACCTCAAGAATTTCATCCTCATCACCCATTTGGTTAGCGACATTGAAAATATTGGTCTCGAGAGTCATGTTTCCAAAAGTGAGTTGCATTTGGCCATTCCGTGTATTGATCAAAGCATTAGCAGTAGCTAAAAACGGACGGCCTAATATTATTGGAACATGATTTCTCGCATGGGGAGCGGGCTTAGTGTCCCAAATGATGAAATCAACAGGGAAGTAGAACGTGTCCACTTGAACTATCACATCCTCTACAACCCCACGAGGCACTTTCACTGTTCGATTAGCTAACTGTAGAGTGATTCCGGTAGGTTTTAAATCACCTAAATCTAGCTGTTTATAGATGGAGTATGGAAGGATGTTCACACTCGCACCTAAGTCAAGCAATGCTTTTTCCACTCTTTTTTCTCCTATGACACATGAAATTGTGGGTGCACCAGGATCCTTGAATTTTGGTGGAAGATCATTGAGAAGGACCGAGCTCACATTTTGTGCCAAGAAAACATTCTTCTTCACCTTGAGCCATCGTTTGACAGTCAAAAGATCTTTGATGACCTTAGCATATGCTGGAATTTGTTGAATCGCATCAAGGAACGGCAAGTTCAATTTTACTTGCTTCAAAACATCCAACACTTCTGTACGCGATGCCCTTTTTTTAGGTGGAGCTAAGTGTTGAGGAAACGGAGCAGCAGTTGGCAGTTTGACTTCAATTTCAGATTCAACTCCCTCATCTTTGTCTTCCGTATCCGATGGAGTCTCAGAAGATTTGAAAGTTTTATATTCCTTGGGAATTTCAGGTTCAACTCCCTCATCTTTCTCCTTTGGAAGTTTCGGTGCTAGATCAATTATGCGGCCACTACGAAGAGTAATAACAGCTTGACATTGTTCTGGCAAATCTGATGATGTGGAGCTAACCGTGGGTTGTCCTTGAAGAGGAGGTCTTTGGCCTTGGGCTGGGAATTTACCCTTCTCCTGAGTATTCACTGCAGATTGCAACCTAGAAATGCTAGTATGAATTTCAGTGAACATCCGATCATATTTAGCATTGCTCTCTTTTTGAGATTGGATGAATTGATTCGGGTTATCTTCAAGAAATCTCCTAGGTGGAGCAACATAAGGACCAAGAGGTGGTACCTGCATAGGATTTGGCATCGGAGGAGCCACTTGCTGAAATTGAGGAGGTGGTGGTAGAATCATATGTGGGTTAGGATCCATCCCCCCTTCTGGTTGTCCATAGTTGAAACCAGGGTGATTCCTCCACGATTGATTGTATGCATTCCCTTGCTGTGCATTATAATTTCCACAAAATCCCCTATTGCCTCAACTTATTCAGTGTACATTGCCTTGTATGCAGGGATGGTAGTACATCCTTTGGTAGAATGACCTACAGCACAAAAGGCACACACTTTCTCCTTCCCAACTTGCATGGGTCCAGCTACTTCTCTCAATTGCACTTCAAGCATGTCTCTGAAATTCTTCTCCAATTGGCCATATTTTTTATCTAACAAAGTGTCCTTGTCCAAGTGATAGATACTGGACGCAGCAGGCACATTGCACACTTGTCGATTTCTATTTTGACTATTGGGATCAGAAATATCCCATGCTTGGGTAGTCTCCGCTACATACATCAGATGAGCCCCAGCATCGCTTGAGTCTAACTCCCAAAAAGGTCTTTCGTACATGGTTTGAACAAGTTGTTTAGATGCTAAAGTAAGGCCTTGATGGAAAAATGAAATCAAATGATGTTTTTCAAATCCATGATGTGGGCAAGCATTAACTAACTCCTGAAATCTCTCTCAACACTTGTCGAAGGCCTCATTCTCATTTTGTCGAAAAGATTGTATTTGGGCTTTAACATAACTGGTTTTGTGTTGAGGAAAAAATTTGGAGAGAAACTTGGTTTGCATATCTCTCCAGGATAATACGGAATTAGGGGGTAGCGACCATAGCCAGGTCTTACCTTTATCCTTTAAGGAAAAAGGGAAAAACTTTAATCGGATAACATCTTGTGGGCAAGCTTGGTCACCAAACGTCTCATATGCTTCCTCGAACTCTCTAATATGGATATATGGTTTTTCCGAATCCCTCCCATGAAATGTGGGAAGAATTTGAATCATACCATTTCGAAAGTGGAACTGACCGGCATTATACGGGAGTAAAATGCAACCAGGGGTAACAGTTCTCTCTGGAAATAACAAATGTTTCATGGGAAGGTATGGTATCTCATCCTCTCCAGCACCAACACTACCGTGTACCGAAAAATTACTACCGAAAGATTCAGAATTCTTACTCAGTGGTTGACTCGATGAGTGACTTGTGATTGAATTGTTAGGCGAAGGAGGTGGAACCCAAAAATGAGGAGAGTCAGTGGTATGAGAATTTTCAGAATTTGCTTCGGCAATAGGATTTTCGTGAACTTGGGTGGAAGATGAATTCTGCATATAAGCGCATAAGAGATGACATGTAAAAAGATTTTTTTTTTTGAAATCACTTGTATATTTAAATCACTTTCCTAAATTATACCAATTGATAATCCCCGGCAACGGCGCCATTTTGATCGATTGGAAAACCGAGCATCCGTGTAATACGCTAGTCGTTGTTATCGGCTTCCAACCTCATTACAAAAAAACCTAAACATTAACTACACTCTTGCGGAGTATAGTGGTGAGTCTGGGTATCGAATCCACAAGGAATGGTTGATAGAATTCAATTGATTTATTACTTCTAAAGAAAAAGTGAAAAAGATGATGATGGTTAAAAAGGGAAAAAAATAAGTAAATAAAGAAGTTAAATTAATCAAGATGAATGAGAAAGTAGGTTGGAATACAATCCCCTAACCCTAGTAATTTAACGTGTAGAATACTAGAATTGTAAATTATAAATTTGAATGAATCCAGTCTTTATAGATCCTAAGCATTACATATATGAGGATCAAGCCCGCACCATACGAAATCAAAGGTAAATATAAAGCGGTGATAAATAATTTTACGCACATCATATTCTTAAACATACCAAGTACCTAGGACAAGAGAGATTAAAAGATCTGCAATGGTTGTAAAATTGTCTCGCACGACTCTTTCAAATTTTTAATTTAAATTCTATTTTCTACATAAGTAATTTACATTGGGATGGGTTCATGCATCCCAACCTTTAAAAACTTAGCTAGGCATGATTTTATTAAATGAAAATAAATTCATAATAATGCATGTAATTGTGGATCTAAGAAACATTGTAAAAACAAAAATTACAAAACAAGTGATAATTGAATTGAAAATAGAATTGAGATAAAATAAGAGAATGGAAATTTTATACTTGTATTCAGCAATAGGAAAAGCAAATGAACTTGAACCTAGAAAACTTCTTCTTAATCAACCTTAAAAACTAGGGTTTATGAAAATTTCTATGTAAAGAAAAACTAAGAAAACTCTCTAAAATCTGACTTTCTCTCTATAAAATTCTATTCTACTCTCTAGAATTCGACTCCCTTGGAAGGATGTAGGGCTTGGCCTTTTATACACCTAAAAATGACTCTTCTCATGCCTCTCCACGTTTTACCCTTTTAATATACCTAAATGAGACTCTTACCATGCCTCTCCATGTTTTACAACTAATAAAAACGAATTAAACAAGAAATTTCAAGAGTTGTCTCTTCAGCTTCCAGAATTAATTTCAACTTTTGACTTTCTGTCTCCAACTTAATATGGGCATAACTTTTTCATCGTAGCTCGGATTGGGGTGAAGTTTTTTCCAATGTTCTTGTAATTTATAGATTTTCAACTTTCTAGCTTTCCCCACCACCAGAATATAGATGTAAAATTACGAAAATGCCCTTGAACTCCCCATTTCTTGCTTTCTTTCACTGTTTTGGGTTCTCTTTCGCACTAATTTGCATGAAATACCTGTAAAACACATGATAAATACAAAAAACACGAGATACTTGCCAAAATAAGTTTGTAGCATAAATACAAGACAAATCCAAGATATTTACACTGCACGGGATCATAAAAATACCGAAATTAAGGGGATAAATGTGAAGAATATGTGCCTAATCAACTGTCAATGTTTGATTTTTCTTATATTCCTTTGTTTTCTTTTCAGCGGAGACAAAGAATTTGGAACCTTCCCTTAGTGAAGTTCGAGTTGCTGAGATGATTAAAGCTTGGAATATCAGAGAATCTTTGGCTGATGGTGAACATCCTCGGTCAGCTGCTTTTCTTATAGAGTACAAGAACATCGGGTCCAGTTTTATCACGTGACCTGTAGACAGCATTCCCGACTTAGATATTTCTGAAGAAGTTACTGCAGACCCCATCTAGTTGGAAGAGTAAGAGAGAAGCTCTGAAAGTGATAACAGGGGAGGTGATGAAGGTGGTCCCAACGAGGCGAGCTCTAGTGGTGAAGGGTCTTCTAGCTCGGAGAAGGTCTCTGAGGATCAGGAGTCTTCGAGTACATCCAGTAGTTCCAGTGAGGAAATGCCTCCCCTAGGAGGAATTTGATCCGTGATGATGATGATGAAGATGAAGTTCTCCTCGCTCAACGGTCGAAGAAGTAAAAGTCTGTCCATGGGACTGTTGCCACTGGTTCTCAGTCTGCTGCTCATGAGCAGGAGAAGAAGAGAAAAGAGGAAGAGTAGTTGAGAGAGAAAGAGAGGAAAAAAGAAGAAGAGAAGAAGAAGGTTGAGGATAGGATGAGGGCTAATAGGGAGAATAAGGAGAGGGAAGAGGAAATGAGGGGAGTGTAAGTAAGCACAAAGGCAGGGCAAGTTCTTATGACCGTGTTTGCTTTGCCTGAGGGGGAATCTATTGACCTCTCTCCTCAGTTGGCTCCCGCGTTGCTCGACAGAGAAATTTTTCCTACTAATCATCAGAAGGCAACAAGGTCTGACCAGTTAGCTCTGCAAGCTAGTCAGAGGCTAGCCTTGGTGAGTTTGATCTCGTCTCTCCATACTTGCAATATTTTATTTGATGCTTCATTCTAATGCACTTTCTCTTTCTTGTAGTTCGTGACAAACTTCGCCATGCTCTACCGTGCTCGCGATGAGCTAGTGAGTAAGAATGATGACTTGGAGAAGCAAAATACTGCTTTGAAGGGGAAGATATCGAGCTGGAGGAAAGTTTGAAAGATGCCAATAATGCTTAGAAGTCTTCTGATCTTTCCCTCATTGAAGCCAATCGGGCGATGGAAGCAGTGGTTAAAGAACTGAACGAGCTTCGACATGCCTATAACTTGGTTTGCTTGAGCAAGCTAGCCATGGTGGAGGAGAGCAAGGTACTATAAGAGAAAGTGAATACAGTAGAGGAAAGCTCATATAATGCCAGTTGGGCGGCGACGTACGAGGATGCCGATTTTCAGATTGGCTACATTAGCCTGTTGAACTTTAAGAAGGCTCGAATAAGGCTCTTTTGGCTGCTGGGGTGGATATTGATTCACCCATTTCGATGAGCATGACCCAGGCCCAAAGCCTGTTGTAGTCGAAGCCCCTGCCCCAGTCACTGAAGGCGTTACTTCTGCCTCTCAGTCTGTTCCTTTTGATGCTAATTCCGAGGTAGGTGTTGCCCGTGCTATTAATAAGGGGAAATAACTGACTATCTCTGACCAGACTGAGGTTGCTCACTAGCCCACTCTTAGAAATTTTCTTATATTTTTGCTTTGTTTGTACTTATTTTATTTAACCACCGATGTACTTGGATCTCTTTATTTTAATGAAATGAAAGAACTCAGTCGGTATGCATACTGATTCTTTATGCTTTTTACTGCTTTTTATTGCCTATAGTTGATTGATGTAGATGAATATATACCTACCACTTCTCAACTAGGAAGGATTCTTGGGCTTAGTGCAAGAAATCAGATTCGCCAGGCCTTTGTGAGGATTTGAAAATCTCTTAGGTTGAGGAAAAAAAGCAATAAGGATCAGTCTGAGCTCGTAGTCAAGCTTAAGGATAGACTTCAGGAAATGGAAGAAGTAGGTGCTTCTGTTCAGGAAGAAGTGAATACTCTTAGAGCTAGACTACTTGATCCTTATGAGATTAACTAAGTAGGGGAAGTTCTTCAACAGGATAATGAGACTCTGAGGAGAGAGGTGTCGCGACTCATGGAGCATACACCAAGTGTTGCACCCCAAGTTTTAAGGGGTTCTTCTTCATCGGCTGGTCCGCAAGCTGGTGTAGGCGACGGAGGTGCAGCTAGGGAGGCTGACGAGCTCAGAGTAGATGTTCGCCGAGCTTATGTGATAGCTGTTGGACTACAAAGGGATGTCACACTACTGAGGCATTTGTTTAAGAAAGGACCTCGGCGAGTGTGGGCTAATGGTTGTGACCAAGCCTGGGCAGATGCTCCGACGAAGTTGGCAGAGGTCGAGGTGTTATCCTTCATTAGAGGGTGGCTTAGCGCCCTCAGGGAGCGGAAAGTTCCTAGGAACTCCATGATTTGGTATCGTCATGAGATATCTCCCTCGACCCTGATGCCCAATCCTTTTAGGAGGGATGACCAGTGGGTCCCAATAGATTCCATTCCTAGGCCATTATTAGATCCAGATGGAGGTGAGGTTGAGGAAGAATTTTTTCCTCATCCGGATGACGGCCGAAGAGTGCAAGTAGCTGATTATCTAGCTCAGATGCCTCTTCCTCATTAGGATTTCAATGTAACTTTTTGTAAATATAATAAAGTGATGTGATATTTATGTTTTGGGCGATTCTACCGACTAAACATGTATGATATATTTTTACTTCATTTATTTCTCATTTGATTATCTTAGGCTCTTCGCAACCGACTACATTTTTGCGGTTGTTTCATTGAGTGAGTATCCTCCCAGTCCAGTATGCTGATGAGATACCATTTTTCCCCATTTTAACTTTTAAATCGTGTCGTCACACTCCCTTAGGCCTAAGTGTGGCAATGGCGAGGACACACATGGTGTTGGATGTTCTATCCGATTAGGTTTTGTGAACCAAACATTGTTTGGTGACCAATTCATCTTTGGCCAGACTGCCTAAGGATCTCCTGTAGGGCTTCATATATTTCTAGGAGCAAAGCTTAAGAGGTTGTTCATGTTTAATAATGAAAACCTGAGGAGGTGATTTTCCTGCTGCTATATATTGAGTAGTGTGCCTGTTTGTTTGGAAAGGGTGTGGAAGTTATAAAGTTCATATAATGTATAATTCACACTTTATAGAATTCAACCGCCAAATAACTTTTATTAATCACAAGTAAAATTAAAAATGAGATGCTAATTTCATAAATTTGATAAAAGATGAAAGAAAAAACTAGAAATAGAATTTCTTAAGGTTGGCTGCATTCCATGCTCGGGGTATCTCTCTTCCCTCCAGCGTTTCTAAGTGATAAGATCCTCGTAGATCATCTCTTGTTATCTTGAATGGTCCTTCCCAGTTTGGTCCTAGCTTACCGTCTGATGGTTTCACTGCGCTGCCAAGGAATTTCCTTAGGATGTAGTCCCCAACATGGAATTCCCTTGGATTGACCTTTTTGTTATAGTGTTTTGCGAGCTGTTGCTGATAGCTCGCTAGTCTCACTAAGGCTAGTTCTCTACGTTCGTCAGCTAGGTCAAGTTCAGCGAGTAATGCTACATCATTCTGGCCCTGCTGGACAAGGGTGGACCTCATGGTTAGTAGGCCTTCTTCCAATGGGGTGACTGCTTCCATTCCATACGTTAGTGAGAATGGGGTTTCCCCCATTGCTCGTCGTGGTGTAGTGCGCTAGGCCCACAGAATATGTGGTAGTTCGCTCACCCATGCGCCTTTGGTTCCCTCTAGTTATTTATTCAATCCATCGATCACTATTTTGTTGGAAGCTTCGGCTTGTCCATTGCTTTGAGGATAGGCCACCGAGCTGAAATGGTGCCTGATTCCGTGGTCATTGTAGAAACTCTAGAAGGAGCCTCTCTCGAACTGCGTCTCGTTATCGGTGATGATGGTTCTGAGAACCCTAAAGCGGGTTAATATGTTTTTCCATATGAATCTCATCACATCTGCATCTCGGATGTTCGTCAGTGGCTCTCCCTCAATCCATTTGGTGAAATAGTGTGTTGTGACCAACAAATATTTTTGGTTACCGGCAACGGTAGGAAGAGGGCCTATGATGTCCATCCCCCATTGGGAGAAAGGCCAGGGGCTAGTAAGTGATCTCAGGTCACTGGCAGGTTGGTGGACCATAGTAGCATGTAATTGACATTTCTCGCACTTTCAAACATATATTGCAGAATCACTCTATATGTATGGCCACCAGTAGCCTTCCTTCATTGCTCAAAAAGCTGGTGACCTTCCTTCGATATGAATTCCACAAATTCCTTCATAAATATCGCGTAGAAGTTGCTCGACATCCTTAGGGTGGACACTTTGAAGGTAAGGGCCGGTGAATGATCTCTTGTACAGTTTGCCCTCAGGAGATAAGTGAAAGGAAGCAACTTTAACTCTCATCTGGTGAGCGGTCTTCTTATCGTTTGGAAGTGCACCATCTTTCAAATAGTCCCTTAAAGGGTCCATCCAACTGGGTGCTGATGCAATCTGGAGCCTATGTTCCACGCTTGGCAGCTCATCGCTCTGGTTGATGCTCATATGGGAGACGAAGTCGATGGGGATCGTTCTTTTTAAGTCATAATTGATTACCGAACTTAGGGTTCCCAGGACGTCTGTATGGCTGTTCTGTCCTCTGGGAAACTGTTGGACACTGACTTTCTTAAAGTTGGACATTAGCCTCTTTGCAAAGGTGATATAGGCTGCGATTCTTTCGTCTTTTGCATTGAATCCCCCACTTATCTGATTAGAGACCAATTGTGAGTCTCCGATCACCTGTAAATGCTTTGCGCCCAACGTCTTTGACTTCTGGAGGTCGTCTATCAAAGCCTCATACTCTGCCTCTAACCTCATTGTTAGAGGCTTCAAATCCAAGCCTGATTCCTTACTCGAGGATTGTATCTTCTGGAGTAACAAGCACAATGCCTATTCCTTCTCCCTTTGAGTTGGAGGCTCCATCAATAAATAGTTGCCAAACTCCCTCTGTTCATTGATTTTCTCTTTGCTTCATGGGTTGAAATTGGTCGAGAAGTTTCTCGCCTGTGAAATTGGTTACGAAATCATCTAGGACCTGTCCCTTGATTGCATTCCTTGGTTGAAATTGGATGTCAAATCGTCTGAGCTCGACTGACCATTTAGACAGTCTGCCCGATAAATTCGCTTTTCGCAGGACTGCTTTAAGGGGGTGTGAAGTAAGGATGACGATAGTGTGATCTTTAAAGTAGTGTTTCAACTTCCTCGAAGCTATTACAAGTGCAAATACGAGCTTATCTAGTTGTAGGTACCATTGCTCGGCATCTAATAAGGTCTTACTCGCGTAATAAACTGGGTGATGGATTCCTGCTTTCTCACACACCAGTGCAACACTGACGGCGTGGCTGGAGACAGAGAGGTATAAATACAGGGGATCATCTTCTTGAGGTATGACCAGTAGGGGCGGTGAGCTAAGGTAAGCCTTGATTTTATCCAATGCTTGCGAGCAATCATGATTCCACTCTACTGTCTTGTTTCCTTTGAAGAGCTGGAAGAATGGTTTGAACTTCTCAAAGGACTTCGAGATGAAACAGTTCAAGGCAGCGATCATGCCCGTGAGCTTCTGTACATCTCGTATTGTGTGAGGGGCTGTACCCTATTGATTTCATTGATCTGGTCCGAATTGGCCCCAATGCCTCTCTTACTAACTAAGTATCCAAGAAACTTTCCCGACTGGACACCGAAATTACACTTGCTCGCGTTCAGTTTCATTTGGTATTTCCTGAGGATTTTGAAGGTCCTTGATAGGTCCAAGAGGTGGTCTTCTTTGTTCCTACTCTTGACGAGCATATCGTCGATGTAAACTTCCATGGTGTCTCCCATTTGGTCTCTGAACATCTTGGTGACCAGCCGCTGGTAGGTTGCCCCTGCATTTTTTAGACCAAAGGGCATGACTTTGTAACAGTATAATTTGACGGTGGTGATGAACGTTGTCTTGTCTTGGTCTGGTGCATACAGAGGGATCTGATGATACCCCGAATATACGTATAGAAAACTCATTCTTTCGTGAGCTGCTGTGGCATCCACCAACTGGTCGATCTTCGAGAGAGAGAAACTGTCCTTAGGGCATGCCCTGTTAAGGTCAGTGAAGTCAATGCAGACTCTTCATTTCCCATTGCTCTTTGGAAGTAATACTGGGTTGGATATCCACTTAGAGAATTAAACTTACCGTATGGGTCCTGCATCCAACAGCTTTCCTACTTCCTTCTCTATAACCTTGGCCTTTTCGGGCGCAGTTCATCGTGCTTTCTGCATGATAGGTTTGAAAGTGGGATCGACGTACAATCAATGACAAACCACACTGGGATCAATTCCAGGTAGCTCGTATGGTTCCCATGCAAAAACGTCTACGTTACTTCTCAACAGTATCGTCAATTCTTTCTTTTCTTGATCCGTGAGAGAAGCTCCAATCAGGAATATCCTGTCCTTCTCGCCACCACCAGCTGTAACTTCCTCCAGGTTTTCGATGACCCGCTCATAGGGGAGGACCCTGGTCTCTTTCACTTCGGGTCTTCCATACTTTAACTGCTATTTTGAAGGTATCAGACCTTCTTGTTCTTTGACCTTGTCTTTAGGCTTGTCGACCTTCTTCTTTGGTCTTGGGCGAATGGATACTATGAAGCACCTTCTTGCCATCGCTTGATCGCCATGGATCTCTATTACTCCTTATTCGATCACGTACTTGAGTTTCTGATGGTAGGTCGAGGGTACTGCTTTCATTGCGTGTAGCCACCCTTTGCCGAGGATAGCTTGGTATGGAGAGTCAATGTCAACTACCAGAAACTCAATCATCTTGGAGACACTTCCTTCCCTCACTGGAAGCACGATCTTTCCTAATGGAATAGTCACTTTTCCAGTGAAGCTAACTAGAGGGATGGTGGCTTCCTTCAGGTCGAAAACGCTCAACTTTAATTTTCTGAACAAGTCGAGATACATTATCTCAGATGAACTTCCTTGGTCGATGAGAAACTTGTCGACGTCATAGTTGGCTATCCTAAGTGTAATGATCAAGGCATTATGATGTGGGGTTATCACCCCCACTGGATCTTCATCTGTGAACACGATGTGTTTGCTGTAATCGACTTCATCTTTCGTTAATGTTTTCCTGACTGTGTCTTCACTGGATCAATCTGAAAAGCTTGCATTACTACTGTAAGATTTTTCACTTCCATCTGGGCTGAATTTCCTTAAATATGCTTCATATGTGATGCCCCATGAATTACTGCAAATTCGTGGCCTGCGTCATCTTCGAGGACGTTGTCGGGCCTTGTGTTTCCATTGATAGCGATTTTCTCTGCCTTCTTCTCCATAAACTCGTTCAGGTGCCCAGTCTAGGCTAGTTCTTCAAGGAGAGACTTAAGAGCCTTGCAGTGCTAGGTCTTATGTCCTCCCTCTTTGTGAAAAGCACATCTCAGTGCGTTGTTTCTCTTTGAGGGATCTCCCCCCATCTTTCTGGTCCACTTATCAAATGGCTCGTCTTTGATCTTCTCCAGGATCTTATAGATTGGTTCTTTGAAGACAGTGTTCACTGCCTGAAATGCTTTTGGAATGTCATTCTTACCTTCATTCTTGGAACCACCCTTGCCACCATTATTGCCTCCTTTTTTTGGTTTTTGGTCTTATCGTTTCCTTTGACAGTGAACTTAGCTCGACCATTCTCCCTTGTGTTGGGGTGGATCACATACTCAACTTTGGAATATTTCTCAATGCGGGCCATCAGGTCATCAATGGTTGTGGCCTCTTTCTTCATCAGGGATTGGTGTAGGAGGCAAGAGCTGGGTAGGCCAATCATAAAAGAGGCCACTGCTACCTGCTCCGAGAAGTCTTTGACCTCGTTGAACAACTCCTAGTATCTTTTCGTGTAGTCTTGGAGGCTCTCCTGAGGTGTCTTTTTCATTATTAGCAAGGCATCCATCCTCTTTGGATGAGAGCTGCTGGTAATGAAGCGGGTCGTGAAGAGCTCTGCCAGGGATTCAAAACTTCTGATAGACTTGTGAGGGAGCCTTTCGAACCAGTTCTGGGCCACATCATATAAACTCGAAGGAAAGATCCAGCACATTAGTGCGTCTCTGTGGTTATAGAGAGTCATGTCCTACTTGTACTGCGTAACGTTATCGATAGGGTCAGTCTTTCCGTCATAGATCTTGAATCTTGGAATTGTGAACTTTTTGGGGGCTTCTTCTTCTATTTCCCTTGAGAAAGGGGATTTCATCTGGGTCCTGAGAGCTCGCCGGACTAGCTCTCTGGTTGATCTAGAACCTCTATGTGCTAGGTGTTGGTCCATTTACCTTCGGACTAGATTTCATATGTCATCATCTCCTCGAGATGGACTCTTGCAACGACAAGCTGGTCGCTGTTGCTCGAGCGAGTCATCATTCGACTCATGTTTCTCAATTATTTGGGATCCGCATCTAGGACTCCTTCCTCGGCTGCGAGACTTGCTCGCTTGAGGGCTAGGAGTGCGGTATGGATGCCGTTTGGTGCTACGATAGAGTTCTTTATCCATCCTTTCCAACCTTTTTTTGAGGTGATCATTCTCAGCCTCTTGCTTGCGAGCAGACTCTCCTTGCTCTTGGAGCCTTGCCTCATAGGCATCAATCAATCTGGAGATTTATGTGAACTTCGCTGGTCCCTGACTTTCTTCTGAGGCTTTTCGCTCTAGGCGAGCCCTCGGATCTGAACGACGAACATCAGATCTGATCCTGTGAGGAGCAGGCTACTCTTAAATATCCCTTGCTTGAGGGGCATTACTGCTGTAACCAAACATTATGGATTCTTTGCTGGTGAGGGCTTTCTTTAAGGAAGACAAGCGCTTCCCACAGACGGCGCCAATTGTGATAACAATTTAATTCAGCACAAATAAATGAGAAAAGCGCAATCAGCAAAATAAGTAAAGAATGTAAAATATGCCAATCACACGACACAGTATTTACGTGGTTCAGCAAGAAATGTCTATGTCCACGGTGTTTCTCTCAATATTATTTCGATACTCCAGGGAGTGTTTTTTAGTAAAATACACTACGTGCCTCTTTTTCCACGCTTAGGGTTTGTTATATACATATCCGTGTTTGGGGAGTGGGGATGTTGGACTCCTCCACGTCCATCTTTTACTCCTTGAATATCTCCTTGCGAGATTTTAGGAGCAGACTAAGTCTCAACCAAATTCAGTTGAGATAGGAGGGGCCCAGGTTTTGGGCGGCTTCTGCTGGGCTATTCGCCTAGGCCCATGATGACAAATTGATGTACCCACACAACCAATCCAACGATATTCAATGATTTCAAAAGTAAAATCTAACAAATATTTTAATGAAACAAACTTCGTGAAAATAATCACATATATATATCAACTGAAGTCGTCCCGCAGGTTCCACTATAATAATTGTCTGTTGTTTTCAAAATGTGACCTGATACAAAACAAAAAATATAGTTAGTCAATTAAATATCTTGTAAAATATTATATAGGGTAAAGTTATTTCCACTCCAACAAAATTTTGTAACACTCCATATTATTATTTTTACATAGCAAAACACATCTTTATTAAAATTAAACTAAAAAACTTTTTTTTATCTAACACGAACGAATGATTCGAAAAAAAGCAACACAACACAAATCATTTTTTAAACCAAGCACGAGCACAACTCAATTAAAAAGAGACATGACACATGACATTAAATATTGGTTCCAACCCAATAAAAGCAGCACAACACAATCATTTTTTACTGTAAAAATAATTAAAACATTTAAAAACTATTTTGATATATATTTTAAAAAAATAAAGGGTTTTACTATTTTATCTAAAAGTTTTTATATTAACATTTTTTATATTAATTGTTTTTTTATAGTAAGAGTTTTTTTTTTTTATGACAACTCGGTAAAATGATAATTTTTTTTATATTAACTGTTTTTTACATTAAAAGTTTTTAACTGTTTTGTTATATATTAACTATTTCTATATTAATAGTTTTTATGTTAACAGTTAAAAATAAAAGTTGTATATATTAACTATTAATATATATCAAAATAGTTAATATAAAAACTGAGTTGTGTTATAAAAACGTTTAATATAAAAAAAACAGTTAAAATAGAAAAAAAAATGTTATTATAAGAAACCGTAAAAACTCTAAATAATATAAAAAATAGTAAATAATTGTAAAAATTTTTATAAGAAGATTCAAAAACCTTTAATATAAAAAAAAACAGTTAAATAAAAAAAAATATTATTATAAAAAATAGTGAAAATAGTAAATAATTTTAAAAATATTAAAATTAGTAAACAATTTTAAAAATTCTTATAAAAAAGATTTGAAAAAGAGTAATTAATTTAAAAAATAATAAAATTAGAAAGATTATTTTAAAAGTATTAAATAATTTGAAAAATAGTAAAGTAAACAAATCAGTGAACCAGGATTATCTCTTGGAAAGATATTGGGAGAATAGGTATAGGGAGAGAGGGGTTCCTCATAAATTCTACATAGAAGGTGAGCCGTGTCATTTTAACGGGATAATAAATTTATTCTCCTTCATCTATGAAAAAACATCCAAATCCAAAAATTCAATATTAAGAAACACAATATTAAGATCCCTTATTTCTTGCTTGAGGGAAATGAAATTTTTAAGAAGCACAATATTAAGAAAAATAATGAAAAGTTCGAATATTAGGTATAAAATGAATGAAACACCAAAGTTTAGACATAGCTACCAGTTTTGGCATCTGTGTCGATAACTCGTGCCTTAAGGAAGAGTTATAAGTGATGAACTCAGACCTCTGACCATATGATTAACCCGTGCTATCGGTATGGTAATGATGATTTTTTTTTCATCTGTGGCCATAGATCTAGAATCAAATTCTCAAATTAATTAAATCAGGAATATTGTAAAAATTAGAGAGAGAGGGAGACTTAGACGACAAACAGTAAGCATTAAAAATGCTCTATTTAGACCTTTAGAAGCACAATAATGCTATATCGAGAGGATGAGAACGAAGATTATTAATAATAAAATAACAGTTGCAAAACTCGGGTGGTAAAAAGACATCTAAGTCATCTAAATGAGTGGCTAAAGGATATATTTGCCGAAAATTTAGCCTTGCAATAAGAATAACAGACATGTTTATGAAATACATTAGATTAAATAGGGATAATAGATTTTACGGTGGATGAGTGCGAGAGAACACTCACTTCAGGGTCAAATATACAGAATAAAGAATTAAAAAAATAATTAAGGGTGCTAAACAGAGTATTACATGTTATAGTGTGTTTGAGATCGGAATGAAAAGTGCTAAACACAATGTTGTATTATCTCTTCTTGTCAATTGCAAAATCATTTAAATTTTGACTGTTGTAGTCAGTTTAAGATCAGACATGCATTTCTATTTGCACTCCAACAATAGTAGTCATACACAAATTATATACTAATGAAATACACAAAGTTCCAATCAAAGAGAGAAAGTGTATACCTTATTAGCTTTTAATATACAAAAAAAAACATAACCATCAAAGCAAAAACAAAAAATTAGATATGCAAAAAGTTATTTTGAACCAAAAAAAGCAACAAAATTCCAATTTGAACGAGAATGTATACCTGATTAGACCTGTAAAAAAATCTCATAAAATACATATCTATATCTAATAAAAGTAATTAGATCTAGAAAAATACATGAACACAAAATTCATCACAAATATTGAAAATCCCTAGGAATCATACCATATGTTCACAGATCTATATAAGAAATTAAGTAAATACCTTAACATCACATGTTTCTTCCAAAGTACACCTATCAAATCCATATCAAACTAATAAATAAGAAACCAAAATAGGTTTGTTGACAAATAAGAAACGCAAATCAAACCCAACACTAAAACATCATCGATTTGAAATCGATTAAAAACACTTACCCCAAATTGAACCACAAATCGAAACCGTCTAAAAACCCATATCAAACCCAACTATTTTTTGCACAAATCAAAACTGAAGGCCAACATGGAAGACGATATGAGGGGCGTTGTGTGTATGTGTGTGTGTGTGTGTGTGTGTGTGTGTGTCTGAGAGAAAGATGGAAAAAGAGAAGAGGAAATAGTAGTGGGATGAGGGCGGTAGCAGCAACGGGTAGGGTAGGGTTAGATAAATGGGATTTCAGAGTGTGGGAGGGCGAGGGAGGCGGGATTTCGTATTTGGGAGAATTTAGAGAAATAAAAGAAGTTGAGAAAGAGGGATATGGCGATGATAGGGTTTTTCTTTGGGTTCACGCGTGTTTTGTTCCATATCACAATGCCTAATTCGTGACATGGCACAATCTCATACCCTTAGATTGCTCCCAAAAATACGATCTCGGCCGTTGATTCATTAGAATAGTAAAACACCCTTATATATATATATATATGTGTGTGTGTGTGTGTGTGTGTGTGTGTCATCATTCATATTTGTTAATATTACAGTTTTTGGGAAGGATTATTATATATTGTACTTGAAAGTTTTGCAAGATGCCTCTCATTATTGAAAGACAAAGAGTTTACATCTGAGTGTTTAGTCAATTTTACGATTTTGTTTATTTCTTCAAGCCTCTCTCATTATATAGCTAATGTCGAGTGAGGTTTTCTTTTAATAATCAAATAATTTTGGATTTTCTTGGGGTGTATTAAGGAATAGCCAAAGGGACAATTGAAAATTAACATTTACAATATATATGTATGTTCACTATCTCCTGTGTCAAAATAGTTGGGTAATGCACAAAGTCATGTCCAAAAGATTGATGCAATATATGAGTGATCATGTCTTTGTCCTTTACCTACGAGGACTGTGATTTGAAGACATGAAGACCACTTAATTTTTGAAGCCATCAATTGCTGCGATTAAATTATAACATTTTACAAAATCGTCAAAACTTTTGATATTCCACGCACTCATAAATTGTTAAAATGAGAGAATTTTTCATAAAATTATTCTTTGAAAAATAATTTTGAGTGGTGTATTTTTTTTTGGAAAATTAGATCCAGACTTATTTTAAAACATTTCACTAGAATTTATTTTTTGAAGAGTTTTTAGTTGTAACCATCCAAACGACATGGTTTTTAATTTGTTTGCATGGTTAGTGCAGGTTTAGGAAAAACCGTTCGCACTGACATGTTTTGCCTACATGTTCATATCCCTCTCTCATTTTAAAGAAGTGGTCACACACTCATAGCACATTTTCACATGAAAACTCAACCATGTGAATGTCAGAGCTGTAATTTGATATTTTCTATAAATAGCCTATTTTCCTTCCATTTGTTAAGAATTCCTTAACACACTTCGAAATACATTCTCTAAAGAGTTTTTTTTTGTGTTTATAAATTTCATTTTATCTCTCTATTACGAATTGACACATTTCAATTGAGAGTGGGTGATATTGTAAGATCCTCTATGAGATCTTAATTTGTGAGTTCATTTAAGAGGTGTTTATCCATATTTATCCAAGTTTATTATTTATGAATTATGATTTAATCACTGATATATACTTCGAGATCCAAAATGGAGGTGCTTTATCTATTGAGAGGTGGAGCATGGTGTGGATATAGAGTGAAGAATGAACTTCGGTGTTCAAATGATATAGCTTCACTTGGATTTCTCATTGCACATGAGAGAATCTTAATGTTCATGGGTAATTCCTTATGAACGCACTTGATTGATTTACATTCTTGTATCGTGTAAATGAACTTTTCAAATTTAATGATATAATATTTCACATTGATATTCTTACCCATAAGTTGGGGTTCTCCTTATATACTAGATGTTGTGCATTTTTATCTGGTTGATTATCTTTTTTGTTTGGTTGATTATCTTTGTATCATTGAAATTATACTAGATCATAGATTTTATGAAGTTGAGTGTTAAAATTTGTACAAATTTATTGTAATAACTTATTCACACCCTCCTCTAGGTTATTTTAGTTTTTACACATGCGTGTTTTCACTTACGTATCTCTATTCGCGTCTAACTCAACCAGCATTACGTCTTTTTACCGAGTCAAGGAGTCCGGTGGATTTTGTATCCTTTCCATATTTGGTATATGACCTTGATACCCTTTTGTATGTCATTGTCAAATTATAATTACCGTAAGTGCACGAGATATAATGGAATAACTCGGACATGTGCGGATCGAACCCACAAAGATTTGTTAATTTTAACATTTAAAATAATTATAACTATCCAAATAGAATAAATGGGATAGATAATAAAGACCCAAATTATTAACTAAAATAAATAAAAAAAAACTAAATATAGGCGCAACACACAAAAGTTATAAATAATATGTAAATCATTAGATTCGGGTTCCATTTATCGCGTAACTAATATGGTACACTAATTTAATATTGTCCTTTCCTTTTTATAACTAAAATTAAACCTACTCTCATCGTATTTAATTTGAAAAATATAACAATCACATCCGAAACATTTTTAACGTCTCTAATACATAGATAAAACACTTATTCCCTTATAAAATACAATTTTTATAGTCTGCAAATGTATTTAAGTACGGACTATCAAAACAATCCAAGTGAAAGCATAATCTGTTAATATACTATTTTTAAATCTCAAACATGATTTGAGGAAGCAATTTTGAAGGTTGAAAATGTACTTTCATGTCATTTTAAAATGAATGCCATTTTTTTATAATAATTAAATCGAGTAAAGAATTAACAACAATTAAATTAGCATGACAATTGTAATACCCCTTACTTTCGTGTACTTATTTTTTATATTAAATTGTCGTGTGTGTGTGTGTGATTTAATAGAATTGATAATTAAAACGTGAATTTAACATAAATATTGATTTGAGTAGAATAGTTAATATTTATGCAAATTGTATATTTACTAGTGTGATAAGGTAAATATAATCATGTTGCATACAATTACATCGCATGTGTGTATTAGCTGCGGGAATTAGTTATTTCTCATCCCGGGCATATTTGATGAGTTATATGGGGTTGAGAGATAATGTTTAGTTTGGAGTCTCAGATGATAATTTGGAGTGCGCAGTCGATCTCAGAAGGGATGAGATAGTCAAAATGACTGCTCGGGGGTTTTATTTGAGTTCCGAGATCTCTTTTAGCTAGTTTGACTCGAATTGGGGTGTACGAGTCATTTTAAGTGTGTATTATCATTTAAAGTTGGGTTTAATAAAAAATGGGTTATTAGACAATCTCAATTGAGGGAAAACCGTTTAAGGAAGAAAGAGAGAACAAAGAAAGAAGAGAAAGAGGAGAAAACCTTGGAGCCTTGGAAATTTTCGGTTAAATTCGCAACTTTGAGGAAGATTCAGACTCTACATCTTGGAGGCAAGTGATTAAACATACTAAATGTTTATGTGTGTGAATTATTTCATAATTTGTGGGTAAATTATGGTGATATTGTATAGATACGATAAACCCTAGATTTTTGTGTTGAAATTTATCACTTGATGAGTATGTATGGGTTTGATGGTGTAAAAATGGTAGGGATTAAATTTAGGTTGATCTTTGATATTAAAATTAGGTAGAAATGGGTTCCCGAGATGTAGGGAAAAATCTTGTAGGATCAAAATCTGAACAATCCTGATCATTTCGGTTGCAGACCTCAGATCGATTTGTTTTAGTAATTGACAGGTTCATTTTTAAAGGTCATCGGTTGAGTTTTCCCTTCTTAATGTAGGATGATCGGTTCATTTTTGGGAACCTGCGATTCGATTCGATCGTGTCAGATTCTTAAAACTTTTGTAGCTTTATTCCATTAGGGTTTGGTGCTGGAAAACCCTAAAAAATAAAATAATAAACATGTTTATGAGTTAAAAAGGTGGGAAAATGTTATGGCATGATGGTTAGGGAGACATCGGGTCAATTGTGGAAGCATGGTCGAAGTTTGTTAAACCAAATTCTTTTGGTAAATTCTCTTAGTGATAGGAATTTTCTTAAGGATGGATACGGTCTACTTGAGAGAGGTCGTGTGTCCTGAGAGTTATTAAATGGGTAACTATTTATATCATATATGTAATCGATGATAAATGATCAAGTGAGTGATCGAATAATAAAGTATATTGGAAATAATTCTGTGGATTATCGGCTAGTGTGATGTGTGATATACACGTAACCGGGATTGATGATATATACATTTAGATATTAGATGGTTTGTATATATATATATATATAGTGTGTGTGTGTGTGTGTGTGTGTGTGTGTGTGTGTGACATGCCCCTCTAGTGCTATCATGCGAAGTTGCGCGATGTGGGTGAGGCCCCTGGATCGAGGAGCAAGTTTCATATAGTGCCCAGGTCATAGCGTCTATTTATTTATTGTGTGTCATTTATTAGGGGTAAGACGTCTAGGGTATGATTCATCTTCTTTCCGGTGAGTTACTATGACCGCTTCCCTTACGTTGTGGTTTGGATTTGGGTTCAGTGTTAGATCCCATCCCGATTGCCCAGGTCTATGTGTGTTCTCCCTAGAAGATGATAGCATTCTAGAGATTGCATTCATTGATTTAAAGCTCTGATGGTTGGTTATTATATATATATTATGTGTGTTATGTATGTGTACTTGGTGGAAATGATTTAAGTTGTATAATTGTGATATGAATATTATACAGACTTAGAAATAATGTGTATCATATTATAAAAATAACTAGTGAAGGTTATTAAGTAATGAATTGTCATATAATCATTTAGGATGTGAACTTAATGATTATGTTTTGGGTAAACTTGGTACGTGAGTGGGGTGAATGCATATATTCAAGGTGGAGTTATCCCTAGATGAGTTGATTAGTGTTTAAGATTAAAATGCATACGTTTAGGGGCTCACTATAGTTGAGGGGTAAGGTTCGATCTCAAGAGAGTGCAACACCACTTTATAATATGAAATTGTGCATTCATAATTATTATGCATTTTAATTCACTTGCTAAACTGTTTTCAAACCTCGGGCTATGACTTAATTATATCCTCTATCTTTATTTTATTTATTATATAGGTGTTCCACCGTAAGGTCACGAGTGTTGAGTTTTCTATTCCTGTGTATATGGAGATGTAGCATGTGCGGACTGTTGTAGGACTTTTATTATAGTCACTTCTCATTTTTGTAAGCTAGTTAAGGATGCAAAATTGTAATTCGAGTGTTTACCCAAGGGTTGTAGTATTGTATATCTCTTATATTTTAGTTTCGTTACATTGTATAGTCTATTGCTCGACAACTTCTTCGGGTATATATATTCTTTTGTTGTATATATTGTATAATTACGATCACCTTCTGTTGTTGTTTATGGTCTGTATGTTCTATTTGTTTTTAAAAATTGTTAGCATCTGTTGATATTGATATTGGATGGTTAGTTATTTTTTACTCTATTCGGCAGTTGATGTTGAGCATGATCCACTTGAGATTCATGTTTTAACTTAGTATAGGGTTGGCCACCCATTATTATTATAAGCGGGGTGTCACAGGTTGTATTAGAGCATCAGGTTCTAGAGTCTTAGGATCTGTGCGAATTCTCTACGTTCTACCCTAGCATTTTTTAGATAGAGACCTAGTATTCGTATTATTGTGTTCATTACGTGTATACGATCTTCTGCTTTGATCAACTGTTTGAACTGTGGTCTAATAAAGTTTATCCTTTTTTTCAGATGCCGTCGAAACGAGGTCGCGTAGCCAGGGAAAATTGAGGGGATGAGAATGTGGAACCTAAGATGCCTCAGGGAATATGACTGAAGCTGAAGTTGCCAATGTTGTGTTATAAGCAGTCAATGCTACCATGACTACAATGGAACAACAGTTTCCTCAGGTTCAGTAACTGCCTGCAGCTCGAGTTGCTCAAACCCACACGGGTCCATCCACATGGGAGAGAGTACGAGAATTTTTTCAAAAGGGATATTATCTGGAATTCCAGAGGGGAGCTGATATGATTGTTGCAATTTAATGGAATAAGGATATTCAAAGGCATCTTTGAATGGTTGAATGCAGTATGGTTCAGAAGTAAATACACGCTACTTTTAAATTAGTGGGCGCAACTCTCCAATGGTGGGAGTCGGTTACTACCTCTGAGCAGAGAGATACTATTCCCATAGCAGAGTTCTGGGTATATTTTGATCGTAAGTATTTTCCTCCTACAGTTCAAATTGAGATGATAAGGAGATTGTTAGATGTAACTTAAGGAGACTGAACAGTGGCTGAGTGTGAAGAGGAATTTACCCGCCTGGAAAATTTTGGGTTGGATGAGGTAAATACGGACTAGAAAAGAATTTTGAAGTTTATGGGAGGTCTGAATTAAAGAAGTTGTCAACATCTGTTGGGGAACCCGACTTTGTTAACATTTGCAGATGTAATGAATGTTTCTTTGTTACATTGTCATGATCATCGTCTGCATTTAAAGGGGCGTAAGAATTTTATGGACTCAGGCTCATCGAGTAAGTCAGGAGTAGATGGTGCCAATGGGGCATACCAAGCTCATTCACAGGGAAATAGGAAGAAGGAGCGGGATCTTCATTATGGGGATTCATCAAAGAGGCAGCATTGAGGAGGCTTCATATTTGACGGTGGTGGTTTTAGATAGAATTTTTAAGCGGCCTAGCAGTGGAAATAACAGAATATTCCTTAGGGCCAGGCTGGACAAGGGAATAGCAGGGGAGGCCAGCCAAGCCGATCTCGTTAGGTCCAGCGGTTAGGCCAGCCCATATTTAGGTAGTAGGTCCAGAGATATGAGAATTTTACAGGACCTTGCTTTTATTATGGAGAAGTGGGTCACAAGAAGTCAGAGTGCCCACATCAGAATAGAGTACACGCATAGGGAGTTCAGTAGATTCAGCAGGCGCCTTTACCACCCCAAGCACCTAGTCTAGTTATTTAGCCTCAGTAGGGACAAATGCAATACGAACGAGTTCATAATGTCCACAATGCGGCATTACCACAAGGATAACAGCCTCTACCAGTATTTGAGGGTATGTTCCCTATCTATGGGTGTATGGGTCGGGTGTTGTTTGATAGTGGAGCATCCCATTCATTTATAGTCGTTCATTTTGCATGAGCGACAGGGTTATTAGAGTCTATCGATAATCTTTTGATGTGAGTAGATGATCCTTTTGGTAATGGGACGCTTATTCACTCCATTTGTAGAGGTGTGGAGATAGATGTTGGAAGATTGTGTTTAGCTGCTAATTTACTTGTGCTAGATATGGTTGGGTATGACATTATTCTGGTATAGACTGGATAGCATAATATCGGGCTATAGTGGATTGCTTTGGGAGGTCCATTATATTTTCCATTCCCATCCAGGAGATATTTTTAGTTGCCATGCCTCTTTCGGAGGGAGGTTCAAGTACTCATTTGTATTATATCGAGGAAGAGACTTTGCAGGAAGTGGTTGTTACCTTAGATTCGATTCCTATGGTCAGGGAGTTCGATGATGTTTTTCATGAAATTCCAATCTTACCTCCTAGTCGTGAGATTAAGTTTGTTATTGATCTAGCATGTGGGACTAGGTCGATTGCATGAGCTACTTATTGTATGGCTCCTTTAGAGATGATGGAGTTACAAGACCAAATCCAACAACTTTTGGGGCAGGGCTTTCTTCGTTGGAGTACATCACCATGGGGAGCCCCTATATTATTTATGAAAAAGAGGGAAGATTCTCTGCAGTTGTGTGTAGATTACTGAGAGTTGAATAAGGCGGCGATCCGAAATAAGCCACTTACTTCTTAAAAATAGACTTGCATATGGGGTAGCACCAACTTCATATTAGAGAGAACTATGTATCTAAGATCGCATTTTTTACCCAATACGGATCCTATGAGTTTTTGGTTATGCCGTTTGGGTTAACCAATGCCCCTGCAGTGTTCATTGATCTCATGAACAGGGTCTTTCAGGATCTTTTGGACCAGGGATGAAAAGGTACCTTGCTAAGTTTGTCTCCCAATGCACCACTTGTGTGTTAGTGAAAGTGGACCACCACCAACCTTTCACAATATTGCAGCCGTTGAAGATTCTAGTGCGGAAGTGGGAAATCATCTCCATAGATTTTACCACAGGATTACCTATATTGCAGCATAGTCATGACTCCATTTGGGTTATAGTGGATCGTTTGAACAAGTCGAAATACTTTTTTCCTGTGAGAATGGATTTCACGATGGCACAGTATGCCCATCTCTTTATTGCAAAGATTGTTTGATTGCATGGAGTGACAATTAATATTGTGTCCGACCGAGATAAAATCTTTGTCCCCCATTTTTAGCAGAGTTTTCAAGAAGCAATGGGAATTGAATTATGGTTGAGTACTTTATACCATCCCCAAACCTATGGACAAACTAAGCGAGTGAACCAGAAGTTGGAAGATATGCTTTGTATGTGTATGTTGGATTTTAGGGGAAATTGGGCACAATACCTACCGGTAGAATTTAGTTATAATAATTCTTACCAGTTTATCGTAGGTATGGCGCCTTACGAGGCATTGTACGGTCTCCCATGCCGTTGCCCCTCATATTGGTTAGAAGTTGGTCATAATAAACTTCTTGACCGAATGTGATCCAAGACACTTTGGCAGAAATTGAGTTAGTTCGAAGCTGCATACGCATTGTGCAAGTTCGGTAGAAAAGTTATACTGATGCAAATCGTAGACACGTGGAGTTAGAAGTGGGAGATCGAGTGTTGCTAAAGGTATCCCCGGTGAAAGGTATAATGATATTTGGGAATAAAGGCAAGCTTGCGTTGAGGTATGTAGGGACTTTTCGATTTATTGAGAGGATTGGTCTTGTGGCCTACAAACTTGCTTTGTCGGAGAATTTGCAGAGAATCCATAATGTGTTCCACATTTCATCCTTGAAGAAGTATGGAAGAAGTGGGAGGGCACATTGGCATATCCCGTTGGAGGAAATTGAGTTACAACTTTCTATCTCGTATGAAAAAAAACCAGTTGCCATTTTAGACCGTAGTTAGCATAGTTTACAATCGAAGGTAGTGCCTCTAGTTAGAGTCCAGTGGGGGCACCATAACGCCGATGAGTTAACATGGGAACGAGAGGTTGATATGCGGGCCAAGTATCCCCACCTCTTTTTATGAGGTACGGCTGAATTTCGAGAACAAAATTCCTCTGTAAGGGGGGGAGTATGTAATACCCCTTACTTTCGTGTATTTCTTTTTTTTTTAATATTAAATTATCGAGTGTGTGTGTGTGTGATTTAATATAATTGAGAAATAAAATGATAATTTAACATTAATATTGATTTGAGTAGAATAGTTAATATTTGTGTGAATTGTATATTTACTAGTGTGATAAGGTAAACATAATCATGTTGCATACAATTCTGTCACATGTGTGTATTAGCAGCGGGAATTAATTATTTTTCAACCGGGGCATATTTGAGTGAGTTATATGAGGTTGAGAGATGATTTTTTAGTTTTGAGTCTCAAATGATAATTTGGAGTGCGCAGTTGATATCAGAATGGACGATTAGTCAAAATGATTTCTCGAGGGTTTCATTTGGGTTTCGGAGTCTCTTTTGGTTAGTTTGACCCAAATTCGGGTGTACGATAATTTAAAGTGTGTATTATCATTTAAAGTTGGGTTTAATAGAAAATGGGTTATTAGAAAATCTTAATTGAGGGCAAAATAGTTTGAGGAAGAAAGAGAGAACAAAGAAAGAAGAGAAAGAGGAGAAAACCCTGGAGCTTTGGAAATTTCCGGTTAAATCCCTAACTTTGAGGAATATTTAGACTCTACATCATCGAGGCTAGTGATTAAATTTGCTAAATGTTTATGTGTGTGAATTATTTCATAATTTGTGGGTAAATTATGGTGATATTGTATAGATATGATAAACCCTAGTTTTTTGTGTTGAAATCTATCACTTGATGAGTAAGTATGCGTTTGATGGTGTAAAAATGGTTAGGATTAAATTTAGGTTGATCTTTGATATTAAAATTAGGTAGAAATGGGTTCTCGAAATATTAGGGAAAATCTCGTAGGAACAAAATATGAACATGCCGGATCGGTTCGGTTGCAGACCTCAGATCGGTTCATTTTAGCAGCGGGCCGGTTCATTTTTAATGGTCACCGGTTCGATTCTCCCTTCTCAGTGTAGGTCGTATTGATTCATTTTTGGGAACCTATGGTTCGGTTCGGTCCTGTCAGATTCTTAAAACTTTTGTAGCTTTTTTCCATTAGGGTTTGGTGCTTGGAAGCCCTAAAAAATACAATGATAAACATGTTTATGAGTTAAAAGTGGGAAGATGTTATGACTTGATGGTTAGGGAGACATCAGTTCAATTATGGAAACATGGTCGGGAGTTTGTTATGCCGAATTATTTTGGTAAATTCTCTTAGTGATAGGAATTTTCTTAAGGATGGATATGGGCTAGTTGAGAGAGGTCGTGTGTCCTGCGAGGTGTTAAATGGGCAACTATTTATATCATATGTGTGATTGATGATAAATGATCAAGTGAGTGATCGAATAATAAAGTATATTGGGAATAATTTTGTGGATTATCGGCTAGTGTGATGAGTGATATACACATAGCCTGGATTGATGATATATACATTAAAATATGAGATGGTTTGTATATATGTGTGTATATATATCTTGTGTGTAGTATATATATATTGTGAGGCATAACCCTCTAGTGCTATCATGTGAAGTTGCAATGTGGGTAAGGCCCCTGGCTCGAGGAGCAGGTTGCGTATAGTCCCCAAGTCATACCGTCTATTTATTTATTGTGTGGAGTTTATCAGGGGTAAGACGTCTCGGGTATGATTCGTCTTATTTCTGGTGAGGAACTATAACTGCTTCCCTTATGTGGTGGTTTGGATTTGGGTTCAGTGTCAGATCCCACTACACAAAAAAAAGTCAAATTGTCACCTTTTAGCCAGCTAGACTTGTCACGGTCATTGACCGTGACAAGTCCGTGACAATTACAGTTGTTAAGGTCTTTTCATGGTCAATAACCGTGACAATCTTATAAAGATATCACGGTCAATGACCGTGATAGGTCCGTAACAATTTTCCTAGTAAAAAAACCCTCCCCCTCCTTTTTTCCCGCCGTTTTGGTTTCCCTCTCTCTTTCTCTCTCTAAGCGACTGATCTCTCCCTCTCTCTACGATTTCAGGTTACTTTCTTTCTCTGTTTCTCTTTCCTTTGTATATATATGTGTGTATGTGTGTGTGTATATATGTGGGTGGGGAGGGGGTAGTGTGCGTGGTGGGGGGAAGGGGTAGGGGCAGTGGGTGGTGGTGGTGGTGTGTGTGTGTGTGGGTAGGGGTGGGGGGAAGGGGGGGGGGTGGAGAAGGGGTGTGGTGGGGCGGGGGATTAAGTGGGTATATATTTTTATTTTAGGTTTGAAATTGGTTAGAAATTGTTTCTATACATATTTTTATTTACGATGTTTGACATTATACTATTGTTTGTATATCCTTATTTAGATTTGAAATTGGTTAGAAATTGTTTGAGATTATAAATATTATTTGTAGATTCTTATTTAGGTTTGAAATTGATTAAAAATTGTTAGTGTTGAATGAATTGAGTAGATGAATTAGAAGGAGTACGGGATACACATTTGCTAGTTTGTTGTTGCTCTTGGATTATATTGGACGAATGTGGTTGCATATGGAAGTTGGTTGTTTAATTTTCTTAAATCCTTAATTTGATTCACAGTAATAAATCCTTAAATAATAATATTGTCTTAATTTGTTGGGTTGGTTACTTTTGGAAGTGGCGCGACCATTAGATTATTGTCAAAATGGGGAGAGGGGTAGTTTTCAATTTTTTTCTAAAATTACTTCGTGTCACGGCCCATTCGAGAGTGGCACGACCACGTAATTATGATAATTAAATGAAACTTACTTGAAATTATATATAGTGCACATATATACCATCTTTATAGTTCTTATGCGTACGCATTCAATAGCCCTTGGACCCGTTCGAGAGTCATTACCCCTGTAATGAGATCTATCGAATTGTCCCGTTTGGATAGTTTGGAATTGCATAGTATTTGTATAATAATATTCTTAGTGGCTCCAACTTGTTACTATTGGAGGAATTTCTGCAGTAGTATCTTAATGTTCTCTAGGTACATACTAGATGATGCGATGTTAAGTGTTATTTCAATTGATAAATTGAAATAACACTCACTCTTGTAAATCTACGTCGTGTACTTGGAGAACTATAGGGATTCATGTTGAATCTTTCGCAAATCATAACAATGTGCATGAGATGTTAAGTATATTACAGAAATATGCGGTCTTGAATGTGATAGGACCAATCACCCTTTAGAGGAGATGGAGTAAATAGGAATTAATATTATAAATTGAATTTGAATTTGAAATTTAAAAATCGAATATAAATAAGACATAATTAAATGAAACATTTTATAAATCTAAGTTTTGTTTATACTAATCCACAAATGTATGCTTCTTACATGTAATAGGCGATTGTTTGTAGTAGCTGTGATGGGATATCCTAAATACAAAGAGTGGATGAATGAGATAAATAGATTGGGGGATGTGTTTCACCGAGGTGCTAATGAATTTATGAAATATGCAAGGAGATGTCATAATGATGAATAGTTTCCGTGTCCATGTGCTAGGTGTGAGAATGGTAAGGTGTTTGAGTGGAAAACAATTCAACTACATTTTCTAAGATGGGATATGCAAGATAATTATTGATATTGGAGTTTACACGAGGAATTAAAAGTTCCTTTTATCCCCGAGCAACCTTCAACAAGTAGGATAGATGTATAAAGGGATGACATAGATCGTAATATGTTATAGGATTTAGTTGATGACGCATACGAAGTTCATGAAGTGTAAGAGAATGAGGTCACTGACGATGTACAATGTTCTGGTGCTCATGAAGATATAAGGATAAACCTTGACGATGACTACGAAAGTTTAAAATTTAAGGCGACCCAACCATTATACTCTGGCTGTGAGAAAGATCAAACAGCTTTACATACCATGGCTAGTTTACATAGTTTGAAGACCCAATACGGCTTCTCTGGAAATATCGTGATATGAATTTTGAATTAGTTAAAGGGATTGCTACCCAAGGAGAATACGTTTCCAAATAGCTATCTTGTTATGAATAACAGATTGAAAGGTTTCGGAATGAAGTATAAATTGATTCATGCTTGTGTGTATGTTTGCATACTAATCGAAAGGAGTATAAAAATCTCGATCGGTGTCCGGCTTGCGATAAACCTAGATATGTCCAATCTACTGGCAAGGAAGGTACAAGCTCAAAAGTGCCTAAAAAAGTGTTGAAATATTTTCCCGTTGGGCCTAGATTAAAGCGATTTTTCATAGTACTATGGATAACAGAGGAAATCACTTGGCATGCTAGGGCAGAAGTAGGGGACAATCTCATGCGTCATCCTATTGATTGTACAAATTGGAGGACGATGAGTTATGAGTATCCTGATTTTTCTCAAGAACAGCGTAACATTCGCTTGGCTATATCAACAGATGGTTTAAATCCATTTAGAAATCTAAGCACTAATCTGAGTGTATGGCCAGTGATCCTAGCCCCAGTCAACCTCCCTCCTTCACAGTGTATGAGAACTGAATTTTTGATGCTATCTTCGTTGATACGTGGGCCAAAGGCACCAAGTGATGACATCGATGTCTACCTGGATCCTTTGGTAGAAGAATTAAATGAGTTGTGGAAAGAGGGTGTGCAAGCATTTGACTCTTTTAGAAAAGAAGAGTTTATGCTGAAATCTATGTTGATGGGGGAAATTCATGATTTTCCAACTTATGGGACATTACCCGATTGTGTAGTACATGGTTATTTAGGGTGCCCTATTTATGGAGAGGAGACTGGATCTCTTTGTATCCCCACTAGATCAAAAAATTTATACCATTGCCATAAGAGGTTTTTACCCCCTGCTCATAGTTCCAGATTTGAGAAAGGTTCTAATTTTTTATCGGGTGGGGTTGAACGTAGGCTACTGCCGAGAAAACTTTCAGGGTCAGAAATTCAAAGTAAATCTTCTGATTGTGTCCCTAATTTGCCAAGTAAGAATCATAAATTTAAGAATGTGAAGCATAAGAAGACCCCAACTGGGAATAAAATTGAGACAACAAAGGCATGTCTAGGAGGTAAATTATATTTGACTTGCCTTATTAGAAGAATAACTCGGTGCGCCATGTATTTGATGTGATGCACGCAGAGAAGAACATCACTGAACATATTTTGGGCACATGCCTTGGGGGGAGTCATTCGAAAGATGGAGAAAATGCACGAAAAGACCTTAAATCATTGAAACTTAAGCCACAACTATGGTTGAAAGAAGATAGTATGGGAAGGACAATAATTCCCCCTAGTGCGTTTACTTTGATGAGTGGGGAAAGGAAGGTGATTTTAGACACAATATATGATTTGGTGGTTCCATCTAATTTTTCTCCAACTTGCAAAGGATTGTGAATTATTCTACCCATGATTTACATAAGTGTAAGTCCCACGATTGGCATGTGATCATGCAATTGGTTACTTTATTGTTTAAGCACTGTTTCTCCAAGCACAAGGATTTGTGGAGGGCTATTATGCAAATTAGTATATGCTTCTCACTTTTGTGTGAGAAGGGAGTCGATCGAGAATGCATAGTGGCCGCAAAATTGGCAGTGATCGAAGCGATTTGTGTGTTGGAGAGTGGCACGACCATAGAAAATATTTGTATGTCTTCTTCAAGTGTGTGTGTGTGTGTGTGTGTGCAAGTGTGTTTGTATTCCTCTAATTCATTTGAATTTGTACTATAATAATAATTTTTACAGAAAATGTATCCTTCGAGGATTAAGGCAAGGATGATGATGATAATGATGATGTCTTCTTCAGGGCTCGGTGGTAGTGAAGGTGACGAGGGCTCATCGGACCCTAGGCTCCCCAAATGGGGAAAATTGGGAATGGACGTTGAGAGCATGATGTATATATTGGCTAGATCCCTCGAGTTGGTGAAGATGATTATCGGACCGAGGTACACCAGTTGGAGGGACGTACTAAATGAGCTCAAGTTAGCTATTTGGGCGGCACTACATGTAATGTATTTATATTTATATTTATATTTATATTTATATCTATATTTATATTTCAATTTCAATTTCAATTTCAATTTCAATTTCAATTTATATATATATTTATATTTATTCACAGCTAACACTTACTTTGTTTTTGTTTTGTATTTGTTTGACAGGTACAATTTAGCTTGCCCCCAAAACTCCGCAATTCTATGTTGGAGCAGTTGAGCGAGCAACAAAAGACATGGAAGAAGAATTTTCAGGCTCGGTACTTTTATAAGACTAGAGAATCCATTCTCAGACTGCATGAGACCATCCCGTCGAAGGAGCCGATTGCATTGGCAAAGTGGCAAAAGTTCATCGACAATGAGATCGTTGAGCGACAATTGGCATCTCGCCAATCGGAGAGAGAAAATCGGGTGAAAAAGATGGACGTGCACTACTCCGGTCGAACGTCTTACACCGAGGTGGAGCACCGGATGGTAAGTTTTTATTTTTCTATAATTATAGAAATATGTTATTCTGCATAATTTTACTTTGCGTTACTTACTAATTTTGCATTATTTTATTTCAGGGGACAGGGAGTGGCCCAGGGGGTAGGCCACATAGGCTTGATGCCTATGTGGAAATTCGGAGGAAGAAGGGAAAGGATAAGGAGGTGTCCCCGAGTGTCACGACCACGATTGTAAGTAATCCAAAAGTTTATTTTTTTTAATTACGTTATAATTTTTTTATTTACTTATTTATCTAATCATGTGCTTTTTGTCGTTTCAGGCAAAGTTTAAGAAAGTTCATTACTCGCAGTCTGATGTCGACAAGGCATCTTTTTCCACGGAGGCACTCAACCAAGTGCTTGGTGCAAATCGCAAGGGGATGACTAGTGGGTGAGCTCACGGGTGGGAAAATCTAGGATCATCAGAATAGAGACGAGGAGCACCGGGTTGGCTCGTCTAGTGGACACATATGATGCGAAGCTATCAACGTTCGAGGCAAAGGTCCTAGATATGACATATATTATGGAAAGAGGATAGAGAGGGGGTAGAGGGATCTGAATACCGTCCCGGGTATGCCGGTTCATGGACGTAGCCTTCAAAACAACAAGG
Organism: Sambucus nigra; assembly: GCA_949130495.1. Taxonomy (NCBI): domain Eukaryota; kingdom Viridiplantae; phylum Streptophyta; class Magnoliopsida; order Dipsacales; family Adoxaceae; genus Sambucus; species Sambucus nigra. Next base: position 105,450,989 of record OX422213.1, on the reverse strand, counting down.
CCAAGGTTCTCGTGACACGTATGAGAACCACGAAGGAGAACTCCGAATTGTGGTTGTGCGAATAATGCAGTGTGACGCATATTGAGGGGTGTCTCAATGCATATATCATGTGTCCTTACTTCCTCCCCCAACCTACCCCAAACACTATGGCGTGACATTATTTGTATTTATTTTTACTTGGATACTTGCATTATATTTGAATTGTTTTGACTTGTTACATTTTTTTTTTGGATATGGATTGTATTATTATTTTATTTGGATATTGAATTATATATGGAATTATTTGGTGCATTATTTTTATTTTATTTGGATATATGTTGTTTTAACAGGTACAATTTTTCTATAGTAAGTACAAATATACTGCTTGGCTGCGGCAGTGGCCAAACTGCCCTGCTATTTTGTTTTTTAATTCTGCCCAGATTAGTCACTGTCATTGACCGCGACAATTTTTTAAAGTTTATCACTGGTTTGTGATGGCCTTTAGCTATGACAAACCTAGTTAAGGTCAAAGGCCGTGACAGGACCTTGACAAGTCTAATGAACTTGTCACGGTCAATGACCATGACAAGTCCGTGACAACAAAAGTTGTCACCCCAGACTTATCACGGTCATTGACCATGATAAGTTAGACTTATCACGGTCAATAACCGTGACAATCCGACAATTTTGGTGAAGTGTCCCATCCAGGTTTCCCAGGTCGATGTGTGTTCTCCCTACAAGATGATAGCATTATACAGATTGCATCCATTGAGTTAAAGCTTTGAGGGGTGGTTAGTATACATATATTATGTGTGTTATGTATTTGTACTTGGTGGCGATGATTTAACCTGTATAATAGTGAGATGAATATTATACAGACTTAGAAATAATGTGTAACATGTTATAAAAATAACTAGTGAAAGTTATTAAGCAATGAATTGTGATATAATTATTCAGGATGTGATTTAAATGATTACGTTTTGGGTAAACTAGATACGTGAATGGGGTAAATGCATAGATTTTAGGTGGAGTTATGCTTAGATGAGTTGGGTAGCTTGTTTTAGATTAAAATGCATACGTTTAGGTGTGCACTATAGTTGAGGGGTAAGGTTGAATCTCAAGAGAGTGCGACACCACTTTATACTACGGAATTGTGCTTTCATAATTATTATGCATTTTAATTCACTTGCTAAACTGTTTTCAAACCTCGAGCTCTGACCCAAATATATACTATCTCTTTCTTTTATTTATTATATAGGTGTCCCACCGTAAGGACGCCAGTGTTGAGTCTTCTATTCCTGTATATATGGAGTTGTAGCATGTGCAGAATGTTATAGGACATTTGTTGTAGCCGTTTCTCATTTTTGTAATCTAGTTAAGGATCCAAAATTGTAACTCGGGTGTTCACCCAAGGGTTGTAGTATTCTATATCTCTTATATTTCATATTTGTTAGATTGTGTAGTCTGTTGCCCGACAGTTTATTTGGGTATATATACTCTTTTGTTGTACATGTTGTATAATTATGATCACCTTCTATTATTGTTGTTGTTGTTTATGGTCTGTATGTTCTATTTGTTTTTAAAATGTTTTGGCATCTGTTTATTCTGACATTGGGTGGTCAGTTATTATTTACTCTAATCGGAAGTTGATGCTGAGAATGATCCACTTGAGATTCATGTTTTATCTTAGTATAGGGTTAGCCACCTGTTATTATTATAAGCGGTGTGTCACAACAATGTTCGATAACTATGGTAAACTTCATCCTAATCCTTATAGAAGAATTAAACTACCATAATGAAAGAAAAAAAAATGCAAGAAAGAGTAGAAATTTTCTTTAATAAATCAAACTTACAATAAATTGTGTACAACAATAGAGATAATACACCTAAAAATTACAAAGTCATGACCTCCTAAAAAGTGCTCCCAAAAATTATGTCTCAAAATTGTGTGTGAATTAGTGAGCCCAAGGGTCCTTTTTATAGTCCAAGAGATGAGGTATTTGATTTGAACTGAAATTCTCTTTAATGTTGGAATAGAAAATTACACCTCATTTGATCTTTTAATTGGAATAAGGAACCCTATTTCTCCCCACCCAGGGACTCTTATTTTTACTTACCGAACATTCTTCCCCTAATTCAGAGAATAAAAAGTTCCAAATTATGTGTAAAAATATATTTTTTTCCTCAAATGAATGTAGAAATAAGCGTTTCCCACTTTTCTCCAATTGGTCGTCAATTTGCACCAAATTTCATCATTACTTGCAAAAAATTTGCGAGGCATTTTTTCACAAATTAGCTCAAGAAAATTATAAATTATCGAAATGTGACTTTTTTCTTTTAAAATTATCGTTTTGAATCTAAATTCAACCATTCTTATATTTTTTTCGCTATTTAACAAAATGATTCAAAGAATTTATAAAAAAAAAATAATCTAACAAAGTATAAATTTAGACATAAAATATAGAAAATTATGCACTCATCAAATACCACCAAACCTAAACTTCGCTAGTCCTTGAACTAAACTAAAATAAAAATCTAACTCACTTTCGAGGGAATCACGATTGTAGTAAGTATGTGCAACAAGTTGTTAAACCCATAGGTTTCCCCAGTAGACGAGTTTTCTCTCGTGAGGGTTTACTGTGGATATACCCGAAAAATTTAAAAACTTGACTCAATACAAAATTAATACAAATAGGTTTGAATGAAAACTTTAGAAATGTAGCAAAACTACACATCTCAATCTCTACTTATCGTGTATGTGTGCATAGACAGTATAATTGTTCATTTCAAAAGATTCCATAATTACATTTCTTATCCGAAAGTTCATTTTGATTCAAAATCTCACAAGATGCACTCATGATCAAACACTCAGTAGATGACTATTTTCTCTCGGTATATGTGAATAAAAGAGTAGATTTAAATCAACCAATTTAACATACAAATAATAAAAATGAACTTTTCTTTAATGGATCAATATGATTTCATGAACGAAAAATAGATTTCTTTTTAAAACATTAAATCATACCACAGATCCTATTCATATTCTCTCCAGCCTATAACTAACTTCTCTTGAAATCGATTATTACTTTCTTTAGTTTTATTGTAGGAACGGGTTTTGGTTAGAAAGAACAATTTTTGAAGTTCAAATTGTTGTAAGAATATAATTTTTTTTTTAGTATTTTGACTCTTTGGCACTTTTCTCAGCCTCTATTTTTCCTTTTAAACTTATATCTCTTTTCTTTCCCTTTGATTTTATCATCTATTTTTATATTTATCATATTTTTTCTTCTCGTTATTTTCTTTTCATACATCATTTTTTCAAACTTTCTTTTCTTTCTGGCCTTTTTCGTAACGTAATTTTACCCTGATATTCTCAGAAAATGGGCATGGGTTTTTTATATGGGCTTTTAAATTCCCAAATGGAATTGGGTAGGAATTTTAGATTTTTAATACAAAGATTATTTTTCTACAGAAATGGGACTGCAATACAATACTGTAAAATGTTGGTTCGGGCTAAATTATGGATTCTCAAATGATGGCCTAATCTCATTCCTCAAATTTTTTTTAGTTGGTTTAAATCTCAAGATGACTTATTGAGACTATTAGTTTTTAAAATTCGCATTTTGTCCTTTTGTTTTCTGTAATTGAAGAAAATAAACAATTTTAGATCATAAACAAAATTTCGTTGGAGGGAAGTTTGAGTTATTTTAACTTGGATTAACTTAAATCTCTCGCAAAGGGTGAATGGCATAAAATCTCACTAGGTTAAAATCTCCACATTTGTTCTTTATACATCGCCTTAATATCCATTTTCGATCATATATTTGAATCATTTGTTAAAAAATTCATAATTTGAGAGATCGTCAATTAATTTTATATTAAGAAATAGTTTCAAAACTCAATTATATTTTAAAAAAAACTTGGATTATTGGAAATTGTTCTGATTTTTTAATATTTTTTCCAAAAATATCAGCCTTAAAAATTTTACGTTGTCCTAAATGTATGATCAAATAAAATTACGAACAAAGCAATTAAGTTCATAATTAAAAGGATAATATTACTCATGAACTTCGACTTATTACCAACTTCCAATCGATATCACATTCCATTCATCATAAATCAAAAGTCAAAACAATTGGGAATTAACCCAATAGATAATATAACCACGTGAAGGTACATAATGAATGTCGCGAGTGAAATTACGGTGATGCGTAGTTTCATTACAACAAATATGGTTAGATTCGAACATACTTTCACTATGGAATCCCGAATTATACATTAAGACTATGTATCCCTCATATTCGAGAATGAATATATTGAATGACACTCTAGTCACATCCTCAATATCTGCAAAACACTCAAATGGCACATGGGGTGGACCTTGTGGAAAAGGATAATGAGGCATGATAAAACATGTGTAACCTAGAAGAAATGCTAAAATGATTTTCTCCACATCCCCATCACTAATAGATAAACTTAAATGTGTTAGCATACTCTCAAAATGCTTGTTAAGTGTTGGTTCACATAGAATGAATTAATGTATTGTATCATCCTTCTCACTCTCCTCTAACTGAAAAAATCAGTCCAATAACGAGTGGACTTCAACAACAAGGTCTTTATCAATGGCATCAAACTCTTGTTTAAAATCTTCTAGACTTATACTTAGTGATAAATTAGGTGGCTAGGAATATAAATTGGTGGCATCACTATCCCGTGGGGTAGTAACATTGTACATTTCCTAAACGTACTTGAATTTCTTTTCTCCCTTGTAATATGATGGCTGTCAAAATTAAACACATTAAAGCCCATGGTCATGTTACCAAAGGATAAATTCATTTATCCTCTACTGTAATAACCCGTACTTTTATGGATATTTATTTATGGGATTAATTAAATTAAATGTGAATTAATTTAGAATTAATCCGGATAAAATACTAACGAGATGTGAGTTGGTATTTGATTATAATGTGTATATATGTCAATACACGAATATTGAAGCTATTGAAATTGTCGCGAGATTGAAATACGGCAATTTGGGAAATTTTGTTGCGACACGCGTGACAGTCGCGTCAAGAATATAATTAATTAAATTAAAAAGTTAATTTTATTTTTATCAACCGTATGGTCATTTTTAGTGCGCCAACGAGTTCGAAAGGGTCGAAATAGTCAGAAAACACTAGCCGGGGTTTAGTTTGGGTCGCGCGGCATTTTTGGGCCATACCGACAACTTAAAAGGGTATTTTGGTAATTTTGAAATTTCAGGATAATTAACCAACGAATTTTGGGAGTTAAACATTAGGAAATTAATGACCCACTAACCCATTACCAGCACTTAGGTGATTAGAGGGCAACGGGAGTTAGAGGAAAAAGTTAGAAAAGTTTCCAAAGAGAGAACCTTAACCTCCATCTTCAACCTTCAACCTTGGGAGAGAAAGAGAAAGACCAACCTTCATCAATTCAACGGCAAATTCAGAGAACAATCCGAGGCAAGTGGTTTAATTACGTTAATTTCAATTGAATGTTTCTTCCATGCTTAGAAAATTGATAAGTTTGCATTGTATTGGCAGATTTATAAAAACCCATGAAATCGGAGTTATAAATTCTGATTTTGATGTAGGTTTGCATGTAGAGTTGTTATTGGGTGATTTGACTAAAAGCATTACTACTTTTTATGTTACAAAAACGAATTTATATATGGAAATTGATGACTTTAAATTCTAGGGTTCATACTCATAAGGTTTGGGGAAAACTTTGGGAGATTTAAATAATTAGGTGTTGTATAGGAGGATTTGATCCCATGAATGTGCTAGATTATGACCTAAGAATGTTTAGGAATGTTGAGGAACCTTAAAATATTGTTGAAAATTTTTTGGGAGGAGTTTTGAGGTGAGAAAATTGGTGAAAAACGTAATAGGAAATTTCTGGGCTTGAAACTGTCACCTCGTTAGAAGACCTGCCCAGGTCGTTCGAACGAGCTCGTTCGAACGAGCTTCTAACGAGTTGACAGTTTGACTTCTAACGAGTGGGATGTTCGTTCGATGCCTTTCGTTCGAACGAGACTTCGTTAGATGGCCACTTCGTTCGAACGAACTCTGGTTCGAACGACCTCGTTCGAACGAGACTTCTAACGAGTTGACAGATTGGCCTTTTTGGCCTGGTTTTATTTCTAGTGTCCCGTAACCTTGTTTAATTGTAGAGATAGCATTACCTTGATGACTAATTGATATAGTTGGGATATTCGGGATATATTGTGGAGTAAAATATAGAAGAATGATTTGAACCAAATGGTAATTGTGGGTTAGGATGCGAATAACTAATGAAAGACCAAGATGACCCAATTAAAATAATATTAAATTTCCTTTTAAATAAATGCGGAAACGTTAAATACAAGAGAGATGGTTCAACAAATAAAACAAGGCATAGTTTTAATATCTTAATAAAAAAATTAAAGCAATAATTCAAGTCCTAGAAATTTTGCCTAAGTCATGATTAACAATTATATCCAAAGTTAGGCGAAACCAATTTTAGCAAATGACTTGAATAAACCAAATTTACCCAATATTTAATTTAAGTCCCAAATTAAATGTGTGTCAAAATTAAACCAAATTTTATCTTGAATTTATCCTAAGAATGGATTCTAAATGATGTGCAAGATAAACTAAACAATGTCACACTACACCGCGATGTACGAGGAAAAACCCACTAACGGGAAAAAACCTCGGGACGGCCCTAGCCTCAAATCCACTAAAAACGGTATTACAAAATACAAGACAAAAGACTTACTTCCTAAACTCGAACCCTCTCAAGCCGTGATGCTCCTTCTTGTATCAACCTCCAATTAGCGGATAACCAATGGAGCTCCACCGTAGTCTCGGAATTCACCGATGGGACTTTATATGGTCACCGTCACCCAAGCATGGAGCCTTTCTCCTTGTGGGTAGAATTTCAACAAAAGTCTTCTTTGTGATGGGGTGTAGAAGCAAACCCGAAACGTCTCTTGAATTCGGTAGAGAAAACCGGTGCCAAAAACTCCAAGCAATTGATATAAATATAGAAACTTGGATAAACGATTATTGGGTGTAAACTAGACTGTGTATGAATTTTTCATTAAAAATTGACACTCAAAACTTGAACATTTTCCTAAATTAATTTTGCTCTCAAACTCTCTTTTGGAGATAAACAAATGTTGGAAAAGTTGTCTTGGAAAATGTGTTTCCCGCACATAATAATGCATGAAAAAAGTTGGTTGAAAACAAAGTGGAGGAGTGGGGAAAAACTGCAAAAAAACTGCCAAATAGCTGTTCCCGCTCGAAGTTCGTTCGAACGAACGTGATTCTCGTTCGAATGAGACTTCTAACGAGTGACCAGCCTGGGCTCGTTAGAAGTTCGTTAGATACCTCGTTAGAACGAAGATTCGTTCGAACGACATATCGAACGACTGTCCAGTTAGGGTAATTGGCAAAACTCGTTCGAACGAACCTGGTTCGAACGACAAAACTCGTTCCAACGAAACAGGTTCGAACGACAGAACTCGTTCGAACGAAATCTGGTTCGAACGAAAAAACTCGTTCGAACGACATTTCAAACGAACAACCATAAAGATTGAAAAATTCGATTTTGTCCCAGAAACTTTTATATACTTATATTAAAGTTCTAATTGATTCTTCCTGAAAATAAAATGCCGTTTTTATTTCACCTAACACCCAATACATATTGTTCCAAGCTCCTATATACATATGATTACATTCATACCTTGGGAGCATGGAACCTTAGTTGATGACGTAGAAACGAGGCACACAAACCGGCATTTTGATGAAGCTTTAAGTTCTTTGTCGCTACGTCTTCAATACATACTTCATAGGCTTGTGAATATTACAAATAAATACTATCCTATGAATATATGTTTTTGTCCGAAATTGAGCCAAAACTATATATGGACTCAATTGGAAATTTGTGTCCTTACAAATCTCCCCCTTTGGCTATTCCAGGACAAAAACCAAACAAAAATCCTAAAGGGCCGTCAAGCTCTACTAGACTCAAAACATAACCCGCCCAATCTTGACTCAACCCAAGGATCAAACGCTTTGCCATAGAAAGATGCCGCTTTAGAATAATTCCTGCACACTTAAGCAAACTCATCAAATGCATAGGGAATATCAAAGTATTAAATGCAATTAATTAATTACTCCCCCTAAATTAATTCTCCCTTTAAACACATGACCTACTTAGAAAGACGTCTCCCCCTAAGATAAATCTCCCTCAAACGAAGATACGATAATAATAGGATTAGATACCATTTCTCCCCCTATCATCATTCTCCCCCTTTTTGTTCGGGAATAGGCAAAGGATAAAGAACTAATAAACAGCATGTGAAAGCTTAAAGTGATAAGACATGAAAGCATATGGGCAATTAAAGCAAGGCAAAGACAAACAAATATCATATATATATATATATATATATATACTATAAATATACCAATAAGTACGTGCATATATAGATAGATATAAACACACACTTGACACAAAATACAATAAGTTTGCACACTCGTATGGCAAAAATGTGTCATATGGAAACGGAAGTGTAGGGGTGTGAACTAGCAACAAATAAATTTAGACCCAAACACTTAAGAAACATTCACGGAGTTCTCATTTGATTGCAAACTTCATCACTGTTAAATATAACCTCATGTGACAATATAAAGATTGAACTCAATGAATCAAACATACACAATGCATACAAGCCTAGCATGATGATGATTCTACAAACCAAGTAGAGTCATGACATTAAAGACAACTAGGATAAACGGACATTGTGCAAACCGTTGATATACCATCCAATTCTCCCTCAATGAGCATATATATTCTGTTGTTTTTGAATGAATATATCATACAAACATAGGCCTTGGCAATTGCTTTCTTTGAATGCCAAATATTCTGTTTTTAGGCCTTTGGATCACGTATTTCTTTTAGATCCAATCAACGGTGGCTTACTATCGCAAAGGATTTAATTCATCCTTTCGGAGCCCTTCCCCGTGCATATATTAATTTATCATGTTTTCATTTTTCACACAAATCTCACATGCAACGGATTTTGACATGCACTAGTCCTCCTAGGTCATAGATATGTAGATGACTAGATTGATAGGAGAACACCTCAAAAAGCTCAAATATAACATGTGACATTAAGATTTCAAAAGAGCACGTGCACGTGTGAATAGAGGCATATAGAAATAGAATCCATTTAAACAATACAAAATCCAACTACTCCATATAAAACATGGTAAAGAACATTTTAAGGATTGAAAATCTAAACCAAAAGTTCTAGCCACATGGAAGCGTAAACGATAGGATTCAAACACAAATATATGCCACATAAAGTGTGTCAAACAAAAATACACACAAAACAAAAGCTTTTTGAGTTTTTAACATTTTTAATCAAAAATAAATATTTACTCAAAAGGACAAACAAAAATCATTTGTATTTTTCATTAGGCATAAATGAAATAAATAAAACACAAATGATAAACAAAAATCTTTTTATATTATGCAATCGATTCAAACACAAAATATAATACAAAAAGATAAACAAGTCATAATTTCTAGCATGTGATATGAATTAAGGTAATGACTAGAAAATGACTAAACAAGCATACATTTAGCATATGAATATGGCATGAAGTACAAAAGCTAAAGTATGCAAACACTAACACATTCATCCTTTAGATTTAGCAAGGGAGGAAGGATGTGAAATTAAATGAGAATCAAAATCCCTATTTTGTAAGGCAACCAAGTCGGATTTCCTAACCCAAATTAATGAAGAATTACTATCTTGGGGTGTAGAAACATTAGCTATCGTGGTTACTTTACTATGGGATTTTCTAGGAATTCGTTTAAGATCTAAACAAAATTTCCTAAGATGACATTTTCGACCAGAATGTGTACAAGTAAGAATATGTCGAAAAGATTTATCTAAGGAGTGATCATTAAATGCATTCCTAGAAGATTCTCCTAAAACATTGGTTTTGACTTTAGGGTTAAAATCATTACAAGAATTGAAGCCTAAACCAAAAGTGTCATTTTTAATTTGGACCGTTCCTAACATTTTATCTAGTTTTTCCGAACGACACTCCAAATCAAATTTGACATTACTAGAATCTTTTAATTTATTTTCCAATTCTAAAATTTTAGATTCTAGTAAAACATTTCGCTCTTCAAAAGCAAGAAGCTCCTTTTTCAAGGATTCCATTAAACCCCTAAGTCTATCTCTCTCGCCTTCTACATAGTTAAGCTTCTCTTGAAGAGTCCTCTCATGTGTCCTAAGGTCTTCTATTAAGGCACTTTCATCAATGACCTTGACACTCTCTCTTAAACACGCTTCTAACTTCAAATTAGCTCTTTTCAATTTAATAGATTCTTTATATAATTCATGAAAAGCATTTTGAAGTTCACTCATATCAACCTCATCTTCATTTTAACTCTCTCTTTCTTCTTCACTCTCACTATCATCAAAAATAAGAGAATCATGTACAATGACCTTGGAAGTGGCATGTGCTATAACTTCATCATTCGATGAGTTCTCATTATCACTCACATGTCTAGCCATAAAAGCCACAAAATTTTTCTTAGTGGGGGATTCGGGCTTCTCTTCCTTATCACTATCACTAAGGGTCGCATTATATGAAATGGGTCATTTACCCTCTTTCCTTAGTTTAGTGGGGCAATCATAAGCCCTATGGCCATAACCTTCACAACCAAAACATTTATTAGACTCGTCCCTATCAATATTTTCATTACTAGGTTTAGGGATCTTATCGGCTTTAGAAATCTTCTCGTTTTTATCATGTTTAGAAGATTCAAATTTCTTAAAATCATTTTTGACTTTATCTTTGTTAAATTTAAGAAATTTTCTAAATTTACGAGCAAACAAAGCCATGTCTTCCGAGTCACTATCACTATCGCTCTCTACTACTTGTTTGACCTCTTTTCGTGCTTTTAAAGCAACGCCCTTTTCAATTTTCTTTTCAGTTTTAGAGGGAAACATATCTAGTTCATAGGTTTGTAAATCACCTACAAGCTCTTCTAATTTCGTAGAGGTTAAAGTGGGTAAAGAATTTAAAACGGTCACCTTTGGAATAAATCTATCGGGTAGGGACCTTAAAATTTTCTTTACTACACGGTCGTCAGGTATTTTCTCTCCCAAGTTAAAGGATGAATTAACAATATCTGAAAGTCTAGCATAAAATTTATCAAAAGTTTCTTTTTCATCCATTTTGATAGTTTCAAATTGAGTGGTGAGGTTTTGGAGTTTAGAAGCTTTAACGACACTCGTTCCTTCATGAGTTAATTGTAAAATAACCCAAGCTTCTTTAGCGGTTTCACACGTCATAATACATCGGAATTCATCCGGTGCGACAGCGCTAAATAATGCATTTAAACCACGGGAATTAAAATTTGCAAGTTTAAACTCATTTTTGGTCCATCTATCGATGGGTTTGGGAACACGTTCATTTTCAATTAGATGAGTTGGTGGGGAGTACCTGGTAACAACAGACATCCAAACACGTTCATCGATAGATTTAAGTGCCGATTTCATACGCGCTTTCCAATACGCGTAGTTTGAACCATCAAAAATAGGAAATTTTAAAAATGGGGAAAAATCCATTTTAGCCAAAAATTAAAGGATCTTAACGAAGTAAATTATCGTTTTTGGCTCTGATACCAATTTGAAAGGTGGAAATTGTCCCAAATAAAATATAATAATTTCCTTTTCAATAAATGCGGAAGCGTTAAATACAAGAGAGATGGTTCAACAAATAAAACAAGGCATAGTTTTAATATCTTAATAAACAAATTAAAGCAATAATTCAAGTCCTAGAAATTTGCCTAAGTCATGATTAACAATTATATCCAAAGTTAGGCGAAACCAATTTTAGCAAATGACTTGAATAAACCAAATTTACCCAATATTCAATTTAAGTCCCAAATTAAATGTGTGTGAAAATTAAACCAAATTTTATCTTGAATTTATCCTAAGCATGGATTCTAAATGATGTGCAAGATAAACTAAACAATGTCACACTACACCGCGATGTACGAGGAAAAACCCACTAACGGGAAAAAACCTCGGGACAGACCTAGCTCAAATCCACTAAAAACGGTATTACAAAATACAAGACAAAAGACTTACTTCCTAAACTCGAACCCTCTCAAGCCGTGATGCTCCTTCTTGTATAAACCTCCAATTAGCGGATAACCAACGGAGCTCCACCGTGGTCTCGGAATTCACCGATGGGACTTTATATGGTCACCGTCACCCAAGCATGGAGCCTTTCTCCTTGTGGGTAGAATTTCAACAAAAGTCTTCTTTGTGATGGGGTGTAGAAGCAAACCCGAAACGTCTCTTGAATTCGGTAGAGAAAACCGGTGCCAAAAACTCCAAGCAATTGATATAAATATAGAAACTTGGATAAACGATTATTGGGTGTAAACTAGAGTGTGTATGATTTTTTCATTAAAAATTGACACTCAAAACTTGAACATTTTCCTAAATTAATTTTGCTCTCAAACTCTCTTTTGGAGATAAACAAATGTTGGAAAAGTTGTCTTGGAAAATGTGTTTCCCGCACATAATAATGCATGAAAAAAGTTGGTTGAAAACCAAGTGGAGGAGTGGGGAAAAACTGCAAAAAAACTGCCAAATAACTGTTCCCGCTGGAAATTCGTTCGAACGAACGTGATTCTCGTTCGAACGAGACTTCTAACGAGTGACCAGCCTGGGCTCGTTAGAAGTTTGTTAGATACCTCGTTAGAACGAATATTTGTTCGAACGACATATCGAATGACATATCGAACGACTGTCCAGTTAGGGTTGTTGGCAAAACTCGTTCGAACGAACCTGGTTCGAACGACAAAACTCGTTCCAACGAAACAGGTTTGAACGACAAAACTCGTTCGAACGAAATCTGGTTCGAACGAAAAAACTCGTTCGAACGACATTTCAAACGAACAACCAGAAAGATTGAAAAATTCGATTTTGTCCCAGAAACTTTTTTATACTTATATTAAAGTTCTAATTGATTCTTTCTGAAAATAAAATGCAGTTTTTATTTCACCTAACACCCAATACATATTGTTCCAAGCTCCTATATACATATGATTACATTCATACCTTGGGAGCATGGAACCTTAGTTGATGACGTAGAAACGAGGCACACAAACCGGCATTTTGATGAAGCTTTAATTTCTTTGCCGCTACGTCTTCAATACATACTTCATAGGCTTGTGAATATTACAAATAAATACTATCCTATGAATAAATGTTTTTGTCTGGAATTGAGCCAAAACTATGTATGGACTCAATTGGAAATTTGTGTCCTTACAACTAATTACGACGTGAGGATAATGGATGATGTGTATATATAAACCGGGGACACGTATATTGGTATAAGAATGAGAAGTATACCACTAATAAAATATGATAAGTACTAAGATGTGTGCATGCTTAGTATATGTATATAATTTATATGTATGACATACCTACCATACTTTCTATCATGGGAGGTTTACGTTCGCTTAGGGCCATCTAATCCTTGTGTGCCCGGATTTAGATTGGTGCCTAGAGAACATAATGCTAGAATGACTTATTTTTGAGTTATAAGTCAGCTGACTATGGAGCGTAGGTATGTACGTGACCCATGGATATGTTAAATTATGTTCGCCTCCATTTTCGTGTGTTGTGCTTATTATAACAATTCCTGAGAGATTCGGAATTTGTGATCCTTATGTACGTGATGTACCGGGATGGATAGCAGAGTATGAGTGCACCACAGCTTAGCCTCGGGGTGCTTATATTGTATATTTATGATGTTAATAATATACGGTTAAATGAAAAGAATTGTTATGTTTGAATGTGAGAATCATTATAGTAACGCATTGAGAATATAAAATGGGAGATAAACTTTGGTAAATTGTACTACTAATACCTTGAAATTTGAGAATTTAAGTAAAGCTCTATATTAAATTGATAACGTTGGGACTTATAGTACGAATCGAGTAGAAAGGACAGTATTTGTTTTGGTCTAGTTAGATATGAGAAACACTTGTATGGGTACGGTACGTTAGGAGTGAACAAATAGCCGAGAGGTGAGTATTTCATGTGAGATCATGTCCTAACATGTACTTTGCATTCATTATTTTAATGTTATTAAAAGACTTGCTGTTTTTAAAATACTCTCCACTATCGGGCTCTGACCCGTTTGCTTTCAAATCTATTTTTTGTAAAAACCTTTTAGCTGCCCAGCCACAAGGACACCATGCATAGGATTCCAATTCAGGTGACGAGATGTAGCTGTTGTGGAAGTTACAGGGCCTTGCTAGTAGACTCTTCTTTTTTCTTGACTCCAACACTTGCTGTTTTTAAAATACTCTCCACTATCGGGCTCTGACCCGTTTGCTTTCAAATCTATTTTTTGTAAAAACCTTTTAGGTGCCCAGCCACAAGGACACCATGCATAGGATTCCAATTCAGGTGACGAGCTGTAGTTGTTGTGGAAGTTACAGGGCCTTGCTAGTAGACGCTTCCTTTGTCTTGACTCCATATTCAGTTTTAATATTTGTAGCGCATGTCGCCCATTTCCTTTAAAGACATTTTATATTTCAGTTATTCAGACTTGGGTTTGTAATTAATTCAGGATGCAGACTTGTTTCATTTATTTCCATTTTGGGATTTTTGTGAGGAGTATTTCCTCCAGACTCATCATTAATTGTTGGTTACTCGATTGAGACTTTATCATGAATGGTTGTGTTACATTTCTATATTTCATTTATTGCATGTTAATCAGATTTAATTTAAAATTTGGCAACTCACTTTTTAAATACTTGGTGGTTAGTAATCATTAAAAATGTTTTCGACAGTGATGCTATTAACTGGACCAACTTGGCATTTTGTATTTATTTAATAAAGGAGTAGCTACCCTGTATTTAATTAGTCGGGGTGTCACAGGTGGTATCAGAGCATCAGGTTCTAGTGTCCTTTAGGATCTATAGGACTTATTATGTTTCCGTTGAACTCTCTTTGATATAGAGCCCTATGCTTAGGATTGTTGATTCCTTTAGTAAATTTCGTTCTCCTTCTATGATGTATATGATAGCGAATCGTATTGCGATCGAGTGTATTCGTGTGCCGAGAAATGTAGTACATCAGGCGCAGACAGTTGGGTGGATAGCTGGAGGAAAATATATATTGAGGTTAATTGATTTATTTAAAGAAGGATGACCGTAGTTGAAGTCACCGATATTATGGCACGGAAGTCCTAGATGATATAGAAGGCTAAGGCGCGACTTGAGACTTCCGGGTACAACTACAGTAGGAATGGGGTCAAATTAGACACATCCAACAAGGTTGGAATGGGAGAGAAAGAGTTAGGTGTAACATTGAAGAGAACCATCAGTAGCAATACTCAAAAGGCGAAGACGACATGTGCTAGCCAAACGAACGCAATGTACCCGAAGGCTTGGATATATGTCAGGATATGACCAATTGAGAGTGAAAATTTGGAGAAATTTTTTCTTCACTCGTAAGAGCGGAGATTCAATGGTGAGAAACAAGCAACCCACTTAAAAGTGGAATGTGATGTCGAGAGGGTGCACACGTATGGTTTGACCATAAGTTCCTTCATCAGATATTCAGGTTGAAAGGCGAAAGTTATTCTGAACTCACATAAGAGGACCAAACAGGGGTCAACTTGTGAGGAGAAATTTAATGTTGTAGCGAACCTTACACAGGGTGGAAAAGGTGGTATGGAGAAGAGGATGTTAAAGGGAGAATCTACATACAAGAAGAATTGTTAGCTCTTATGGGGAATTCTGCTTGGATGATAAATACAGATAGTAATTATATCGCGTGGTGTAAATTTGGAGGTAAATTTTACCTTGGGGAGGGAGATACAAAAATCAATTTTTTTTATAGAATAATACTGGGAAAATGGTGTTGGAGAAACACCACAAGGAGGATGACCCAATGGAGAAACCGTTAAAATAATTCGATAGCGAAATTACTACCGAGCGATGGTAATTTCAGTAAGAGAGGTGGAAAACTAGTAGTGTGTTCCTTAGGTACATCAAGCTAAGGGAACAATGGAGATAGTCTTCAGAGTCGAGATTACCAACGTCCGAGAGATAGACCACCTTAACATGATTTGTAAGACGAAAGATAAGTGGAGTATGTGTAGAGGTATTTCTGTGGGTAGTGAAACCCGTGCGTTATAAAAAATTTCCCGATACGAGAGTAGGGATCAAGGTATTGTGCCTGGCAAGGGCAACAGCCATTGAGATATCCGGTTTGGGACATACATGTGTGGTAAGTCCAGGAACCATTTGAGCAGCCGAGACGATTATTAGGATAGAAGTGTGAGTTATATCCTCAGACGAGGATGCATGTTATTTGTGGCACGAGTGAGTTACTACATTTGTTACAATTGTATTTTCACTTGAGAGTCGAGTTTAGTGAGTATATCAGAAGTTTATTGTATATAAGAACAGTTTCCCTCATAGTGTGGGGGTTACTTTTATTGTCATCCGCGGAGGATGAATGGGTATATTAATAGCGGTTTATGATTTATCGAAATTACTCATTTTAGTGCTGTGTTATACAAGTATGATATGATCTTAATTATTGTTTTATATATATGATTGTACCGATAGTGTGCTGGTATTACAAGTTTATCGAAGTTACTACCTTGGGGTAGAATGTTTTGGTTCTGGAGAGGTCCCATGTGTGAGAGGGTCGGGCTCAAAATTGTACTATTGTAGGTATGTATATATATATGTTGTGATTTCAAAGTATAATGGTCTCGGACATTTAATCCCAGTATGCGTAGGGATTTCATTATTATGAGTCGTATGTAATTGATTTACTAGTCAACAAAGAGTTAGTTGGTTTTTATAATTAACGATAGAGAGGTCGTAACAAAAAGAGTGCATTGTTTTATCACCCGTTAGAAATTTGGAAGTTTATACTCATAGTTGTGTGTTTGGGGACGGGAATTTGAGGGTCTCAAAATGTCTCGCATGTTGTATATAAAATGTGATTCCCATCACTGTAAAGAGAAAAGTGTCTTTCAGAAGGAGTTCCTTGTTTATGTATAATTTCGATCGGAGATGTAACTTTGTTGTTAAGAGACGGGAGTGTAGGGGTACATATTATGGACACGGCTTAACGGATTCCGATGACCAACAATGTTAGGTAGTAGTGTATCGGGGGGTTCCTTGTTTGGATTTCGCTATGCGAGACACCCCACGCATGAAACTTACATAAGGTTGGTGGTAAGGAAATGGGTGGCCCTTCGTTCATGATTTGGATACCTCTATAGTTGTGGAGTACGTAGTTATAACGGGAAGTTACAAGGAGTAAATTATGATGTACAGCCATTAGAGCCAGTTGTTGGTAAATTACGATATAAGTACTAATAATGTTAGTTTTGTCACGACGTGTTGAACGACGCATTGAGGATAAGGGTGATTTAGGATTTCTAATTCAGAAGCGATTGAGAACGCCCAGGTGGTATAGCACCGTTGTATTTACAGTGACAATAAAGAGTTAGGGATTTGTCTGAAGCGTATATAATGTTTAAAAACCGTATGGTTGGTTATAAGGAACGTAGACATCTTGATTTGCTAAAGTGTAAATCAAAGGAAGAGGGAACGTAGACGAGTGAGATTATTAGTTATGAGATTAAACGTCATAAGAAAAGGGGTAAGTGAATATCATGTGTAGTAAGTGTAGCACGTTCAAACTTGGAAAAAGGGCAGTAGAAAGCCATTTAATAAAGGGATATCTCTTGAGAAGGCGAATAAATTATTACGAGAAATTTGGAGTAGAGTTCCGGCAATAGAATGTTGAGGGTGACTCAAGAGTAAATAGAATGAGGAAGTCAATCAGATATAAGGAGTCCGGATTTTCACAAAGTGGTGAAAAGTGTAAAGGTCCAAACTTTTGGTATACGTCGGGAGAATAAGATCATTGAGTATCATTTAATGGGGAAAATTTTATGTGAATATCGACATTGAAAGAGGTATAGTAAGTAGTAGAAAAGTTGGGGTTAGATGATCAACCAAATAATTTTGTACCAAGACGACGATTCTAAGAATGGGAGGGTCAAGTTGGAGAATTTTCTTGAGAGGTAGCCAACTTATTGATAAGTAATGAGTTTCTTCGATTATCTGGGACATGTTGTCCAGAAAGAGAGAAATTGTTAAATACTTTGGGTGATTTACACTATTAGATAGTGAACACGCTGGTACGTGGTTCGACGTAGTATTATTTAGAACTGGGATGAAATCCCGGAAATACACATTCAGGTGGGGTGACAATAAGTAATGGGAAATAACGATTCAAACTGAGGGTTGTATCACCTATAACCCGAGGTGCAGGCGCAAGGTGACTAACGACTGATGGATTGTATAAAAGAAATTTTGGATTCATTGCGATATTTTCAATTCCAAATCGGGTATAACTAGTGGGGTATATTGTAGTCATGAGGAGCAGATATTACCTAATGGTAGAGTTGGGGGAAAAGCACCCGTATCTATTTATGGTGGACAAGGTACTTATAAAGGTTTGTGTGACAACAACAGGCTGAAGTGGTTTTCCCTTGTTTAAAAGTCACGACGTCGGGATATTTCAAAGAATGGACAAGCTTAGCCAGATGTGTTATTGATTCATCCCAGGATGGGAGTTTGGTGTTTTGATAAACACGGGAGTTAGTAGTGAGGTACGGACTCACAATACTAATAAAAATAATGCGGCTAATGATGTATAGGTTATTTTTATTCGAATGTTGTTTAATAAGAGCACAACGTGAGGTGCATTTATCGAAGATTGTTCTGAAAAGGTATCAAGTATGTTAAACAAGCTTATTGTGAAGTGAGGGTTTTAGTGATTTAGGCTTCTCTTTATAATTGTTTTGAATACTGGAGGATAGCTAATTTTTCCAGGCATACCTTACTTTTCCGAATTTCGGGACGAAATTCTGTTCTTAGGGGGGAAGTATGTAATACCCCGTACTTTTATGGATATTTATTTATGGGATTAATTAAATTAAATGTGAATTAATTGAGAATTAATCCGGATAAAATACTAACGAGATGTGAGTTGGTATTTGATTATAATGTGTATATATGGCAATACATGAATATTGAAGCTATTGAAATTGTCGCGAGATTGAAATAGGCAATTTGGGAAATTTTGTTGGGACGCGGGTGACAGTCGTGTCAAGAATATAATTAATTAAATTAAAAAGTGAATTTTATTTTTATCAAACGTATGGTCATTTTGAGTGCGCCAACGATTCCGGAAGGTTCGAAATAGTCAGAAAACACTAGCCGGGGGTTTAGTTTGGGTCCCGGGGCATTTTTGGGCCATACCGGCAACTTAAAGGGTATTTTGGTAATATTGAAATTTCAGGATCATTAACCAACGAATTTTGGGAGTTAAATATTAGGAAATTAATGACCCACTAACCCATTACCAGCACTTAGGTGATTACAGGGCAACGGGAGTTAGAGGAAAAAGTTAGAAAAGTTTCCAAAGAGAGAACCTTAACCTCCATCTTCAACCTTCAACCTTGGGAGAGAAAGAGAAAGACCAACCTTCATCAATTCAACAGCAAGTTCAGATAACAATCCAAGGCAAGTGGTTTAATTATGTTAATTTCAAGCGAATGTTTCTTCCATGCTTAGAAAATTGATAAATTTGCATTGTATTGGGATATTTATAAAAACCCATGAAATCGGAGTTATAAATTCAGATTTTGATGTAGGTTTGCATGCAGAGTTGTTATTGGGTGATTTGACTAAAAGAATTACTACTTTTTATGTTACAAAAATAGATTTATATATGGAAATTGATGACTTTAAATTCTAGGGTTCATACTCATAAGGTTTGGGGAAAACTTTGGGAGATTTAAATAATTAGGTGTTGTATAAGAGGATTTGATCCCATGAATGTGCTAGATTACGACCTAACAATGTTTAGGAATGTTGAGGAACCTTAAAATATTGTTTGAAAAATTTTTGGAGGAGTTTTGAGGTGAGAAAATTGGTGAAAAACGTAATAGGAAATTTCTGGGCTTGAAACTGTCAGCTCGTTAGAAGACCTGCCCAGGTCGTTCGAACGAGCTCGTTCGAACGAGCTTCTAACGAGTTGACAGTTTGACTTCTAACGAGTGGGATGTTCGTTCGATGCCTTTCGTTCAAACGAGATCTCGTTAGATGGACACTTCGTTCGAACGAACTCTGGTTCGAACGACCTCGTTCGAACGAGACTTCTAACGAGTTGACAGATTGGCCTTTTTGGCCTGGTTTGATTTCTAGTGTCCCGTAACCTTGTTTAATTGTAGAGATAACATTACCTTGATGACTAATTGAGATAGTTGGGATATTCGGGATATATTGTGGAGTAAAATATAGAAGAATGATTTGAACCAAATGGTAATTGTGGGTTAGGATGCGAATAACTAATTACGACGTAAGGATAATGGATGATGTGTTTATATAAACTGGGGACACGTATATTGGTATAAGAATGAGAATACCACTAATAAAATATGATAAGTACTAAGATGTGTGCATGCTTAGTATATGTATATGATTTTATGTGTATGACATACCTACCATACTTGCTATCACGGGAGGTTTACGTTCGCTTAGGGCCATCTAATCCTTGTGTGCCCGGATTTAGATTGGTTCCTAGAGAACATAATGCTAGAATGACTTATTTGTGAGTTAATAAGTCAGCTGACTATGGAACGTAGGTATGTACGTGACCCATGGATATGTTGAATTATATTCGCCTCCATTTTCGTGTGTTGTGCTTATTCTAACAATTCCTGAGAGATTCGGAATTTGTGATCCTTATGTACGTGATGTACCGGGATGGAAAGCAGAGTATGAGTGCACCACAGCTTAGCCTCGGGGTGTTTATATTGTATATTTATGATGTGAATAATATACGGTTAAATGAAAAGAATTGTTATGTTTGAATGTGAGAATCATTATAGTAACGCATTGAGAATATAAAATGGGAGATAAACTTTGGTAAATTATACTACTAATACCTTGAAATTTGAGAATTTAAGTAAAGCTCTCTATTAAATTGATAACGTTGGGACTTATAGTACGAATCGAGTAGAAAGGACAGTATTTGTTTTGGTCTAGTTAGATATGAGAAACACTTGTATGGGTACGGTACGTTAGGAGTGAACAAATAGCCGAGAGGTGAGTATTTCATGTGAGAGCACGTCCTAACATGTACTTTGCATTCATTGTTTTAATGTTATTAAAACACTTGCTGTTTTTAAAATACTCTCCACTATCGGGCTCTGACCCATTTGCTTTCAAATCTGTTTTTTGTAAAAACCTTTTAGGTGCCCAACTATAAGGACACCATGCATAGGATTCCAATTCAGGTGACGAGCTGTAGCTGTTGTGGAAGTTACAGGGCCTTGCTAGTAGACGCTTCTTTTGTCTTGACTCCATATTCAGTTTTAATATTTGTAGCGCATGTCGCCCATTTCCTTTAGAGACATTTTATATTTCAGTTATTCAGACTTGGGTTTGTAATTAATTCAGGATGCAGACTTGTTTCATTTATTTCCATTTTGGGATTTTTGTGAGGAGTATTTCCTCCAGACTCATCATTAATTGTTGGTTACTCTATTGAGACTTTATCGTGAATGGTTATGTTACATTTCTATATTTCATTTATTGCATGTTAATCAGATTTAATTTAAAATTTGGCAACTCACTTTTTAAATACTAGGTGGTTAGTAATCATTAAAAATGTTTTCGACAGTGATGCTATTAACTGGACCAACTCGGCATTTTGTATTGATTTAATAAAAGAGTAGCTACCCGGTATTTAATTAGTCGGGGTGTCACATCTACGTCATTTTTTGACGGTATTGGACGTCTCAAGAAACGGATGACCCAAAATAAATGGAATTTGTGCAACATGATTATGCACTTCTTGGTATCCAAAACTACAAATCGACAGAAATACAAAGTCACCAAATTTTATTAGAACATCCTCAATGATACCTCTCAGTACTTCACACAATAATCGACTAAGGATAGGGTGATCCTCATTAGCTTTAACTCCCCTAAACCTAGTTTTTCGTACACAATGTGTGGAACAAGGTTCACACTTACTACCAAATCTAAAAAAGATTTTTAAATGATGTGTTCCCATACCTTGACATAGATGGTTGGAATCCTGGGATCTTTATACTTGACAGGAGTTCTATAAGAAATTATTGGGATTGCTTACTCAGCAAGAAAAAATTCCTTGGTCATATTAGTGTTTCCCTTTAACGTACAAAGGTCCCTGTTATACCATACATGTAGAATATCTAATGATCTGAAGGCATCGACCTTGATCAAAGAGATTATAGAGAAGGAGATTGATTCTTCCATGCGATCGATTGTATTCTTCACATGGGTGGATGCTAACAGGACAACTTAGGATTTTTACTGTTGGCCAACAATATATGTCAGGCACGCCAACATGTGCTGAGACTTTCCTTAATGGGTGAAATCTTAAACAAATCAAGAAGTGCACCACTAATAAAAAAAATACCCACATTTAGTCTATGTGGGAAAAACATCTCATTTTATAGGAATCACTATAAAAGGATATATCTTTTATAGAAGGAAGACGAGCAATCATTCAATCTACACATCGACCTATAAGAACATTCCTAGCATCCTTATTGTTTGAAACTTAAACAGTACACTTCTTTGTACAGATTTAATACATAGGAAACAAGACCATATGTGGATATAGGCCCATTATTAAGGGTTGAACTACATATTTCTTAGTGTCAATACTCTTATCCTCATCTCCATCTATGTTTAACTACACATGTACTACATATCAATTATTTCTTATATCTGATGGAGTTTTTCTCTAGCTAAGTACAACTTGAATCCATTTTAGACGATAATAGAATGGAACCATTTGTGGGAATGATTAAAGCGTAGTTATTTCTCAACCAATTCCATATTTTACATTTGCGAAAAATATATATATCTTCAAACAAAATCCTCCAAATTCCATTAAACACCCATATCACTAATTCTACGAGCAAAATCGTTCGTTCTCTTTCTTAGAATCTTTAATTTACTATTTCATTACCATATTTTGTGTAAGCCTCTATCAAACACTCTCATTTCTAGAGAAAATAGTTCCCCACTGTCAAAATCCACAGAAAGTCAGCTACGCTCTATTTTTTTGCATATACACTATGTTTTCTGGTCATTTTTGCAACAATGGATGAAAATCCAAAAAATAGCAAGGAAAAGGAGGATTCACCACCCTCCACCCCTATTAGAATAGGTAACCTAGCTGGATTCATGCATAGCTTGGCTAAGAGCCTGAAAGCTATGCAAGAAAATATGAGATAGCTCACCCAAAGTGTGCTGGCCTCACAAATATGACCAGAACCATCCTTAATCACCTTGACGTGAAAAAGGGTTTCGTAAAACGTAGGGAATAGCCTTTACTTTCCCTCTACCGATATAGGAGGAAAGAGAGACAAGGAAAATCTTTAGAAAATCTGAGAAGGTTAAATCTAGGATCGAAGACGAGAAAATTTGCTCGGTCACACTGTTCCGAACTTGAAGAAGCCTCTTACCAGTTAGGTAAAACCTGCACTATGAGAACTACTGATGATGACAGTCAAACGTACTCTAAAAAATGAGTAATTTCTTTTAAAAGTATCAATAAAGAACCATTATTTGATACGCTTGGAATGAGAGGGGTGAGAGCATATTCACACCTCGAAGAAGTCATAAGACGAACAAAATATAGGAGACTGGATCCTAGACGGGAAAAAATTTCAAGGTGCAATATAGAGGCATCAAACAGGTGCTGAAAAGTCAGCCTAAGAGAAGAATTCTCGATAAAAAAATCATGGACGAGCTAACAAACTAGTCAAAGAAGCTCAACCATGGAAGGATCCATCAAGAGAATAGAAGACCTATTAGGCAATATCATCAAAACTAAAAATCCTTTACAAAGAATATTTGTTCTAGGATCTCCCTTACCAACCTCTGTGGTAAGTCATCCCAAGTATGAAGGAAAATTAGACCCCATTTTACATGTTGAGAAATACCAAACATCACGTGATATATTTGTCGCGCCCCGACTTAATTTTGTTAAACACATCCTTTTAATTAGAGATAAATTGGCTTAAACAATGCTTTAATTTAAATCTCTAAGGAAAATAGCATAAGATTTTTTTTTTCCAAAGGTATGTGTAGATGAAAACATAACGGCCTTTACTTATAACTAATAAGTACTACATAACTTTACATAACCAAGATCCTTAGTTTAATAATTACACAAAAGAAATCCTGATATTCAAACCATACTAAATATCCGTCACTCCCCCGTTTTAAGGTCCTAACTTGGCAGTGAACTACAAATTATAAGCATACCTGAAACAAAATATTACAGGAGTGTAAGCTATAAAGGCTTAGTGAATGACCACATACCACACGTATAACCAATTTGAATAACCATTTTTTATTTTGTTCAAATGCTATGACCCAATAGGAATTGTGAAACTCTCGCAAGCCTGGACCCGCCACAGTCCAATTAACCCACCACAGTTATTAGGGACCACCACATCCCTTTATTAGGCCGAGTACACAAACCTTTAAGTTGGATTAACAGACCACATCCCATAGGACCCACCACAGTCCTTAAAATTAGATAAAGTACTCACTAGTCCATATCATTATATAACATCGCTTAACATTTTTAATCATATGCATATGTTTCATAAATACCACATCACTCCCATAAACATTTTCACACATGTGTTTAACTACACATTTCCATATGAAATTATAAGCATTTATATTTCATAAGGAAGGTCACTCACCTTGGATTTAGTTCTAATATTAATACCAACTACTTCCTTGGTATGGTAGTATTAGCTTCTTCGCCACCTAACAAGTCAATGTCGTTAGCATTTGAATACACCGATTAACATCAAACCCAGTAATACATCACATCATTTGGTCAATCAGAAATAGCTAAGGAGGAATTAAATATTACACTTCACATTTATATAACACCCAATTAATTAGGGTTCTAACACAATTTACAGAATTAAATTACGAATTTCCTAGACAAAGTTATGCCCATTTTATTACAGCCTTTTCCAAATCGTTTCTCAAGAAAAACAACAACACAACTTTAATTTCCTGGAATTCTCATAATTTTTGTACAACATAACTTTTCATGATAATCCACCCAATATCAGTAAACACATTTAATAATACAAATTTAATGTTTCATAATTTTTAGGGCTCATTTTCTATGTCAAGCAAAACGTCAAACACCAGGTATGCGTTCTTGCTCCTTTAGGGAAGATTTTAAACCAAGACTTCAAACTATCACCGAGGGTTCATTCTTTGGTATTTTTACCCAATTTTCGTATATGTTATACATGTATGATTTTTTTTTACTCCCCAATTTGAATCACTCAATTCCAATAAGTATTCCATGATTTATGGCATTTTTAGCATAACTAGGTCAAAATACAATATTAAGTCATAACTTAATATTTTTAAGCATACATAACCTTGACCTTGAGTATAATTCATGGAAACATATAATAAAAATGTTTTAGCATAAATATACATCATAATCATTAATTTTCTAAATCAAAATGCCTTATGAAAGGATGATGTAAATTTAGGACTTTAAAGTATGCATTTACGATCCTAGCTCTGGTTCTAACTTATGTTCTTAACCAATCCTTGTTCCAACACAATTAAGAAATATGGTTATCATTAAAATATATATCCAAATCAGAAATAAAAACATGCCAAGTATAGAACTCATCCATGTGACAAACTTTAATAAAGATATAATTACCTTACGAGAATTTCTCGATTTATGGTGAATTTTCAAAGAAATTCTTTTTAACTTTGTTTTTCTCACTCCAAAACATATTTTTTCTCAAGCTTGTAATAGGAAATAAAAAGGATGATAAGTTTTGCCTTATAAGCTTAAAAACGTGGCTATGTGACCACTTTAAGGTGGTATTATGCGATTCGTTGGGCAAGGGGTCCAATAGGACAATTCCGTTAATGACAGATTTGTCCTGCCTCATAAAATCACCATAACTCACTATTTCGGGCCCCGATTTACTCTCACTTTGTGTCTATGAGTATATAACTTAAACATATACAACTTTCATGTTTTGTGTTTTCCCAAAATCATAAAACTAGTACACTTAATTTGGGCTCGAACAGAAGAGTAATTATTTACTCAAAATTTCATAACTTTCACATTTGGCGACCAAACATCGCCACTTTCGCACCAACACTCTAGCTTACTTTTTATAAACACAATGATGCATTTAGAAACATATTTTCATGATGTATTTAACCACATAACCAATTTATAACTTATAACACATAACTTATACTTAATCGTATAATTAACCTTACTAATCCTGTTTTAGGGCCTTACAATTCTACCCCTCTTATAAAAATTTCATCCTCGAAATTTAACGCATAAGAAACTTACCAAACAAATGAGGATTTTTCTTCTTCATGTTATCCTCGCCTTCCTAGGTGGCATACTCCACATTCTGACTTCTCCACATCACCTCAACTAGTGAAATGGTTTTACTACGGAACACTTGCTCCTTTCGATCTACAATAGCAATTGGTTCCTCCACGTAGGTTAGGTCATCTTGAAGCTCTATCAGTTGTGAAGTAAACACATGTGATGGATCAGACACATACTTACGTAACATGGATATATGAAAAACATCGTGTATCCGGGAAAATTCTGGTGGTAACGCCAATTTATAAGCTAAAGCTCCAACCCGTTTCACTATCTCATAAGGGCCATCACATGTAGGAATTAACTTTACCTTCTTCCCGAATCTCATAACCCCTCTCCAAGGAGAAACATGTAGGAATACTCGATCACTTTCCTCAAATTTTAATTCTTTCCTTCGGTTGTCTGCATAACTTTTCTGTCTGCTTTGCGCCACCTTCAAGTGATTATGGATAAGATTTATCTTTTCAGTAGTCTGCTGTACGATTTCTGGCCCAAGTAGTTTTCGTTCTCCTACTTCAGTCCAACACACTAGAGTTCTGCATTTTCTCCCATACAAAGCTTCATAAGGAGCCATCTCAATACTCGAATGATAGTTATTATTATAAGCAAACTCTATTAGTGGCAAGTGTTCATCCCAACTACCTTTGAACTCCAATACACAAATTCGTAACATGTCTTCGAGTGTCTGGATCGTTCTTTCTGACTGCCCATCAGTCTGAGGATGAAAAGCTGTACTAAATTTCAATTTAGTCCCCAAAGCTTCTTGTAAACTAGGCCAAAAGTGAGAAGTAAACTTAGGATCTCGATCAGAAATAATAGAAACAGGTGCACCGTGCAATCTAATAATCTCATCCACATATAATTTGGCATATCTATCCATGGAGTAAGTAGTTTTAACAGGAAGAAAATGTGTAAACTTAGTCAACCTATCAACAACAACCCAAATATAATCAAACCCTCGTGATGATTTTGGTAAAACTATAACAAAATATGTAGTAACATGCTCCCATTTCCACTCAGGAATAGGTAAGGGCTGTAGTAAACCACTTGGCTTCTGATGCTCCACCTTCACCTGTTGGCAAACTAGACATCTAGCAACAAAATCTGCAATGTCGTGTTTCATTCCCGGACACCAATAACATTGTTTCAAGTCTCTATACAGTTTTGTGCTCCCTAGATGCATAGCATATAAAGAACAGTGGGCTTCCACTAAAATCGTTCTTCTTAAATAAGGCACATTAGGTAGACACAAACGGTTTCCGTACATAACAATGTCATCGTCCTGAATATAAAATTCATTTGCTTTACCCTTTTTCATATTATCTCTAACTTTCTCCAATTCTGTATCTCCTGCCTGTGCTTGTTTAATCCAGTCTATCAACGTGGGTCTAACATTTAAATGTTCCACTATTCCATAAGACTCATTCAAAGCTAATTCCAACCCTATTAAAGCTAACTCTCTCAGCAGGTCAACTCGAATACAATAAATACAAGATACTATGCCTAGAGATTTTCTACTCAAAGCATCAGCAACAACATTAGCTTTACCCGGATGGTGATGTATCGTGCAATCATAATCTTTTATAAGTTCCATCCACCTTCTTTGCCTCAAGTTCAAGTCTTTTTGTGTAAACAAGTATTTTAAGCTTTGATGGTCAGTAAAAATTTCACAAATAACACCATATAAGTAGTGTCTCCAGATCTTTAATGCAAAAACTACTGCAGCTAACTCGAGATCATGAGTAGGGTAGTTGCGCTCATGTATCTTTAACTGTCGAGAAGCAAAAGCAATTACCTTTCCATGCTGCATTAATACACATCCAAGTCCTTGATATGAAGCATCACTATAGATAACTAAACCTTCTGTACCTGTTGGGATAGTCAATACTGGAGCTGATGTCAACTTACCCTTGAAATTTTCAAAGCTTTTATCACAATCACCACTCCACACAAAATTGCTCTCCTTTCTGGTAAGCTTAGTCAATGGAAATGAAATAGAAGAAAACCCCTGCATAAACCTCCTGTAATAGCCCGCTAATCTCAAAAAGCTACGTACCTCTGTCACACTAGTTGGTCTTTCCCAATTCATTAATGCTTCTACCTTCTTGGGATCTACACAAATACCATCAGCAGAAATAACATGCCCTAAAAATACTACCTTGTCTAGCCAAAATTCACATTTAGAAAATTTAGCATACAACTGTTTTTCTCGCAAGGTCTGTAAAATAATACGCAGGTGGAATTCATGCTCATCCCTACTACGAGAATATATCAAAATATCATCAATGAAGACAATAAGAAAAGAATCCACATATGGGTGAAATATACGGTTCATCAAATCCATGAATACGGCCAGTGCATTTGTTAACCCAAATGGCATGACAAGAAATTCATAATGTCCATACCTGGAACGAAAAGCAGTTTTAGAAATGTCACAATATCTTACTTCAATTGATGATATCCGGATCTGAGATCAATCTTAGAAAACACTTTGGCTCCTTACAACTGATCGAACAAGTCATCAATGCGGGGTAGTGGGTATTTATTACGATTATTCAATTGACGATAATCGATGCACACCCTCATGGTTCCATCTTTCTTCTTCACAAACAATAATGGGGATCCCCACGGTGATACACTAGGCGTTATAAAACCACGATCTAACAAATCTTGCAACTGTATTTTTAGCTCCTTTAATTCTGCAGGTGCCATGCGATATGGTGCAATAGATATCAGGGCGGTGCCTGGTACCAACTCAATCGCAAATTCAACCTCACGATCTGGTGCGAACCCTGGGAGTTCTTCTGGGAAGATATCTGCAAACTCATTAACTACTGGTATATCTGATAATTTTCCAGCCTCTTGTCATATGTCCACCACATGGGCAAGATAACCCTCACATCCTTTCCTTAGCAGTTCATAAAATTTTATAGCAGAAATCAAACAAGTTTGAGTGACATTTTGTTCCCCAATAAATTTAAATTTAGGTTCACCCGGTAACTGAAACACTACCTCCTTTTTAAAGCAATCCAAACATACATGATATGAAGCTAACCAATCCATACCCAGTATTACATCAAAGTCGCGCATATCGAGAGGTAATAAGTCAACTAGTAATTCTTTTTCACCCACTCGCACCACACACTCCCTATATACCCTCTCAATAAAAACCAACCCCCTACTGGAGTAACAATAGATAAACCAAAATCTAATGATGATAATGGTTTATTAAGATGCAACATATAAAGCAAAGACACAAAATAATGTGTAGAACTAGGATCTATCAACACATAAGCATATTTATCACCAATAGGAAGTGTACCTGTCACTACGTTAGGCATAGCTTGTGCATCTTGTTGTGTCAGTGCAAACACTCTGCCTTAGCCTTGACTTTACGATATACCTCCTCTACCTCCCCTGGCTACATTCTGTGTAGAACTCCTACCTCCTACTGCCACACTCCCAACTGATGTTGTAGCTCCCATCGCTGGACAATTCTTTCGTAAGTGCCTCGGTTGATGACAATGGAAACACAAAGGTGTCGTCTCAGCTATTGTACACTCTCGAGACATGTGCCCTTGACCACCACATCTATAACAAAATATAGCCCTCGGCACCAACACAGATACATTTTCTGACCGATTCATCCCAATCCTTCCACCT
The DNA here is from genome assembly GCA_949130495.1 of Sambucus nigra. Classification (NCBI taxonomy): domain Eukaryota; kingdom Viridiplantae; phylum Streptophyta; class Magnoliopsida; order Dipsacales; family Adoxaceae; genus Sambucus; species Sambucus nigra. Next base: position 105,420,703 of record OX422213.1, on the reverse strand, counting down.
CGAGCCTGAAATCTTCCACGTGCACTTCTATTATTTTTAAATTCTTGTCCCTTAGGTACTCCTCGTGCTACACTCTGAGTTGAGGTTCCCGCCTCCCATCCATATGACCTTATGCCATCATTTCTAGCTTTCTTTGAGTGTTCAACTTGCATTTCTTTTATTGACTTTTTTGATACCATGGCCCTATCCACTGAGTCCACATAATATGTTATCTTCGTATTAGAAACCATGGTTTTTATATCTACACTCATCCCGGTTTGAAACCGATCACATTTACTTTCTTCTGTCCTCACCAAGTCAGGTGCAAATCTAGAGAAGGATATAAATAAAGCTTCATACTCTGCCACTGTTCGATTCCCCTGTTTCAACGTGATAAATTCTTCCTCTTTCTCCTTCCTATAAAGCCTTGGGAAATATTTTTCAAAGAACACTTTCACAAACCTCTCCCATGTAATTCGTGGAGGATTTATTGGTACCACTCCCCCCATTGTAGTAAGTAACCTTTCTGTTGCATCCCACCATAACTTTGCATCAGCCTCTAATCTAAAGGTTGCTAATAAAACCTTTTGTTCATCTCGCACTTCCATCACCTTGAATATTGTTTCCATCTTTCTAACCCACCCCTCTGCCACTAACGGATCCGTAGTCCCAGTAAATGCAGGCGGATTTAACTTCATGAACCTCTCATGTAATTTGTCCCTATCCCCACCATGTTCTCCACCTCTTTCTTCTTCCATAAGTTGTGCCACAGCACGTAATATTCTTCCCACATCATCAATAGGTTGTTGTTGCACCTCTGGTTCCTCCACTTGAATATGTCTATGTCCTTGCTGGCTATTAGGAACATAAGATGCCTCACCCTTCGCTCCATCATGTGGCTCATGTGGATCCATCATTCACTACAATATAATTCACTTAAATAAAATACAATAGCAGCAATTTAATATTAACATTATTAGTCAAAATTCAGGTGCATAACAAACTCACTTTCTAGTGTCCACTGCCAATCTAGACCCCACACCATATCCAGAACCTAATGACCACGCTTTGATACCAAGTTTTCGCGCCCCGACTTAATTTTGTTAAACTCATCCTTTTAATTAGAGATAAATTGGCTTAAACAATGCTTTAATTTAAATCTCTAAGGAAAATAGCATAAGATTTTTTTTTCCAAAGGTATGTGTAGATGAAAACATAACTGCCTTTACTTATAACTAATAAGTACTACATAACTTTACATAACCAAGATCCTTAGTTTAATAATTACACAAAAGAAATCCTGATATTCAAACCATACTAAATATCCTCCACTCCCCCGTTTTAAGGTCCTAACTTGGCAGTGAACTCCAAACTATAAGCATACCTGAAACAAAACATTACAGGCGTGTAAGCTATAAAGGCTTAGTGGATGACCACATACCACACATATAACCAATTTGAATAACCATTTTTATTTTGTTCTAATGCTATAACCCAACAGGAATTGTGAAACTCTCGCAAGCCTAGACCCGCCAAAGTCCAATTAACCCACCACAGTTATTAGGGACCACCACATCCCTTTATTAAGCCCGAGTACACAAACCTTTAAGTTGGATTAACAGGACCAACACATCCCGTAGGACCCATCATAGTCCTTAACATTAGATAAAGGACTCACTAGTCCATATCATTATATAACATCGCTTAATATTTTTAATCATATGCATATGTTTCATAAATACAACATCACTCCAATAAACATTTTCACACATGTGTTTAACTACACATTTCCATATGAAATTATAAGCATTTATATTTCATAAGGAAGGTCACTCACCTTGGATTTAGTGCTAATATTAATACCAACTACTTCCTTGGTATGGTAGTATTAGCTGCTTCCCCACCTAACAAGTCAATGTCGTTAGTATTTGAATACACCGATTAACATCAAACCCAATAATAGATCACATCATTTGGTCAATCAGAAATAACTAAGGAGGAATTAAATATGACACTTTACATTTATATAACACACAATTAATTAGTGTTCTAGTACAATTTACAGAATTAAATTATGAATTTGCTAGACAAAGTTATGCCCATTTTATTACAGCCTTTTCCAAATCGTTTCTCAAGAAAAACAACAACACAACTTCAACTTCCTAGAATTCTCATAATTTTTTTACAACATTAATTTTCATGATATTTCACCCAATATCAGTAAACACATTGAATAATACAAAGTTAATGTTTCATAATTTTTAGGGCTCATTTTATATGTCAAGCAAAACGTCAAACACCTGGTATGCATTCTTGCTCCTTTAGGGAAGATTTTAAACCAAGATTTCAAACAATCACCAAGGGTTCATTACTTGGTATTTTTACACAATTTTCGGATATGTTATACATGTATGAGTTTAGTTTACTCTCCAGCTTGAATCACTCAATTCCAATAAGTATTCCATGATTTATACCATTTTTAGCATAACTAGGTCAAAATACAACATTAAGGCATAACTTAACATTTTTAAGCATACATAACCTTGACCTTGAGTATAATTCATGGAAACATATAATAAACATGTTTTAGCAGAAATATACATCATAATAATGAATTTTCTAAATCAAAATGCCTTACGAAAGGATGATGTAAATTTAGGACTTTAAAGTATGCATTTACGATCCTAGCTCTAGTTCTAACTTATGTTCTTAACCCATCCTTCTTCCAACACAATTAAGCAATATGGTTATCATTAAAATATATATCAAAATCAGAAATAAAAACATGCCAAGTATAGAACTCATCCATGTGACAAACTTTAATAAAGATGTAATTACCTTACGAGAATTTCTCGATTTATGGTGAATTTTCAAAGAAATTCTTTTTAACTTTGTTTTTCTCTCTCCATAAGCATATTTTTTTATCAAGCTTGTAATAGGAAATGAAAAAGATGATAAGTTCTTCCTTATAAGCTTAAAAACGTGGCTATGTGACCACTTTAAGGTGGTATTATCCGATTCGTTGGGCAAGGGGTCCAATAGGACAATTCCGTTAATGACAGATTTGTCCTGCCTCGTAAAATCATCATAACTCACTATTTCGGTCCCCGATTTACTCTCACTTCGTGTCTATGAGTATATAACTTAAACATCTACAACTTTCATGTTTTGTGTTTTCCCAAAATCATAAAACTAGTACACCTAATTTGGGCTCGAACAGAAGAGTAATTATTTACTCAAAATTTCATAACTTTCACATTTGGTGACCAAACATCACCACTTTCGCACCAATACTCTAGCTTACTTTTTATAAATATAATAATGCATTTAGAAACATATTTTCATGATGCATTTAACCACATAACCAATTTATAACTTATAACTCATAACTTATACTTAATCGTATAATTAACCTTACTAATCGTGTTTTCGGGCCTTACAATATTCTTCATAACTGATGAGGTGCACTATGAGGTTTTTTCAATCACTCTCACAGGGCCCAAACAAATTTGATATAATTCTTTACACAGAGGAGAAATCTTAGGGTTTAAACAACTGGCGACCTCTTCATAAAACTCTTTTTTCTTTGGATAAAAACCTTATAAAATGGCGGATCACTTGCTGAGTGTCCATTAATGTGAGGATAAAACCATAAAGATCCTCCAAATCATATGGTCGAACTCTTGGCTAAGGCAGGAAAGATCGTGAACACTGAAAAAGCGATGACTAGAAATGATTTTAGAAATTTTGAATAAAGTAATAGTTAAATAAGAAAGTAGAAGCCAAAAGGGAAGAGAGAAAAGAGGCCATACCATAAGTTTGATAAATATACTCATTTACTAGTAGGAGTGCACCATATCCTTAATAATATTCGACGAGATGGTGAACTAAAATGGTGATAAAAATTGAGAACTCCTAGTGGAAGAAGAGAGAAACAAACTTTTGCAAATTTCATTAAGATCACGTGCATGAAACCAAGGATTACTTAGCCTTGAAGGATGAAATGTGACCATTATCAAAATTTGGAAACTCAATAAATACATGGAGAAGAATGTCAGACCGACACAAGCCTGTGGAAACTTAAAAAAAAAGGAGGACGTCAAGATCACCATGTTCTAGGGACCAAGACCAAAAAAGAGTTTGAGAAAGTAAAGATGAGGAGGATCCTGACCTCCTAGCACAATCTAAAGAGCCTGTGGAAGAGTTGAATATGATATCTTTAAGATGTAACTCCATTGAAGGAGGAGACGCTGGTGGATATGATGATCCAGTCGAAAGGAAACCATACCAAGGAAATCATACCACAATGAGGCTAGAACTTGTAAGGTCGGTAAAGATAAGCTGATCATATGATTCTCCACGGACGACCTCTTAGGATTATTATATCCACATGATGATCCACTCGTAACAACCATGATGATCCACAATAGAAACATAAAAAGAGTTCTGGTGGATAATGGGAGCTCGATCGATGTGATGTTTTGTGATATTTTCCAAAGTTTGAAACTATCTAATAGGAAACTAGAAGCATATCATTGTCCTTTGATTGGATTTTTAGGAGAAAAAGTGTACCCACCGAGTACAATTGAGTTAGAAGTTGTTATAAGGAGTTGGATGAACTGCAGAATAGAGAAGATCATATTCTTTATCCTTGACAAGAATGTCTTATCGACCTACAACATCATCTTTGGAAGAGTGGGCCTTAAGAAATTTAATGTTGTTGCCTCAATCGTTTATCAATGACTCAAGTTCCTACCAACTTTGTCGTGGTAGTGGTGAAAGGAAACTAAATAGAAGCACGCAAGCGAGAAATTCTACTTCAAACCTATCAGATTGAGACATTATATTCTCGATATGAAGATAGATTGATAACATGAGAAGCCATTGAAGAAATAGATCTAGTAGGGCTAGATAATAAGAACCTTTAGAGGATCGCCCAGATATGCTCGTCCCTGGACCTTATGCTTAAAAAGAAGTTGGTATATTTCCTTCGAGATTGAAAAAAATGTATTTGATTATAGTTATGAAGATATACTTGTAATAGACCTACCATTATCTTCCATGAGACTAACATAATCAAAGAATCCAAGTTCGTCAAGAAAAATGACACGTGTTCTTAAAAAGAAAAATATAGTTATACAAAAAGAAGTGCATGGAATTTATAGATCCTGATTGGTTGGGAAATATGATCATAGTGCCGAAGAAAAATATTAAGTGGAAGATGTGCGTGGAATTAACAAATCTAAATAATGCATGACCCAAGGATTAATATACTTTACCATGAATAAACCAATTGGCAAACAGAATAATTGGTCATGAAATGCCGAGCTTCATGGATGCGTATTCTGGGTACAACCAAATTAAAATGAAGCCAGAAGATAAGGATAAGACTTCTTTTATCACCAATCGAGATAATTTTTTCTATAATGTTATGCGTTTCAGACTAAAAAATGCAGGTGCCACTTACCAAAGGCTGGTGAACAAAGTATTTGAAAATAAAAAGGGAAGAATATGGAGGTTTATGCAGATGGCATGCTAACTAAAAGAAGTAGCAAGGAAACTACATAAAAGACATCATCTAGATGTTTGACGAATTAGAAAATACCAAATGAAGAAGAATCTATCCAAATGTGTGTTCAGAGTCAAGGCATGATAATTTTTGTGTTTTCCTATGAACTTGAAGAGAATATAGGACAACCCTGGAAATATCCAGACATTGATCAATATGCAGCCTCCTAAAAATTAGGAGATACAAAGCCTAACAAGTCGAGTAACATCTTTAAGCATATTTGTATCCAGAGCTACAGATTAATGCTTCCCATTCTTCAAAGTCATCAAAAACATTTTTTAATGGACTGAAGAATGTCAAACTACTTTCCAGGAGCTGAAGAGATACCTAGTAAAGGCCCCTTTACTATCAAGGCAGTCCTAAGAGAAAATTTGTACATATATCTAGAGGTATCAGAATTAGTACTTAGCTCGACCTTGATCTAAAATGATGAGGGAGTTAAAAAGTTGTTGTATTAAATGAGGAAAGCCTTTAGTGGTGCAAATAAAATACTCCATAATGGAAAAACTCGCCCTGAAATTGATAGTAGCATCTAAGAAAATGAAACAATACTTCCAAGCCCACTCTATACCGTTCTACACCAATCATTCAATCCGAAAAACCATCTATAAACTTGAAAAATATGGCAGGTTAATGGTATGCGCAATATATCTTGGCGAATGTGAGAGTTCATATGAACCAAAGACTGTAGCCAAAGGACAAGTGTAGCAGACTTAATTATAGAATTCACCTAAGGGGAAAAAATGTAGTGAAACAACACATGTTGCCCCAAACGAGCAGGCCCAATAGCTAGCAAAATAAGTTAATAAAGTTTTAGGCGAGTAGGACCAAGGCCTAAAAGAATCCTTTTTGAATGTGATTAGCCTAATTATAATGAAAATATTACTACTAAAATGTTTAAAGATGATTCTTAGTAGAAAAACACTTCAATGACGAGCTGCTAGTATGAAAAATGTTTGTGGATGGATTGTCGTGGGGTAATGCTAACAAAGCTGGCCTGATAATCAACACACCTAACGAGACTGATGTAAATTATGCCCTATAATTCAAGTTTGAAGAATCCAATAATGAAGCAGAGTATGAAGTTTTAATTTCTTGATTGGAGCTGGCTATATCGCGTGGAGCCGAGCAGTTAAAGGCTCATAGTGATTCACAACTTGTATTAAACCAATGTTGGGAGAATATCAAGCAAGAGAGGGAATTATACTAAAGTATATTGAAAAGGTAAAAGTGTTAATATCAAAGTTAAAACCTCTCAAGATGATCATAACCCTCATAACTGCGAATATAAGGGCATATAGACTAACTCGTTTGGTATTAGCTACCAAAGCTCGCCTCATAAGAGCCATACATGTAGAAATTATCTTTCGAATGACAATTGATGTAAAGTAAGTAAACTTACTAGGACTAACCATGGGCCCATCTTAGACGGATCCAATCACCAGGTCTCTGGAGGAAGGCGTTCTGTTGGCCAACCATAAAGAGGCAAGTAGGCTTTATTATAAGGCCGCCAAATATTTTCTGGACAAGGGACTTCATAATAAAAGATTTTTTACACTCTCTCGATAATCAAATGTTTTCATCTGATGGAGGCACCAAATGTGGTAAAATAAATAATGAAGATTAAAGTAGGGCTCGTGTAGCAGGTTGAACATAGTAAATAGAAAAGCCATCCATGGATATTGTTGTCTTATAATGAAGAAATAATGTAAAGAATACATGTAGAAATACGATAGGTTCCAAGGATTTAAAGTAATACATAAAAGACCAAGGTCGAGCTAGTTCCAATCACATCACCTTGGCCTTTTTCTATCTGGGTTATGGACCTGATCGACTCATTTTCAAATACCAAGGGGTAGGTTCAAATATTTGGCGGTAGCGGTGGATTATTTTTAAAATGGGTGGAGGCTAAAACACTCATCGAGATGAACTACGCAATTTTTTTTAGTTTATATGTAAGAATGTGATCAACAGGCATAGGATCCCTCATGCTTTCATATCTCATTATAAAATCTAGTTTGACAATGATGATGTCCAAGAATATTGTGACAAGGCCAAAATTAAAAAAGTTACATTCATCACCAGCTCATCCACAATGCAACGGATCGATAGAATCCATATACAAAACTTAATTGGATGGGATAAAAAGGATACTTGAAGTAGATAAATGAAATTAGATAAGTGAACTACGGAGTGCGTTATGGGCTTATAGGACAATGCCATAAACAGTTACATGAGAGACGCCTTACATGCTAGCCTTTGGGAGTAAAGCCAATATCCCAGTAGATATCGTCCTACCAAGTCATAAGGTGTTAAATTTTGATTCTACAAACAAGATGGACAATAACATGGGATTTTAGTGGCTGGGAACCAATATGGGCCTTGCATGTCAGGTAGCCAACACGTGCTGGACTTTTCTTTAATGGGTGAAATCATAAAAAAATCAGTAAGTGTTCTAATAATCAAAGATACCCACATTTGGCCCATGCTAGCCAACACACATGTCCTTCTACATGAATCACTATAAAAGGACATATCTCCCATAATAATTAAGGTGGGCAATCATTAAATTTACACATCAATCCACAAAAACATTCCTAGCATCCTTATTGTGTGAAACCAAAACACTACACTACTTTATACGTATTTAATACATGGGTAACATGACCACCTGTGGACGTAGGCTCATTCTTTAAGGCTGAACCATGTATTTATTAGTGTTAATCTTTTTATTCTCATCCTCATCTCAATTTAACTACACATGTATTATCTATTGTTTTTTATATCATATTAGGTTTTTCTCCAGCTAAGAGCAACTTGAATCCATTTTCAGACAATAAAAGTCCTTCAAAAATTTGGCGTAGGAAAGGACTTGTTGTATTACATCGAGTAGTGGTATATTTATTTTTACTTGTTTAAACACTTATAACATCTTATCATCTTGTTCCTTGTTCTTTTGTGGCACCAAAAGTTGGGGAAACGGACCTATCGGAACATAGGTCTCTACAGATAAATCAAAAGATGAGGGTGAGAGAAAATTGGATCCATGGGTGGATATTTCTTCTCCTTATAATTCTTGAGTTCGTTCTCAGTGGGTGGTGAAACATTTTTTTCGACTTCCTTACTGGAACTAATCATGGTGATGGCTTTAACATCCTCTTGGGTTTGCGATGAACCGGTGTTATCATGAAAAAAATATTAACCTTTAGGTATGTTGCCTTTAAGATTGGTCTCAGATTGACCCAAGAATGTTCCCTTGTGTTTCCCACTCATTGTGTTCTCTAGTTGGCTCAGATGAACCTCGATTTTGGATGTGGATTATTTCTATTTGGTGGATTAGAGGACATTTTGAGTTGACTACTAGAATTGAGGGTACTTTGAGCAAATAAATTCACTATATCCTCTAAAGATTGGATCTTTTGGGTCAAATGATGCAATGGTATGAGGGAATTCTTTTGCAGATATGGGGGTGGGTTACCGAAAGATGGACCTTTACCTCCTTAGTATTGACCCTTAAACCACAAAAGGTTATGGCAGTCGCTCCACCCTAGATTTTATGCATTGTAAAATGTGTCGTATATTGTCCCACTTTGGTATAGGGAATTTTCTTTCTCAGTGAGTGCTTTATGGGCCGAAAGGGCGGGGTAAAGTTTCGACAAAATTATCAAAACTATCACATAGTAAATATATAGATGAACCTACAAGTTGCACAGTCACATATGTGGCTTGATTTCCCTCTTTGCTCGTATTTAAAGCTTCTAAATGTCGGGACAATGAGGCCCCTTTGGCATTTAAATCAAAATTTTGTTTGAGTTAGTGAGAGAAACCTTTATGAGATGTGGTGGACCTAGATTCTCTATTGGTTTCCTATCAGTGGGAATTTTTTTGCTATGGCTTCTAAGAATACACATGCGTTAATCTCACTTTTATCGATAAAATCACCATTCCAAATTGGATCGAGTATTAAAATCTAACCCCTGATATAAAATTTGGACTTAGTGTCCCATTAAATTCCATGGTGTGGTCATTGTTGTAGTAAGTCCTTAAATCTCTCCAATTGCATGCACACGGATTCTCCCTATTTTTGGTTAATTGTATTGATGGCCTGACTTATCAATGTTGTCTTTTGGTTGGGAAAGAATTTTTACAACAAAGTGACACTCATCGGTGAGTAAATACAGTTTAACAATATCATTGATGGACTCTTCACCTTATCTTTTAAAAAATGGGAATAATTTCAGTTTAAAAATCTCATCGGTGAGTTGTTGTACTTACCAATTGATAAATAGAGTTTCATTTCGAAAAGAAATGAAAAAAGGCTATTGAATTAATTGAACAAGAAGATACAAAAGTAATTTAAATACAAATTTCAGGGCGTATCGATGGAAAATAAATTGAACGTGTCGAATGGATTAGAGAAAGTAGGGTTCCCCTAAAAACGATTAGAGCTAAAATTAATTATTGTTCTTATACGGTTCGAAAATCATTTCAAAAATCTCTTCAAACTTGTGCACATGTAGGTATGGGTACTCTTTCTCTGTACCTTGAAAAATAGGCAATAGTTGAATTGTTCCCGAATGCAAACTAAACCTACTCGAATAAACGTAACCCTTAAAGTAACGTGTTGCTCACTCGTCTCCCCTCTTGATGAATATTCAAAATCTACCAATGTAACTATCAAGAAAGCTAGAATCCACACTCGACAAATAACTGGTATCACTCAAATTTCTCTTCTTTTTTTATGCTTTTATCTTTTTCAATTTTTTGCTTGAATTTTCAAATTTTGAATTTTTTTTTATATTTTGGAAGATAATTAAAAGCAAATAATTTAACTCAAACCACTCAATTCCTATCTAGCACAGAAAATTTAAATATCTAATGTAGGTGATGGGAATTTTAATTTTTAAATCTAGTTTTTTCGAGATTACCCGACGACAACAAGGGTCTCCGTATTATTCTCCCTTATCTGACAACTTCTACTCCTTGACAAGGGATAATTTAAAAGACGACCAACTATGGTTATTGCCTAAACTTTCATTTTTATCTCTAGGTAGTTGGTCGATAGTAAGACACACTAAAAACTACCCATTATAAATAAGGTAAACCTAACCGATTTGACAAGTTCACATTGGAATATTTTATAACTCTAGCCTTATTAAAAGGTTTCCTGTGAGCTATGTGATATTCTAAGTCCAACCTCTACTTGATTTTAAATTAATGTGATGGCTTGGGATATAAAAATGCTTGGTTAATTAGCAAGTTTTGGGCCAAGAAAGGGTGATAAAATCCATGCCTTATCTTTCACATGAATATTTTCCATGAGTCAATTTATGCAACGTACTAATTTAAGTGTGAAATTAAATCACATTGGAAAACAAAAAATAGTACCTCTGACACGGACTTTTTATGGTCACTTTTATACACCAGAACAAAATTTAAGTTGGCTCCAATCAGAGGATAACGTAGCACATGTTTCTTCCATCCTAAGAGTTGTTTGTGCTCGTGGCAAGATTGCACAAGTATTCTTCATGCCCTCTCACCGTTGCACACTTTTTTTGAAATTTTCTTCACTTTAGCCCTTTTTTCTTAATCCTTTTGTGTTTTTTTAATGTTCTAGTAAAATACAACAAAAAAGAAAAAAAAAACTACACCAAGCATAAAGTGGGAAACGAGAAAAAAATACTAAAAAAATAACACGACACAAACATTAGTCGTATATTTAACACTAAAAAGATAACGAATCACACTTATGAAATAATTTTTTTATTTTTTACGGAAATAAAAAACGACGACTCAAAATAAATAATATTTTTTGAATTTTTTTATTTACTTACAGGGAAAACAAAATTGAGAAATTTACGAGAAGAAAAACTTTATTTTTCAATTGTTTAGGTATTTTGTGACAAAACTAGTGCTAGAACTACTACTTGCTAAAAGAATAATTAAATCAATTTTTTTTACTAACTAAAAAAAAAGAGTATGAAAATATTAGTACTAATTTTTTGTTTTCAATTTTTTTAATTTTCTAATTTTTCTATATTTTGTATTTTATGAAATTTTTCTAACAAAAATGAAAAAGGTAAAAACTAATTTGAAGATCATTTATTTTTAAAGGAAAACTGAACAAATCCCCAACAACGGTGTCCAAAGATTGTTGTCAAATTATAAATTAAAGCAAGTTCAGGGGTTATTATAGAATAACTTTGCCAAGTATGGGTTAAACCTATATATATTTATTAATTTTAAATATTTAAAATCATTACAACTGTCAAACTAGACTAAATAGGGGATAAAGAATAAAGACAAATATGAACTAAACTAAATCAATGCAAATACCTAAATATGAGGACAACAAACAAAAATGTAAACAATATGGAAAACATTAGTATTCGTTTTCCATTAATCACATAACTAATATCATAAAGTAATTTAATATTGTCGTTACCTTTTCACAACTCAAATTAAAAGAACTTTTGTTATGTTTAATTCGAAAAATATGACGGTCACGTTCGAAATATTTTTAACATCTCTAATAGACGGCTAAAATCCATATTCCCATAGAAAACACAAGTTTTAAAGTTCGCAAAAGTATTTAAGCATGGACTATTAAAACAATCAAAGTGCAAGCATAATCCATCAAAAATAATTATTTTTAAATATCAAAACTTGATTTGATAAAATAATTTAAAAGGATTTAAGACACTTTCGTGTTGTTTTAAAACAGATAGTGAATTTATATTAACAATTAAAACTAGTACGGAATAAACAATAATTAAATTAACATGACAATATTAGATAAATGTGATCAACTTCACCCTAATCCTAATAGAAGAATTAAGCTATACAATAATAATAGACAAAAGTAAATTGCAAGAATGAGTAGAAGTTGTTTTTAATAAACCAAACCTATAAAGAATAGTCTCACAAATAATAGAGTAAATACTCCCAAAAATTCCAAAGCTTTAACGTCCCAAAAAGTGCTTCTAAAAGTTATGTCTCAAAATTATGTGTGAAATTGTGATCCCAAGGGTACTTTTTATAGGTCATGAGGTGAGGTATTTCTCCTTTTAGTATTAGAACCGAACACTCCACCTCATTTAATCTTCGGTTTGAAATAAGGTACTCAATTTTTCCTTACCCGGGGAATCTTAATTTTACCATCCGAACACGCTTACTGAATTTTGCCCAATTTGGAGAATAAAAAGTTATATTTTGTGCAAAAATAACTATTTTCGAGGACTTTAAAAATTAGTCTTTTTTGCGTTTTTCTCTAGTTGGTTATTGTTTTGTATCAAAATCCATCATTACTTGCAAAATTTTAAGTAGGAATTTTTTTTTCACAAATTAGCTAAAGAAAATTACAAAATTATCAAAATGTACCTTTTTACCTTTATAATTATCATTTTGAATCCAAATTCGATCATTCTTATATTTTTTTCTTTATTTAACAAAATGGTTATAATGACTTCTTAAATAAAATAAAATGAGTCTAACAAAGTTTAATTTTGGGTGTAAAATATACAAAATAATGCACTGGTCAGATGGCCTCTCCATGGCCACATATTTTGTACCACATTTCTTGCATTTGTTTTTGTCTTAAAAAAATGTCATATTTTAAGTATGCATGCAAATGATGCCTTTTGACTGGGAATTTAAAGTTTTGTACTCTTCCCAAAATAGTGTTCACAAGCGTAAATTTGCACTGTGTGCATAGATATGACTAGTAGGTTCCATCTTGGTCATTTTTATGGTCATGTGCAAAGCTAAAAGAGCATCCATGCACAAGAACTTCACAGAAGTGAAAAAACTTGTTTCTACTATAAAAGTAGTTTGGATCCATCATTAAATTATAACTCTTACTTCCTTTTGAAAACAATTATAGATGTAAGAGCTTCTCCTTTTCGCTTTATGAAGTCTAGATGAGATTTGATTTCATCTCACTTTGATTGAAAGATTTTGAATGATTCAACTAAACAACCTAATAAAACCTATCCTTCATTATTTATCATTGAAGTATTCAATTAAAAGGTCAACAAGAGAAAGAAATTAATAATTTTGGTGGATTTCTCCAAGTTGGATGTGTGGAATCTAATAGAAGTGGATTCTTCTCTCTTTGCAAAGGAGTTGTGGAGAATCTTTAGTTGAGAATTGCTAGATTGGGTGGAGTTTCGAGGACTAATGGATTATGAAATCTTGTAAATGGGAACTTAATATTTGTAATTGGTTGATCTCTAAGAGACGCCTTCATTTTTCTAGTGAATTAGTTGTAACGTCCCGAGTCTTTCCCCTTAGGTGTGTTTATTCTCATAAATATTGGCGTTGTACTTATTCTCGCATTTATTTTTATTCATAACATGAAACCTCACATAATTTCCTATCTATAATTGATTTAGGTTGCTATATGTTCAAATCCCCCACAATTGCAATTGAATTAAACTAATTTGGATAAATCTTACCTAATCACATATTCACTTCAATTTGGATCTAATTGGATCTAGATTTTGATTTCCCATATTATTTAGTTTCAATTGAATTAAAGGTTTTTAAATTGAATTTAAATTAATTTTATCACACTTTTCTTGAACTAAAGTTGAATATAATGAGAAATCGTCCAATTGTCATTCTCGTATTAGAAAATCAAGAGTAAAGTGCATAATAAGCAAATAGAGAAAATAAGGAGAGATAAAAGATAAGATATAGAGTTGTTCAACCTCTAAAATAGGCCTACATCCACTGTGTTGATCAATTCTCATTATATGTGTTGCATAGTACAATATAATCATGCCTAAAGAGCCGTAAAAGTATGAGAATAAAGTAGAGTACATGGTAGTGATGAGGATTCTGGTATACCGGAGAGATGGCTGCGATGCCGACGAGTAGCCCCCAAGCTGTGATCAGTGGCGTAAAGAGAATGTTACCAGTGCTAAGCTTGACACCGATGTAGAAAAATGAATCTGGATCCCCTATCCCGAGGTGTTAACCTCTATTTATAAGTGTTGTATTGTTAGTAGGTGAAAGGGGGTGCGACCAGTTAATGTAATAACAATTAGGCCATGTAACACCCCGCCTAATTAAATACCGGGTGATCAGTCCTTTATTAAATTAAAAACTAGGTGAATGGTTGGTTCGTTCTCAGCATCACTGTCGCAAAATAATATTTCGAATTTGAATACCCTAAATAATTAAGCTAAGTGTCAAAACCATTTAAAACCTCATTTTTCCTTTATTAAAAACCAATATGAAAACCTTTTTAATAATAACAGTTTAAGAGTCACATAAATTAAAGGATAAAAATAACAACACTACCATTTAAACCATCTAGATAAACCAAACCAAGTTATGAACTATAAATGAAATCATTCTAACAAGAGTTTACTCCCGAGGAGTACTGAATGCTGAAAATATCACAAATCTCTGACATATCAAGCTGGAATTGAAAATTGGGCGACACATGCCCTAACTATGAAGATCTAAAGTAGGAACTGATTCAATAACGAAGTCATCTAAAGCAAGGTCCTGCAACTCCCACATAAGTAGCAGCACCTCCAATCCAAAGAACCTAAGAATTACGCCCCTGTGGCTGGGCACCTGTAATACATACATATATATACAAAAGAGAAAGAAATGACAGAAAATGGGTCAGAGCCCAAGTGTAAAAGAGTTTTAAAAATAGTTTAGCAAATATTTAAAATGCTTACCGGCTAATATCACAACCATTTTAGTATGCGACACTCTCTTGAGAATCATCACCTTTCATCTAGTGTTCACTTCTACCGTACCTCTAGGACATCCTAGTTATAGTTCCCATGCTAACTAGATTAACCACATGTATCCATTATTTATAGCCCAAATTATTCCCACGTATTAACCTTATAATACATAAAATGATGTTATATACATATATATATATCCATTTAGATTCAACATGGATAAGTCCCTTATTAATTCAATTCAACTAAGGGTTTTCATACATAACTATCTTACATTTCTACTTTAGCCACATAGTAGATATCATCACATGTATATATATATATATATATATATATATATATATATATATATATATATATATATATATATATATATATGTGTTCACTATTTTATATATATACTATACTACACCCCGAGACACAACTGCGGTGCTGCATTACTCTGCTATCTTGTCCCAATACACCACGTCGTTGTATAGGGGACTATAGGTTCGGTAAAGATTCCTCGAACC
Organism: Sambucus nigra; assembly: GCA_949130495.1. Classification (NCBI taxonomy): domain Eukaryota; kingdom Viridiplantae; phylum Streptophyta; class Magnoliopsida; order Dipsacales; family Adoxaceae; genus Sambucus; species Sambucus nigra. The sequence goes on along the minus strand of OX422213.1, from coordinate 105,404,933 downwards.
ACAAATATCAAATCACAAATAATGGAGGCGAACATAGTCCTAAGCCTTTGGGCTACGCACATACCTACGCACCCAAATGACCATTCTATACCATTGTTCTCACTAATGGTAATCGACCTAAGTCCTATGTCCTTAAGTGACAAGTCAAAAATTCCATGGATTCATCAGGATATGACTGTCCTCACGCGCAAACCTCTTGTCGATACCAAGTAAGCTAGGTATGCCATACACAGATACATAACATAGGCACAATCACAAAGTCATACATATAAATATTCATATGTTACAAATTAGGTTCATCCACGATCCATAATTGTTGTCATCCGTGCTTAGCACAAATTTTACTTAATTATCTCGCATAACGGATTCGTCTCTCTTATTCTCATTTATTATTTACTTCGTTCTTACTTCTCATCTCTCGAAGTATTCTTTCTCACTAAGTATAAATTTCAGTAGGTATACCCTCACTTACCTTCTAATCAAAATATTTCATGAGTCTCAATATTTTAGTAAACGTACGCACAATTTCCAATGTATGAATAACTCCCCGTTAACCCAAAATTTCATCTCATATTAATTTCACACAACGGAGTCTACTTAGACCCTACTGGTCATCTTCATAACCCATTATACTCCATAAATAATAATCAAGGGTTCCTACATATCTTAACCGGATTCAACAAAAAGGAGAAAAATATGCAGTTTTCCTGGAGGGGTCGATCGATCTATCATTGATCGATCGATGTTCTTGAGTCGATCGATCTATCAAGCAGTTCTTGAACAGTTTTTCTGCAATATTCAACCTACGGGTTCAACCATTTTAACCCCTCCAAACCTCTATAATTTCATCCCAAAATCCCATCAAAGTAATCCAAATGTATAAGCAATGTACATAAACAAGTTCTAACGTAACGACATCAATAAATCCTCAACGAATCAATCAAAAAGGGGTTTAATCTCAAACCTCTTTATAAAAACAAATTTTGCATGAATAATCACCGCCCTCTTTTTTAATCAAGAATTTCTTCCCAAATATCATTATAAATTTGTGGGTAATTCTCTACATATGATCAAGATTTTAGACTACATCGGTTCTCCCTACAACACATATAAATTCTCTTCCAAAATATATAATTTTTCCATTAAAACATATGATTTCCATTCCTAGACTAACATGGAAGGTATATTAACTTGGAATTTAGCAAGATAGATACTTGCCTCGGATTCAAGGGTCAGATTTGTTGATGAAAAATATATGGTTGCGTTCCTCGTCGTGCGATCTACGTTTTGGTGGTGGTGGCGATGAAATCGGGTGAGTTCTAGGCCTTAGATTACTTGAAGACTCTTCACCTTCTTCTCAAATCTCTTCTCCTTTTTCTCTAATCACTTCACCTTCTTCTCTAATGGTTGGCTTAGGTTTTGCATTTGTTAACCCCAAGAGACAACTCCAAGTGGCTAATATATACTAAGAAAATTCGTGGGTTTAATTACCCAAAAATACAAAATGTCTAAAATGCCCTCCTGGGATGTCAATTAGGCCTAAAAACGCCCCGAGACCCAAACTAAATCCCCGAGTACACTTTTATGACTATCTCGACCCTTACGGACACTTTGGCACACTCAAAACGACTATAAGGATGACTTATAATTTATTCACTTTAATAATAATAATTTAGTCCTGACACGACACAGGCGCTTCCCAAATTAAATTTTCATAATTGCCATTTTATTCACTCGTGACAATTTTAATAAAATCAATCTCATATATTACTCTTCCCATCCATTAATATTCAACAAATTTCCAATAATTACTAACTCACATCATGCTAGTAAATAAAAAAAATTCGGATTAATATTAAATTAATACCTCAAATTAAATTTAATAAGTCCCCAATTTTAAAAGCCATAAAAATACGGGGTATTACATACTTCCACCCTTATAATGGAATGTCATCCCGAAATTCGAAAAAATAAAGTGTAACTGGTAAGGATAACTCCGAGTATTAATCTCACATCCAATGTAATTTTCGTCGTACCATCCATACAGTACATTACTGAATATCCCCCACTAATGTTATACTCCAAGCCTTACTATTTAGTTTAGATTATCTTGAGTTAAACTTTACCCAATCCGTACTATACCATCCTCATGGAAAAGTTATGGGAGTAACGATCCTAAGTCATCAAACAACAAAATCTGGAAGTCACAACTTCTACTTTCATTAACCTCAAGAATACTTACTGTGACACAAATATGGAAAATACTAAAATCAAACCATCCAGGACACCCATACACTCAATGTGCGTACTTTACATCACAATGTCTAAATGAATGTGATTCCTCTGTAAGGTTACTCTTAATTAACTGACTACCTAGTTTATAATTCGTATTTCTATGATTTCCACATTTTCATTTGGCGATTTCATTTGCCTCAAATCATGCTACAACTCATAACTCTCTGATTAATATATATATATATATATATATACGGGCAAAGGTTATAAACTCATATTCTAAAGATCTAACTTACTTCGACTCCCAACGTTCTTTAGGTTCATGCGTGGGGTGTCTCGCAATGCGAAATCCTAACAAGGAACCCCCCCGATACACTACTACCTAAAATAGTTGGTCATCGAAACTCCTCAGGTCCTTAGTCTATAGTATATAACATCCCAACAAGTTTTATCTATTTATATAAAAGTCTACTTATTCACTCTCTTGTCGAAGACAATATGCTGTCTATAACGATCATTCTTAGTCTCATATACAACAAGTCAATCCATGTCGATAATCACATCCTACTCGAACATGTCTATAACAAGTAAATCCCCGATAAAATTAAACTCACGTTTTGATATATACAAGAAAATAATAGGCGTCCCACTACCCATCGGTGAGTCTACATAAATAATAGTGCCAATGGCCAAGTCTAGTAACCCTATGGTCCACGCAATTCTAATAGCTCCAAATGAATGTGAGCTCCTAATAACAATCATTATGCGCCCCATAATTCCATAGATAGCAAATGTACCCTCATTCCCAGGTAGTGGTTGTTGACTCCCACTATTATAACTTTGCACCGATGAGTCAAGAAAAATTTTACCCCAAACTTTTAGTTTCAGTTAACCACACTCCACTATATGTCCAAGCCTTTGAATATATTGCCTTTCTTGGGTAACATACAATTCCCGTATTTCTAGAAGTTCTACAGATGACTCTCCTCAATTTTCCATTTGACCCTCTCCCAAGCGCACCACGTTGGGTGAGTCTAATTTGGCACACTTTCGACTATAGCAGCGCCTGGAATTTGTAGGCTGCGTCCTAATCGTCTTTACAGTCCTAGCCTCTCGTGCCATAATAGGGGTGACCTCGACTATGATCATCATCCTAGAACATACTTCATAACCTCCTAAGTACGACCTCCGCTATCCGTCCAATGGCCCTCATCTGTCATACTTCTTGTACGAACACGTCCGAACGCAAATAAGATTCACTAATATATACGTTATAGCAGGAGAACTAAATCTTACCACATAAATCAACAATCCTAAACATAGGGCTCTATGTCAACCAAAGTAATGCTCAGCTAAAAGTATAGTAAGCCGTACAGACCCTAAAGGACACTAGAACCTGATGCTCTGATATCACCTATAACACCCCGCCTAATTAAATACCGGGTGATCAGTCCTTTATTAAATTAAAAACCAGGTGAACGGTTGGTTCATTCTCAGCATCACTATCGCAAAATAATATTTCCAATTTGAACACTCTAAATAATTAAGCTAAGTGTCAAAACCATTTAAAACCTCATTTTTCCTTTATTAAATACCAATATGAAAACTTTTTTAATAATAACAGTTTAAGAGTCACATAAATAAAAGGATAACAATAACTACACTACCATTTAAACCATCTAGATAAACCAAACCAAGTTATGAACTATAAATGAAATCATTGTGACAAGAGTTAACTCCCGAGGAGTACTCAATGCTGGAAATATCACAAATCTCTGACAAATCCAACTGGAATAGGAAATTGGGTGACACATGCCCTAACTATGAAGATCTAAAGTAGGAACTGATTCCATAACGAAGTCGTCTAAAGCAAGGGCCTGCAACTCTAACATAAGCTGCAGCATGTCCAATCCAAATAACCTAAGCATGACTCCCCTGTGGATGGGCACCTGTAATACATACATATATATATATACAAAAGAGAAAGAAATGACAGAAAACGAGTCACAACCCGAGTGTAAAATAGTTTTAAAAATAGTTTAGCAAGTATTTAAAATGCTCATCGCCTAATATCACAACCATGTTAGTATGCGACACACTCTTGAGAATCATCACCTCTCATCTAGTGTGCACTTCTACCATACCTCTAGGACATCCTTGTTATAGTTCCCACGCTAACTAGATTAACCACATGTATCCATTCTTTATAGCCCAAATTATTCCCACGTATTAACCTTATAATACATATAATGATGTTATAAACATATATATATATATATATATATATATATCCATTTAGATTCAACATGGATAAGTTCCTTATTTATTCAATTCAACTAAGTGTTTTCATACATAACTATCTTACATTTCTACTTTAGCCACATAGTAGATATCATCACGTGTATATAAATATATATATATATATATATATATATATATATATATATATATATATATATATATATATATATATGTTCACTATTTTATATATATACTATACTGCACCCCGAGACACAGCTGCGGTGCTGCATTACTCTGCTATCTTGTCCCAATACACCACGTCGATGTATAGGGGACTATAGGTTCGGTAAATATTCCTCGAACCATAAATATCAAATCACAAATAATGGAGGCGAACATAGTCCTAAGCCTTTGGGCTACGCACATACCTATGCACCCAAATGACCGTTCTATACCATTGTTCTCACTAATGGTAATCGAACTAAGTACTATGTCCTTAAGTGACAAGTCAAAAATTCCATGGATTCATCAGGATATGACTGCCCTCACGCGCAAACCTCCCGTCGATAGCAAGTAATCTAGGCATGTCATACACAGATACATAATATATGCACAATCACAAAGTCATACATATAAATATTCATATGTTCCAAATTAGGTTCGCCCATGACCCATAATTGTTGTCATCCGTACTTAGCACAAATTTTACTTAATTATCTCGCATAACGAATTCGTCTCTTTTATTCTCATTTTTTATTTACTTCGTTCTTACTTCTCATCTCTCGAAGTATTCTTTCTCACTAAGTATAAATTTCAGTAGGTATACTCTCACTTACCTTCTAGCCTAAATCTTTCACGAGTCTCAATATTTTAGTAAACTTACGCACAATTTACAATGCATGAATAACTCCCCGTTAACCCAAAATTTCATCTCATATTAATTTCACTCAACGAAATCTACTTAGACCCTGCTGGTCATCTTCATAACCCATTATACTCCATAAATAATAATCAAGGGTTCCTACATATCTTAACCGGATTAAACAAAAAGGAGAAAAATATGCAGTTTTCTAGGAGGAGTCGATCGATCGAGGAAAGGGGGTCGATCGATCGATCATCGATCGATTGATGTTCTTCAGTCAATCGATCGATCAAGAAGTTATCGCCCAGTTTTTCTTCAATATTCAGCATACGGGTTCAACCATTTAACCCCTCCAAACCTCTATAATTTCATCCCAAAATCCGATCGAAGTAATCCAAGTGTATAAGCAATGTACATAAACAAGTTCTAACGTAACGACATCAATAAATCCTCAACGAATCAATCAAATAGTGGTTTAATCTCAAATCTCTTTATAAAACTAAATTTTGCATGAATAATCACCACCCTCTATTTTAATCAAGATTTTCTTCCCAAATATCATTATAAATTTGTGGGTAATTATCTACATATGATCAAGATTTTATACTACATGGGTTCTCCCTACAACACGTATAAATTCTCTTCCAAAATATATAATTTTTCTATTAAAACATATGATTTCCATTCCTAGACTAACATGGAAGGTATATTAACTTGGAATTTAGCAAGATAGGTACTTGCCTCGGATTCAAGGGTCTGATTTGTTGATGAAAAATATATGGTTGCGTTCCTCGTCATGCGATCTACGTTTTGGTAGTGGTGGCGATGAAATCGGGTGAGTTCTAGGCCTTAGATTGCTTGAAGACTCTTCACCTTCTTCTCAAATCTATTCACCTTCTTCTCTAATCACTTCACCTTCTTCTCTAATGGATGGCTTAGGTTTTGTGTTTATTAATCCCAAGAGACAACTCTAAATGGCTAATCTATAATAAGAAAATTCATGGTTTTAATTACCTAAAAATACAAAATGTCTAAAATACCCTCCTGGGATATCAATTAGGCCTAAAAATGCCCCGAGACCCAAACTAAACCCCCGAGTACACTTTTTTGACTATCTTGACCCTTACGAACACTTTGGCGCACTCAAAACCACTATATGGATGACTTATAATTTTTTCACTTTAATAATAATAATTTAGTCCTGACACGACACAGGCGCGTCCCAAATTAAATTTCCATAATTGCCATTTTATTCACTCGTGACAATTTTAATAAAATCAATCTCATATATTACTTTTCTCATCCAGTAATATTCAACAAATTTCCAATAATTACTAACTCACATCATGGTAGTAAATATAAAAAAAAATTGGATTAATATTAAATTAATACCTCAAATTAAATTTAATAAGTCCCCAATTTTAAAAGAGATAAAAATACGGGGTATTACAGGCCACACCCTGTAGTAAGTTGGTCCACGCCCTGTATCAAATAGGGGTCATGCCCTTAGCATTGAGGTGCCGCACCCTGTGTACGAGGGGGCCACGGCAACAAGTCCTCAGCACTTGCCATTGTATACATTCCTCGATAAGGTACTATATCTGTACGATCAAAGACCAACTTAAATGTAAAATCTAGTGAGGAAGTCCACGGTGAGGGACCCCTCTAGTAAATGTTCAAATAGTATTTGTTTTGCAACAAGACGGTCCAAGAAGTGACCAAAGGAACCCAATAGGCGAGGATGGGGGGATTTATCATTAACATCCCCTCGTCATGAAAAAGATATTCTTTTAAATAATAAAAGTACTAATTATTCTTCACTTGTATAGGTAGCCTAGTTGAGAAAGCAGGGCTTAAATAGGCCAATTGGTATCTCTTAGGAGTTTTGTCTTAATGGCTGAGGACAAAGTTTTTTTTATCAAGCTCAACCACTTAGAACTTTAAGATAAAGAGAATACTAGTAGGGAGACCCTAGGAGTCACTCAAGTCCCTACACAGCTCACACTTAGTCACAACTGAGGTGAGTAGCCAAAAGGCTTCTCACAAGAAATAAACATTTTACAAAATGATTTTAAAGAGGATGGTCCTCGAGGCCACTCTCAACATTAAAAAGTTTGTACAACAAGTTACCGTTTCAAAAGATATTCACCAAATAAGATATTTTGTCTCCATTATGGGACATATTTTCCTTTTGACTTTGATTCACACCAGGTGTCGTCTGTCAGAGGGGACATAAGGCTACAGACCTAGTAGGAACAAAAGGTACATTACGGACCTTGTCCTTCTAAACTTCCCCTCTTATTTTTGGCACCTAAAAGGCCAAAACTAGACCTAACATTAACCTATAAATAGGACCATTGGTGAGGTCAAACCATATATCATAATTTCAAGTCATACCATTACTCTATTAAAATCACACAAGACCACCTAGTATTCTCTCCCTTTTTTCTCTCTAAGTGTTAAGTGCTCATTTCTTCACTCCCATCTTGATAGCCATGATTCTCAGGAGATTTCATTATCAATGTTATTATTATTGTTGTGAAGTTCATCTTCTTGCAGGGAGTGGTTCTGTTCTTGGCTCCATTTTTACCAGAAAAGGAAGGTTTTAACATGTGCTGATTCTGGAACATCTTGAAGACCTTGAAGGAAGAGTCCATTGAGGTGGTAATGCCTCACCCATTCCAGTTTCTTACCACACCCTAGTCACACTAACCTCCTATATTTGGCAACTTCGCTGGGGAGGTGTCCTCACTTTCATGGACAAAAAAGGTTGGAATGTTTCTAAGCAGATGATTTTTGAAGACATTCCACCTGAGAATGGAGATCAAAGTTATCAGACCACCCCAGAGAAGGTGGTGTGGAAAGGATCTAGAGTGACTTCTCCTCAAGGAGGGAAGGCCAGTACAGAAGCAACAACTCCTTTTGCAGGTATGAATCTGTTGAGCATTTTTTGTGTTTCTAAAATAAATTAACGTGGATTTGACAAGCTTATAAAAAAGTTGTGTAACACCAGTAGTAGCCCCCTCTAGAGGGGAAGATATTGCAACTGAAATAGTAGAGGTGGATCTACCACAAAAGTGGGTGTCGGAGCAAATTATGACATCATTGAATTCACCAATAATAAAGAACGTGGGTTTAGAGGAATCTCCCTTCAAGGCTATTATTATAGAGAATGGAAGAAGATACTATCCTCCTCTTAGGGGGAAACTTCTCATCTATATGAGGAGTTACAGAAGCCATCCCCAGAAAGTATGAATGAGAAGCCATACCTAGAGGGGTATGTTCCACCAAAATTTATCAAGTTTAATGGCAAAGGAGAAAATCGAAGGGAGCATGTGAAAATATTTGTGGAGTACCTAGGGGTGCACAGGAATGATAAAAATTTGAAGCTAAGGGAGTTCTCTAAGACCCTCACAGGGAAGGCCTACACGTGGTATTACAACTTGGAGACCAATAGCATACCCACATGGGAGGAAATGCACAGGCAGTTCCTTCAAAAGTTTTTCATAGCAGAGGATGAGTTCATATTATGAGACCGAGCGCAGGAGGTGCAGAAGCCTGATGAAGAGATGATGCAATATAATAAGTGTTTTTAGGAGAGGGTGCTAGATGTCCATGAGGATGTGGTGGAATCGAGGATGCTAATAAAATGTGTTAAGGGGCTCTTTAAAGAGTATAAGATCCACTTGGTCGATGGGACTAGAAAAGGGACTTTTAGAGAGTTTATAAGGACTACTAGTAATACCGCCATGATAATCAAGCTTAGGTCCTCAAATTGGAGGATGCAGGTGTATATGAATTCTAGGATATTTCAAGTCTCGAGGAGGCAAGAAGTTAATTATGTATATAAAGGTTCAAAGAGGAAGAGGTGAGGCCTCTCATTCAAAGGCAACATCCCAACTAACAAGAGGAAGTTTGGAGAGGATGCCCCATCACCACTACCTTGAAGTGTGGCAGAAGGAATGGACTGTTATCATATATGGTATGAGAGGGGGTAGAAGTACCCCCTCATTCAAATGGGGAAATCCCAACGGTAGCAGACAAAGCTGATCCCAAGTATTATGAGTTGCATCAGAAGGTCTAACATTCCACCAAAGACTATTACTACCTAAGGAGGATCATTGGTGAGTATATGGTGAGTCATACTTTGCAAAAACATTTTGTAGATGTCAATGAAAACCCACTTCTAACGCATTATTATGGCACTACCAATATGGCGGTAGCATATCATGAAGCTATAGCTTGAGACCTGGTGAAATGGGAAGGTAGTGAAAAGATATATGAAGAGCTAGAAGGGCTGGTACTTGATAGAGAATAGAGAACTGAGAAGGAGAGGATGTGCAGGGAGTGGTTCTTTAATCTTGATTAAGAAGATGATAGATGTGAAGGGGTTGAGCAAATGAACCCCCCAGAAAGAAAAGTAGATGTTATCCTTGCTCTAGGTGAAGATGGGACATCTGAGGCAGAGTATGTCTGCAATGCTCAAACTTATGAGGTGAACTTAAACTCCGAGTGCGAAACCATATCCATAAGTCCTAAGTTCAAATGGTTATTTGACCAGATATGAGTAAAGTATGACATCAGGGTAGTCATCACAAAAAAGATTTTGGAAGTAGTGTAGCAGCGTGGGTAACCCCTCACTAAACTGGCAAGGACCAACTGGAAAGTTGATTAAAATAAGCATTTCTGAAGTTGTGTTCTTTGAGGCAGTTAGGGAAGTGACATATCTTCACATCTGCCCATTCTACGTAACATCCATAATCAAAGGAATATACCAATCAACACTTTATATGAGACGGGGATCTCTCAATAAATGATATATAGTGCCTGTATTGTTAATGATTTTGAGATTTGATAGTGTGGGAATGAAGTCGCTTGGATACGTGAATATGGGTATCAAGTTGGGGAACTTCACTTCCCACATTAAGTTTCATGACATTAATGCGGACATAAGCTACCAGCTATTCATAGGGCGAGTGTGGATGCACATTAATGACATAGTTCCTTGCACATACCATCAATGTGCCAAAGCCAACATTCGAGGTACTGAGATTATAATTAAAAGAAGGAACAATGAAGATGTTAGAGCTGTCCAACTACCATTTGATGTAGGGAACGCCTTATTATAAAAGCTCGAGGGGATTATTATCAAGGTGTGTAGGAGAAGAGGAAGATGGAGAGATGTTGACATCGATTCTTGAGAAGCATTGCGAGGATACTGATATCCCTTTTTATCGTCTGTTACAACGAGGGATACTGCTGGCCCACCATGAGCACGGCGGCTGCTCATACATAGTAGGGCTATCTAAAGTGCCAAACCCAATTTGACTAGACAATAGAAGCTAGCCTTTAAGGATTAGAGACAATGATACGTAGCTTATCTAAGAGATGGTGAGTTGCCAGTGAAGAGGGCAAATGAAATTTATCTCCGAAAGAGACGAACCCGCTTCTATCTAGTAGAAGGGGAGCTCTAAAGGAAGGGATACATTGAGGAGGCATTGAAATATATAGCTAAAGGGAAAACAAATAGGGTGCTAAAAGAAAATCCTGAGCTCTCCCACATGGAAGGTGCCAAACTCTATGATTAACTAATGATATTGGGGTACTACTGGCCAACCATGGAGGGTGGCTCCATCGGTTATGTGAATGAGTGCAAAGCTTCCTAAGTACATGGAAACATGGTACATTCCACTTCAATCAGACAGCAAAGCTTAGTAGTTACTTATCCCTTCCACACATGGGCATTTAATATAGTAGGAAAGATCATCCCAGCCTCTCGTGGTAAAGCTTTCATCATTGTGGCTATAAAATTGTATACCAAATGGGAATAGGACATTCATCTAAGAAGAGTGACTTCCCAAGTGGTAATCCTATTCATCAAGGAGTATATCATATGTAGGTTTGGTATACCCAAGGTGATTCTAACAGACAATGGGAAACAATTCGTATGTAAAGAGATTGCACTTCTCACTGATAAGTATAAGATTATGCACAACAACTCAACTATCTGCTACCCAAAGGGAAATGGACAAGTAGAGGCCACAAATAAAAATTTGATCAATATAATGAAAAAGATGCTCTAGAACATACCGGGGGAATGGGATGATAAGCCTACATACTTTCTTATTATTCTAGAATATTCTATACATTACAAGTATGCTTCTAGATTATCTAATATGGATTAACTTATATTTAATAGTTGACATTATCTATTTATTTCTTGACTATTCTAGGAATTAGTAACACATTTCAACATTTGGCCAAGTTCTTATTTATGGGAGGCTTCTAGAAGGACTTGATACTTTTTTAAAAGAAGATGGAGTAAGGATAGAGAGATGATAACGTGTACCAGTTTTAGAAGGATATTTTATCGATTCACCATTATTGTTAAGTAGGTCAGGTCTCAAATTTATTTTAAGTGGCCAAAGTCTTCTAATTATTAGGATGGGGCTATGCTAGAGATGATTTCAAGAGAATCAAACTAGTGGTCTTATGTCTATAAATAAAAAGAAAATTTGACGTGTTGTTAGACATCTAGGGGTGGTGGATATCTAGCTTTATCTTCAAGTTGCCTCAGTTGAGTCATGGACATCATCAACCATAAATATTCGAGTGGATCCATCTTTAATACCAATTTGATGATCGAAGATGATTCTTATTTATCAGGAGTTAATTATTTTCAGAGATATTTGGTAGGTCAAGTGGAAGGTTTAGATAAGGTTCCAATGTTGATCGAGAAAATGAACATGTGGGTTAACGAGTACTAGAATTCGATAGGACGTGCCGAAGTTCATTATTTGGACTCTTTAATTTTTTATTCGTCTTTTTTTGAGCTCATAAAGAGGATGAGTTTTTAAAGAAGAAGAAGAAGAATAATAATAATAATAATAATAATAAGAAGAAGAAGAAGAAGAAGAAGAAGAAGAAGAAGAAGAAGATGAAGAAGAAGAAGAAGAAAAGGTCATTCTATGGTTATCCTCTTTATCTAAATAGGTGGCATCCACTATGGTTCTGTGGCCATCCTGGATAGGTCCATACATCTATCTCCTCTCGCGGGGGCGGGGGAAAAAGGGAAGGAGAAAAAGGTCTCGCGTCCTCGTATTCTCTAGGAGCTCTTCGGCCATTGTAGGTATGGGGTGAATGGAAAGAGATGGATTCGCCAGCCTATTTTGCACAAAACAGGCAAAATAACATATCGTCGCTTCAAGAGAGTGGCATCAAAGATAAATTGATGCTTATGAAACCAATAGTTCGAAGGTTTCGAGGGATAAGTTATGGAATGGGAAGGTGTTAGGCACCCATCCCGCCCTTTCGATCTCTCATGGGCTTGTGTCATTATTTTATTTTATTTCTCCGTGAAACGTGTGTGCGTGTATATATAATGGAGATCAAAATCTCCTAACTCATACCCTGGAAAAGATAGAGTGGGGTCATCAATATGAATGTTCCCAAAATAGTATCTATAAAATATGATTTCGGTGTTTATCAAAATATTAATCACTATGATGAAACAATAATATGTGTGAGATAAAACGCTACTCATGATCACAAACACAATATGTATTAATATAATAAAGGCGGAGATGGCAAATTTGGGAAAATTAGAAAATTGGACTTGAGTCTTGGGTTTTAATTCGAAATGCCTACTTAGCCTATAAAGGCATCAAACTACACGTATTTCTCATGCGTCATAAGGGTGGGGTTTATACCATAGATTCGAATTGTATCTTATTATATGTGTGTTTGTGGAAAATATTTTTAGTTTTGAAAAAGTGTTATAGGTAATCCCGTTTAGAATTTATGGGAACAACCCTCCTTTTGTTTGTTTTGGATTTTTTATAGAAAATAAAGTATGCGCAATATAAGTAATAAAAAAGTGAGATGTTAATGTGTATGAACTAAAGCAAAACTAGATTATGAATTTAATGTAATTAATGCAAAAACAAGACATTTAAAAAGAGATTGAAGGATTTGGACCTTCTTAGAAGCTTGATCTTGATCTTGGATGAACTCCCATGAATGTTGAGATGAATTTTGGATGAGAGAGGATGAGATTTTTCCAAATTGGGTATGAAAGGGATGGGAATGTAAGATTGAATGGAATTTGACATGAGGAAACTTCATTGTTTGCAAGAGAATGTTGTCGAGATCACTGGTGGTGATGGATCTGAGGTGTGCTTTGGGAGTGAGGTCATGCCCTCTATTTATAAGGTCAGGGGTGGTGCCGATCAGCATGGTCCTAGCCCTTCCAATTGAAAGGTAACCCTTGATACACTACCGATAGGCAGGGAACTGAACCTGCCAATTTGTAGTCTCCTGGAAATTCTTTTTGAAAAATGGTCGTAGAACGCAATCCATTGATCTAAATCACGCATGAGGCATTTTGTTAGAAAGTTAATTCAGAAACCTTTAAGAGAACTTTGGACTGCTCCCGGGTACAAGAGTTAACTTTGGGTTAAACGTGTCTCGAAATTGCTCATTGGTCCTTTGGACGGGAGATTGTTGGATGGAAAGGGATCATCTGTCCGAACGGGAAGTCATAATCGCATACGGGGCGGACCGTTGGAAATGTTAGGCGATGTACTTTGACCTTCCAAGGAGCTTTTCTCAGTTTGGAAAGTTGACATTCGTCAATCGGAGTTCGAAAGCACCCGGTGACCTCTCGGAGTAAAACATATCGTTTGTCCACCGTATGTTAGAATCGTGCATGGGGAAGACCATTGGAAAGGGTATTCAGTGCTCTTTATAAATTCATTCAGTCGCGTTTGAGCTGAAGATCTGACCTTGGTCAAATGAATCTTAGGAGCGCCCGGTGGCCTCCGGATTAGTTTTCAGGGGGGAAAATGGATCCTTCTTCCAAATGGTTATGATGTTTCATTCACGAAGTGTACCATTTTAAAGGGTTTAAGTTCCCTTAGAATATTCAAAGAGATTTTTCTATGACGATGACGTTGATTGGTGTCAAACCGGGGCCCGATAGCGCCTGATGGCTTCTAGATCATTTTTGGTAGTAAAATGGTCCATTTGTCCGAAACGTTCTGCCGATTCATGCATGGGGTGGACCATTAGAAAGGGTATTCATAGCCCTTCAAAGATTCATAGAACTTTTGCTCTGACAATGGAGTTGACTAGGGTCAAATGGGGCCCGGGAGAACTTGATGGCCTCTAGATCGGTACTCGGAGTATGACCTAGGGTTTGTAGTGAAATAGGGAGGTGATAGGGACCTAAGGAGAGACTTAGGGGGTCCTATAGTGTGGTGTCTAGAGATCCCCGCAACGGGTGTGCTTGGAATAAGTGAAAGTTGTTGAATAGACACCACATGATGTTTTGGAAATAAGTCGATTCTGCGGTCCTAAGGGACGAGGGAGAGGTCAATTTTGAGTACCTAAGGAAATGCTGAGGATGGTCAATTCTATGGGTCGAGGTCAATTTTAAGGACCTAAGGTACGAGTGATCAATTCTACGGGTCGAGGTCAATTCGGAGGACTTAAGTTGTAACGACCAATTCTATGGGCCGATGTCAATTCTGAGGATCTAAGTAGATATGACCATTTTTGAGGGTCAAACCAAATTCTGAGGGCTTGAGTAAAGATGACCAATTTTGAGGGTGAAAGCCAATTACGAGGGCTGAAGTAGATATAACCAATTCTGAGGGTTGAAGACAATTCGGAGGGCTTAAGTAGAGATGACCAATTTTGAAGGTCGAAGCCAATTTTGAGGGTCGGAGCTAATTTTGAGGGCTTGAGTAGAGATGACCAATTCTGGGGGTTGAAGCCAATTTCGAGGCCTTAAGTTGGGGTGAAAAATTCTGCGAGCCGAAGTCAATAATGAGTGCTTAAGTAGAAGACCACCAATTCTGAGGGTCGAAGCTATTTATGAGGGTTTGAGTAAAGATGACCAATTCTACGGGCTGAGGTTAATTATAAGGACCTAAATATAAATGACCAATTCTGAGGGTCGAAGTCAATTCTGAAGGATTAAGTAGAGACGACCAATTCTGAGGGTCGAAGCCAATTTTGAGGGCTTAAGTAGAGATGACTGATTATGAGGGTCGAAGACAATTCTAAGGGCTTAAGTGGAGAGGACCAATTCTGAGATTCAAAACCAATTATGAGGGATTAAGTAGAGACGACCAATTCTGAGGGTAGAAGCCAATGATGAGGGCTTAAGTGGAGATGACCAATTCTGAGGGTTGGATCCAATTCTGAGGGCTTTAGTTGTAATTTTCTTGGGGAAATTTGGGGATTCCATTAGGGAAATTATCTTCTGGTTCCGCTGGGGATTTTAGGGAAGCATTTGATTTTGTGTTCTTTGTTTCGCTGAGGAAGAGGAATTAATCCGAGGATTGGATGTTTCCTTATTGAGGAATTTTTTGCTTTCCTTTGGAGACGTTGCTGTTTAGATATCCAATTAATTTTAAGAATTCTGATTGGGAGGTAATAGTTCCTCTAGGGAAATGAGTGTGGTAAAAATTCTTTTCTTGGTCAAAAAAGGTTCTAAAATTTATTTGGTAATTTTAAGAATTTTTTGAGATTTTTGGGAATTTTTGTATGAAATTTCAAGGAGGGTGCCGACCGCCAAGGAGTAAGAGGTGCTAAACGGTAGTGGCACGGATTTTTGGGCTTCCTCGAGATGGTGAAGGGACAGTTTTGATCGGTCTTGAATGGCCTGACGAGTGATCTTGTAAATTTGTCTTTCCTTTTGAGACCATTTTTCCTTGATGGTCTTTTTAGATATTGACTTTATGTTGGGGATTTTGCAGGTGACCTTTTATCCCTAGGGGATGGCCATCAAGCACACAAGGGTGACCGAAGGGAATGCGTAGCTGCGACGGTTGATGGCACGCGAGTTTAGGTACGTCTTATGAGGTGATATCTAATTCTGGTTCTGTCCCCTTGGGATTCCTTGCAGATTCATCGTTGACTGTGGGAGCTTTGCCTTGCATGCTTAATGTGCGGCATTGCACCTAAAAATGGACTCAAAAATGCAAAAAAATATGAATATTCCATTTAATTATCTTGATTTAGTGGTTTACTCTACATGAACTTTAATTTTATCATGAGTTTTTATTTTGAGAAAGAATAAAAAGAGCATGTTATTGGAAATTTTTGAATATGCTTGAGTAGACGGTGGCCTCGATGGCCTGGTTGAAAAAGAGCTTTCCTTTTAAAAGAATTTATTTTGAGAATAAGTAGGAAGAATGAGTCTTTTGGATTTTTTTTGAATAGAGGTAAGCCTTGGAGACTTGATAGGTATATGGATGAGGAGATAAAAATTTGGTTTGTAAAGTGAAGCTTGTCTCCTTCATTGTATTGTGATGAATCTGGTGTATTAAAGAGACTGAATTGATGTTGGAGTTATTGCCTTGGGTTTAGCTTCGAAATTATTATTTGTGACCAGGGACCTATTGGTGGACCCTCAACTTGCTCCTATCACTACGTGGATATCATACTGGCATAATCTTGCGGCGGTGATACTGGTAGAGACCCTGAATAGTATAGATGCTTGGCAGGAAGACCTTTTTGACTTTGTGATGGGTAGCCCAATTATGTTGTTTATGTGGCTATCGAAGAGATTCCGTATGGTGGTCCGTCCTGAATATCCCTTTGAGGTTGTGCCAAACTTCTTTACTCGCTACTTTATCAGTCTGGGCCTAGATATCGAGAGCTGGGAGAACTGGTTTGTGGAGCATGGAGCTCCAGGTTTGCGTTGGTAAGTGCCTTGGTAGGGAGCGTTGCAGCCCATTTTATAATTGGTGGAATACCAGTATGTTCTGTTGGTTAGCCTTCGACAGACTTCTTTCGACTTCCCTTGGTGGCTCTTGTGTCAATTGGGTTGGGAGCATATTGTGCCACCTCAGACACTAGACTTATGCTATGTGGAGGATTTTACAGAGCGCATGCGGCTGGTCTCTCTATGGGAGAATCATCGACCATCAACCCGTCATTCCCAGTCAGTTGGCAGAGGTTGTCATGTTTTCTGGGATTACATAAAGTGGTTGTGGAGGAGGGTAGTTGGCTGGTCGAGGAGACCGGTCAAAAGTGGTTCGTCATGCTTGACACCATGGAGGGAGGTGTTATTATTTTCTCTAGGATGGTCCGGAAGTACCATTCCATGAAGTGCCTTCGGTTTTCCAGTCTAAGTGGGGGAGGTTTGGGAATCCCAAGATGTAGATGATGATGATGGGGTTGGTTCTTCTGGCAGTTGCGGGTAGGATCCCTGGGGAATTTATTTGTTAAGATTTTGTAATGTGTTTGGTCATGTATGAAATAAATTTCAAAAGGTTGTTTTGGACTAGCTTGGCTAGTTTTATTTTTAGAAAGTAGGGGTAGGTTAGCTAGGGAAGTTGTTTCACTCCCTATGCTGATGTAATCGTAACTGAATTTTTATTAATAAAATAAAGGAAAATGTAATTATATTGATGTACCTCATGATGTGTTTTCTCATTTGAATTATCTATACCAATTTCTAAGGAATACATAATCCTTTTGTCTATGTACATGTTAAAATGAACTGTCTTTCTCGGAGATAAGAAAAGAACAACATTTTGTAAAGAAGAAGGAGGTCGCGCTCATGTAAAGCGTATGAGTTTCCTATGTACTTATGGGGTTTTTGAAAATATCCTGAGTTTCATTTTGAAAAGTAATAAGATTTTTAGAGGATCAAGCCCCACGTAGTTCTGTGTAGAGAGTAATAAATATTTTTTTAAGAATAGAAGAGAGATGAGAAGAATCGTAGCGCGTCAAGATTAACGATAGAATTTTTTTAGACTGTCCAGGTTGACTGGACGGGACATATCTTCCCAATCAAGGTCGGTGAGCATAGAGACACCTCCAGACAGGATCTTCTTCACAATGTAGGGGCTGATCCAATTAGGCTTCAATTTCCCTTGGGGGTCCTAAATGGGCTGTACTATTTCTTTAAGGGCTAAGTCCATTTCTCGGAAACCATGGTCCTTGACTCTCTTATTGAATGATCGCGCTATTCGGTGATGGTACCCTTGTATATGATACAGAGCCTTTAGTCTCCTTTCATCCAAGAGTGACAATTCGTTAAGACGGCTTTGATGTCAGTCTTCCTCGCTGACTTTGCTTTCAATCATGACGCATAGTGAAGGTGTTTTTAGCTCCACAGGTAAAAGTGTTTGCATGTCGTATACTAGAAAGTAACGCATAGTCATAGTAGATGTTCGAACTGAAGTGCGGTAGGCCCAAAGGGCATAAGGGATCCGATCCCCCCCCCCCCAATCTCGAAACTCTCGGTCATCTTATTGATAATGGCTTTGAGGTTTTCATTGGTGGCTACAACTCCACCATTGGTTTGAGGTCGATAATGGGAAGATTTATGTCTTTGAATCCCATACTCGTCGACCACATTTGTGACTTTTGCTTCTAAATGCAACCTCTTGTCCGATACTTGCTCATGCGGGATCCCATATCGACACATGATATTTTTTGGATGAACTTGGCCACTTTCTTGGCATTCAAAATTGCGTATGACTCGGCTTTGACCCATTTAGTTAAGTAGTCAATGGAAACTAAGATTAATTCATGCATGTTGGAGGCTTTGGGTGTAACTTTCCCTATGATGTCGATGCCCTATGAGTCATGCTGTATAATTCTCACGGAGGCAAGTGTTGGAGTTTGGAAAACTACTGGAATTTAAGATATCTTTGAACATAGGAGGTGCAATGTTAAACCATGGTAGTCCAGTATTAAGCCTAGTCGAATGATTTTCCTGGAGAGCATATGGCCATTCATGTGGGGTTCGTATTCCTCATTGTGGATTTTTTGCATCACCTCTTCAACGTCATCCCCTTCGATATAGTGTAAACGGGTTCCATTAAAGTTTTTATTGACCAGTTATTTATCACATACAATATACAAGGCAACCAATTTGCGAAGGGTTGCAAGGTCTTTCTTATTAAAACCTTAGGGATATCTACCATTCTTGAGGAGGCACCAAATATCGTAGTACCATCAATTGTCTATATCATGATCTTCTTCTGTGATGAGCTCGATGGGGTAGGAGTGGGCTGGTTTATCTTTCTTTTGGACTAGGAAAGGGCCAATTGTTATTCTTTAGGGCTTATCAACCATGGAGGCTAAGGTAGAAAGGTCATGGACTAGGTTGTTCTTTGCTCGGGCTGATATGCCCAATATCTACTCTTAGTCTCGGAGTCGACAAACTCAACTGATATAATGGTCGATTCACCAGGAGGCTCATAATGGCCATCAGAGAGGCCATCATCCATGGTCAGACAACTCATGGGCTCAAGCGACTGCTACTGACATACCCTGCTTCAACCGATACTTCAGCCATGCCTAAAATCTAACCTCGACTGGTCAATCAGGCTGAGGTCATACTTCAGTTTGGTGGAACAAAGACAACCCTCAGACTTACCAAGCATCGTACTCGTCTGGACCGAGGTTACCGTAGATGACATCACAAGTCCGAGCATACGTAAGCACATGGGAAGACTTGGGACGTGTGGACTAAACCGTTATAACCAACTCGTTCCCCTCGCATAAGGGCATATTTGGTCATCATTACCTATATATGGCATAGCCAGGTGTCCACATGAGATTGGACTAATCTTTACACACATGCTCATGGCATGCTTGGGGATACACTACACTCCCCAAGCACTATATATACATGTCTTCTCCTACGTTGAAAAATGATACATAATTGCAACCCTAGTAAGAGTTCTACAGAGATAGAAAGTAGAGAGAGAAAGTGAGAGATTGTATCACAATCCATTAGTGCCCTTGTTCTAGTGAAATTAACTCACACACTCACAGTGGACGTTGGCCTAATTGGCTGAACCACTTAAATGTAAGTTTTCCTCCCCTTGTCCTCATCTCCTTCTATTAGGTATTTACTCTTGTGCTGCCATTACTATTGCTAGTTTGAGCTTATCAACACCTCATCTGGTGGTGATTTTTATAGTATCATCATTTTTGTGCCCTCTGTGGGAACGAGAGGATTCATCTCTTCCTTCTTTACTGCTTGACCTCACCGGAGACTCTGGTGGTGAACCATACCTCCCCCATCGTGTGGAGCTGTTTCAACATTAAAAGAGATCCTTAAAGGTATTAAGCTCCTTAGTATTTTCATTACAATCTCTCTAGTCTTCTTACATGCACCAGAGTTACCACCTCCACCATTTGGTGTTGGAGGACCCAGTTCTAGCCAAGCACCACCCCAGTCCGAGATGGATGAGGTGGCGGCGGCCTTGAAGTCCTTAGCTACTTCTCAATAAGGAATGAAAGAGAAATATTCCCAGCTAAGACAGAACATAATAATGAGACCACATGGGGTCTCACTGGATATGATTACTCCAGTAGCTGATCAAGGACAACATGAGACTAGGGGACCACCACAGCCACCATGAAAAGACATATCTCCTCCTCAACGGTGGAGGGATGTTGCTGATCCTAGGCGTTTACGCCTGGGGAGGTAAGGAAACCCTTACCCAGAGGATAAGTATGACGATATAGAGGTCGATGATGCTCCTGCAGACTGTTGGTAATAGTATGAGATCTCAAACAACACTATACGACCTATCCTCGGTGAAAGACGAGACTGTGATGCCCGACAAATAGGTTCAACTTTTGATCGATTAAGTAGAGGGCCGACCTTTGAAAACTCGGCCCAATTAATTACTCGAGGGAAAGACTGTCCAGGTCAAGAAGCCTCACAGCATCCAGAAGAGAGGGTGGAGATTGTCGTCCTCATCACGACCGACCCCCATATAGCCAAGAAAGTGGTCAGGGGGAGGTCAATAGCCGATATTTTGCTGCAACTAGGGAACCCTCGGTTCACCCTTTGGAGATGGTCGGGGTCAACCTTAGCCAGGACGACGTTGCTAAGCCCTGGAACTACTCAATCCAAAGGCTGGAAAATAAGATTGGAGATCTCCTGAAAAGTCGAGACCCCTTGCAGAGGGGGTATTCAGAGGGTTCACCCTTTGTGGCAAGGATTGTTAGCTTCCCAACCCCTGCCAAATTTAAACCTCCAGTGGTGTCTCCTAAGTACGATGGGAGTACCAACCTAATCCATCATATTTAAATGTATCAGTCTGCAACAGACATTTATTCAATCTCTGATGAGATGAGGTGCCTAGCTTTCTCAAGCACTCTAACTGAGGCTGCACATATTTGGTTCACTTCTCTTCCTAAAAATTCAATTAAGAGTTTTAAAGGTTTGGCCAAGCGGTTTATTCATAACTTATGTTTCAGGTTAAGACCTCAAAAGGAGATGACTCACTTAATTTATGTAAAGCAGCGGAAGAATGAAAGACTCAGAGACTATATCGCGAGGTTCAACAAGGAAAAGTTGGAGGTAGAAAATTATGAAGAGAGTATCGCCATGATAGCCCTTATTAGAGGATTTCAGAAGGTAAAGATACTCTCGAAGCTTGCTAAAGACCCTTCTAAGTCTATTGTCGAGTTGTTAGCAATAGATAGAAAGGTCACGAAAGCAGAAGAAGAAATGGCTGCGAAATATGAGGATGAGAACGGAAGTAGCAGTGGGAAGTTTCAAAAGAAAAAGGTTAGAAATAAGAGGAATGCGGACGACAAGTTTGCACACTATACTACTTTAACTGTGAGGTGTGAATGCATCCTCAACGAAATAAAGAATGATAGGTCTATGAGATGGTCGAAGAAGCTGAAGGCTCCTCCACATAAGAGAAACAAGTATTTATGGTGCGAGTTCCATCAAGATCATGACCATCTAACTGAAAAATGTTTCGCCCTCAAAGACAATATTCAACAAATGCTAAAGTCTGGAAGGCTGAGAAAGTATGTGGATACAAGAGCCTCGAAGAGTGGTCAAGTTGACCCCAGAAAGAAAAGAAATGACAAATGCCGGGAAGATGCCTCCGCCGGGAAAGATGATGCCTCGGATGATGAAGATGATGACCTTGACCTCCCACCAAAGTACGACAATGTCCCAGTAAAGAGAGTCAACATGATCTCTTTTGGTGTGAGCACTATCTATGGGGGGCTAGAAGGGGGTGGCTCAGAGGTAGCTGATCGCAAGGCCCATTTGGCAGAGGTGAAGGCGATAAATAAAGCCGAGGTTATAAGCATGGCTTCAACAGAGGTCAAACTTGAAAAGAGAAAGAAGGTAGACATGGACACCCTCGTAGTCGTCTTCTCATGACTTGATTTTAAGGGTATCTTAGACCCTCACGATGACCATCTAGTCATCACCACAAGGGTGCATCGATGTGAAGTTTAGAGAATCCTTGTGGATGGGGGAAGATATGTAAACGTTATGTTTTTGCCTTGTTTCAAGAGCTTGGGTCTCAGCCGAGCAAGGTGTGTCCCTTATCATCACCCCTTGATCGATTTCAGCGGGGAGAAGTTCCATCCATTGGGAATGTATGAAATGGATGTGAGAATGGGAGATGAATGGCCTAAGAGGTTGACTAGAAAAATAAATTTCTTTGTGATGGATGAAAATGTCTTCTCATCCTCTAACCTCATCATGGGACGAGTGGTCATCAAGGAATTTAAGGTCGTGCCTTCAACAGTCCATCAGATGATAAAATTCCCGACTCCCTATGGAGTAGGGGAAGTGCAAGGTGACCAAACATCGACACATGAATGCTATTTCAACTCTTCAGAAGAGAGAGAGGCTCATAAGAGGGCAACGACCACTTAAAACATTGACACCCTTGATCCCATAGACGAAATAAATCTAAAAAGGGAGAGGATATGGAGGCGGTAGAATCCATCATCCTCAATAAGGACGAGCCAAAAATAACCATCCAAATTCACAAAGTACTAAAGACTGAGACCAAAGAAGATTTAGTGAAGCTGTTAAGGAAGAGACATAATATCTTTGCCTAGAGACATGCAGACATGCCAGGTATTGATCCTAAGATTATGTATCATAAACTCAATGTCATAGAGGATGATAATACCATTAAGCACAGAAGAAGGACATACTCAAGAGAGAAGTACGTAGTCATCAGAGATGACGTTCAAAATCTTGAAGAAGCTGAGTTTATTAGAGAAGCTATATACCCTGAGTGGCTGTCTAATGCTGTCATAGTCCCTAAAGCTAATGGGAAGTGGAGGATGTGTGTAGACTTCACTGATTTAAACAAGTCTTGCCCAAAGGATAGTTTTCCCCTGCCTCGTATAGATCATATGGTGGATGCCACAACAGGGCATGATCCCATGAGCTTCATGGATGCATATTTTGGGTATAATCAGATCTTCATGGACTCGACTGACTCAGAGAAGACAACCTTCATTATAGACAAGGGGACCTATTGCTATAAGGTCGTGCCCTTTGGACTGAAGAATGCAGGGGCTACTTACCAACGTCTTATAAATAAGATGTTTGAGGATTAGATTGTCAAAACCATGGAAGTCTATGTGGATGACATGCTGAGAAAGAGTCTGAAGGCCGACACTCGTGTGGCCAACCTCGAAAGAACTTTTGATACCACAGACAAATACAGAATGAAGCTCAACTCGGCCAAATGTGTATTTGGGATCAGGGCTGGATATTTTTTGGGTTTCATCATCAACTAAAGGGGAATATAGGCTAACCCTGAGAAGATCAAGGCTTTGCTGAAAATGAAGAGACCTAGAATAATCAAAGACATTCAGAGGCTAACCGGGCGAGTGGCTGCACTTAATAGGTTTGTCTCCAGAGCTACGGATGAATGTCTTCCATTTTTTAAAGTTCTTAGAAAAGCCTTTGAGTGGAATGAGGAATTTGATAAAGCTGTTAAAGAGATTAAGTCCTACCTTGGATCCCCTCTACTTCTATCAAAAATAATTCAGGGTGAAAAGTTGTATGTATATTTAGCTATCTCAGAGTCAGCCATTAGTGCTGCAATAGTAAGAGAAGAGCATAGAGTGCAGAGATTAGTGTACTTAATTAGCAAATCAATCCAAGGGTCTGAGTATAAGTACCCTAGGATTAAAAAGTTAGCCCAAGATTTGATACATGATTCTAGGAAAATGAAGCCGTACTTCCAGGATCACTCCATGGTCATTCTCACTGATTCCCCACTCAGACAGGTCCTCCATAAGTCTGACAAGTCAGGAAGGCTAATAACCTGGGAAATTGATTTGGGGGAGTATGATATTATTTATCAACCCAGAGTTGCCATCGAGGGACAAGCACTCACAGATTTTGTGGCCGAGTTTAGCTGGGATGAGGTCGAGGTCGAAAACCATCTTGGAACTTCAGATGAGAAGGTGGAGAGGAACATCAGCCGGGAAGCAGGCGACGCTGATATAAGCATAACCAGGCAAAAGGCAGCTGAGAATGAAGAAGAGAGATACCTCTTCAAATAAGGGGACCTGAAAGAGGGAGACTTCTCTTCAAATGAAACCATCTGGAACCTCTTCATTGATGGGTCATCCTGTGAAAACGGGAGTGGAGTAGGGTTGATACTGTCGTCACCCGATGGTACAGATATTGAGTATTCACTGAGGTTTCACTTTAACGCTTCCAATAACAAATCAGAGTATGAGGCAATAATAGCAAGCCTATCTTTGGCAAAAGCCCTAGGCATCGGCTAACTCCTAGTCCATAGTGACTCAAGATTGGTTGTGAACCAGATCCTGGGGGTATATGAAGCCAAAGATGAAAGGATGGATAGATATCTGAAGAAGGTAAGATCGATGCTAGAAGGCTTCAAAGAGATAAAAATGAAGAGGATACCTTGGCTGGACAACAGCTGAGTTGATGTACTCGCGAGGTTGACCTCCGCAACAAGAACCGATATAAAGAGAGTAGTACGAATCGAGATTCTGCTCAAGCCAACCATTGAAGAGGAAAAGGTTTCTAAACCTTGTCTAAATATGAACATGGGGGCATCATGGATGGAACCTCTAATCAGATACATCAGAGAGGGAGAATTTCCAGAATCAAAGTGTGAAAGGAGAAAGCTCAAGTTCAGAGCTGCTAAATTCTCCATTATGGGAGATGTCCTGTATAAGAAGGAACTCCTACTCCCTCTTCTTAGATGCGTTCATCCTTCATAGGTTCCATATATCTTTCAAGTTGTGCATGAGTGCTCTTGTTCAAGCCACATTGGAGGAAGGTCATTGGCTAAAAGGATAATCACTCAGGGGTAGTGGTGGTCGACCTTGGCCAAAGATGCAGTTGCATATGTAAAGAGATGTGACAAGTCCCAGAAGTTCCCCACCATTCCCCATCAGCCTCACCGGTCTCTAACTTCTATCAGCTCCCCTTGGCTATTTACAGTATGGGGTATTGATTTGGTAGGACCCTTGCCAAGGGCTGTAAACAACTATCGGTACTTAATCCTGGCAATTGATTA
This sequence comes from Sambucus nigra, assembly GCA_949130495.1. Classification (NCBI taxonomy): domain Eukaryota; kingdom Viridiplantae; phylum Streptophyta; class Magnoliopsida; order Dipsacales; family Adoxaceae; genus Sambucus; species Sambucus nigra. The sequence goes on along the minus strand of OX422213.1, from coordinate 105,379,271 downwards.
TTTCTTTAAATGGGTAGAAGTCGACCCAATTATCACAATCACTGAGCAGAAGACCGTCCAGTTCATCTTAAAAAACATCATATGTAGGTATGGCCTCCCAAACACCCTCATCTCAGACAATGGAACCCAATTTAATAATGCTTCCTTAGAAAAGTACGTGAAAGAGTAGGGATCAAGTTATTCTTCTTTTCCCTGGAAGACCCCAGGAAAATGGTCAGACTGAGGTCAGAAATTGAACAATCCTTGATGGGATAAAAAATAAGTTAGAAGAGGCCAAATCAATATGGATAGAAGAGGTATATATCATGCTTTGGTCTTACAGGACGACAATGAGGACACCCACAAGAGAAACTCCATTTACGTTAGCCCATGGCTCACGGGATGTTATCCAAACAGAGATAGGGGTTCCCACTCATAGAGTTCAGACATATGACCCTCAGAGGAACGGGTAATAAAGAAGACTTTAACTTGATTTGATTGAGGAAAGAAAAGAGGATCCAGAGATAAGACAGGCAGCCTATCAGCAGAGAACTGCGAGATTCTACAATCAAAGGGTAAAGACAAGGCCAATAGTTGTGGGAGACCTAGTCCTGAAGAAGACGTGGCAAAAACCTAAGAAGCTCCATTCAAATTGGCATGGTTCTTACATGGTAATTGATGAGGTTGTACCAGGTACCTATCAGCTAGAAAATCTAGAAGGGGAGCCCTTCTCCAACCCTAGGAAGGATGACCACTTGAAAAATATTACTTATGATGTTGCAATTGTTTTTTTGTAATACATGTACCAACCTATAAAAGAGAATGTCAATGAGAAAATAGCAATGTTGTGTTGATGCTTTGGTTCCAATGTATATGTATTTAACATCATTAGTTTGGTGAAAATATGAGGTGAAACGTCATTAACTTGGTGACCTCAGACCTTTAACATCATTAGTTTGATGAAAATATAAGGTGAAACATCATTAACTTGGTGACCTCAGACCTTTAACATCATTAATTTGGTGAAAATATGAGGTGAAACATCATTAACTTGGTGACCTCATACCTTTAACATTATTATTTTGGTGAAATTATGAGGTGAAACATCATTAACTTGGTGACCTCATACCTTTAACATCATTAATTTGGTGAAAATATGAGGTGAAACATCATTAACTTGGTGACCTCAGACCTTTAACATCATTAATTTGGTGAAAATATGAGCTGAAAACTCATTAACTTGGTGACCTCGGAACTTTAACATCATTAGTTTGGTGAAATTATGAGGTTAAACATCATTAACTTGGTAACCTCAAACCTTTAACATCATTAGTTTGGTGAAATTATGAGGTTAAACACCATAACTTGGTAACCTCGGACCTTTAACATCATTAATTTGGTGAAAATATGAGGCGAAACATCATTAACTTTGTAACCTCAGACCTTTAACATCAGTAATTTGGTGAAAATATGAGTTGAAACATCATTAACTTGGTTATCTTAGACCTTTAACATCATTAACTTGTTGAAAATATGAGGTTAAAACATCATAATTAATGATAAAATCTGTGGTATGTGGAACATCACAATTATAGAATAACAAAATATCGTAGAAGAAGTAAGAGAAAAAAGGAAATGAAATTTCATTGTAATCATAGAAAGATGATGTTGCAGACTTGGCATACACAATAAAAAACAAAGATGGCGTCACTTAGAAAGAAGAGGCCACAGAGACAACATAACATTGCTAAACAGTTCATTCAATTTTCTAAAAAAGCTTTAAAAAAAGAGCCAGATAAGTAGCAGGAGAGATCTTCACAGCTAGGCTTGTCCCTCAACAGGAGCCTACCCATCCGTAGCTGGATTTGTTTGGTCAAGGTTACTAACTTTAACCTCATCACCGTGCTGAACACCTTCGTCGGTCTCCGTGACCTCAAGGATAGTCGTATCGGTCAGGCCATCATCATTCTTTTCTACTTCCTTTAAAGCTAGGGAAAATCAAGGTTCTCCAAAGAAGAGACTGACAAAACCCTCGGTGGTTAAGGCCCCAGACTCACCTTGCTTCATGGCCGCCCATCGGATGGCCGCTTTAATACCCCTATCTAGATACTCAAAGACGAAGATGACAAACTCGTCAAAGAATTTATCGTCCTCAATGGCTTTCTATGTGGCATCTTCCAAATCAACTTTAACAGCATCATTAACCTTTAATTGAAAAACATCATCATTTGCCTTCAGAGCATTGTCGTGATCTTCCTTGAGCTGAGAAATCTGGTTATCCTTCTCCTTAAGGTCTCCTTTCAGCTTTTCAACCTCTGCCTTCAGAGTGGCCTTAGCTTTTTTAGCATCCTTGCCCTTTCCTATAAGGGGAAGATTCTTTAAGGTCCATTCAATAAGATGGTGAAGAGACACCACACCCTGCAGAAGAACATCAGACAGATGAGTAATAACTCCTAAAGAGTAGAGACAACACTTGGAAGAAAAATAGATAAAAATTGATACCTGAACCGATCTGTGAAGAGTGAACTCGACCAATAAAGGGACATTTAAAGCACGGAGAAAATTCTTATCCTCCACACTCATTATGGTGCCAATAGAATCAACAGCTTTCAAACTATGGTCGATCATGCTATCTCCAATCTTGAGCTGAGATAGACGAGCAGCCAAGGCATCATCAGTCGAAATGGGTATGACATGGTCTTTGGCTTGGGTCTTACTCGACCTCGTATTAGTCGAGTTAGTTGAAGCCTTCCTCTTCTTAGCAGCATCGTCCTTAGAGGTGCCAACGCTCTTTTTTGTGGTATGTTGGGGTACATTCTTGCCACTTTGTTTCTTCATGATCTTTACAAGGCTGGGAGCCGACATCTCCTAAAAGTCGTCTGAAATGTCTGCTGGTCACTCAATAAAAAGATAAGTCTCTGAGTTAGCAGTTCAGATAGATAAAAAATGTATGAGACATCACTTGGTAAGAAAAATTTGGACTTACGAATCTCTTCCAGGGGACCACCCCCAAACCTGCCTGAGAAAGGTAATAGGGGGTCATAAGATGTTCATACTTAACAAGGTGACCTTTCTCGCCTTGATTATGAAGGTCGTCAACATTCTTGTAATTGTCCTGGCTAAGACTAGGGTCAGCTTTAGCCATGAGGGAGAATTTCGCCAATCTCAAAGGGGTCCTTGGAACCGACGTTCCACAAGACTCGTCTAAGCCAAACTCCTAGGCACCAAAAATAAATAAATATCGAGGTTTCCAATTATGATTAGAAGTACGTGTAATCATGAGCATTTTCTTCTCTGATTTCCTGGCTAAGAAGTGGTAGTTGCCGGGGTGATTTTGGGCAAACGAGGGAATGTAGCAACTAGTAAAAACTCTAACTGCAAGATCTGAATATTGAATAGCCTTCCAAAGGATAATAACCCGAATCATAACCCTCCAAGTATTTAGGGAGAATTGGGAAGGGGCAAGGTTTATGTATGAGAGTATTGCTCTGATACTAATGAGGATGGGAAGACGAAAACCCAACCTAAACATCTGCTCATAGACACAAATTTCACTATCTCGTCCATCGAAGGCCCTTTCGTCCTTCAGAGGTTTCCTAAGGATGATTGAGGAATTTATGGAATAGAGGTGCCTGAAAGAAATAAGGACGTACCCGTTCACGGTACTCTCATACTCTGTAGCTACAGAGGTATCAGGTTTTCTTCCTTCATCATCATCACTATCCCCACCAACTTCGGCCTTGGCACTCGTAGGGGAACCAACAGGAAACCTTTTTGCAAACTCCACACCGGTGGCGACCGATAGAGGAATGGCATTAATAGGAGGAGGAATTGCTACACTGGGACCTAATATTTCTATGGAAGGAGATATATGAAAAGTGTTATCATCTCTATGGGATGAGGCACGACTAGAAACCTCGACGTCCTCTGAAACCTCATCTTGCCTAGGGGAATAATCCATAGCCTCTTGAAAAGAGTCTATGGACTCTGCAGCCTCAGAGGTAGACATCGGGTCTGAAGAAACTAACTCAAGCATGGGATCTGGAACCTATGCAGGCTCAGGGTATAAGACAGCTAATGGTGGAGGAAAGATAGGTCTGAGCGAAAAAACCTCGGCCCTACAAGCCTCTTCTATATGTCTAATCTTTTTAAAGGTCTTCTCATGCAGAGTTGGTAACTCTTCAATAAGTTTACACAAAGGTCTGAGCATTCAGCAGACGACACAACACTTGAGAGTTCGAACTAAAAGGGAAAACGGGAAAACAACTTGTACAACTCAAACTAAAGATAAAACTGGGAATCCAAAGGGTTTACACTAAGAACACCAAGAATAGGTGCAAAGTAGCTTACCGGAGAAGGTAATCGGTGAACAGTCAAAAAACCTTAAAACACAAAATTCGACCTAAACTAAGCCCAAGATGACTAAATGAATATGAAATAGACCCTATAGACCACTATCTCTCATGAAAAAACACAAAATAGGGGTGGTTACCCTCACCGGAGAAGAGAAAAACCCACCGAAAAAAATGGAAGTTGCAAATAAAGCCAGAAATTAAAGAAGCGGAGAGTAAGATGGTTACTTGATCAACGAGGAATGAAAGGTAAGGGGTTACAAACCTAAGATGACTTGAGAACTAGGGAGAGATTGGAACTTTGGCTATGAAGGATTTTGGAAAAAATCTCAACAGTGAGAGCTCCATGGCGGGAGAAATGAGAGAAGAAAGAGAATAAGGGAAGGGAAAAAGTATTTAAACCTTCCCTAATGATGGGGAAAAATTTTCAAGGTGCCCATCATGTCCTAGAGAACTTAAAAGGCATCGTCAGAGCTTTCATACCTTGGGAAATACGTTAGCAACTTCAATGAGTGACATGTGTCCAAGGAATCACTCTGCACCCCAAGATGCCAAATGTAACTCGGCATCAGCCTAACTTATATACCCCTTGTCCACCTACTCACATAGTAGACTAAGGGCTAGGGGTGATTGATATGCCCAATATGTACCCTTAGTCTCAGAGTCGATAGCCTTGGTTGATGTAACGACCGAGTCAGCAGGAGGCTCACAAGGGCCATCAAATAAGTCATCCTTCACAAGGTCAGCCCCACAATGACCAACCTCAGCTTCCCATCGATCATGGTCAGACAACTCATGGGCTTAAGATACTACTACTGACGTACCCTGCTTCAGTCGACACTTCAGCCATGCCTAAAATCTAACCTCGACTGGTCAATCAGGATGAGGTCATACTCGAGTTTAGAAGAACAAAGACAACCCTTGAACTTACTAAGCATCGTACTCGGCTAGGTTGAGGTTACTATGGATGACATCACAAGTTCGAGCATACATAAGCACATGGGAAGACTTAGAACGTGTGGACTAAACCATTATAATCAACTTGTTCCCCTCACGTGAGGGAATATTTGGTACTCATCACCTATATGTGGCATAACCAGGTGTCCAGATGATATTGGACTGATCTTTACACACATGGTCATGGCATGCTTGGGGGTACACTACACTCCCAGGCACTATATATACATGCCTTCTCCTACATTGCAAAAGGATCCATAATTGCAACCCTAATAGGAGTTCTGCAGAGATAGACAGTAGAGAGAGAAAGCGAGAGATTGTATCACAGGCCAGTAGTGCCCTTTTTCTAGTGAAATTCACTCACACACTCATAGTGGATGTATGCAAAATTGGCTGAACCACTTAAATGTAAGTGTTCCCCCCCTTCTCCTCATCTCATTCTACTAGGTATTTACTATTGTACTGCCATTGTTATTGTTAGTTTGAGCTTATCAACACCTCATATGGTGGTGTTGTTTACGGTATCATCATGGGCAGGTTGTGGAAGGTGGTATCTTAGAATTAGGAGGCTAACTATTCTAGGTGGGCATGGAAGAGTAAGGGTTTCTCATCCTCGACTTTCCATTTTCGAAGTACTTGACCGATGATGAGGGTTGAATCCCCATAGACATCTGGGTATCAATTTCATTTCTTGAGAGCAACTTTGAGGCCTATCGTGCACGCCTCATATTCAATCATATTTTCGGTGCAAGGAAAATCTAGTTTGATGGCAATGAGAGTGTGAGAGTCATCAGGGGAAATTAGGAGTATCCCATTGACAGACCCTTTCTTGTTGGTGACACCATCAAAAAAAATTACATCGGAGGTATTTTTTGGAGGTACAAAGGATATCCTCATCTAGGAATTTGGAAATCTAAACATCAGTTTCTTCCATAGGGTAGTCAGCGAGGTAGTCAGAGATAGTTCTTCCTTTCATGGCTTTTTGCGTGACATACACAATATCAAATTCGACTAGAAGCATCCACCAAAGGGACATTCGTCTAGAAAGGATGGTCTTCTCAAGTAATTACTTGATGGGATCCATTCGGGATACGAGTTTGATGGGAAAGGCGAGCATGTACAGTCGTATATTTTGGGTGACCCAAACAAGGGAGACACATGCTTTTTCCAAGGCCGTGTAGTTAACTTTTTACCCAACCAACTTGTGACTAGCATATTAGATGGCTCTCTCTCTACGAGATTCTTCAAGGGATTGGGCTAGAAAATCCCTAGCTACAGTATCCATTACAGTTAGGTATAGGAGTAAGAGAAGACCAGGCTGCGATGGCATGAGTACCAGAGGTTGGGTTAAGTATTACTTGATTAGGTCAAAGTCTTCTTGGCAAGCTTCGTTCCAAACATTAGTGGAAACCTTTTAGAGGAGTTTGAATATGGGTTCACTATAAAAGTCAATTAGTTGATGAACCGTTTGTTATACTGTAATTTTCTAAGGAATCCCCAAATTTCCTTCTCTATTAGGGGTTATAGCATTTCGAGAGTATGGCTTTCAGCTTGGCTGGATCTGCCTGTATCCTTTTCTCACTAACCATGAATCCCAGGAGCTTTCCTTTGGTAACTCTAAAAACACATTTATGTGCGTTAAGTCGCATCTGGTATTATCGCAATCGCTCGAAGAACTTCCATAGATCAGGAACATGACCTTCCCTAGTATTTGACTTGATAACAATATCATCCATATAAACCTCGACTTCTTTGTGTATCAGATCATGTAAGATGGTTGTTTCAGCCCTTTGGTACATAGCCCCTATGTTTTAGACAGCAAACGACATAACGGTGTAGAAAAAGATTCCCCAAGGGGTGATGAATGTGACTTTCTTTGGATGATTCGGTCGTTATATCCAAAAAATCCATCAATGAATGACTTAAGAGTGTGATTGGCCGCGTCATAATCATATCGATATTGGTTAGCGGGTAATCATTCTTTGGAGAGGCCTTGTTCAAGTCTCAGTAGTTAATGCACATGTAAACCTTTCCACTGGATTTTGGTACCGGTACAATCTTGGCTATCCATGTGTCATATTCGATCACACAAATTAAGCCCATGCTCAACTGCTTGACCACTTCTTCCTTAACCCTAAGCGACCATTCGGTGCGGAGCTTTCACAGTTTCAGTTTAATCAATTTGCATTCTGGGAGAGTTGGAATCTCATGCTGAGCTATCTCAGGATTAATATCGGGCGTGGCGTTATAGGACCTTGCAAATATGTCTATAAATTCCTTCAGTAATTCTTTGAGTTGTGCGTGCCATGCTCGTCAAGGGTAGAGCCTATCCTAATCGCATACGGTTGGCTACTTGAATTGAGATTAATAACAATAATTTCATCTTTATTAACATGAACACGATTATGTTATTTGTTATTAAACATATTAAGATCAGTTAAGAATTGTTCATTTGTAAAATCATCATCATGAAGAGTTTAATTAGAATCAAGACAATTAATGCAAGGCAAAAAAAGATACACAAAATCTTTGTTTATTTCATTGTTAGGAGAAAGAACATTGAGAGACTCATCAAAGGAGGTCTCGATTACATCAAAATAAGGCGAAACAACAAATGAAGAGGAAATGGGACAAACATCAGGGTTCGGTTGAATTTCAATAGGTAATACTGGTATAACATGCCAATTGAGGAAAGGTGAAATAGAAGTTTTGATCAGGTGGGATGGATTCGATGATGTAGAGATTGAGTGGATCATACAAAGTGTCAACCCCAGTGCCTGCAAGTTGAATAAATCCTTGGAGTCACTTCCCTAGGAATCTACGATATTGACTATAGTTTTCTCAATGAGTGGTTGCACATGATGATGGGAACTTTCTTCCCATGAGTAGCTATCTTGGAAAAGACCCCCATTCTAGGTTTTATCTTCTTGTCCATATGATCACACCACAGTTTGGGAAATCCGCAAGAGTATCTTCTCCTTCTCTGATGAATCTTTCGTTCATTGAATCTCTTGATATAGTCTTGGAATTTTCTATCCTTCTCTTCAGTGAAGGATGGCAGATCATTATAAGTTCCTCTACTGATGGCTGATAACCCAAACCACAAGGAGGAAAAGATTTCTTCAACACAACGGGTTCAAGTATCCCCTATTATCGTCCCAACCCCAGTCCGGGCATGAAGTGAATGTTTGTGAAAATATGGATCACATTGACATTTTCATGAGGTTTATACTCCGAACAAAACATATCCTTGAAATCATCCCCTCATGGGAGTAGAAGTGGTTTAACTTAGAAACCTGACAGAAGCATATCATTTGCCTTATGTTGTATCTCTAGTCCTGAATTACTGGTGCTTGCATTCTCAGCATTGTCATCTTAACCCAAGATGGTGATGACCCAACCATTAGTGAAGAACTTTAGTTTTTAATGAAGGCAAGAAGATAAACCATTAAAGCTAAGAGCTACGGTCGTCCAAGCCACAGATTGAAACAAGCTGGGATGTCGATGAATTCGAATTAAATAAAGGAGTTTAGAGGGCCAGAACCTATTGTCAGCTTTATAGATCCCATCACTTCTCGATGATTATTATCATAAGAGCTCACTACGGAAGAGGTTGGAGCAAGGTCGCTTACTTTTAGTTCCAAGCAATTGTGGGTTCTCAACAGGCAAACATTAAGAGTTGATCCATTATCGACAAGTGAAAGTGGGACGGTCTGTCCCATGACTTCGACGGAGATATTGAGAGCATAATTGCGATTTGGTCCAATCTTAGGGATTTCTTCTTCAGAGAAAGAGAGCATTCTAGTAGAGGTTAGAGATCCGACCAGATGCACAGCTTCTTTTGGCATGGTGGAAGGAGGGACCGTGGGCCCGGTGAGTAGTTTGATCAAGTCATTTCGATGAAACTGGGAAGATATAAAAAGTCCCCATAGAGTGATGTTATCTTGGGTTTTCTTCAACTGATCAAGGATATTTCTCTCATAGAGGGTCATTTATTTCATAGGAAGATTCTCAACACATTTTCCTTTATCGATCGCTGATGATTGCGGGTTTGGAACTTGGTAATGCTTCCCTGATCTTGTCATAAGGTTCACAGAGGGGGGAAAAAACAAAAATCTTATTTACTCATCTATCTCGGGTTGTTCATCCACCTTGTTGATTTCTCCTTGTAGATCCTCAAATGATATCATTCCACATTTGCTGACTATTGGGCCAGTCTTTTCTGGGCTTTGCTCTTCGTTTGAACTATCGAATTCGTTCCCCTATCCGTTGGCAATGACATCATATTTCCACAAGAAGTCAATACACTCCACAATCTCAACGGCCTCTTCGTATAGATATTTCCATTCGACGAAGAGATGTATAAGTGAAAGGACTAGGCACCCTTATAGTTTCAAAGCATCAAGTAGCTCGGACATGCTATAAATTTTACCTGTCTGTCGGAATAAGTCTTCCATAATATGGACAACATCATCTAAAATAACTTCATCGATAGGTACCAACCATCTATCAGACTCTCGATCCCACTTCCTAGCTTCTAAGAACATTTTACTAAATCTCTAGTAGTCAATGGTCACTTCGAAGGGCAATTTCAGCCTGAACTCTAAAAGTTAGTTCAACACTGCTGACAATATAATATCTTTCCCTCCAGAACGGGTACGAATAGCAATGCATGCTTTAGTAAGGAGTGACAGAGTCTGAATAGAAAAACTGGTAGGTTATGGACAAACTTGGAGAGGTTTAGGGGAATATATGGGTATAATGGGTGATTTATTGGGTACAATCTGGGTAGAAGGATCAAATTTTGGGTTTTCTTCTAGGAATATGGCATTTGTATGATTTGGAAGTGAATTGTGGGTAGTGCTTGGTTTAGGATTTTCTTGTGGGGTAATGATACCCCGATCAATCAGACATTGGATTACAATTCGGAGGTGAAAACACTGATCAATGGTATGGCAGATAGTTTAGTGAGAGTTGCAATGGGCATTTGGTTTGAAATTTTTGGGAAGTGGGTTTGGTAATGGATGAGGGTCCTATGGCTTGATAATATTTCTTCTTAAAAGGGATTGGTAAATTTTAGAGAGGGGAACATGAAGCTCAGCGTATTCTTTTTTGACTGGGTTAGGGCGGCTATCTGGTGCCCATAAAGTAGCAGGCTGAGAAATGTTGTTGATGGTTGAAACTGTGGTATTGGCAAGCTTTCGTACTTTCTGGGAGTGAACTGTCTACATATTTTCTTCGATTCAACTACTGTCTTAGAAAGACTTTCTTCGATCTCCACTCCTATTTTTCGAAGGGATCATAAATGAGGGTAGTACTTTCCTCCCATCGTTGTTCGGACATGGGGTAAGAAGTTCTTCTTCACGGTGATGACATGCTCCTCTTCGAAAGGCCAGTTAGCCATGCTGGTTGCTTTCTGTTTCCACGTTGCTATGGAGTTAGTGACTGATTCCCCAAGATTCTCTTTGATAAGTTCTATATCATGGTAGATGAACTCCAACTCTTCGTTATACTTTTACTGTAACATGAATATATGGGAAACATCCTCATAACTGCGAATTTTGGACTCTTCTAGAGACAAGAACTAGCGAAGAGCATTGTCCTTCAAAGTCTGTTAGAAAATTTGGGCCATTATTTCCTAGGAGTCTCGTAGCAGAGTCATGGCTCGGTGGTAACTTCGAAGATGAACAATTTGGGGTCCACTTCCCCTGAACTTCTTAATTTTAGGCATCTTTAACTTTTTTAGCAGTCTTGATTTAGGATAAGGAGACATATGAGTGTAATCCATGTTGTTCCTATGTTGTTCCTAGAGATTCAGACTTGATCAAACTTCTTGGTTAACATTTTGAGGTCCTCCTTAACCTTGTTCAATTCTTCTTCCTTAGGATCAATGATTACAGGTAGGCTAGCCCCTGGCTGGGCAAGATTCGATATAGGGAGTTGAGCTGGTAGTGGACCATTAGCAAGAGGGGCATGTGAAGCATGTTGATATTCCTCAAGGACCCAAATAGGCTCAGGTACGGGTGGACCCATAGTGCGAGGTAAGAGGACCTCAGGCTCTTAGGGAATAAGAACCTCATTTTGTTGTATCTCGTGAACCTCGATTTTAAGGTTATCAATCTTGGAAATACGTTTGGCTAGTACTGTTATCAAATCTGGCTGCACATTCGGTACTTGGTCGGAGTTCTCCATAGAAAGAGAGTAAAGGTGAATTCCAGACTCAGAGGAAGTAGAGAGGGAACTGATGGAGCTTCGGGGTAGTTCTACAGAAGACCAAATCCAAGGTATATAGTGAAAATATTTCCTCGTGGGGAATATACTTCCTTACGATATACTTCCTTGCAATATACTCGCCTTACGTCAATATACTTCCTCGTGGGGACAGTACATGTAATAAGTTCCTTGTGATATACTTCTCGTCATAACTTCAATCAAGCGGTATGATGTGTGGGGGATTGTTCGATATATGTCAAAGGTACTTGGCCAATGGAAGGTGAGAGTCTTCATATAGCTTAGAATAACTGCGACCTTCCAGACCAGCGCTCATCATGAAGTTACCCCTTAGTTACGGGATAAATTTTGGTCAATAGGCATGCTCTTTGGTGATGTACTGTGCAAAAATGCTTAATTCTTGATTAGTATATTATGGATAGAGTATCTTTATTGGTAATGATGATCACCATACTAATAGGGAAGAATGTACAAGTATAAAAAGTAAATCTACATGGAGAATGAAGATTATACTAAGCATGTATATGTGAGAGTGATGTGTGAATATTTACAAGTGGGTGTGTGGTAGTGTACCTAAGCATGGATCAACTAAAAGTGGTGTGTGACAAGTGTGAGTGAGAAGGGATATATACAAGTGTGAAAAATGGGGATGTGTGTTAGTGGCACCTAATCATGGATATTCTAAGTGGTGTGTGCAACATGTGGGTATAAGTGATCCTATGTGCAAGTAGTGTGAAGTGTACATGGATATTACTTACAAGTGTGTGAGTGAGTAGTGATATAATCATGAGGTATATATGTACAAGAAATAATAGAGTATAAAAAATGGAACATACAGGTAGGTGCCTACATACACAAGACGAAAATAATAATACCCATGCAAACATAGTCTAGCCATCTTAAGAAGTAGTCCCCAACGGAGTCACCACTGTGGCCATCCCTAGATAGGTCCATCCATCTCTCTCCTCCTGCGGGGGCGAGGGAAAAAAAGGGAAGGAGGAAAAACGTCTCGCGCCTCGTACTTTCTAGGAGAGCTTCGACTATAGTCGGTGTGGGTTGAATGTAAAGCGATGGAGTCGCTAGTCTATTTTTCACAAAACAGACAAAAGAGCATGTCGTCGCTTCAAGAGAGTGGCATCAAAGATAAACTGATGCTTAAAAACTAATGGTTCTAAGGGTTCGGGGGCTAAGTTATGAAGTGGGAAGGTTTCAGGCACCCATCCTTCCCTTTCGGTCTCTCTTGGTCTTGTGTTATTGTTTTCCCTTATTTCTCCGTGAAGTGTGTGTGTGTTTGTGTGTATTGGATATCGAAATTGCCCAACTTATACCAAGGAAAAGATAGAGTGAGGTCATCCATATGAAGGTTCCCAGAATAATATATAGAAAATATGATTTAGGCATTTATCGAAATATTGATCTCTATGATGAAACAATAATATGTGTGGTATAAAAATCTACCTGGTATCACAAACATAATATGTATTAATATAATAAAAGCGAAGATGGGGAATTTGGGAAAATTGGAAAATTAGAAAATTGGACTCGAGTCTCGGGTTTTAATCCAAAATGCCTACGTAGCCTATAAAGGAATCAAAGTCCAAGTAGTTCTCATGCGGCATAAGGGTGGGGTTTATCCCATAGATTCGAACGACATCTTATTACATGTGTGTGTGTGTGTGTAAAATGTGTTTTTAGTTTTGAAAAAGTGTGATGGATAATCGCGTTTGGAATTTATAGGCGTAACCCGCTTTTTTTTTTGCTTTGGGTTTTTAATAGAAAATAAAGTATGTGCAATATAACTAATAAAAATGTGAGATGTTAATGTGTATGAACTAAAGCAAAACTAGATCAAAAATTTAATGTAATTAATGAAAAAATAAGAAATCAAAAGAGAGGGAAAGAAGGATTTGGACCTTCTTTGAAGCTTGATCTTGATCTTGGATGAACTCACTTGAATGTTGAGATGAATGTTGAATGAGAAAGGGTAAGATTTTGCCAAATTGGGTATGAAAGGGATGGGAATGTAAGATCGAATGGAATTTCACATGAGGAAACTTCGTTGTTTTAAAGAGAATGTTGCTGAGATCACTGATGTTGATGCAGTGAGGTCATGACCTCTATTTATAGGGTTAGGGGTGGTGCCGATCGGAATGGTCCCAGCCCTGCCAATCGGCATGTAACCCTTGGCACACCACCGATAGGCAAGGAATGGACCTACCAATTTGTAGTCTCGTGTAAATTCTTTCGAAAAAAGGTCCTAGAATGCAATCCATTTATCCAAATTACGCATGAGGAATATCATTAGAAAGTTAATTCAGAGACTTTTAATAGGCCTTGGACTACTACTTGGTCTGGGAGTTGACTTCTGGTCAAACGTGCCTCGAAAGTGCTGGTGAGTCCTTTTGACGGGAGATCGTCAGACGAAAATGGTTCGTTCGTTTGAACGGTAAGTCATAATCACACACGGGGTAGACCGTTGGAAAGGTTAGATGATTTATTCGACATTCCAAAGATCTTCGCTCGGTTTGGAAAGTTGACCTTGGTCAACAGGGGCCCGGAAGTACCCGGTGACCTCTCGAAGTAAAATGGATCGTTTGTCCATCCCATAAGTCAGAATCGCGTATAGGTAAGACCATTAAAAATCTTATTTAGTTCCATTTGGATATTCATTCAGTCTTATTTGAGTTAAAGAATTGAGCTCGGTCAAACGAAGCCTGGGAGCGCTCGGTGGCCTCCGGATCAATTTTTAAGGGAAAATTGATCGTTCGTTCAAATGGTTATGATGTTTTGTACATGGTGCAGATCATTGGAAGGGAATTCATTACCCTTTAAATATTCAAAGAGCTTTCACTCTGATGTTGACTGGGTCAAATCGGGGCCCGGGAGCGCCTAGTGTCCTCTAGATCGATTTTCGATGGTAAAATGGTATATTCGTCTTAACTGTTATGCTGATTTGTACATGGGGTGGAATGTTGGAAAGGGGATACAGATCCTTTCTAATATTCAAAGAGATTTCTCTCTGATGATGGAGTTGATCGAAGTCAAATGGGGCCCGAGAGCGCCCGATGGCCTCCGCATCAGGTTTTGATGGAAAATGGATCATTCGTCCAAACGGATATGTTATTTTTCACATGGGGTGCACTGTTGGAAAGGAATTTTAGTTCCCTTCAAATATTCAAAGAGATTTTGCTCTAACGATGAAGTTGACTGGGGTCAAACCGGGGCTCGGGAGCCCCCGATGGCCTCTTGATCGATTTTTGGTGGTAAAATGATCCGTTTGTCCGAACCATTATGTAATTTGTGCACAAGAGAGGACCTTTGGAAAGGGGATTTGGAGACCTTATAAGATTCAAAGAGCTTTCTCTTTGACGATGGAGTTGACCTGAGTCAAACGGGACCCGGTAGTGTCCGATGGCCTCTAGATCGGTTCTCGGAGTATAACCTAGGGCTTGTAGTGAAATGGGGACGTGCTAGGGACCTATGGAGAGAATTAGGGGGTCCTATAATGTGGTGTAAACACATTCTACAAAATTAAAGTCGCGAGTGTCGTCAAACCACTGGATTTGGCTGATGAGTCTCCCCCTCCATTTATGTGGTGGTGGTGTTTAAAGATATTGGAGAAAGATGTGGATGTTTTTTTAAATTTGATGATTTTACTCGTGGGGGGGGGGGGGGGGAGGAGATTTTCTGTGGGCTAAAATTCTATTTAAATGGATCGATCATTTTTCAGTGACGGTGAGGATCAAAGCCGATGGGTGAACTTTTGAGTTACCTGTCTGGGAAGAAATATCAGCTTCATGTTGTTATGGGGGTGAAGATATTATGTTCGGCGCCGACAATTGTAGTTTAAAAGTGAGGATAATAGAAGGTATATCACATGCACGTGGGAAGAGGATGAAGTTTAGAGTCATTGAAGTAGGTACGGACTTTGCAGAAAAGGTTTTAGGGGTTGAGGGGAGCAGGGAGATTCATCACATTATAGTAGGAGAAGTATCAAGAATGACTTTTTATCTACAAAAGTGGAGGATAAATATGTTAAAAAACTAGATGATTTGAAGCATGGTTTTAAATTTTTTTATAGACTTGCTCCTAATATTGTGAATGGGTGAAATGGTTCGAATATTATTCATGATGGTCCGCATTTTTCTGCTAGAGCAATAGCAGGTTCAAAAGCGGGAGATTCCAAGAAGACCCACTCGCCACAAGGTAGTATGGATTTTTTTGTTACAACAAGCCCAAATTATTTCTAAGAACAAATATTTTTTTTCCAAAGTGAACAAAAGAACTCATGGTTCGATTCATAGGTATTGACGAGACAATGAAAAGCATTTTGTTCAAAGGATACCGGTTGTTGAAGATGAAAATAATTTGGAGAACATATTAGCCCTTGTTTCCACCAATAATGTGAACTTTCAAAATATGAATCCAATTTTTTTAGGGGGTTATTTCATCCCCTGAAATTGGTAAATGAAGTGGGGGAAGTTGGTGGTCAGATAGTGTGGCTTGTTCATCAATATATGTCAAATATTGGAAAGGTGAAGAATGGGAAGGCATATGGGGAAGTAGTTTGAATTTTAACTAAAAGTCCTCGTTACTTTTCAATGATGTTTTAAATTTTCAGAAAATGTTTAACTTCAAGAGTCTGAGTATTTGAACTAAATTGGCCTTCATAAGGAGTCAAAGGAGGATCGTGTTAGTGTTCCATCACCCCAACTAGAACCACCCTTATAAGTCTTGGACCCCTATGAGTCAAAGGTGATTTCCATTGATTTGGAAGAAATTGAGGCAATGTCTAGTATGGAGAATTAGGTTTAGAATATGATTGGTAAGTTTAGTAAATTTTTAGGGTATCTCATGATGGGAATGAGAATCAGAATTTAAAGTTGTGTAGGAAAATTGAGAGGGAATGTGGGCACGCGGGGGGTGGGGGGTGGGGGGGGGGGGGGGGGTAAAGAAGAGGAGGGAGGAAAGAGAGTTTAGGATGCTACAATAGTCTTTAAATTACAAAGGGAAGGGGGTGGGGCATGGTAAGAGTGGAGGGGAAACTAGTTATCCACGAATAATTGAATTATTTCTCGGAATATGAGTGGAGTTAATGATCCCGAGAAGTGAAGGGGGTAAATGGAGCTATTTCTTTGTGTAAGTATGATGTGTTGTGTTTACAAGAGACAAATATTAGTAGGATGACAAGAAGTTATATGAAAGATTTTGGAGTGGGAGATGGGTGAATTGTCATTGTTTCAATGTGGTCATCTCTTCGTGGGGTGGTGATTTTATGGGATCCTAGAGTGGTGGATATTGTGCGTAGATTTATATAGTCCTTTATTCATCATGCTTGTTTAGGTGTATGGAGTTTTTATGGGGTGTACATATCGGTAGAGGATGGTACTAGGTGGGAGATTTGATAGGAGTTAGGGGGTTAAGGGTATGTAGGGTTGGGTGGAGATTTTAATGTGCTTCATTTTGCATCAGAGTATAGACATTGAGGTAGATTATTATAACTTTTGAGGGAAATTTTTAACTTCATTAATGTTATGGTTCTAATTGATTTACCGTTTGAATATGGCTCTTTCAGTTGGTCTAGAATAGGGAATAACCATCCCTGTCTCAACCTGGTCGCTTTTTGGTGTCGATTGATGGAGACGAACACTTTGCCGGTGTTTTGCATTCTTAATTGCCACGTGTTACATTGGACCATGTCCTGATTATTTTGCATTATGGGGGTGCTAGGATAGGTAGGAACCCTTTTAGATTTGAGAATATGTGGTTGAAGGATGAGTTATTTTTTGTGAGAATTAGGAAGTGATGGAACATTTAAGGAAACACGAGTTTTATCATTGCTAAGAAACTTTCTTGACAGCGCACACGAACTATTGGATCAATTTATTTACTTAAATGACCCAACACATAAATCCAAATTTTAATCGAATTTTAATCTTTAATTAATTCTTGTGTGCATGCAAATTGTGTTCAAATATAGATTTGTCATTTTCAGACCAGACATGTAAAAACACACGAGATGAGGAAAAATCCCTTTGCATGGCATAACCTTTTATTCAACATTTTTGGAAGGTTTTGAATACATATGACTAACAAAACTCTTAGCTAAACTAAGTTAGATGCGTAGAACTCAAAAAAATCCAACAAATATGACCCAGCTCCAGAGTCATCCACAGGTAGTAGTCTACCCTCGGTATCCATCGACTCAGGCTTCTTTTTCTTCTTCAGTAGTGAAACTTTATTTCACAAAGTCAGTCGTAGAGAAAAATCTCTACAAGAAGGTATCATAAGAAACCTTGTTGATGTTAGTAAAAGTGATCTTGAATATATCTCACGGGTAAGGAATATGATATGAGGTGTTATGATCACAAAAGAGAACTCAAAAGGTGTTTTTCTTTTTGTAATAGAGATTTTGGAATATCTGATCCCATTAAGCCTTTTTATAAGAAGTGAACATAAAAAGGATAAAAGAAAAGATATTGGGAAGATATTCATTAAAAAACTAAAACTGCATCGGTTGTTCAAACGAAAGGAAATGTCATTCGAACGAATGCTTTCTTTCGAACGATTTCATCAAATGAGATTACAGGATAAAACCTTTGGTACCTTGTTAAAACTCATTCGAACAAATGTTTCTATAGAGATGTTAACGTGAGCCAAAAGGACCTCATTTGAAAATTCATTCGAACATGGACTTCGAAGATATGTTAGTATGAGCTAAACAAATCTCGTTCGAACGAGGAACAACTTCGTTCAAACCAAGCGTCAAAATTTTGAAAATTTTCCTTTTAAAAATTTTGAGTTCCTTTATACAAAATATTTCCTAAAAAAAAAGTAAACCTTAGAAAATGCTCATAATCTTTTTTTACCATTGCAGATGCATACTTCTTCCATGATTGTTGAGACGATAAAATGTTTTATTCTTTTACGGTCTTCAATATAGACTTCAAGTACCGAAAAGTAGTCACATAGATGTGTTTAGCTATCATGTTTGCGTAATGGGATACACAAAACCAAAATAAATAAAAATATGGGTAGTCATAAATTTTTCTCTTATAAATCACCCCCTTTGTCTATTCCGGTACAAAACACCATCCTAAGCCAAATTGAATCCTATGAATTAATAAAATGATTTACCTTACCAAAATATAATTGAAAATATAACGTAGAATATGTGCAATTCTTTAATCATGAAAATGGATCTTTCCTTTGGAAAACATTGTCTGCATCCCATGTGGGTTCAAATGATCATCGTCTAAGCGAAACGTCCTACACACATGAGACAAAAAAAGATACCACGAGGCATAGAGTTTTAAACAGAAAATAAAAAAAAACTCCCCTCAATTTTTCTTCCCCTTTTTGTCCATAATAGATAAAGAAGTCGAAACTAAGCATGAAATATCGACATCACATGAAGAAATAAGATATTAACACAAGTATAATAAAGTAAGCATGGGTGATGATAATCTCAAAGGCATGTAAAACCAAATACTTTCGAAATATTTCATTTTTTTAAATATAAAGTATAAAATGAATAAATACAACACACCATGGAATAACACTAAAATATCCGAAAAGTGAATGCGGAATGTAGGGGTGTGAACATTTTCCATAGGTAAATTAACATATATAGTCATAACTTATGTGCATGAAGTTTTGATATACCTCTAATGAAATATCTCAAAGTCTACCTTAGGTGAAAAATTGGTGAACTCAAGTAAAACTGACTGAACTTAATCAACAAGTCATTTACATAAATGATTCTCACACAAATTACGCCAAACTATGTAATATTTTTTTAAGACATTTTAATTGTCCAAATCCATTGATATTAGACTTTAACTCCCTCGAAATCTCACATATATGATGATAAACTCTTAATGATTTTTGAAAAATGTAATGCTCATATGTAGTGAAGCATCAATGTATCAAAAATTGGCCTGACAGTTCTGTTTTATGTGCTTCTAATCTTTTTAGGCTCTTTTATGCAAATGGTGACTTTTCACGCTCATAATATTTTTATCTTTTGTAGCCCCTTTACATTGCTTAACATATAAGAATATTTTCTGGAAATCGATGTAATCTAGGCAATGGTTCTATATGCACAAATTTATCTTTGTTTCACATTTGGTTCGTTATAAAGCAAAATTGAGATGAGAACATCATGTTCGACAAGTGACTAGTAAGTGTAATGTTCAAACAAGTTCGTTCACGTGTGCATTAAAGGAGACATGTATTCAAATATGTAGAAATTAATCATCAAATATCAATGTAATGATTCCACACATTATTAAGCACATTATAGAAATGACGTCATGTCTCAAAACACTATGAAAAAGTCACGTGGAAATATGGAATGAATGAGTGATTTGGACATCTTAAATGTTCATCCATATCTGGTGCTAAAAAAAATACAAAACTCATTTTGTCTTTTTCAAAAATTTTATCAAAAATAAAATAATTTTGCCCTTTTCACCTTTTTCATAAAAATCGAAATTTTTTTCAATTTTTCAAAATTTTTGAGAAAAATAAAACTCTTTTTGGAATTTTCAAAAAAAATATCAAAATAAAAAATCTAGATACAATAGTATCACAATGATAATAAAATCTTGCAATAGGAATACAAGATATAAACATGATAAGAACCATATTCTAGAAACAAGTCTCAACCTCAATCATTAGGCCCTGAGGATTTCTTAAAAGGATATGACATCCTAAGAAATTCCTCCACCAAGTTTTTTGAAGTCTTGACTAAATACTCTCCTTGCTCTAAAATCCTATGAAAATCTCTATGGTGATATATGGGAGTATGCGGAGAAACACATATATGAGAAACTCTCCTTAGCCTAAAACAAAACTTTCTAAGGTGACCTCTTTGTTTGCAATGGGCCTAAACATAAATGGTCATGGGTCCACTTTGCTCAAAATGTCTAGGACAATCTCTCCTAGGTGGGTTAGGTCTCCTAGGTGGGTTAGGACAAGGGCCATATGGATCCAACACAAACTCGAGAATTGGTCTGAGTGCAGCTTTGGAAGTGGATTCATAGTCATAACCTATTCCTCGCCTCTCAACATTACCTAATGTTGGACCGAGGAGCATCTTTCCAACCTTCTTAGATGTGCCCTCTAAAGTGACCTTAACCTCCTGGGCACATTCCAGATCAATCTCGAGTTGGGATATACAGGCTTTAATTTTTTCACGTGTCTCCATAGAAGATTGAAAATCTTTCATTTGACTATCCACGATGATAGTCAAATCGGTCTTCTCGCTTTATAAAATAGTCAACTACTCACACAAAGAAAATTTTACCTTTTCAAGTTGACTCATCGTCGCCTCACACTCTTTCTAGACTTTAACTTCCTTCTCTAAATCGAACACCCTAAGAGACAAATATTTACTAAGATTTTTCATTTTTAAAGTCTCGGTGTGAAGATCAAAATAAGATTTTTGGATATCTCCTTCTCCCTCACTAAAATTATCTTCCTCAATCTCACTTTCTCAAGAATTATTTGAAACATCATTGTGGCAGTCATGTTTAGAAATTTCCTCATCGGTGTAGGACATACTAGAAGTACTTACATGACTAGCCATCAATGAATTTCACGGTTCATGTGGTGATTATCCCCCTGAATCAAACGACTCGACGTCACTATCTTTAAGAGTAGCCTTATTAGCAACTTTCTTAACCTTTCTCTTAAGCCTAGTGGGATACCCATGTGCCTTGTGCCATTCTCACTCACACTAATAGCATCTTATCTCATCTTTCTCACAAACCTTCTCGCCCTAATTCTTATTTTTATTTTTCTCAAAAGTCTTTTCTTTAGAAAAATTTTCTTTTGATAATCTGAGAAATTTTTTGAATTTTTTTGCAAAAAAGGCTAAGTCATCCAACTTAAAATCAAATTAAGATTCAGGCTCACAAACTTTTCTTTCTTTTTTTTCTTAGTTTGTGTTTTCAAAGAAATCCTTATTTCTTTAGGCTTAACCGTTTTAGGAAACATAGTTATCTCATACATTTGAAGATCTCCTACAAGTTCGTCTAACCTAAGAGTATATATAATTCCTAATGAATATGACATGGTAACCTTAAGAATAAAACTTACAGGAAGTTATCTCAAATTTTTTTAACAAGACACGTCTCATGTATTCTCTCACCTAAATTGAAACTTATGTTTACTAAATCGAACTGTCATGCGTAAACATCGTCAGATGATTCAGATTCAAGCATAGTGATAGTTTCAAATTGTGTTGTGAGATATTGCAGCTTAGAAGCTTTAACAATATTGGTTCCCTCGTGAGTGAGTTGGAGGGTATCCCATGCTTCTTTAGATGTGGTGCACATCATAATGCGGCAAAACTCATTAGGGGTGATGGCTCTTGAGAGGGCAATTAAACCGCGCGAGTTAAAATTACTCCATTTAAAGTCGTCCTCTATCCACTGAGAAATAAGTTTAGGGCCAATGACTTTATCAACAATTACAGTGGGTGGTGTCCACCCTCTTTCACAAAACAACCAGATACGTTCATCAATTGATATTATTTTAGACCTCATTGTAGCTTTTCGGTAAGCATAATTTGAACCATAAAAAATGGGCATTCGATTATACAAATTATTTATTAAATTCTAGCTTTTTAAATATCAACAATAATTTTTTTAAAAAAATTGATATTGTAAGAGGGTACTTTAGATTATAGATTGAGGCGTAACCCCTATTGAGTATGGTAATGATAAGTTAATTAGCCCAAGACCTTGAATTAATGATGGGACGTATAAACAAAAACCCAGTGAAGATGAACTCAGTTTAAACTCTCAAATATCTCGTGTATAACTCAGAAAGTAGTAATGAAACTTATAATTAACTTAGCTAGAGGGAGAGGGAAGTAAACACCCTAGATACACCTTGGTAGGCAGGTAGAAACACAACAAACACCCTCAAGAAACTCCTCTCAGGTATTAAAAGCTTTGTAATAAATAACAATGGTGAGTGAATGAACCTTCTCGTTTTACAATAACTCTCCCTGATCTGTACTGTCTATAGAAATAACTCCTTAACTCTCAAAAAGATCGATCCTCCTCAAAGGTGGTTGGGGTCCTAAAATAGCCCCCCACACCACCCTCGAGGCGACTCAGTCATTAAAGACTATGAAAAGACATCCCTCATACTTTATGTCACAACATTAAATGCTTGATGCAATAGTTGTCTCCATGTTATAAACATTAAATGCCAAGACATGCCTTTTGCCTAACCACTGTGTGTCAGGGGGCTGTTATCACAGAGGTGGATCACCAACTGCCTGACATTCCCAAATACCACGGTGGTTTACTAAAATGCATGTCTGACATTGCTTAGCTAGTTAGTGACATCAGATAAAGTAGATGTGACATTAAGTAGAGGACTGTTTAGTTCATAACTCAACGCCCGATGGAACTCCAAGCTACTCCACCCGAGGTTCCACGGCCAGGGTCCTTCGGTGTTTTACCAGGTGTATCTAAGATGGTCAGGACAATCCCCAACGGTGTCTCACTTCTCAATCCTCCAAACCAATTCCTTCTAAAGTTCCCATGGAGAAGTCATCCGATAGAGCATGAAAGCTCTCACAGGCCCTGCCAGGCTTGGTCTCTCGCAAGTCATGTTTGACCTCACACTAAAACTCATTATTATTCGCATTACATCATTACAACCGTTATAGCTTACAGTCAACATAAACAGAAATACAATATGACTAATACAATAAGCTAAAGTATGAGTTTCCATGCCAAGCTGCCTCGCTGAGTTGCCACGCCTGAGCTGCGTCGATTGTTTGATCTCAAACGCTATTGCCAATTAGGGAATTATCCCTAATCTCAGGATTACCTTCAATCCCCTTCTACATTTTCCCCTTCGTGGAGAGATTTTTTGGAACAAGAAATGTCTGCACGAAACTTCTCAATCCGATGAACCTTCTCTGTGTGAAATTTTTTTGGCATTCTTTCCCTCGTTAGATCCGCAGGGTTATAATCTCCTGGAAAAAGTAAAATTCTCCCCAATGTAGTCGAGCCATAGTTAAATAATGTTTGAACCTAGGACAAGGTGACACCGTGGATTTTTTGGAACTGTTCGGACATCTTCTTCGTTAGGAGTTGATTGGATATGCCTGGCGGAAAAAAAAATCTAGCGCCAAAACTCAAACTTTCTTAAGAAAGCAACATTTTTCTCTTCTCCATGCGTCCCTTTATTAATGGCGTGGTGCTGTCTTTTCAACTGTCAAAATAGTTCCCGAAGTGCCACGTGTTTATTTGAAATAATTATAGGCGACCTTGCACGTGCGATGGTGGGAAACTTAAAAGGCAAACTCAGAAATTTCAAATGGCTATATTCAAACACTTAACTAATTGTTCTCTTACTTCGCCTTCATCTTCTTCAAGATTCCATTATCTTTAGAGAGAGTCTGTGAGAACTCCATTGCTGTTAAGATCTTACCTAACTTCTTTCATCTATTATCTTCTATACCACCACCTGTGGTTACGCTCCTCCATTCTCCTTCTCAAACCCTTCTTTCCCGAATCTTTTCTTTTACTTTATCATTATCTGTCATGGCATCCTCAAGCAACCCCACTGTATCTTCCACAAGTGCTCCGCCTGCTACCTCTACTCTTGTCATCCCCCCGGATGTTTCCCGCCAGGAACAACTGAGATTTTACTGCCGTTCCCCTATTTTTGGACAAGGTGATGATTTTGTTGGACTTTGCAAAACTTACGTTTTCAATGCTAAGTATGATTCCCTAACACTTGGTGATGAAGATGAAGTTGTTGCTGACTAGGGCTTTCTTCCTCCCGAGGGGACTCTTCGATTCTGTCTGGAGCGAGGGGACTTTTCATGGTCCCACATCGATTTTGAAGCGCCCGGGGGTTATTCTACTCACTTTTCTGCCTGAAACTCCCATATGTAGAGTTCCCACGCTGATACGCTCACCAAAATAGGGCTTCAACGGGCTAAGTGGTTTGGTGAGTTCACTCTATCCAAGAATAATACTGCCCTTCTTATTCTGGTGTCTCGCTGGAATGTTACCATTCATACATTCATTGCTGCGTGAGGCGAGTTATTGATAACATTGGAAGACGTGTGTGAGCTCTTAGGCCTTGAAGCTACAGGCCATGATCCCTCTGTTGACGAGGCTCTAGATGCCCAAGAGACTGCTAATCATTTGGAGCTGGACCGTATATGCCGAAGTTGCATCGGTTCATCGAATAAGACCACTTTCTCTCCACTCATCAATTATTTCTTCAAGGATTCTGCTACAGTTAGTTCTTCTACAGAGGCCCGTGGCCAAGGTACACCGTTGGAACTTCCTGCCTATATCCTTGTCATTTTTGCCCATTTCTTTTTAATGGGGAAGCCCAACAATCAGCCCCGAAGGGACCTTATCAATATATCCCTTCGTTTGGCCTGAGGTATCAAGCTTCCCCTTGCTACAATCGCATTAGGATCCCTCTACACATGGCTTGATAGGGATCTCTTTGACATAGAACGATCTCTATGCCGTTATAACTTGGCCAATTTTACCAACTGTGTCCTCCAGACAAGCTTCCTTTACGTCCATTTCCCTGTCGTAGCAGCCATGGCCAATCACCCCCTTCGGCAGAAATAATTCTACCTCCAAGCTCCTTTGTCTATCATAAGAAACAAAGCCAAAAGGAGTTGATCTCTGTTATTGATCGTCCTGAAAACTTTGTAATGAGGCCCTACGAAGAGGATATCTTCGTCCATACTTGTGATTTTTTCCACATAAAGCAAGGGTGGTGGATGTAGGCGTAGATATTAAAGACCCCTCGCTGGCTGTGGTCTTTCTATTTTCCCCAGGGTACCTTCCTTCTTACACTGAGTGGGGGTATACCAGCGAGCATTACAATCCCAACTGATGCAACCGCCAGTTCAGTTTTGATCAGGGGGCTCCTCGCCCAGTTTTCCAATCATCAAACCCCAAGGTTTCCTTTAGCGATGCATGTTCCCTGATTTCTTCAACCTTCGGCATGGGGAATATATTCTACAATGGTTGGGAGAGTCACCATTCCCAGCATTACTAGGCGAAGGAACGTGACCCCTCTGTTTGCCACAAGGTACTGGCCGAAATAACTGGCTAAAATTACTGAGTTCATCGAGGGAGATCCCGTGTATCCTCCAGCCTTTTCCTTTTCTGCATTGGAGCTGGGGTTAAAAGGAAACTCCGTTCTTGGGATTTAGTTCCCTCTAAGTAAAACCCCCAAGGTATGTCCCACCGAGCTTCCTCCACTTTGTTCCCTGATCCCTACTTCCACGCCCAAACCCAAAGCCGTTGCAGCCCCAAAAAACCCTGCCCCTTCGACCGAAGCTGCTACTGGTAAAGGGCCTTCTCAACTGCCGGCCAAGAAAGCAAAAAGGGCCAAAAGTAGGATGTCCTCAACATTAAAACCAAAATCTAATTCTCAGACTCCCAAGGAAGCCTTCCCCATAGCCTCCGTTCCTCCTCCCATGTCTGCAGAAGTGGCCGAGAGGTCAAGGAGGGAAGCTCAGGCTGAGATATATCAGATAAACATTGAGTTTCAATGGCACGCTGTCATCGTTCCTCCTTTGGTTGCTTTTCCCACAGTCGTGGTTGATCCCATGGAGCCAACGACAAGGAGGAGAAAAAGTTCAAGGGTTATTCGAGGTACTAGTACTGGTGCATCGGAGATAAGGAAGAAAACTCTAGGTACCAAGTCCCAGAGGAATCAAACTCCCAACGTGCATCTCTTTCCTGCCCCTACTATTGTCGCCTCCCCTCCTTTTTTGCCAATGGATATATCTTCTCATTTTCCTTTCGGATCTGAGGTATGTATACTTGTTTTATTCTCATTTCCCCTTTGCTTAGGGCAAGCTGCATTTTCTTATCTTTTCTTGATAACTTTGGTGCAGGGGGTTGAAGAAGAAAGGTCCAATCCCACTAGTTCTCCCATGAGCCCTTTTGTGGGGGGACATTTCGGTATCTCCCGAACCGATGTGACTCCTCCCCGTCCCCCCACGACTGGTCTTACTTACTCCCATCGTTCGGCCTCGCAATGTGCGAGGGATGTTTCTATGGGTGGTGATGCTCTTGAGTATGTGGGCGTCTCTTTGCAACCAGAGAAAACTCCCCCAGTCCCTTCTGACTTATCTCCTTCACCCGAGGTTCTTCTTCCCCTCGTTCTAGCTACAGAAAGTGACCCCGAAGTAAGATTTCATCCATAACTTTATTTGGTCTGACGTCTTTTCTCTTTCACCCCATTTTTCATTTATCGTGCTGAACTTTGGGATATTGGGTGCCCTAGGTTGAAGTGTCCTCATTGTTAGCTAACATTCTTCTTCCAATGGTGCTGACGAGACCTCAGACCGCCATTCCTCTTTTTAGTGCCATAACTGAGGTAAGTAACACCTAGAGGTATTTCTCCCTTTTTCTGTACTTATTACTCTTTTCTTACACTTAGATTCGTTGTTGTAGCTTTTCCTGATCTTGCTCCACCCTCTTATCTTGGTGGTCTTCACGCATATAGGGCTAAGGTCGATGCCTCTGCCCAACGTAGTGGTTCTTCTGTACCCATCCATGTTGGGGCCTCATTTGGGAGTCCATCATCTTCTCCTATTGAATCGCCCATGCTAGCTTTGGTACCTTATGTTAGTAAGGGATCTTTGCCAACCGTTGGGGCTTTTGCAACCAAGGGTCCTGTTGTGGATTCTGAGGTAATGAGCTTGCCTCCAGTGGTTTTTGCCCCTGTGGTCACCACGGTGATTCCCATTCTGGCTCCTGCCATGACTGAGGTATTTGGTTAATTCTCTATATCTTTGTTAAAGGATTTTTGCAAACTCCACCTATATGGTGACTTAATCAACGAAAATGCTTATTAAGATTTTCCATAAGCTTCACCTATATCGATGACTTAACAACGAAAAATGCTTGTTAAGATTTTTCATGGACTCCACCTATAACGGTGACTTAACAACGAAAACGCTTGTTATGATTTTTCATAAACTCCACCTATATCGGTGACTTAACAACGAAAATGCTTGTTAAGATTTTTAATACACTCCACCTATATCGGTGACTTAACAATGAAAATGCTTGTTAAGATTTTTCATAAACTCCACCTATATCGGTGACTTAACAACGAAAACGCTTGTTAAGATTTTTTATAAACTCCACCTATAATGGTGACTTAACAACGAAAATGCTTGTTAAAATTTTTCATAAACTCCACCTATAATGGTGACTTAACAATGAAAACGCTTGTTAAGATTTTTCATAATGTCTTCTACCACTTCTCAGGATGCATGGGAGTATTATCCATCAGTTCTTTCGCCTATTGGCTCACCCCATCGGGAACCTACCATTTCGAAAGATTCTGGCCATGATGATCAAGGTTCCACGGTCGGTGCTGTAGAAGAGAGCGAATCTAGGTGTGAGATCCCTCTGCCCGACCTGACGCCTCACGCTTCACGCCTTCTGCCTGATGGTGCTTCAATGTTCTCCCCAAATGCCTATCAACCATCGTTTAGTGATTGAGCAGCTCGTGAACCATCATCCTGAAACCTTTATAGTGGATTGCCTCGCTCAAACATCTCTGTCATGAGTTATAGGCTTCAGGGCATGGCTACCATTGTTACTGAAATTACCAGTACTCCGAGTGCAAACATTATCAGACCCCTCCTTAACCAATTCGTGGTCTATTTGAGAGAGTTGGGTCATGATGGTTTTTGGTTTGACTGGCTTATAAATTATTTAAAGACTTTTAAGAGAAAACAACTGATCAGCCAGAGGGAACTATTGCAAAAATATTAGGAGGAGCAGCGGGCCGAGGAAGCTAGGTTGGTCGAATTAGCGCCTCTTGTAGAAGGCATGGATAAGGAGGTATAGGACACCGAAGAAGCTTTGCGTCTGGTCAAACTGAAACAATAAAAACTCCTTATCGAACGTCCACAAGTGCAAACGAGGTTGGAGGTTTCTATCAATGCCCAACAGTCTTGCACAACAGCTTCTTCGGGCCTTCCTCGAGATTTTTTCTCTTCTTAGGATCTATGGTTCCTCTTAGGCTAATGAACTCTTATATATATCTTTCTTCTGCTTCTTTCTATGTAATTCTTGGGCAGTAGCTCCTAATTTTGTAATATCCCAATGTTTGTTAATGAATGAAAAATGTTTGTTTTCCAATTCATCTCTTTGTGCTATGAATGCTTGCGTATGTTATAAATTTCTACCTTTCTATAATTATTTCATTTTGTTTAAGTTATAAATAAAACTTGTATATTCATAACAACTGCTAGTTATAACAATGGTTCAAACTTTATGGCTTACACATGGTAAACTTTCAACCACTTATTGTTAATCTTGAATGGCTTATCTTCCTCCATCCTAGAAATTAAGAAATAACCTGAGTCATGGGATTCTTTTACAATGAAAGGTCCCTCCCAGTTCACTGCAAACTTTGGTAGAGTAAGCCCCCGGATGTTCTTTACTCCTGCTTTCAAAATGAGGTCTCCCTCCATGAACTTCCTTGGTCTTACCAGGTTATCGTATACCCTTGAGTGCTATTTTGTATACATTTAAAAGTGTTGCATCACATTATCTCTATGTTCATCCAACACTTCTAACTGCACATGTCTATTCTGAGGGAGCATGTTACTTCATAAGACATATCGAGCAGAGGGAACTTCTAACTCCACTGGAAGGATTGCCTCAGCCCTGTAAATAAGAGAGAACAGAGTGTATCCTGTGGGCTTCCTCTTGGTCGTTCGATAGGCCCATAATACAGCTGGTATCTTGTCATCCCATGATGCTCGGAAGTCCTCCATTATCTTAGCCAAAATATTAACCAACGTTTTGTTAGTCGCTTCAGCTTGATCTTTTCCCTTTGGGTACGCCACCGTTGAAGTGTGATAAATAATGGAGTACTCGTCTGTGAGCATTGTTACTTCTAAATTAACGAAGGGGGTCCCGTTATCTTAGAGAATGACCTTTGGGATCTAAAAATAACAAATGATATATTCTCTGATGAAGTTGCTCACCACCCGAGTCGTTGCCCTTTTGAGTGGTATCGCTTCAGCCCAATTTGTAAAGCACTCTATTGATACTAGTATCCATATCTTCCCCGTCGAAGAAGGATGTATTTCCCCTACCAGGTTGAATGCCCAAGTGTGAAACGGATAGGGTGTTGCCATAGAGTATAAGTCTACCGATGGGGCATGGATCATATTTCCATGAAGTTGGCAAGCTTTGCATTTTCGAACGAATTCAGCAGAGTCTTTCTCCATTATTGGCTAATAATATCCCAATGTCATCAGCTAATCATACAACTTAGCCCCTCCTATATGAGCTGGATCATGCGCTTATTTGAGAACCTCAGTTGCTTCTTCCTTCGTGATGCTACGCAATGGCCTATTGAAGTATCCCCTTCGATAAAGATGCTCTTTCTGAACGTTGAACCTTGGGGCCCTTCGTTTTAGTCCCATCGCATCTATTTTCTCCGTTGGGACAACTCCATCTTGAATGAAGTCAATATAAGGCTTCCTTCAGTCTACCTGAGCTTCAATGAAATGACATTCATCCGCTTTGAAGAATAGTTGACCCTTATCGCACTTTTATTGTATCTCTGCCGCGTCCTGCTTCATTCTAGGCAAAAAATAACCCTCTCCTTGCATTCTCCTATAAAGAGGTAACTTAGTTGTTTCGCAGTGCTCCTTATGTGTATTTTTCAACCTTCGCTCTGCCTCTTCTCAGCCGATACATCTTGACAACCATCCCCCTGCATTTCTGAAGTAAAGATTTCCCTGGTTTATGAAGTATTGGGCTAATTCTCTTAGCCCCATCGTTCATTTTCCAGACTCAAGTTGCTTCCTAATCTCTCCCCTCGAGTCCGCGTCCTCCTCCATCATTAGAAGTGACTGTACCACTGAAGGATATATTCTTCATTAGTTCATGACGATAGTTATATCGTTCCTCATGACCATTTTCTGGGCGATAGTGGCATAGGTGTCTGGATGGCGGTTCATCATTCTGGGATGTCTTTGATCTTGGTCCGATGGAACTGGTTGAGGAGCCTCTGAATGATTTTCATGTAGGGTGACAGACACATCCGTTTTAATGCATATTCTCCGTTTGCCGGCTGAATCACTAAGTTCGAATCACCCTTGATACAGAGTGAACAAATTCCCCTTCGAAAGGCCTCCAGCAGCCCCAGTACCAATGCCTCGTACTCTTCTTCGTTATTAGAATAAGGGAAATCTAACTTGTAGGAAAGGCAAATCTCCTCCATTCCTCTTGAAAGGATAACCCCTGCTCCTCCTTTATTTTTCGCCGAAGATCCATCGAACTGCATCACCCATTCCTTATCGGTTTCATCCAGATAATTGGCTTGTAAGTCGTCTCCTGGAATGTCTTCTTTAGGCGGCTCAAACGTTCCTGATGGAAAGATTTCCAATAGATCGACATACGCCTGGCTCTTGATCGCGCGAGGGACCACATACTTTAAGTCATATTCGGAGAGAATGAGGAACCACCTAGCTTCCCTGCCAATCAATATAGTTCTTGCCAACAAATACTTAAGAGGATCACATCTAGTTATAATATTAATTGTAAAAGACAACATATAATGTCTTAGTTTTTGTGCTATGAAAACTAAGTCTAAATAATGCCTTTCTAGGCTACTATATCTCATCTCTGGCCAATGCATGATTCTGCTGAGGTAGTAAACTGGTCGTTCTTTCCCGTCAATTTCTTGTGCTAGCAAAGCTCTAACGGACCTCGTAGTAGATGTGAGATACATTTATAATGGTATTCCCTCCCGTGGGGGAACCATGATCCGTGGTGAAACGAGCAGCTTCTTTAACCCCGCGAAAGACTCTTGGTGAACCTCTTCCCACTTAAATTTCATGTTTTTTCGTAACAGCTGCATCAACGAGTGTGTCATTCCGGCCAATCCAGGCGCAAATATCCTAAGGTAGGAGACCTTACCAAGGAAACTCTTCATCTCCTTCGCTGTTCTTGGACATGGCATCTCCAATATTACTCGTTGCTTATCCTGGTCCACATACACCCCTTGTCGATCAACCACAAAGCCTAGGAATTTCCCACTTGTTACTCCGAAGGAACACTTTAGTGGATTCATCCTCAATTTATATTTTCTGCATCGAGAGAACACCTTTCTCAAATCGCTCAAATGAGACTCCTCCTTCTTCGATTTGATGACTAAATCATCCACATAGAATTCTACAAATTTATGGAAGAATTCGTGTAAAATATCCATCATTGTTCTCTGATAAGTAGCTCCAGAGTTCTTGAGTCCAAACGACATTACTCTGTACATGAATTTTCCCAACGGAGTTCTAAATATCATTTTCTCTACATTCGTGGGGTCCATCTTAATCTGGTTGTACCCTACATACCCATCCATAAAGCTATACATCTCATGACCATCCGTGGCATCTATCAAGCTGTCGATGGAGGGTAGAGGGAACTCATCCTTGGGGCAAGTCCTATTCAAATCTCTGAAGTCTCATAAACCCTTATTTAGTTCTTGTCTTTTTTTCCCACTGGCACAATGCTAGACAGCCAAAGTGGATGTTGTATTCATTTGATGAACCCTGCTGCTATTAATCATTGAACATCTTCTTCGATCATCAAATATAGATCCGGATTGTACGTTCTCGTCGCTTGCTTTACTGGAATGGCGAATGGCATTACGTTCAATTTGTGGCAACTGACTTCTTCGTCCAGCCCCTCCATCCCTGTGTACTTCCATGCGAAAACGTCTATAAATTCCAGAATCAACTCAACTAAGGCTTTTCGCTTCTCTTTGCTGAGATCTTTCGCGATGAGGATAGGCCTCAGATCCTCCCCTTCTTGAGCGAGGTCCAACTACTCCAACTCTTGTGCTTGTGGTCTTAGTTGATCCGTTATGTAATCAAGTTCTTCGGATACATTTTCCACAAATTATTGTATATCATAGTTGTCTATCACCATACATTGACCTTATTGATCTACCAAAAAGAATTCATTTACCGGTTCAGCCTCATCACCAGTCTCTTCGGCCGCCCGTTTTCACCATTACAACCGATAGACCACCTTTCCTTCTTCGGTGATAACTTTTTTGCACTGCCTACTGGCAGTCACGATCGCCTTCCTTTTCTTTTCTCTGGATGCCTCGATAATCCTTCCTCCGGAGAAATGACTCCACACGCTTTGGCGTTGGGCCTCATGCTGCATTGTGTCTACTCTAGGTCTCATCCTGTCATTAAGCTGCTTTGAGATGTTTTGGGGTCAAGTGACCTCCCGATGGGCTTCTCCGTCCATCACCCCTTCGCTACTTGCAACCTCTTTATTTTTTTCGTTTAAGGGCCCCATTCTTTTCCTAATAGAGGGAACCCATGCTCCCTCTATTCTTCTCGCCAAGACCCGGACATCCTCTTCCAGCTCCGTATAAAATGCTGCATCTAGCAAGTGACCTTCGTCAACAGCGAAGGGCCTCCTCGTAGCCATGTTCACCTCCATTCCCTTGATATTTTCCTTGGCGCATTGGTGATACGTTGAAGGAACTAGCCCTTGGTTGTGCATCCACACTCTTCCTATTAGTAAATGATAGGAAGTTGTACTATCTATTATATGAAACTTGATGTGGGAACTCAGATTTCCCATCACAATCCTAATATTCACGTACCCAATGGATTTGGAAGATTGGTTGTCATACCCCAAAATTACCAAGGGCATGAGGACTAACCTTTCTTCTGGAATATTAGCTGCGTGGAAGGAGTTGATCGGCATAATATTGATGGAAGCACCCCGATCCATGAGAGTCCTTACAAAGCTAACCCCGTTGACGCTAGCAGTTACATACAGAGGCCTATTATGAGGGAACCTTACAGTCCTATCTACATCGTTGAAGGTTACTTCTCACAGAAACCTTTTTACCAACCTAGCCATGGGTACCCTACATCTCAGGGAGGGGACTGCGTTCCTCCTCGTAATGTCTAAGATCGCTTGAGTTATTTCAAGTATGCTCTCCTTCGATATCCCCACTTGATCGAAGAACCAACTGAACTTTGAAGATTTTAAAACTGCACTATATTCTATGACTGGGTTTATTTCTTCGCCTTCAACGCTGTATACGTCCTCCATATCTTTAGCGCTTGCTTCATCGTAGGCTAAAACTACGTTAGTCATTCCCGTAGTGCAGCTTTTTAGGTCTTCTTCGAAATCCTTTTGCTTCATCGTTAGCCCTCCTCTTTCTCTCTATGCCTCCTCATCATAGACCGTTACTAGATTGGCCCCATGCGCTGGAAGTGGGTTATTATTAACGTTCTGCGGGGGGATTTGCAACGTTCCTTCCTTCATGTACTTATCGATGATTCTTCTTAGTGTGAAATAACTCTCTGTTGGATGCTGGATTTTCTGATGAATATGATAATATTTAGGATCTGCCCTTGTTGCAGCGTCGGGTTCTTCCACCGGAATTCACTTTGGTTCATAAATCGTTTCCCTTTGGACCATCGCGTTATAACAACTCACAGCCTCTTCTATCTTGCAAGGCAACGGTGGTGGATCTTCTCTGTCTCTTCTAAACTTCCTCTTGTTGTCTTTCTTTGGTGCCTTGCTCCCATCAGTTCCTTCGGTGTATCCCATCCATGGGGGCTAAGGCCTTCCTCCCCGAGGTTGCATCGGCTGCCTAAACATCATGGGCACCACTACCGGGTTCGGTCGCACAACCATTGAGATATTCCTTACCACTTTTAGGAACGTTGAAAAAGTTCCCTCCCGTGTCTCGTTGATAAGATGGCAGATGTACTCAGGAATCAGCCCTTCGGCGTAGATCTGTAATAGTTTAGACTCATTGGACTCCTCTCTTACATCGAGGTATCTTTCCCTGAACCTTCGAACGTAGGCCACAACATCTTCCCCGGGTCGTTGCTTCTCTCTCCCTAATTGGGTTAGAGTAAAATCATCACCTGCCAGAAAGAACTTTTGGACGAACAACACATGCATTTCCTCCCACGTGGAAACACTCTTGGGAGCCAAGTGCGAATACCAGGTATATGCCTTATCAGTTAGCGATTTGGAAAACTCCCTCAACCTGAGCTTCTTATTATTGCAATGCGCCCCCAAGTGCTCAACAAAGTGTTTAATATGCTCCTTCGGTTTTCCACCCCTTCTTATGTATTTTTCAATGATAGGAGGAAAATAATCCTTTGGATAAGGCGCGTCGTTATATTCCAGAGGATAAGGTGTCTGAAAGTCGTCATAGACCGAAGCTACCTCACCCACAGATTATGAGGAAGCCTGCATGAACTTCAGCATCTCTTTTTGCATCTCCCTTCTCATTTCTTCCATGGTCGATGGGGCAACGACTAATGGGGTCACAGGTTGAATTCTCGTTATAGCTGGAGCCCTCGTTGCCGCTGGCGCAGTTGATAATACTGAGGTTCCCACAGCTGGATTCACAATGGAGGGTATGCTCACTAGGACTTTTCTCGTCATACCTGCACCTGGTGGGGCCGTTGGGGCTGTTCTCGGCGTTACGAAGGAATTGGCTTCAAATCCTCGCAGCACTGTTAAAGCTACGGGGGTCTGTAAAAACTCATAAAACTTGCTCATGAGGAGGACCACCTGAGCAGGTCCCAACCCAGCGCTCGTGGAAGCTTGTGTTACCCCTGGAGCGCCTGTTTCTATCTGAACTGGAGGTATTCTATTCGAGGAGCCCCGTCCCCTAAGGCCTCCTGTTCTCTTATTGCTTGCTCTTCGCTATGCTGAATGTCATCAAAGTTGAGCCTCCTATTGGCGTTATCTTGCACCATACAACTTGCTTAGAAGAATGCCTCCCCAGTGGAGTCGCCAAATATAAGAGGGTACTTTGGATTATAGATGGATGTGTAACCCCTTTTGAGTATGGTAATGATAAGTTAATTAGCCCAAGACCTTGGATTAATGATGGGACATACAAACACAAACCCAGTGAAGATGAACTCAGTTTAAACTCTCAAATCTCTCGTGTATAACTCAGAAAGTAGTAATGAAACTTAGACGTAACTTAGCTAGAGGGAGAGGGAAGTAATCACCCTAGATACACCTTGGTAGGTAGGTAGAAACACAACAAACACCCTCAAGAAGCTCCTGTCAGGTATTAAAATCATTGTAATAAATAACAATGGCGAGTGAATGAACCTTTTGCTTTTACAATAACTCTCCCTGATCTGTATTGTCTCTAGCAATAACTCCTTAACTCTAAAAAAGATCGATCATCCTCAAAGGTGATTGGGGTCCTTAAATAGCCCCCCACAGCACCCCCGAGGCGACTCAGTCATTAAAGACTATGAAAAGACATCCCTCATACTTTATGTCACAACATTAAATTCCATATGCACTAGTTGTCTCCATGTCATAAGCATTAAATGCCAAGACATGCCTTTTTCTAACCACTGTGTGTCAGGGGGCTGTTATTGCAGAGGTGGATCACCAATAGCCTGACAGCCCCAAATACCATGGTGGTTTACTCAAGTTCATGTCTGACATTGCTTAGCTGGTTAGTCACATCAGATAAAGTAGATGTGACATTAAGTAGAGGATTATTTAGTTCATAACTCAACGCCCGATGGAACTTCAAGTTACTCCGCCCGAGGTTCCACGGCCAGAGTCCTTCGGTGTTTTTCTAGTTGTATCTAAGATGGTTAGGACAAGCCCCAGTGGTGCCTCACTTCTCAATCCTCTAAACCAAGTCCGTCTAAAGTTCCGACGAAGAGGTCATCCGATAGAGCATGAAATCTCTCCTAGGCCCTGCCAAGCCTGGTCTCCCGCGAGTACCATTTGGCCTCACACTAAAACTCATTATTATTCTCCTTACATCATTACAACCATTATAGCTTACAGTCAACATAAACAGAAATACAATATAACTAATACAACAATCTAAAGTTTGAGTTCCCACGCCAAGCTGCCTCGCTGAGTTGCCACACTTGAGTTTTCACGCTTGAGTTACCTCGGTTGTTTGATCTCAAACGCTATTGCCAATTAGGAAATTATCCCTAATCTCAGGATTACCTTCAAGCCCGTTCTACAGACATCAATTTTTTTTCCGAAAAAGGATTACATGATATTTGGGTGTAACCGACTCTAATACCAATTTGAGAGTGCGCAGGACTAATGGATTAATTTATTGAATTAAATTCGCTAACACACAAATCCAAATTTTAATTAAATTTTAATCTTCAATTAAATACAGTGTGCATGCAAATTGTGTTCACATATAGATTTGCAATTTTCACACCAAACATGAAAAAACACATGAGATGAGGAAAAATCCCTTTGTAGAGCAGAACGTTTTATTCAGTACCATTGGAAGTTTATGACTACAGATGACTAGCAAAACACAAACTAAGTTAGACTCATAGAATTCCAAAAACTCCAACAGATACGACCCAACTCTAGAGTCTTCCATAAGTAGCACTCTACCCTCTATATCCACTGATTCAGCCTTCTTTTTCTTCTTCAGAAGTGAAATATTGTTTCACAAAGTGAGCTGTAGAGAAAAGTATTTACAATAGTGTATAACAAGAATTCTTCTTGATATTGGTAAAAGTGATCTTGAATATATCTCGGGGGTGAAGAATACGATATGAGGTGTTTTGATCAGAAAAGAGAACTCAAAAGGTGTTTCTCTTTTTGTAAAAGTGTTCTTGGAATATCTTATCTCGTTCGGCCTTTAAGAAGGGGAGATAAAAAGGATAAACACAAAAGATATTAAGAAGATATTCATTAAAAAATAGAAACTACGTCGGTCGTTCGAATGACTGCTTCCAATCGAACGATTTCATCAAAGAAGATTATAGGATAAAACACTTTGGTATCTCATTCAAATTCATTCAAATGAATGCTTCCAATGAGATGTCTGCGTGAGCCAAAAGAACCTCGTTTGAAACTTTATTCGAACATGGACTTCTAATAAAATGTTAGTATGATCCAAAAAATCTCTTTCGAACGAGGGATAACTTCGTTCAAACGAAGTGTTGAAATTTTAAAAAATTTCCTTATAAAAATTTTGAGTTTTTTTATATAAAAGATTGCCTCGTAAAAAATAAGTAAACCCCAGAAAATACTCAGAGCCTTTCTTACCTTTCCCAATGCATAATTCTTCTTTGAATTTTTTGACGACCAAATCTTGTATTCTTTGACGGTCTTCAACATTGTCTTAAAGTACCGAGAAGTACTGACATTGATGTGTTTAGCCATCATCTTTGTATAACGGGATACACCAAACCAAAGTAAATAAAAATGTGATCAATATTAATTTTTTCTCTTACTTTTCTTTTTTAAAGGATGATTTGAATGTGTGCAATAAAGAGAGTTTTGGCCATGTTAAAGAGTCTATCTTGAGGGGGTTGACTAGGAAAAAAATGGATAATAAGGAGGGAATGGGTCTGATGTCTAGAGATGAGTCAAAACAGAGCAAGGATTAGAAACATGATGTGAGATGCTTCACGAGGATATTAGTTGGAGATAAAAAAAATACGATCTTTATGGCTTGAAGAGGGGTATAGAAAGCTTAAGTTCTTCCATAGAGTGACCAACTCACATTAAAGATTTAATCACATCGGTAAGGTCATGGTGGAAGATATTGAGTTCACAGAAGAAAGATGTATTAGGGATTCTATTAGGAAATTTTATGAGGGTTACTATAATGAGGATGAATATTGGATGCCAGCGCTAGGTGGATTAGAATTTTAAAAAAATTTGATGCAGGATATAACATTATTCAGAGACCCTTTGTTGCGGAGGAGGTGTTGATTTCTTTGAAATCCATGAGGGGTGATAAGGTTCCCTGGACAGATGAGTTTTCAATGGAATTTTTCTAATATGTCATGTCCTTGATTGAATAATTCCATGGTAGAGGGAGGTTTAAGATAATCTTCAATGCAACTTTTATTACTTCAGTTATAAAGAAAGGCGAAGTTACTAATGTAAAGGAGTTTAACCCGATCAGTCTGATATGGAGTATGTACAAGTTGTTAGCTAAGGTATTGTCAATCAAGATGAGGAAAGTACTAGATAGTATTCTCTCTATGACCTATAGTTTTTTTGTTGGCGGGATACAAATTATGAGAAAATGAATGTGTGGAGGCGAGGTTGAGGAGAGCGGTATCTGGGGTCATCTGTAAGCTTGATATTGAGAGCGCCTAAAATCATGTTAAGTGGTAGTTTTTTCTTTATTTGCTAGAAGTAATGGTGTTTGATCACAGATGGCGAACATGGATTGAGAGTTGCATATCTTCAGTTCGTTTCTCTATTTTGCTTCATGATTTGCGAGAGGTTTTTTTCCCGAATTCTAAGGACCTTTGGCAAGGTGATCTTCTTTCTCCATTCCTCTTTATAATAGTCATGAAGGAATTGAGTAGACTTTTAGCTTGAGAATAAGAGGCGGAGGTAATTAAAGGTTTATATTATGAAGTTTAAGGGAAACCATTGTAAGATATCCCATTTGCTAGTTGAGGATAATACCATCATTTTTTGCGGAGATAAGGAAGATCAATCAAGGATACCAAATCTCATATTAATCTGTTTTGAGGTGGTGTCGGGTTTACACATTAATGTGGCTAAGTGTGGCTTGATTCTGGTGGTCATAATGGGTGGGGGTCTAGGGTGGGTCAATTCCCCATGGAGTGGGTTTATGTAAACTTATTCCAACATATTGGAGATAATTCCTCCGCCACACATCATTTTGATTGGGGAATGGTAATAAAATCAGGGTTTAGATATATAGTTGGTGTGGGGAGTTGTCATTGGAGGAGAGAACTTCATTTTTTTCCTATAGAAAGTGATCAAAATGGGTCAATGGAAATAATGTTCATATGTTAGGACATAGAAGGGTGTGTAAGTCCATTTTTAAAAGAAAGATTAGAGATTGAGAGTTGGAAGAGATTTATGAGTTATTTGAGTGGGTGGGTATCATGACAACTCCAACAACGGGGTCGATAGATTATATTGGTCAAGTAGTAAAAAAGACGTTATACAAGTTTAGTGGAGGTTGGGGTGGGGGATTCATTCCCAGGGAAGAGAATTTTGAGAACCAAAGCTCTTTTGAAAGTGGCTTTCTTTGTGTGGACAACGTTAAGGCAAAGTATTTTAACGACAAGCGGGTTACAAAAGAGAGGTAGACATTAGGCTAGTAGATGTTGGATGTGGAAGGCTGGAGAGATGGTTAATAACTTACTTATTCATTATAGTGTGGCTAGAGGGTTGGGGTGATCATTTTTT
Organism: Sambucus nigra; assembly: GCA_949130495.1. Lineage (NCBI taxonomy): Eukaryota > Viridiplantae > Streptophyta > Magnoliopsida > Dipsacales > Adoxaceae > Sambucus > Sambucus nigra. Next base: position 105,339,490 of record OX422213.1, on the reverse strand, counting down.
CCCTGTTTAAGGTTCGGTGGGTGTGTGCTAAAATGGTTAAGCATCAGTTAGAAGCTTGGAGATTTCCAATAGGTATGAGAGGGCCACACGAAGTGTAGAGCATGACTCCTGCTTGATCTTTCTGGAAAACTAGAAAAGAGAGAAATATTATATTCTTTAAGTGGGATGACCTAGCTTAATCAACACTTTTTGAAACTTTATCGAGATCCTTTCATTTATATTTTGAGGAGGACTGCCTATTTACGACTTCTCATTTTGTTATCTTTTTCGAGGAGTTTGATGAATGTGAGAAATTGTATATTTTGACTTGGAGTTTGTGATACTTTCCTTTTATTGCTTTATTTGTTTGTATACTTCCAGTGTATGGGTTCCTCCCCTTTAGTTGGGTCCTCTATATATGACTGATATTTACCTATGAAAAAACTTAAGTAAACGGGAATATACGAGCAAAATAAAAGATTGCAAAATTAGTATTCCTAACACATCATATCATGAAATCCAAGACAACATGTATCCAACCCAATAAACATAAAATATCTTCCAAATGAAACTAAACCAAGAATCTATAACCATAAGACATATCAAAGGCAAGACAAATCCTAACTCATAAAGAAAATAAAGAATTGTGAAAGAAACAAAACATTCACCATCATACAAAAAACACCAACCACCACACTATCATGACCAACCAAATATACTTATCACAGTCGTCGTTGTTTTTGTTCTCCTTATACATCGTGCATAAAAAGAGAAACCCATTACATAGGTCAAACACGTTTTTCCTTAAACCAAAAAAATAGCAATCAATGTTGATGCATAAATATTCTTATGATTTCTAAAAACATCCTAATTAAAGGTGATTTGGTCTAAATGAAGAGAAAGATGATGGGTCGACTAAGTCTAAACAATTAGGTCGGGTCGAGGCAGGTTATCTATGCGGACACAAGTGTAATCAAGATGGTCAGAAGGAAGATGTTGAAAGATGTAAGAATTTCCTCGAGAGGTGGATATTAAGGCATGTGGTCTCTAACAGGTGCGAGGGAATGGTATGGATGTATCGAATTACTCATCATTCGGTGGAGGAGCCTAATAAACATCATCATCATCTACATTTTTTTAGAGAAACAACAACCTCTTGAGCAATGGGTTTTATTCTCTTCTTCCCAAACTCAAAAGACTACCAGGTGATCATCTTCAGTACCTATGTAGTTGGATCACCCTCAAACAAAAACACATTTTCTCCATACGAAGACAACATATATATTGGCTCACCCTCAAATGAAAACACATTTTCTCCATAAGCAGACAACATATATACCTATTAAACGACAAATATGATCTCTTCTTATTTTTACCCAAAATATAATCTCACATTGTAGAGTACATTTTATAACCAATGTTCATGGAAATATTAATTCCTACAGTATGCAAACATTGTGCATTGGTAGCATGTAGGTTGGTATGATGAAATTTTTGAAAGATATTCTTAACTAATATCATATGAAGAAGATAAAAAAATGTCTGTTAATTATTTTTTAATCACTCTAGTGAATGTAGCCCATAAGCCAGCCATGAGATCACTTCAAGCAGCTACCATAGTCGGTGTTTTGGTGCAAGCATAAGGGTAGTGGGGTAGTAAGGCTGAGTCAATCCATAGTTCTCTAAAATCACATTTGTGAACATGAAAATCCTCATATTCCCCACAAGAGAAGCAATGTAAATCTAAAGTACATCTCCCTTTGTGAACTCAAAATTAGAATAAAATTCCTTAACGAGTTAAAGGTACACCCGATAATTATTTGGTCCTACTTTTCATAGTCAGGACCAATCATGTCGAGATAAATCTATCATATATGGGTGAATGATAAGCCTTGAGTGAATCTTAATCAACGATGGCTCGAAGGGAACTATATGTTCTTTAAAAATGTTAAAGTATCACCGCCTACATTATTTGTAAGAAATAAACGGAGATGGGGTATGTTTAGTGCCGGTATGTTGTCTCTCGTAATGACAATTCATAATAACTAGGAAAAAAGTTGCACAAAAAGGTCTCCTGACAAGGTTTAAGCTAAAATAAACACAAAAGAGTAGACATCTAAACCTAAATGAAGAAACATGATTAATGCTAGATGAACAAACCTAATACAACTAATTAATGCTAGATAGACTAATAACATCTGTTAGATGAACACAAGAGTCCACCTTTGAATAAGATGTTTGGAAACTGCAGATTCAAATTTTGAATTTATGGGTTCGATTTTCACTATGAAAAAAATATACTATTGAAGATGGCAGGGTTTTTATCCTTCTAAATTAATCAAATTAATAATCAAAACATGATTTTTCAACTTTCAATTATTCATATTTAGTTAGGTTATTGGAGATACTCTTAGTTATTACAGACCTAAAATATATTCTTATTAGTTATTATGGATTTTTATGAAGGCCAAATAAGTTGGAAATAGAGAAAGTCACATGGAAATGATATAAAGAAAACAAAATCCTTTTTAAACCAACGAATACATAATATAAACATGCTCTATTTATCTCTATCACTACTTTACATGAAGACCAAAATGTCTTTCACACAAGAAGACAATGATGTCATTTGTAGTCCATTCAGTCCGGTATATAAAATTTGGAGGCGTAATTGTGGACTAAAAATTAAATCATTCTTATTATATATTACGCATGTAAATGGTTTATCATCTTAAATTTATTTTCCTTAATAATTTTCTATACCCGCGAAAAGCATATGCATTGCTTGTTAAGATTTGTTAAATACTTAAATTGGAATGTCTACGTTACTACTTAGATATTAAGTATATAATGTAGTCATATGTTTAATTAGATCAATTATCCCTTCAATACCCTAAGACTCCAATGATCTGAAACATGGCATGTTTGCAAACCTTTTCCTCCCCTCCTTTATAGCTATATACAAAATCTAAATCTACAATAGGTTCTCCAAGATTAAATTTCTCATGGATCATAAACCCTAAAACAGCAACTTCTACAAATTCACTTAGGTGCATGTTTTTTACTCCACCCAGAGCAACCCCATTGATCCAAGATAATGATTAACTTTTCAAATATCTCCATCAACCCTTAAAACTTCATCTCTCTCTTTATCTCTCCATCTCTCTCTCTATATTTATCTATCTATCTATATATCTATCTATCTATCTATCTATCTATCTATCCATATACTACTCCATACCTATTTGTTATTCTGTTGATAAAATAGACCTATTTGTATTACCATAAATTTGAAATATTGCAAAAGCATACACAACCTTACATATGTGCACTATTCAAAGACTGAGAATACATAAGAGACGTTCAAATATAGGCATTCGGATGAAGATATATTCACCATTGTACTTCATTTTAGGTTACTCTGACACAGTGCATACAAAATTATTATTGGCACGACAGTTAAGTCATGTACATCTTATAATGCAATATACATTTTTTATCCAATTAAGGTTTGTAGTATGTTTTCCATCTGCAAGTGTATGCTATCAATTGAATTAATAATTACTTCATCACAGATGTTTCTGAAACGTTTGTGGATGATAATGGGAAAATTAAATAATCATTAAGGGAAAAAACAATTGGAATGTTGAGCTTGTATGAAACTTCATGTTTGGGTGCAAATGGTGGAGATGTGTTAATTCATGCCATTGAATTCACACTAACTTATCTATAAAAAAATCAATTGCAGAAATATCACCCCAACTTGGTAGAGAGGTACACAAGTCATTGGATTTTCCAAGGCATTTAAGAATGGCAAAGCTAGAGGCCAAAAGATACACTTAAAAATATAGCACTGAAAAAGACCGTAGTTAATCCTACCTTTAACTTACAAAGTTGGATTATAACGAGGTCCAATTGCAACACCAAATCGAACTATCTAGGATATCAAGGTATAATCAATATATTTTCGAAGCTTAAATTTTTTTATTGCGATAAATTCAAAGTTTAAATATATATTAATCCATCCACTTCAAATTAATAGTCACTATATGAAATTAAAACATTTTTTAAAAAATGTTTTTTGCTTTTCAAATTTATCCTTATAAAAAGAATGAATGCCTTTCAATGAAATACATGCATTCGAATCATTATTATCTTACGGTTGTGAAGCTATATATGTGGGGGAGGGGGGGAGAGAGAGAGAGAGAAAGAGAGATAAACTTGTATTGTATTTATGGGAACCCATATAACATGACCCGTGAAAGTAGTCGACCAGCCCGGATTGATCAAAGCGCTAATCGACCCAAATCATGATTTAATTTACACACAAGTATTTCAGATACAGTAGAACACTTATGATTATAGTCAAATCAGTTACCAATAATCTCGAAAGAGATATTTAGGAACTCCTTTATATATTCACTTATTAATTGAGTTCCTTGTACAACTCAATCTCTATTTTGATGCACCTTTAAATTACATACCCTGACCCGAGACAAAGGGATGTAACAAATATTATTGAGAGACACTATAATAAAGCAGTAACCTCTCCGTGGACGTAGGAAAGTTGTCGAACCACATATATCGTTGTTATGTGTGATCTTTATGTTTTGTTCTTTTTGATTATTTTCGTGGATCTCTTTATTATGATATTTCTTATGCTCACAATTGGCGCCGTCTATGGGAAGCGACTTCTATTCCTGTAAATATCATCAAAAATAGAAATCCCGCGATGTCTTACCCTAGCAACAACATTACTCAAGTTAGCGATGTGCAGGAAGACCCAATTCCTCCAAGGGTCAGGTCGAAAATTCTCCAACATACAAATCCTAGGTTTCACCAGGAAAGGAAACCTTTAGAAGAAAGCCAGGGACCGACCAGATCTATGTAGATCTCTAGGTTGGTTAACGCTTACGAAGACATAATTAGCAAAGAAGAGGAGGCTACACACCTCCAGGTAAAAGATAACGCGTGCTTCTAAAGGCAACATGAAATAATGGAAAGAGATCTCTAAACGAGAACCAGGAAACTCTGAGATAGGACTCACAATACTCAGGAGAGTAACACTCGCAACCGAGGGAGGAGCTCCAAGAGTGACTAGGAAGGAACTAAATGTGGTTAATCAGAACATGGTCGATCAGAGCATGGCCAACTAGAGAGACACCACATGAGAAATGATCGATAGAATGAAGAGCTAGCTAGGAGGGATCTCAATACTCAGATGAAAACCCCTTTTTCAAGGGCAATCAAAGAGGAGGAGCCCCAAAGTAGTTTTTTGTTCCCAAGTTTAAGATCTATGATGAAAAGACAGACCCCATAAACCACGTTCGGCAATACAGGCAAGCAATGACCTTATGGAGCCATAATGATGCACAAATGTGATGGATTTTCCCTTTTACCCTACATGATGTAGCTAAAAAGTGGTTAGAGATGCTACCTGATAGGTCAATTAAATACTTTAAGGCTCTATCAGAGTCCTTCACCGCTCTCTTTATAACCAGTAGCTCCCACCCTAAATGGATGGATGCACTTCTTATGATGAAGAAGAATCCGTACGAGAGCCTTTGGGATTATGGAAAATTATATTGGGAAGTCTTTAATGAGGTTGAGAATTGCTCATAGCAAGTTCCTATAACATCCTTCAAAATCGTTCTATCGACCACCTTTTTGTTGCACCAGTCCCTAAATATGAAAGAAGGCAACACCATTGATGACCTTATGGCTCGTATTGATAAATACGCCAAGGTGGAAGATTCGGTTCACTCTAATATAGGGGAAAACGGTTGAGAAAAGGAGAACAAGGGAACAGAGAAGAGTGATAATCCAAAGAAGGTAAACACGGGTGGGGGGAAAATTGTCTCCAAGAATGGGAAAAAGGTTGATCACTCCAAGGCATTTCAGGCTATTAACATAGTTTTCAAGGAATCCATTTATAAGATTTTCAGCAAGATCAAAGACCGTCCATTCATCAAGTGGGCCAAAAAGAAGGGTGGAAAACTAATAAAAAGAAATAATGCACTGAGATGTGCATTCCACAATGAGACCATCCACAGGATTGAAAATTAGAAGGCTCTGAAGTCACACTTGGAAGAGCTAGACCAAGATGGGAACCTTAATGAATACATTGAGAAGAATGCAGATAAGGTCACATCTAATAGCAACCAGAAGCTGGATAACGTCCTTGACGATAATACAGGGCATGAGTTCATGGTAATCCACTGGGAATAGGATCTTAAGAAAATCTAAGGAACTGCTATTCGAATGTAGCTGAAGAAGGTTACCACCATCATGGAGGCATTTTAGATTGACCCTGTCAAAACCCAGGCTAGTAACTGACGATGAACAGTGAACGTCAGATACAATAATCATATCATTTTCATAGAGGAATATTTGGTTGTGGTGAGAACCCCACATCATGACGCATTAGTGATCACTCTCAGAATACCCAATTAGGACATTGGCAAGCTTCTCGTCGACCACGAAGTTCATCAGAAGTGATGTACCTAGAGTTCTTCCATAAGATGAAGTTGAACATTACCGACCTTAAAAAACCATAGTTTTATTGTTAGGCTTTGCAGGAAGGATCACGATGCTACTTTGAAAGATAGTCATGCCCGCGAGGGCAGACAACATCTTAAATCTAATTGAGTTTTTAGTAGTGAACATTGAATCTCCATATCAGGCCATCTTATGCAGAGTATGGTTGCACGCCATAAGGACTATAACATCAACTTACAGCCAGAAGTTGAAGTGTGTTACTGATTGGGGCGTGGTCAAAATAAGTGGTGATCAAGACACAGCCAGGAAGTGCTTTATTACAACCATTTTCCCTAGGAAGGAAAAAAAAGAAGGACATAAAATATTCTCAGGAAGAAGTCTAGGAGGGGGTTATACCCTCAAAATAATAACTATTGTATGGCTGACTTAGGGTAGATGAGACCAAAGTTCACTCCACCAATAGGGTCATTGAAAACATGGAAGAAGTTGGGGTTGATAACAACTTGCCAGAAAGGAAATTTCTTATTGGATCCACCCTTGTCGATCAATAGAAGAAATAACTGGTTGCCTTTCTTAGAAGAAGCCTAGATCTTTTTTCTTGGGAACTATATGATGATCCCAACGTAGCCTGCCATCGCCTGCACGTTAATCCGGTATTAAATATGATCACTCAAAAGGCTGACCAAACAACCCCCCCAGAAGGCCAAACCGATGGAGAATGAAGTGGGGAAGCTACTGGATGCAGGATCCATCAAGGAATTTCAGTTTCCTGAATGGTTATCCAACCCAGTAGTGGTATGCAAGAGCAATGGCTGTTGGAGAGTCTGTACTAATTCCACGAACCTCAATAGAGCATATCCCAAAGATATCTTCCCACTTCCTAAAATAGATCAATTAGTTGATGCTACAACGACGCACTAAAGGATGAGTTTCTTGGACGCCTACTCTGGATACCATCAGATTCCTTTGTTCGGACCCGATCAGGATAAAACGTATTTTATAACACCCATCGGGTTGTATTACTAAAAGGTTATGTCATTCGGTTTAAATAACGCGGGTGAGAATTATCACAGGTTGGTCACCAAGATGTTCAAGAGACATATGCGAGACATGATGGAGGTATACATCGATAATATGCTAGTCAAGATCAAGAACAAGGGCCACCTCAAATACTTAGCCAGAACATTTGAGATCCTCAGGAGGTATCAACTGAAGTCTACTGTGAGTAATTTTTCATTCGGTGTCCATTCAAGAATGTTCTCGGGCTACTTAGTCAGTAAAAGAGGAATTGAGGCCAATCCAAGACAGATCAATGCTATCACAAAGTCCAGCCTCCTCAGACGTTGCGATATGTTCAAAAGCTCACTAGGATGCTTACGGCACTCAATAGCTTCATCTTCAACTCTTTTGAATGATGTCGACCATTATTTTAGCTCTTAAAGAAAGATAAATGCCTCATATGGAATGATAACTATTCACGATCTTTGGAAGAGATCAAATAGTACCTTAGCAAACCACCCCCGCTTCCGAATGATGGAGACCCATTATACCTTTACCTTGCAGTGTCAGACCACGTTATAAGCTACACTATTATATGAAAAGGAATGAGGTCAGCACCCAGTTTATTACACCAACAAGACACTTTTAGACCTAGAGCAATGGCACTAACCTCTGGAGAAACTCGCATATGCATTGGTAATGACCTCAAGTAAGATGAAGCATTATTTTGAAGCCCATTCAATAACTATAATCACTTCCCACCTCCTCAAAGATGTTCTTCAGAAATACGACCTCTCTGATTGACTTTTATAATGGTCGTTCAAGCTTGGGAGATTCGATATCCACTTCTAACTAAGAAAGATGATTAAGGGACAAGTCTTAGCACACTTCATTTCTGAATTTATAGGATCTTAGTCAATAAGACAACTAGAAGCAAAGAAGTCAGCAAATTAGGAAGCACGGTCTAAGGACTGGACCAATACATTGATTGAGCCTCTAATTCCAATAGGGAAGGAGTAAGGGCTATTACCGTCAACCCGAAAGATATTATGATTAAGCAAGGAATCAGATTGGGATTTTAGGCCTCTAAAAATGAAGTTGAGTATGAAGCAATGATCGTTGGCTTGCGCAAGGCTCAACTGCTGGGGCAAAGTGACTTTACGTATTTAGCGACTCCAAACTAGTATCCAAGCAAGTAAGCGGGTACTTTAATGGAAAAGATGGTGGGATGATGTCCTACTTCACTATGGTATGATGACTTATGGAAATTTTTGAGAAAATGAACATTCAATAGTTCACCCGGGGGAAGAACAGTCACACGGATGCCTTAGCATCCCTAAGCTCAGTAATTGACTCTAACCTAAGGAGAACTATTCGGGTAGAGTTCCTCATATAGCCAAGCATTGACCAGACAGTCATAGCCGAGCACGTACTCCTCATAAAAAAAGCCACTAGTTTGATGGATCCCATCCTCAATTATCTATGTAGCGACATACTGCCCAATGATAAGAGGTCAGCCTATCACATAAAGGTCAAGGCTGCTCGCTTTTATCTCTCCATAGAAATAAGCTCTATAAAAAGTCATTCATAGGTCCTTATCTCCAATGCGTACACCTAAATGATACCGAGAAAGTACTCATCAAACTTCATGAGGGCATTTATAGGAATCATGCAAGAGGAAGATCTATGGCCTTCCGAGCGATTAAGGAGGGTTACTGGTGGCTTATATGCAAAAGGATGCAGCATTTTACGTTCTCAAGTGTAAAAAAAGTCTGAAGCACTCTCTTATGATCCACCAGCCCTCCTGTAACCTGAAGTTATTGACAAGTCCGTGGAAGTTTACACAATCGGAAGTAAACATAGTGGGACCACTACCTATCGCACCTGGAAATCAAAAGTATCTACTGGCAGGCATAAATTTCTTCACCAAATGGGTAGAGGAAGAACCACTGGCGAACATTCGTGACTCATATATGACCAGGTTCATTTGGATAAAACATCGTGACACGCTTTTGGGTGCCAATGGCTATCATCATCGATAAGGGTACACAATTTGAGAGTAGTTTCTTTAAAGGTTTTTGTGATGAACATCGCATCAAGCACTACTTTAGTTCTATAGCGTACCCACAAAGCAATGGACAGGTAGAGGCTTCTAATAAAACTATGCTCGATGGACTAAAAAAGAGACTAGAAAGAGCCAAGGGTTCCTAGGTGGATGATATCCCTCATGTTCTACGGGCTTATCGTACCACCCCCAAGTGATCAACTGGGGAGACACCATTCCTGATCGCTTATGGGATTGAATTTATCCTCCTAATAGAAGCAGTTCTCCCCACAATGAGAATCGCCTTGGTCGACCAAGGCCTTAATGATGATGACTTATGAACTAAACTTGACATAGAAGACGAGTAGAGAGAGAAGGTAATAATCAAATTGTCTTCCTCCCAATAGCACCTGGCCAGGTAGTATAGTAAAAAAGTCAACTCGGGGAAGTTTTTGATAGGCGATTATGTCTTAAGGAAAGTCCTCGACAGTTTCGTAAGACCATCACATGGCAAACTGGGAAGGACCCTACAGAGTAAACAAGGAGCGTATCACTTGGAAATGCTGGAGGGCAGAGAGATAACAAGATCCTGGAATGCGGTTAATCTTAAGAAGTTCTACTTTTAGTCTTCTTTATCTTTTATTCGCACATTCAGTTTAAGAATTTTTTATTTTCAAACTTATGTTGCTCGTCAGATAAAATTCAATAAATAAAGGCCAGTTAGCCCCTGCACTTTCATATTATGCATTGGCTGATTAATTTTCTTGGTAACATATCATTAATATGCATATTTTCCAAATAATAACTCATTCGTGCATGGCTGGACTCTTAGAATTACAATAAGTTGTTCAACTTGTTTTCAATCAGGGAACCTCACGTGTCCAGCAGGGTTTGTAGTAGTTAGAACAAGTTAATAGAAGCATTTCAATTAATACAACCCTCAAGTCCTTGTTATAAACACAAGAGGCCTCACGATTTGCGCTAGCAACAACAAACTTATTACAGGGGGGAACCTTAGGTAATAAATCCAACTTAGGTTAGTCGCCAACATTGTTATTCTCAAAAAGCCTACACGAGTGGATGAACCATCTACCAGGTACATTCTCGCCATCATCTTACCTAGTCCTAAGGGAGTGTGACGGCATAACCTAAAAGGTAAAGTAGATGGAATGATACTACTAAGGCATATTGGACTGGGAGATTGCTCAAACACATAACGGTGCGTGTCTAGCACTAGTTCTTAATACCATTTAGTCAACAAAGAATATGAAAGTGATAAAACATAAGAACTAATCCACTTTAACAACAAAGGGCCCATGGTTATCAATCAATGTCACGTGGTCGACAAATATGTTTTTTAGCTAACAAGCAACAACTCTTTTCGATTATTAACAACACTTGTTTATTCAGCACAGGCTCAAAACATCAGAAATTGATAAATAACACTTTTTCATTCCTATAATGAGAAGTTACATTTATAATAAAGACCAAAAATATATAAGGTATTAATATGGCCCAGGATGGAGAGAAATATATTCAGTAATGATCGCCCATTGACCATTATTTGGTTTGGGAGCAAGCTATTTTACATCACTGTTTAAATCGTTCTTTAAGAGATGAGAAGGAATGGAATTAGTTGGAATCCATTGATCATCCTTCGAGAAATAATTATGGCAGTAGGCGACACACTCAACCTCGTATTTATACTAGAGCCTAGGATCCTTAGGTTTCTTAACCTCCCTAAGGGTGCTCAACCACCCATGAGAAAAAGATGCATCTTCTGCCTTTTTAAGCTTCGTTTGGGCATTTGACTAGCCTGCATTATAGCCTTCCGACTAGGCTTCTTGAGATCCCATTTTCAATGCATTCCTAAATATCTGAACACGTTCCTCGAAATCCAGAAACCATGACTTTCAGCCCGTCTACCTCCCTCCTCAGAGCATTATTTTTGGCCTACAGGACTTCACCCACTTAGATAACCTCAGTGTTCTCTAAGAGTTTAGCTCTCAAATAATTTACTTTTTCTTGAAACAAGGCGCCTATCTCCTCCATCTCTTTAAGATTATCTTTCATATTAGAAACTAACTCAGATTGATTCTTATATTGCTCGTTCCTTACACTTAGAGACTTACAGATCTTTATAAAGTCTTTGTAAGCCTTCAAACTGATATTTATCCCAAGGATTTTCCCCAGACGGGAGCTAGGAAAAAAATTTGATATAAATCAACAGAGTACAAATAAAACACACCATATTACAAGAACAACATTAGCACATAAAGATTAAGAAAATGCATCCACAAAAGAATAGTTTCATCTTCATTAATACACAAAAGGGAGGGGGCCAATACAGTACACGTTCAGAAATGATTACAAACTTTCAGAGAAGAAATCGTACAAGGAAGAAAGACAAATTCCTAGCCTACGAGCCTTGATCCTTCACTTGATTAGCTTCAGCAATGTATTTTCCCTTATGAATAATAAGTTGCTCCCTTCCATCATCATCATCAACACCGACCTTAACAGGAATTATCTCAGTATGACCAGCAGGTTGACCATCACTCTCTTCATCCTACTCGAAAGGATCAGGACCAAGGGAGTAGAGGCTAAAAGGCTCAGATTTGATAGGACTCCCAATAGCCTTCAAGGACTCATCCTAACCCTTCTTGAAGTCCACCTTGCATCCATGGGCCAACTGCTTCTCGTCATCATCGTAAGCCTTATTGAAGCCTTCAAGCTAACTAACATTTTCTTCTTAGGCAAAATACCCCTCCAACTTAACAACCTTTCTGAACAAATCTTCATTTGCCTTAACGACTTGGGCCTTCTCATCGACCATTACTCTTTGGGATGTCTTAAGTTCATCATAAGACTTGGTCAGTTTCTCTCTCTCTTTCCCCCACTCCAAGCGAGCTTTAACAAAGGACTTCTTCTCAGACTCCAGAGCATCTTTGAGCTCTTATTAGATTCTAGATTTATTGGCATGATTGTTTAAAAGAGTTGTAAAACTAGATAACAATTGCATCAAAAAGGAAAGATCAACAAGTCAGTATATATGTAGGGAAATTGCGAAGAAACAAATAATGCAGAAGACTTACCAGGGCCATCCCTTGAGGAGTTTTGAGGGTGAGCTGGGATCATCCCAGTCCCGATGAATGCTCGTAATCAGCTGTGAGCACCTCCCTTTTCAGTAGGTTAGGGGCAAGAGAAGTGGCATCACCCATGCTAGCCCCCTTAGTGTATATAGTAAGAGGAGGGAATCTAGAAGCTTTCAGGACCAACTTTCTTTCAGCCTCCCTCATCTCCTCCTCTTTCTTTCTATTATCTCCCTTATCCCTCTCTCTCTCCCTCTTCCTCTCTTTTTCTTATATCTTCTTTTACTTATCTTTATATTTTCCCTTGTTCGGCGACCTAGAACCACAAGCCTTGGGGGATCTAGACTCAAATGTCTTTAAGGACTTAAGCCAATCAGACAGGATGGTCTAATCATCATCATAAGGAAGCCTCAACTTTTTCTCTTTATTAGAGGGGCCATTTTATCCTCTTCTTCTTCTTCTTCTTCTTCTTTCACTCCCTCTTTTTCCTTCTCTAATTACTCTTCCTCCTCTTCACATCCCTCTTCATCCTCCTATATCACAATGGGGTTAGAAGAACCAGCCTTAGGAGATTTTAAGATTAGAACCTTATTGACTAGACAAGCAATAAAGCTAGAGTTCGTGTTCTTATATTCCAACAGGTAGGTAGCCAACCTTGGGTGTCACCATCTGGTACCCTTTCCTTGATGTTCCAAGCTTTCAGAAGGTCATCGACATCAACCTCACTTATATCATTTTTTATACAAATTGAAAGAGAAAGGAAGAAGAACATTAGCTACGAGGATAGAAGTCAAAAAGTAGAACTTCATAGTCAGGGAAAAAAAGCGACATATTTGGCCCTCTCCATACTCCTAAATTATAGGGATACAATTCCTTTCGCCCTCACCAACATGATGACGTTGCCAGTTTCTACAAATGAAACCATGTCCCCAGTAATCTTTATGGGAGTTTTAAAGATTCACCACCAGGAGCCTCTCTGCCTTCTTGATTTTTAAATATATAAGAATATCACTGATTCACGACCACACAAAGCAGTAGCAGATCTCGACAAGGTCCAGTTTTGTCCCATAAAGGGTGTTTATCCTATGAACTATATTAACTATCCTCCAAACGTTGGGGTCACATTGAGCTGGTATAACTTTAAAATGTTTAAAAAACATATTGAACAACTGGTTTGGGGGAAATGTCAAACCCCCTGGGTTATCCGAAGGATATGAATCCAGTGCACCCTTCAATATCACAAACATTCTGAGGAAGAGGCGTACAGTTAATAATCACCCAATAAGGAATATTGCATTGATGGAGAGAAAATGAATGGTGAAATAAAGAACACGTTGATGAAAAGAACGAAAATCAATCTCAATTTGTCTGGTTCATTTATGAAATGTGTCATTGTGAGCAATCCTAATAGCATTTTGATTATCACAACAGGGGATAGTGGTAGTATAGGAAGAAATGCCCATATCTTCAAGTAACCAACGAGCCAATGAAGTTCTTGTGTAGTGTCAAGAAGAGCATGATATCTGACTTCCTTATAAAATCGAGAAGTGACAGACTATTTCTTGCTTCTCCAAGAAATAAGGGAGTAGCCCAAGAAGAAACAATAGCCAGTATTAGAGCGATGATTAGTAGGATATCCAGCCCAAACGACATTTCAATATGCACGTAAAACCAATTGAGTGTTAGCAAAAAAAAAATACAGACCATGAAATTAAAATTAATATAGTACACAAAAGTGTTAAGATTTATAAAATTCCCTTTTAAATCTTTGGTAAAAAACTTTTAAACCTCAATGGTTGAATACACACGGAGAAAAAAATTAGTTCTAGTTGGTGTGATGTTCAAAGTAAAATAAATTTAAAATTGGAATAAAATGAGATGAGGAGTGGGTGATTAACACACAACAATTTGATAACTAGGAAGTTAGTGTTCTGTTATGGAGAAGTTAAGGAGTCTGTGACACCCCGCCTAATTAAATATCGGGTGATCAGTCCTTTATTAAATTTAAAACAGAATATCCAGTTGGTTGAGTCTTAGCATCATTGTGGAAAATCAATTATTAATTACTAACCACCTAATAGTTAAAAAGTCAGGTGTCAAATTTTATCTTTTAATTTAACATGCAACTAAATAAATAATTAGCTAAACATTCACCATCCAATAAACAATCTCATAGCAAGAAAATGTCGCAAAGAAATAACTGCGCCTGGAATAAACATTTCCAGTTTAAATCCCAAATACAATAGTCTGAAATGAAATAAAACCCAACAACTGAAATATAAATAAATGTCTGCAATCTCTATCTCTGGACACATCTGAATAATGATGGGAAACATTCCCCACTGGAGTAAATAACTCGAAAGAATCAAAGATAGGTATGTAGGCGTCTAGTACCGAGGTCTTGTAACTTTCACAATAGCTACAGCACGTAAACTGATAAGAACTCTGATGATTGGCGTCCCTGTGGCTGGGCACCTAAAAGTATTTTACAAAAACAAAATAGAGTTGGAAGAAAACGGCTTAGAGCCCGGGTTAAAAATATTTTAAAATCAGCAAGTGTTTAAAATCCATTAAACAGTAAATATTATATACATGTTAGTTCCACGTGCCCTCACTTAAGATTATCACCTCTCAACTAATGTGCACGCCTAACGTATACTCCTAACCAATCCTTATTATGCTATCCCAATTATCCAGTTTAAATCGAGTCTCTAACTATAATGCCTAAGTCATTATGGCCACCCGTATTACCCAAATAATGCAACTTGCATTTTGAATGTTAATTAAATCGAAATTTAAGTATCTCATTACTCATTCAAGTTTCCACATTCTTGATTGATATAAGATGTTGTTATCTTTCTCATCTATTGAGCAACATATTAGAATAATCACAAGTGTAAATATATAAATCACTATCATATATATCTACTAATACGGTACCCCAAAAGGCTAAACATGCGGTGTCCACATACTCTGCTATCAAATCCCGATACATCACGTACATAAGGATTACGAGTTCCGAATCTTTTTGGAACCGTATCAATACAAATCACACATATTGGAAGTGAACATACCTACATCCACACGACCGCAAACTTATCAACTCACCGATAAGTCTTTCTCAGACCTATAATCTGAAGTACAAATATAAAACCCCCCCGACGGCTCATCAAGATAAGATTGTCCCCTTTTTAAGACCTCCCATTATAGCAAGTATGGTAGGTATGTCATACACACAATCAATCAATCATATGTTAGGTATTCACACAACCTTAGTACTTAAAATCTCTATCTTTAATATAGGTCTACATACATACTATAGAATATGTTTTATACGTAGTATATCTATCTCACGAATATCCTACGTTTTAATGAAATATATTACTGCTCTCGTCGTACACTCCCGAGTAATTCTCGCTAGTCGAAGTGTCTCATTTATTTCCTAACGTAATATCAGTAAGTGACACACTTATATCCTACTGGTCTAAGTCATCATATCCTTTTGATTACCGGGATTAGAATTTGTCTCCAATTTAGGTATTTCTCTCGATTGAACCTAATTAAGTTTAGTCCTTAATTCGTTATTCTGGAACTAAACCCAAATTACAATATAGGTCTAATGGTATTCCCACATACCCTTAAATATGTTTAAAATTAAATTCCACAATTAAATCCCAAAAATTTTAAACAAAAAGAGGAAAGGAAAATAATTATGGGCAGTTGAATCGATTCGGCTTGCCGAATCAATTGGCCTGGTCCAAATCGATTCACTCGTACAAGTATGGAAAATATGCATATGTATTTCTTACGGGTTTCTCCCATTTTCAACCTTAAATCCTCAATTTAATCATCCTAAACTCCCAATCAATCATACTAAATGTTGTACTAATAAAATCACACGAGTTGTCATGTATAAGAATCATAAAATCATCATGGGGCATCGATTTCTTAAATTAATTCATGAATATTTGTTAAGAACCCTATTTCCTCAAATTGTATTCAAAAACACCATAATTCTCAGATTTAGTCCGTGATTTCAAACACTTAGGCTATAATTTCATTTTTCCAATGATTCTAGAAATTCATCTACAGGCAAAACCTACCCATAATCATGATCCAATTATCCAAATTTATGAAATATCAATTATTCATGGTTATTTATTTCAATATAAACTACCATGGATAATATATGCACTGACTCTTTGAAAGATAAAATTTTTTCCCTTAATGGAAGTTCTGATCCGATGAAAAAGATGGTATGGGGGCAATGCTCTCTTTCCGATCTATTCGTTGGTGGTGAAGGTGGTGCAAAAGGTGTAGGAAAGCCTTGAATCTTCTTTGAAATTCTCCTCTTTCCTTCCCTGGATAGACTCTCTCAATTTTTTATTCTGACAGCACTAAATTCACCCACACACCATCTAATTTAACCTTAAAAAATTAATGGTTTTATTTCCTCTAAAATTTCAAAAGTCTAAAATGCCCCTCCGAGGTGTCGGTTTTGACTAAAATTGCCCCGGGAGCCAAACTAAATCCCTGAGCAGACTTTTATGACTATCTCAACCCTTCAGGACACTTTGGTGAACTCAAAATGACCATTTGGATGACTTAAAAAATAAATTGCATTTTTATTCCATAAAATTGAGTCCCGACATGACTGACATGCGCGTCCCGACTTAATTACCGAAACTGTTGTATTTTCCACTCGCGATAAATTTAATAAATTCATAATCATATATTACTTCACCCAATAATATTCAATATGATTTTCATCAATAAATATTGACCCTCGTCTTGCTAGTTAATATATATTTAAATCCGAATTCATTTTAGGTGAGTTTCTCATAATAAATTCAATTAATCTCACAATTAAAAATCAATAAAATTTCTCATAATTAATTCAATTAATCTCACAATTAAAAATTAATAAAATTATAGGGTATTACATACTACCCCCTAATAACGGAATTTCATCCCCAAATTCGAAAATAAAAGTATACATGGTAAGAACTACTCTGTATATTTTTTGCGCATCTCATCCCCGTGCTCCCAAGTAAACTCCTTGATATTATGATGTCGCTAATGAACACGTACTAACCACACTACCTTTGACCTCATCTTCCTCTCGCTACCGTCTAGGATAGTTGGCCCTTCCTCGTAGGAACTATCGTGTTATAGATCAATCTCCTCTAAAGTAATGTGAGTGTGGGCTAACTCATCCCAAAGATATCTCCCCAACGAAGAAATATGGAACACATCATGAATACTATGTAAGTGCTCAGGTAACCCAAGTCTGTAAGCCACTGGCCTAATCCACTCAATAATAAGGAGTGACCCTACAAACCTCGGCACCAACCTCCCTTTCTTTCGAAACCTCATTATCCCCTTCATAGGAGATACTCGTAACAATACCTAGTCCCCCACACTGAACTCCCTGAAGAACCTCTTGGCATCGGCATAGATCTTCTGTCTATCCCAAACAACACTTATATGACTCCGAATCACCTCAATCCTGGATGAAGTAACTTGGATCACCTCTGAACCAGGTAGCGTATTGTCCCCCACCTCTAGCCAACACACTGGATAACGAAAAGGCCTACTGTATAGTGTCTCAAATGGATCCATGCAAATAGTAAACTGGTAGGAGTTATTATAAGCAAACTCCACCAGTGGAAGATACTTCTCCCAACCCCCGCCAAAATCAAGGACACACATCTACAACATATCCTCTAACTTCTGATTCGTCCTCTCAGTCTGCGGGTGATAGGCCGTACTCAATCGTAACTCTCTACCCATGGCCTCCTGAAATCTCCACCAAAATCGAGATACAAAGTCTTGTCCCTATCGGATACGATATCAAGGGGCACCCCCATGAAGTATCACTATCTTCGCTATAAAAATATGGGCATACTGTCCCGCAGTGTAATCTGTCCGTACTGGCAGAAAATGAGCTACCTTAGTCAACCGATCCATAATCACCCATATAGAATCGTGACCCCTATGAGAAGTAGGCAACCCTGTAATAAATTTAACGGAAATGCTCTCCAATTTCCATTTAGAAATCTCTAGCGGATGAAGAAGTCCTGTTGGCTTCTGGTGGTCCTCCTTTACTAGCTGACAAGTGGCACACTTCGAGACAAACTGAGCAATGTCCCTCTTCATCCCACTCCACTAATACTTTTGCCTCATATCCTGGTACATCTTATCCCCCCGGGATGTACCTCAAAGCATGAACCATGCGACTCTGTCATCACCGCATGTCGTAAGTCCTCATCTTCTAGAACCACTAGTCTCCCGTTGAAGTTCAAGCCCCTATCTAAACCAATAGAATAAGACTCGACTCCCTCTGATAGAATCTTTACAGTTTGATCCTGGAAGAATGGATCTGTTGCCTTAGCCTATACAACCCTCGTTACTATATGGGCGTAACGATCATAACTGACATAAAAGATCGTCCATTGCATCCTGGTGTCCCAAATCCTTCCATTTCTCCTTCCATACCTCGTTCACCTCACCTGCTGGCCTACGGCTTAACGCGTCTTCTACCACATTAGCCTTCCCCGGGTGATATTGAATATCAAACTGGTAGTCCTTCATAAATTCAAGCCACCTCCGCTGACGCATGTTCAGCTCTCACTGAGTGACAGGTACTGTAGTGATTTATGATCTGTGAACAGGCGAAATTTCTCCCCCAAGAGATAAGGTCACCATATTCAAAGTGCAAACACAACTGCTGCTAACTCCAAGTCGTGGGTGAGGTAATTCCTATCGTGAGGCTTAAGCTTACGGGAGGCATAATCTATAGCCTAATCCTCATGCTGAAGCACACCCCCAAGTCCCTGTACGGATGAATCAGTATAGACTAAGTACTCCACTCCCAACCTGGGCAGTGCTAGAACTGGTGATGAATTCAACTTGTCCTTCAACTCATCTAAAGCTAAATGACAAGCCTCATCCCAAATGGTACCCCCTTACGAGTCAAGTTAGTCAACGGACCTGCTATCTTCGAGAATCCCCGAATAAACTGCCTGTAGTATCCGGCTAGCCCCAAGAAACTTCGCACCTCCATCGGTTTCATGGGCTATTGTAACACCCCGTGTTTTTAATTATTAATTAAATTAATTAATTAATTAGGAAATTCAGGAAAAAATAAAAATTTTGATTTAATTATTCTTACTTATTAGATATGTTGGTTTTTATATATAAAAATAAGTTTTTAAGTGAAATTTAAATCGGGATTAAAATTAGGAAATTATAACTTTTTGTATAAAAATCGGGGGAGGATCCGAGCTAAGGAGGATAAAAATAATATTTTTAGAAATCTGACCGTCCGATCGAGCTGATTTTTTTCCAACAGCTCCGTCTCACCGTTCTCTACAACATACTAAAATTTAAATCCATTTTGACGGTCCGATCGTCCGTAATAATTTTTGACTGTTTGTATTTGATTAGGACTCAAATTCTTTTTGGTATATAAATAAAGTGACGGGTTTAGGACTTTTAAAAATACTTTCCTCTAAACCCTAAGATCAACAATCTCCTCTTTTAAATCTTCTTCCTCCCTCAGAACCTTAACTCCATTGGAGAGCTATTTTCAATCCAAGTTTTAAAGCTTTAAATCGGGTTTTCTCAAAATTATTCAAGAATATCTCTTTGCTAATTTTTCGAGAGGAATCCAACCATGTAGTCAGAATTTATTCATCTTAATCACAGGCATGAATACTCCATTCCTTTCCTTTAGTATTATGCGTCTTAAGTGTTACCTAAACCCTTAATCATGTGTTTTGTTAAAATCAATGAGTAACATAATTAGAGAAAGTGGACACTAATTTTGGGATTGTTTTAATGAAACTTTCAAATATGAATTAATCTTTGAAACCCTTGGGTGCGTAGGTTATACCAATGGGTTTTCATAGTTTTGGGTGTAGGTTCGCATGTAGAATTTTATGGGATTATTTATATGTTATTTGGGACGCATACACAATTATAAAAAAAATTAGATGATTTATAAAAGAGATCGATTTTGTTATATTGAAGATTACTATATGTTAATTAATTTAAGATTATTCAAAGGAATTAATCATGTTGAAATCAACGACGGTGTTAGTAATTGATTTAAAGTAAATTTGGACCCTTATGATTAAATTGTTATGTTGTACATATTGAATGGTGTTTTGTATGATTTGTTTGTCACTTTTGTTGTTGCAAGGATGGGGGGCTTTGGGGTAGTATATTTATCACCTATATTTTAGTATGCTTATAGGTATGGGACAAGTGGGTATTCCTTTGTTATAATTTATGCTTTCTAGGTATGGGAGTAGTTAGTATAGATTCTTGTGGATTTTATATTCCGGGGTTGGGAAGATTTTTACGCTTTATTGTTGTTACTCTAGCCTAGGCATGAGACTAGGATGAGTTAAATGTTGATAGTTGATCCTATATATAGGGTAAGACGTATGTGTACCATGGGGACCCTTAGGTATTGGACTAAGGGGTATTTTGAGGATCTCACATCAATAATAAGGGTTTTCAATTTGATAAATGAGAAATTAGGAAGATGAGAATTAATGCCTAAGATAATAACGGGTATTAAAATTGGTGGAGACATAATGTGTGGGGACCGAACGTTTAAAAGGGTCAGCTTGCGTTTATGTCGTGTCGTGTGTGGAACCCCTGTCCTATTACGAGATCAACAGTTTAAATGGATCAGCTGACTATTTACAAGGGGTAGTGTAAAACTTTGGTGGGAATACCACCCGGGGCGAGAGGACCGCCATAATAAAGGGAGAAGAATAATAAATTGTGTTAATTTTATTAAACTAACAACATGGGGCCTATTTACTTACAATCATATTGGTGTGCTTTATGAATAATAATTTTTGTGGGTAGTTAGTGATTTGTGCTATTGCGTTTAATTATTTTCCGTCTAATTAAAATATTTTATTGTGATATTTATCATGTATAACGCCACTATCTGGAGTTAAAGATCCTATTTGAGGGGAGTAGTGTGTATTCATGCTCGGGGCTCTGACCTCGTGCATTGACTAACCTTTTTAGGAATAAGTTTGGAGAAGCTGAATATGATTATTTGGAGACATTCTTGGAGGTGCAGTTAGAGTTATTTACATTAGCCCTATTCGTTTAGTTTATTTTTCATTCCTTCGTATTTACGTTGGGACTCAGTTTATGGTTTTGTTGGTCCATTCGATTCCAAAGTTGTATGGATTTTATTCAGATATTTCATTATGGATTTAGTTGGAGTTTATTCAGTTCTATACTATTAGAGATTAGTTTATTATTTGGAGTTTAGCATGGTGATGGATCTTTTATCGCATAGTTGGTTATTATCATTTGGGATTGATTAAACTATTTATTTTATGGATTAATTTTTTAAATGTCTCATTTTTGTCACATGCTAAGAATGGTATTTTATTTACTCGCATCTGGCTTAGTTTTGGTGGCGGCCGATGCTAGAATTAAGCGGGGTGTGACAGATAGTATCAGAGCATGGTCTTAGGTTTCGTAGGTTATGACTCTGTTTAGCTTTCGTGTTATCAATCTTTGATTCCCTTTTTTTATTCATACTCCTTAAGGTAAGGGGTCTAGCATATGTGTTAGATATGCTTCTTGGAGATATATAAAATTGTGTTAAGGGCATTGTAGGCATTGAGTTTAGAATTAGTAAGCCTGATGTGAGTATTCTTAGAGTTGATTTTGGAGACTTTAGTTATTTGGAAGATCATTAGTATAAATTTTGGGTATGTCTTATATCGATGCAGTCATGTGACTTGATTTAAGGATTTATGTGTTGTAAAGATTATCAAAAATTGAATCGAGTGGCGATTTATGAGAACGCATGGTACGCCGTTACTTTCATAGTTATGTATGTATATATATATAGCGATATATATTATTTTATTGTTCATGGGGTAGGTGCGCATAGGATTGAGTGTATGGGCGCCCAATTATGGCATTCAACGAGCAGGCGTATGTGAGCATTATTGTTTATTTTGTGATTAGCGTTTGATGTTTATGCTTCGTCTAATTTTGAGGACGAAATTTCATTGCTAATGGGGAAGTACGTAACACCCCGTGTTTTTAATAGTTAATTAGATGGGAAATTCGAGAAAAAATAAAATTTTGAATTTAATTATTCTTTGTAATTAAATATGTTGGTTTTTATATATAAAAATAAGGTTTTATGTGGAATTTAAATCGGGGATTTAAATTTGGAAATTATAACTTTTTGTATAAAAATCGGGGGTGGATCCGAGCTAAGGAGGATAAAAATAATATTTTTAAAAATAAAACCGTCCAATCGAGCTGAATTTTTCCCAACATCTCTGTCACGCCGTTCGCTACAGCATACTGAAATTTCAAGCCATTCTAACGGTCCGATCGTCCGTAATAATTTATCAGGTGTTTTTATTTTATTATGACTCAAATTTTTTTTGGTATATTAACAAAGTGATGGGTTTAGGACTTTTAAAAACACGTTCTTCTAAACCCTAAGAGAAGCAATCTCCTGTTTTACATCTTCTTCCTCCCCCAAAACCTTAACTCCATTGGAGAGCTATTTTCAATCCATGTTTTGAAGCATTAAATCGGGTTTTCTCAAAATTGTTCAAGAACGTCTCTTTGCTAATTTTTCGAGAGGAATCCAACCGCGTAGTTAGAATTTCTTCATCTTAATCACAGGCATGAATACTCTATTCATTATCTTTAGTATTATGCATCATAAGTGTTGCCTAAACCCTTAATCATGTGTTTTGTTAAAATCAATTAGTAACTTAATTAGAGACTGTGGACTAATTTTGGGATTATTTTTATGAAACTTTTAAAAATGAATTAATCTTTAAAACCCTTGGGTGCGTAGGTTAGAGCATTGGGTTTTCAGGGTTTTGGGTGTAGGTTCGCATGTAGAATTTTATGGGATTATTTATATGTTATTTGGGACGCGTACACAATTATAAAAAAATTTAAATGATTTATAAAAGATAATGATTGTGTTATATTGAATACTATTATATGTTAACTAATTTAACATTTTTTAATGGAATTAATCATGTTGATATCAACGACGGTGTTAGTAATTGATTTAAAGTAAATTCGGACCCTTATGATTAAATTGATATGTTGTGTATATTGAATTGTGTTTTGAGTGATTTGTATTAGCACTTTAGCCTTCGCGGGGACGGGGGACTTTGGGGTAGAATATTGCCTACCTCTATTTTAGGATGCTTACTAGGTCTGGGACTAGTGCATAGGCCTTGGTTATAATTTATGCTTGCTATGTATGGGAGTAGTTATTGTAGATTCGTGTGGATTTTATATTCCGGGGATTGGGCATATTTTTATGTTTATCGTTGTTACGCTAGCTTAGTCATGAGACTATGACGAGTTAAATGTTGGTAATTGATCCTATATATAGGGTAGGGCGTATGTATACTTTGGGGACCCTTAGGTATGGTACTAGGGGGTATTTTGAGGATCTCACAACGATAATAAGGGTGGGGTAATTTGATAAATGAGAAATTGAGAAGATGAGAATTAATTCCAAAGATAATAACGGGTATTAAAATTGGTGGAGGCATAATGTGCGGGGACCGATAGTTTAAACGGGTCAGCTTGCATTTTTTTCGTGTCGTGTGTGGAACCCTTGTCATATTGTGGGGTCGGTAGTTTTAATGGATTGGCTGGCTATTTACAAGGAGAAGTGTAAAACTTTGGTGGGAATACCACCCGGGGCGGGAGGACCACCATAATAAAGGGAGAAGAATAATAAATATGGCTAATTTAATTAAATTAACATCATGGGGCCTATTTATTTAAATCATATTGGTGTGCTTTGTGAATAAAAATTTTTGTGGGTAGTTAATGATTTGTGCTATCACGTTAAATTATTTTCCGTCTAAATAAAATATTCTATTGTGATATTTATCATGTATAATGCTACTGTCTTAATTCAAGTATCCTATTTGAGGGGAGTAGTGTGTATTCATGCTCGGGGCTCTGACCTCGTGTGTTGACTAACCTTTTCAGGATTAAGTTTGGAGAAGCAGCATAAGATTATTTGGAGACTTTATTCGAGGTGCAGCTGGAGTTATTTACTTTACGCGTATTAGTTTAGTTTAGTTTCCTTTCCATCGTATTTACATTGAGACTCAGTTTATGGTTTTGTTGTGTCATTCGGTTCCAAAGCTGTATGGATTTTATTCAGACATTTCATTATGGATTCAGTTGGAGTTTATTCAGTTTAATACTATTTGATATTAGTTTATTATTTGGAGTTTAGCATGGTGATGGATCTTTTATCGCATAGTTGGTTATTATCATTTGGGATTGATTAAATTATTTATCTTGTGGATTGATTTTTTAAATGTCTCATCTCTTTCACATGCTAAGAATGGTATTTTATTTACTAGTACCCGACTTAGTTTTGGTGGCGGCCGACGCTAGAATTAAGCGAGGTGTGACATATGGTATCAAAGCATGGTCGTAGGTCTCGTAGGTTGTGAGCTCGTTTAGCTTCGCATTATGGATCTTTGATTCCCTATATTGATTCGTAATCCTTAAGGTAAAGGGTCTAGCATACGTGTTAGATGTGTTTCTTGGAGATATATAATTTTGTGTTATGGACGTTGTAGGCATTGAGTTTAGAATTAGTAAACTTGATTTGAGGATCCTTAGAGTTGATTTTGGAGATGTTAATTATTTGCAAGATTATTAATATAAATTTTGGGTATGTCTTATATCGATGCAGTGATGTGACTTTATTTGAGGATATATGTGTTGTGAATATTATCAGAAATAGAATCAAGTGGTGATTTGCGAGAACGCGTGGGACGTCGTTACTTTCATAGTGATGTGTATATATACATATATATAGCGATATATATTATTTTATTGTTCGTGGGGTAGGTGCGCATATGATTGGGTGTGTGGGCGCCTAATTATGGCATTCAACGAGTAGGCACATGTGAGCCTGATTTTATGTTTTGTGATTGATGTTTGATGTTTATCATTCGTCTAATTTCAAGGATGAAATTCCTTTCCTAGTGGGGAAGTATGTAACGCCCCGTGTTTTTAATAGTTAAATAAATTAATTAATTGGAAAATTCGAGAAAAAATAAAAGTTTGAATTTTTTTATTCTTAGTAGTTAAATATGTTGGTTTTATATATAAAAATAAGGTTTTAGGTGGAATTTAAATCGGGATTAAAATTTGGAAATTATAACTTTTTGTATAAAAATTGGGGGAGGATCCGAGCTAAGGAGGATAAAAATAATTTTTTTTGAAATTTGACCATCCGATCGAGCTGATTTTTTTCCAACAGCTCGGTCTCGTAGTTCGCTACAATGTTCTAAAATTTTAAGCCATTATGACGGCCCGATCGTTCGAAATAATTTTTCGAGTGTTTTTATTTGATTAGGACTCAAATTATTTTTGGTAAATAAATAAAGTGACGGGTGTAGGACTTTTAAAACACTTTATTCTAAACCTTAAGAGCAACAATATCCTCTTTTACATCTTATTCCTCCCTCAAAACCGTAACTCCAATGGAGAGCTATTTTCAATCCAAGTTTTGAAGCTTTAAACTGGGTTTTCTCAATATTATTCAATTACGGATCTTTGTTGATTTTTCGAGAGGAATCCAACCATATAGTCAGAATTTCTTCATCTTAATCACATGCATGAATACTCAATTCCTTTCCTTTACTATTATGTGTCTTAAGCGTCGCCTAAACCCTTAATCATGTGTTTTGTTAAAATTAATTACTTACTTAACTAGAGATAGTGGACACTAATTTTTGGATTGTTTTTATGAAACTTACAAATATGAATTAATCATTGAAACCCTTGGGTGCCTAGGTTAGAGCATTCGGTTTCCATGGTTTTGGGTGTAGGTTCACATGTAGAATTTCATGGGATTATTTATATGTTAATTGGGACACGTACACAATTATAAAAAATTTAGATGATTTATAAAAGAGAACGATTATGTTTTATTGAAGATTATTGTATGTTAATAAATTTAATTTTATTGACTGGAATTAATCATGTTGAAATCAATGAAGGTGTTAGTAAATGATTTAAAGTAATTTGGGACCCTTATGATTAAATTGCTATGCTGTTCATATTGAATTGTGTTTTGTGTGATTTGTTTTAGTCACTTTTTCCATCGCAGGGACGAGGGACTTTTGGGTAGTAGATTACTCACCTCTATTTTAGGATGCTTACTAGGTACGTAACTAGTGGGTAGGCCTTAGTTATAATTTATACTTGCTAGGTATGGGACAAGTTAGTGTAGATTCGTGCGGATTTTATATTTCGGGGATGGGTAGATTTTTATGCTTTATCGTCATTACGCTAGTATAGGCATGAGACTAGGACGAGTTAAATGTTGGTAATTGATCCTATATAGGGTAGGACGTATGTGTACTTTGGGGACCCTTAGGTATGGGACTAAGGGATATTTTGAGGATCTCACATCGATAATACGAGTGGTGTAATTTGATAAATGAGAAATTCAGAAGATGGGAATTAATGCCTAAGATAATAATCGCTATTAAAATTGGTGGTGACATAATGAGAGGGGACCGAAAGTTTAAAAAGGTCATCTCTCTTTTATGTCGTGTCGTGTGTGGAACCCATATCATATTGCGGGGTCAACAGTTTAAACAGATCAGTTGGATATTTATAAGGGGAAGTGTAAAACTTTGGTGGGTATACCACCCGAGGCGGGAGGATAGCCATAATAGGGTGAGAAGAATAATAAATTGGGTTAATTTAATTAAATTAACAACATCGGGCCTATTTATTTAGAATCGTATTGGTTTTCTTTGTGAATAACAGTTTTTGTGGGCAGTTAGTGATTTGCGCTATCGCGTTTAATTATTTTTCATATAATTAAAATATTCTATTGTGATATTTGTCATATTTAATACTAACGTCGGGATTCAAGGATCCTATTTGAGGGGAATAGTGTGTATTCATGCTCGGGGCTCTGACCTCGTGCGCTGACTAACCTTTTCAGGAATAAGTTTGGGGAAGCTGCATATGATTATTTAGAGACTTTCTTGGAGGTGCAGCTGGAGTTATTTATTTTACGCGTATTAGTTTTGTTTAATTTACTTTCCTTTGTATTTACATTGAGAATCAGTTTATGGTTTTGTTGGGCCATTATGTTCCAAAATTGTATGGGTTTTATTTAGATATTTCATTATGGATTCAAGTGGAGTTTATTCAGTTTTATACTATTGGAGATTAGTTTATTATTTGGAGTTTAGAATGGTGATGGATATTTTATTGCATAGTTGGTTATTATCATTTGGGATTAAATAAATTATTTGTCTTGTGGATTGGTTTTTTGAATGGCTCATGTCTGTGACAAGCTAAGAATGGTATTTTATTTACTCGCACCCAACTTAATTTTGCTGGCGGTGGTTGGTAGAATTAAGCGGGTGTGACAGATGGTATCAGAGACTGGACTTTGGTCTCGTAGATTGTGAGTCCGTTTAGCTTCCACGTTATGGATCTTTGATTTTCCTTATTGATTCATACTCCTTAAGGTAAAGGGTCTAGCATACGTGTTAGATGTGTTTCTTGGAGATATATAATTTTATGTTAAGGACGTTCTAGGCATTGAGTTTAGAATTAGTAAGCTTGATGTGAGGATCCTTAGAGTTGATTTTAAAGACGTTAATTACTTGAAAGATAATTAGTATAAATTTTGGGTATGTCTAATATCGATGCAGTGATGCCACTTGATTTGAGGATTTATGTGTTGTGAAGATTATCGGAAATAGAATCGAGGGGTGATTTGCGAGAGCGCATGGTTAACCATTACTTTCATAGTTATGTGTGTACGTGTGTGTGTGTATATATATATATATATATATATATGTATATATATATATATATATATATTATTTTATTGTTCGTGGGGTAGGTGTGCATAGGATTGGGTGTATGGGCGCCCAATTATGGAATTCAACGAGTAGGCGTACGTGAGCCTTATTTTATGTTTTGTGATTGACATTTGATGTTTATGCTTTGTCTAATTTCGAGGAAGAAATTTCTTTGCTAGCGGCGAAGTATTTAAAACCCCGTCTTTTTAATAGTTAATTAAATTAATTAATTGGAAAATTTGAGAAAAAATAAAATTTTGGATTCAATTATTCTTAGCAATTAAATATGTTGGTTTTTATATATAAAAATAAGGTTTTAAGTTGAATTTAAATCACGATTAAAATTTGGAAATTATAACTTTTTTTATAAAAATCGGGGGAGGATCTGATCTAAGGAGGATGAAACATAATATTTTTAGAAATTCGACTGTTGGATCGAGCTGAATTTTTTCCAAGAGCTCTGTCTAACCGTTTTCTACAACATATTAAAATTTCAAGCCATTCTGATGATCCGATCGTCCGTAATAATTTTTCGAGTGTTAGTATTTGATTGGGAATCAAATTATTTTTGGTATATAAACATAGTGACAGGTTTAGAACATTTAAAAAACTTTCTTGTAAACCCTAAGAGAAGCAATATCCTCTTTTACATCTTCTTCCTCCCTTAAAACCTTAACTCCATTGGAGAGCTATTTTCAATCCAAGTTTTGAAGCTTTAAACCGGGTTTTCTCAAGATTGTTCAAGAACGTCTGTTTGCTAATTTTTCAAGAGGAATCAAGCCGTGTAGTCATCATTTATTCATCTTAATGATAGGCATGAAAACTTTATTCCTTTCCTTTAGTATTATTCATATTAAGTGTCGCCTAAACACTTAATCATGTGTTTTGTTAAAATTATTTAGTAACTTAATTAGAGAAAGTGGACACTAATTTTGGGACTGTTTTTATGAAACTTTTAAATATGAATTATTATTTGAAACCCTTGGGTGCATAGGTTAGAGCATTATATTTTCATGGTTTTGGATGTAGGTTCGAATGGAGAATTTTATGGGATTATTTATATGTTATTTGGGACGTGTACACAATTATTAAAAATTTAGATGATTTATAAAAGAGAGCGATTATATTATATTGAAGATTATTGTATGTTAATTAATTTAACATTATTGAATGGAATTAATCATGTTGAAATCAACGGCGATGTTAGTAATTCATTTAAAGTAAATTAGAACCCTAATGATTAAATCGTTATGTTCTGCATATTGAATTATGTTTTGTGTGATTTGTTTTAGTCACTTTTGCCATCGCGGGGATGGTGGGATTTTGGGTAGTATATTGCTCACCTCTATTTTAGGATGGTTACAAGGTATGGGACTAGCGGGCAGGCCTTGGTTGTAATTTATGCTTGCTAGGTATGGGACTAGTTAGTGTAGATTCGTGCGGATTTTTTATTCCGGGGTTGGGCAGATTTTTATGCTTTATGGTCGTTACACTAGCCTAGGCATGAGCCTAGGACGAGGTAAATGTTGGTAATTGATCCTATATATAGAGTAGGACGTATGTATACTTTGGGGACCCTTATGTATGAGACTAAGGGGTATTTTGAGGATCTCACATCGATAATAAGGGTGGGGTAATTTGATAAATGAGAAATTGAGAAGATGATAATTAATGTCTAAGATAATAATGGGTATTAAAATTGGTGGAGACATAATGTGTGGGGGCCGACAGTTTAAACGGGTCAGCTTGCATTTATATCATGTCGTGTGTGGAACTCTTATCATATTGCATGGTTGACATTTTAAACGGATCAGCTGGTTATTTAAAGGGGAAGTGTAAAACTTTGGTGGGAATACCACCCGGGGAGGGAAGACCACCATAATAAAGTGAGAAGAATACTAAATTGGGTTAATTTAATTAAGTTAACATCATGGGGCCTATTTATTTAAAATCATATTGGTGTGCTTTGTGAATAGCAATTTTTGTGGGTAGTTAATGATTTGTGCCACCGCGTTTAATTATTTTTCGTCTAAATAAAATATTCTATTGTGATATTTATCATGTATAATGCTACTGTCTTGATTCAAGGATCCTATTTGAGGGGATTAGTGTGTATTCATGCTCGGGGCTCTGACCTCGTGTGTTGACTAACCTTTTCAGGATTAAGTTTGGAGAAGCTGCATATAATTATTTGGAGACTTTCTTCGAGGTGCACCTGGAGTTATTTACTTTACGCGTATTAGTTTAGTTTAGTTTCCTTTACTTAGTATTTACATTGAGACTCAGTTTATGGTTTTGTTGGGTCATTCGGTTCCAAAGTTGTACGGATTTTGTTCAGACATTTCATTATGGATTCAGTTGGAGTTTATTCAGTTTTATACTATTGGAGATTAGTTTATTATTTGGAGTTTAGCAGTGTGATGGATCTTTTATCGCATAGTTGGTTATTATCATTTGGGATTGATTAAATTATTTATCTTGTTGATTGATTTTTTAAATGTCTCATATCTGTCACATGCTAAGAATGGTATTTTATTTACTTGCACCCGACTTAGTTTTGGTGGCGGCCGACGCTAGAATTAAGCGGGGTGTGACAGATGGTATCAGAGCATGGTCTTAGGTCTCGTAAGTTGTGAGTCCGTTTAGCTTCCGCATTATGGATATTTGATTCTCTATATTGATTCGTACTCCTTAAGGTAAAGGGTCTAGCATACATGTTAGATGTGTTTCTTAGAGATATATAATTTTGTGTTATGGACGTTGTAGGAATTGAGTTTAGAATTAGTAAACTTGATGTGAGGATCCTTTGAGTTGATTTTGGAGACGTTAATTATTTGGAAGATCATTAATATAAATTTTGGGTATGTCTTATATCGATGCAGTGATGTGAATTGATTTGAGGATATATGTGTTGTGAAGATTATCGGAAATAGAATCGAGTCGTGATTTGCGAGAGCGCGTGGGACGTCGTTACTTTCATAGTGATGTATATATATATATATATATATATATATATATATATATATATATATATATATATATATATATATATATATATATTATTTTATTGTTCGTGGGGTATGTATGCATATTATTGGGTGTATGGGCGCCTAATTATGGCATTCAACGAGTAGGCGTATGTGAGCCTTATTTTTTGTTTTGTGATTGATGTTTGATGTTTATGCTTCGTCTAATTTCGAGGATGAAATTCCTTTGCTAGTGGGGAAGTATGTAACACCCCGTGTTTTTAATAGTTAATTAAATTAATTACTTGGGAAATTCGAGAAAAATAAAATTTGGAATTTTATTATTCTTAGTAATTAAATATGTTGGTTTTATATATAAAAATAAGGTTTTAGGTGGAATTTAAATCGGGATTAAAATTTGGAAATTGTAACTTTTTGTATAAAAATTGGGGGAGGATCCGAGCTAAGGAGGTTAAAAATATTTTTTTTTAGAAATCTGACCATCCGATTGAGCTGAATTTTTTCCAACAGCTCCGTCTCGTCGTTCGCTACAATGTTCTAAAATTTACAGCCATTATGACGGCCCAATCATTCGAAATAATTTTTCGAGTGTTTTTATTTGGTTAGGACTCAAATTCTTTTTGGTAAATAAACCGAGTGAGGGGTGTAGGACTTTTAAAATACTTTATTCTAAACCTTAAGAGCAACAATCTCCTCTTTTACATCTTCTTCCTCCCTCAAAACCTTAACTCCAATGGAGAGCTATTTTCAATCCATGTTTTGAAGCTTTAAACCGGGTTTTCTCAATATTATTCAATTACGGATCTTTGTTGATTTTTCGAGAGGAATCCAACCATATAGTCAGAATTTCTTCATCTTAATCACAGGCATGAATACTCTATTCCTTTCCTTTAGTATTATGTGTCTTAAGTGTCACCTAAACCCTTAATCATGTGTTTTGTTAAAATTAATTACTAACTTAATTAGAGAAAGTGAACACTAATTTTTGGATTCTTTTTATGAAACTTACAAATATGAATTAATCATTGAAACCCTTGGGTGCATAGGTTAGAGCATTCGGTTTTCATGGTTTTGGGTGTTGGTTCCCATGTAAAGTTTTACGGGATTATTTATATGTTATTTGGGACACGTACACAATTATAAAAAATTTAGATGGTTTATAAAAGAGAACGATTATGCTTTATTGAACATTATTGTATGTTAATAAATTTAATTTTATTGAATGGAATTAGTCATGTTGAAATCAAACAAGGTGTTAGTAATTGATTTAAAGTAATTTGGGACCCTTATGATTAAATTGCTATGTTGTGCATATTGAATTGTGTTTTGTGTGATTTGTTTTAGTCACTTTTTCCTTCGCAGGGACGAGGGACTTTTGGGTAGTATATTGTTCACCTCTATTTTAGTATACTTACTAGGTACGGGACTAGTGGGTAGGCCTTGGGTATAATTTATGCTTGCTAAGTATGGGACAAGTTAGTGTATATTCGTACGGATTTTATATTCAAAGGGTTGGGTAGATTTTTATGCTTTATCGTCGTTACGCTAGCCTAGGCATGAGACTCGGATGAGTTAAATATTGGTAATTGATCCTATATATAGGGTAGGACGTATGTGTACTTTGGGGACCCTTAGGCATGGGACTAAGGGATATTTGAGGATCTCACATCGATAATACGGGTGGTGTAATTTGATAAATGAGAAATTCAGAAGATAAGAATTAATGCCTAAGATAATAATGGGTATTAAAATTAGTGGCGACATAATGAGAGGGGACTGATAGTTTAAACGGTATTTCTTGCTTTTATATCGTGTCATGTCTGGAAGCCTTGTCATATTGCAGGGTCGACAGTTTAAACGGATCAGTTGGATATTTACAAGGGAAAGTGTAAAACATTGCTGGGTATACCACCCGAGGTGGGAGAATAGCCATAATAGGGTGAGAAGAATAATAAATTGGATTAATTTAATTAAATTACAACATCGGGTCTATTTATTTAGAATCATATTGGTTTTCTTTGTGAATAACAATTTTGTGGGCAGTTAGTGATTTGTGCTATCACGTTTAATTATTTTTCGTCTAATTAAAATATTCTATTGTGATATTTATCATGTATAATGCTAACGTCTGGATTCAAGGATCCTATTTGAGGGGAATAATGTGTATTCATGCTTGGGGCTCTGACCTCGTGCGTTGACTAACCTTTTCAGGAATAAGTTTGGAGAAAATGCATTGGATTATTTGGAGACTTTCTTGGAGGTGCAGCTGGAGTTATTTACTTTACGCGTATTAGTTTTTTTTAATATACTTTCCTTTGTATTTACATTGAGACTCAGTTTATGGTTTTGTTGGGCCATTATGTTCCAAAATTCTATGGGTTATATTTAGATATTTCATTATGGATTAAGTTGGAGTTTATTCAGTTTTATACTATTGGAGATAAGTTTGTTATTTGGAGTTTATCATGGCGATGGATATTTTATTGCATAGTTGGTTATTATCATTTGGGATTAAATAAATTATTTATCTTATGGATTGGTTTTTTAAATGGCTCGTATCTGTGACAAGCTAAGAATGGTATTTTATTTACTCGCACCCGACTTAATTTTGGTGGCGGACGATGGTAGAATTAAGCGGGGTATTACAGATGGTATCAGAGCCTGGTCTTAGGTCTCGTAGCTTGTAAGTTAGTTTAGCTTCCGCGTTATGGATCTTTGATTTTCTTTATTGATTCGTACTCCTTAAGGTAAAGGGTCTAGCATACGTGTTAGATGTGTTTCTTGGAGATATATAATTTTATGTTAAGCACGTTTTAGGCATTGAGTTTAGAATTAGTAAGCTTGATGTGAGGATCCTTAGAGTTGATTTTGGAGACATTAATTACTTGGAAGATCATTAGTATAAATTTTGGGTATGTCATATATCGATGAAGTGATGTGACTTGATTTGAGGATTTATGTGTTATGAAGATTATCAAAAATAGAATCGAGTGGTGATTTGCGAGAGCGCATGGTTAACCGTTACTTTCATAGTTATATATATATATATATATATAATTTTATTGTTCGTGGGGTAGGTGCGCGTAGAATTGGGTGTATGGGCGCCCAATTATGGAATTCAATGATTAGTCATACGTGACCCTTATTTTATGTTTTGCGATTGACATTTGATGTTTATGCGTCGTCTAATTTCGAGGAAGAAATTCATTTGCAAGTGGCGAAGTATGTAACACCCCGTCTTTATAATAGTTAATTAAATTAATTAAAGGGGAAATTCGTGAAAAAATAAAATTTTGAATTCAATTATTCTTAGCAATTAAATATGTTGGTTTTTATATATAAAAATAAGGTTTTAAGTTGAATTTAAATCACGATTAAAATTTGGAAATTATAACTTTTTTTATAAAAATCGGGGGAGGATCTGATCTAAGGAGGATAAAACATAATATTTTTAGAAATTCGACTTTTGGATCGAGATGAATTTTTTCCAAGAGCTCTGTCTAATCGTTTTCTACAACATATTAAAATTTCAAGCCATTCTGATGATCCGATCGTCCGTAATAATTTTTCGAGTGTTTGTATTTGATTAGGACTCAAATTCTTTTTGGTATATAAACAAAGTAACAGGTTTAGAACTTTTAAAGAACTTTCTTCTAAACCCTAAGAGCCACAATCTCGTCTTTTACATCTTCTTCCTCCCTCAAAACCTTAACTCCATTGGAGAGCTATTTTCAATCCAAGTTTTGAAGCTTTAAACCGGATTTTCTCAAGAATGTTCAAGAACGTCTTTTTGCTAATTTTTCAAGAGGAATCAAGCCGTGTAGTCATCATTTATTCATCTTAATCACAGACATGAATACTTTATTCCTTTTCTTTAGTATTATTCATCTTAAGTGTCACCTAAACCCTTAATCATGTGTTTTGTTAAAATTATTTAGTAACTTAATTAGAGAAGGTGGACACTAATTTCGGATTGTTTTTATGAAACTTTTAAATATGAAATATTATTTGAAACCCTTGGGAGTGTAGGTTAGAGAATTATATTTTCATGGTTTTGGGTGTAGATTCGCATGTAAAATTTTATGGGATTATTTTTATGTTATCTGGGACGCGTACACAATCATTAAAAATTTAGAAGAATTATAAAAGAGAACGATTATATTATATTGAAATTATTGTATGTTAATTAATTTAACATTATTGAATGGAATTAATCATGTTGAAATCAACGACGATGTTTGTTTATGTAAAAAACTAGATCACTCTAATAATTCAATCAGAGATAAAGAAACCAAGAATTTTAAAGTGGTTCAGCCTTATAAGAATGGCCTACGTCCACTGTTGCTTTATTGCTGAGTGTTTGGGATTTCTCGATTACAAGTTATCTCAAGAAATTCCGGTCTGGAGTCCCCTTACAATGAGGATTGTACAATGTAGTTATAGACCTGAGGCTGTAATGTGAAAGGGTAATACATTAATTAATACACATATGAAAGGGTAATACATTTAATGCCCTCTTTGCGTGCGCGTCCAAATGATAAGCATTTAATAAGCAGTTAAACTGTTGGTATCCTTCTTCGAGGTTTAGCTCGGACCGCCATGAGTTGCTCGGACCGCCTAAGCTTCTCGGTATTTAAGAGTTCCTCGGAGAGGCATTGTTCCTCGGAGGTTGTGAGTTCCTCGGGAACTAGTCTTCCTCGTTGTAGTCTTCTTCCTCGGAGCGAGTGGGTTCCTCGGAAGTGTTTGTTGTTGCCATGTAGATAGCCACGTGTCTTCATATGATTGGTCCATGTCAACAGATTAATTTTGGTAGCAACAGAAGCCCCTAATGTTTCATAGTTCGAAATTTAAGGAGTATGGAACATTCTTTCTCGGAATATGGTAGCTTTAAATATTCTTCCTGATTTTTAGGAGAATTTCCCTTGTATTTATTTCTCCTTCCCAATTCGTAGGATCATGTTTTTTTGGGCTTTTTTGCGTTCTTCGATTCCCACGTTACTTTTCGTCTTCTTAGCCGCTGTTGTCCGCTTCGATTCCCGTGCCACTTTTCCTCTTTTTAGCCGATGTTGTCCGCTTTGATTACCGCGCTACTTTTCATCTTTTTAGCCGCCGGTAATGTAATCATACTTTTTTATAATCATTACTTCACCATTTCCCAAGGCAAGGTATTTAAACTTCACAGACGCTCCCATCGTCTTCTACCTTTCAAATTTTTATCTTCGAGTTTTACGTCGCCTCTTCCTACTCTCTTGTGTGTTCATCTTTTCCGTCGTTCGTTGTCAACAACTCTACTCTTTTTCTGTAAGATCTTCTTCTTTCTTCTTCATTTCTTTTATTCATCATCATGGTTTACTCTATTGAGTCTCTTGAAAAGTTTCGCTCTGATTTTTCCATTCCCTCTTGGGTTGTCTTGGAAGAGCTTTCTGAGCCTTCTGATTATTTCAATTTGGCTGGGGGACATTGGTTCCCCAACCTTTTTATTACTGAGTGTGGATTTTATTTTCCACAAAATCCCTTGTGTCTGGAATTCTGTCATTATTTTGACGTCGTTCCTGCGAGAATATCCCCTAACACATGGAGAATAGTTAATGGGGTGCATAAATTAAATCAAGTCCATGGAACTCGCATAGGAATTCCAGAAATCATGTACTGCTATAGATGGGCAGTTAATGATAATATTTTTTATTTAAAAACTAGATTTTCAAATAGAGCCTTAGTAGTCAATCTCTCTGATGTCAATAGGGATTATTTTGAACATGGGGTTGTCATAAAAAATTGGCAACACCCTCCATTAGCTGGAGATGAGGTTCACCAAGGTCCCAGATGCCCTCCTTATGGCAACGGGATAGGTTATTTTTATTTTATTTTATTTTGAAATCATGTTTCTTTTCTGTTTGATAAAATGTGCCAATGATAACAATGTTTATTTATTTGCAGTTGATAACAAAAGAAAGTGCCCAAAGGAAGCATATGTTAATGTAAGACATCTGAAACTTATCTAGAGTCTGCATCAGAGTGTTGCCGATGAGCACATTAGGTCGGCCTCGTATCTTCTCCAGTATAAGAGCTACACCACTTCCTTCACTGCTCGTCCAGTGATAAGTGAATCAGATCCAGATCCTGCTTCCACAAGATCATCACCTGAATCCCATATTCCTTTAAGTGAAAGGACGAAGAAGAGAAGACCTCCTGCCTTGTTTGAGAGGACTGCCTCCGGTTCTGGGGGGGGGGGGTAAAAAGGAGTAGGATTGATGTCCCAAGGGGGGACGAAGAAGACTGATGCAGCTCCTTCAGCTGCTCTTGTTAAAATTGTCGAGAAGCCCGCAGTGGCTCCGAGAAGGTCTGCTGCTCCTAGAGAGGTGATTGTGATATCACCGACTAAGGGTTCTTCCTTGGTTGAATTGGTACTTGTTCCCCCGAGGAGGCTGAAGAAGAGCTCCTCGGTCAATTTGGCTGATACCATTGCTCAGCCCCTAGTTGCTGGAACTGGGGTTCCAACTTTTGTGCCCCCGAGCTCTGCAATGAGCTCAGTAAAGTCCTCGATCATTCCCGAGGTACAAGGTACTGAAGAAAACCTTACTCGGGACATGGTCACCTCACTAGCTGCTCGTCACCTTGCTTCTATAAGTCTTCTTACTTTCAATTTTTCATATTTCCTTTGTCATTTTTGTTTCTAACTTGCTTTCTTTTTCTGTTCACAGTTGACGAGCTGCTTCAATATAATCCTGAAGAAGGATGAAGCGATTAAGGCTTCTTGCTCCTCGTCTAGCGTGGAGGGAGCTCTGGAAGAAGCTACCAAGTCTCTGGCAGATTCTCGTCAGAAATATACTGATGACAAAGCTGTCTGGGAGAAGAAGCTTGCCTCCACCGAGCAGGATAAAGCTCGAGCTGTTGAGGCATCCAAAGAGTTGGAGAAGAAAAATAATGCCTTGGAGAAGGCAAAATAAAGAGCTCACAGAGAAGCTCAAAACTGTTAGAGAGCTTGAAGATAAGCTCAGGGTTGCTGAGGAAAGGTTGGGCCAGCTTCAAGAAGTAGGTTGGCAAAAGGAGGAAGCAGAAAATAAATTGAAGGCTGCTGAGAACCTGCTGTCTGAGAAACTTTCCTCGGAGAAGCTGAAAAGGAAAGCTGCTGTGAAGAAGTCTTTCAGCTCTGGCTGGGACAAGGGTTGGAACAAGGCGTTGGCTGCCATTGTGTCGCAAGTGGACTTTGGCGGTCTTAAATATTTTAGGGATGGATGGGTTGCCACCCTTCAGGAGATGAAGGTCGACGAGTCTTCCGAGCTCTTCTAGAGACATATCCCTGGTCCCCCTCCAACTCCAGAAGAATTAGAATAGGACGAAGCTACCTCTAAAGAATCTTCGATGGTGATGGGAGATCATGCCCTAGCCATCCAGCCCGCTGATGAGGAAAATCAATAAATAATTTCTTCCTCCGAGCAACTGCCTATTCTCCCCGAGCAACTATCTCTTCCCTCCGAGAAATTTACCTCTTCATCCCAGCCTCCCGAGAAGGTTTTGGGAGATAAGGAAAAGGTTTAGTGTTGTTCGGGTTTCTCTTTATTTTATTTCTCTTTTTGTTTCTCTTTATAAAATGTACCCCAGAAGATGTAATTCTGAACTATGATTTAATAAAACTTGATCTTTTTTGCATATTGTTGTCTATCTTTCATTCATACTCTGCTTATTCTACTTATTAATGATTGCTCTTCTTTCTCTGTTAGTTTTTGGCCAGGATGGAACTGCTATCTGCCCATGATACAAAGTTGCTGCGACAATGTAATGAGTACTTTAAGGCTGGTCACAGAGACCTGTGTGCTGCACAAGTTGTCGACATACTTGGTCATGATGTTTCAGAACAGGCAATGGAAGCGTATCAATATCTGAAGTGTCTTCTTGATAGGGTTGTAGCCAATAACGTTGCTTATTACGAAATGATTGAGGATCTTTAAATCACCCTCGAGGACCTTCAGATCCAATATAAAGAATCCACTGCTTTATTGCATGAGGGGTACGAGAAGAAGTACCAGCAGATCATTACCGACAAGGGCTACGAGAAGCTCTTCACTAGGTATGATGTAAGGGAGAGAACCTTTAGAGGTGAAGTCGAAGAATGCAGATAGATTGCTGAGTTGCTGGAAAAGGGAAATAACAACCTGCAGAAGGAACTGTCACAATTGAAGTCTGCAGCTTCCACTTCTAGTGCCTTGATCCCAGTGACCGATGAGGGATTTTCGTTCTTAGAGGTTGAGAATGCCAAGTTGAGGGAAGAGTGGGAGACTTTGAGGAGCTCTGGAACCTCTTCATCTTCTCATGGTCGAGCAAGAGCTCCTCGGGGACGAGAAAGAGCATCTCGGGTTCTTATCGAGGAATAAAGGACTCAGTCTGCCTTAGAGAACCAGGCTTTCCAATTAATGGAGAAGAACCAGGAATTGTCTGATATGTCAAAGAAGATTAGGGACCTGGAAAAACATCTCTCTGCACAGAAATCAATCTTGGAGAATAAGGAGCTTTTCATCAAGAGTCTCCACGAGCAGGTAGAAAAGCTAACATATCAATTCCACAAACAGCCCAGGGAGTTCTGGATGGCTGGATACAACGAAGCACTATTCCACTTGGATGATCGTATCCAGAATGCCAATAATGAGGGCTATAAGCAAGGCTGGCTGAATGCCTTAGGTGTGTTGAAGCTCGAACAAGGTCATTATCGGTGGTACTACCATGATCCCGAGTTGCTCGACTTGCCTATGCCGCCATACAATTTGGACATGGATTGGATCCCTGCTCGGGCCATTCATCGGAGCTTAATTTCAAAGTATCTCGATAACTACAATTTGCATTCTCAAATCGAGGTATCTCGTCCCGAGCATCTCTTAGATCGACCATCCGTGATGAATGTCAGGATGTTGAAGGATCTCAACTTCATCAATTCTCCTATGTCTTTAAATGATCCGCCTGCTGGCGAGGAACCTGTGTCAAAAGCACAGGGGAAGAAACCAGTAGAATAGGAATTTTTTATGTAATAGTTAGTATACATGTCAATGTAACTGTAACTTCATTATCAATGTAATTTATTTTGAATTCAATGAAAGAATTTCATTTTTGTTTGCAAATCTTGATTGCTATTGTCTTATATTTATCAAACACATTATATTTATGCATATCTATTAAAAGATAACAATATTGTGTTGTTTGTCGACTAACTCAGTAACAATTAAAAAGTTACAAGTATCAATATTGTTGCTCGATCACTTAATAATAAAGTAACAAGTATATAAATGTTGTTTAAAATGTTTCCAACCAACCAAAGTTGTTAGATTCTCCATGTCGACCAACTACAGTTAGTGAATTTTTATCCCCGACCAGTTATAGTTAGTCTTTTAGAAATCATTTTACCCATAAAATGTTTCCGACCAACCAAGATCGGTAAATTTTTCTTGTCGACTAACTACAGATGATGGGTTTTTATCTCCGACCATCCATAGTTAGTAGACTTTTATCTTAAATGTCTCTGACCAACCAAGGTTGGTAAATTTTCTTTGTCGACCAACTACAGTTGGTGGGTTTTTATCCCCGACCAGCCATAGTTAGCAACTTTTGCACTTTCTGGAATAATCTTACCTCCCGACCAACATAAGTTGGCATTTGCGAGAATATTTTGTTTCCTAGCCAAACAGGTTGGCATTTTTAGGAATATTTCATTTTCTAGCCAAACAGGTTGGCATTTTTAGGAATATTTCGTTTCCTAGCCAAACAAGTTGGTATTTTTAGGAATATTTTGTTTCCTAACCAACCGAGGTTGGAATTTTTAGGAATATTTTTGTTTCTTAACCAACCGAGGTTGGCATTTTTAGGAATATTTTGTTTCCTAACCAACCGAGGTTGGCATTTTTAGGAATATTTTGTTTCCTAACCAACCGAGGTTGGCATTTTTAGGAATATTTGGCTGATGAGCAGTCTGAGCTTTGCCGAGTAGTGTGTAGCACTAGTATTCCCCAAAAAATTCTCAATAAAAGGAAGAACTTTGGCAAAATATCTTCATTTTATTCATAATGATGGAACCGTGTTACATATACATTACTGATAATACTTGCGTAGGTGCTCTGCATTCCATGCATTCTTAAACTCCTCGCCTTCTAAAGTTGCTATTCGATAAGTTCCTAGTCGAACAACTTCTGTAACTCGGTATGGTCCATGCCAGTTTGCTTCCAATTTATTGTGCTTTTGAATTACTTTCTTTAGCACATAGTCTCCTTCTTTCAGGTCGCACTTCTTCACCCTTTTGTTGTTGTAGAACAAAGTTGTTCGCTGCTGGTAAGCAGCATTTCTAATGGCTACTTCTTCTCTAACTTCCTCGAGCATGTCTAAATCCAGTCTTCTCATTAAGTCGCTGACAGGGGAATTGAAATTTAGTACCCTGTGTGTTGGGAGGCCCAACTCGGCAGTTATGATAGCTTCACTTCCAAACGCCAGCATGTATGGTGATTCTCTAGTTTCTACTCGGGGAGTAGTTCGGTAGGCCCAAAGTACTGATTGTAGCTCGTTGATCCAATTCGATTATGCATCATCCAGTCTTTTCTTCAAGCCATTTAGTAGCGTTCTGTTTGTCACTTCAGTTTGTCCATTGCTTTGAGGATGGCCTGGTGCTGAATGGACCTTCAAAATATTTGATTGATGATAATAGGTGGCAAACTCCTCGTTATCAAATTGTGTTCCATGGCCTGTGATGAAGGCATGAGGTA
Source organism: Sambucus nigra (assembly GCA_949130495.1). Classification (NCBI taxonomy): domain Eukaryota; kingdom Viridiplantae; phylum Streptophyta; class Magnoliopsida; order Dipsacales; family Adoxaceae; genus Sambucus; species Sambucus nigra. Next base: position 105,297,244 of record OX422213.1, on the reverse strand, counting down.
GACCATATCGACAAATGATGTTCTTCCAAACAAATTGGTACACCTTCTCGTACGTCATGTTAATGAGTCGCTCAGCTTCTACCCATTTAGTAAAATAATCCACTGCGACGACGAGGTACTTGAACCTTCCTCGGGTCGTTGGCAGTGGCCCAACCAAGTCAATTCCCCACATGGCAAATGGCCAAGTCGAAGTTATGGGTGTCAACAATGCTTGCGGAGTTCTTCGGATGGAGGAAAAGCGCTGGCATTTATCACACTTCTTGACGTAGGCTATGCAATCATCCCTCATCGTCGGCCAGTAGTATCCTTGCATCATCACCCTTTGTAAAAGCGTCCGACCTGCTACATGTGCTCCACAAGACCCTTCGTGGATCTCTTTAATTAATTCTTTCACCTCGGAGGGATGTACACATCTCTGCAAACCTGCCATAATTCCTCATCTATATAAAACACCATTAGTTAATACATACCGAGCAGCTTTAAACTTCAACTTTTTGGCAGCAAGCTTGTCAATTGGCAATTCTCCCTCCTCAATATACGCCCTGATGGAATCCATCCAAGATGGTCCTAAATCAAGGGTGATAAAGTTCATCGTAAGATCTTCATCTATGCTCCGGCCAGCTAACACTTCAATTGGGATTGTTCGTCGTAGCTCGGTGCGAGTAGCTGATGCTAGTCGAGCTAGGGCATCTGCTTTCGCATTCTCCATTCTTGGTATTCTGACCAGCTGAATAGCGATAAATTCTGACACCAGCTCCTTTGCCTTTGCATGATATCTGATCATTAATTCTCCTCTAACTGCATATACTCCCATCATTTGATTTATGATCAATTGAGAATCACTGAAAACAATGACCTATTGCACCTCCATAATTTTTGCTAAACCAAGTCCTGCAATCATGGCCTCATATTCAGCCTCATTGTTGGAAGCTTTGAATTGGAAACGCAAGGCGTATTCCATATCGACCTCATCCGGAGTGCTCAAAACTATCCCCGCGCCGCATCCTGCAGTGCAAGATGAGCCATCTACATATAGTCTCCATATAGCTAACTCATCTTCAAATTTCTGATCAGTTAGAGTTCCTCGGTGAAATATTCGTTCCTTCCTTTCCTCCTCGGATTTTTCTTGCTCTTCATCAATTATTTCTTCTTGCCATTTTACCAACCGGAGTTGGTCTGAGGCCGAAGTCAATAATATTGTAACATCCACTTACCCTTTTACCAACCGGAGTTGGTCTGAGCTAGTGTTTGTTGATCCTATAACATTCACAAGTTGATCAGCGAGAAACTCTTGTTTCTCGTCCGGAGTCCTCACAACTATCTTTGCGTCACATCCTGTAACATCCACAGGTTGATCAACGAGCAACTTTTACTCCTCGGAGATATCAGGATAGGTGAACTCCGCTATAAAGTCTGCTACAGCCTACCCTTTAAGCGATGATCTGGGTTCATAGACTATATCATATTCACCGAGCTCTATTGCCCAGTACATCAATCTTCCTGATTTTTCTGGCTTATGCAGGGCTTGTCTCAATGGCATATCAGTATATATTACTATAGTATGAGCCTGGAAATATGGCCTCATTCTCCTACTCGCCTCAATAAGCGCCAGGGCCAATTTTTCCAGCCTTGGATATCGGATCTCTGCTCCTCTAAAGGCCTTACTTGTGTAGTAAATTGGATTTTATACTCCATTCTCTACTCTGATCAACGCCGAGCTAACTGCATTCTCGGATACTGTAAGGTACAAGTACAATTTTTCTCCCATCACTGGCCTGGACAACAGTGGAGGTGCTCCCAAGTATATCTTCAAGTCTTGAAAATCCTTCTCGCATTCATCATTCCACTCAAAAGTCTTTCTGAGTGTCTTGAAGAATGAGAGACATCTATCAGTTGCTCGTGACACAAATCTGTTGAGTGCTGCTACTCGTCCTGTGAGACTCTGTACTTCCTTGTTCGTCGTTGGAGATCGCAACCCTAATAGAGCTTTGATCTTTTTAGGATTTGCTTCAATGCCTCGTTGATTGACAATGTACCCGAGAAACATGCCTTCTCGTACTCCAAAGATGCACTTCGTCGGGTTCAGCTTCATTTGATATTTATCTAGTTGATCAAAAGTTTGACTTAAGTCAACTAGATGATCGGCAGCTTTCTTGCTTTTCGTCAGCATATCGTCAACATAGACTTCCATATTGTCATTGATTTGTTCAGCAAAGACCTTGTTCATCAGCCTATGATATGTCGTACTTGCATTTTTCAAACCAAAAGGCATAACATTATAACAATAAGTTCCCCTAGGGGTAATGAAAGAAGTACACTCCCTGTCTTCAGGTTTTATTTGAATTTAATTGTAGCCAGAATAAGCATCCATGAAGCTCAGCAACTCATGTCCCGAGATAGCGTCCACTAGTTGATCAATTCGGGGCAGTGGAAAATGATCCTTCGGGCATGCTTTGTTGAGGTCGGTGAAGTCTACACACATCCTCCACTTGTTGTTTTTCTTCTTTACCATTACTACATTAGCTAACCAATCTGGATATTTAACATCTTCAATGAAACTAGCTTTCTGGAGCTTCTCGACTTCCTCTTGTATGGCTTGATTCTTCTCGGGACTGAATACTCTTCTTCTCTGCTTCACAGGCTTGATCTCCTTATTCACATTGAGCTCGTGACATAAGAAGTTTGGGTCTATCCCAGGCATATCTTCATGACTCCACGCAAAAGTTTGTCTTCTGCTTCTAAGGAAAGTTATTAATTCTTGTTTTAATGAGGCTTCCAACGACGAACCTATTTGAGTAGTTTGCTTAGGGTGATCGTCGTCCAGAATGATGTTTTCAGTAGCTTCCACCACTCGACCCTTCACGAGTTGTGACTCATCTCGAGGATCCAATGTTTCAATTTCTGCACCTTCATCCACTTGATAGGTAGTAGTCTTTTCTTTGATTCTTCCAGTTCTTCTTGCTCGGCGGATGAATAATAGCATTCCCAAGCTACTTTCTGATCACCTTTCACAACTCCTACTCCAAAGTTTGTTAGAAATTTTAGGCACTGATGCACTGTAGATGGCACAGCCTCGAACTTCTTCAATCCTACTCTTCCCATGATGATATTGTATGATGATTGGACGTTCTTGTCCATCATGAAGAAACGTATTCTTTATGTCCGACAATCAGGCCACGTACCAATGAATATATCCAACTTGATCATCCCAATTGGAAATACTTTCTCGCCAGCAAAACCAATGAGGGGTCTGTGGTAAGGCTCCAGTTGAGATAGCTTTAGATTTAAACTATCGAAGCACGAGTAGAACATGATGTCTGCCGAGCTACCATTATCGACCAGTACTCTTGAAATCATGACTTCCTTCATTCTCATTTTGATCACCAGCGGGTCATCATGAGGATATAAAACACCTGCAAGGTCATTTTTTTAAAAATCGATAACCAATTTCTCCTTGTTTACCTTTCTCGGGCAATCTTCCTCAGCTAGATTTATTCGCTGAATGTACGAGCAAGCTTGAGCCTCACCGAGGTAAGATTTTATTTCTGCAGTAAGGTCTCCTCCTTTTGCATCTCCTCCTGTAATAACATTACAATCAAATGACCCAAAGCATATTGAAAATACCTCTCGTTCTGGCTGTCTTGGTTTTTTGGGAAGATCGGGGTCATCCTCTGGATCAACTTCATGGTTTCTCTTCTTATTCTCCTCTGCTCGACGAGGAGATCTAGACCTCTCTCTAGTCCGGTCATTGTTTCTTCTTTCGCCTCCCCGATCAACATACTTTTCTAGCTTTCCTCGTCGAATGAGTGTTTCAATCTCATTCTGAAGAGCTATGCAATTTTTGGTCATATGACCGTGATCCTTGTGGAACTCGCAATATTTTTCCCTATTCCTCGTGTCAGGGTCTGCCTTCATTTTCTTTGGCCAGTTTAACTCCTCGTTGTTCTTAATTTCTTCCAGGACGTGGTTGATATTTACCTTCAAAGGTGTGTAATTATCAAATTTCCTCAAGACCTCCCATGATGACCTATTTTTGGATTGTTTGTCACCACCATTGTTCTTATGTTCTTTCTTCTTAGATTTATCACCTTCCACCTTGGTTTCTTTAGCGTCCATATTCTTCTTCGCAGACATAGCCTCCTCGGCATTCATAATCTTGGACGCTTTTCCCATTAGGTTCGACATGGTTCGAGGTGGATCTTTGGCCAAAGTGTAGTACAACTTGTTTGGCAGTAGTCCACTCATCAAAGAGGTAATCGCTGTCTTCTCCTCATAATCAACGACTTCGAGTTTCTCGTTATTAAAAACGAGTTATATAATATCTGGTAGTCTCACCAGCTTTTTGTCTAACACTTAACAAATGAACTACTCGTTTCACTGGCTTAGCTCCAAAGAAGAAATTCCCAATGAATAGCTCGGCCAGTGGAAGAAAACTTGAAATCTTACCCTGAGGAAGACTATTATACCATATTTGAGCAAATCCGGTAAGTGTTCCCAAGAATGCTCTGCATCTCATCTCATCTGGGATAGCATAGATGTCGGCTGCAGCTTGGTATTGTTCTATATGAAGGACAGGGTCAGTCTTTCCTTCATACTTAGGAGTCACAACAGGTGCTTTGAACTTTGATGGTGTTGGAAAATCAACAATGTCTTGGACAAAAGGTGTTCCTCGAACAAAGGTTCGTTGTAGAGGATTCTTGTCCTTAACCATTTCCCCTAATTTATCCTCCAGCCTCTGAATAGATCCTTTCCATGCGTCATTTACTTCCTCGGGCCTATTGGTTCGAGCAACTGATCGCGTTGAAGTGGCTTCCTAGGATTTATCTTGACGAGAAGCTTATCGGTCATAGGATCTATCTTGACGAGCAGCTGGTCGCGACTGGGCAGACCCTTCCCTTAAATCTGATGGTCATCGAAAGCTCCTCGACACTGCATTAAGAGGACTTTTGTTCCTCTTAGGGCCTAATCGGTCAAAAGGAGAAACCCTACTTAATCTTTCCAATGCGCTGGTCCTCTCTCGGGAGAGGGTGACACGTTGTTCAGTATCCGTGGCTCGTACCGACGAAGTTCGCCCAGGTTGATAAGAGAAATCATCAGATTCCTCATTGCGATGTGAGTTAGTACGCCTAGTACGCGAAGAAGGATCATGGGTATTTCTTTGAATGCTTCGTGGTCCGGGATGGGCTGATGCACCGCCATGGAGGGTTTGGATGAGTTATCGCATTATTTCTTGCATGACAGTCTGGCCCTGAGCCAGATTTGCCATTATTCCAGTCAGATCCGAAATAATTGGTGGAGCGGATGGATTTGGAGGGGTTCCAGCATTTCGATTGCTAGATTCAGGAATATTCGCCATTGGTAATGGGTTGTTTTTTATGAAAAACGATAGTATCAGTCGTTTCCCACAAACGGCGCCAATCTGTTGATGTAAAAAATTAGATCACTCTAATAATTCAATCACAGATAAATAAATGAAACCAAGAATTTTAAAGTGGTTCAGCCTTATAAGAATGGCTTACGTCCATTGTTGCTTTATTGCTGAGTGTTTGGGAACTCTCGATTACAAGTTATCTCAAGAAATTCCGGTCTGGAGTCCCCTTACAATGAGGATTGTACAATGTATTTATACCTCTGAGGCTGTAATGTGAAAGGGTAATACATTAAATGATATACATATGAAAGGGTAATACATTTAATGCCCTCTTTGCGTGCGCGTCCAAATGATAAGCATTTAATGAGCAGTTAAACTGTTCGTATCCTGCTTCGAGGTGCAGCTCGGACCGCCATGAGTTTCTCGGACCGCCTAAGCTTCTCAGTATTTAAGAGTTCCTCGGAGAGGCATTGTTCCTCGGAGCTTGTGAGTTCCTCGGGGAACTAGTCTTCCTCCTTGTAGTCTTGTTCCTCGGAGCGAGTGGGTTCCTCGGAAGTGTTTGTTGTTGCCATGTAGATAGCCACGTGTCTTCATATGATTGGTCCATGTCAGCAGATTAATTTTGGTATCAACAATGTTAGTAATTGATTTAAAGTAAATTGGGACCCTTATGATTAAATCGTTATGTTCTGTATTTTGAATTATGTTTTGTGTGATTTGTTTTAGTCACTTTTGCCATCGCGGGGATGGGGGGATTTTGGGTAGTATATTGATCACCTCTAATTTAGGATGCTTACTAGGTATGGGACTAGTAAGTGTAGATTCGTGCATATTTTTTATTCCGGGTTTGGGCAGATTTTTATGCTTTATCATCGTTACACTAGCGTAGGCATGAGACTAGGACGAGTTAAATGTTGGTAATTGATCCTATATATAGGGTAGGACGTATGTGTACTTTGGGAACCCTTATGTATGAGACTAAGGGATGTTTTGAGGATCTCACATCGACAATAAGGGTGGGGTAATTTGATAAATGAGAAATTGAGAAGATGATAATTAAAATTGGTGGCGACATAACGTGTGGGGACCGAAGTTTAAACTGGTCAGCTTGTGTTTATGTCATGTCGTGTGTGGAACCCTTATCATATTGCGTGGTCGATAATTTAAATGGATCAGCTGGCTATTTACAAGGGTAAGTGTAAAACTTTGGTGGGAATACCACACGGGGCGAGAGGACAACCATAATAAAGTGAGAAGAATAATAAATTGGGTTAATTTAAATAAATTAACAACATGGGTTCTATTTATTTAAAATCATATTGATGTGCTTTGTGAATAATAATTTTTTTTGGTTGTTAGTGATTTGTGCTATCGCGTTCAATTATTTTTCGTCTAATTAAAATATTCTATTGTGATATTTATCATGTATAATGCTACTGTCTGGATTCAAGGATCCTATTTTAGCGGAGTAGTGTGTATTCATGCTCTGGGCTCTGACCTCGTGCATTGACTAACCTTTTCAGGAATAAGTTTGGAGAAGCTACATAGGATAATTTGGATACTTTCTTGGTGAAGTCGAAGTTTTTTACTTTATGTGTATTAGTTTAGTTTAGTTTAGTTTCCTTTCCTTCGTATTTACATTGAGACTCAGTTTATGGTTTTGTTGGGCAATTCGGTTCCAAAGTTGTATGGGTTTTATTCAGATATTTCATTATAGATTCAGTTGGAGTTTATTCAGTTTTATACTATTGGAGATTAGTTTATTATTACAAGTTTAGCATGGTGATGGATCTTTTATTGTATAGTTGGTTATTATCATTTGGGATTGATTAAATTATTTATCTTGCCAATTGACTTTTTAAATGTCTCATATCTATTACATGATAAGAATGGTATTTTATTTACTCGCACCCAACTTAGTTTTGGTTGCGATCGATGCTAGAATTAAGCGGGGTGTGACAGTTGTCCCCACTCTCTCACCATTGATACTTTCCCCAGATCTACGAATATCCCCTTGTCAGGTACACTGTGCCCCAAAAATTGAACCTGACTCATTTAAAAACCACATGTCTCATATTTTGCATACAACTGATTCTCCCGCAGTGTCTGTAATACCTCACCCAAATGCTCGGCATGCTCTTCCTCAGTATAGGAATAAATCAGGATGTTATCTATGAAGACAATGACAAGCTGATCTAAGAACTTTCTGAACACCCTATCCATTAAGTCCATGAACACAACCGGAGTGTTGGTTAGCCCAAATGGCATAACTCGAAAGTCATAGGACCCATATCTCATCAGAAAATTAGTCTTCGACACGTCCTGCTCCTTTATTCGTAATTGATGGTACCCCGACCTCAAGTCTATCTTCAAGAAGTAGGAAACTCATCTCAACTAATCGAATAAGTCATCGATCGGGGCAACGGATATTTAATCCGTATCGTGAATTTATTCAATTCTTGGTAGTCAACACACAATTTTCACGACCCATCTCTCTTCTTGACAAACAACACGTGAGCACCCCAGGGCGAGACACTCCTACGGATGAAGCCCTGTCCCAACAGCTGCTCAATCTGATCCCATAACTCCATTATCTCTATTGGAGCCATATAGTAAGGCGCACGGGCTATCGACCAAGTGCATGGCATCAAATCTATCATAAAATCTATCTCTCTGGTAGACAGTAACCTCGGTATATCCCGGAACACGTTGGAAAATTCGCAGACCACCGAAATCGAATCAAGCGGGATCACCACCTCCTTAGAGGTCTCCTCCTCTATGTAATACAAGTGAGTGGATGATCCTCCTTCAGGGTGAGGCATCGCCACCAGGAACATCTCCTGACCCAGTACACTACTAGAAAAATACCCTTTTACGACAGTTTTAAAATTTAATTTTATGACCCTTTTAATTAAACTGTCATAATAAATATGATTATTTCACAATTATGACCCTTTTTTCATTTAAACAAATAATTATGACCCATGTATATTTATTGGGTCATATTAATCTGATATGTTATGACGGTAATATTTTAACTGTCATATAATATATCTATGTTTTATGATAGTTTTGTATACTTGGTAATATTAAATATAATTTTAGAAAATTAATTTTTTCTAATAATAATTTTTAATTATTTACGACCCATTTTAAGAAAAATATCAATTGGGAGAAGAAAAATGGATGGAAAGAAGCGTAAGAATCTCACATTTAGGATACACCCGCTTATCCTCAACTCTATCGTGCGATATTCATGGAGTCGTCTTGCTTTATCCCACAACAACCACATCCCTCACAATCCCTCCTTCCGCCCTCACGATCTCCTTCGTCTCCTCTACTCCTCTTCGTCGCATCTCCAGTAGCAGCAGGAGCTCCGTCAAGCCTCGACCGCCCACATTTGAGAAGCACAACGTCCCCTCTCCTCCTCTCCGCTCGCATCTCAACCGCCCCCCTCGCATCTCAGCAGCACCCCAACCAATGGAAAATGACCCAGTCTAGCTGAGAAACTCTTAATTTTTATTAATTTTTAACTTCCAAGTTCCAAGTTCCAAAAACACCACCATCTTGTCCATAGGCCTGTGTTCTGACGGGGTTACTCACGGTTAGGAGGGTGGTTAAGCTGTAGGCCCGTGTTCTGACGGGGTTGCTTCAACTTCCAAGTTCCAAGCAAGTAGTAGCAACATCACACACAACAGGTAACTATTAATTTTTTTTAATTTTTATTTTCAAGTTCATAGATTCATTGTTTAATTTTTAAGTTCAAGTTCAATGGGTCTTAACTGTTAGTTTTAAATTAATGGTTAAATATTAAATTAGTTTAAATGCTCACTTTTAAATTTTAATTAATAAATGCACAATGTCTAAATGCCCATTTTTTGTTAATGCGTAAATATAAATATTAATATTATAATCACCCAGGTACGATGCCTATTTTTATGTATTTTTTCTATTTTTTATTTTTTATTAGAAATTTGGTTGGAAACAATTTTTATTTGTAGGAATTAATTTTTATTAGTTGGAAATAATTTATTTATTGTTGAAAATAATTATTATTTGCTGAAAATACTTTATTATTGCTGGAAACCATTTTTATATGCTGGAAATATTTTATATTGCTGAAAATATTTTTTTTATTGCTGGAAATTATTTATATCTGTGGGAAATAGTTTTTTATTTGTTGGAAATCATTTTTTATATGCCGAAAATAATTTATATTGTTGGAAATCAGTTTTTATTGCTTGAAATAAAAAAACGCATCCCGAGAGGTGGAAAATTATCACACAACCCAATAACACGACACGACTTTTTAGTAGAGCCTTAACGAATACGGGTGCTTAACGGGTGAACCACTAAACACGATAGCTTAACGAATGGGTTAGCATTTCGCCATTTAGCGTAAATTCGCGACATGACTCGTTAAGGCGAACACGATCCAAACATGACACGAACCCGATAATACAGGACACGATATACACGAACGGCTTAACGAGTCGGGTTTAAATAGAGGTGATTTTCATACAAACCCGGTTAGACCTGGCACGAAATCGACACGACACGACCATTGCCACACCTAATCCCATTGATGAAATTAATGGCACGACACGACCCATTGCCTCCTTTAATCCCGTTGATGAAATTAATCATTTTTTATATGCTAAAAATAATTTATATTAGTTCAAGGTTGCACTGTATGAGGTGACCTAGTATCCTAAGTTGGCACACACAAACTTGCACACAAACACACAAATGCTCATGTGAGGACCCAAAGTAGGACTTATCTTAAGGACCATGCTGTTTAACAGTAAATTCATTCTCACTCATCATTAAATGCATCTAATGGCAAAAAAAATGGTCCTTACTCTTAAGTCCATACTCAAGGTCATTACAGAAGCACTCATATATACAGGTCGTGCGATGGCCACGTCTTTGCAATCAGGCCAGCACATGATGAAGACAGGGGATTTGACATTGAACACGCACACGACCAATAATCATAGTTGAGATAAACCATAGATAAGTTATTGAGCACTTTAGAGAGATCTTGAGCGGATACACCATAGATAAGTTTGAGAAGTTGAAGCCTAAAATGATATAAGTTATTGATGACATGCTCGGATATGACATCCCAAAACTCCTAAAGAGTTTTAGAAATCCTCATGATTAATTATGATGTTAATAGTTTGAGAGAAAATCGTAGATCGATACTAGTTGATGACAAGTTTAGTTATGATGGACTAAGTTATTTATATATTTTAGTTAAATATCAATATTTCGTTATAAGAGAAATTATTCGCTCAATCATCATGACTTTCTTTATTTTCTAACTAAACGTACACCTGGAATTTTTAGATAATATTTCCCTTTATTCATGACAACTTGCATTTTTTTGATCTGCCAAGTTGGCATAGTTTCTATTGTTTTTAATGGGTTTCCTTTTAATACTTAATTAATGTATCACAATATAACTATATGTTATCTCTCTTGGATGTGAGTAGGTGCGCTTTGAGATCAGAGTCTATTTGCGATGGATAGATCTTCGATTTCCATGAGTACATTATCAATTGAATATGAATAAGGGATTAAGGATATTTTTAGAGTTGCTGAAGCACATGCAAAAGGGAGCAACTCCATCCCATGCCCATGCTCTAAATGTGGGAATGGATGTAAGTTGAGTCTAAAAGTGGTTAAAAATCATTTATATGAAAATGGTTTTGATAAAACTTATCGTACATGGATATGTCCTGGAGAAGTTACTAAAAGTGTTGCCCCACCTAATGACGATACGTGTGATCCAAACCTTCAAGATTATGTGATGGAGACTCCAAAGGATCTTGAAAACAAAGTGGAGATGGTTCAAGCTAGAGAGGAGGATTTTATGGGAGATCCTGAAAGCTTTGCAAAGTTGTTTGACGATGCTCAAAAGCCTTTATATAGGGGTTGCAAAAAGTTTACTAAATTATCAGCATTGGTAAATATTTTCAACTTGAAAGCAAGGAGTGGGTGGACCGATACAAGATTTTCGAAGTAATTGGAATTTTTAGGAAAAATGCTTCCAGAAGATAATGAATTGCCTATAAGTACGAAAAAAAGCTATTAAAACATTTTCGATTTTTGGAATGGGATATGAAAAAAATACATGCGTGTCCCAATGATTTCATACTTTACAGGAAAGAGTACGCGGATGCTACTATATGCCCTACATGCGGAACTTCGAGGTATAAGTTAATGAAGAACAAAACTGAGCCAAAGGTGGGTGTGCCTACAAAAGTGTTGTGGTATTTTTCGCCTATTCCATGGTTTAAACGGTGGTACCAATCTGTTCAAACATGAAAAGATTTGACATGGCATGCAGATGAAAGAGAAATTGATGGTAAATTGCGTCACCCGGGAGATTCTCCAACATGGAAGTTAGTGGACGGGAAATGGCCATATTTTGGGAAGGAAGCAAGAAACCTCCGGTTAGCACTTTCAACTGATGGTATCAACCCACATAGTTCTCTTAGCAGTAGGTATAGTTGTTGGCCAGTTATGTTAAGGATCTACAATTTTCATCCTTCGTTTAGCGTAATGAGAAAAATTTTGATGCTGACAATGTTGATATCTGGTCCACGACAACCAAGCAATGATATTGATGTTTACTTGGCACCATTAATTGAAGATTTACAAACTTTATGGCGTGAAGGTGTTTAGGCTTATGATGTTTACTGAAAAGAATCTTTTACATTAAAGGCTATACTTTTGTGGACTATTAATGATTTTCCTACATATGGGAATTTGTGCGGTTGTGCTGTAAAGGGATATTATGCATGTCCAATTTGTGCGGAAGAAACCGATTCTATTAGATTAACAAATTATAATAATAATATATATATGTCGCATAGAATATTTCTTCCACATGACAATCCATTTCGAAAGCAAAAAAAGGCTTTCAATGGTCAGCATGAGTTTCGAGTACAACCTGAACCGTTGAGTGGTAAACAAGTATTAAAGAAATTGGTAGGGATTAGGCCATCTTGGGGAAAGAAGGTTGGTTTGAAAAGGAAGGTCGGTTTGAAAAAGAATGTAAAATGAAAGAGAAAGCGCAGTGAAGACTACGTTGAAGGTAGTGCTTCCTCGAAAGATGATAATGCTAGTTTCATATGTTGGAAGAAAAAATCCATATTCTTTGAGCTTGAGTATTGGAATCACTTGCTTACTCGACACAACTTGGACGGCATGCACATTGAGAAGAATGTTTGCGACAACATCATAGGGACCCTACTTAATATTCCTGGAAAAACAAAAGATGGATTTAAGAGTCGTCTTGATCTTGTTGACATGGGAATCCGGGATAAATTGGCACCACAATATAATGGTAAACGTATTTATTTGCCACTAGCTTGTTGTACATTATCGAGGGAAGAGAAAGTAAGGGTTTGTGAAACTTTGCGACGGCTTAAGGTCCCTGATGGGTACTCTTCGAATTTTGTAAATCTTGTTTCCATGGAAGAATTGAAATTATTTTGTCTTAAGTCCCATGACTGTCACATACTAATGCAACAAATACTTCCTGTTGCAATACGATTTGTATTACCAAAGCATGTTAGATATGCGATTATTAGAATTTGATTCTTATTTAATGCTATTTGTGAAAAAGTAGTGGACATGCCAAAATTAAAAGAAATTCAAAATGATATTGTGATAACTCTATGTTTGCTGGAAAAATACTTCCCTCCCACATTCTTTGACATCATGGTGCATTTAATGGTACATCTTGTTAGAGAGGTTCAACTTTGTGGTCCAGTTTTTTCATGATGGATGTACCCTTTTGAAAGGTAAGTTTGTGCTTATAATTATGAAATTAATAAATAGCATCTCAATTAGTTAGTACTATTTAAATTTTTTAACATGAAAGTGATAAAGGGTCAAGTGCGTAATAAAAATCGTCTAAAAGGTTGTATTGCGAAACGTTATATTGCAAAAGAGGCGGTTGAATTTTGTTCGAGTTCTTACACGGACTCGATGCAGTTTGAGTTCTAATTGGTAGAAATATGAGGACTAGTGATGATGATGCAATACAAGATGGCAAACCAATAGGTGGTGGTAATGTCATTGAAGTGGATGAGTCATTATGGGAACAGGCACATCGACATATGTTGGAAATTACAAATGATGTCCAACCTTATATCGAGTAAATATTATATATTTCATTTTAATAAATATTACTTTCTTGTCTAATCATAAGATCTTGATGGTTGACTGTGTATTTTATTTTTAATAACTAGGGAGCACATGGAGAGATTGAGGCAAAAATATTCTCAAAAGCGCAAAAACCAAAAATGGATACAAGATGAGCACAACAAGACTTTTATTCTTTGGTTACGTAAAAGGATATGATCAATTTATCAAAAGTAAGACTGATTAAGGGTGCGAAAAGTGTGCGCGTGTAAAGTGCACAGTCATTGTTTTCGTTTCGCCAACTCAATAAAAAAACCTAAATTACTACTACACTTGTGAGGCAAGCACAGTGGTAAGTCGGGTATCGAAAATCTACAGAGACGAGATGCTAGAATTTAAGTGATTTAATACTCCAAAATAAAAGTGTAAAAGATGATTACAAACTAAAAAGGAAAATTGCATAAAGTGAAAGATTAATCTAGGCAATGGTATTGAAACTAGATTATGAAAGCGAGTAAAACTATAGGTTGCGTCGAATATCCCTCACCCGAGTTAATTAGTATAAAATGGTTACATGGGTCGACGAGTTATTACAAGTGCGTCTCGTTTCGTCAGTTAATTAAATCAAGGGTTGTTACGCCCTAAATCATCATAAAAGCCTAATAAGATTTTGGCGTCAACAAATATCCCAGAAATTATGTGCGAAAGGTCGTAAGCACGGGACATACACGATATGCCCCGTCAAATCTCCTAGGCGTAATAACTAGGACAACGCACCCGAAATAGACCCTTAAACTCCATTACCAAAGCAAAGCAACGCGTCAACTCGAGTGAGTTCAATTCAAACACAACCTAATTTAAATTACCTAGAAAGCATGTTAAAAACGCGGTAAATGCAAAGCGGGAATAAACGCGGTAAATCTATACTAGAAAGCGTGTAAATCAAAGCATGTAAATAAAGCATGTAAACCTAAATTAGAAAGCTTGTAAATTAACTAGAAAGCAAGGAAATGAAGAAATACAAACTATATTAAATGGTAGGGGAGATGAATAGTCAACTTACAATCCAAATGGGGTGTCAAACCAAAGAGAAATGAAGAAGAACCAAGCAAAAACCCCAAAACCCTAAGCTATTCTAACCTAAAAACGTTCATCTACTGCTATTACATCAACTTTGGCTTATATACCAAGTGGGAATTAAATTAGAAAAGAAAAGAGAAAAGAAATGCAAAATATCTGCTGAAAAACAGGGGGTCGATCGATCTACCATTTGGTCGATCGATCGGTCATGTAAGACGGGGCAAAAATGGGAAGGGTCGATTGATCGATCAAGCAGGGGCAGACTGCATTTTCCCCTGTTTTGACTTACATTTCTTCTCTGCTAAAATCGCCGTAACTTCTTCGTTCTGAATAGGAATCGCGTACCGTTTGCGGCCACGCGAAGCTTGCGAGGAGGGCTACAACTTCCATGAAGATGTTGGGCCAGGTGTCCAATCTATAAAATGACTAAAATTCCCTTGAACGTGCGATTGCGTACGGAACTTCACCGAAATGCATCTGAACTCCATACTTGGTACCTAAATACGTACAAAAGCCTAATTATACCTCATATAGCATGTTAACAATATAAACCGAGGTTGTCTGGTTAACAGGCTTAAATATAGAGATTAAGGCACTCGAGGGGGCTAAAATGCGTAGGTTCGAGAGATGAAATACGCAATATTTGCATATTATCACACCCCCTAACTTACACATTGCTAGTCCCTAGCAATGAAATAGGATGCAACAAGAACAACAAGCACCAAAACCAGGATAAGAACAAAAATATGGTATAAAAGCATAAGGCCACTTTCGCGGGCGATTCGATTGCATTTAGCATATGCAATAAGCCGTTAAACCCCTAGGTCACCCTAGTGGACGAGTGTCGTCTCGTGAGGGTTTTCAGCAATGGTACCCACAAACATCACGTGGTTTCCTCAAAATATGCCCAACCCAACATGCGACAAGCCCAACAATGGCGAAAAGGATTTCATACGCATTATTAGAAAAGTGAATGAATTCAAACAGAAGTCCAAATCATTAGCATTATAGAATGCACCTCATAGAATTGAAACCTTAAAATGTGGGAGGGGAGCGAGCACATGCAAAGTGTGATTTGGCGAAAAACTTATATAAATCGGATAAACATTAAAGCAAGCATATATTCAATCCTCACGGGCATTACACTCATCAAGCGAATTCACTCGAAATAGGGAGGTAACACACGGAACATGTGGGATAAAGAGTAAATGTAAATGGAAACTAAGCCGCACACATGTCACAAAAGAAGAACGCTATATATAAACTGAAAAACTGTAATCTCAATGAAAGGATACCGCACACTAAAAGAGGTGAAATGCATTTTCACAGATTATCAAAACTATTATGACTTTTAAATTACATCAACCTAACATCACATAGGACTTTAATAGGGTTATGATGTAGGTATGGCTAGGGTATGAAAGGAAAGGAATGTATGTACGGATTCAAAGTGTTCGGGATGAAAACTCGGGATAATGGGAAAATGCGGGTAATATCAAAATTGGAAAACGAGTTCCAAAACGACATTAGATATATCATCGGGGAGAGTAATCAAAGCTTATTGAACTATATACAACATTTACAACTTTCTCTTTCTTTTTCTTTTCTTCTTTTTCTTGTTTTCTTTTGTTTTCTTTTGCCTTTTGCTTTCTCTTTTTCATCACTTTTTTCACTACATTCTTTTTTTTACTTTTCATACTCTCATATGCCTAAATTGCAACCGACATCACAACAACATCATTCAATCCCAAGAAACATTCCAAACAAAGGTATGGAAAGTGTATGTATGGGCTAAAACTCCAATTTAGAGTTGGTTATGGGAATGGGGTTATGAAATGAAAGGCTATATTTAGGCTCAAAGGGGGTAACGAAGGTAAACATATAAGGGTAGGGTCAAGGATAATATGGGTGATATAACAAATAGGGCCTATGATCACTTCCAAAAGTTTACGCAATTCTCGAGTCAAAACAATATATGAAAATCATGATCAAGTAACACATTTCAAGTATGAACTCAATTAATGAACGGTCAAATAAAAGAATAGTGAGATTACCAACGAATTCAACATTTTCAATGAGAAAAGAATAGTGTATACCACTCACAAACGACGAAAGGTACAAAGCTTACTCGGTGTAAGTATATACAATGCAACAAAAGATTACCGAGTTATAAAAATCTTAAACCAAATCAATAGAACCATAAAAGTGCATGTGCTCATGGGATTAAAGTTCAATTCATGAAGTTATTCATAATATCAATAAGTGAGACGAAAGTCTAATAACTTCTAAAATCGAGAACATGCATCATTGGGTTATCTATTGGATCGGGCAACTATTGAAATTTATCCTCGGAAACAAAGGCAAAATGCCCAATAAACGAGAAAAAGGAAAGAAAATATTTTTGAGATTTTTGAATTTTCTAAGAAAAGCATACTAAGTAACTAACATGTGAGCAAAAACATGGACTAAATAAAAAAATGGATAGAATATCCCACACCCCCTAACTTAAAACTTGGCATTGTCCTCAATGTTAATTAAGAACCAAGTCAATGAGAGGAAAATAGCGATATTACCCAAAAGTGGAGCGATCCCCATAAGAACAAGTCCAAAGAATCTACAAAACAAGTTAGTACCGAGCATAGAAAAAATAAATAATGGAAAGTTAACTAATTACACTAGACTAAATTAAAAAGGAAAGAAAAAAAAATAACGAAAGAAAGCTAACTATATACAACCTACTATTTAGGCTTCACACTAACTATACACCAGAAGTCTAAAAAGCTAAGGGTCCACCATAAGAACGATTTGAATTTGGAGGATAACCGGTGTACCCTCACATACAAGCATGCCCTCCGAAAAATAAGGATTCCGTTTGAACAACGGAAGGCATGTGTATGGAGGAAGAAATGAACCATCGCCAATTAAAAGTTTTGGAGGAATGATGGGGGGTTTGGATTGCACGAGTGACAAAAATAAGTGGGGACCGAGAAAAGCCGAATATCCTCCCAATGATTTTGAAATTGGAATGGGAGGTGGCGCACACAAAGGCACGAATGCGATTGTGGAAGGAGACTCGAGCAAGTACTCCTCATTGGTGAAAAGGTTTTAAACATTAAAGTTCGAGACCGAATCATCGGGTACTTGTGATGGTGTGGTAGTAGAGAATCAAAATGGGGATGAAAGAAATTCAAACTCATGAGATGAATCATCATTGCATGAAGTTTGAGTTTCAAATGAAATAATATCATTTTCAATGAAATGTTCTTCTTTGGAGGCCAAAGAAGAAATCATTTCATTGCAAATAGATATTACGTTATTATCATCCTCACTTTCAATATCTAGTACGCGATGGGATAAGTCTAGAATGGTTTGTTCCAAAGTAGGCACAAGTACCTCATTTGGTTCAAAACATTCCTCGACTTCGAAAGTCTCGGAAGCAAAATCATCGTCAGACTCAAATAATAAATCCAACTCATATTCCCACGAACGATTTTCTTCCCGATAACGAGTTTCAATTTTCTCATTTTCATACATACGCAAACCCTCCCCGAATGTCATGGGTCGAGGTGCGGATGCATGAAAATGGGAACTTTAAAAGTTACTATCGGACTTAAACTTAAACTCATTATTACAGAAATTTTGAAAACTATTCGAATTCATTTCAAAACTCCTATTATAAGGAGGTAAAGGCCCAAAATCATTATCATCATCATCAAAATTCCAATAACCTAGATTTTGACTTTCGTTATACTTGCCCAAAGTCATATGTGAATTTGAAACTTTTTGGGACTCTAAGTATTCACCGAAAGTCATAGGCTTGCGAGAATTTTGAGAATTATAACAAGGATTACCAAAAGAATTGGAATAAGACATGCTTACCCCAAAAATGGCTCAAGTGGCGGATTCCACAAAGTAAGTGCGCGCGGTAAAGATTCGAGCGTTTCTAAGTGCTCAAATGTGGAAGTCCTGCAAAATATTAGCAAATAATACAAATAGAAAGAAAATACTATGAAATACTAAATCAAATAAAGTATAAAACAAACTAGTCCCTGGAAACGGTGCCATTGTGATTAAGGGTGCGAAAAGTGTGCGCGTCTAAAGTGCACAGTCGTTGTTTTCGTTTCGCCAACTCAATACAAAAACCTAAATTACTACTACACTTGCGAGGCAAGCACAACGGTAAGTCGGGTATCGAAAATCCACAGAGACGAGATGCTAGAATTTAAGTGATTTAATACTCCGAAATAAAAGTGTAAAAGATGATTACAAACTAAAAAGGAAAAAAATCAAAAAGGGAAAGATCAATCTAGGCAATGGTATTGAAACTAGATTATGAAAGCGAGTAAAACTATAGGTTGCATCGAATATCCCTCACCCGAGTTAATTAGTATAAAATGGTTACATGGGTCGACGAGTTATTACAAGTGCGTCTCGTTTCTTCAGTTAATTAAATCAAGGGTTGTTACGCCCTAAATCATCATAAAAGCCTAATAAGATTTTGGCGTCAATAAATATCCCAGAAATTATGCGCGAAAGGTCGTAAGCATGGGACATACAGGATATGCCCCGTCAAATCTCTTAGGCGTAATAACTAGGACAACTCACCCGAAATAGACCCGTAAACTCCATCAACAAAGCAAAGCAACGCGTCAACTCGAGTGAGTTCAATTCAAACACGGCCTAATTTAAATTACCTAGAAAGCATGTTAAAAATGAGGTAAATGGAAAGCGGGAATAAATGCGGTAAATCTATACTATAAAGCGTGTAAATCAAAGCATGTAAATAAAGAATGTAAACCTAAATTAGAAAGATTGTAAATTAACTAGAAAGCAAGAAAATGAAGAAATACAAACTATATTAAATGGTAGGGTAGATGAATAGTCAACTTACAATCCAAATGGGGTGTCAAACCAAAGTGAAATGAAGAAGAACCAAGAAAAAACCCCAAAACCCTAAGCTATTCTAACCTAAAAACGTTCATCTACTGCTATTACATGAACATTGGCTTATATACCAAGTGGGAATTAAATTAGAAAAGAAAAGAGAAAAGAAATGCAAAATATCTGCTGAAAAATAGGGAGTCGATCGATCTACCATTTGGTCGATCGATCGGTCATATAAGACGGGGCAAAAATGGGAAGGGTCGATCGATCTACCATTTGGTCGATCGATCGAGCAAACAGGGGCAGACTGCATTTTACCCTGTTTTGACTTACATTTCTTCTCCGCTAAAATTGCCGTAAGTTCTTCGTTCTGAATCGAAATCACGCACCGTTTGCGGCCACGCGAAGGTTGCGAGGAGGGATAAAAATTCTATGAAGATGTTGGGCCAAGTGCCCAATATGTAAAATGACTAAAATGCCCTTGAACGTGCGATTACGTAATGAAGTTCACCGGAATGCATCCGAACTCCATACTTGGTACCTAAATACCTACAAAAGCCCAATTATACCTCATATAGCATGTTAACAATATAAACCGAGGTTGTCTGGTTAACGGGCTTAAATATAGAGATTAAGGCACCCGAGGGGGCTAAAATGTGTAGGTTCGAGAGATGAAATACGCAATATTTGCGTATTATGAAAGACTCTAAATAACTCTAATTATTTTAACTAACGCTCTCAAAATTCAGGTTGACGAAATTCAACAAATGGGCAACAATGTTTCAGATACCTTAAAATGGGTAGCTCGAGGATCACGTCGTCACGTAATAAAATTTCTCAGTTATGTTATTAATGGATGTCATTATAATACAAGGGAACGTGATGCTGATCGAGTCAACCAAAATAGTGGAATGAGCATTGTTGCCACAATGATGCAGGTTTCTAGTGCTAAAGATAAGAATCCAGTGGTTTCAAATCTATGATATTACGGCGTCATTACTGAAATGCTTGATTATATAACATTTAAGATTCCAGTTTTCAAGTGCGATTGGTGTGACAGCAACAACGGCGTCAAGATTAATGAACTTGGTTTCACATTGGTTGAACTTGGTAGGGTTGGCTCTCGGAATGAGCAATTTATATTAGCTTCTCATGCCAAACAAGTTTTTTATGTACCCGACCAACTCGATCCTAAATGGTCAATTGCTTTAGCAACTCCTCAAATAGTCTATAATATTGATGATAACGATAAAGACTTCATTGCTGGTTGCATTGGAGATCATAAATCGAGTAGATCATTGTCAAATGTTAAGGAATTGACAACTCGCCATCTACGTATGCGAGAACAGATTGCGAGGGGAATTGGTTAGACAATTATATCAAAATGTAGTTATTTAAGGATGTGTTTGATTAGTTGATTGACCTTATTTTCAAGGAAAGCACTTTATGTTTTGACTTTTGGCTAAAAATATCGTTTAGGACCTGAAATATGGAAATTTCTAGGCTTTATAAGTTGTGTTTCTCGATTAATTAAGCTCATAGTTTCATAGTCTATACATGATAGAAGCATGTTTTATTCAGTGAACTAAAAAACTATTTGTTAACATTTAAACAAACAAAAAATATATATTCCTTACATAGTGCAATTGTTTACATTTCTCTATTTCATTGTAAGGAATAGATGTATCCACACACATCATGGTCGTTTACATCAGATTTGAACAACATTATTTTTCCTTCTTATAGTCTGTTGGTCAACATCAGGGTTGTTTACATCAGATTTGAACAACATTGTTTTTCCTTCTTTTAGTCTACTGATAAAAAATTAAACAGTGATGAAATTCCTTATTAAGGTTATAGCACAACATTCATTATTGTAACAACTATAAAATATTTTTCTTAGAATGCCATATGATTCAACTAGTTTGGGAGTTCTTCTCATATCTTATGGGATTTGATTTTGACAGAAATAACATGTCTGCTATGATCCAGAGCAGACTTGTCCAATTTCCCATTATATTGCTTCAAATTCCCTGAACATGGTTTCTAGCATTTACTTCAACAAGATAGCTTTTGGAAGTACTTATCATCTGTCCTGATACTTTTTCATAAGACCTCAAAACATCCATCAGCTTCTTAATTTCTTTTTCATTCCTGAGCTAAAAATAATCAAATCATCTACAAATGCAAGATGATTAAAAATAGGACCTCCTATAGGCATCTTATAACCTACATAAGAAGGCTGCATTGCTAAATTTTGGAGATTTCTAGAAAGGACATCTGCCATTATGACAAAGAGACTAGGTGTAAAGGATCACCTTGCCTCAAACCTCTTGTAGTCTTGAAGAAGATATCCTTATCTACATTCACATTAATGGTGATCCGCGTGTTAGAGATAATTCGTTATACTAAATCCAACCATTCAAAAAATCCCATTTCCTTATAACCTTTATCAGAAACCAGCATGAAACTATATCATAATCCTTTGGCATGTCCAACTTCATAATTACATTGCCTCCTACATGTTTTGAGTTAATTCTAAACATACATTATTGAGCAAGCCTCACATTCTCAGTAATAGATCATCCTCTAATGAATCTTGACTGCATTGGAGAGATAATAGATGGAAGAATGATAAAAATTCTATCATTTAGAATTCTAGAGAATATCTTATTGACAAAATTTTGCCTACTTATAAGTCTAAAATCATTTAAAGTTTGGGGATGATCTATTTTTGGGATAAGAGATATTCTGGTTCTTATACTGATCTTGGGAAGACTATTGACTGCAAAGAAGTACTGAACTGCTTTCATAATATCCTCTTTAATGTCTTCCCAAAAGAAATGAAAAAATAATCCATTAAACCCATCCACCCCTGGACTACTCTTGGCATTTAATCCTATAACGACTTTCTGTAGTTCTTCCATAGTAGGCCATTATATTATAGAAGAATTCATCTCTTCATTAATCAGCTTTGGGATAATAGACATCACTTTGTCCTGGCCACTAGGATCCATAATATCTTCTCTTGGAATTGTTTTGAGAAAAACTTTATAGTTTTAGTTTGTATGTCCTCTTTAGATTCTACCCAATCACCCTCCATATTCTTGATTTTCTGAATCAACAGTCTCTTCTATTTGCATTTCACTACTCTGTGAAAATAAGCAATGTTCTTGTCACCTTCAGCTACCCACTTCTCATTAGCTTTTTTACTCCAGAATTCTTCTTCAATTTTGAGCTTACTATAATGGATTGTCGTAGCAAGGTTTAATTCCTCTCTTTTATCTTCTACGGGATCCTGTTCATAGCTTATTTTTGCACCTAAAAGGCCATCCTCAGCATTTCTGGATGAAATCACCTGCTAGTCACCAAGGATCTTCTATGCTGAATTCATCCCAATACCCACACAAGCTTCTTCTACCAATTCTATTGCAGTTTGCATGCATAAAGCTGGATTGCATACTATTGTTACTACCATCCATCTTTAGGTTCAACGTGATGCATTGAAACAATTCAAACATTACCTCCCATTTAATATCCTTCTTGAAAAAACACCATATCTTACTGTTGATGTTGGATACACAAGATCCAAAACCAAGTTTGAAACAAAATGAATTAATCTTTGAACTATCTTGCTTGGGCTCCAGTACCACAAAAATATTTGGTTTGTGCATTTTATTAAACCATTTTATTCTCCTTATAACACTTTTTTGGAGATGCCTCTTACATTCCATATAATGGCTTTTAACATTTAAGTTTAATTGATGGGGATTTGGAGTGTGACCTAAGACTTCTGATGGTTCCATATGCTACACTTTTTCTATTGCCACCTTTAGTAGTTTTTTTGTGTCTTTTTACCATAGTAAATCCATCATCCATATTGGACTGACTCATTGGACTATCTTCTCCTAGATCTTCCTTTTCTTGATTGTAACATTCTTCATTATTTTGTTGTTGCAGCTAAACTTCGATGTCTGTTGTATTGGCTTAGGGTAATTATGTTGTGTGGCTGGCTACTGCAATATCCTCATTTTCAGTAACTATATCCTTTCTTTTTGTTTCTCCTCACTACTCCTTTGTAATAAGAATTCTATGTTATTGATCTCCACTGCTTTAGAAAGATGGAATGCATTTCCGGTCTCTTTTTCTTTGTTCTTTTGACTTTTTATTTCCTTTATCAGAAATGAGGCTATGAGATTTTGTTTGACCACCTTTCCTGTTGTTGTTGGCTCTATTTGTATCTCCCCTTCCTGTCTTTCTGAATCTGACATGTCTATCTCCACAAAGGATCTCTTCACCAATTCTTTGGTAGTCTTAGGTTTCTTCTTCACATATTGATCAGGTATCCTCTTTTTATATGCTTCACTCTTCTTTATGTAACAACATTATTGTAAATTCCCTTTCCAGTTGGTCTTCAAACGACTATATACTCTTGTAGTTTATGAAAAAGAACAATACTTAGTACTCAAATATAAATTATGAAAGATTTATAAAGGCTAAATCTCCAAGACTTGCTTGATCTTCGAAAGAGAACTTCTAAATTTCTCAATTCTAAATTTCTCAATTTTAGTTTAGTTGTACCAGTCCTGTTTCAAAATAAGCATAAGTATTTTGTGAAACCCACATTTATCTTGTATTCCTTAATTTATTTTTATTTTTAATTCACAGTCTAAATTTGATATGGATCCGAAGATAAAGAAACAAGTGCTATCTAATATGTCGGCTCAGTGGAAAATATTTGAAGGAGAATTAACTGGGCTTTACGTCAGACCATTCAGAGATGAACCTGATCAACTCAAGCATCGGCCTGAGATGTATAAAAAATATATTGAACACGAGGATTGGGAGGAATTCGTAAAAGTGAGAATCTCAAAGGGGTTTGAGGTATATAGAAAATGGTTAAAATCATATATTTTTCAAAGTTATTTGTATAAGTTGCTCATGCTTATGTATTTGTAAGGCGCTAAGCGCGGCACAAGATGAATGACGGGGGAAGAATATATATAACCATTGGATGAGTAAGAAAGGATATTCTGGACTTATCGAAGACCTTTTATGTACTTGTTTTTCTTAGTTGACAAACATTGATATTTATAAATTAAACTATACATTCTAAGTTCACCCAATTTTTTTTAATCTAATACGTTAACAGAAAGAGGCAGGTGCTAAGTTTGATGACGACGATAGGGCTTATCTGTGGAAAAAAGGTCGCCAAGATAAAAATGGGCAATTTGGTGATGAGGCTACTAGGGAAATAGCAAATAAAATTGTGAGTTTCTATTTATGAATTTGTTTACATAAATATTCAACATCAAATACATCTAATTGAATTATCGTTAATGTTATATATCTTAACTCGATTGATTTTTTTTACAGGATGTGCTAAACTGTCAGATTAAAGACGGGAGTTTGGTTATCGAAGGAACCTCAGACGTCCTAACTTTGGCATTAGGGACACCCGAGCATCGGGGTCGGGTTATGGGTAAAGGGCATGGAGTCACTCCCACAACCTTTTTTAACCTCACTAAGCGAGGATCAAATAAGCACATTAGTGAGTTGGAGTCTAAGCTGCATGCGAAAAGAGAAATAGGCAAAGAAAAAGATGTGCGGATGCAAGAATTGCTGGCAAACGTGTCGAAGTACGAGAGGGAAATGACGAAATTTGGACTGAACACCCCAAAAAGTGGCAATGGATTGCACAAAATAATTTCATCAGATGTAAGTGCATCATGTGATTCGCGTGCCAAGAAGACAAATAAGAAGAAAAATAGCAATGTAAGAAATAAATATTATATGTTATTGGTGTTGACTTTTATTTTTATATTATATAAATGTTATTGATTTGAGTTTTTTGTTTTTTTACGTATAAATAGTTGAAAGATGATGGAAAGAGATACGCTCACATGACATCTCCGAATCCCAAACTTCATAATGTCATGGGCAAACCATGTAAATTGGCATTAAATTCACGTACCAATATTGTCGCTAAGGGTTGTGTTTTTGAGAGGGTTGGGCCGAGTGTCTGTGGATACTGTTTACACTCCGGATGCCCCACTTCCCGTACCTTATGGTGAAGAGTTAGTAACAGTTATGAATGCACATAATTCACATGTTGCGTGGCCTAAAGAATTTGTTATAGTAGACACAGAGGTAAAGATGTGAGCAATTTTCTTTTATATTAAAGATACCATTGTTAATATTTTTAACTATTTTATAACCAATGCAAACCAGGAAGAAGATAGAAAAAATGGTGTTGAGATAGGGGCACTTATGGTATTTGCAAGCATGCTAGATTCAATCATGAAAAGTGATACCGTAAAAATTCCAGTTGGGATTTTTGGAGACGAACTTCAATCAACCTACATTCCTAAACATGAGTTGGTGCATTTTTATAAAATGGAGGAGCTTGATGCACGTTGTCTAATCGGATACATGAGGTGTGAGAATAAGTTGTTTTCATCTTAATTTTATTTTTCTACTCCTTTCTAATATATTTTTATTTTGTTTTTTAGATTCTTGTACGAGAAGTTTCAAAATAATCAGGATTTTATTGTATTTGTTAATCCTGGGGCTGCTCAACAAGCTTATTTGAAGAAAAAAAATGCATATTTTTATTAGGAATGCAATGAAAGATGCTAAAGAGAACCAAACATATTTTATGCCAATTAACATAGGGTAAGTTTATTTATTGTCTTAAGTTGTTATAATTATATCAAAACATGGTTGTATCATTGATGTTAACAACTCATTACATTGTAGGTTTCATTGGTATTTAGTAGTTATCGATTTCTCTTCGAGGAATATATTCTATTTAGATTCGTTACATAGGGCGCCAGATCGAGACTTGAAACTCGTTACACGCACGTGAGTAATGACTTATATATATATATATATATATATATATACCATTTATACAAGGTACATACAAGGCTGAATAGTATAGTTTTATACAAGGCTGAATAGTCCTGAATTCTAAAAATGAACAGTAGGATGAACAGTAACTTATAAATAGTCCTCAAGTCCACAGTACTACAGACAACTGTAGCAGCCCAGTCAAGCCTACAAACGCCTATATCATGGAAATAATGGTGACAATATGGCAACTCACAGGACACCGGAAAATTTATAAACAGAAGATCATTCCAGAGTTTATTTATACATTTTTTTTTAAATCCTCTAAGATCCTTTAATGATATATCAAAACATAATAAGAATATTATATAAGTACTCAGAGTGGTTTTCCCGAAAGTTCTTAATAAAAACATTGAAATTTTATTACTGGAAATTGATCATGCGATTACAAGCTTAATTTACAGATGATAATTAACAATACAAGCCTTATTTTACAGGATACAAAAAATCTTAAGAAAACTTACTATTACAAGAGAGATTACAAACTAGCGTTGCTGGAAATTTTAAAAGACTGAACTGAAAACTTAGAGAGGTTTTATATACTGGAGAGAGTAAAATGTTTGGATGCTTGATTGCTGAATTTAGTAATAGATGGAATAATCATAAACAGGCACAAATAGCTAGCGCTGAAGTAGATTTAGCAAAAAAATGCAGCAGTTATAGGATGTATACCTAATTTTTCTATGGATATAAATGAATTTAGTAAACATATAAGAATAGCAATAAGAACAAGAGGATATAATATGACTGGACAATATAATAATCTTTTGATATATACATTATTTATGGGAAAAATATTTAATCACTATAAATAAATTTTAAAGCTGAATTTGACTGCATAGTAAAATCTTTTAATAGTAAGTATGTAGAAATGATAGAAGCACAAAAAATAGATAGTAGTATCTATGAAGAAATTGAATGGAAAATACCTAATTTAACAATAACAAGCCTAAAAAATCCCGAAAAAAATAAAATATACGAAAATTAAGTAGGACAAAGTAGTATTAAATTTAGTCGTTATAAGCATATAGAAGATGAGAGCGAGCAATTATTAAATGAAATTAATGTATTAATTGTAGAAGAACAAGTAGAAGAGTTATTTACACTATTAGAAGATAAAATCTATGATATAATTATAGAAGATTGCGATACGTTAACAACTGAACAATTAATTGCAAAATATGGTAATAAAGATAATAAAGAAACTATAATCTCAATATATTGCGCTGAAGGAACTAATGAGGATAATAAAAGAAAAATAATGAACATAGGATTAGATAAATTTCTAACTGAAGAAGAAATTAGTTTAAATTTTATTCAATCATTAACAGGAGAATTTATGTATACACCATCAGGCATACAATTATTTAAAAAAGGAACACATATTGTACCTAATAATCAAACTAATATCTTAAAACAAGAAAACAAATTAATCCTTAACAATAATATAATATTAGAACCAATTGAAGACATAAAATAAATAATAATGAGTTAGATATAGAAGAAGATTATTTAAAAGATTACTTACAATATCTAGAAGAAAGTGAAAATCTGAAAATCGAATGTAATAAACTAAATAATATCATGTTTAAAAACACAAAATTAGAATTAGAAGACATAAAAGTTGGTTAGTAAAGTCTTGTGTTCCTGAAGATGAGCCTTGATGAGACATCTGCAAAATTTAAGAAGAGTTAGTAATTAATCTAGATAAAATGTCAGCTAATTGATTATCTTTTCCTTTAATATGTTCAAATTGGGGGGTAAAACCTTTTCCTGTAATGTTATCAATAAATTTTAACCATCTTTTGGTGGTTGATTTACTTTGATTAGTTTTATTAAAATGTTTTACAATATTGTCGCAGTCTGTTCTTATTAAAAAATCTTTTCCTAAAAATAATTGAAATTTTTCTATCGTATTTATTACTCCTAGTATTTCTAAGTCCGTGGATGGTAACCTGTTTTGCGTCTCATTAAAATTTCCTGAACAGTATTTACAAATTTCTTCTTCATTTTTAGTGCTATTTTTATTTGATTTTTGTAATAGTATTCCTGCCCATCCTAAAGCTGATGCATCTGTTTGAATTATTTATAGCTATTTTCTATTAGTAATGCTAAGGGTTCTAATTTACTAACTATTTGTTTTATTTTTTGCACTAATTTTATATCTTCATTATTAAAATATTTTTGTCCATTTTTACCTCGTTTACTATATAAAGGTCCTACTAATTTAGATAAATTTGGTATAAAAGATCTACAATAGTTTAGTAATCCTAAGAATGCTTGCAATTTTTTAGTTTCTTCAATTTTATCTGGAAAGTCTAAAACTTTTTTAACTATATGTTTTTGCAATTCTATTTTTCCACCTTTTATAACTAATCCTAAAAATTCAATTTCTTGTTTTTCTAATTGCATTTTATTACTACTAATTATTAATCCTTGATTTATAAATTCTTTAAAGACTATTTGTAAATGATTCCTATGTTCCTGTTTAGTGTTACTAAATACAAGTATATCATCTATATAAACTATACAAAAATCAGAATGCTTTTTAAAGATTGTATCCATTTTATTTTGAAATATTTGAGGTGCATTTTTTAATCCGAAAGGCATGACTAACCATTCAAAGTGTCCTTCTGGACAAGTAAAGGCAGTCCATTCTATTGATTCTTTTTGCATTTTTATTTGCCAAAAACCAGATTTACAATCAAACTTAGAAAAGTATTTTTTATTTTGGATTTTATTAATTAGTTCATCTTTATTAGGTATTTTATAACTATCGTCATATGTATTATCATTTAATCTTTTATAATTAATTACCATTCTAGCTTTATTTCTTTTTATTTCTGCATGATTCCTAACCATAAATGCAGGGCTTCTATGTCTACTTATGCTTTTTTGTATTACTCCTAAATTTAATAGTTCTCTTATTTGGATTTTAAATTCTTCTTGATCTATTAATTCACATGCAATATCTTGATTCTTTTTGCAAATCTTGATTCTTTTTGCAAATCTACTTGCAAATCTAATTCTTTTTGCAAATCTAATTGCAAATCTAGTAAATCATACAATCCAAGGAAGCGTATCTAATTGGTATTTAACATTCAAACTACAAGATGAATATTTAACTTTTAAAGAAAACTTTAATATAGAAAGATTTGCCAATTTAATAAAAATAGCATTTTTAGGTAATAATAGACTTTTACAGATAACTGAAAAACAAACAGAAGCACTTAGGAATTTAGAACAATTACAAATATGTAGATTATAATATATATAGGAGATTATACTAGAAAATATGTAGAATATTGGACACAAACAGGAAGAACAGCCGACCCTAGTTTATTAGATAGATATATACAAAAAATACCAGGTAAAATAGGTGAAAAATATGGAAAAACTGGCAAAAACTAGAAGACGCTAGAACAAATGCATCTATAGGATCTCGAATTAATATAGTATACAATACACTAAAATCCGAATGTAGAAAATTAAAAGAAAGTAAAGAAATTAAAAAGCAATACTATCATACTTGTTAACAGCTAGATTTACCCCCTCAATACGGTTGTGATAAAAAGAGAATAGTAACTAAAAAATATAAACATAATAATAAATATAAAACTAAAAAGAAATATAAAAAATACCAAAGTTATAAAATTAGGCCTAGTAAGATATTTAAAAAACATTATAAATATAACAAATATAAAGGAAAAAGACCATGGTATAAAAAACGAAAAATCAATAAAGATAATAATAATAATAAAGAAACAAAAGATAATAAAAATATTAAGAAAGTAACAAACTGTAAATGCTTTATATGCGGAGACCCTAATCACATTAGACCTAATTGTCCATATAGGAATAAAAATAATAATATACCTAAAATATAAGAAAAAATAAATATATTAGATGACATTGAAGATGACTTAGGAGATACAATAGAATTAGAAAGTATATACGATGAGTACGATGAAATAGATAATGTTAGTATATATAGTATAGAATCCGTAGAATCTATCGACTCTAATGATGATGATATAGAAATCTTAGAACAGAGTTTAGAAGATTTAAAATTTTGTTATAATATAGAAGAATGTGAATATAAATTAAAACAATATATATTTATACAATTAAATTGTGCAAAATGTGTAAAAGAATATAAAGAAATATATGTATGCGAAACATGTAAACAAAATATGTGCATAAAATGTTATAAAGAAGAAATAATTAATAAACCTAAAGAACAAATAAATAATACTAATAAAACAGCATTAATCACTTTCCCTATAAAAATAAAATTCGCAAATAAAACCATAGAAACAACAGCCATGCTAGATACGGGAACAACTAAAAGCTTAATTCATGTAGATTTAGTAGAAAAAGAAGATGTTAAAGACTTAAGCTGCCCTGTTTATATAGATCAATTTAATAAAGACGCAATACATATAACTCAGTGTATATAAAATATACCTATATATATAAATGATGAACAATTTATTCTACCACAAACATATATAACAAATGTAAAAAGTCATCACCCTTTCATATTAGGTTTAAATTTTATTCAATCATTAACAGGAGGATTTATGTATACACCATCAGGCATACAATTATTTAAAAAAGGAACACATATTGTACCTAATAATCAAACTAATATCTTAAAACAAGAAAACAAATTAATCCTTAATAATAATATAATATTAGTACCAATTGAAGACATAAAAATAAATAATAATGAGTTCGATATAGAAGAAGATTATTTAAAAGATTATTTTCAATATCTAGAAGAAAGTGAAAATCTGAAAATCGAATGTAATAAACTAAATAATATCATGTTTAAAAACACAAAATTAGAATTAGAAGACTTAATTAGGTTAGCAGAAAAACCCGAAATAATAGGAGAAAGACCACAATTCAGCAATCAAGCATCCAAACATTTTACTCTCTCCAGTATATAAAACCTCTCTAAGTTTTCAGTTCAGTCTTTTAAGATTTCCAGCAACGCTAGTTTGTAATCTCTCTTGTAATAGTAAGTTTTCTTTACTTTATTAAGTTTTCTTAAGATTTTTTGTATCCTGTAAAATATGGCTTGTATTGTTAATTATCATCTGTAAATTAAGCTTGTAATCGCATGATCAATTTCCAGTAATAAAATTTCAAGTTTTTATTAAGAACTTTCGGAAAAACCACTCTGAGTACTAAGATAATATTCTTATTATGTTTTGATATATCATTAAAGGATCTTAGAGGATTTAAAAAAAAGAATAAATAAACTCTGGAATGATCTTCTGTTTATAAATTTTCCGGTGTCCAGTGAGTTGCCATATTGTCGCCATTATTGCCGTGATATAGGCGTTTGTAGGCTTGACTGGGCTGCTACGGTTGTCTGTAGTACTGTGGACTTGAGGACTATTTATAAGTTACTGTTCATCCTACTGTTCATTTTTAGAATTCAGGACTATTCAGCCTTGTATAAAACTATACTATTTACAATATCGTAACAAGGCTCTGATACCATTTATACAAGGTGCATACAAGGCTGAATAGTATAGTTTTATGCAAGGCTGAATAGTCCTGAATTCTAAAAATGAACAGTAGGATGAACAGTAACTCATAAATAGTCCTCAAGTCCACAGTACTACAGACAACTGTAGCAGCCCAGTCAAGCCAACAAACGCCTATATCACGGCAATAATGGCGACAATATGGCAACTCACAGGACACCGAAAAATTTATAAACAGAAGATCATTCCAGAGTTCATTTATACTTTTTTTTTAAATCCTCTAAATCCTTTAATGATATATCAAAACATAATAAGAATATTATCTAAGTACTCAGAGTGGTTTTCCCGAATGTTCTTAATAAAAACTTAAAATTTTATTACTGGAAATTGATCATGCAATTACAAGCTTAGTTTACAGATGATAATTAACAATACAAGCCATATTTTACAGGATACAAAAAATCTTAAGAAAACTTACTATTACAAGAGAGATTACAAACTAGCGTTGCTGGAAATCTTAAAAGACAGAACTGAAAAGTTAGAGAGGTTTTATATACTGGAGAGAGTAAAATGTTTGGATGCTTGATTGCTGAATTGTGGTCTGTCCTCAGAGAGAAGAGGACGTCTCCTTTTATAGGAGGGAAAAGATGTCTCGGATCAGGAATACTATTACAAAAATCAAATAAAAATAGCACTAAAAATGAAGAAGAAATTTGTAAATACTGTTCAGGAAATTTTAATGAGATGCAAAGCAGGTTACCATCCACGGACTTAGAAATACTAGGAGTAATAAATACGATAGAAAAATTTCAATTATTTTTAGGAAAAGATTTTTTAATAAGAACAGACTGCGACAATATCGTAAAACTTTTTAATAAAACTAATCAAAGTAAATTAGCCCCCAAAAGATGGTTAAACTTTATTGATAACATTACAGGAAAAGGTTTTACCCCCCAATTTGAACATATTAAAGGAAAAGATAATCAATTAGCTGACATTTTATCTAGATTAATTACTAACTCTTCTTAAATTTTGCAGATGTCTCATCAAGGCTCATCTTCAGGAACACAAGACTTTACTAACCAATTTTTTATTATCCTTAATGAGAAGCAAAGTTCAGATCTAAACTACCAGTAAATGAGGAACAACAAAAAATGCTAGATAATCTTTGGTTTAATGGGGAATATAATAAATGATCTTTTATTCATACTATGAATTATGTTAATACCTATTTTCATAATATGTCAAACTATGTTAAAACCTTAGAAGCACAAGTAAAATATTATAAAAATCGTAGTAATCCACAACTAATTAAAGATCATGAAACTGTTATCATGCACTATAAATTATTGAACCTTAAAAATCAAGACAACGAAAAGAAAATAAAACAACTAGATTTATATACTAATAGTAATTTTTTATCTTCCTTTGACCCATACTATAGATATGTATTAAGAACAAAAGTAGAAACTTTATTACCTAGTGACATAGTAGAAAAAATATTTAGATTTTCACAAGAAAAAGATATATCTAATTGGATAGCCATTCAAAATTATTTTCGTTTTAATCCTGAACCTCTTGGATGCAAAT
Source organism: Sambucus nigra (assembly GCA_949130495.1). Lineage (NCBI taxonomy): Eukaryota > Viridiplantae > Streptophyta > Magnoliopsida > Dipsacales > Adoxaceae > Sambucus > Sambucus nigra. The sequence goes on along the minus strand of OX422213.1, from coordinate 105,263,746 downwards.
ATAAATATGAACATGTTCATCTAAATGCTATTAACAAGTATGAAACAATGATATTAATAGATATAGACTATAAATCTTTTGAAAACTTTACAATAAGTAGACCAAATACCATATTTTCTAATAACCCAAAAATCACAATAGAAGTAACTATAAGTTTACAATTAAAATATGGAATGTTAGGCAGTATTTTAATACCTCCCCCTTGGAATAAAATAAATTGTAATTTTCCTAAAAGTTTAACAGACGCACTAGCTGATCAACAACCTAAAAGAGCTTGCTCTCCTCACCTTTTACTAATTATAGAAAGCTTACCACCAGAAGGGGTTGGTTTAGGACAGATAATCCATAGTAGACATAATATTTTTATTGAACATAGAAAAGATAAAAAAACTAATTATTATGATCAACTAAGAGATGATGATACTTTAATAGAAGGCAAAGAGGCAACAGAAAATCTATTACTTATGTATAAAGTATATATGATCATGAATGAAATTCCAGCAGACCCTTGGTACATGATAAAAGAAAATTTTAATATGCGAATCTTTATTCCAAAACACCCTTTTAATCGTAATATAAATTATTTTAATAAATGCCAAAACTCTTTAGAAAGTGAAGATGCACTATTTAATGAAAGAGAAAACAATTATTCATATATGGATTATAGGCACACAGATTTTGATAATGACTCCATGGATTCCGTAACAAGGCACACTATCGAAAATATGATGGAGCCATAAAAATTAAAATAAAATAACAGAAGCAAAAGGTAATTAAGTCAATACCTCGTCAGCATACCATCAGCAACAAGACAAAAACCAAGACGCAAGAGATAACGCAAGCAAGCGACTCCTACTGTGCGACCTTTACTGTGCAAATACTGTGCGACCCTTACTGTTCAATCACGCGGACGTTTTACTGTACACTTTTTGACAAAAATCAATTACTGTGCAAGATTCGTTCGAAGCAGCCCACGTGTTCACTGTACATAAATAAAATTAATCTTTCTCTGGGATCCGAGACATTTTTTCCCTCCTATAAAAGGAGACGTCCTCCTTCTCTCTGAGGACAGACCACAATTCAGCAATCAAGCATCCAAACATTTTACTCTCTCCCGTATATAAAACCTCTCTAAATTTTCAGTTCAGTCTTTTAAGATTTCCAGCAACGCTAGTTTGTAATCTCTCTTGTAATAGTAAGTTTTCTTTACTTTATTAAGTTTTCTTAAGATTTTATGTATCCTGTAAAATATGGCTTGTATTGTTAATTATCATCTGTAAATTAAGATTGTAATCGCATGATCAATTTTCAGTAATAAAATATCAAGTTTTTATTAAGAACTTTTGGGAAAACCACTCTGAGTACTTAGATAATATTCTTATTATGTTTTGATATATCATTAAAGGATCTAAGAGGATTTAAAAAAAAAGTATAAATGAACTCTGGAATGATCTTCTGTTTATAAATTTTTCGGTGTCCTGTGAGTTGCCATATTATCGCCATTATTGCCGCGATATAGGCGTTTGTAGGATTGACTGGGCTGCTACAGTTGTCTGTAGTACTGTGGACTTGAGGACTATTTATAAGTTACTGTTCATCATACTGTTCATTTTTAGAATTCAGGACTATTCAGCCTTGTATAAAACTATACTATTCAGCCTTGTATGCACCTTGTATAAATGGTATTAGAGCCTCTTTAATCATATATCTTTATATAATAAGATATATTATTTAACGAAAGGAGTGGAATTACAAAACATAAGTTTACAACTGAAAAGTATAAATTTTATATGTGTATTGAAAACAAAATTTGGTTTAAAGCTAGATTACGTGCAGAATACATAAATCTAGATTTCTATACTAAAAAGGCTATAAAATATAAAAATCATAAAGAACTTTTAAAATATTATACTGATACAATCTCAGATATAAAAGAAATAATCCATCAATATATGCTAGAGATAGAAATCTTAGGAGAAAAAGGTTGTTTTTATTAGTTAATGATAAGCGAAAAAGAATTTCTTAAAAGAAGGTTATTAGCCGAATATAATATTTTAGACAAAGCCATAATTGAAAAGGAAGCAAATATAAAAAAATGAATATCATATACAAGCTACTATTAATAATTGGATAATTAGAATAGCCAATGAAAAAATTCAATAGTATAAGTTAGAATTAGAAATATTAAGCGAAAGGGGAAATTTTTAATGCAAACTGAAAAACAGAGAATTAGAAGCGAGATAGAATATCGAAGAAGCATAATAAAAACTCAAAAAAACTTTTTAAGACTTATTATAAAATTCGGAGACTATCATTTAATAGATAGTACTATTTACATATTAGAACAACAAGAAAAAAGAGTATTATCGTTAGAAATCAAACTAGGAATATTAAGTGAAAAAGGAAGAATTTAATTGTTAATGAAAACTGAGAAAGAAAGAATAAAAAATTCTATAACACTTACAAGAAAAGTAATAAGACTGTTTTGTCAATTTCAAGAAATCATAAAAAATCGTAAAGACACACAAATAAAAGAAGATACACAATATTTACTAAATAAACAAGAAAAAAGATTAATAGCTTTAGAAACTAAGTTAGGAGTACTAGCAGAAAAAGGTAGATTTTAATAAATTTATGAGTAATAATATTTTAGAAAGAATTAAAAGATAGAAGAAAATCAAGACTATATAAAGGAATTATTAGATGTCATAAATACCAAGGTACACTTAATAAAAATTGAATTAGAGAAACTGTCAAAAATTTTATATACAAGAGAAGAAAGACCTAAAACGCCTGAAATAAACAAATTAATTGAAAAATTCATAAACCTAAAAACAAACCCCAAACCTGTTAAAACAAAATTAAACTTATTTTATTCTAAAGATGACATCTTCCTTAACAAATAAAAACAAAGAGATATTTAGGATAGAAAACCTATATAATAATGAAGAAGACACAAAAAAATACATAGAAAAAGGTATCCAAAAGGCTAAAGGACAACAGTTATATAAAAAGAATATGTTAGAATTCACTAATAAAATATATAATCACACTAGTCAGAGAAAAATAACAGCAGTTAATAGCGATGTATTTTTAGACTTAATAACTAATGAATCGGCAAAAGAATTAAGTAAAATAAATCTAGAATTTATGCATTTAGGAGTAATAGTTATAGGATTAGTATGATTAACTAGGTTAGAAGCAGGAACTAAAGTATTAGTATATATATATGATGATAGATGGAATAATCATAAACAGGCACAAATAGCTAGCGCTGAAGTAGATTTAGCAAAAAATGCAGCAGTTATAGGATGTATACCTAATTTTTCTATGGATATAAATGAATTTAGTAAACATATAAAAATAGCAATAAGAACAAGAGGATATAATATGACTGGACAATATAATAATCTTTTGATATATACATTATTTATGGGAAAAATATTTAATCACTATAAAATAAATTTTAAAGCTGAATTTGACTGCATAGTAAAATCTTTTAATAGTAAGTATGTAGAAATGATAGAAGCACAAAAAATAGATAGTAGTATCTATGAATAAATTGAATGGAAATTACCTAATTCAACAATAACAAACCGTTTTTGTAATAGTATTCCTGCCCATCCTAAAGCTGATGCATCTGTTTGAATTATTTTATAGCTATTTTCTATTGGTAATGCTAAGGGTATATATATATATATATATATATATATATACCTTTAGTCACATTGTCTTTGTACACATGTTTTTCATTTTAATCTTTGTCTTGAAGTGAATTTAAAACGTTGGTGGTATCGAAAGGAGGTAGAATATCAGGTTCAAATTGGGAGAATGTTAAGATAGGATAATGATAATGAATATACATTACTGAATTATATCTTAAATCTTAATATAACTATTATCTTCAACATATCATTCAATAGGGCCCTCTACAACCGGCAAATGTTGAATGTGGGTTTTACATATTGAAGTTCATGAGAGATTTAATGGAGAATCCGTCTCAATCTACTAAACTAAATGTAATAAATATTTATTTTATAACATTTTGTTTCATTGCTAATTACTTTTGTAAGGAAAAATTGAATACAACGTTTGTTATTTGATTTGTTAGATGAAAGAGTTGGCTGAAAAAGCAACCTATGAAAATCATGAGATAGAAGAAGTTCAACATGAGTTCATCAATTTCATTCAGGATTATTTTTAGTGAGCTGCAGTTGTGGACAATTTTGGCCTATCTTTTCGGGTACCTTTTTTTTCTTCTTCAATCTAATTAATTACTTTGTTGATGATGTCGAATGCCCGGGGTGGGCTTTATATTATTGATGGTGAATGCCCATGGTGAGCTTTATATTGTTGATAGTGAATGCCCGGGCTGGGCTTTATATTGTTGTTGTTGGTTAAATATGTCACGTTTAATTTTAGATTATTAAAAAAATAAAGAAAACTCTGCCGAAATTTTTATAAAACCTTCCTCATTTATCTCTCGAGTAAATTTTTATAATGTTGTTCTTGTTGTTGATGATGATACTGAATGCCCGATGTGGGCTTTATATTGTTGTGGTTGTTAAACATGTCATGCTTAATTTTGGATTATTAAAAAAAACAAAGAAAATTTTGTCGAAATTTCAATAAAACATTCCCCACTTATCTCTTTCATGCCTTAATAAAGAATGAAAGTAAAATTAACTTTAATATTATGCAAATGTTTATTTTTTGATGCTCAATATTATATTAGAATATCATTATTGTTCGAGTTATATTCTTTATATGGTGAATCTATTTTAGTTGTTAACGACTATTTGTTTCCTCCTTTTATTCAGGTATCGATCCGGATGTTGCCTATTGCGTATTCGGTGTAGCTATTGCTAAATTGGGTTTCCACGCTACACGAATAGAACTAATGTTGCAGTTTAATTTGCTAGTTTTTATGTCTATAGTATAGGTCATTTTAGATATCTTTTTATTTTTGAGTTGTCCAGAAGTCTATTGGGAGACTGCTGTTGTTTTTTATTTTCTTTAATTTCAAATATTAATGACATTTTTTTATACTTATGGTTCAGTTATATTGGTACTTGGAATTTGCTACTTTGAGTACGAAAATTTGTGCTTTGAATTGACGGTTCGTAGTTTTATTCTTAACATGTTTGGGATATTATAATAGTATAATAGAATTCATCGCACAAAAATGAAAAAAAAGAAATAACTTTTATAATCGTATGTTTTATGACAGTTTTATGTAAGCTGTCATTATAATGATTAAAGTAACCGTACTTTTTATGACCTGTTTATTAATATCCATCATTTTCATAGGTTTATAATGACGGTTCAATAAACATGATATTATTGTTAATGACGATTTGTACAGAAAACTGTCGTAATAGGATGGTTTATCATGACGATTTTCTCAACACCAATTTTATTAAGACACAACATTATTGTTAATGACGGTTTGCACAAAAAAGTGTCGTAATAGGATGGTTTGTTATGACAATTTTGTCAACACCAATTTATTATGACACACAACATTACGACGGTTTTTAAAGCTTCGAAAACCCTCATAAATGACCTCTTATGACCCTTTTTCCCCGTCATAAAAATGTCTATTTCTAGTAGTGGTATACCAAATACAATACTACTACTATAGCAATCAATCATGGCTCTATACCTAACTAGCCAATCTATCCCAATAATAACATCATACTCTGACATATCCAACACAAGCATATCGGTTGGCAAAATGAATCTCCCAATTTCTATACCAATGCCCCGATAGATAAAGAAAATCAATGTTTCATTACCCAACGGTGAGTCTACACACGTAACAGTACTATTCGCTATATCTAAAAACCCCATATCATGTGCAAAACTGGTGGCAATAAATGAGTGACAAGCCCCTGTGTAAAATAAAATATGCCCCATAGTCCCCTGGATAGAAAACATACCCTCAATTGCGAGTGCAGCCTCTGGTACTGCGGTTTGATGGACATTATAAACACGGCCATATTGTAGTTGCCCCTGCTGAACCGAAACTACTGGAATGGCAGGTGAAGCTGGCAACAGTGGTGGTGCTCGGAGGGAGGCAGGAAATATAGGTTGTTGGGACTCCTGACGAGCACCCTACTATTGCTGCTATGGGGATCTGCCCTTCTCAGGACACTCGTGACGCTTATGGCCAATTTTACCACATAAGTAACATTTACCAACAAACTTTTCTCCTCTTTGTCCCTGCTGACCTCGTCCCTGCTGGCCGTTATCGCCCTCCATTGGCCCTGCTGTGCACGTTGCTAGCCCTGCTGATTCTCTTGACCAGGATGGCCCTATTATCCCTGCCTAAAGCCCCCCTGTCCCTACCTTTAATCACCGGATATGTATCGCTTAGCAGGGTCCCCCTGATGGGAACTCTTCCCACCCTGTCTTTGCTCACCCTGAGCTGGTTGTGCCCCACTAGCACCACTACCTCATGTCCTGCCCTGCTGGCTGGACTCCCCTGCTTGCTTGCTTCCGTTTAGATGGAAGCGATGATCTTGGAAGTCTAGTAAGGAAGCGTTAAGCCCATCGGTGCATGACCTCAATGAAATATTACCCAAAAGGTGCTGATGAACCCTCCAAGTCAAGCCATCCATAAACATTGGAATCCTCTTCTCTTCAGTTGGTAAGTCATATGGCATGAGATTAGTCAATCTCGTAAATTCTTCCTCATATTCAGCAATAGTCTTCCCCTATTGGGTGAGGTCTAAAATTTTTTGCCTCATCTCAGTTTGAACGACGGAAGGAAAATATTTACGGTCAAACCGTACCCCTAAGTCCTGAATGGTCATGTCATCTCTCTCCCTTGTGGTGGTAATAGACTCCCACCACTGTAGTGCCTCTCCCACTAGCTTAAAAGTATCTAGTATATTTTTCTGAACCTCTCTTCACTCGTATATTCTTAGGTGCCATTGGATATTTTTCTTCCATTGGCTAGCTACCACAATATCGGAACTCCATAGGATGTGCCTTTTAGAAGGCATCCCTGACTCGCTCCTAACCGGAAGGGAACGAGTGAGCCGGTGCTAGTACCACCACATGTGCCTGAGTTGGTGCATGTTGTATGACTTCTAAGGCTACATTTATCGCTTTTTCTACTATAGCAGCAACCTCCGCAGCATTCATAGTACCCTGGTCCTGAGCGGGCACATCTATGGGCTCTCTGTGCACATCTGGGAGGCATATAAAATGAGAGATAAGTTTTATAAGTCCACAGTTATTATATCAAAATGGGTGAAGGTGTAAAATGCGCAATTAATGAATACAACAGTCCTAAATATATGGCCTTATATCAAAGAACGATACACTGAAAGTATAATAAGCCGCATGATCATAAAGACTCTAGAACCTGATGCTCTAATACCACCTGTGACACCATGCCCAATAAAATACCGGGTTATCACTCCTTTATTTAATTTAAAACATAATATCCATTTGGTTGAGTCTTAGCATCACAGTCGAAAATTATTTATTAATTACTAACCACCTAATAGTTAAAAAGTCAGGTGTCAAATTTTATCTTTTAATTTAACATACAAAAAATGAATAATTAACTAAACATTTACCATCTAATAAACAATCTCATAGCAAGCAAATGTCCTAAATAAATAACTGCATTTGGAATAAACATTTCCAGTCTAAATCCTAAATACATTAGTCTGAAATGAAGTAAACCCCAACAACTGAAATATAAATAAATTTCTGCAATCTCTATCTCTCGATACATCTGAATAATGATGGGCAACATGCCCGACTAGAGTAAATAACTCTGAGGAATCAAAGATAGGCATGGAGGCATCCAGTACCTAGGTGCTGTAACTTCCACAACAGCTATAGCACGCCAACAGATAAGAACTCCTATGTCTGGTGTCCCTGTGGCTGGGCACCAAAAAGATTTTTACAAAAACAAAATAGAGTTGGAAGAAAATGGGTCAGATCCCGGGTTGAAAATATTTTAAAATCCGCAAGTGTTTAAAATGCATTAAACAATAAATATTATATACATGTTAGTTCCACGTGCCCTCCCTTGATATTCTCACCTCTCAACTAATGTGCACGCCTAACGTATACTCCTAACCCATCCGTATTATGCTATCCCACTTGTATAGTTTAAATCGAGTCTCTTACTATAATGCCTAAGTCATTATGCCAACCCGTATTACCCGAATAATACAACTTGTATTTTCAAAGTTAATTAAATCGAAATTCAAGTATCTTATTACTCATTCAAGTTTCCACATTCTTGATTAATATAAGATATCGTAATCTTTCTCATCTACTAAGGAAAACAGTAGAATAATCACAAGTGTAAATATATAAATCACTATCATATATATCTACTAATATGGCACCCCAAAAGGCTAAACCTGCGGTGCGCACATACTCTGCTATCAAATCCCATTACATCAGGTACATAAGGATTATGAGTTCTGAATCACTCTGCAATTGTATCAATACAAATCACACATATTAGAAAGGAATAAAAATTATAACCCTATGGGATACGCACATACCTACGCACCCACATGACCGCAAACTTATCAACTCATCGATAAGTGTTTCTCAGACCTATGTTTTGAGGCACCAATCTAAAATCCCCCCGAAGGATCATCAAGATAAGACTATCCCCTTTCTAAGACCTCCTGTGATAGCAAGTATAGTAGGTATGTCATAAGAACAATCAATCAATCATATATTAGGTATTCACACAACCTTAGTTCATAAATATATATCTTTAATATCTGTGTACGCACATCCTATATCATATCTTTTATACGTAGTATATCTATCTCACGAATATCCTATGTTTTAATGAAATATATTACTGCTCTCATCGTATGCTCCCGAGTAATTCTCACTAGTCGAAGTGTCTCCTTTATTTCCTAACATAATATCAGTAAGAAACTCACTTATATCCTACTGGTCTAGGTCATCATATCCTTTGGATTACCGGGATTAGATTTTGTCTCCGATTTAGGTATTTCTCTCGATTAAACCAAATTACGTTTAGTCCTTAATTCATTATTCTGGAACTAAACCCAAATTACAATCTAGGTCTACTAGTATTCCCAAATACTCTTCAATATGTATAAAATTAAAGTCCACGATTAAATACCGAACATTTCCCAAAAATTTTAAACAAAAAAGGGAAAGGAAAACAATTATGGGCAGCTGAATCGATTCGGCCTAGTCCAAATCGATTCGCTCGTACTGGTATGGAAAATCTGCGTATGTATTTCTTACGGGTTTCTCACATTTTCAACCTCAAATCCTCAATTTAATCATACCAAACTCCTAATAAATCATACTAAGTGTTGTACTAACATAATCACACTAGTTCTAACGTATAAGAATTATAAAATCGTCATGGGGCGTCGATTTCTTGGATTAATTCAGGAATATTCCTTAAGAATCCTAGTTCCTCAAATTGAATTCAAGAACACCATAATTATCCGATTTAATTCGTGATTTCTAACACTTAGGTTATAATTTTTTCATTCCAATGATTCCAAAAATTCATCTTCCTGCAAAACCAACCCATAATTATGATTCAATTCTCTAAATTTATTAAATATCAATTATTCATGGTTATTTCTTTCAATCTAAACTACCATGGCTAATATATACACTGAATCTTTGAAAGATAAAAAACTTGCCTTTAATGGAAGTTCTGATCCGATGAAGAAGATGGTATGGGGGCGATGCTCTCTTTCTGATCTATGCTTTGGTAGTGACGGTGGTGCAAAAGGTGTAGGAAAGCCTTCAATCTCCTTTGAAATTCTCCTCTTTACTTCCTCGATAGCCTCTCTCAATTTTTGATTATGATAACCCTAACTTCCCCGACACACCATCTGATTTAACCTTATAAAATTCGTGGGTTTATTTCCTCTAAAATTTCAAAAGACTAAAATAGCCCTCTTGGGTGTCGGTTTGGCCTAAAACTGCCCCAGGACCCAAACTAAACCCCCGGACAAATTTTTCTGACTATCTCGACCCTTTTGGAAACTTTGGCGCCCTCAAAATGACCATTTGGATGACTTAAAAATAAATTACCTTTTTATTCCATATAATTGGGTCCCGACACGACTGACACGCCCGTCCCGACCTAATTACCGAAACTCTTGTATTTTTCATTCGCGAAAATTTTAATAAATTCATAATAACATATTCCTTTATTCACTCGGTAATATTGAATAAATACTAACCCTCATCTCGCTAGTTAAGATTTATTTAAATTCGGATTAATTTTAAGTAAATTTCTCATAATTAATTCATTAATCTCACAATTAAAAATCAATAAAATTTCTCATAATTAATTCAATTAATCTCACAATTAAAAATCAATAAAATTACGGGGTATTACAGAGTCATGGTTTTTCTCACGTTTTATTTTTTTAAGTCATGTCATTATTTTTTAAAATCCTTTGGGAGGAAATTTATTTTTCGCGTATCCCATATGTGATTGTCTTCTATTCGATCCAACCCCCCATCATCCCCAAAAAAATTCAAATTTATCATGGTTCCAGACCCCCCCCCCCCCCCCCCCCCCAGCCATGCCTTGCATTGTTCAAACAAAATTTTTATTTTTTGAAAGGCATGAACTCAAATCTTGAACTGCCATTAATCCCTCAAAGTCAAATCAACGCTTAGTTGGACCCTAAAAAATTTCAACTGTTATTGTATAGTTAACTAATAGTTGAAATGTAAGTTTAACATCATTATTTTATCTTAGTTATAGTTTTCTACTGTAATTAGTTAAATTTTTCAATGGTTTTTGTATGATCGATTCTAACATTTTGGGAAGTTCAACGAACTTCAATTTGTAGAGATCATGCATTTCGAACATGCATTTGATGAAAAAGAAAAAAAATTAAATAAATATTTTGCCCCTTATTCTCCCTCTTGCGGGCTCCGTGGTGGGTGCCACGTTTGTCCTTCATGGATTGTTCCATATTTTAAATTCCTAAATTTTGAAATTGTTGTCAATTGTGTTTGTGCACACTGATACATGCATTTTTGCATATATTTTGTCATGTATGTGTTTACCCCCCCCCCCCCCCCCCCGAAAAAAAAATTTAGTTATTTCGCACGATCGCATCTTGACATTTGGACTCACTTGCATAGTATTCCATTGAATATTTTTCTTTCTAGACATGTTTGAGTGGTGCTATGGGTACCAAACAAATCCCCCAAATAGGAAAAATGAGTTGTGCCCGGGCGAAACCCATACCACAAGGTACAATAATTAATGCTATTTGGGGGGGGGGATTTGGGGGAGTTGTTTGGGACACAAAACATTATTCTATATGTTTATATTGTTTTTAGGTGGGTTGCAGTCGGATTCTTCCATTAGTAAATTGATTTCCTTCTTTGGTAAAAGTTCAAAAACCATACATCACAAATTTAAGGTTAGTGAGATTGTTTTTCCATTCGAGAATAAATTCTTGATATTAGGGAATCTATTCTTTAGCCTTAAGAGTTCATACCTGAGAGTTGTGCCATTTGAGAACGATTCTCAAGTTTGAAGAATTTATTCCCTTTAGTTTTAGTCACGAGGAATTACTCAAAAATGGTATTTGAGAATCGATTCTCAAATTTGGAGAATGGATTCCCTCCCATGTTTTAATCGTTTAAATCACATTTATCACAACCCTTAACTTTCCAACTCTCATTTATCTTTACTCCTCCTAAACCCAAAAATCCCAACTTCAGGCCCTAGCATTCCAACATCAATTTTCACCCTCAATCCTTCATTTAATCCAATTTGTATGCTCAGAGGCATGTATTAATTTTCTATATATGGTATTTATATGTTGGATTTGCGTACTTATTCCATAGTCAAGGCTTCAAGTTTTATTTGTTAAGGTTGTTTACATTTTCTCACATGGCTTATATATATATATATATATATATATATATATATATATATATATATACATGTTGTTGATGATTGGGTTAAATTGTTAATTCAAATGGCACCCTCACCCCCATTTGTTCACTTTGTCCACAAGGTGTTTATCAATATGCCATAAAGAGATTTTTTTCGTTATTCTTGTCACACCTTGCACCAATTTCACTCCAAATCATTCTCTGACTATTGTGGAGTGTGTGGTGCACTTCGTTCACTCGTTGGTCGCCCAAATTCCACACTTTTCACCATCACTCACATTTTATCCATATTTCTCATTTCTACATTAATTTTTACCAATGACTAATGGGGTTCTGCACTATGTTTGTCTTGTAGGCTAACTTGGTGCTAGAAAAGACCACCACTATCGTTTTACATAGTCGACATGGCTACAAAGGATTCCACTCTAAACATGAGCATGATTGGTACAAAGTGCACTTTGTATCAAACTGCCCCATACTAGCAAAGCATGCCGCAGTTTTGGAAGACATTCTAAATGCCGTTTATACATACTTAAGAAAGTTCAATTGGGAGACACAAGTTTCGATCGGGGGTGAGGTCAATAAGGACCTAGTGCACCTTTTCTATGGCACTCTTGTCAAGTAAACCCGATGAAGTTACTTATGAGTATTACGTGGATGGGAAACGGATCACTGTTAGGTTTTAGACCCTTGTTAATGCCATGTTGGGGTTTCAAGCCCCAAATAATTTGCCTTCTCCATCCTTGATGCATAGGTAGTCACCTCGACCACTAATACGATCGTAAAGTGTATTGCTCCCAGTCACTCATGGACTGCCAACAAATTATGCACTAAACTAATGTCTAATATTCATAGGTTGCTTCATCTGATAAGATTCAGTTCCATCACTTTCACATCACAGCGGGAAGAAGTGCATCACAAGCGTGGTTTTCTACTATACATGTTTCTAGGGGAGGGTCATATTAGCTTTCCTGCGACCGTGCTTGAGTCCATGGCATCTGCGGCATCCGAGACTGGGCATCATTTTTTCATCCCTTTTTCCATACTTGTTACAAGGATTTGTAAGAGTTATAGATTCCATATCTACGATCATAACATGAAAATGAAATCTTTTGGTAATGTTGACAAGAAATCTATCAAGAAGTTCTTACTTGACATATACGAGCATCGCCCATGGGTGAAAGGACAAGTGTGGAGGATTTTGAGGAGGACTCTGATGATGATGGTGAGGAGGATTAGAGATTGCACACTGTATGAGAGTTGTCATGTTCATTTGTCTCATTTGGTTTAGCTACGTTCAACCAAGGCTTGCAAGACTTTTAGTCCACCTATGAACGTGACAAATCCCAAGACTCAAAAGAGTGCCATCGAGACTTCAGGTAGATTCAAGAAATGCATCTAGCAATGTTTAGACTTCAGGCTGGTGATGATGCGGTGCCACCACCAATCTTTTGTGATCCTTATGCACCCCGTGATCCCAATAGCCGCCATTAATAGTTGTATATCTCTTCGTTAACTATGAATCAGGTTATGTAGGTGGTAGGTTATGGGATATAGTTATAGGCTGTTGATAACTACAAGAAAAATGGTTATTAGAGGGAAGGGTATTTGGGATGGCCGTGTCATTTTGTTCCGTAAAAGCATCATCTAGGATGAATGTTAATTACCGACCCTTTAAGTTGATATGTTTTTTTTTTGGATGGTTTTTATTACTGGCCCTTATATGAGTATATTTTAGTGCTTTTTCACACAAATAGGACGGACGAACTTTAAAAAACCATCCCATTTGGTATAGCTTATACCAGGGATTCATAAAACCGTCCCTTTTGATAAATCACAAAAGGGACAGAGTTTAAAAATTTCCCCATTTGTTATACCTTATACCATGGAAAATTCGTCCCAGTTAATAAAGTGTAATAGGAACGGAATTAAAACTCTCTCTCTCTCTCTCTCTCTCTCTCTCTCTCTCTCTCTCTCTCTTATACCTCTCTCTCCCCCTCTCCTTTAGAGCCCCACCCCACCCTTGCACCGCCCCGCCTCGCCCCTAGCCATGCCTCTCTATGCAGTTAGTTTTCTCATATATATATATATATATATATATATATATATATATATATATATATATATATATATATATATATATATATATACAGAGAGAGAGAGAGAGAGAGAGAGAGAGAGAGAGAGAGAGAGAGAGAGATAGAGAGAGAGAGAGAGAGAATTTTTATTGGAAGATGTGGTATGTAAGAGACCCTTTTTTAATTGATGTTAGTTTTTGTAAGATTAGCTTGTGAAGATATGTTTGTTGTTAGTTTTTACACAAATAAATTTTTTTAATTGATGTTAGTTTAATAAAAAAAATCATAGATTAGTTTATTGATGTTTTTTACAAATTACTTTAAATGTGAATCACATGGGACTACGAGGGTCACAGGATTCTAAAGTAGAAACAATCTGCCCATGTGGTCGGACTCCAATACGATCACATCAATCCTAACTAGATTTATCTCGATCAAAGACATCCCAACCCTTAGATAACGTGATTGCATATGCACGTATGTGTCTACCAATCTAGTAGAGAAACCATCGTGCGTTGATTGTTGAAATGTATCAAAATTAGGATACTTCGCTCGACGAGGGCTGTTATTTCCATTGGATTTGAAAGACTGTAGAGAAGTGATGGAGGAAAATCACGACGTAGGTCAATACAAATGCCGTTGAAAGATTTAATTCAATTTAATATATCTTTTAAATGATTTGTTTATAATTTATATATATTATTTTGTTCATAGGTCAATACAAATGTCGTTGAAAGATTTAATTCAATTTGTTTTCAAATAGTAGACAATTTCTGCAGGTGCTTTAAGTATCATTTGCAAAACGACTATTATGAGGTATATGACAATGACCATGAGTGAGTTGTAAATGCACCTCTCCAAGTTGATTCCAATATATGGCCTAAATTAGTGACTCGATGGGGGGTGGAAAAAAATGGTGGTATGACATATGTAGAAATACTTTTTATTTACTTACATTGATTGTTGAAATGCATCAAAATTGTAAAATGATTAAAATTATAATATAATGAGTGGAGGCCCGAAACACTAAAAATAAGGCAAAATTGTAATGGTTCTGTAGGTTAATATTGTAACGGTTCAGTTGGTTAAAATTTTCAGATGTATAGGTGCCCTAATTAACACATTATAACTGTTATGAACCATTACTCTTTGACACTTTATAATGGTTTTAAACCGTTACTATTGGACGATTGGTAATGGTTTAAAATCGTTATTGTTAGTCATCATATAATGGTTATAAACCATTACTAAATTCCCACATGAGGACCCAAAAATTATATTTAGTAACTATTTAAAACCGTCACAAATGAATGCATATAGTAATGGTTTTAAATAGTTACAAATATCGATTCAAATAAAAAAAGTGTTTCTATCAAAGTAGCCTCGTAACAAAAAAATTAGCACTAAATTAGCAAATATTCACCAATAAATCAACCTAAATGAGAAACTGAGCAAGTTTCTTGCGTACAAAAGATAACGACTAACATTAGTTTGATAAAATAATTATAAATAAATAAAATTAGCAATTAATTACAAAGAATTAGCTTGCATTGATGTGATGTATTTGTGATTAAACATGATATAAATGAATCTGAGCAAATGAGGAAAAAATATGTGTAATACCCCGTATTTTTATGGCTTTTTAAATTTGGGGATTTATTAAATTTTGAATTGAGATATTAATTTAATATTAATCCAAAAATTTATTTTAAATGTTTACTAGCGTGACGAGAGTTAGTAATTATTGTAAATTTGTTGAATATTACTTAATGAGTAAAGTAATATGTATAATTGAATTTATTAAAATCATCACGAGTGAATATTATGACAATTATGGAAATTAAGTCGGGATGCCCCTGTGTCGTGTCAGGACTAAATTATTATTATAAAAAATGAATAAATTATAGGTCACTCATATGATCATTGCGAGTACGCCAACATGTCCGGAAGGGTCGAGATAGACAGAAAAGTGTACCCGATGATTTAATTTGAGTCTCGGGGCATTTTTAGGCCTAATTGGCATCCCGAGAGGGTATTATAGTCATTTTGTATTTTTGGGTAATTAAACCCACGAATTTCCCTAAGATATATCAGCCATTAGAATTAGGTTTTTAGGGTTAACAATCACAGAACATAAGAACGACCATTAGAGAAGAAGGTAAGAAGCTTTCCAAGAAATGCAAGGACAAGAACTCACTCGATTGCACCGCCACCACCACCAAAACATAGATCGTAAGACGAGGAACGCAGCCATACCCTCATCACCTACAGATCCGATATTCGAATCCTAGGCAAGTATCTATCTTGCTTTTCTTTTAGTTAATGTTTCATCCATGTTAGATTAGGATTGTTAAACACATGTTTCATGGAAGAGTTTGATGATTTAGAGACTATAAATCTCATGTTTTAGAGGAAATAGATAGATTATGGAAATATCAACGTATGTAGAGGATTAACTACAAAATTGTATTGATTTAGAAGTGAGAAATCTAGAAAAACAATTAGAAGAATGGAAGTTTAATGTAAAATTAGGGTTCTTGATAATTATGATGAAATACCCCTTTTAATTCAATATCTTTGATGAATTTGTACATGTTTCACGTAGGAAATATTGTATATAGGTATATGTAACTAGTATTAATGTTGTTTGGGAGTTTGGGGATCGTTAATGGAGTTTTGGTTGAGGTTGGAGAAGAAAATTTTTAGTTAACAATGGCAGAATTCAGAATAACTGCTTGATCGATCGATCGATCCAAGAGTATAGATCGATCGACGATCGATCGAGGAAAACTGCATATTTTTCCCTATTGTTTAAATCGGATAAAATACATAGGAACCATTGAATGTTATGTAAAGAGTATAATGGGTCATGATGAGGACCAGTAGGGTATAAGTAGACTCCGTTGAGTGGAATTTATGTGGGATGAAATTGTGGATCAACGGGGAGGTTTCGTCACATGTTATAAAGGATGCCTACATTCATTAAAGAATTTAAAGGCTCGTGAAAGACTTAGACCATAAGATTAGAGAGGGAGTACCTACTGAAATTTGTATTTTAGTAAGAAGGAATACTTCGAGAGATGAGAAGTAAGTATGAGATAATTATAAGTGAAAATAAAAGAGATGAATCCTTTACACGAGATAATTGCTTAAAACTATGCTAAGTACGAATAATAATAATAATTATTGGTCATGGGTGAACCTAATTTAGAAAAACGTGAATATCTATATATATGACCGTGTGACTGTGTGCATATATTAAATATTATATTTATGAATAATCATACCCGCGCTACTTGCTATCATGGAGGTTTCCACGCCGGGACAGTCTTATCTCGATGGGACCTTTATGGGGGATATTGACTTGTACCATAGAACATAGGATTACTTGGTACAGGCTATCTGAGAATGATAGTCAGAGGGTCCTAAGAGACGTGAGGAGTATGTGCTGACCTCTTAGTGACTTGGAACTATGATTCACCTCCATTTTGTGTGTATTGTGTTAATACAGTTCGAGAGTGATTCCGAACTAGTATTTCCCTTAGTACAAGTGATACGGGGACTTGATAGCAGAGTATGCCAGTACCATAGATTTTATGTGGGGTGACGATAGTATATATATATATATATATATTATATGAGTGATTAATATATATACGTATATATGGAAATCTTCTGCTCTGTGTATAAGTAGTTAATTATTTAATAAATGCTCCGAACTTTCTAGTAAGTGTTCGGGAACTTTGTAACGGTACTGAGATATCCTAGGTAACGTAAGAAATCATGAAGAAATTGATTCTCTAAACAAAATATCATAACCTTGTTATTTCTCGTGATAAAACTTTATAAGGAATAAGTTAGATAGACTTATGAGGTTAGTAGTACAGTAGGCGTGCACACTAGATGAGAGGTGAGAATTCTCAAGAGAGTGTCGCATAATAACATGGTTATTACATTAGCTGGTAAGAATTTTAAATACTTGCTGAACTATTTTAAAACTATTTTACACTCTGACTTTGACCCATTTCCTGTCATTTTTCTCTCTTGTATATATATGTATGTATTATAGGTGCCCAGCCACAGGGGCGTCAGGCTTAGGTTCATTGGATTTGACGTGCTGCATCTTATATGGGAGTTAAAGGCCCTTGATTTAGACGACCTCTTTATTGATTATGTTCCTATTTTAGTTCTTCTTAGTTAGGGCATGTGTCGCCCGTTTTCCTTTTCCATTTGGATTTGTAAGAGATTTATTTTTATTTATATTTCCAGTACTCAATACTCTTTGGGAGTTAACTCTTGTCAAAATGATTTCATTTATAGTTCTTAAACTTGGTTTGATTTATCTAGATGGTTTATTCTTGTGTGTTAATTGTCATCCTTAACATTTATGCGATTCTTAAACTGTGGTTTATTAAAAAGGTTTTCATATTGGGATTTAATAAATGAATATAATATTTTAATTGTTTTGACACTTAGCTTAATTATTTAGGGTGTTTAAATTGGTAATTTTATTTTTCGATAGTGATGTTCAGAATATTAAGTGTGTTAACCGTGCATAATAAATATAAATGCACTATTTCATAATTAAAGTGGAGTCGCACTCTCGTGAAACCCCAATCTCACCTCTCATCTAAAAGTGTGCACCTATTCGCATCCTGGAATCTTAATTAAGTTACCCCCCACCCATAAGGACAACCTAATTTACCATAGGCACGACCTAAACCCATAAGACATGCCATCCTAACACAACCTGAGAATCCTTCCCATTCTAATCACACTAAAATGTATATACGCATATATGCCATACCAGGCTTATTTGATTCCGATTTTAACTTATCAGTTAACCATTTTATTACTTCACATATTAACATTTAGCTTCAAATTAAGAGTTTATTCTCTAAATAACATGCACAATTTAATAAGGACAAAAATTCTCTCTACTCTCAACATTGCATTGCGTTTCGTGCGTGGGGCGTCTCGCAAAGCAAAATCCAAACAAGGAACCCCTCTGATACACTACTCCTTGACAATGTCGATCGTAGGGATCCATTATATCATACACACAAATCTACCACTACTAATTGGATTACTAAATGAGAGTAACCCCAATATCTCCAATAAATATCCCTGGGTTGATCTAACCGAAATATTCCTTAAATGCGATACATCAACCCCCAACATACTAGTACACCATAATCACCCAAGATGTACATCATAGAAATATCATATCCTTTCACCTATAGGATATATATATATATATATATATATGTATGTATGTATTTACTCTAAACATATATCTATAGATGCAATCATTCATTCCCATAGCCAAGTGTACATACCACATATGTTGTACAATGGCCATACACATAATATAGCCCGCTATATATATCGCCAATATAATGCACCATGCTATCATCTTCAAGTTCCCATCTCACGTAGCATACTAGGGACCACCTGTAGGACTAAACGACACCTACCTCGTGATCAACACACACACCCATGTTCGGGAAGCGGTCATAGTTCCTAACCGATCAATGAGACGAAACATACCCACCACGTCTCATCCCAAAAAAAATGTAAATCACATAATAACACAATGGACGCTATGACCTGGGGAATATCCACAAACTGCTCATCGAGACAGGGTGCTCTCCCTCATCACGCAACTTCCCAATGATAGAATGAGCGGGGTATGCTTAACCATACATGTATATATATCATTCACATGCACAATATATATACATCCAAATAATTACATCATATAACTAAACCTTTCTATACGGTTTAGCTATTCACGCCATGAGTATACACATATATTCGTAGCTATACAAATAGATATACATACATATATACATACTATCTTTCATGCATATGTATAAGATTTATAAATTCGGCTATACATGTATATAATCCTACTTATACTAGCCGTCGTCTCAAATGTATTTAATTTAATTCCTTATATAACTACGATCCCTCACTTGAAGCTTATTCATCCATTATCTCTATGATATGAACAGTCTTTAAATATTCAACATTAAGGTTATCACCCCAAAATTTAATGTATATATCAATCACTATACATCCCATCTATATCCTAGAGTAAATCGATGTATGTAGTAATAATTTTGAATATTGGTATGCACATAACTAATAGTCTATAGACCTCTAGATCAATCCTAAATTCATTCCATGATCTCATCACTTATAGGAATCTTCAATATTAATCGCACACGGATATACACGTCTATTCCAACTAGATTTACAACCCAACTTAACTAGTTGATGTCCTAATCACATTATTCTCAAAACTCTGCCTACGGTTCAATCTCTCTAATGAACCCTCAATATTATTATATTCACAATCTATTCCTTAAGTCTATCATCCCCCAAGGATACGCGACATCATTTTCTCGTCGGTCTTAAATCATTATCTTAAATAAAATCCTATCACTATAAGGATTCGACACAATTATCGACCTGCAATTCACGTTATGCTCTCACAAATTTCTCAAAAAGTCCTAGACCTTAAATTATATCTAAACTCACTTATGACCTCAAGCTATAACTCCCGTCCTCACTGAGGTCTCCCACTATACCTCGGAATATCCATTATTAATATGCAAGTCAGCAAAAAGGGACTATCTCTACCGTTTATAACCATTTCATGATAACCCACCTCTATCGTGATAAAATAATCTGCCAATCACTTCAGATCCTCATTCATTTCATTACTAAAAGAGGCATCCCACCCTCCTAAATCAATTTAACCTAGGCCCGCAAGCCCCTGTTCGACCTAGGGCACCAATTCCCTTAATCTAATATCATAACCCTCCATAATAAGCCCATTAAGAAATCCCCTAAGAATAAAACCTCAAAAGAAAAAGGAGAAGAAAGAATTTCAAATCTTGGGTAAAAACAGGGGACCGATCGACCAGTCCCAGACCCCCGGGTCCAAATTTTGCCTACGAAGAAATGCAGTGTGCTTTTCCTTAGGGCGCGATCGACCGGTTCCCAGACCGCGGTCGACCTTCCATACCAGATGTCTTGGTCGATTTCCATTTTTTAACAAAACCCCAACTCTCCAAACACCCAAATCTCATCATCTAACCCCCAAATTTTAACTCAATCCTATTTCTCACATCAAAACCCAACCTACATCTCATCTAATTAATTTAAATGTCATCAATCCCATATATACACATCAAAATCAAGTTTTAGTCCCCAAAAATCCAGGTTTTCACATATAACCCAAAAATCCATTTATTTTATCCACAAATTATGAAATAAAATACAAAAATGAAATATTTAGAAAGATTAAACACTTGCCTCGAAATTGTAGAGGCTGGATCGTCCCCAGAATCGCGTTTGGGCCGGAATCTCCAAGATCTTCTCCTCTCTCTCCTCCTTTCTTCTTCTTTCTCTCTTCTTTTATCCCTATAGGTTTTTTCTCTTTTTCTCTCAATTGAGAAGGCTTGATCCGTAAGCCTCTTAAATCCCTTAAAACAATAAACCCAGTTTTAAATGTTAATACACACTTTAAATGACTCGTTTACTCCAATTCGAGTCAAACAGATTTAAGAATATTCCAAAGCCGAAATAAAATCCAATGACAGTCATTTTGACTATCTCGACCCATCCGGGGTCGATGGTACACTCAAAATCATCTCCGGAATTCTTTGAAACGTCCTCAATTTTTGGACTTCGATTCCCGAATTTTTAAAATCCTTCGATTTAGATCCATTTTATTTTTCCTAAAATTTAATTTCTCAGTCCCAAAATCGTGGGGTGTTAAACAAAACACTAAGAACCGTGAAGTTGAATGTGCTTACTTAAGGACAATCCGAAAGCCATATGCTAAAATAGCCAAGGAGGTTGGAATTTTTATTTTTATAAATATTTCTGATTTTAATCAAATAGTATTAATATATATACATTGTTTTTTCAGAGGATAGAATAGGGGGAGCCCATCGACAATATTAGCATGTGGAAGGCCACTCGAGCTCCAAATAATAAACCTTTCAGTGTTGAAGATGGATCATTTGATAGAGCGGTATGTATAAATATTAATTCATAAGTGATGCTTGAAAGATTTATTTAATATTTGTTATAAATTGTGTTCTTGAAAATTATTTTATATTCATTAATGATAATATCAATTTAATTGGTAGAAAATGATCGAAAGACGACTATATGAGCTACTAGAAGAGACATAAAATGACCCAAAAGTGCGTAACAGAAATTTTACTGATGTTGTAGGATATGGAGGGCATGGGTATGCTTTATTAAAGGGAGCGGGTATTAGGCCAATGTCGACAAAAGCATATTCATCTCAATTATTATTGGAAGAAATTAACCAGTCAAAGAAAGAAGCTAAAGACCGAGAGACTCGACGTCGATAGGAGCTCGAAGAGTTAGAGATTCGCATCCAACAAGCTTTATTACAGATGATGAATGATATGCGAAGTGAAATGCAAAGTTTGTTCCAAAGTATTACCCCTCATAATGCTTCCACCACCTCGACGATTCAGTCCGACTAGGTAATACAATATAATTCATACATATAATTACTTATATATAATGGAAAAACCTCTCATTTAACATCAAATTTTCAATGGTGGTGGTGAAAATTTGTTATGGTGGAGATAATTTATTACAGTGGTGGTTAAAATTTTCTATTGGTTGGTGTGTATCATTATTAGAATCAATTTTAATGTTTAAAACAGGATGACTACCCGTGGTTTTCATGAATAAACAAAGAAGACTCTGTTGATTTTTTTAAAATAATAGTATTTAGATATTTATATTGCTTATGATGGGAATATACTATATTGATTAATTTTGCACATTGTATTGTTCACGAGGGGTATTAATTCTGACATAATTGACACTATTTTTTTTGTGCAGGTGATAATTTTTGTAGAACAAGCAAATGTTAATCAGTGGTTTTGGAGGTCATATGCTTTAGTGTTGTGTAATTACTTTGATAAAAACATTTATTATTTGGAGTATTAATAAATTAATGCATTTTTGTTGTCAAGTCAAATATTTGAACTTAGTGTTATAATTCTTATTTTGATGAATATTTGGAGATGGTTGTAAGAACTCTATTTATTGTTGAATGAAAATGATTCGTTGTGTTGGTTGAAAATCATCTTATGTATTGCATTTTATGATTATTTGTTATTTGTGTTGTTTCAAATGTAATTCAATTCTATATTAAACTTTAGAGGTAGATTTTATTCTCCACAAAATATTGGTTCAAAAATTTAAGATCGCTTAACCTCTTTTAGGAGGGTTAAAATTGTCCCAAATATATATTAAAGATGGCTATGTTGCCGTCTCAAAAAGCTCTTCTATAATAGTAACCTTTTGAGATAGATTAACTCATGTCTCAAAAACAATCTTTTGTGATAACTCCTGTGCCATCTCAAAAGAGTTATATAAAATGAGGACCTTTTGAGACGGATCTGTTTAAAAAACTCTTTTGAGATGGCTATGGCGTCACAAAAAACCCCCTATAAAAAAGACCCCCCTTAGTCATCCTAAATAGCGTCACAAAAAGTATTTGAGACGGATAAATGATCTTTTGGGACTGTTAGGCCACCGTCTCAAAAGCTATTTTTTGTAGTGATCCTAAAAACAAAACCATTTGAAGTCCTAAACTCCAAGATGACTATGAAATAACTATAATATCCCAATATGAAATTTAGCTAGATCAAAAAGAAATATATTAGCAAACTTAACCGTTAACAAAATGTATAAAACACGCTAAATCTTCTACCTATAAATGGGAAGAATATGATTGCAATTACACAATACATTAATGGAAGGATTTTTTCTAACTAATTATAATAAACTAATTAAGTTTAGCAACATTCAATTACACAACACATTGCATTCATATTTCTACATTTACTATCAGATTTGGTTTGCCACCAGTTCAAGAATTTGACCTGCGTAGCCATGGTATCCAACCTTTAAAGTTGCATCTAGTGGTTTAAAATTTCATGTCCAAAAGTCCAGCCAAATAAATCTCAGGCTAAATGGAATAATGTATCACCATGGATACTCCTTTAATATTTCCAAGCAACACCTGCAGTTGAAATAACTCTGACAACACTTCCAACATCATCATATTTCACATGTCTTTAGAGTTGGGCTGTGAACGGGACTGAGGGCGATGAAGGCCTCTACATTGACATCGAATACTAAGCGGAGAGGTTGATCAGGCTTGATGAAGTTAGATTAATTGTCAAAAATGGAGAAATTATCTCTCCAGAACTCCTTATACTCTTACTACCGCTTCTTAAAAAATAATGACTCTGATGCTTCTCCACTTTCTCCCATATGATTTTGATTTCAATTTTTGTTTCGATTTCCCTTATTTTCATCTTTACATCACCTATAAAAAAAATTAATCATAAGATTTGATCAATTCAAATTTGTATCCTACACTATATGAGCAATTCAACTTTATACACCAACATTAAAGAAAAAGTACATAGAAAAATAGAATGATCCAAATAACGGATGAAGATTATTTGCTATCATTCAATATATTGAGTTCTAGAGAGACCCCAAGACACCATAATTTGACAAAAATCAAGGTTCAAGTACTAATTGTGTTTATGGCACAACATTCAACGATGCTAAAATTTACTATTAAAAAACTCAAAATGAAAGTGGAAATGAAAATACGTATACGCGTGAAAAGTTTCTTAAAGCAACTTAGAATTAAATTGGAAATGAAGTCAAATGAATTTAAATCTAACAGATAAAAACTTTACACTATAGGGAATAATTGGGGTCTTACCTCTTTAACTTCACATAATTTCATAGACATGATAAACACAAAAATAAATTTCAAAATTATAGATTATAAAGAAAAATAGAAATATTAATGAGGTTGGTTAGCTTAAAACTCACATTTAAACCTATAAAAGAGAAAAAAACACCATCAAGACAGGGAGAGGGAGAGATCAAACCTTGGTTTAGAGGAAAATCAAAATTCATTTTAGATGAAGCCTCCATAATTCAAAAGTTGGATTTGAAGTACTACATGTTAACTTATCAAGTATCTAAAGTCATAATAATAAAAGAAAAATCAAAGGATAAAATATAAATTTGGAATAATATGACATCATAAACGGGAGGCAAAGTTAGAATTTAAACATATTCATCAGGATTTACCATGAAATAGCAAAGGAGCACATGCATTACGAATTGAATATCAATGTAGATTAAAAAATGCACTTGTCATGTAGAAAGCATAATAACATAGTAGAAATGAATCGATGTAGATTTAATGTATTAAGTGTAACACCTCGTATTTTTAATGATTTTTAAACATTGGATTAATTAAATTAAATCTGGGAAATTAATTGATAATTAATCCGGATTAAAATAAATATTAACTAGCGAGATAAGGGTTGGTATTTATTGATGAGAATTATATTGAATATTACTGAGCGAATAAAGTAATATATGATTGTGTATATTATTGAGAATTTATAAAAATTTCCACGAGTGAAAATACGACAATTACGGTAATTAAGTCGAGGCGCGCGTGTCAGTCGTGTCAGGACTAAATTAATGGAATAAAAATTAACATATATAAGTGTTACCCTAATGGTCATTTCAAGTGCTCCAATGTGTCTGGAAGGGTCGAGATACTAAGAATAGTCTACTCGAAGGTTTAGTTTGGGTTTCGGGATGGTTTTAGGCCAAATCGGCATCTCGAGAGGGCATTTTGGTAATTTGTATTTTTGAAGTATTATTAATAACAAAAATTAAAGGGTTAATATATCATTTACGGGGAAGAGATTAGGCTTATCAGTTCTTAACCACACAGAGGCCAAAGGAGGAAGAGTGAGGAGAGGTTTCTAAGGCTAGAACCTCCATTGCTACACTGTTTACACCATAATCACCACCACCGTATAGATCAAAGAGAGAGGATCACACCTATATCATCTTCTCCAATGGATCAGACCTTCAATATAGGGGCAAGTATATAAACTTGTAAACTTTTATCAATACTTATGTCCATGTTTGTGTATTTTAAAATTACTCATGAATTGCATATGAAATGGGGTGAAATTTGGAAGACTTAATTTATGATTGAGGACTGAATTAATTGTAGTTTAATTCCGTCATGAATGTAAATTAGAACCCATGACATTTGGATGAATATTGATGAACTAATCTGGGTTAATTTTGTTCATAATCTGAAAAGTTGAAAACTAGGGTTTTATGATGAATATTGGGGATTTCGAATTTAATTAATGATTTATTACAATTTATTGTCTCTAGAATAGTAGAAATCATCCGTATATGTTAGGATAATAATTAGAATTGATTGTTGGGATTTTGGGATTGATCTGTAGACGTTTTAGGATCAAAAATGGAGGAAAAATGCATATTTTAGAGGTTGAAGATGAACTACCCAGGTCGAGCGATGTCGTGCGAAGTCTCGTTCAAGCAAGACTTGTATCTCATGTGAAGTCGTTCAAGCGAGATAGGAATCTCACGTAAAGTCTCTCAAGTGAAATGATAATCTCGTTCAAGCGAGATTCAGCCTTGGTTCGAACGACAGGTCTAAACTTTGTTAAATTTTTTGTTTGTCCCAATTAGTGCAACACGGTTAATTTGAGTGAGGAAAAATAAATATATTATGAATTCAGTGTAGTGCAGAATTATTGGAAATTATTTAGGTATAATACTTTAAGTATTTGGATCGGTGAGTTAACCTTGCAAATTATGAGAGATAGAATATTCATAATTTAAAATATATATATTTCAAGTAGTAATGAGAGAATACTACGCATGGAATATATATATTCGGGTTGTGTGAATACCTATTGATATTAATGGGATGTGTGAATGCATATTATGTGATTAATTTTATGTATGACATACTTACGTTGCTTGCTATTGTGGGAGGTTTTGAAAGTGATAGAGGACAGTCTTATCCTGATGGGCCTTCGGGGGGAATTTAGATTTGGTACCTCAGAACATAGAACCTAGGTCGAGGCTATCTGTGAGAATGATAGTGATGACGGTCATATGGGTTCGTAGGTATGTGCGTATCCCATAGACCTGGAACTATATTCGCCTCCAATATGTGTGTTTTGTATTTATGGTTTATGGGAGATTTCTGAACCGATTGTTCTTGTTTGAGTACGAGATATACCTGGACTTAATGGTTGAGTATGCACTGCACTGTACCGCAACTGAGTATTATTGTACCGTATTTATATCTATTATATAGTGATGAATGTATATACATGCTTGTTGATATATATTGTGTGAAATTCGTAGATACGAATGATGATAAATTCTTATAAATTTAAGTATGTGAACACTTAACCTTATTGTGATACTCTTACTCGAAATATTAACTCCAAGAGCGTTTAATAATAATAAGTATGAGGGAAATACGGGTTTTTACTATTGGTGATAGTTAGAAGGTTTTTGTCTACAATCTAGTTATGTGTGATGGCGATGATTAGGACCATTTAAAGGTACGTTAGGAGTGCACAATAGTTGAGAGGTGAGAATCTCAAGTGAGAGCTCGAGAAGCCAACATTTACATAATATTTGATTTATCGCATTTTAAGTACTTGCTAAACTATTTTAAAAATATTTTACACTCGAGCTCTGACCCGTCTTTTGCAAAATCTCTTTCCTCTTATTGTATTCCATTTTAGGTGTTAAGCCACAGGGATGCCTAGCTTAGACTATCGGACCATTTGACGTGTTGCAGCTATTGTGGGAGTTGTAGGTCCTCATATTTAGATGCCTCCACTTCTATCATCTCAGTTCTATTATTTAGATCTTCCAGTCAGGGCAGGTGTCGCCCATTCTCATTTTTGTATGTCAGTAAGACATTGTAAATACTTCATTTACATATTCAGTATTCAGTCGGATTTAGTATTATTACATTTTGATGGTTTGGATGTTTATTTAACTGAGACGATTATTCCATTTTCTTTACATTCAGTCAGATAATATTTTATTCATTATTCATTTGTTCATGAAAATGTTGGATTTGTTTAATGATTTAAATTAAATAACATTTACTAATGGGGAAAATATTTTGACACTAGCTTAATTAATTATTAGGTGGTTAATAAGAAAATTATTGTTTTTGATAGTGATGCGAAGAATGAACCAACTGGATATTCTGTTTTAAATTTTATAAAGGACTGTTCACCTGGTATTTAATTGGGCAGGGTGTCACACGTGGTATCAGAGCATCAAGTTCTAGAGTCTTTTAGTATCTGTGCGGCTTTTCACATTTCAGCGTAGCATTCTTTAATGTAAAGCCTTATCATAGGATTGTTGTATTCCTCTATAAATGCGACTTAAGTTCTCCTACGATTAAGCATAGTTGATGCAATTCATATACGAGTTCGGATGGGCGTGGTACACCGGACAACATGGGACGACTAGAGGTACAGTAGGAGATATGGAGTATTCGAAGAATGGTGGTCGTGATAAGAGTCACCGAAATTATGTCTAAGAAGATGATAAAAAGGGACAAGCGCTCGAGAGAAATGACTTCCCAAACACTATTGTAGATAATAATAGTGCAAATTCGAACTCACGCAGCATAGATGACTAAGAAGAGAGCGAGAGGAACTCCTTTGAATAATCTCCTATAAGGATTTAAAGAAAAGATGAAGTTTGATAGGCCAGTGGAAAGGGATAATCCAAAGGTAAAAATGAAGAGTGGAGTGCAGTGACACCTAGAATTAAATTTTGGGTGAAATTTTTAGCTCGTTGGAGCAGCATAGAGCGGTGATAGCCAGTTATCACTTATAAAGCAGTAAGTATATATATATATATATATGTATATATATATATATATATATGTATATATATATATATATATATGTATATATATATATATATATATATATATATATATATATATAATAAGGGGTAAGGGTGTTTTCACTGTTCAATAAAATGTTAACGCATTTGAGGGTTGAGATTGAAGCCAACAATGCAAAAATGGACGGCTATGATCTTTCTATTATTTTGCTTTATATCCCGCTCAGTTACTTCCCAATCCAACTCTCTCCTACGGTCATTGTCAGTACAGAGAATGCCTCATCAGAGCACAAGGCTCAATGGTACCCTAACCTCCCAACATCACTTCATCTCTCCTAAATGCCCAAAACTAATATGCTTTACTTCGGGAAGCACAATGACTCTCTCTCAACTCTTTCTTTCCCACTCCCCAAAGCATAACTCTCCCTCATTATCTATCACAAACTCTCCCTCTCTCATCCAAGAAAATACCCCCTCTCTCTAGCGCCCCTTCTATGCCTGCTGCCTCAGCTCCTCGCCGCCCAGCTCTCACGCCGTCGTCCTTCTAGCTGCACTGCCGCCCCTCTCCCATTTTTGGGGAGCACTCCCATGATTCATTCTTTTTTCTGGTACGAGACCTAACCAGAGAACTCAACACAAACCCTTGACGATCTGGTATGAGACCCAACCGAAGAAATCATCTCCACCTCCATAGACTAGGAACCGGGCCGATCTGGTACTAAATGTTCCACTATCGGGAAAATTTAGGACAAGAAACTTTTTTTCTGGTATGAGACCCAACCAGAGAACTCAACACAAACCCTTGACGATCTGGTACGAGACCCAATCGGAGAAATCATCTCCGCCTCCTTAGACCAGATATCGGGTTGATCAGGTACTAAAGGTTCCACTACCGGGCAGATCTAGGACAAAAAACCATCATCACAACCATGGAGCTCGCCGAACTGCTCCAGTTGGCTCAGCCGCCGGCAAGACAGATTTGGGTTTTTATTATTTTTGGATGTGTATTGGGGTGCTTTTTAGTGGAATAGAATGATTTTGAATTTTTACCATCGCTTTTATCAAGAAGACAGTTATTTTTTGAATGTTAGTTTAATTATTTCATCCATTGGTACCAATTCTTTGGAAAAATGTGGGACAAGAATAGGAAATCCGTGGAGGTAATTGTGATAAGAAAAAATGCGTATTACTTTTTAAAGATAACTTTGATGGTTGATGAGATGAGTCCTAAACGAATGAAACAGGTAAATATCTTTTGTATTCTACATGTTTTTTATATGAGAATGTGTTTCTATCAATATTCATTCTGATTCTGTTTCTCCAACCTATTTTTCTTTCCATTATTGTTATGCTTCATTTAAAATTATGTATGTCTATTTATATTTGGTTAATTCAATGTTTAGAAAATATTCGTTGAATTCGTTGAGATTTTCTATTGAAGCTGTAATTAGTTATGAAAAAATATTTATAAAATAATCATAGGTATGTTGTACAATAAGATTAATCTAACAGTTGTAATTTGTCATATTTGTTGTCTATTATATGCTATTTTATTTATCAGTTTTTTTATGGAACAGGGTTTTTGTGGTATTAGGACAGTGGGAATGCAACAAAGAAGGCCATTATATATGTTAATTGTCCTTGGATACATAATTCTTTTCAATATGGGTGTAAAGTTCTAGATCTGATTATGGTGCCGAGGTGGAGAAGATGAATGTGTGGTACTTATTTGAAAGGTATATTATTGTTGTGTAATGAATGGATAACTGGTGGGTGAGAGAACTTTGAAGTTAAAAGAAATGGAAAATAAAGTTTTGAAATTCAATATATTGCTGTTCACTTTCTTCTTCCCACGTTTAGCAAAAAATAAAATTTATTAATACCTCTTTGAAAGTTAGCTGGTATGAGTTAATAGTGTAGGCTAATAGTGTAGTTAACAAAATTTTCTCTATTTGGAAGTTAACTGGTGTGAGTTAATAGTGTAGTTTTTTTTAAAGAGTTTATAACATGTATTCTTGAAATATTTTAGTAATTTTTGTTAACAAAACTTTTTACAAATTTTAGTTCTCAACCCGAATGAAAAAAAATGTCCGAAAAATACATATAAGAAAATTTGATATGATTCACAAAAATTGGCATAAAAAGTACGCATGTTTGATTTTTCTGTGTTGAATGGACGTGGGATTTTGGTAATCTGAAAATCAAATCAATGGGTAAAAGTTATAAAAGATATGGAAAGATTTTGAATTCTCAAGCGGGTAACAGTTATAAGCAAAAGTTTTAAGTTTAAAATATATGCATCTGCAAAAAGATATTGGTACAACTGTTATAAAGAAAATTTATACATATAAAGAAAAGTTAGAGAAAGATTTGAAGTGAGACCAAGGGAGATAGTATCAAAAAATTTACAACGGACAAAAGCTATTGTCAATTTAAAGGTATAAATCTGTCAAGGAGATTTCATGTATATATTAAATAAAAGAAAACTCATGGATCGAGGTGGTCATAAAATCACAGTACAAATAGTATATTAGGTGGTCATAAAGTCAAAAGCTTTAAATATATACAAAACGTGTGGCTCGAGGCTTATCTTTCCAAAGATTTAAATAATAGAAAACATGTGAGAGAAATATACTTTTCAGTACTTTCATTTTCAAAATAACTGACTTATCTACTTTTTGAGACAACTGAAAAGTAACTAATCCTGAGTTATCCACTTTCCAACCCTTCCAGTAAGTTCATTTTGTATCTATTAGTATTAGGGGTGTTCATGGGTCGGTTCGGGTCGGTTTTGAATCCTAATTCAAACCGAACCGATCGGTTCGGTTTTGGAAAAGGTACGACCGAAACCGAACTGACTATGAAAAAACCCGTCGGTTTCGGTTCACGGCGGTTTCGGTTCGGTTCGGTTTCGGGTCGGTTTTCAACGGTTTCATGTTTGGGCCGGGTTTTTTAAGGGCAGTTTTCGGTTTGGGTCGGTTTTTAAGGGTGGGTAATGGTTTTTGGATATAAAAATATAAGTTATTTAGGTTTTTTTTAATATATATATTGGTTTCGGGTCGGTTCGGTTTGAGTCGGTTTTTCCCACGGATAAACCGACAACCGAACCGACATGGTCGGTTTTTTATATCGGTAAATCGTAGGCCGAACCTGGCTAAAAAAACCCGACGGTTTCGGTTCGGTTCGGGCCGATTCGGTTCGGTTTTCGGGTCTGGCGGTTTTTTTGAACACCCCTAATTAGTATATCATGTTTCTTATTATGGTGGCACTTTAAAATCTTACCATTTATTAAAACACTCCAAAATTTTGTAAAATAATAAAAAAATCCTTTAAATACTTGAACACTCATATTAACCTTTATGAAAAGCAGTTTTTTTAGAAAAAAATGAATCTGTTTTTTTAACTTTTAAAATAGTTATAAACTTTTTTTATGTTGAATAATTACCCTTTTTAATAAAAGTTAAAACCTTTGAAGTATACCCTCTTTAGTGAAGTGCAATGCCTTCATTGTACACAATTTATTTATTGAATCTGCAGGTTTATGCATCTTTGCATCTATAATTTTTTTTGTAAGGTTGGTATGTTAGTGTTTTTATGATTTTTTTGTTCTTATGCAAATTCTACAATGTTGACTAGGTATGATTGAGTTGGTTGTCCAATATTCCAGTTTTTGTTCTCTTATTTAAAATGTGTCATAATTTTGATTGGCAACATTAGTAAATGGATGAATGGTGTGATTGTATATGACCCCATATACAATCCTAAAAAATTCTATTGATATTACTCATGTTTATTTCCGTAGCCATTAAAAGTGGCACAACAATGTTTTTTTCTGAAAAAAAAATGCTGAAAATAAACACGACATGAAATAATATTTTACCAATCTCGAAGTCAACCCATGTAAAAGCTGCAAAACAGAAAATATGTTTTTAACAAAAATTGAAGTTGGCAAAAATAAACATGATTCGATATAATATGACACGACATGAAACAACATTTTTTTTGCCAATCACGAACATTATCCAAGAAAAAGCGTCAATATACAAAATATTTTTTTTATAAACTAAAAACAGATATGGCCAAAATAAATGCGACACGACATGAAATATTATTATTTACTTATCTCAATCATGACCTAAGTAAAAGCGGCATAACATAATATTTTTTTAACCAAATACGAACTTAACTAAAATAATTGCGACACAACATGAAATTTTGTTACCAATCTCGAACACTATCGTTTTGTGGGAAAGTTCTATAAACAAAGGATATTATGACTATTTGTTTTTAAATTATACTTTGGTTTGTCGGGGAACGAAATTTTCTCCATTTAACGATTACGTATTTTGAAAATTTTTGTTGTTTTGCTATTAGGTAGTTTTGAATTTTTGTCGTGCCTTCAGGCACGGGCATACCCTAGTATATATATATATATATATATAATTCAACGAGAGTTTGGGTGAGGTTTGACTGTAAGACCTTCCATCCACTGTTTAGACAGTAATGCGAATGGAATTACGAACTTATCACAAGTAAGTCAGGTAGAGACTGACCGTGAGAGATAAGTTAATTTATTTAATGGACTTCGCAATCGAAGAAGGGGATATGAGGAATAAAAATGGTCCATAAGTTTAGAATGGACTAGTGGGTAAAAATCCCAAGCATGAAGAGGAGATACGACTAAGGTGACTAGGGTCGGTGTCGTCAACGCCAGTCGTTTACAAGAGTACATCAATGCTTCCAGGAGAAATAATCCAAGAGGATTATAGAATTTAAACAAAGAGCGACATTGAATTTAACGGTACCAGTGCGGTGCCACAAGAGGGTATACCCAGTAAGGTACCCATGTAAATTCTTTAGATCATTTGAATTCTTACCCAGTGACGGTAGATTCAGTTAGGGTTGTTAAAACTAGCAACAAGTTTCATAAGGCTAGCGGAGACAAACGGACAATGGGAGTAGTAATCGGGTCTAAGACATCTAGGTTTAATAGAATGACACACCGACATGGCCCGTGGGCCCGAGATATATAATGCACACATGAAGGTGTCCTATAGGTGGTGATTACGACCACTAGTATTAAACTAATCCACGGTGGGAAAATGAGAGCAGTTGGACTGGGAAAGTAAAGGAAAACGATGCCAGTGGGGCATAATAGAAGCATGAGAAAGATTTCCAACAAGATAATCGGGTTAAGAGATTTAGTCTAAGAGGTTATCAACCTGAGGAATCATTGGGTTGAGGTAGGACCAGCAAATTCCTCAACAGTAATAACAACATCTCTATTCCTAAAAATCATTAGGGCTGAGGAGATGGTGAGGGAGGCCAATAGGGGTAGAAGAGACGCGAGAGAGTATCTCTGGAAAGTTATTACGATTATGGAGTGACGGACAACATAAAGAGGGATTACCCAAAGCACGACAAAGATATCTGGGATATACAATCATTATAGCTGAATAATGGGTCAGTTCCAGCACGAGAGTTATGCCCAAGGAGCCATTAACCGTGCGAGATAGAATACTTGCCTTACCCTTACAAGTAAATGATGACACTTAAGGTGACATGGATGGGTCACAATAATTGACTAGTAACAATACAATTTTGAGTGTTCATCGAATTTGTGGACGCGTTGGCGATAGTAGCCGTATTATGTATATGACTACCATTGGGTAGCGAGACTTTTGTGTCAACAGCAGGGAGGAGCAGGTGTGGTCACTAAGCGAATTTGTATGTATATTACATAGTGATTTTTACTCCTTGTTGGGTGTTATAATAGTAGAGCATTTTATTATTATATTGTGCAAAGACTGGATACCAGAGTTGAGCGATAGTAAATTGTATGCTAAGACTATCATACTCGTTATTTTAGGGTAATATATTTTGGTTTGCGAGGCATCACTTGAAAGAGGGTTAAGCCTGCATATTTATTCTACAGTATAGTCAACTTTTGCGAGTATGCTGTCTTGTTATATTCAATCGCAATGAGTTGGGACTTTTACTGATGTGATTCATGGTATATTAATTTATTATCGAGCGGAGGGATATAGATCGTTAAATAACTTAGAGCTAAGAACTTAGTGTTAGTGAGAGCGTCGTGTAATGGTCATCTTAGAGACATGAGAGTAGACGAGTAGACTTTTATGTCCGCATACGGAAATTTAGGGGTACATGTTATGGACTAAGGACTTAACAGATATCGATGACCAACTTTGTTAGATAGTAGTGTATCAGGGGGTTCCTTATTTGGATTTTACTTGCGAGATATCCCACAAATGAAACTTAACGAACGTTGGGAGTTGGGAGATATTTTTCTTTAGTACATGGGTTTAGTACCATAGTTATTACACGTATATGTAGTTATAACTGTGGGATAATAGTTATATTATGGATTAAGGTTGGTAGCGTCGTATAATGTTAAAATGCGAAAATGTTAGTAATCATTTACGCCACAAGCGGATCGGTGGGACGAACTATGTTATAATTAAGTGCAAAATGTAAGGTGGTCGAGTATGACCTTACTATGTATCCATGCCAATTATTTAAGGCATAGCTCAAGATAAAGGTATCACGTTTAGTATGGGTGTGCAGAAATGCATGGGGTATAGGGTGTATGGGCGCCCTAGTTA
This sequence comes from Sambucus nigra, assembly GCA_949130495.1. NCBI lineage: Eukaryota > Viridiplantae > Streptophyta > Magnoliopsida > Dipsacales > Adoxaceae > Sambucus > Sambucus nigra. The sequence continues at coordinate 105,228,291 of OX422213.1, read as the reverse complement.
ATCATGCCTTTGAAAACAATTGCGGGGAGAAGAAGGGGAAACACAGGAATACACATTGACGTATGAATAAAGTTGAGGTAGAACTAGAATAAGATAAAGGGGTAATGCAATTTCTTAGTGAGAAAGGGATCACTAGAGGCCGAAGAGTAGTAGGATAAGGAATGTTATAGTGGTGTAAAGTACAAGGGATGTACAATGTAAATTCTCGAGAATAATCAATAGTCGATGGGTACAGAGGAATAATATGACGAGGGCTACATCATAACAAATTTAGAAGATTTTGAAGTCTATCAAGAGCAAACGGGTATTATTGCAAATATCTCCCACTAGCTGATGGATCACTAGTTCGGATGGTAGTGTATAGACCGTCAGACTAAAGAGTACCATTTAATGAAAGGACACGGGGAAGAGTGTAATGCACCAAAAATATTAGAGAGCTGGGAATGTATGTGTGAGGAAAACTAATGATTATGAGAATTAACACATGGGGGAATGGTAAAAAAAAATTCCAATAGAGGAAATATTTTAGCCGTGCATAGAGAGGCTCATATTAGTGACAAGACAAAAATGAATTTTTAACGTTTCATGTAAGAACCAAGGTGATTTGTTAGATTAAATGATAGAATATATTCATAGGCGATGACTAAAGAGAATTAGTCACTAGAATGGAGCGGTAAGGGAAAATCGTTCAACTGCAAGATATCGTTAGTAGAGATAATCTAAGAATAACAAAATGACACTGATATAGTGAAATTGTTTGGGGTAACATTGATATTGTGTATGACCGGGATTTCATGCCTCGAGTTTTGGGAGAGTTTCCAAGAGGCTATAGGTGTTGAGTTGCAGTTGAGTAGGCGTATCACCCACAGACTGATAAGCAGAATGAGAGGACCAATCAGATATTAGAGGATACATTGCGTATGTATGTCCTTGAATTTAAGGGAAGTTAGGAGAAGTACCTTCCACTGGTGGAGTTTGTATATAATAACTCCTATCAATTTACAATTGACATGCCCCATTTGAGGCATTGTACGATAGACCTTGTCGTTATCCTGTATGTTGGTTAATGGTGGGGAAAATAAGTTACTAGGGCCAGAGTTGATACAGGACACTACGACCAGGATAGAGATAATTCGGGGTCATATAAGGGTAACTCAGTAAAGATAGAAAAGCTACGCCGGTGCCAAAGGGTTCTTTCATGAGTCTGCTATGGGGGATTAGGTTTTACTGCGAGTAACTCCTATGAAGGGGATAATGCGATTGGGGAAAAATGGGAAGTTGGCACTGAGGTACTTGGGGTCGGTTCCCACCATAGAGAGGAATGGAATGGTGGCATATAAACTCGGAATGCCGGAACACTTGCATCGTATACATGATGTGTTCTATATTTCTTCGCTTAGACGATATCTTCGGGATGAGTTGACTCACACTCACGTTGAGCTGGAGCAGATTGATTTACAGCCTGATAGTTCCTATGAGGAGATACCGATGTCTATCCTAAACTATAACGAGAGGAGATTGAGGTTGAAGGTAGTTCCACTTGAGCGTGTTCAGTGGGAGAACCATAACGTCGAAGAGTCTACTTGGGAGCGTAAGGATGAGATGCGCAAGAAATATCCACAGTAATTTTTACCAGGTATACTTTTATTTTCCAAAATTTGGGACAAAATTATGTTGTAATGGGGGAAGTATGTAACACCCCGTATTTTTAATGATTTTTAAATATTGGATTAATTAAATTAAATCTGGGAAATTAATTGATAATTAATCCGGATTAAAATAATTATTAACAAGCGAGATAAGGGTTGGTATTTATTGATGAGAATTATATTGAATATTACTAAGCGAATAAAGTAATATATGATTGTGAATATGGTTGAGAATTTATAAAAATAATCACGAGTGAGAAATACGAAAATTACGGTAATTAAGTCGGGACGCGCGTGTCAGTCGTGTCAAGATTAAATAAATGGAATAAAAAATTAGCATACTTATAAGTAACATAAATGGTCATTTCAAGTGTGCCAATGTGTCCGTAAGGGTCAAGATAGTTAGAAAAGTCTACTCGGGGGTTTAGTTTGGGTCCTGGGATAGTTTTAGGCCAAACCGACATCCCGGGAAGGCATTTTGGAAATTTATATTTTTAATGTATTATTAATGACGAAAACTAAAGGGCTAATATATAATGTACGGGGAATGATGATGCTGGGTTTCAGCACCACCAGGAAAGGTGTTTCCAAGCTCTATATGTATATAACAATGGCAGTACAGTTATAAAAAGAGAAGAGAAGGAGGTGAGGATATGAGGAGATCAACACCGGAATATGGGTGGTTCAGGCTGTCTGGCCTACGTCCACAGTGAGTGTGTGAGTAATATCACTGACAGATGGTACTAATGACCATGGGTACAACTCCCTCAAGCTCTCTCTCTCTACTGTATATTTTGACAGGGTTTCTACTAGGGTTGCATGAATGAGATCCTTTTGCAAGGTAGGGGATGACCCCTATATATAGTGCCTAGGGAGTGTAATGTACCCCGCATGCATGCAGTGAGCATGTGTGTGATATCCTCACCAATGGGGGAATGCCACCTATCCTAGTCACATGTAAGCAATGATGATGAAATATTCTCCCCCATGTGGAGAATAATCTTGTTACAACTGATTTGTGTCCAAGTGTCCTTATCCAAATGTCAACAGATGCTCGGCAGTCATGTTGGTAAATGACCTCAGTTTGGGAGAGGCCGAGCTGTAAAAGCTTGATGTCCGTTCAGTCTGTAATGTCATGTGGAGTATCGGCCTGATCTCAGCCGAGACATTATGCTGAGTTGGCCCCAGCCGAGGTAGGGATATGCCGCGTGCTGATGATTATTAATACCTCTGGTAGACTCGGCCCAGGCCGAGGTAGGAGCCGTGTTGAAGATGAAGGGGCTTCTTGTCCTCTCGGCCTACTTATGGCCGAGGTTGCTAATCCTGGGTACTTTAGGATGCTGTTGATGTCTGTGACGTGCGTAGTGTCCCTGGAGAGGTGTATGTAGTAGTGTCGGCCTGGGCCGAGGTAGGCCTGGCCGAGGTATGATATCGTGGGCCCTCACCCCTCATTGGGTCAACCCATGTCTCGGTCATTATCTCGGCCGAGGTACGTATCCCTGGGCCGAGGTTGTACTTGGGCATATCAATCACCCCCCAGCCCTTAGTCATTTGCGAGAGCAGGTGGCTAGGGGATTCTCCCCTACGAGGCCTGTTCATCCCAAGGCTAGCATCTACGTAACACCTGTCCCAGGCTAAGGCGTGCCCACTTGGCTTGCGTGCGCTGTCAGTTGTCCCTTGGGTTTCCCAAGGCAATAATGGGCCTTGGGAAGCGTGCCTAAGTATTTAAGGGTTAAACCCTTTCTTTCTCTTTCTTCTTCCTCATTTCTCTCTTTCGCGCGCACTGTTTCTCCAAATTTTCTCTCCGAGGCTCCTTCGTTCCACCGTTCTTTCTGCAGAGGATTCGCCTAGTTTCTTGCAAGATTTCTTCTTCTCCATCCTTCAACTCATCTTCAGGTACCTCTCCCTCTCCATTTACTTCATTTTTGGCATTTGATTTGAATTTTCCGGGGAGGTTTTGAGCTTTCCGGCGAGGTTTAGAGTTTTCCGGTGAACTAGGTTTTCCAAAAAACTCCTTAGTTTGATCTTTGGGATCCTTTAATTTTCAAGCCAAACTTGTTTGTAGTTTTAGGACTTTTCATCAAGTTTAGGGTCGATCAACATTTTGGGTCGTCCCCTGATGCTCAGACCCCTGTACCAACTTCTTGAGGACTTTCCTTCTCTTAGAGAAAATACCTTAGAGAAAATTAGGCAAATAGAGAGAGCTCGGGAGGAGGCTCGTAGCTCACAGCAAATCCCTGTCAGACCCCTCTTTCCTCCACCTCTCAAGGTGGTATACCCTCGTCCACCTGAGAATTTCTATCAGATAGACGTCTCTGCCAATAACTTGTCGATGTCTGAGTCTAAGTCTTCCACCTCCGACCCAATGTCTGTGGACTCTTTCCAAGAGGCCATGGATTTTACTCCTCAGACTGGTCAGGACCCTGACCAGGCCGAGGTCTCTAGCAGCGCCTCGTCTCAAAATGGAACAGGTACCTCAGGTTCTTCTTCCGAGGTTGAACTTGTTGGTCCAAGTGTGGTTGTGCCACCCATTCTAGATGCTATCCCTCTGTCGGCCGTTACCGGGGCCGAGTTTGCTCAGAGGTTCCCTGGTAACCCGTCTGCATCTGCTCCGGCCGACGTTGAGTCTGACGATGATGAGGACGCCGAAAGTGAAGTTGATACCTCTGAGGCGGACGAGTACGAGAGCACGGTCACTGAGGTGGATCTATTGCACTTCAGATACCTATACTCCATCAGTCCCTCAATCCAATTAAGGAGACCTCTGAGGGAAGAGAGGGCTTACCATGGTCAAGATGGAGAAGTCTGCTTGTACGAGCAGATGTTCAAACTAGGTTTTTGTCTTCCCTTTCACCCTGTCATTAGGTCCATTCTTTCCTTCATCAATTTGGCCCCCTCGCAGCTCTCTCCCAATGCTTGGAGAGTTATTATAGGGGCCATCATCTTGTGGAGGGCAGTCCACCACTCTGACCTCCCAGTTTAGGTCTTTGTTGGGTGTTACGTTCCCACCTCGGCCAAGAATCATCCGAGCTACTATCACTTTGTGGCTCGGAGGCCTGAGAAAAATATGCTCTTGGTCACTCAGACCTCGAACCATAATTGGAAACCTCGGTATTTCTTCACCTCAGGGCCATGGGAATTCGGCTCATCTATTCCCTCTTCCATTTTTGAGCCGAAAATACCCCTCAGATGGGGTAAAGTTACCATGTCTGCAAGGGCCGATCCTGGACTAAGTGTTCAAAACAGCAAAAAGGTGAAGGCCCTGCAAGACCAAGGGGCTCATGGGCTGTTTATCAAGTTCGAGCATCTACTGACCCCCCAGTATCTCTCGGGGACGAGCTTAGGTGGAAGTCCCCTAGTTGACTTTGGTAAGGATTTTTCTTTTTAGTTCATAAGTCTAACCTCTGATCATTCATATTTGATTCCTAACTCTTATCTTTTCACTTTTGCAGAGAGACCACCAGGCGTTTCGGACGAGTTGTGGGAGATGGCAGCTCCAAGTTTGGCAAGGCTCGTCAAGAAGACTGGTTTGAGTGCTCCTCCACCTGCTCCCTCAACATCCAAATCCAGGAAGAGGGACCCTGAGGTCCATGCCTCAGAGGATCAGAGGCCGACCTCTAGGCAAAAGAAGACTTCAGACACTGCGATCCCCATCACAGCCGACACATTATCAGCTCGTCTGGATCAGCTAAAGCTTACCGAAAGCGTGGTCGACAACAGCAGGCAGGCCATGGATGCCCTTGCCAACATGATGACTGATGCCAACAAGCGTTTTTACAGGGCCATGGACACTCATATGATGGTTGAGTTCGGCCTCCATAGAGCCGTCCAAGTATGGCTTGTTCTTTTTGCCAATAATTTTGCAAGTGCAACGTCTAAATTTATTTCCCTCTAACCTCTTTATTGTCTGTGCAGGGGGTGACCGCCATGTACCAGCTCTCCAACTGGACCCTGAGGAAATTGCCTCTGATTCAGAAGGGGCAAGAGGCTGAGAAGGTTGAGAGCACCTTGAAGGCCGAGGTTGACCGTCTGAGGTCAGAGTTACAGAATGCTGAGAATAAGGCCCAGAATTCTGAGAATAAGGCCCAGGGTCTAGAAAAAGATATCTCTGTACTTGTCCAAAGCCACGCCCAAGCCCTGAAGGACAAGGACGATGCCCTGCAGAGGAAAGTCAATGCTGTTGTGAAGGCCTCTCTTGCCGATGCCTCAGAGAAAATAATTACTGATTACAAGGTCTCTGGGGAGTTCATAGGTTTTGGTCTTGAATACCTTGAAAGAGGTATCAGAGCCACCACCAAATGGGCCGAGGTCAGATAAGCCGAGGTTGTCAATATAAAGTCCTTCGACTTTGTGGGCCTCGGCCTCACCGACCCTCAGTTTGCCCAGGCCTTGCAAGAGATAGAGGATGAGGCTGCTGCCCCTGGTCAGACTGTAACTCTGGAAGGGACTGATCTCGGAGGGATTGACCCTGCAGATGAAGTGACTGAGGTGTCCAATGCCAACCCAGACGAGGCATTGAATTTTCCTCCCTCAGATGCTTAACTTGGCCTTGTATTTTGTATTTTTTTGATTTGTAACTCTGGGCTTGTAATTTATCACACTTAAATGTTGTAGTTTCTTCCTTTTATTGAATGCCAGTGTCTTCCTTCATCTTGATCTCTGAATGTATTTGAATGCTATGCAATATCTGAAGTCTTTACTTAATATGATGTTGTCAACCATTACTTAAGGGTCTGAGGTAATCTAACCCAGGTGTCTGAGCTCAGACCTCGTCACCACCGAGTGATGTTATGAGGGTCTGAGGTCATCACCTAAGAGGTTAACCATATAAATGAATATCACCAACTTAATGATGTTAGGGGTTTGAGGTAATCTAACCCATAGGTCTGAGCTCAGACCTCGTCACCACCGAGTGATGTTATGAGGGTCTGAGGTCATTACCTAAGAGGTTAGCCTCATAATAAGTGTCACCAAATTAATGATGTTAAGGGTCTGAGGTAATCTAACCCAGGTGTCTGAGCTCAGACCTCGTCACCACCGAGTGATGTTATGAGGGTCTGAGGTCATCACCTAAGAGGTTAGCCTCATAAATGAATATCACCAACTTAATGATGTTAGGGGTTTGAGGTAATCTAACCCATAGGTCTGAGCTCAGACTTCGTCACCACCGAGTGATGTTATGAGGGTCTGAGGTCATTACCTAAGAGGTTAGCCTCATAATAAGTGTCACCAAATGATGTTAAGGGTCTGAGGTAATCTAACCCAGGTGTCTGAGCTCAGACCTCATCACCACCGAGTGATGTTATGAGGGTCTGAGGTCATCACCTAAGAGGTTAGCCTCATAAATGAATATCACCAACTTAATGATGTTAGGGGTTTGAGGTAATCTAACCCATAGGTCTGAGCTCAGACCTCTTCACCACGGAGTGATGTTATGAGGGTCTGAGGTCATTACCTAAGAGGTTAGCCTCATAATAAGTGTCACCAAATTAATGATGTTAAGGGTCTGAGGTAATCTAACCCAGGTGTCTGAGCTCAGACTTCGTCACCACCGAGTGATGTTATGAGGGTCTGAGGTCATTACCTAAGAGGTTAGCCTCATAATAAGTGTCACCAAATTAATGATGTTAAGGGTCTGAGGTAATCTAACCCAGGTGTCTGAGCTCAGACCTCGTCACCACCGAGTGATGTTATGAGGGTCTGAGGTCATCACCTAAGAGGTTAGCCTCATAAATGAATATCACCAACTTAATGATGTTAGGGGTTTGAGGTAATCTAACCCATAAGTCTGAGCTCAGACCTCTTCACCACCGAGTCATGTTATGAGGGTCTGAGGTCATTACCTAAGAGGTTAGCCTCATAATAAGTGTCACCAAATTAATGATGTTAAGGGTCTGAGGTAATCTAGCCCAGGTGTCTGAGCTCAGACCTCGTCACCACCGAGTGATGTTATGAGGGTCTGAGGTCATTACCTAAGAGGTTAGCCTCATAATACATATCACCAATCTGAGAATGGAATAAGAGCTTGTCATGGAAACTGTTCTTTATTGATAACTTCTTCTTGATAAGATGGTACATTTACAAATTACAAATCCTATGCAACATCATATGAAATATCTCTTCAGGTGGTCAGCATTCCATGGGTTGGTGAAAGGTTCTCCCTCTAGGTTCTGTAACCTATACGTGCCACGCACAACCTCTTCCGTTACTCTGAAGGGGCCATGCCAGTTCGGGTGTAGCTTGTTTTTCTTCTGTAGGGTCTTCTTAAGCACTAGGTCTCCCACCGCAATGGGCCTTGACTTCACCCTTTGATTGTAGAATCTTGCTACCCTCTGCTGATAGGCTACTTTCCTGACTTCTGCATCTTCTCTTCTCTCTTCGATGAGATCCAGGTCTAGCCTTCTCTTCTCCCCGTTGCTGTCAGGGTCGTAGGTCTGAATCCGATGAGTTGGCAACCCTACCTCTGTTGGTATGACTGCCTCTGAGCCATGTGCCAGCATGAATGGGGTTTCTCCTGTGGGTGTCCTTAACGTAGTTCTGTAAGCCCATAGCACAGCGTAAACCTCTTTTATCCATCTCCCCTTCGCGTCTTCTAACCTCTTCTTGATTCCATCCAAGATGGTTCTGTTCGTGACCTCGGTCTGGCCATTTGCTTGAGGTCGACCAGGAGATGAGAAGAACTGTCTGATCCCCACACTTTGGCAATACTTCTCCAAGGAGGCATTCTTGAACTGGGTCCCGTTGTCCGAGATGAGCGTGTTTGGGAGGCCATACCTACATATGATGTTCTTCCAGATGAACTGAAAGGTCTTCTGCTCCGTAATTGTTATCATTGGCTCTGCCTCTACCCATTTTGAAAAGTAGTCAATGGTAACTATCAAGAATCTATAGTTGTTAACAGCTCTTGGCAAAGGTCCTACCAAGTCAATTCCCCATACCGCAAATGGCCAAGGAAAAAAGATCGATGTCATAGGTTGATGGGGTTGGTGAGGGATAGTGGCGAACCTCTGACATTTGTCACACCTCTTCACATGGTCGGCAGCATCCCTAGACAAGGTGGGCCACCAGTATCCCTGAGTGATGATCCTCTTAGCTAAGGGTCTTCCTCCTATATGGCTGGAGCAGGAGCCTTCATGAACCTCTTGTAAGATCCGAGGTACCTCCACATGATGTACACATCTGAGGACGGGCAAGAGAAACCCCTTTTTATACAAGACATCTCCTATCAATGAGAACTTTACAGCCCTGTATCTCAACTTTTTTCTTTCCATCTTAGACTCAGGTAGCTCCCCCTCTCTTAGGTATCTGACAATCAGGTCAATCCATGAGTCTCCCAGGTTTACATTGTGACAAGGGTTACATACCTCGTCCTCCTCGATACTTGCCTTTCCTAAGACTTCGATTAGGATGGTTCTTCCCAAGTATGTCTTCATTGCTGAGGCCAGTCTTGCCAATGCATCAGCGTGATTATTGCTCAGTCTAGGCACTCTCTTCAATTTGGCCTCTTCAAAGTACTCTAGCAACCCTCTTACTTTCTTTAGGTATTTGGCCATCCTTTCATCCTTGGCCTCGTACGACCCCAGCACTTGATTGACAACCAACCTTGAGTCGCTATGAAGTAGGAGCCGCTTTACTCGAAGAGCTGTTGCCAACAAGAGACCTGCTAGCATGGCCTCATACTCAGACTCGTTATTGGAGACCTTAAAGTTGAATCTCAAGGCGTACTCAATGTTGGCGCCATCTGGAGCCGAGAGTACTAGCCCCGCGCCGCTTCCATGGTCACAAGAAGAGCCATCAACAAAGAGGCTCCACACGTCCGCACCAGATGAGAAGACCCCTTCACTCATAGCCCCCTTCTTGAAGAGGTACCGATCCTCTTCGTTCTCTTCTACTCTACTCTGGGTTTTTCCTGATACTACCTCTTCTCGGCCTTGGAAGACGTTTGGTGCCGCCTCTTCCGAATTTTGGAAGACACCACGATTTGTCTCTTCGTTGTCATCCAGGCCTTTATCTACCTCGGCCTCTTCCGAACCTCTATTTGCCTCTTCCCAGGTGAACTCTGTGACAAAGTCTGCGAGGGCCTGCCCCTTGATGGTTGTCCTGGGCTGGTAGGTAAGATCATACTCTCCTAGCTCGATGGCCCAGGTCATCAATCTTCCAGAATTTTCAGGCTTGTGCAGAACCTGTCGTAGTGGTGAGTCGGTGAGGACTATCATAGAGTGAGCTTGAAAGTAAGGCTTCATCTTCCTTGAGGCATGTATCAATTCATAAGCCAGCTTCTCCATCCGGGGGTAGTTTTGTTCAGACCCTTGAAGGGCCTTACTATTGAAGTACACGGGTCTCTGAACCCCATCCTCTTCTCGTATGATGGCGGTGCTAATGGCTGACTCAGAAACTTCCATATACACAAACAACCTCTCTCCCGCGATGGGCCGGGACAGCAGCAAGGGAGACCCCAAGTAGGACTTAAGTTGTTCAAAGGCCTATTCACACTCTTCGTCCCACTGGAAGGCCTTTCTCAGAACTTTAAAGAACGGAAGACACTTGTCTGTGGCTCTGGAAACAAACCTGTTAAGGGCCGCCACCCTTCCAGTGAGTCTCTGAACATCCTTGATACTCCTAGGAGTCTTCATGTCGAGTAACGCCTTGATTTTCACCGAGTTTGCTTCGATCCCCCTCTGATTAACGATGAACCCCAGGAACTTCCTGGCTCCTACCCCGAAGACACATTTGGCCGGGTTGAGCTTCATTCTGTAGGAGTCCATGACATCAAAAGTCTTCTCAAGGTCCGCTACGTGAGTACATGCTTTCAGGCTCTTCGTTAGCATATCATCCACATACACCTCCATGGTCTTACCTATCTGCTCCTCGAACATCTTATTGACAAGACGTTGATACGTTGCCCCAGCATTTTTTAGACCAAAGGGTATCACCTTATAACAGTACGTCCCCTTGTCAGTAATGAAGGCTGTCTTCTCAGAGTCCTCGGCATCCATGAAGATTTGGTTATAACCTAAATAAGCATCCATGAAACTCATAAGCTCGTGCCCTTCTGTTGCATCCACCATCTGGTCTATCCTAGGTAAGGGATAGCTGTCTTTCGGCCAAGACCTATTCAGGTCTGTGAAATCTACACACATCCGCCACTTTCCATTGGCTTTAGGCACGATGACTGCATTTGAGAGCCATCCTGGATAAGTAACCTCTCTTATGAACTCGGCCTCTTCCAACTTCTTCACCTCTTCCCGGATGACCTCATACTTCTCTCTGGAGTAGATCCTTTGCCTCTGTTTAATAGGCCTAGCATCTCTATCCACGTTGAGCTTGTGAGTCATGACCCCAGGGTCGATGCCAGGCATGTCTGCATGACTCCACGCGAAGATGCTCTGCCTCTTCTTAAGGAAGTTTATCAGCTCTTCCTTGATCCCTTGTTGCAGGGCCTTACCGACCTAGACGGTTTTTTCCGGCTCGTCCTCATTGAGGACGATGGATTCTACCTCTTCCGCGGCCTCGCCCTTCTTTAATTTTGTTTCATCTCTGGGATCAAGTGTGTCAATGCTGTAAGTGGCAGTTGCTCTCTTATGGGCTTCTCACTCTTTGGCCGAGTTAAAATAACACTCCCGCACCGTGGTCTGGTCCCCTTGCACTTCCCCTACCCCATAAGGAGTCGGGAATTTTAGCATCTGGTGGACCGTTGATGGCACTGCTTCAAACTCTTTGAGGGCCACTCTTCCGATGATGAGGTTGTAGGCCGAGAAGACATTTTCGTCCATCACAAAAAAGTTTATCTTCTTAGTCAGCCTCTTAGGCCACTCATCTCCCATCCGTATATCCATTTCGTACATGCCCAATGGGTGCACCTTCTCACCACTGAAGCCTATCAAAGGGTGATGGTAAGGCACCAGCCTTGCCCTGCTAAGTCCCAAGCTCTTAAAACAAGTCCAGAACATCACATCTGCTGAGCTTCCCCCATCTATGAGGATTTTCCCTACATCGCACCCATGCACCCTTGTTGTGATGACCAGAGGGTCATCATGGGGGGCTAATATGCCCTTGAAGTCAAGTCTGGAGAATCCCACCACTAGGGTGTCCATGTCTACCTTCTTTCTCTTCTGTACTGCATCAGAAGAGGTCAGATTCACAACCTCAGTCTTGACCACTGACTTGGCCGCCGCTACATAAGCTTTCCTGTCGGCTACCTCAGAGCCACCTCCTGCGAATCCCCCACATATGGTGCTAACACCAAAGGAGATCTTTTAACTGGGGTGTTGTCATCCTTAGGTGGGAGATCCGGGTCATCGCCATCATCACCCTCTGAATCATCATGCTTTCTAGTCGGGACATCGCCGCGGCATCTGTCATCTCTTCTCTTCCTAGGGTCTTCTCTTCCACCCTTAGGGGCCTTGCCATCCACATACTTTCTCAGCTTCCCGAATTTCAGCATCTTCTCGATCTCGTCCTTCAGAGCGAAGCATTTTTCTGTGACATGTCCGTGATCCTGATGGAACTCACACCAGAGGTTTTTATTCCTCTTATGTGGTGGGGCCTTCAGTTTTTCTTGCCACCTCAGAGCCCGGTCAGTCTTGATTTCATTAAGGATGTGCTCACAGCTCACAGTCAGAGGAGTGTAATGAGCGAACTTGTCGTCTGCTGACCTCTTCTTCCCCTCTTTCTTACCCTGGGACCTCCCAGTGCTACCACGGTTCTCCTCCTCATATTTGGCGGCCATTGCCTCTTCCGCATTCATCACTTTCCCTGCGGTGGACAACAGCTCTGCCATAGACTTGGGGGGGTCTTCCGCCAGCTTCCATAATAACTTCCCCTTCTGGAGGCCTCCTATCAGGGCGGTCATGGCTATGTTCTCTTCATAATCCTCTACCTCCAACTTCTCCTTGTTAAATCTTGCTATATAGTCTCTTAGGCTTTCACCCTTAGCCTATTTGACATACAAGAGGTGGGTGGTCTTCTTCTGAGGTCTTACCCCAAAGCAGAAGTTGTGGATGAACTGCTCTGCTAGGCCCTTGAAGTTTTCAATCGAGTTCTTTGGAAGAGAGGTGAACCAACTATGAGCTGCCCTTGTCAAGGTCCCTGAGAAGGCCCTACACTTCATCTCATCAGGGATCGAGTAAATATATGTCACCGACTGATACATCTCGATATGGTGCACTGGGTTAGTGCTGCCATCATACTTAGGCGTCATCGTAGGAGGCTTGAACTTAGCTGGGATTGGGAATCCCACTATCCTAGCTACAAACGGGGAGCCCTTCGAGTAGCCCCTCTGTAGTGGGTCCCCGCTCTTTATGGGGTCCCCTATCTTCTCCTTGAGACGTTGGATTGAGTCATTCCAGGGTCTTCTCTCTTCAGCTAGGCCGAGGTTATCCCCTGCCACCTCCCTACGATGGGCAGAGGGTTCCCCAGCCACAACACACTGACTATTGACTTCTTCCTGCTCCCTGGCTCTTCTCTCCACGGGTCGGCCTTGATCTGGCCGAGCCTGCCTATTCCCTCTTTGAGAGCCTGCCGCGCTCCTTGACCTCGATAGCCTCTGCCTCAAGTCATTGACTGGGCCTAGCCTCTCGAAGGCCGACCCTCTGCTCAATCTGGTAAAGGCCGACCCTCTCTGCTGGGCCTCATCTCTTCCATAGCCAACACATCCTTGGCTCTGCCTATCAAAGGCCGACCCCCTATGTTGGGCCTCGTCTCTTCTTCGGCCGACACATCCTTGGCTCTGCCTAAGGGGTCGTACGGTGTTATCTGACACCTCATACGGCTCCCAGCAATCTTCCGGGGCCTCCTCAGCTTCTAGGTCATCATACCTGTCTTCTGGGCAAGGGTTTCCCTGCCTCCCCAGGCGCAAGCGCCTAGGGTCAGCAACGTCCCTCCTCTACTGGGGTGCAGGTTGGTCCTTCATGGGCGCCTGGGGTGGTCCCCTGGCATCAGGATAGGGTTGAACTGCCGCCGGAGTTATCATGTCCGGGGACACTCCCGGTGGCCTCATCATCATGGTTTGGCTGAGCTGGGAAAATTGCTCCTTCATGGCTTGTTGTGTTGCAGCTAAAGATTTCAAAGCTGCTGCCACCTCTGCCATTTCGGACTGGGGAGGAGCCTGACTGGAGCTAGCCCCTCCACCTCCGGGCGGCGGAAGAGGCGGTGGTAATTCTGGTGCCATGTGTTGATAATAAAGATCTTGAATAGCAAGTGAGATTAATACCTTGAAGGTCCTCTTTCAATGGTGAAACAGCTCCACACAAGGGGTGGTTCCTAGTTCACCACCAGAGTCTCCGGTGAGGTAAAGCAGAAAAAGAGGAAGAGATAGCCTCTCGATTCCCACAGATGGCGCCAAAATGATGATGCTGGGTTTCAGCACCACCAGGAAAGGTGTTTCCAAGCTCTATATGTATATAACAATGGCAGTACAATTATAAAAAGAGAAGAGAAGGAGGTGAGGATATGAGGAGATCAACACCGGAATATGGGTGGTTCAGGCTGTCTGGCCTACGTCCACAGTGAATGTGTGAGTAATATCACTGACAGATGGTACTAATGACCATGGGTACAACTCCCTCAAGCTCTCTCTCTCTCTACTGTATATTTTGACAGGGTTTCTACTAGGGTTGCATGAATGAGATCCTTTTGCAAGGTAGGGGATGACCCCTATATATAGTGCCTAGGGAGTGTAATGTACCCCCCATGCATGCAGTGAGCATGTGTGTGATATCCTCACCAACGGGGGAATGCCACCTATCCTAGTCACATGTAAGCAATGATGATGAAATATTCTCCCCCATGTGGAGAATAATCTTGTTACAACTGATTTGTGTCCAAGTGTCATTATCCAAATGTCAACAGATGCTCGGCAGTCATGTTGGTAAATGACCTCAGTTTGGGAGAGGCCGAGCTGTAAAAGCTTGATGTCCGTTCAGTCTGTAATGTCATGTGGAGTCTCGGCCTGATCTCAGCCGAGACATTATGCTGAGTCAGCCCCAGCCGAGGTAGGGATATGCCGCGTGCTGATGATTATTAATACCTCTGGTAGACTCGGCCCAGGCCGAGGTAGGAGCCGTGTTGAAGATGAAGGGGCTTCTTGTCCTCTCGGCCTACTTATGGTCGAGGTTGTTATTCCCGGGTACTTTAGGATGCTGTTGATGTCTGTGACGTGCGTAGTGTCCCTGGAGAGGTGTATGTAGTAGTGTCGGCCTGGGCCGAGGTAGGCCTGGACGAGGTATGATATCGTGGGCCCTCACCCCTCATTGGGTCCACCCATGTCTCGGTCATTATCTCGGCCGAGGTACGTATCCCTGGGCCGAGGTTGTACTTGGGCATATCAGGGAATATATTAGCGTTATCAATCTTTAACAACAGAGAGGCCAAAGGAAGAAGAGTGAGGAGAGGTTTCTAAGTCTAGAACCTCCATTGCTACACCGTTTACACCACAATCACCACCACTGCGTAGATCAAAGAGAGAAGATCCCAACTATATCATCTTCTCCAATGGATCAGACCTTCAATCTAGAGGTAAATGTTTAAACTTGCAAACTTTTAGCAATACTTATGTCCATGTCAGTGTAAGTGAAAATTACTCATGAATTGCATATGAAATTGTGTGAAATTTGGAAGAATTAATTTATGATTAAGGACTGAATTAATAGTAGTTTAATTCCTTCAAGTATGTATATTAGAACCCACGAAATCTGGATTAATATTGATGAATGAATCTGGTTTAATTGTGTTCATAATCTAAAAAATTGAAAACTAGGATTCTTATGATGAATATTGGGGATTTCGAATTTAATTGATGATTTATTACAATTTATTGTTTGTGTAATATTAGAAATCATCCGTATATGTTAGGATAATAATTAGAATTGATTGTTTGGAGTTTGGTACTGACATGTAGAGGTTGAAGATGAAAAACGCATGTGTTAGAGGTTGAAGAAGAACTGCCCAGGTCGTACAATGTTGCATGAAGTCTCATTCAAGTGAGATAGGCATCTCGCGCGAAGTCCCTCAAGCGACATGCCGATCTCGTTCAAGCGAGATTCAACCCTGGTTCGAGCGACAAATCTAAATTTTGTTAAATTTCTAGTTTATCCTAATTAGTGTGACACAGTTAATTTGAGTGAGGAAAAACAAATATATGATGAATTTAGTATAATGCAGAATTATTGGAAATTATTTAGGTATAATACTTTAAGTATTTGAATCGATGAGTTAACCTTGGAAATTATGAGAGAGAGAATATTCATAATTTAACATATATATTGTAAGTAGTAATGAGAGAATACTACGCATGGAATATACATATATTTGGGTCGTCTGAATACCTATTGATATTAATGTGATGTGTGAATGCCTATTATGTGATTAATTATGTGTATGACATACCTACGCTGCTTGTTATCGCGGGAGATTTTGAAAGTGATAGAGGACAGTCTTATCCTGATGAGCCTTCGGGGGATTTTAGATTTTGTACCTCAGAGCATAGAAGCCAGGTGAGGGCTATATGTGAGAATGATAGTGATGATGGTCATATGGGTGCATAGGTATGTGCATATCCCATAGACCTGAAACTATGTTTGCCTACAATATGCGTGTTTTGTATTTATGGTTCGTGGGAGATTTCTGAACCGATTTTCCTTATTTGAATACGAGATTTACCTAGACTTGATAGAACATTATGCATTGCACCATAACTGACTATTGAGGTGCCATATATAAATATATTATATGGTGTTGAATATATATACATGTTTGTTGATATCTACTGTGTGAAATTCCTAGATACGAATGATGATAAATTCTTATAAATTTAAGGATGTGAACACTTAACCCTACTGTGAAACTCTTACTCAGAATAGTAACTACAAGAGCGTTTAAGAATAATAAGAATCAAGAAAATACGTGTGTTTACTATTGGTGATAGTTAGAAGCTTTATGTCTACAATCTAGTTAGGTGTAGACGGTTTGGAGGTATGTTTAGCATGCATAATAGTTGAGAGGTGAGAATCTCTAGTGAGAGCTCGAGAAGCCAACGTGTACATAATATTTGTTTTACCTCATTTTAAATACTTGCTAAACTATTTTAAAAATATTTTACACTCGGGCTCTGACCCATCTTTTGCAAAATCTATTTTCTCTTGTTGTATTTTATTTTAGGTGTCAAGCCATAAGGACGCCAAGCTTATACTGTCGGGCCATTTGACGTGCTGCATCTATTGTGGTAGTTGCAGGTCCTCATATTTAGATGCCTCCATGTGACACCCCGCCTAATTAAATACGAGGTGATCAGTCCTTTATTAAATTAATTCATAATATCCAGTTGGTTCATAATATGCATCACTGTCGAAAACTTTATTATTAACACTAATAACCTAATATTTAAAAAGGTTGATGTCCAAATTTTATTTTTTAATTAACATAAAAATCAAATTAACCAATCACTAAACATATACCATTCAAACGAATCACATATGAAATAAAATGACTAAGGTAATAAATGAGACTAGAGTAAACACTGCCCGCCTAAATCCTAAATTAAATAAACCAACTAGATAAACTAGCAATTGAAAGGAGTAAATAAATAGATCCACAATCTGACGGTCTGAATAAGTAAAAAGGGACGACATGCCCTAGCTAAAATAGCTACTCAAAATGGAGGAATGAGAATCATAGAGGCATCTACTACCAAGTCCTGTAACTTCCATAACAGCTATAGCTCGTCAAGTGAGTGGAACTCGTATCCTTGATGTTCCTGTGGTTGGGCACCTAAAGTGATTTGACAAAAGAAAATAGATTTGTAATAAATGGGTCAGAGCTCGAGTTGAAAATAGTTTAAACATCAGCAAGTGCTTAAATGAAAATAATAGCATATATAGTGTACATGTTAGATCCTCGTACCCTCACTTGAGATACTCACCTCTCATGTAATGTGCACACCTAACGCATATGTTTAACCCATCCTAGTTATGGTACCCCGCCTTACTAGTCCAAAGATAACTATTATCACACCAAAAATCTCATGCATTTACCCATATCACCCGTATCTTGTATTACCACGTGTTTAAGGATAATTATTTATATACAAAACCGTTATTCTCATAGGTATTCCTTTTTCTCACTAAGAATATTTTTAAACATCGTAAATTCCATATCTACTAAACACGCACAATAGAATTAATAACAGGTATATATATATATATACACATACATATACATATACTATATCAGCACCCTTGGGTTAAGTCCTCCAAGTGTAATGCATACTCTGCTATCATTCCCAGGTGCATCATTCATTGCATGAAGGACTATAGGTTCAATCTCTCGTGAAGCATCAAAACAACACACATATTGGAGGTGAACATAGTTCCAAGCCCATGGGATACACACATACATGCGCACCCATATGACCTTCAACACTATCGTTCTCACTGATAGCATGTACCAAGGTTCAATGTTCTAGTGATACGAATCAAAATCCCCCTGAAGGCTCCTTAAGATATGATCGTCCACAATGTGCAACCTCCCCCCAATAGCAAGCAACGTAGGTATGTTATACACACAATAATACAACCAATAGGTACACACACACAGCCTATAATAATCATTAGGTATTCACGCATCCCAAGTCCCCAAATTTATACATAGTATTATTATCTCTAATAGTCATGTTACTCTATTCGTACGATTAATCTCTCTATCATATATATTCATAAGGCCCTCTTATTCCAACCTATTCCCTATGTGGCTCCACAATCATCTCACCACTAGTCTATATGATATAGTGACTCATGTATAGCGTAGGTCATTTTCTCTCAATTGAATTAACCTCGTAAGATTCTGACTTGTCTGGGCAAAATTAAAATTTCTGAAATCTCATTAGAAATGGGGAGAATATCGTTCGAACGAAACTTCCAACAAATCAAGGACTGAATTCTTGTTGAAATTGTCGTTCGAACAAATTGCACTCGAAATTATCATTAGATGGATCGTTAGAATTCTCGTTCGAACGAGGTCATTCAAACGACTCAGGTCGTTCAAATGATAAAACCGTAGTTCTTCCCTATCAGTTCTAATCATGCGCTTTTCCATCTTTTCATCATATTTCTCAAACTCTCATTCAAACTCAAATCCAACGATTTAAAACTATACCCACTAGTAATAGGATGATTTCCAACATATTTTTAACATCAACTCCTTTAAATTTCAATCTGAATTCAAAATTATTCCTCAAATCATCAAAAGCCCTAATTTCACAAAATCACCATTAATCACAACTAAACCCAGATTTAAATTTGTAATTTTAACATATCAAATTTAGATTCCTAATCCTCAATATATTATTATTCATCTACATGAAAAACCTATACCAATCATAGATTTAAAATCTAATTTCAGTCCCAATTCCATAATATCATGAATAAACAACCAACTAAATTAACATGGACATTATATACTCTAAAAATTAGCAAGATAAACATTTCATTAAGGTCTGATTCGTCGAATGAAACTAGTATAAGTGCGTTATCCTCTTCCCAATCCACACATTGGTGATGTTTTTGGTGAAAGGTGACTGAGTTTGTCCTTGGAACTCCTAGGAACTTCTTCTCCTTATTCCTCTTGGACTCTCTCTATTTTTTGTAGAACGTAACCCTAACTGCTACTACGTAAGGGATGATATATTAATCAATTTTTTGTCCATTAATTAATCCCAATTTTTCAAAAGACAAAAATACCCCTCAGGGGTGTCGGTTTGGCCTAAAGTTGCCCCAAACTCCAAACTAAACACCCGAGTAGGACTTTTTGAATATCTCGACCCGTCTAGACACATTGGTGCTCTCAAAGTAGCCCTCTAAATAACCAAAAATAAAATTACATTATTATTCCTCATTTAAGTCCCGACAAGTCTCAAACGTGCGTCCCAACTAAGTTTACTATAATTGCCGTATTTTTTCACTCATGAGAACTTTAATATTTTCGTAATCATATATTACTTTAATCACTAAGTAATATTCAACAAAACTCACATCAATAAATACTAACTTTCATCACTCTAGTAATTATTTAATTACATCAGGATTAATTATAAAAAAAATCCCATTTTTACGTCAATTAATCCTTAATTAATCCCATAATTAAAATCATTAAAAAAATACGGGGTATTAGACTCCACTTCTATCATGTCGGTTCTATTATTTAGACCTTCTAGTCAGGGAAGGTCTCGCCCATTCTCATTTTGATATGTTAGAGAGACATTGTACACATTTCATTTACATATTCAGTATTTAGTCGGATTTAGTATTATTACATTTTGATAGTTCGGATTTTTATTTAACTGGGACAATTATTCCAGTTTCTTTACATTCAGTCAGGTAGTATTTTATTCATTATTCATTTGTTTGTGAAAATGTTGGATGTGTTTAATGATTTAAATTAAATAACATTTACTAATGGGGAAAATGTTTTGACACTAACTTAATTAATTATTAGGTGGTTAATAAGAAAATTGTTTTTTTCGACAGTGATGCTAAGAATTAACCAACTGGATATTCTATTTTAAAGTTTATAACGGACTGGCCACCCAGTATTTGATTGGGTGGGGTGTCACAAATAGCACATTGGATTTCTAACTTCTTAACGTGGTGGAAGCTTAAAGGATTCAGTTCTAATTGTAATTCGGAACCCACAAGCATTGAGTCAAACTTCAATGAACTCTACCACACCAAGATGTGTGGATAATAAACCTCAAATGAAAAATCAAATTCACATGAAGGCATATGTGACCAAAGAAATTTTATTAGCAATATTCGCCAACTCATGCCCTATTTGGTGTAAGTTCTAGCTATTAAGGAAAAAGAGAAAAAAAAAAGCAACAATAATTAGTTTTCATTAACCTTTTATACGGATAGTTTTAAGACTAAAGACACCAATTCTTAGTTTTCATTACCCTTTTAAGATTGAAGGATTGCCTTAAGTTAATATCTAGTTGAAGTAAAGCATTCATATAAACTATGTTTTCCTTACTTGAAGTTCAAATGTACTATATATCACAATGCAAAATTATATATCTTAGACATAATAAGATAAAAAAATGGGAAAAGTTCCCCTAATTTTAAACTTTTCATTTGATTAACTACACTTCTTATTCAATCAAATCATTAATTTCCCTCCATGAATAAATGAGAAAATCATGAACGATCTACCACTATAATATCTTTGAAACAATGTACAAATAATTAAGTTTACTTATTCAATTGAATCCATAGCAATATATCCCTTGATGTCCTTATACGGTCCAGTGAGGCACTAATACATTTGACATTTTGGTTGTGCCGTAAGTAAAATATTGGTGTCCTGGAATCATATGCATAACCAAAAAATGGAGTGAGTGAGATATACAATGCAGAAATCATCTAGAAAATGAAATAATGTACACATAATGAAATGATAGATTTTCATATTTATGCATCGGGGAATGAATAGAACTAGCATCAGACTCCAATGTACATAGAATGGAATGTATGTTGCAAGAATGAAATGATGGACTTGAAAAATAAATATGTATATTTAACGGTCTTGGGACCGACAATGCAAAATATATATATACATTGGCGGTGTTGAAAAGGTTTTAGCTAATAAAGAAAAAAATTAGTTAAACATCAGAATATGCACAACACATAATAACACAAAGACATACAATCCATTATGGAAAGTACCTAACAAAAATATAAGGAAAAAACCCTTAGCACAAACCATTAAAATCCATAATTACAAAATTCATATCAAACAAATAAATACTAGGAATCATTAAACACGCTTGGCAAGTTCTTTCGGCCACACAACCCAGCTCACTTACTAACGTCTCTCAAATCCTCAAGTCCACCCTATCTAGAAGAGAAACCATGTAATATTACTTGTTTTCTCTTCAATTTCTCCATCTATGATGCCTATTAGTTGGTAAAAAATTCTTCCATAAATCTGCCAAAAAAATGCTACAATGAAATTATGCCAAAAAATGCAAAAATATGACAGAATTGTAAAATTCTACCAATTTGTTTTACTTCAATAATTATTCTTGTCATGTTTTCATTTGGATTTTGATCAGTTAGTAATGAGACTACACCATTAGCAACTCAAAGTGGTCATGTTACTAATAAGAAACGTATATGGTTTACCAAACCTTGGAAACAATTGGACAGTGGTAAAAAATTAGTAATTGGGTGGAACCATGACTGTCAACAAATTGAACCCAACGAGAAGAAGCTTGCGAGTCAATTGGGATACTGCGCTCGCCAAAGGCTGTTATTTCCTTTAGATTTGGAAGACTGGAGAAAAGTGTTTAAGCAAAATCTCGATGTAGTTTGGAAAAGTGTTAATGTACTTATCAATTTTTACTAAGCTAATGCATCTTTGAAATGATTTATTTGTAATTTATTTATATTCTTTTTTTCTTAATGAGTGGCATCCCAAAACACTAAAAATAAGGAAAACCTTTATGCCCACCCAAGGCTTGGGCGAACGTCAATTTCTCAAGGTGTAAAAGATGGTTCACATCGTATTTTATATTAGTTACATATTCTTTTATGTTTTAGTTTGAGGATGATTATATTGAATTTCAACATAACTATTATTAATGTAATTTTCTTTCTTAGCTTAAAAATAATAGATGAAAAAAGAAAATTTACCTACCGAAAAGTTTAGTGTGTATAAAGAGACTCGTAAGTTTAAGGATAAGATATATAGTACGGAGGATGGAGAGGCTGGTATAAAGGTATTATATATTAGTGTCTAATGTAAAAAAATATTATAGTAAATATTTTATATGGTATTTCACAATATTTAAAACTCTTTTCATAATTTATAGAAATGTATACAAAAACAGTTGGATGCGATAATGACCCGTAAGTAAGAGATCTTACTTTAAAGATGTCATTGGTGGTGACAGACATGGACATGGGTAAAATAGGAGAGTTAGTATTCGATCGACATCTTAAAGGTCCATGACTTCTCACTTTTATGAGAGGGAGGTCAAACGGTTTCAAAAAAGGATTGACGAGGGAGAGAATCGTCATCATCAGGACATGGATTAGAGGATTGAGGAGGGAGAGGATCATCGTCACCAGGAGATGGATGAAAGGAAAGAACTAGTGTCACAGACCACCAACAAATAATTCCATAGGATACAAAATCCATAATTCCCAGTACCACCAAATGATTCCCTGAGTATTTTCAATATGTAGCCGTAGGGAACATGCATTCTCATTTCTTGTCATTATCAAATTATGTTGCCTAGTATTGAAAGTTGTATATGAGTCTAGTAGAACTACTTTAGTATTGAAGCATACATTCAAAAACACTATTCTATTGAATTGGTGGGTGGGATTGAAATTGGTAAAATATTGTTGCGTTGTTCAATGTTTTTAGGTTTAGGCTAAGAATAGACAAAAATATGAAAATCTCTAGAATTGGGTTCAAAACATGTCATTAAA
Organism: Sambucus nigra; assembly: GCA_949130495.1. NCBI lineage: Eukaryota > Viridiplantae > Streptophyta > Magnoliopsida > Dipsacales > Adoxaceae > Sambucus > Sambucus nigra. The sequence goes on along the minus strand of OX422213.1, from coordinate 105,205,157 downwards.
GGGAGAAAACACAAAACAAACACTAAATGGCCCGGTAAGAGGCACCACACCTCACACGAGACCAATGTAACTCGTAGAAATTGATTGCATAATCATAGGACTCAACATAACTACAACTTGCAATTTGTTATAAATAGTCTTAAAAACATGTCGTTAAAGGGGGAAGACACAAAAGAATCCACCAAACGGCTCCTTAGAGGCACGATCAACTTTCTCAAGACCAATGTAACTCGTAGGAATCAATCATATACTCACGGGACTCCAAATTTTATAATAAGACTACAATTGGAAAATAGTTAGACTTAGTCCTAAAAGCATGCAAGTAAAGGGTGAAAACACCAAATAACCACTAAGGCCATGTAAGGGGTCCGAACACCTTGCACGGGACCAATATAACTCGTAGAAACTCACTGTGTAGTCATGAAACTCACAGTTTGATAATATGACTATGATTTCCATATAATTAGACTTAGGCTTAAAAACAAGGTGTTAAAGGGAGAATGTGCAAAACAGCCACCAAATGGTCCTGTAATAGGCATAAACACCTCAAATGGGATCAATGTAACTCGTTGGAACTGATCACATAGTCATGGGACTCTTGGTTTACTAATATATTACTATAATTTGTAAATAGTTAGACTTAGGTTTTAAAGCAGCACGAACACCACACACGGGACCAATGTAACTTGTATGAACTTATCGCGTTGTCACGGGACTCTCGATTTGATAATATGATGAAAATTTGCAAATAGCTAGACTTAGGTTTAAAAATATGTCGTTAAAGGGAAAAATATAAAACAACCACCAAATGGCCCCGTAAGAGGCACAAACACCTCGCACGAGATCAGTGTAACTCATAGGAACTAGCATCGTAGTCATGGGATTCCCAATTTGGGAATATAATTATAATTTGTAAATAGTTTGACTTCATCTTGAAATAATGTCATTAAAGGGTGAAAACGTAAAATAACCAGCAAACAGGTCGTAAAATGCATGCACACCTCGCACGAAACCAGTGTAACTCTTAACAACAGACTGCGTAATCACGGGACTCTCGATTTGAGAATATGATGAAAAATTGCAAATAATTAGATTTAGGCTTAAAAACATACCGTTAAAGGGTGAAAACACACAAAAAAAACACCAAACAACTCGGTAAGATCCATGAACACCTCTCTTGGGACCAATGTAACTCGTAGGAATTGATCGTGTAGTCACAGGACTCTCGGTATGAGAATATAACAAAAACTTGCAAATAGTTAGACTTAATCTCAAAACAATGATGTCAAAGGGAAAAAACACAAAACAACCCCCAAACGGCCCCGTTAAAGGCATGAACACCTTATATGGGGCCAATGTAACTCATAGGAACTGACCACGTAGTCATGAAACTTCGAGTTCTAGAATATGACTATAATTTTCAAATATTTAGTCTTAGTCTTAAAAACATGTCGTTAAAGGGTGAAAATGCAAAACAACCACCAAACGTCCCCATTAGAGGCGCGAACACCTCGCGTGGGACCAATGTAACTTATAAGAATTGTTCGCATAGTCTCAGGACTCCAAGTTTTAGAATATGACAATAATTTGCAAATAGTTAAACTTAGGCTTAAAAATGTGTCGTTAACATGCGAAAATGCAAAACAGACACCAAACGACCCTGTTAGTGGCACGAACACCTCGTACAGGACCAGTGTAACTCATAGGAACTGACTGCATAGTCACAAAACTCCTAGTTTAAGAATCTAATGAAATTTTTTAAACATTTAGACTTAGGCTTAAAAACATTCCGTTACAGGGAAAAAACATAAAACAACCACCAAACGCTCGGTAAAAGGCACAAACATGTTGTTAAAGGGTGAAATCATGAAACAACCACCAAGTAGCCCCATCACAGGACTCATGATTTGAAAATATGATTAAAATTTACAAATATCAAGACATTAGTTGTTATCATTAGTGTTGATGTAAAAAATTAGATTATCTCTAATTAATCAATCACAGATAAAATAAATAAGGTAAAAGATTTTTGAAGTGGTTCAGCCTTGTAAGAATGGCCTACGTCCACTATTTTTGATATTGCTGACTGTTTGCTTAGAATTATCGATAATAGATTTACCAAGAAATTTTGAGTCCCCTTCTAATGAGGAGGTTACAATGTATTTATAGCCATGAGGCTGTACAAATGAAAGGACAATGCGCTGTCATTTAGTAGACAAATACAACTGTACGATAATAATGGACATTTAATGCACAGTCATCATCTTTGATTCCCTTGATTTGGGTGCGTTGTACGTTAAGTAGCTCGGACCGCTTAAGTTGCTCGGACCGCCTGAGTTGCTCGTTACGCTTGAGCTGCTCGGAGTGTATGAGTTGCTCGTATGGCGTATTCGTATTTGCTATGTAAGTTGACACGTGTCTTCAGGTGATTGGTCCATGTTAGTAGATTAAATTTGGTATCGACAGAAGCCCCCAATGTTTCGTAGTTTGATGTTGAAGAAAAATATGGAACATTCTATTTTGGAAATTTCATAGATTATTTGTTTGTATAATTTTTAGGAAAGCTTTCGTTGTATGTAACTCCAATTTGAGTGCACTGTATTAGGCCTCATAAATATTTTAAATTTTCATGCCCGCTTCGTTATTTGTGCCCCTTTTCTTCTTTTAGCCGCCGGATATGCAAACATCTTTCTTTGTAATCATTACCTTTCCTTATTCCCGAGGTAAAGTATTTAAGCGCGGCAGAAATCCTATCGTCTTTCACTTTTCAAATTTGTATCTTTGAACTCTTCATTTCTGCTCTATCTTGTGCCTTCGTTCCTTCCATTGTTCGTTGTCAACTGATTCACTCTTTTTCTGTAAGATTTTCTTCCCTCTCTTTTATTTACTTTGTTCATCATGGTTTACCTTGTTGAATCGCTTGACAAATTTCGTTCTGAATTTTCAATCCCTTCATGGGTCATTTTGGAAGAACTCTCTGAACCTTCTGATTATTTTTCTTCCGTTGAGGGACATTGGTTCCCAAGTCTCTTTGTGGACGAATGTGGCTTTTTTTCCCTCCAAATCCCTTATGTTTGGAGTTCTGTCAATATTTTGACGTTGTACCTGTAAAAATAGCTCCAAATACCTGGAGGATAGTTAATGGCATTCATAGATTTAATCAACTCCGTGGAACCCGTTTAGGAATCCCAGAGATTGTGTACTGTTATAGATGGGTTGTCATTGATTCCACATTCTATTTAAAAACTAAGTTTTTGAATAGGGCTTTAGTTGTTAATCTTCCAGATGCCAATAGGGATTATTTTGAGCATGGGGTTGTTATGAAAAATTGTCAACACACTCCATTAAATGGAGATATTGTACATTAAGGTCCTAGGTGTCCCCCTTATGGAAATGGAATAAGTTGTTTTTTTTTTTTGAAATCTTGTTTTCTTTGTGTTTGATAAAACGTTTCACTGACATTTTTTTTTGTTCATTACATTTGAAAGTAAAAGAAAACCTCCAAAAGAAGCTGACGTTAATTTGAAGCATTTAAAACGTATCCGTAGTTTGCACCAATCTGTTGCTGAGGAACATATTAGGTCTGCCTCTTATTTATTGCAATACAACATCTATACTTCATCCTTAACTGCTCATCCAGTGGTGGTTGACATTTACCAAGTACCATCTTCTGAAATTGGTGTGGAAGGTTCCTCCTCTGAATCGAATATTCCCATCAGTAACCAATTGAAGAGAATAAGAGCTCCCGCCTTCTTTGACAAATCGGACTCTGCCAATGTGGAGGTAAAGAAAAATAAACAGGATATTCCAAAGGCAGGGACAAGAAACATTGATGCACTCCCTCCTGCTGCTGCCAAGAAAGTTTTTGAGAAGCCCCTTGTGGCTCCGAGCAAGGCTGTAGTTATCTCTCCTCCTAGTGAGGTTATTGTCATATCACCAACCAAGACAACTTCTTTGGTTAAAAATATTCATGTTCCTCCGAGGAGGTTAAAGAAAAGTTCTTTTGAGAGACCCTCTGAACCTATCTCTCAGCCTTTAAATGCTAAAAGTGGTGTTCCAACTTTTATTCCTCCGAGCTCTGCTATGGGCTTGGTGAAGTCCTAGACTATCCCAGAAGTCCAAGGCATTGAAGACATTCTTTCTTATGACAGATTCACTGCCTTGGCTGCTCAAAAAATTGCCTCAGTAAGTATTATTAGCCTGAGTCTTTCACTTTCTAATGTTCCTGTATTGACTCAAAGTTATTTCTTTTTTCAGCTGGTGACGTGTTTCAATAGCATCTTAAAGAAGGATGAAGCTATTAAATCTTCAAGCTCCTCGGGAGTTGTAGAGGAAGCTTTTATTGGTTTGACTCAATCCTTAAAGGACTCTCATCAAAAATACAAAGAAGATAAGGTTGCTTGGGAGAAGCAACTCAAGTCCATTGAGCCGGACAAGAATCAAGCTGAGAATGCCTCCCAAGAGTTGGAGAAGAAGTTGAAAGAATCTGAGCAGAGCAATAAAGTTTTTGAATAAAGCAACAAGGAGCTGGAAGTTAAACTCAAATATGCTGAAGAGTAAGTTGTTAGGCTTCAAGATGTTGGACGCCACAAAATGGAGGTGGAGGAGAAGTTGAAGGCTGTCGAAGAGCTCCTTAGGGAAAGGACCTCCTCGGAGAAAGAAAAGACGAAAAAGGCTGTTAAAAAATCATCCAGTGCTGGTTGGGATAAAGGATGGAACAAGGACCCGGCTGCCATGTCTTCGCAAATGGAGTCTGCTAGCCTCAAGTGCTTTAGGGATGGATGGGTTACAGGTTTGCAGGAAATGAAAGTTGCTGAGAATTATGAAATGTTCCAGCAACACACTCATGGTCCTCCTCCCTCTCCTGGAGAAGAAGAAGAGGATGAAGCTGCCTCAGACGAATCTTCAATGATGATAGTATATCAGATTCCTGTTGTTCCTATTATTCAGCCTACCAAGAAGCCCCAACTAACCAGTGCATCTACCGAGCAGGTAATTTTTCCCTCCGAGCAACCAGTTTCTTCCTCAAAAACTTTTGAAGAAGTCATCGAAAACAAAGAGAAGGTGTAGAGTTGCTCGGGTGTTTATTTTGTGATTTGATCGAATGTAACCTCAAATTTTATATTTTTTGTTGTGATGGATAAAAATTCAAACTGTTGGTTGTTAATATTAACTTTCTTCTTCTTGCTCTGTATTTATCATTATTGATCTTGTTCATTGCTTCTCTTTGCTAGTTTATGGCCAGGATGGAGCTATTATCAGCCCATGACACAGAATTGATGAATAAATGCAATGACTACTTCAAAGCTGGTCATACAGATCTGAATGAGGCCCAGATAATTGACATCCTCGAATCAGGTGTTTCTGACCGAGCAGTTGAAGCTTACCAATATCTAAAATGTTTGCTCAATCGTGCAGTTGCCAAAAATATGGCATACTATGAGATGATTGAAGATCTCCAAGGCACTATCGAGGAACTCCAACAGCAATATAAAGAATCTTCTATCCTTTTTCACCAAGGATACGAGAAAAAATATCAACAACTGAGTGCTGACAAAGGATATAATAAGTTCATCTCTGCTTATGAGAAGAAAGAGAGCGTTCTGAAGCTTGAGGTTGAAGAACGCAGACATATTGCCAAGTTGTTGGAGCAGGAGAACATTGCCTTGCAGGAAGAGATAAAATAACTTGAATCTGTTGCATCTTCTTCAGGAGCCTTGGTCCCTATTAATGATGAAGGTTTCTCTTTCTTGGAGGTAAAAAATGCCAACCTGTGAGATGAGTTGGAAACTCTGAAAAAAGCTGGACCCTCCACCTCTACTCGTGGGTGAGCAAGATTTTCTTCTCGGGGACAAGCAAGAGCTGGTCGGGTTTCTATTGAAGAAGCTAGAACACATTCAGCTTTAGAGAATTAGCCCTTTTAGTTAGTAGCGAATAACCAAGCCTTAGCAGAAATGTCTAAGAAAATTCTGAACTTCGGCGAACAACTCTCTGCTCAGAATTCTGCCTTGGAAAACAAGGAACTTCTGGTGAAGAATCTCCACGAGAAAGTAGAGAGATTAACTTACCGATTCCATAAACATCCCAGAGAGTTTTGGATGGCTGGTTACAATGAAGCCCTCTACCATCTTGATGATCGGATTCAAAAGTCAAATAATGAAGGCTACAAACAGGGATGGTTGAATGCCATGTGTGTGCTTTAATTAGAGCAGGGTCATTACTTATGGGATTATTAAGAGCCTTGGGTGCTCGATTTTCTCGTGCCTCCTTTTAAGTTCAATTTCAGTTGGATTCCTGCTTGTGCAATTCCTCGATGCTTGATCTCCAAGTATTTCAGTGACTACAACCTTCATGCCAATTTTGAGATATCTCGCCCAGAACATTTACTTGATAGGCCATCTGTAATGAATGTTAGAATGCTGAAAGATGTGAATTTTATAAATTCTCCTTATGCCTTAGATGATCCTCCTGCTGGAGTAGAACCTGTTTCAAAGGCAGAAGGAAAAAAAACCAATAGAATAGGATTTTTATGTAATGACTTGTGGTTTTGTAATTCTTCTCGATTTAAATGATGAAATTTTTAATCTTTTACTATTTTATTTTCTTCTAAATATTTTGAAGAATGTCTTTGTTTATGAATATATGCATATTTTGATATGCCATTCTGTTTTTTTTTTATTATACTGACTTATCACTCTTTGATCCTAAGCAATGAAACAACTTACGTCCCATGATCCTTCTTAGTTTAACCAACCAGAGTTGATTGTAAATTGATTTTTCGACCAACCGGAGTTAGTGGAGATTGATTCCCGACCAATCAGAGTTGGAGGAGATTGATTCCCGACCAACCGAAGTTGGAGGAGATTGATTCCCGACCAATCAGAGTTGGAGGAGATTAATTCTCGACCAATCGGAGTGGAGGAGATTGGTTCTCTACCAACCAGAGTTGGAGGAGATTGATTCCCGACCAACCGGAGTTGGAGGATATTAATTCCTGACCAATTGGAGTTGGAGGAGATTGATTCTCGACCAACCGGAGTTGGAGGAGATTGATTCCCGACCAACCGGAGTTGGAGGAGAATGGTTCCCGACCAATCGAAGTTGGAGGAGATTTATTTCCGACCAACCAAAGTTGGAGGAGATTTATTTCGGACCAATCGGAGTTGGAGGAGATTGGTTCCCTACCAACCGTAGTTGGAGGAGATTGGTTCCCAACCAACCGAAGTTGGAGGAAATCAATTTGCAGACCAACCGGAGTTGGTGGTAATTTGTTCTGAACTTGATGCGTAGTGTGTAGCACTAATACTCCGAAAAATTTCAACAAAAAGAGAGAACTGGGTAAAAAATTCAACACTTTATTCATACTGAAGAAAACTGGATTTACATAGGAATTTCAACTACTGATAATACTTGCGTAGATGCTCTGCCTTCAATGCATTCTTAAATTCTTCTCCCTCCAAGGTTTCAATCCTGTATGTCCCTGGTCGAATAATTTTTGTTACTATATATGGTCCATGCCAGTTAGCTTCCAGTTTGTTGTGCTTTTGAATTACTTTCTTCGGCACATAGTCCCCTTCCTTCAAATCACACTTTTTTACCCTCTTGTTGTAGAACAGAGTTGTTTGTTGTTGGTATGTAGCATTCCTGATTGCTGCTTCTTCTCTAACTTCTTCGAGCATATCCAGGCCTAATCTTCTCATTAAATCACTAACATGAGAATTGAAATTAAGCACCCTATGTGTGGGTAGACCCAATTCGACAGGTATGACAGCTTCACTTCCAAATGCCAGCATGTATGGAGATTCTCATGTTGCTGCTCGTGGTGTAGTACGATAAGCCCACATCACAGAATGTAGCTCGTTAATCCAATTTCCTTTTGGATCATTTAGTCATTTCCTCAAACCATTCAGCAGCGTTCTATTCGTCACCTCAGTTTTCCCATTGCTTTGGGGATGGCCTGGTGCAGAGTGGATCTTCAGTACATTAGATTGATGACAATACACAACAAACTCCTCATTATCGAACTGAGTTCCATGGTCTGTAATGAATGCATGGGGAATACCATATCTACAAATGATATTCTTCCAAATATATTGATACACCTTGTCATAGGTCATATCAATAAGAGGCTCAGCCTCCACCCATTTAGTAAAATAATCCAGAGAAACCACGAGGTATTTAAATCTTCCTCGGGTCGTTGGAAGTGGCCCGACCAACTCTATTCCCCAAATGGCGAATGGCTAAGGAGATGTGATGGGTGTTAACAATGCTTGGGGAGTTCTTCAGATAGAGGAGAAGCGTTAACATTTATCACATTTCTTGGCATAAGCTACACAATCAGCTCTCATCATCGGCTAGTAATACCCCTGCGTTGTTAACCTTTGCAAAAGTTTTTGACCTGCCACATGAGCTCCACAATATCCCTCATGAACCTCCTCGATCAAATCCATCACTTCGGAGGGATGGACACATCTTTGCAGCCCTGCTATAATTCCTCGTCTATATAAAATGCCATTGGTCAATACATAGCGAGAAGCTTTAAACTTCAGTTTCTTGGCTGTGAGTTTATTAGTTGGCAGAGTCCCCTGTTCAGTATAAGCCCTGATGGGATCCATCCAAGATGGTCCCAAGTCGAGGGCAATGAAGTTCATCATCAAATCTTTGTCGATGCTCCGACTAGCCAAGATTTTTATTGGGATTATTCTTCGTAGCTCGGTGCATGTAGCTGAGGCTAACCGAGCTAAGGCATTTTCTCTTGCATTCTCTAACCTTGGTATTCTAATCTACTGTATTCCGTTAAAGTTTGATACAATTTCCATTGCTTTTGCATGGTACTGGATCATTAATTCTCCTTTTTCTACATACACTCCCAACATTTGATTAACGATCAACTGTGAGTCACTGAATACAACGACCTGCTCTACTTTTATGGTTTTTGCCAAATTGAGACCCACAATCATATCTTCATATTCAGCTTCATTATTAGAAGCTTTAAATTGAAATCACAAAGCATATTCTAGATCAATCTAATCTGGACTATTTAAAACAATCCCTGCGCCGCTGCCTGTAGAGCATGATGCTCCATCCACATATAAATTCCATATAGGTATTTCATAATGGAACTCTTGATCATCCAGGGTTCCTCGATGGAATATTTGATATCTCCTTTTGTCTTCCTTTGGCATTTCTTGTTGCTCATCCACCGACGTAGGTTGGTCAGGGTTTAGATTTGATGATCTTGTAGCGTCCACAAGCTGGTCCATATTCAATTCCTGCTCATCGGGGGAATCCTCCTGAGTAAATTCTGCGATAAAATCTTCTACTGCCTGTCCTTTTACTGACGATCTAGGCTCATAAATTATATCATATTCTCTAAATTCTACTTCCCAATATATCAACCTTCCTGATTTCTCTGGTTTGTGCAGAGCTTGCCTTAATGGCATATCTGTATACGCAACTATAGTATGATCTTGGAAGTATGGCCTCATTCTTCTTCTTGCTTCAATCAGTGCTAGTGCCAACTTTTCCAGTCTTGGATATCTCATTTCTACTCCTCGGAAAGCTTTGCTGGTATAATAGACTAGTTTTTGTACTCCATTGTCCAATCTGATTAATGCCGAGCTAACTTCATTCTCTGATACTGCCAGATACAAGTATAATCTTTCTCCCGTCACTGGTTTGGACAACAATGGAGGTGTCCCCAGATGTTTCTTCAATTCTTGAAAGGCCTCCTCGCATTCATCATTCCACTCAAACATTTTTTAGTGTGTTTTGAAGAATGGGAGACATCTATCAATTGGCCGTGATGAAAATCTATTAAGTGCTTCAACTCGCCCTGTGAGACTTTGCACTTCCTTCTTCGTCGTTGGAGATCGTAGCCCTAATAGAGCCTTGATCTTTTCAGGGTTCGCTTTAATACCTCGTTGGTCAACAATATACTCAAGAAACATGCCTTGTCGTACTCCGAATATGCATTTGGTAGGGTTCAGCTTCATTTGATATTTCTCTAGTTGATCAAAGGTCTAACCTAAGTCAATTAGATGATCAGCAGCTTTCTTGCTCTTCGTAAGCATGTCATCAACATAAACCTCCATGTTATGACTGATTTTCTCTACAAACACCTTATTCATCATCCGCTGATATATGGCACCTGCATTTTTAAGTCCAAAAGGCATAAAATTATAACAATAAGTTCCCCTTGGGGTGATAAAAGAGGTACTTTCCCTGTCTTCAGGTTTCATTTTAATCTGGTTGTAACCAAAATAAGCATCCATGAAACTCAATAATTCATGCCCCGAGGTAGCATCCACCAGTTGATCAATTCGGGGTAAAGGAAAACGATCCTTTGGGCATGCCTTATTGAGATCAGTAAAGTCTACACACATCCTCCACTTGTTATTTTCCTTCTTCACCATCACCACATTTGCTAGCCAATCAGGATATTTAACATCTTTAATAAAAGAAACTTTTTATAATTTATCTACTTCTTCCTGTATAGCTTGGTTCTTCTCAGGACTAAATACTCTTCTTCGTTGCTTCACTGGTTTGATTTCCTTATTCACATTGAGCTCGTGACATAAGAAATTCGGATCTATCCCTGGCATGTCTTCAAGACTCCATGCAAAGGTCTATTTTCTTCGCCTTATAAATGCTATCAATTCCAGTTTTAATGATTCCTCCAGTGATGCACCAATTTGAGTTGTTCGTTATGGATGCTCGTCGTCCAGTATGATATTTTCAGTGACCTCCATGACCTGTCCCTTGACCAACTGAGACTCGTCTATAGGGTCTATCATTTTAATCTCTGCATCTTCTATTTCATCTACTTGATAGGTAGTAGTTTTTTTCCTGGATTATTCATGTTCCTCCTGCTCGGCAGATAAATAGTAGCATTCCCGAGCTACTTTCTGGTCACCTTTTACAACTCCCTCTCCAAAATTGGTTGGGAATTTTAAACATTGATGTATAGTAGATGGTACTGCTTCGAACTTCTTCAGGCCTACCCTTCCCATGATGATATTGTAGGCTGATTAGATGTTTTTATCCATGAAAAAAAAGCGTACTCTTTCTGTTCGACAAGCAAGCCAAGTACCGATAAGCATATCCAACTTGATCATCCCAAGCGGAAAAACCCTCTCGCCAGTAAAACCAAGGAGGGGTCTATAATATGGCTCCAACTGGGCTAGCTTCAGATTCAAACTATCAAAACATAGATAGAACATGATATCTTCCGAGCTACCATTGTCCACTAGTACTCGTGAGATCACCACTTCCTTCATTCTCATCTTGATCACTAATGGGTCATCATGAGGATATAGTACTCTTTCAAGGTAGTTCTTAGAGAAACCAGTGACCAATTTGTCTTTATTTACCTTCCTCGGGCGATCATCTTCAGCTAGATTTATTTGTTGAATGTACGAGAAAGCTTGAGCTTCATTGAGGTAAGCTTTCCTTTCTGCAGTAAGATCTCCACCTCCTGCATCTCCACCTGTAATTAAATTACATTCAAATGATACAAAATGGATTGAAAATACCTCACATTCTAGCTGTCTTGGTTTTTTAGGAAGGTCGGGATCATCCTCTGGATCGTCCTCATGGCCCCTCTTCTTGTCTTTATTTTCTCGACGAGGAGATCTAGACCTTTGCCTTGCTCGGTCATTGGCTTTTCCACTATTTCGGCGATCAACATACTTAGCTAGTTTTCCTCGCCTGATGAGTGATTCAATTTCATTCTATAGAGCTATGTAATTTTTGGTCATGTGACCATGATCTTTATGGAACTCGCAATATTTGGACTTATTCCTCGTGTCAGGGTTTGCCTTCATTTTTTCTGGCCAGTTCAACTCCTCGATGTTCTTGATCTCTTCCAGAATATGATTTATATCTACCTTTAAAGGGGTTTAATTTCCAAAAAATTTCAACTGTTCCAATGTTTAATTTTCTTTTGATTGCCTGTTGCCACCATTATTCTTCTTCTCCTTCTTTTCAGTTCTATCAGCCTCGACCGTAGTCTCCTTAGTGTCTGTATTCTTCTTCGTAGCCATAGCTTCTTCGGCATTCATGATTTTGGCTGCTTTTGCCATTAATTCAGCCATGGTCCTAGGTGGATCTTTGTCTAAAGTGTAATATAATTTATCTAGCAATAGTCCACTCATCAGAGGAGTAATTGTTGTTTTCTCCTCGTAATCAATTACTTCGAGTTTCTCGTTATTGAAACGAGTAATATAATCCATGGTGCTTTCACCTTTCTTTTGTCTAAGACTCAATAAGTGTGCTAATCGTTTAACTGGTTTTTCTCCAAAATAGAAATTCCCAATAAAGAGCTCTGCTAGTTGAAAGAAAATTGCGATCTTTCAACGAGGAAGGTTATTGTACCAAATTTGGGCTGATTCGATAAGAGTTCCTGAAAATTCCATGCATCTCATCTCATATGGAACTGCATAAATATTGGCAGCAACTTGGTATTGTTCTATATGAAGGTCAGGGTCAGTTTTTCCATCATACTTAGGTGTCACCATAGGATATTTGAATTTTGATGGTGTGGAAAAATCCACAATTGCATGTACGAATGGTGTTCCTCGAACAAAATTTCTTTACAGAGGATTCTTGGCCTTATCCATTTCCCCTAACCTATCTTCCAACCTTTGAATAGAGCCCTGCCATTCATCATTTCCCTCCTAGAGCCTATTTTTTCAAGCAATTAATCGCGTTGAATTAGCCTCTTGGGATCTTTCTTTACGAGCAGTTGGTCGTGATTGGGCAGAGCCTTCCCTTAGATCGGATGGTCATGGAGAGTTCCTCGACGCAATCCTAGGGGGACTTCTATTCCTCCTAGGGCCCAAACGATCAAAAGGAGAGACTATACTCAACCTTTTAAGAGCACTGGTTCTTTCCGGAGATATAGTGACGTTTTGTTGAGTATCTGTAGCTCGTACTGATGAGGTTCGACCAGGTTGATAAGAAGGATCGTTAGATCTCTCAGTACGATATGAATCGATGCATCTGGATCAAGATTCCTTTGGGAATAACGTTCACCTAGTTCTCGAAGAAGGTAGGCGGGTATTTCTTTGGATACTTCTTTGTCCTGATTGGGCCGGCACTCCACCCTGGACAGTTTTTATCAGTTATCGCATGGTTTCTTGCATAGCCGACTGACCCTGGGTCAAATTAGCCATTATACCAGCCAGATCTTGGACATTTGGGGGAGTAGATGGATTTGGAGGGATTCCAGCATTTCAACTACTGGATTCTGGATTATCAGCCATTGATGATGAATTGTTTTGGTGAAAAACGATGACTACAGTCGTTTCTCACAGACAGTGCCAATCTGTTGATGTAAAAAATTAGATTATCTCTAATTAATCAATCACGGATAAATAAATAAGATAAAATATTTTTAAAGTGGTTCAGCCTTGTAAGAATGGCCTACGTCCACTGTTTTTGTTATTGCTGATTGTTTGCTTGGAATTCTCGATAATAGATTTACCAAGAAATTTCGAGTCCCCTTCTAATGAGGAGATTACAGTGTATTTATAGTCATGAGGCTATACGAATGAAAGGACAATGCACTATCATTTAGTAGACAAATACATCTGTACGATGATAATGGACCTTTAATGCACAGTCATCTTCTTTGATTCCCTTGATTTGGGTGCGATGTACGCTAAGTAGCTCGGACCGCTTAAGTTGCTCGCACTACTTAAGTTGCTCGGGGCCCCTGAGTTGCTCGGGCCTCCTGAGTTGCTCGTCACGCTTGAGCTGCTTCGAGTATATGAGTTTCTCGTATGGCGTATTCGTATTTGCCATGTAAGTTGACATGTGTCTTCAGGTGATTGGTCCATGTCAGCAGATTAAATTTGGTATCAACAGTTAGCATTTTAGAAATTAATTACAACTCTTGACATTTAAGAAAAATATGTATGTTTAGTTTGGTTGAATATGCTATTTGAAATAAGGAAAAAAGAGTAAGACATATTTGTTATTATGTTATTTGACATTCAGTTTAATCTACTATTTTAATGGTATCTTGTGATCCACTCTTTAATCATTATTGTCGGGATATATCTTCACATTATTGAATAGTAGCTTGAATGGACTTTTATGTGTTTTAGTCCGAACAATAATATAGTGAAACAACTAACCGTGGTTAAATAATGTATTAATTAGTGGTACAATAGATATGGAGGACAATAGTTGGATGAAACTTAGGCATATATAGGTAAGCAATATTGTGACGGGGCGAGCGCTTTTCTTGAATTTGCAATGGATAATATGAGCAAAAATTGTACTATCGGGTGTCCGTGTAATGAATGTATGACTCGATATTGATATTGTGGTAAACAATCATTTTATTCGACACGGGATAGTGGAATCTTACAAAAATTTGGTGTACAATGGGGAATTTATTCATAAGTGTCAAACTCGTGTATCAGAAGATGAAAGTGGTAATAAAGTGACAAGCAATGAAGAAGAGGATGGGGATGAGGTTCTCGACTTGATAGAAGATTATTATAGGGGGATTACATGGATTGTGATTGGGAGGACAAATATATGTGAAGTTACTGATGGTGTGCAAAAGTAAGAGGTGCAAAACATTAAGAATTGTTGGTGGCTATACAATATGAGGTGTACCCAGGCTGCAAGAAGTGCACTTTGTTAAAATTCGTGATTACAATATTTTATTTGAAGGTTGGTGGCAAGTGTACCAACAAGTCATTCGATATGATAATGGGGGTATTATCGGAACCTCTATCGGTAGGAAATTTAGTTCTAAAGTAAATCTACGAAGCCAAGAAATTCTTAGGTGACTTAGGCCTAGGATATGAGACCATCCATGCATGCTAACATGATTGGGAACTTTTTTGGAAAGACAATTCTATTCTAGAACAATGTCTGGAATATGGGAACTCTAGATACATAGTAAATGATAAGAATGGTAAAAAAATACCTCATAAGGTCCTATATTACTTCCCTTTGACACAGAGGTTGCAAAGATTATGCATGTCAAGGAAGATAGATAATGACATGAGATGGCATAGTGATAAATGCATGGATGATGGGATCATGAGGCATCTAGTCGATAGTGAAGTGTGGAATAACTTTAATTAGAATTATCCTAAGCTTGCTCGTGTGACTCAAAATGTGCGTCTATGTATGGCAATTGATGGATTCAAACCTTTCGGGAACATAAGTAGCTCCTATAGCATGTGGCCCATGATACTTTTGCCCTTCAATATGCAACCTTGGAAGTGAATGAAGGATCCCTTCATCATGATATCCCTATATATTTCTGGGCCCCAGCCCTAGGGAAAGATATTTATGGTTACATAAAACTATTGATTGATGAGATGAATAATTTATGGAAATGGTGTGTTAACTTATGATGACTCTCATGACCAAACTTTTCTAATGCATGCATCTATAATGTGGATGTTAAACAACTTTCCTACATATGATAACTGTTTTGGGTGGAGCACGAAATGTTATCTTCCATGTCCTACTTGTAATGAGGATGTGTTATCTCAACATTTGAGAAGTGAGATTGAGTATATGGGCGAGCATCAAACTGAATCCTTAGAATTATCGATCGAAAATGTACTTAGTCAGTTGGATCACCTGCCAGATGTCATGTTTGGGAAGCATCCAAACAATAAGAAAAGACCTCGTGATAAAATATACCTGAATTGGACAAAAAAGGAATGTTATTTAATCTCCCGTATTGGAAGAAACATATGCTTCATCACAACTTTGATGTTATGCAAATATAGAAGAACATATATGGCAATTTGATTATAATGATATTGAACTTGGATGGGAAGAACAAGGACACTGAAAAAGCATATCTTGATTTGAGGATATGGGTATAAGGATATAATTTCATGTACAGAGTCATCCCAATGGATGCTTTGTCAATCCTCCAACGGTAGACACATTGACCCTGAATGAGAGAGAGGGTTTTTATGAATTACTAAAATTAATTAAGTATCCATATAGTTATGCTCTGAACATCTCAAGGTATGTGACCACAAAAGCTTATATATTAACAGGTCTAAAAAACAACGATTCTCATGTCCTACTTCAATGTCTTCTTACTATTAGGATGTGAGGGTACCTCATTAAGGCTATTTATATTACTTTTTATAATTTGGGTAATTTATTCCCAGAGTTATGCTCTAAGACACTGCTGAAGAGTGATATAAAGAAGTTAGAAGAACGAATAGTTCTGATAGTCTATAAGATGGAGAATATTTTTCCTCTCACTTATTCTCCTGTGATAGTACATTTGATGGTTAACTTATCACACGAGGTCAAGCTTTTGGTTCCTATGTAGCATATGTGTATGCACCCAATTGAAAGGTAATTTTTAGATTAATAAGTTATAATGAGGATATGGAGATATTTTTCCAAAATTTTTTACATATGTACTATAGACTTTACAAGTGTTTATTTTAAGGTTTCTTGGAATGCTGATGTGACACCCCGCTTAATTAAATACCGAGTGATCAGTCCTTTACTAAATTAAAACAAAGTATCCGGTTGGTTCATTCATAGCATCACTATCGAAAAATAATTTCTTTATTTATCACCTAATAAACAATTAAGCTAAGTGTCAAAATATTTAATTGCATGAATTAAGTCCCAACAATATAAATTGTTATACATACACCATTATAATGAACACAATCATAATATTGAATACCAAACCATCCAAATGAAATAAACAGGCTAGATTAATCATTACCAAATAAAATATCTCAAATCCTAGGATAATGTAATAATTGAAACAATCCTAACTAAGAACTGAGTACTGAAAATAAAGAAGTACAATGTCTCTCTAAACTAAATGGAAACTAAGAATGGGCAACTCATTCCCTATCTAACATGACTGAGTGAAGAGCTGAGATAAAAAGGTTGAACTTGTCTAAATGCAAAGACCTACAGCTCCCACACTAGCTGCAGCCCATCAAACAGTCCAGCGATATATATATATATATACAAGAGAAAGAAGAGATGGACAAGAATCGGGTCAGAGCCCGAAAGTTATAGTTTTAAAAACAGTTTATCAAGTATTTAAAATGCTTACTAGAAGCTACTCCATACATGTTAGTTACGTTGCCCTCACTTGGGAATTCTCACCTCTCATCTAGTGTGCATGCCTAGCATAATACTAAATTATTAACCTAGTTAACTAGTCTAAACCCAGTCTCCTCTCGTAAATCCTTATTCACGCGATCTCATAAGTGTACTTTATATGGAATTAATTTCTTTATTTTACTAAGTCAGCTATATACATCTCAATACGGTCTTAAGTTCTCAAACACTTAAATTATTTAATTTTATCTACTTACAAGCACAGTAGATGAATCACAGGTATATATATATATCACTTAGGATATATATACTAATAAGGAACCCCAATACTAAATTATGGTGTAGACATACTTTGCTATAAAGTCCTTGTACCTCTCGTACAAATAAGGGAAATACTAGTCCGGATCACCCCTGAACTGTATTAACACAAAACAGATAAATTGGAGGTGAATCATAGTTCCAAGTCATCAAGAGGTTAGCATATACCCTCATGTCTCTTAGGACCGTCTGTTATACCACTCACAGATAGGTTGTACCAATGTTCTATGTTCTAGGGTACAAGTCCATATTCCCCATAAAGGTCACATCAGAATAAGACAGTCCCGGTGCGAAGATCTCCGTGATAGCAAGTAGCGCGGGTATGATTAAGCACATACATTCATATAATATATATATATATACATACACTCATATATATTTACATTATTCGGATAGGTACGCCCCTTACCCATAACATATTCTAACCATACATGACACGTAACAACCTAATCCTATGTATAATTAGTTTATCCTTTTATATTACCATTTATCGCAAGTTCCCAAGAACTTATCGTCTCACTGTCCTAAGTCATCATTAACTTGCACAACGTCCAATTTATCACACACACGATCATAACCCATTTTATACCATCGTGACCCTACGGTTAAATATTATATAAAATTGCACTACCCAAACCTTACCCACAACCCTACTGGTCCTTCCCAAGTCCCATTAGGGTATTTAAATTATGTCTAAGGGTTATTATAAATTGGGGTTGGGTTAAACATTAAAAGTAAACAAGAATCAAATTCCATGAGGAGTCGATCGATCGACATTATTAAGTCGATCAATCGATTGATCAGATATTGGCCCAGTTTCTGCAATTCTTTGTCTATGGGTTTCGTCAACTTTAATCCTCAAAACCTCTATTGATTCAGCCCAAATTCCCAACCAAACATCACAAACATTATAGTAACAGGTATGAACAATTTCTAACTTAAAATCTTGATTAACTCCTTAAGGAATCATCATTAAATGGGTACAATTCATGATTTTGTCTCAAACCCTAGTCTACCATATTCTTTCAAGAACTACATAATATTTCCAGATTTCTTCCGCTAAGAATCATTAAAATTCATGATTGATGTTCTACATGTAATCACGATATCAACTTAACATGGTTTCTACTCAAACATGTGAATCGTAGTCTTACAAATACATTAAATCACCATAAAAACATATAATTGTTTCTCCTATTCTAACGTGGATGTTGTATCAACACAAGATCAGCAAGATATATACTTGCCTTAAAGCTGCAGGTTTGATCCGATGAATTTGAGTGGTATAGGAATGATCATCTTCTTCCGATCTATTCTTTGGTGGTGGTGGAGGTGCAAAATGGGTGGTTCTTTGCTTTAAACACCTTGGAAAGCTCTCTCTTTCTTCTTCCTATGATTTTCCTCACTTTTTGATTCTCAGAACCCTAACTTCCTCAACACACCATCTAATATAGACTTAATAATTTCGTCATTAATTAAGGTCCTAAAATGAAAATTACCAAAATTCCCTCCCAGGTTGTCGGTTAGGCCTAAAATCGTCACGAGACCCAAACTAAACCCCCGGGTACACTTTTCTGACTATATAGAACCTTCCGAACATATTGATGCACTCTAAATGACCATACGGGTTTCTTATAATTAATTTACTTTTTATTTCATTAAATTAGTCCCCACACGACTGACACGCGCGTCTCGATTTAATTTTTATAACCGTCGTATTATTCACTAGCGACAATTTTAATAACTTCATATCACATTTTTAACTTACTCACTAAGTAATAATCAACATAATTCCCATCAGTAATGACTAACTCATGTCACGTAAGTAAATATTAATTTAAATTCGGATTAATTATATGACTCCTATAATTATTAAAGTCATAAAAATATGGGGTATTACAGCTGAAAGAGTACATATCCAACAGAGCTCGACTAGAGGTTCCCATTATTGTGGCTTAAATTGTCAAAGAGTGTCTAACGTTTTTCTCAATGTACCTTACTCATGTCGAAATTGTATTTAATATAGAATAATGGAATGAGTATAAGGGTGAATGTGGCCCAGGGTTGATGGTTTTCACTCAAAAGTTTCTTCCTTTTCAAAAAATTATAAGAGTTGACAATGTGTTTGATAATGAGCTTCATATTTATATGTGGTTTGTATTGTATAACATCAATGAGGTCAAGTCGTATCTAGGATATGTTGATCAAATTAATTACATATAAACAACTTGAAAGATTTCTTGATATATACATTTATGAGCTAAATTTCACTAAATAGCGAGCACAAAAATCTACTAAAGAATCTAACTAGACAAGACATGACTTAAATACAATGTTAAACATTTCTAAAGTGGTTCAAAGAAAAGTAAGATATATAAATGAATCTACGTATATTCAATTAACATTTAACATGAACTTATAACATATTATATAAGTTATTTTTTAGATGAATCTACTACGAACACAAAGATCACCAAAAGAAACTAATGAACTTTAGTCATCAACAAATTGTCCCGATGTGATAGTGAATCTTTATTTAGGTTGCATTTGTATTGGAGTTCGATTCCATACTAGAGACCACGATAATCGTCGTAGAAGTAAGCATAGTGGTTTGGTATCTAAGAGGGAACACGAAGGGCATGCGATTGAATTCAATGGTTAGTTGTGCAAAGTTTAGGAAATGACGTACATTTACGTTCATAAAATTATTTTGTTTCAATGTGAATGGTTCAACACCGATAGTATGAGAATAATACAAGCAGATTGACATTTCACAAGCATTGATGTATGGAGAAGTTGGTACGAAGATGATCCATTTTTTTACTAAGTCATGTGCAATAAGTCTTTTACGTTAATGTGGTAGCTCACTTTCTACCAGTTCGGACTGACTACACTACCGGACAGTACACTCAAATCTTTATAGCCGAGATAGTGAGACTTCATGGGGTTACCCTTGATATCGGGTCCAACAGGGACAAGATTTTTGTGTCTTGATTTTGGTAGTTCTTTCAGGAGGCTATGGGTACAGAGTTACGACTGAATTTGACCTATCACCCACCCACAAACTGATGGACTGACTCAGAAGAAAATCATATGTTAGAGGATAAGTTACGGAGGTGTATCCTATATTTTGGTAGGGGATGGGAGAAGTATCTTCCACTAGTGGAGTTTGCCTATAATAACTCCTACCAGTTTACGATTGGCATGGCTCCATTCGAGGCATTGTACTGTAGACCTTGTCGTTCTCCAGCTTGTTGGTTAGAGGTGGGGACAGTAAGCTACTTGGGCTGGAGGTGATCTAGGAAACTTCGACCAGGATAGAGATGATTCAGAGCCGTATTCGAATTGTTGAGGATCGACAGAAGATCTATGCCGATGCCAAGAGGTTCTTTCGGGAGTTCAATGTGGGAGACCAGGTGTTGCTAAAAGTATCTCCTATTAACGGGATAATACATTTTGGTAAGAAAGGGAAGTTGGCGCCGTGAAACGTGGTGACATTCCCTATCATCGAGCAGATTGGGTTGCTTATAGACTTGGGTTACCGGAGAACTTGCATATGATTCATGACGTGTTCCATATTTCTTCGCTGAGGAGATATCTTCGAGATGAGTTAGACCATACTCACATTGCTTTGGAGGATATTGATCTGCAGCCCGATAGTTCCTACGAGGAGGGGTCGGTTGCTATCCTAGACCGTAGCGAGAAGAAATATAGATCGAAGGTAGTAATTCTAGTATGTGTTCAGTGGCGATATCATAATGACGAGGACTCTACCTGGGATCACGAGGATGAGATGCGCAATAAATATCCAGAGTTATTTTTACCAGGTATACCTTTATTTCTGAATTTTGGGACGAAATTCCAATATTAGGGGGGAAGTATGTAATACCCCGTACTTTTACTCATTTTAATTATAGGATTAATTGAATTAAAAATGGGAAACTAATTGGTAATTAATTTGGATTTAAATACTAGCGAGATGAGAGTTAGTATTTTATTACGATAATTATGTTGAATATTACTGAGCGAGTGTAGTAATATATGATTATGAACTTATTAAAATTATCACAAGTGGAAAGTACGACAGTTTTGGGAATTAAGTTGGGACGCGCGTGCCAGTCGTGTCAGGACCCAATTTATTGGATTTAAAAAGTAATTTATTTCTAAGCCACCCAAATAGTCATTTTGAGTGCGCCAACGTGTCCGAAAGTATCTAGATAGTCAAAAAATTCTACCCGAGGGTTTAGTTTGGGACGCAAGGCAGTTTTAGACCAAACCGGTAACCCGGGAGGGTATTTTGGGCATTTTAAATTTTAGAGTATTAAGACCCTCGAAATTCCTAAGGCTATATCAGATGCTAGGTTAGTGCACTAGGTTTTATCAAACACAGAAGCTAAGGAAGCCATTAGAGGAGGAATGATAAAGGATTCTCAAGCCTTGAACCACCACCTCTACACCTTTCGCACCATCGTCACCACCAACGCATAGATTGGAAAGAGAGGATTGCCCCTATATCACCTTCTCAAAAGGATCAGAACTCCCATTTAAGGAAAGTTATTTCACTTTTTATGATTCAGCAAATATATTATCCATGGTAGTTTAGAATTGGAGACTAAACTTGAAATATTGATAATTTCATGAATTGGGAGAATTTAATCTTGAATATAGGTAGGTTTTGCATGTAATTGAACTTCTGATATGTAGAGACAACGAAATCATGATCCATGTATAGAAATTCATGAATTTATGTTGAGATATTCGATGTTCTTTAAGAAAAATTTAAGAACTAGGGTTTTTATGAAAAATACATTATTTGATCCAAGATAATTAAGGCCCGTGATGATTTGATGATTCTGAGACGTTAGAAATTATGTATTTAAGTTGGTGTAATCTTTAGTATAAGTATTTAGGAGTTTGAAACATTAAAATATAGTATTAGAGGCCTAAAATTGAAGAAACACGTAGGTAATAATATGCCGAATCGCAGCCATACCTGATGGATCGATCGATCGACTAGGAATATCGATCGATAGACAGGTTCGATCGATCGACCCTTTCCTTCGATCGATCGACTTATCCTGAATTTGTGTTATATTTTACTTTTTAGGTTTGACCCAATTCCAACTTGCAATAATGATTTAAGTGATTTAATTGAAGGTAATGGGACTTAGGAAAGGTTAGTAGGGTTGTCATTAAGGCCCGAAATATATTGGTTTTGTTGTAATTAAATGTTATACTTACGAGTGTTCGCTGAGTGAGTTGTGGTTGGAAATTTTGTAAACAAGGATTTAAATTGGATAGGTAATAGATTAAGTCTAGGGATAGTAGTAAAGTGACCTTAAATTACTGAAATCACCTTAGGGACACATGAGAGACCTAGTAGCTTGTTGGGATAGATTTAGGTACTCGAATTTATATGACGAGAGTTGTCTCATTAAACAAATAATACGTAGAATATTCGGGATATAAATATACTATGTATGAGACTTATAATATGGGACGTGCGAATACCTATATTAATTTATAATTACTTCGGTTGTTCGATTTCCTAATGAATGGATAATATTGTGTATGACATACCTACCATACTTGCTATCATAGGAGGTTTTAGAAAGGGGCAAGTCTTGCCTTCGTGTGCCATCGGGGGGGACTTTAGATTGGTACCTCAGAACATAGGACTGTGAAGGGCTCATCGGTGAGTTCATAAGTCTGCTGACTATGGGAGCGTAGGTATTGCGTGACCCAAGGGTATATGAACTATGTTCGCCTCCAATATGTGTGACTTGTATATATACGGTTCCTGAGTGATTCGAAACTCGTGATCCTTACATACGTGATGTACAGAGATTCGATAGCAGAGTATGCATGCACCGGAGCTGAGTCTAGGGGTTCCATATGTGTATATATGTATTGAGAGTGATATAAATATATACTTGAGATTTTTCTACTTTGTTGCTTGGTAGATGAGTTAGGATGAGACTTATAGAATAATGTAAACTTGTGGAAATTCAAAATGAGTATTAAGTTACTTAAAATTGATTAATAAATAATGGTAATAGAATTCTAGGGTATTTGGGTAATACGGGTGGCTCAATATAGTAATCCTTATAGACAAAGATTTGGTTGTGACAATATAGATGGGTAGCGTAGCTAGGATGGGTAGTAAATATGCGTTAGGCGTGCACAATAGTTGAGGGGTGAGAATCTCAAGTGAGAGCACGTGACTAACATGTATATGATATTTTAGTGTTTAATGCAATTTAAAAACTTGCTGTTTTAAACTATTTTTCACATCGGGATCTGACCCGTTTGCTTCCAAATCTATTTTTGCTATATAAAAACCTTTTAGGTGCCCAGCCACAAGGATGCCAATCATAGGAGTTCCATTTTATTTACGTGTTGTAGATGTTATGGAAGTTGTAGGATCTTGATAATAGACGCCTCCACCATCTATATTTTATTAAGTTATCTACATCAGTTAGGGCATGTCTCCCCTTTTCATTTAGAGATAGCAATTTCAGACTTTCATTTTCATTTCAGTTGTTGAATTTATTTAGATATTCGGAATTTTCTATTGGGATTATTTGGCATTGAGATTATATTTGGAGTGTTACTCTAGACTCTGTTAATTCTTTCTATTAATTATTCATGTGATATTTCTTATGTGAATGTTAAATGGTTGGTTGTTCATTACTTGGTTGTAAGTTAATTTAATTAATAAAAATTGGCATCTCACTTTTTAAATATTAGGTGGCTAGTAACCAACTAAATGTTTTTCGACAGTGATGTTAAGACTGAACCAACTTGGTATTCTGTATTAATTTAATAAAGGAGTAACTACTCGGTATTTAATTATACGAGGTGTCACAGGTGGTATCAGAGCATCAGGTTCTAGAGTCTTTAGGATCTGTACGGCTTGTTATGCTTTCTGCATAGCGTTATTTGATATATAGCCCTATATTTTTACACCGTCGTATTCTTTAATTACGCATTTGACATCTTCAACCATTTTGTGATATTAACTATAGACTTATAAAGATTATCTCTAATTTCAGATGCCTCCTCGACGTGCACAACAAGTTCCCATGGGTGACCAACCTCAGCCTCAGCCAACACCACTTCAGGGTACTATGAACGCCGCTGAAGTTTTCGCTACAGTAGCACAGGCGATAAATGAAGCTTTGTCAGTAGTCCAGCAGGCACCACCTCAGGCACCGGTGGTGGCCCCAGTTCAGGAACATGAATTCCCGTGTACTTGGGAACGTGTCAGAGATGCCTTTCAGAGGGCACATCCTCCAGAGTTTGCAGGGAGCTTCGATGTTGTAGTGGCAAGCCAATGGAAGAAGGACATCCAGAGGAACTTGAGGATGTATGAATGCAAAGATGTACAGAGGCAGATACTAGCAACATTTAAGCTCATTTGAGTAGCGTTGTAGTGGTGGAATTTATTACCACTGCTGAGGAGAGAGATGTCTTTACTATTCAGGATTTCTGAGTGCGGTTCGATCGTAAATATTTCCCTTCCGTCGTTCAGACAGAGATGAGGCGGATATTATTAAACCAAACCCAGGAGGGGAAGACCGTGGCTAAGAAAGAGGAAGAGTTTAGCTGGTTGGTTAATCTGGTACCAGTAGAGGTACCTACTGAGGAGAAGAAAATACAGATGTTCATGGATGGCCTTACCTGGAGGATTCGACAGCATCTTCTGGGTAACCTCTCATTGCAGACTTATGTTGATATTCTTAATGCATCACTACTTCACTTCCAGGACCAACGCTTCCATCTGATAGGGAGCAAGTGAGTAGGAGAGTCCAGCCAGCAGGGCATGACAGGAGGTAGTGGTGCCAGTGGGGCACAGCCAGTTCAGGGCCAGCAGAGGCAGGGTGATGAGAATTCCCAATAGGGGATTCTAAGCATTTCAGATCGGGAGGTTTCTGAAACGGTCAAGGAGGTTATATACATGGCCAGTAGGATCAGCATGTCCATCAGGGCCAACAGGGACAATAGGGACTGACAGTAGGGCCAGCAGGGCCAAGGGAGAGTTGGTAACTGCAAGCAGGGCCGGGGGAAGCAGGAACAGAGAGGGGAAAAATTTGGTGGAAAGTGTTTCATATGTGGAAAGACTAGCCACAAACATCATGCTTGTCCTAAGAGGAGCAAGGCCCTACAACCGCAGCAGTAGGGTTCTCGACAGGAGCCTTAGAGATCGATATTTCCCACCGCCCTCCTAGCACCACCACAGATGCCAGCCTTGCCAGCTATACCAGCGGTCCCAGTTCATCATGGGCACTTACAGTATGGGCGTGTTTACAACATTCATCAGGACGCATTCCTAAAGGCTCCACCCGCGATTGAGGGTATGTTTTATATCTAGGGGACTTTGGGACATATTTTTTTCGACACGGGGTCTTCACACTCTTTTGTTTCCATAAGTTTTGCATGCATCGTGGGGTTGTTAGATACAGTAAAGAGTAGTGTTACGTGTGTTGACTAGACATTGGGGAATGGGACACTTATTTTCTTTATATGTCGGGGCATAGGTATAGATATTGGGAGATTTATTTTACCTGCAGACATGCTTGTATTAGATTTGACCGAGTATGATGCGATTATCGGTATGGACTGGCTCGTTGCATATAGGGATATAATTGATTGCTTTAGTAGGAGTATTGTATTTTTATGATAGGTCAAGAGATGTTCCTAGTGGCGATTCCTTGTCTTGAGGGAGGATTGTCCACTCACTTGTATTATATAGAGGAAGAGACCTCTAAGGAGGTGGTAATCCCACTCGATTCGATTACTGTTATTCGAGAGTTCCCTGAAGAACTTCAGGATATACTGGTATTTCTACCTAGTAGAGAAATAGGCTTTGTTATATATTTAACATCGGGCACTCGACCGATAGCCCGCGCGCCTTACCGTATGGCTCTGACAGAGATGAGGGAGTTACGGGATCAGATCAAGTAGTTGTTGGGACGGAGGTTGATGCGAAGTAGTACCTCGCCTTGGGGTTCTCCCTTGTTTGTGAATAAAAGGGATGGATCTTTATAATTGTGTGTTGATCACCTAGAGTTTAATAATGTCATAATACAGAATAAGTATATGTTGCCCCGAATCGATAACTAATTCGATCAGTTGCAAGGAGCTTCCTTCTTCTCTAAGATAGACTTGAGATCGGGATAGCATCAGTTGCCTATCAGGGAGAAGGACGTGTCTAAGACTGCAATCTTGATGAGATATTGATCCTACGAGTTTAGGGTTATGCCATTTGGTCTAACCAACGCACCAGCTGTATTTATGGACTTGATGAACAGGGTGTTCAGAGAGTTCCTTGATCAGTTTGTTATTGTCTTCATAGATGACATTCTGATATATTCTCAGACTGAGGAGGAGCATGCCGAGCATTTGCAACAGGTATTACAGACACTGCGCCAGCACGAGTTGTATGCCAAAAATGATAAGTTTAGGTTTTTCGCTGAAGGAGGTCCAGTTTTTTGGGCACATGGTATCAGATAAGGGTATATTCGTAGATCCGGGAAAAGTGTGAGTAGTGAGGGAGTGGGGGAATCCCACGACATCGGCAGATATACGTAGTTTCTTTGTCCTAACAGGATACAATAGGAGGTTTATTCGGGGATTCTCGAAGATAGCGAGTTCGTTGACACACCTGACTCGCAAAGGGGTGCCATTTATCTAGGATGACGCCTGTCAGTTAGCCTTTGATGATCTAAAGGACATGTTGACTTTGGAACCTATCCTAGCGATACCCTTATCGATAATGGAGTATTATGTCTACCCTGATGCATCCTTATAGGGACTTAGCGGTGTGCTTCAGTAAGAGGATCAGGCTATAACTTATGCTTCCCGAAAGCTTAAGCCTCATAAGAGGAATTACCCTACCCATAACTTAGAGTTAGCGACAGTCGTGTTTGCACTTTGGATATGGAGACATTATCTCTTGGGGGAGAAATTTTACTTATTCATATATCACAAGTCACTACAGTACCTCTTCACCCAGAAGGAGTTGAATATGCGTCAGCGCATGTGGCTTTAATTTGTGAAGGATTATCAGTTCGATATCCAATACCACCCGGGGAAGGCTAATGTGGTAGCAGATGCATTGAGCCATAGGCCAGTAGGTGAGGTGGCCGAAGTGTGGAAAGAAAAATGGAAGAAGTTGGGACACCAAGATGCAGTGGCCCGATCATTTATGTCTGTTATGACAGTTAGGCCTCAGATTATTATGAGGGTGGTACAGGCTCAGGCAATGGATCCGTTCTTCCAGGATTGGATAGTACAGCTTCTAGCACAGGGGGCTAGTCTTACACTGGTTGTTCGGATGAAGGGTTGCGCTTCAATGGGAGACTCGTTGTTCCAGAGGGGGAGGATTTGCGACACGAGTTGATGATAGAGTCGTACGATTCATGTTTTATGGTACATCCCGGTGGGGATAAGATGTACTAGGATATGAGGCTACAGTATTGGTGGAGTGGAATGAAGAAGGACATTGTTGAGTTTGTTTTAAAATATGCCACTTGTCAGATGGTGAAGGTGGACCATCAGAGATCAGCAGGATTCCTATAGACATTAGAGGTTCCTATGTGGAAATAGGCGAGTATTTCCATGGGTTTCATCATGGTGTTGCCTACATCTTAGCGAGGTCACGATTCTATATGGATGATTATGGATCGGTTGACCAAGGTAGCTCACTTTCTGCCAGTTCGGACGGACTATACTATAGGACAGTACGCTCATATATTTATAGTCGAGATAGTGAGACTTCACGGGGTTCCCCTTGATATCGTGTTCGACAGGGACAAGATTTTTGTGTCTCAATTTTGGCAGAGCTTTCAAGAGGCTATGGGTAGAGAGTTATGACTAAGTTCGGCCTATCACCCGCAGATCGATGGACAGACTGAGCGGACAAATAAAATGTTAGACGATATGTTGCGGATGTGTATCCCAGATTTTGGTGGGAGATGGGAGCAATATCTCCCACTAGTGGAGTTTGCCTATAATAACTCCTACCAGTTTATGATTGGCATGGCTCCATTCGAGGCATTATCGGTAGACCTTGTCATTCTCCAGTGTTTTGGTTAGAGGTGGGGGACAATAAGATACTTAGGCCAGAGGTGATCCAGGATACTTCGACCCGGATAGAGATGATTTAGAGCCATATTCGGATTGCTCAGGATCAACAGATGAGCTACGCCGATGCCAAGAGGTTCTTTCGAAAGTTCAATATAGGAGATCAAGTGTTGCTGAGAGTATCTCCTATGAAAGGGATAATGCATTTTGGTAAGAAAGGAAAGTTGGGGCCGAGATATGTGGGGCCATTCCCTATTATTGAGTGGATTGGGTCAGTTGCTTATAGACTTGGGTTACCAGAAAACTTGTGTAACACCCCGTATTTTTGGTACATTTAAAATTTAATTAATTCAGAAATTCTAAATTACTAGTGTGTTGTAATTTAATGAATTAATTATGATAGAATAATATATAAATATTAATCTGGGATTGAATGGTTAATATTTAGGGAAAATTATTTACTGAGCGTATAGTAATAATGTAATTTCGTCGTTTCGAGTATTAATGACGAGATATGTACTTATCACATCCGGAAGTCGGTATAGACTATATTGGGTGGGGGATAGGTATTTCTATAAATTAATTCGGATGCAAATTCTGAGTGTACAGTTGAGTCCGGATGGGCCGAGATAGTCGGAAAAGTGTACCCAGGGGTAGTAAACGGATCACGGGACGTTTTTAGACATAGTCGGGCCCACTCGGGGACATTTTGGTCACTTGGGCTTGGCCCATTAGTCAAAAAACGGGAATGGATTAATTAACTTAATAAAAAGAAAATAAGGGCTGGCTAAGCTTAAGCAGAGAAAGGAATTAAAGGGTTA
This sequence comes from Sambucus nigra, assembly GCA_949130495.1. Classification (NCBI taxonomy): domain Eukaryota; kingdom Viridiplantae; phylum Streptophyta; class Magnoliopsida; order Dipsacales; family Adoxaceae; genus Sambucus; species Sambucus nigra. The sequence continues at coordinate 105,175,839 of OX422213.1, read as the reverse complement.
GGAAACCCTAGCAGCAGCCAAAGCCAATTTGGGGATCTCAAAGAACCAACTAGGTCATCTTCAACCTTGGAATCCATTGACACTACGAAACCTAAGGCAAGTGAATAACTTGCAATAGCATAAAAATCTGTCTTTCAAATTCATATTTGTGTGCTGTTATGAATTAAAAATTCGTTTTGGTGTTCATGGTATAAACATGGGGTTTTGATAATTCAAAAGAAAACATGAATCTGATTGGCCCGAAATTATGAGGAGTTATGTAAAATCTGATATGGGAATATTGATGTGTATCTGTTAGGATGATATTCAGATAAATTAAAACGAATTTAATGAAGAAATTTGGAGTAAAAATGGGTTTAAGGAAAAAGATAGGTTTTCCCCAAAATTTATAAATCAGTAGTTTATGGACGAATTGATGAATGTTGTAAGCTTTCTGGGTAATCCTAATAAGGTTTCTAGTATGCTCTGGTGATAAGATGGCTTAAAACTCATGTTAGAAGAGATTAGGGTTTATGAAAATCCATCCATGGCTGCCCTGTCTTCGCGAAGAAGACGAAGACCTGTTCGATCGATCGATCGACGGTCTGGGTCGATCGATCGACGGTCGCCAGAATCTGGCAGTTTCGCCAGTTGGGTATATAAGAGGGAAAATTTATATAGACAATTCTTATGTAATTAAGTATTGAGAAATTAAATACATGGGTTTAAATCTAATTAATTGTAGATAAATTAATTAGGGTTTGAGGCTAATAAATTAGAGTCGGGAATGGTGACTCGGGTAAATTTATTTTGGGCTACGGGAGTAAGTCCAAATTTATGGTGGGGGCGACACCAACAATAACTAAATTAATTAAAGTGCAATTTAATTAATACTTAGAGTTGGACCATAAACTCTTAATAATTTTAATAGGCTTATGTTACGGATTTTAGTGAACGGTATAGCCGGGACTTTTATATTTATATATATGGAGGCGTTAGTATATATATATATATGGTGTGCTCAATTAATATCAGTGATTAGATATTTGTTACTATAGTGCTATAGGGGGAGGTTGCGCGTAGTGGATGAATCCCCTAGCTTGAGGAGTAGGGTGAGTATATTCCCGAGGTCATAGCGTCCATTATATGGGTGAGGGACAACTCACTTTCAGGGAAGGAATATGACCGCCTCCAATTATTTATTTTTATCAAGTTGGTGTGAAAATTCTGACTTGGGATAACTAGGCTATGTGAGTATACCTAGTGGGATAGCACTTTATAGAATTTACATTCCGGGAGTATTTTTACTCGGGAGGTTGCAAGTTATTATATATATTACAGTATGATTGTGAATGCTGGAATATGATTATAAGTATATAATTTTATAATTAATTATATACGGTATATTAATGAAAAGTGAGTGATTTCACAGGTATAACGAATGTAGAAGTTATATGTATAATAAAAAGGGAAATGATTTAGTTAAGTTGATGTTACCAATAACTTATATATCCAAATCACTACATACTCAGTTAGAGTACGGTGGGTATAAAGGAACCTTGTTAATTATCTAGCCATGAGATGAGTAACTAGGTAATTAAATTAAAGCGTTCGTAGGGTATAATAGAGGAAGGGTAAGGAAGTCTTCAAGAGAGTGCGATATTATCTAAAAAAATATGAAGAGCATGCATATTTATTTACTACTGCAAGTTAATCATTTGGTAAATGTTTTTCAAATGTTTTGGGTACTAACCCTTTCTATAAAAACTTTTAAAAACCTTTTAGGTGTCCAACCACAGGGACGCCAGCCTTGACTATATTCCAGGGATCCGTTGCTGCAGCATATGTGGATGTTGCGGGATTTTGATAGACGCCTCATTCTTCATTCTTAAATGTAGAAGTTCATAATGAGTATTCGAGCATGTTGCTCACTTTCCATTTATTTGTATTAAGACTTGTTGAGGGTTTATTCTTATCTTTATGGGATTTATTATTTGGACCGTTGGTTTATTCGGTCAATTATTTTTACTTGTGAATGATTAATTCAGTTATCTGTGATTGTTATATAGTTTTATTTCCGCATGGGTGTTTGTTAATTAATGAAAGAAAAATTGGCACCAGTCTATTTTTCTCACTTAGGTGGTTAGTAAATAATAAGACGACAGTGATGCTAAGAATGGACCAAATGAGAAACCTGTTCTAACTTGATTTAGGACTGATCACCCGGGATTAATTAGGCGGGGTGTCACAACTTGTATAGGATTCATGAAGTGTTCCATATTTCTTCGCTGAGGAGATATCTTCGGGATGAGTTGGAACATACTCACATTACTTTTGGATGAGATTGATCTGCATCCCAATAGTTCCTACGATGAGGGGGTGGTTGCTATCATAGACCGTAGCGAGAGGAAATTGATATCGAAGGTAGTACCGCTAATACGTGTTCAGTGGCGGCATCATAATCCCGATGAGTCTCCCTGGGAGAGCGAGGATGAAATGCGCGATAAATATCCAAAGTTATTTTCACCAGGTATACCATAATTTCTGACTTTCTGGACGAAATTCCGTTATTAGGAGGGAAGTATGTAATACCCCGTATTTTTACTGATTTTAATTATAGGATTAATTGAATTAAAAATGAGAAATTAATTGTTAATTAATCTGGATTTAAATACTAGCAAGACGAGAGTTAGTATTTTATTATGATATTTATGTTTAATATTACTGAGTGAGTATAGTAATATATGATTATGAACTTATTAAAATTGTCACGAGTGGAAAATATGACAGTTTTGGGAATTAAGTTGGGACACGCGTGCCAGTGGTGTCCGGGCTTAATTTAATGGATCTAAAAAGTAATTTATTTCTATGTCACCCAAATGGTCATTTTGAGTGCGCCAAGATGTATGTAAGTATCAAGATAGTCAGATAAGTCTACCCAAGGGTGTAGTTTGGGACCCGGGGTAGTTTTAGGCCAAACCGACAACCTAGGAGGGTATTTTGGGCATTTTAAATTTTAGAGTGTTAAGACCCATGAAATTCCTAAGGCAATATCAGATGCTAGGTTAGTCAATTAGGGTTTCATCAAACATAGAAGCTAAGGAAGCCATTAGAGGAGGAAGGAGAAATGATTCTCAAGACTTAAACCACCACCTCTACACCTTTTGCATCGCCGTCACCACCAACGCATAGATCGGGAAGAGAGGATCACGCCTATATTATCTTCTCCAAAGGATCGGAACTTTGATTTAAGGCAAGTGATTTAACTTGTTATCATTCAGCAAACATATTATCCATGGTCGTTTAGAATTGGAGACTAAACTTGAAATATTGATAATTTCATGAATTGGGAGAATTTAATCTTGAATATGGGTAGGTTTTGCATGTAGTTGAACTTCTGATATGTAGAGACAACGAAATCATGATCCATGTATAGAAATTCACAAATTTATGTTGAGATATTCGATGTTCTTGAAGAAAAATTAAAGAACAACGGTTTTTATGAAAAATACATGACTTGATCTAAGATAATTAAGCCCCATGATGATTTGATGATTGTGAGACATTACAAATTATGTATTTATGTTGGTGTAACCTTTAGTATAAGTATTTGGGAGTTTGGAACATTAAAATAGAGGATTGGAGGCCTGAAATTGAAGAAACATGTAGGTAATAATATGCAGAATCGTAGCCATACCTGATGGATCGATCGATCGACTAGGAATGTCGATCGATCGACTGGTTCAATCGATCGACCCTTTCCTTCGATCAATCAAAATATCCTGAATTTGTGTTATATTTTCCTTTTTAGGTTTGACCCAATCCCAACTTGCAAAAATGATTGGAGTGATTTACTTGAACGTAATGGGACTTAGGGAAGGTCATTAGGGTTGTAATTAAGGCCCATAATATTCATTGTTTTTTTAGAATTAAATGTTATTTTACGAGTGTTCACCGAGTGAGTTACGGTTGGAAATTTTCTAAACAAGGATTTAGATCGTATAGATAATAGATTAAGGCTAGGGACTGTAGTAAAGTGACCTTAAATTACTGAAATGAACTTAGAGGCACATGAGAGACCAAGTAGCCTATTGGGATAGGTTTAGGTACTCGAATTTATATGACGAGAGTTGTCACAATACACAAATAATACGTAGAATATTCAGGATATAAATATACTACGTATGAGACTTATAATATGGGACGTGCGAATACATATATTAATTTATAAATACTTAGGTTGTTTAATTTCCTAATTTATGGATGATTTTTTGTATGACATACCTACCATACTTGCTATCCGGGGAGGTTTTAGAAAGGGGATAGTCTTGTCTTCGTGTGCTTTCGAGGGGGGACTTTAGATTGGTTCCTCAGAACATAGGACTGCGAAGGCCTCATCGATGAGTTGATAAGTCCGCTGACTATGAGAGCGTAGGTATGCGCGTGACCCATGGTTATGTGAACTATGTCCGCCTCCAATATATGTGATTTGTATTGATACGGTTCCTGGGTGATTCGAAACTCGTGATCCTTACGTATGTGATGTACCGGGATTCGATGGAAGAGTATGCACGCAACGCAACTCAGCCTAGGGGTTCCATATGTGTATATATGTACTGAGAGTGATATAAATATATACTTGAGATTTTCCTACTCTGTTGCTTGGTAGATGGGTTAGGATGAGACCTATAGAATAATGTAAACTTGTGGAAATTCAAAGTGAGTATTAAGTTACTTAAAATTGATTAATAAATAATAATAATAGAATTCCATGGTATCTCGGTAATGCGGGTGGCTCAATATAGTAATCCTTATAGGCAAAGATTTGGTACCGACAAGATAGGTGGGTAGCATAGCTAGGATGGGTAGTAAATATGCATTAGGTGTGCACAATAGTTGAGGGGTGAGAATATCAAGTGAAAGGACGTGACTAACATGTATATGATATTTACTATTTAATGCAATTTAAACACTTAATATTTTAAACTATTTTTCACATCGGGCTCTGACCCATTTGCTTCCAAATCTATTTTTGTTTTGTAAAAACCTTTTGGGTGCCAGCCACAGGGACACCAAGCAAAGGAGTTCCATTTTATTGACGTGTTGTAGCTACTATGGAAGTTGCAGGATCTTGATATTAGACGCCTCCACCATTTATCTTTGATTCTTACAGAGTTATCTATATCAGTTAGAATCATTGCAGAAGAGAAAAAACAGAGAAAAGTTACAACTAAAACTTACTAGCATTAATGAAGCCTTGAGAAATCATTGAAGAAAGGAAGCTCTGATTTTGAAGTAGAAGATGAAGATAAGAAGCTTAGAGATGAAGTACAAGCGAAAATGATAAAAAACACTGAACTGACGGTTAAGCTACACATGAACAGTTTTCAAAGTATCTCGAATCACGAGTTGCGCTTCCCTAAAAAGATCCCAACTCTTGAAATTTCCCCTTAAAGACAAGAGCATCCTCACCAGCTCTCACAAATAACCAAAATGTCATTTTGCTGTTTCAGGACTTGGGTCTATTAGCTCGATTAAAATCTATTGGACAAAAAATTATTGGCCCAATGATTTTATGGCCAATTATGGGAGTCCATTTTTTATAAGCCCATGAGAGGATCCGAATAAGTCCAAATAAATTAAACACTTGGCCTGGCTCAAATTATGACTCAATTTCCATGCAAGACTTTTAGTAGTATGATAACACTCGTGGATATGATCAAATCAATTACTAAGAATCTAGGATGAGATAATTAAGTACCTTATGGAAAATTCGCACGCTACTTTGAGTTCCTTAAACAACTCAAACTCTGTAATAACATATCTATAAATTGTACACCTTGACTCGGGGCAAGGGGATGGAAACTCGAGATTTTGAGAGACACTTAACAAGAACAAGTAACCTCTCCATGGAGGTAGGGAAGTTTCCTAACCACGTGCATCGTTGTTGTGTGTGATTCCATTTAATTTCTTCCATTTGTGATTGTTTTCTTAGAATCTTTTATTGTGATATTTGCTGCACTCACATACGCACACACACACATACAAAGATATATATATATATATATATATATATATATATATATATATATATATATATATGTGTGTGTGTGTGTGTGTGTGTGTGTGTGTGTGTGTGTGTGTGTTCTATTGGGTTTATAAAAAAACTAAATTTACTTGCAATAGCAAAAGTAGACGATCTATTCATGAAATTCATTATATATTACTTAGAAATAATTGAGCATGACCAAAATTTTATCAGGAGGAACAAGGACAAGGTGATGTTGCATCAAGCATACAATTGTTCATGAGAGAGAAAATAGCTTCAGAAGATGAACCTAGGAATCAAATTATATTCAAATCATTCATAGCTTATAGAAGGAGCTCAATGGTGAACTAATGGATCCAAATGCCATCCCACTTACAGCCATCAATGTTTTTCTGAATATGTCCCAAACTTCCCAAGTTGTTTACCAACATGAAGAAGACAACTACTTATTTAGCGTAGATAATTATCTACAATCTATGTTCTTTACACCTACTGATTTCTAATTCGGTTTTATTTGAATCAGACATAATTAATGCTCATAATGTATACAGTTATCCAAAATTACTACTGTAACCCTTTGTTTCTCGGGACATTGGCTGATAAGGTTAATAAGTGAGTAGGGTTGGAGAAAATGAGGTGCGGGGCATCAAGTGGTAGGGATATGTAAACAAATAAAGCATATATAAAATATTCATTCATTTTTATTTACAATACTACCCTTTTAATGTTGTTGAGGCCTTAAATAATGTCTATTTCCTATTAAGAGATAATACGATTCCCACCTTTTTCATCCACCACACAATAAGTAAGAACTTTACATAAAATCACATTAGTTATACAATATGTATCCAGTTAGAAATGTTATTTTGAGATATCATCATTTGTATTATAAATAGGTATCATACACTAAATTCTCTATGTTCCTTCTATTTTACTAACACGTTATCAGTACGAATATACCTTAATTTTTCACTCCAAAATAGACGAATCTCAAATGATTCAATAATAAAATATAAAAATAACAATCTTTTTCCTCCTTGAAAATGAATGGTAGATCTTCATTTTCACAGGTAAGTATTGTCTACTTTTCTTTTACTTTTAGAGAATGAATTCTAAGAACTATTGATGAAATCTCAGTTCCCATAGTGACAAGCATGGTCAATAAATTTTTCTTTCCTATGATTCAATATTCATTCATTTTTATTTACAATCTTACCCTATTAATGTTGCTGAGGCCTTGAATAATGTATATAGAATATACACCACACAAGTAAGAACTTTACATAAAAAAGAAATTATTTGAGTCTCATTTGTTATAAAATATTTATTTAGTGAATGTCCACTTACATTCCATATTTAATTAATGAGTCTCTTGATATACCATCATTTGTACTATAAATAGGGGTCATACTTCTTAGTATACAACAAAATAAAATGAAAAGCTCTCTTCCTTTAAATTTTCTATGTGTCCCTTTTATTTTATACAACATTATTAGCATGAATGCACCTTAATTTTTCACTCCAAATGAGACGAATCTCTTACAATTCAATAATAAGACCGTGTTCAATACAAAAATGGGAAAATTTCAATGCAAATTAGTATTTTTCGACATGTGTTTGTTTGATACAAGTTGAAAAATCATCAATTTTCACCATTTTTATTAAACATAAAAGCTGGAAGATAGAAATAAATGTGAAAAATTTATTTACGGAATATATATATATATATAAAGGATCTCATGCATACCGTAGTTTGCATACCGCTAGCATGGACCATTTTTGATAAAATAGTACAAAAAATATTTTGCGGTTAATTTTTTTTATGGTTTTTAAACATTTCTGTAGGACCATAAAAAAATTATGTTTTTACGGTCTAGTTCCTTGACTGGACATTTTGGACTTTTTAACTAGGGCAAACAAATTTTAAAAGATTAGGTCCAGATAAATACCTTTTGCGACGTTCATTCATTTTGTTATTATTGACCTAATCAGCGATTGACAACATTTCTAATAAGCTAGGATCTTCTCTTTCTTCCTTTAATTTTTGTCAAACAGGTTCGTTCTCTTCAATAACTTAGCATCTTATGATTTTTTTCACTTATGTTCAACCAACTTTGTTCTCTCAAAGAAAGAAGTTATCATTTTGTTCGAAGAAATCAATTCTTTCCGCTTTGTTTGACCTAGATTATCCTTTCCATTAATTCGATCATATGTGAGTTCATACCTATTATGAATAATTTTTTTTCCTGTCGATCAATTAAAATAGGTTGATGTATTTCCTTTGCATTGATTTGATTATTTGTAAGTTTATACCAATTATGAAGAATTATTTTGCATATCGATCAATTAAAATAATTTGATTTATTTGTTTTTGATTAATTAAATCACTGTAATTATGTAAATCATTTGTTGAATTAACTCGAATATTGAAGGAACGATTTGATTGTATATTTTTATAAATTTATGTTAATTTTATATGAATATATTTTTGACTTTGTGTTTTAATTTTGTAACATATTGTGTATGTATATATTTTGATTGTGTGCTCATGTGTATGTGTGTGTGTGTATGTGTGTGTGTACTTTATGTATATACATGTTGTTCATGTATATCCCCAAAGGATCATTGCAGTAAAGTATACACAAATTGATATAAAGTACACGTGAATGTTGGACTAGATTAATTTTGATTTTTTTCTTTTGACATTAATTTTACATCATGTTAATGTGTGTTTACTTCTTTACTTTTGACTCATTACTAAATAGATTTTTCATGTATTAGATGGGCATGTGTTTGTGGGTCCGCGCCAGCGGGATTGACCAATCTTGATGTTTTATAATAGTAAAGTACCTTGTATATACATGAGGTAAATATTACAATAAAGTACGCGCAATTTGATCTGAAGTACACGTGATTTTCTAATGATTAATTCTTATTCATTTTTTGACATTAATTCTTCATAATATTAATGTGCATTTACTTTGTTACTATTGAATCATGCTTAATAGAGTAGTCATGTCTTTATTGGCCATGTGTGTGTTGGTCCATGCCAGCGGCATTAATTAAACTTGAGCTTTAACAGAACCATTTTTCTATTTTAATTTAATGATGGTGTTAACGGAAAGTTGTCGGATTGCCCTATGTTGTTATTTGGATAAAATGGTTTGCATTGTAATTTTTTAAGACATCTCATTAGATTTCATATGCAATGAGTTATGTGGCGGTTTTATGGATTTGAAATATGGATCTTTTTCATTGAAGTACGACTTTGGTGATGAAAGTCGATTCATGTTGGTTTGTGATAAAGATGTTCATTGTATGTTGTGGTCTCAAGTGATTCTCAAAGATGATTTTATTTGGATATATGTAATTGATTCAATAGCTTTAGTGACTAGTATAATTCACGAATGGATTTAATGCAAGTACAAAATTCATGAAACGGTTGACCGCAGTTATATAAGTTATGAGAGGGTTGAATGCAGTGGTATATGTAGAGAAAGGGTAGACTATATATCATCATGCACTATGATTGATACTAGTAATGGAGTTAAAAATGATGTTTATATTAGAGGTGTGGATCCGAGTACGTCAAAAGTTTATCTCTCCAATGATTGGAAGATATATATTAGTCATGAAGAGCAGTGTTTTTAAGGAGGTATGGTTGAGTTTCGTGATAATTTATGAAAGTATGATGTTGAGGTTGGCTTCAAGTATATATATTTGAAGAATGATAAAACCTAGGGTGACAACAGAGTGTTAAAAAAGGATTATTGAGAATTGCATGTGGCGAGTTCATGCTTTATTATCAACAGTAAATGGTTACTTTTATATATGAAGTCTGAACAATGAGCATACTTGTAGGGGTGTATATTGTAGTCCATCAAGCAGAATGATGGACTCCAAATTGGTTTCGACATTGCTTGTTGATGAGATAAAGGATAAACCCTAGCCAATTGATGTAGTTAGAGATATGAAGAAGAACTATGGTATTGATATAGGTTATCATCATGCATGGCATCACAAAGAGATGGCTGCTGCTGAGTTGCATGGTGATGATAAAGTTTCATATGCATTAATAAATGATTATAGGGAACTTTTATTGCAGTATAATCTAGGATCATATTGTATTCTTGAAGTCGAACTGGAGAGCAAATTATTGAAAATAATTTTTGTAATGTTTGCAGGATCCATTGATGGATTTCTGTACTGCAAGCCTGTTTTATTTCTTGATGGTGCCATTTTGAAGAGCAGGTACTGTGGAACAATTTTGTCGGCAACTGCAAGGAATGGGAGCAATGGTAAATGTGAAGCATTGATTTTTACTTTACAATATTATGCCTTTATTTTGGAATACTTTGTATGTTCTTTCAACAGGATATAAAGTACACGTATGACATTCATAAAGTACATGTGAATATATGCGTGTACTTTGAGGTCTATTTTTGTTATTTGCATAGAATCCCAAAGTACACGCATTAGATAAAATAATAAATGTGAATTTCTATTCTATGTCATGTGTACTTTGTAATGTCATGCGTGTACTTTAGGATTCATTGTTTGTTCTCGGCTAACAGTGCAAAGTACATGCATATCATTGCAAAGTACACGTGAAATCCCTGTTTACACTTTGTGTATTTTGTAATGTTTTGCATGTACTTTGTGATTCTTTATTTGTTATGGTCAAATAAAATAATAAATTACACCCATATATATTAAAGTACAAGAATAATATGTTTATACAATACATTTGTGTAGTCTATCTGTACAAATATATATATTCACATGTATAGCCTACGTGTTTATTGGTCTGCGCCAGCGGCACTATTTTTTGAGTTCATCATAGAATTTGTATGTACTGATATATTTCATTATAATTTCAGGCCTTTATCCTCTTGCATATGTAGTTGTTGACTCGGAGAAGGAGGATAATTGGATGTGGTTTCTCATTAATTTTCATGATGTAATAGCTCATAAGGATCGAAACATCACATTCATATCTGATAGGAATAATGGTCTTATTGAATGTGTTTCTAAGGTTTTTCCAATATCTGCACATTCTTATTGTATTCATCATTTACAGGGAAATATAAAGAAGAAAATACAGGGGAGTGGGAACTTTAGAAAGAAGCTTGTTTAAGATTTCATGCGTTGTGCATATGCTGTAACAGTATATGAATTTCGAAAGAACTTTGATGCCGTAAAGAAGGAATGTGGAGTTGGTGTCACTACTTTTCTAGGTAATTTCCTCCGGAGAATTGTTCTTGTGCATATTTCACTAGGAAACGTTATGGTGACATGTCATCAAGTGTTGCGGAATCATTCAACTCTTGGATCCTAGAGGAAAGTCATTTACCGATAATTAATATGATGGACAAAATGAGGATCGATATTATGAATTTCAATGCAAACAAACTTGTTAAATCTGAAACATGATCAAAGCAGTTGTGTCCTCATTTTGATAAATTATTGACTGAAAACAGGAATAAAAGTAGACATTGGAATATTAGCCGCTCAAGTAAACATGTATTCAAAGTACATTCAGATGTGCGGGCCAATGTTAACTTAGAACAAGGAATTTGCTCTTGTAAGAGTTGGAAGCTACGATGCTTTCCATGTTCTCATGTTTTTTTTTTGTATGGAATATAGGTGGAAGTATTTATGGTCATATTGAGGATTATTATAAGGTTTTTATTCAAACAATCATACTCATCAGCTATAGTTCCTCTTCCCGATTTGATGTCCCTAAACATTCCATTACCTGAAAATGCAGCAATCCTTCCTCCATTAACAAAGAGACCGACAGGGAGGCTAAGAAATAAGAGAATAAAATCTATTGGATAGGTCATTAAAAGAGAAGTTACTTGCTCTATGTGTAGTAAAATGGGTCATTACGGGTCCACATGTAAAGAACCAATTTGATTCCTCTTAATAATGTTTAATTCATTCATTGTAACAGTAATTTTAAATAAAATCAATGGACATTCACATTTTAATAAATTATTGTAATTTTGTTGTTGAGAGTTCATTTCTATATTATTTGTTTGGGAATGGGATCAACACAAATTACACGCAAGTTTTTATATAGTACACACACATTGTACTGACCAAAATCATTTTCTAAATGTGTGTACTTTATGTATTATACGTATACTTTATAAAAGTATATGTATAATACATAAAGTACACGCATTTTGAAAATGGTTTTGGTCCTTACAATCATTTTTGGGGAAGTCCCAATTGTAATGACCAAAATTATTTTCTAAATTCTTGTACTTTATGTATTATATGTGTACTTTATAAAAGTACACGTATAACACACAAAGTACACGCGTTTTGAAAATGGTTTTGGTCCTTTCAATGTGCGTGTACTGTGTAAAAACATGCGTGTACTTTATATAGTATAGCTTATAATTTCTATTTTTCACTTTTAGTTATGTATTATTGCATTTACGTTAGATTTATTTTATTCATTTTTGACATTATAATTGCTATTAATAATTTTTTTAAAGGTTTTGCTTCTATTATATTACTTTTCATTATTTAATGAACAAGTCACTCATATTCTCACATTCCTACGTGTATTATGGGTTGCGCCAGCGGCATTAAACGGGTCATTATAGGTCCACGTGTAAGAACCTATTTGATTCCTCTTAATATTTTTCAATTCATTCCTTGTAACAGTAGTTTTAAATAAAATCAATAAACATTCACATTTGAATAAATTATTGCAATTTTATTATTTAGTGTTCATTTATGTATTATTTATTTGGGAATGGGATCAACACAAAGTACGCTCATATTTTTTTAAAGTACAAGCATATTGTAATGAAAAATAATCTATTTCAATATACATGTACTTTATGAAGTGTGCTTATAATATATAAAGTACACACATTTAGAAAATGGATTTGGTCATGATGAAGATGAAACTTATTTTTAAACATGATGTATACTTTATTTTGGACCTCTATGATCTTTAATAACACATCACGCCCTTAAAGAACAAACAACAACTCATGTCTTAACCTATGACTTGATTTTTTTTTTTAAATCCCTTACAAGCATGTCTAGGTTTATGAGAAAGTATGAGGTGACTTTAGAAAATAAGTTTGAGGCCTTTCGTGCTAAATACCTTATCCTTAGCAATGTATATATCAAGACTCCACCTCAGGAAGAATATGTCTATAACATTGTCAACGAGATTGCCTTTATGACTATTGTAATAATATAATCGAATATTGTTTCCCCTATCACATATTACAATTATAAGTATTTTATTTTTATAGATTACTTCCAATCCAATAAAAAAAAGTTTCTTTTATATTGTAATGGGTACAGTATCCCTTAATTATATTTGTGTGACTAATCATGTCTTAAACAAAATTAAGTGATGTTATGGCATGAGGACTTCTCTTAGGTCAAACCCTTATCATTTCCAAGTCAAAGATAAATTCCATAGTTTGGTGAGTTTGCTACCCAGATCACAAAACGACACTAATGAAGATTTCTTGTTGTTTTGTGGGTATTATAAGGTGCAGACTGCACAAGTCTTCTTGTTCTTATCAAGGGTGGATCTCCTAGTAAGTTACCCACTATATTTATAACTTTAATATGTTAATTCGATCATTTTTATAACAAATAGGCTATTTTTGTGTGTGATGACTTATTTTAAGAGAAACTAAGATGCTACAAGTTTAACTTGATCAACTTGTAACAACTTTGCGATAGACGAACTCTAATCGGCGTTCGGCCACATCAGAGAGTTTTTCACATGCTTTTTAACTATGAACTGATAGTTGTGTCAAACAAGAATTTCATAGAAGTTCTAGATTTTTTTTGTATTTGACTACTCTATGGCCAATGAATCCTTAATTCTTACAACCACCCCCGTCCTAAGTGAAATGGTCAAGTGGTATACGTTGGTGCAGCCTCGTCTGTCATTTATGTTATTTCAACCATCTCAAGTGAAGACTAAGAAAATTTACGAGAACAATGAGAAGAGGAAGATGAAAACCTTTATTCGATAATTTTTTCGCTCTCTTATCATATGAAGAGGTCGACATCTCAAAAGCTAACATGGGGAGTAAGTCGAGGAAAAATTAAATACAAATGTGAGATTTATACTTACCACCCAACCCATACTACTAAGAACAAATGATGGTTCATCCCCGTAGAATAGTTGACATTGTTATCATTTGTTCCATCCAGAAAAAATAAGGCAGATAGGCTAAGCAGATTGGACATGGTGAAGTTAGCACCAAAAAGAGGTTTTTATACCTTTAGGAGAAAGAGTCCCTTGAGATAGAGAACCCAAGAGAGACATGGCGAATTGGATAAGAAGAGGAGGACAAATAAGTCTAATCCTTAAGATCCAGTCCTAACTACAACTGGGAATAATAATTGTACTTTAGTTTTTGATCTTTCCCAACAGAGTTGCCAGCGGACTCCTCCACTGAACACATTAATGATCCACCCATGGAAAATAAGTTTCATTAAGGTCCATGAGTCCATTATGATTGATTAATAGGCTTATCCTAACCTCAAAGTCGGGTATTTGGTCTCTTAGTCCACTATGCTGTCGATAAGCATAGTTTTATTTGGAGAGCCTTCACAAGGAAAGGCTCCACCAAAGAATTTTGGTAAGCTAATTTTAGTTTTTATTTTTATAATAATCATATTTTTTAGATATCACATTCCTGAGGGAAACCCACCTTATGTCGAGAATCCCCTTAGAGAAACCTATAAAATAGGAATGTGAGTTTTCATTGGCTACTGCCTAAAAGGCCAAGTATGAAGTTATTTAACCTACTTCTCTAGTTGATGTGGTTGTACACGAGGAATATGTTTTAGTCTCTCAAGGTAATGCTCCCAATGCAATTTAGGGTGTCACCACTAATGCTTTTGGTTTATTCCCATATTTTTAGTACTTATATATGTAGGTCGTCTGGTCATTTCCATTGTAGTCCTAAAGACATTTTTTACATTAATTTACAGTTGTCTTATTTATTTTTTCAGTATTAATTCCACCATTAATCTGCATATTTTTTACAGCTAAGACTTTGCAGGTTAAATCTTTATTAGTCTTGGTTATAAGTTGACCGATTCACGATCTCTGACCAATAATAATGACTTGTTAAAATTTAACCAAAATGGATCGACTATTTGCTTATCGGTTGCAAGTTAAAATTCTTATTTAACTAACACGTAGTCAGTGGATTTGTAGACTGTAACAAACCCCATTGACTTATAGAAATTTGAACTAAAATATCTAAACTAATTTATCAATTAATTAAGGGTTGTAAGTTAATGTCTTTTTTAAAATAGCTACAAGTTTTTGGATTTATGGTTTGTGACTAACTCCACTATTGATGCAAAAAACTAGACTAGACCTAATTAATCGATCACAGAAAAAAAATAAGTCAAATAAACAAGACACAAGAAATTTTAAAGTGGTTCGGCTCAAAAGAATAGCCTACGTCTACTATTTTGTATTGGTGGTCTTTAGTTGTTTTTACGGTCCTCTTGCAATGAGGGTATACAATGTATTTATAGCCCAAGAGGGGTCTTGGTTATTGTCATGTGAAAGGATGGGATGCCCTTATTTGTTCGGCATTTAGATCAATACATAATGAGAATTAAATATATGAATGATGTCACTTCATTGGCAATACAGGTTGTAAGACTGTTGGCGCTTGGTTGGCAGTACAGATTGGATTTTCGGTTATTGGTCGGGCTTCCCAGTTGGTCGGGTAACCATGTTAGTCGGGCTTCCTTGTTGGTCGGACTTCCTTGTTGGTCGAGCTTTTCTATTATGCTGACTTGGACTTATTCCACAATGGATGACACGTGCTGGCTTGTAATTGGTCTACGTAGGATGGTAAATTTTGGTATCAACAGAAGCCCCCAATATTTCATACTTGGAGTTGATGCAAAAGTGTAGAATATTATGTTTCACCAGTAGTTTGGGTTGTTTGGTTTCGCTGCAGACTTCCAGACTTGTGAAATTTATCCATTTGATTATTGATTATTGAGCGCGAATGGAAATTTCATAAATATTTCAAATTTTAGCGAACTTTTTTGGGGTATCTTCGTCTTTTCCTTTATCATTTGTCGTAAACCCAAACGCCGTTCACTTTAAGCATTACTTTGCCCAGTTTTTTATGCGTCTTATAAAAAGGGCGGTAAAAACTTCGATCATCTTTTAACTCTTACTTCTGATTTTGCTATTGTGTTCTTTTCTTTCGTGCGATCGTTTTCTTTTTTGTCTTCGGTTCTTACTGAATCCTTAAATCTTTGTAAGAATTTTTCTTCTCTTCTTCTGTGTTTTCTTTATCATGGTTTACTCTATCGAGTCACTTGATAAGTTCATAACCGATTTTAATATTCCATCTTGGGTTGTATTAGAACATTCCACTTTTCCTTCTGGTTTTTTCTCTCTTACTGAGGGTCATTGGTTCCCCTCCATCTTTATTGCTGAATGTGGTTTCATATTTCATCCCAATCCCCTGTGTTTCAAGTTTTGTCAATATTTTGACATTGTACCTGCAAGAGTGGCTCCTAACAATATTGAGAGTTGTAAATGGAGTTTGTAGGTTAAATCAAATTTATGGAACCCATCTAGGGATTTCAGAAATTATGTTTTGTTATAAATGGGTAACTCGTGATACCACCTTTTATTTGAAAACTAGGGTTGTTAGTAAAGCTTTGGTTATTAATCTCCCTGGTTCTAATAGGGATTATTTTGATCGTGGGGTCATTGTAAAAAATTGGCAACATGCCTCTTTAGTTGGAGGTGCCAAATACCAAGGACCTAGATGTCCGCTCTTTCACAATGGAAAAGGTTGTTTTATGTTTTAGTAAATTTTCCCTGTTTATGTTTGATAAAATGTCATACTGACTGTTGTTTTATAAATTTATTTGTAGTTGAGAAAAAAAGAAAGTGCCCTAAATAGAGTGAAGTAAATTTAGAAGAGTTGAGGTTTATCTGGGGTCTTCACAAGGTAGTTGCTGAAGAGCACATTAGGTCTACCTCCTATCTGCTACAGTATAAAAACACTGTTTGTTCTTTTATTGCTAGACCTGCTGCCTCTCCTGCTCTGGTAATTGATCTTGACCAAGAGGTTGCTATTGATTCTAATACTCCTCTGTCTAAAATTATGAAGAAGAGGAAATTTCTTGACCTTTACAGCGGTAGTGCTTCTCGCTCCCAATCATCTGTTAAAGGAGATAAGAAAAAAAAGGGGATGTTATGAAGCCCCTATCCCCCAAGGGTCCAATCCCTAAAGATTCGACCCCCAAAGACCTGGATCCTAAGGGTGTATCTCCCAAAGAGGTTAAAGTTCCTCTAAGGAGACTTAGCAAAGGGCTTGCAGAGAAGTAAGTCAAAGAAGTGACCGATCAACTTTCCTTAGTTTATTTACCATCTTCTGATGTTGTTCCTCCAATAGCTATTACTCCTGGTTTGGCTAGGAGGTTGATCAAGTCTAGTACTCTTCCAGTCCACAGGGGTGGATGCCATTCTCACTAGAATGAGGGTTTCTGAATTTACTGCTCAGAACCTTTTTTCATGGTTTGGTTATATTTTATATCTTCTCATCTACTCATTTTGATCTTCATTTTTTACAGTTTCTGGTACACTTCAATAATATACTGGAGATGGATGATGCAATCAAGGCTTCTTTTTCTTCAAATGAGGTAAAGGAAGCCTTGTCTGGTTTAAACAAGTCGCTGCTTGAATATCAGCAGGCCTTGGAGACTGAGAAGAGAACTTGGGCAGAGAAATTGAAGACAGTTAAAACTGCTCGTCAAACGTCTGATACAAATGACCTTGAAGCGGAGCGCAAGGAAAAGGAAGCTGGGCGCCAGAAAGAGGAAGTTGAGCGCCAGAAAGAGGAAGTTGAGCGCAAGAAAGAGTAAGCTGAGTGCAAGGCAGAGGAAGTTGAGCACAGGGCAAAGGATACTAAAGAGCTTCTATCCTCTTCTAGATCTAATAGAAAGTCTACTATGAAGGATTCCTTCAGTCCTGGTTAGGACAAGGGCTGGAACAAAGCCATTTCTACTGCTTCTGCTCAGATTGACTATATGAAGCAAAAATATTTTAGAGATGGTTGGGTTACTGCCCTTCAAGAGTTGAACACAACTGAAGATTATGAACTTTTTCAAAGGTATATTCATGGTCCTCCTCCAGTCATAGAGGATAATTTTGATGATGAAGTTTCTTCTGAAAGGTCTTTATTTGTGGTTGAGTCTTCTGCCAAACAATCTGAAGTCCCCGAGTCTTCTATTCCTCCATCCAAGAAAACTGAGCAACTCCATCCTGTAGCCCCTTCTTCTGAGCAGAACAAAAAGGTTGAAAGTGATAGGGATAAGGTTTAAAGTTGTTCGGCATTTTTTCCTTTTACTTTTGTTATTTATTTTTCCTTTGTTTTGATTGTACTTGAAATCTTTGTTATCAATAAAAGAACCTTTTGTTGTTCCTTTTTTGTCTCTTATTGATTATATATGTTCTCCATCCTTATTGTTGATTGGTGTTTATTTCTTCTTGTTACTTTATTGCGAAGATGGAACAACTATCTTCTCATGATACCGAGCTACTGAGGAAATGCAATGCTTTTTTCAAAGCTGGTCATACGGACTTGTCTGAAGAAGAAATCACTCAGTTGCTCAGTGATTATACCTCAGAGAAGGTCAAAGAATCCTACAAGTATTTGAAGTACTTACTTGATTAAGCATTAGAAAATAATGTTGCCTTTTATGAAATGATCGAAGAGCTTTAAGAACAGTATAAAGAATTCACTGTGTTGTTGAACCAAAGCTATGAGCAGAAATATCAAAGCTTAAGTGTAGGTCGGGGCTTTCATAAATTTGTCTCTGTTTATAATAAAAAGTAATCTTTACTTAAGCTTGAAGTTGAAGAAACTAGGACTATTGCCAAACTCCTAGAAGAGGAGAATAATAATTTGAGGGATGAAGTGAATCTTCTGAAGTCTTCCTCGGGAACTATTATTACTACTACAGATGAAATTTATTAGTTTTTAGAAGCTGAGAATGCCACATTGAGAGATGAATTGGAGGCCTTGAAAATATGAAGTCTGCTTCTTCTTCGCGAGCTAGAAATAGGCTTGGCCGAGGAACTGCAGAGGAAGCTAGGACCCAACAGGCCCTTGCTAATAAAGCTGCACAGTTAAAATCAAAAGATAAAGCTATTGTTGAGATATCCAAAAAATGGCAGACCTTATCTGAACAACTATCCACTCAATATTCCCAATTAGAGGTTAAGGATAGGGTATTGAAGAAGCTGCAATCACAAATTGATAAATTAACCTTTCAATTCCATAAATAACCAAGAGAAGTTTGGATGGATGTGTATAATGAAGATTTGGGACATTTTGACTATAGACTTCAGCAGTCCAGAACGAATCCTACAAATGGGGTTGGATAAATGCTTTAACTGTGATGAAGGTGGATGGGAACAACTCTTTATGGGATTGGTATGATCTGATATTACTGCAGCTTGACAATCCTCCATTTAAGTTAGATGTTAATTGGATAAATGTTTACCATATTCCCCAATGCTTGATTTCCAAGTACTTGGGAGATTATAAGTTATATGATGAATTAGATATCGTCCGTCCTCCTCATCTGCTTGACCGTACTAATAGCATCAATACCAGGATGCTTCAGTACTTTAACTTCATCAACTATCCTTTTACTTTGGATGATCCTCCAGATGGCATGGATCATATCTCTAAGGCTAAAGGAAAGCGTCATGTATAATAAACTTTTGTTTTTTGTTTTTCCATGTTTAAACAACAATATGTAATCATTTAATTTTAATGAAAAGTTTATTTTATGAATGGATCGACTTTTAGTTAATCTCTGAGTGTTTCTTAGTCATTAACTATAAATGGATCAACTTTTTTTTAGCTAATCTCTAGTTTTTCATTGGTTCCATTGATATCCTTATGATTATCCTATGTTTTCTACCAATTACCAATGTTTCACCATGGTTCTACTAATGTACCTGAATTTTATGGCGATTGCATTAGTTACCTTTGTTTCCAGGCATGAGTGAAACATTTGTCCATCTTTTAGCCTAGTTTAGATGAAAATTATTCATCCGGGTCTTCGTTAACCAAGCATTTGGGACTTAGGATTTTGCCTCGTGTGGTTTTATATGTTTGAAAATTGACGTTATTAGTGTCGTTATTGATGCTAACTAACTTTGTTGGTGGTTGTTGTTGATACCGACCAACTTTGTTGGTGGTTTTATTGATGCCGACCAACTTTGTTGGTGGCCTTTGTTGTTACCGACCAACTTTGTTGGTGGCCTTCATTGATACCAACCAACTTTGTTAGTGGTTTTATTGATGCCGACCAACTTTTTTGGTGGCCTTTGTTGTTACCGACCAACTTTGTTGGTGGCCTTCATTGATACCAACCAACTTTGTTGGGGGTTTTATTGATGCCGACCAACTTTGTTGGTGGCCCTTGTTGTGTTTGTAAGTGCATAGCACTATTACTCCGAAAAAGAAAACAAAAAAATAAATAACAATTTTGGAAAAGTCATGTTCTCATTAAATTTGAAGTGAACTAAGTACAACATAACTACGTTTACTGATAATACTTCTTCAGGTGTTCTGCATTCCATGGGTTCTTGAATTATTCCCCTTCCAACGTCTCAATCCGATATGTGCCTGGTCCGATAACTGCACTAATACGATAAGGTCCATGACAATTGGCTTCCAGCTTATTGCTCTTCTGAATCACTTTTTTCAAAACATAATCACCCTCTTTTAAGTTGCTCGGTATGACCCTCTTGGTGTAGAAACGTGCAGTTCTTTGTTGATAGTCTGCATTCCTTAAAGCTCCATCTTCGCGAACTTCTTCCAACATGTCTAAATCCAGCCTTATCATCAAATCATTGACTGGGGTATTGTAGTTAAGAACTCTATGCATAGGTAAACCTAGATCAACAGGAATTACAGCTTCAGTACCAATTGCCCATAGGTAGGGAGTTTCTCTAGTAGCTGTTCTGGAAGTTGTTCGGTAAGCCCAGAGGCTAGAATGAAATTCATTGATCCAATTTTCTTTTGCATTTTCCAACTTTTTCTTCAGCCTATTTAGCAAAGTTATATTAGTTACCTCTGTTTGGCCGTTGCTTTGAGGATGGACAGGAGCAGAGTGGATTATTTAGACATTGAACTGGGCACAATAAGCAACGAATTCGTTGTTGTCAAACTGTGTACCATGATCATTTATAAAGTTATATGGTAAGACATAACTGCATATAATACTCTTCCAAATAAACTGATAAACCTTTTCATAGGACATATCGATCAACGGTTCATCTTCTGCCCATTTAGTAAAGTAATCAACAGCTATAACCAGGTACTTGAACCTTCCTCGGGTGGTCGGCAGAGGCCCGACCAAGTTAATCCCCTGCATAGAAAAGGGCCAATTGGATGTGATTTGTGTTAGGAGATCTTGTGGAGCCTTGCGTATGTTGGAAAACCTCTGGCACTTATCACACTTCTTAGAAAAATCTTAACAATTTGCTCGCATAGTTGGCCAGTAGTACCCTTGTGTATGGATTCTTTGAAACAATGTTCTTCCTACTATATGGGCTCTACATGACCCTTCATGGACTTCTTTAATTAAATCCTTTACTTCAGCTGGATGCACACACTGTTGAAAACCAGCAGTTAATCATATTCTATATAACACACCACTATCTAACACATATCTTGCAGCTTTGTATTTCAGCCTTTTAGCTTCAAATAGATCGGCTGGAAGAATCCCTTCTTCAATATATGCTCTTATGGGGTCCATCCAAGATGGCACCCTATCAACTGCAATAAATTTAACCATCAGATCTTCATCAATGCTCCGATTAGCAAGTAGCTCAATAGGAATAGTTCTCCGTATCTCCATTTTGGTTGCTGAAGCTAACCAAATAAGTGCATCTGCTCGGCATTTTCCAATCTTAGAATTCTGACCATCTTGACAGCGAGAAAAGTGGCAATTATTTTCAAAGTTTTGGTCAAATATCTGGTCATTAATTCTCCTTTTGCTGTATATAAGCTCAACACCTGATTTACCACCAACTGTGAGTCACTATATACCACAACTTGCTCGGTGTTTAGTGATTTAGCTAGATTTAAACCAATAATCACAGCTTCATACTCTGCCTCATTATTGGAGGCTTGAAATTAGAAATGTGGAGCATAATCTATGTCTAGATCATTTGGAGTATTGAGAATGATTCCAGCTCCACATCCGGTTGCACAAGATGACCCGTCAACATACATACTCCATATGGGGATATCGCTGTCAAATGCTTGGTTTGTCAGAATCCATTTATAGAAGATTTTATCCTTCACCTCCTCGTATTTCCTTTTCATTTCATGTACTCCACTAGATGGCTCTGGTTGGTCTTTTTCTATAGTTTTCCCTGTTTTTAGTTGGTCGAGCGTATCTCCAGTAGGTTTGTTGACTCCTGTATATTGCTCGGACAGAGTCCCTTGTTGCTCGAGGACCTCTGGGTAAGTGAATTCTGCAATAAAATCGTCCACAGCTTGGACTTTTAAAGAAGTCATTGGTTTATATACAAGGTCATATTCCCCCAACTCCGCAGCCCAATACATCAATTTTCCATATTTCTTCGGCTTATGCAAAGCCTGCGTTAGTGGCACGTCAGTGTATACCACTATGGTGTGGGCTTGAAAATATGGCTTCATTCGTCTACTAGCCTCAATTAAGGCCAATGCTAATTTTTCCAGTCTAAGATATCTCACTTTTGCTCGAAAAGCTTTGTTGGTGTAATAAACTAGCTTTTGAGCACCATTTTCCACCCTGATCAAGGTAGAGCTTACTGCTAACTCAGATACATCAAGATATAAATACATCTTTTCTCCCAACGATTATCGGGAGAGTAGTGGTGGTGCTCCCACGTACTTTTTCAACTCCAGGAAGGCTTTTTCACATTTATCGTTCCATTCAAAGGTTTTTCTGAGTACCTTGAAGAATGGCAAACACTTGTCCGTTTCTCGTGACATAAACCTGTGGAGTGATGCTACTCGCCCAGTTAGCCTTTGAACATCTTTTTTACAGGTTGGGAACTTAATTTCGATTAAATCTTTAATCTTATCTGGATTAGCTTCAATACCCCTTTGATTCACTATATAACCGAGGAACATTCCCTCCTGCACTCCAAATATGCATTTGGTGGGGTTTAACTTCATTTGGTTCTTTTGCAATTGATCAAACGTCTGGCTGAGGTCGGTAATATGATCAGTAACTTTTTTGCTCTTTGTGAGCATATCATCAACATACACTTCCAAATTTTTTCCTATCTACTCCTCAAATACTTTGATCACCAGTCTCTAATAAGTATCACCTGCATTTTTCAGGCCAAACGTCATAACATTATAGAAATAAGTTCCTCAGGGAGTGATAAAGGAAGTACTTTCTATGTCTTCTATCTTCTTGCTTCATTTTGATCTGGTTATAACCAGAATATGCATCCATAAAACTCAGCAGCTCATGACCTGAAGTAGCATCTACCAATTGATCAATTGGTGGCAAAGGAAACTGATCCTTCGGGCATGCTTTGTTCAAGTTAGTAAAATCCACACACATCCTCCACTTGTTGTTCTACTTCTTGACCATAACTACATTGGCCAACCAATTCGAGTACTTCACATCTTCAACAAAGAAAGCTTTTTGAAGCTTCTCCACTTCTTCCTGTATAGCCTGGTTCTTCTTCGGGCTAAAAACTCGTCTTCACTGCTTCACAGGTTTAACCTCATTATTCATATTAGGCTCATGGCATGGGAAATTTGGGTCTATGCCTGGCATATCTTCATGACTCCACGCGAATACCTGTTTCCATTGTTTTAAGAAAGCAACCAACTCCTGTTTAAGAATTGGTTCCAATGACGCTCCTATTTGAGTTGTTCGTTCTGCTTTATCATCATCCAGTATAATGCTCTCTGTTGCCTCCATCACTTGTCCTTTTACAAGCTCATATTCGTCTCCTGAATATAAGGTTTCAACCTCAGACTCGTTGTTCGGCACAAATATATCCACTTGATAAGTGGTTTTTTACTCATTGTCTTAAACATATCTTCTTCCTCGATGGAGGAATAGTATCACTCCCGAGCTACTTTCTTATCTCCTTTCACTACTCCAACTCCAAAGTTGGTCGGGAATTTCAGGCATTGATGAATAGTAGAGGATACCACTTTAAATTTCTTCAGGCCAACTCTTCCCGTAATCATATTATAAGCAAAATGAAAATTACAAAGAATCTCACCTTCTCTGTCCTGCTCTCCGGCCATGTCCTGATCAATATATCTAGCTTAATAGTCCCCAAAAGAAACACTTTCTTGCCTGAGAATCCAATGAGTGGCATGTGATAAGGCTCCAGTTGATTGAGTTTTAAACCCAAACTATCAAAACAGGGATACAACATGATGTATGTGGAACTGTCGTTATCCACTAATATTCTTGCTACCAATACTTATTTCATCTTGACTCTGATCACTAAAGGATCATGATGATGATACAAAACTCCAAATAAATCATTTTTGGAAAATCTAATTACGAGCTTATCCTTGTTAACTTTTCTTTGTCGGTCTTCCTCAGCGAGGTTGATCCGCTGGATATAGGAAAAAGATTGAGCCTCATTGAGGTAAGCTTTCCTTTTAGTTGTATGATATCCTCCTTCGGCATATCCACCTGTAATCATGTGACAATCAAAAGATCAAAAACTAAGTGTGAATAACTCACTTTCAGGTTGTCTAGGCTTCTTGGGAAGATCATGATCATCTTCTGGATTATCTTCATGATTCCTTTCCTTCTCTTCCCTAGGCTTAACTAGCGATTTAGATCTTTATCTACCTCTACCTCCATTTCTTCTAGCATTATTTCGATCAACATATTTGTCCAACTTTCCTCTTCGGATGAGAGCTTCTATCTCATTCTGGTGGGTAATACAACGGTTGGTAGTATGACCATGATCTTTTTGAAACTCACAATACTTGGACTTATCCCTCTTATCAGTAGGTGAACTTAACTTTTTAGGCTAACTCAAATCATTGTTGTTCTTGATTTCCTCCAACACGTGATGTGTATCCACCGTTAAAGGAGTGTAATTTGTGAATTTCCTGAGCCGATCTAGGCCTTCCTTTAACTTCGAACTCCTGCGCTCATTATGATTCTTGTGCTCCTTCTTTTCTGACTTCCCTTTTATTTTTTTTTCCGTCTTTGCGTCTGAATTCGTTTTAGTAGCCATGGCTTCCTCAGTGTTCATAATTTTCGTTGCGTTAGCCATCAATTATGTCATCGTCTTTGGTGGATCTTTTGCAAAGTATAATATAATTTATTAGGGCGAAAACCACTCATAAGGGCAGTGATTGCGTTCTTCTCTTCGTAATCAATGACTTCCAGTTTCTCGTTATTCAAATGAGTGATGTAATCCCTAGTACTTTCTCCTTCCTTTTGTCTTACACTGAGAAAATGAGTTACTCGTTTCACTGGTTTTGCTATAAAGCAAAAATTACCAATGAATAGCTCGGCGAGTTATTGAAAGCAAGAAATATGCCCCCGAGGAAGGCTGATGTACCAGTTTTGAGCAGATCTAGTGATTGTTCCCGATAATGCCCTACATCTCATCTCATCAGGAACAGCATAGATATTAGTAGCTTCTTGGTACTATTCTATATGTAGAACTGGATTAGTCTTACCATCATATTTAGGAGTGACCACTGGAGCTTTAAACTTGGTCGGCGTAGGGAAATCTATGATGGTTTGCACAAAGGGGGATCCCTTAATAAAACTTCTTTGGAGGGGATTCTTGGCCTTGTCCATTTATCCCAATCTGTCTTTCAAACTTTGAATGGAACCTTTCCAGGCATCACTGCTAGCACCATGGATGGCATCTTTTTTATACCGACCAATAAATTGTGCTGAACTTTCTTCATGCGGACCTTCTTTCTGAGTCGACCCATCAGTTTGTCGGGTATTTAATCTGGATTGGGCTGAACCTTGCCTTAGATTATTTGTTCATCGAGTATTTCTGAACACAACCCGTTGGGCATTTCCCTGGGGTCCCAAACGATCGAAAGGAGAGGCCCTACTTAGCCTTTCTAAGGCACTCAAAATTTCTAGGATGAGGGATTATCCATCAATGGAATTAGTGATCCTAATAGAAGAAGTTACTCCAGGAAGGCATCAAGGATACCTAGAAGTTCTGGAACGACTATGCCCAATACTCCTTATTGGCGGCAGTGGCATACTCCTTTGATTAACTTGTGTCGGCACTCTAGCTTGCAGAGTATGAACCAATTGTCGTATTATATCATGTATAGCTTCTTGACCCTTAGCCAATCTAGCCCAAATTCCTGTTAAATCATTGTCATTTGAAAGGACGGAGGGAGTAGGCAGAATTCCCTTTTCTGGTAATTGATTCTGAAATTTCTGCCATGGATAATGAATGATGAATGAGTGAAAACGTTTGGCAATACGTTCCCACAGATGGCGCCAATCTATTGATGCAAAAAACTAGACTCGTCCGAATTAATCAATCACAGATAAAAATAAGTAAAATAAATAAGACACGAGAAATCTTAAAGTGGTTTGACTCAAAAGAATAGCCTACATCCACTGTTCTGTATTGGTGGTCTTTAGTTGTTTTTCATGTCCTCTTGAAATGAGGGTGATAGCCCAAGCGGAGTCTTGATTGTTGTCATATAAAAGGATGGGATGCCTTTATTTGTTAGGCATTTACATCAATACATAATGAAGATTAAATATATAAATGTTGTTGCTTCATTGGCAATACAGGTTGTAAGACTAGTGGTGCTTGGTTGGCTGTACAGATTGGATTTTCGGTTGTTGGTCGGGCTTCCCAGTTGGTTGGGTAACCATGTTGGTTGGACTTCCTTATTGGTCGGGCTACCTTGTTGGTCGGGCCTTTCTATTATGCTGACTTGGACTTATTCCTCAATGGATGACTGTAACACCCCGCCCGCCCGGGGAGAGCGAACGGAGCGCTACTATCGATAAAACTAAACTAATCCGCAAATAACAAGGTATAGAGCATCTAAATCCAACAATAAAATAAGAAACCACTATTCTCAACTTCAAATTAATACAACAAATCTCTCGAAATAATTACACAAATCTAACTATCTCGAAAATAAAATAAATCTCCAAATGCTCTATACATCAAAATAAATACAAGCCTTCTCATCTCCTATATTAAAAATCTTCCCAAAATAATCTTCGCTAAAATCAATCCCAATTGGTCCATAGCACTCAAATCCGTGCTCACCTGCCAACTAAGAAAAAGATGGGGAAGTACACAATACGACAGGAATATGCTCAATAAAGATGTTAGCGATGACCAAAGCGCAACAATACGACTACGAATACTCAAATCAAATAATGCAAATCTCAATAGCATTTTATCAATAAATTTCTCAACAACACATTAACCGGAGTCACCAGGCCTCACCATACCGCGCCATACTTTATCAAGTAGCCGGAAAAGGAGTCTTGGCGGGTGCCCAACATCAATGCCATATTAAAATCTCATGACAGCGTGCTCAAAACAACATGAATAATACCTCATGAATGAAAATAATTCCAAAAATTATTTTTCCAGATTTCCAAGAATTTAACAATTCAAAATATGAGTTCAATTAACAAGAATTCAATGGAATAAACACTTGCGAGATTTCAGGAGCATATTGTGTAAAACCCCATACCTTAAACCACCACAAAGAACCAACATGAATCATCACATAAGTTCAGCCTCAAAATCTAATCACACCATCCCGTTCTTCTCGCAAAAATAATCAAATCTCGTTCTAGTCCAAACTCGAGAAAACACCAAATAAGCCTTCTAATCTAAGGTTGAAATCTTGAACAAGTTTGGGGCTATGGTTTGTATATGAAAGGGAGTAATATTGGAGAGGTCTTCTGGTTGAAAAGTTTGACAAAAAGTGATTTGAAAAGCCAAGCCACAAATTAGTTGATATATAAAGGATTAAGAAAAGAGTTCTAATCATATACAAACACTAAAAATTTTATTCCGGACGATCGGACCGTTAAAATCGCTTGAAATATTAGTATATTATAGCGAACGGCGAGACAGGACTTCTGACAAAAATTCAGCTTGATTGGACGGTCGGATTTCTAAAAATATTATTTTTACTAGAGAGTTTTATGCTCCGAGGACTCTTAGAGAGTTTTATATTTTGAGGACTCTTCTAAATAATAAAAATTCAATTAAATCTCCATTTTAATTCCGATTTCGAAATCGTTTGAAATCTTCGCCTTTAAAAATAATAACCAACATATTTGAGCAATGAAAGTAAATTTATCAAAAATTTTATTTTCCTCTATATTTTGAAAATACCCCAAAATTACGCGGATTGTTACACTTCCCCACTAACAATGGAATTTCGCCCTCGAAATTCGTCGAATACCTAACTCTCAAAAATCAGGCCAACAATCTCCAAAAATAATCTCGTCTCCAAAATAATTTCCACACATCTAATCTAGATGCTTAATACGAAACGATACTCTAAAATTTCTATCTCCAAAATACGCGCCACAAAAACGCAACAGACGCAAAAACCCAAGACCCGAGGGTGGTCGTATACCTAAGCTCTGATACCATTCTGTAACACCCCGCCCGCCCGGGGAGATCGAACGGAGCGCTACTATCGATAAAACTAAACTAATCCTCAAATAAAAAGGTATAGAGCATCTAAATCCCACAATTAAACAAGAAACCACTATTCTCATCTTCAAATTAATACAACAAATCTCTCGAAATAATTACACAAATCTAACTATCTCGAAAATAAAATAAATCTCCAAATGCTCTATACATCAAAATAAATACAAGTCTTCTCATCTCTTGTGTTAAAAATCTTCCCAATATAATCCTCGCTAAAATCAACCCCAATTGGTCCATAGCACTCAAATCCGTGCTCACCTGCCAACTAAGAAAAAGATGGGGAAGTACACAATACGACAGGAATATGCTCAACAAAGATGTTAGCGATGAACAAAGCGCAACAATACGACTACGAATACTCAAATCAAATAATGCAAATCTCAATAGCATTTTTTCAATAAATTTCTCAACAACACATTAACCGGAGTCACCAGGCCTCACCATACCGCGCCATACTTTATCATGTAGCCGAAAAAGGAGCCTTGGCGGGTGCCCAACATCAATGCTATATTAAAATCTCATGACAGCGTGCTCAAAACAACATGAATAATACCTCATGAATGAGAATAATTCCAACAATTATTTTTCCAGATTTCCAAGAATTTAACAATTCAAAATATGAGTTCAATTAACAAGAATTCAACGGAATAAACACTTGCGAGATTTCAGGAGCATATTGTGTAAAACCCCATACCTTAAACCACCACAAAGAACTAACATGAATCATCACATAATTTCAGCCTCAAAATCTAATCACACCATCCCGTTCTTCTCGCAAAAATAATCAAATCTCGTTCTAGCCCAAACTCGAGAAAACACCAAATAAGCCTTCTAATCTAAGGTTGAAATCTTGAACAAGTTTGGGGCTATGGTTTGTATATGAAAGGGAGTAATTTTGGAGAGGTCTTCTGGTTGAAAAGTTTGACAAAAAGTGATTTGAAAAGCCAAGCCACAAATTAGTTGATATATAAAGGATTAAGAAAAGAGTTCTAATCATATACAAACACTAAAAATTTTATTCCGGACGATCGGACCGTTAAAATCGCTTGAAATATTAGTATATTATAGCGAACGGCGAGACAGGACTTCTGACAAAAATTCAGCTTGATCGGACGGTCGGATTTCTAAAAATATTATTTTTACTAGAGAGTTTTATGCTCCGAGGACTCTTAGAGAGTTTTATATTTTGAGGACTTTTCTAAATAATAAAAATTCAATTAAATCTCCATTTTAATTCCAATTTCGAAATCGTTTGAAATCTTCGCCTTTAAAAATAATAACCAACATATTTGAGCAATGAAAGTAAATTTATCAAAAATTTTATTTTCCTCTATATTTTGAAAATACCCCAAAATTACGCGGATTGTTACACTTCCCCACTAACAATGGAATTTCGCCCTCGAAATTCGTCGAATACCTAACTCTCAAAAATCAGGCCAACAATCTCCAAAAATAATCTCGTCTCCAAAATAATTTCCACACATCTAATCTAGATGCTTAATACGAAACGATACTCTAAAATTTCTATCTCCAAAATACGCGCCACAAAAACGCAACAGACGCAAAAACCCAAGACCCGAGGGTGGTCGTATACCTAAGCTCTGATACCATTCTGTAACACCCCGCCCGCCCGGGGAGATCGAACGGAGCGCTACTATCGATAAAACTAAACTAATCCTCAAATAAAAAGGTATAGAGCATCTAAATCCCACAATTAAACAAGAAACCACTATTCTCATCTTCAAATTAATACAACAAATCTCTCGAAATAATTACACAAATCTAACTATCTCGAAAATAAAATAAATCTCCAAATGCTCTATACATCAAAATAAATACAAGTCTTCTCATCTCTTGTGTTAAAAATCTTCCCAATATAATCCTCGCTAAAATCAACCCCAATTGGTCCATAGCACTCAAATCCGTGCTCACCTGCCAACTAAGAAAAAGATGGGGAAGTACACAATACGACAGGAATATGCTCAACAAAGATGTTAGCGATGAACAAAGCGCAACAATACGACTACGAATACTCAAATCAAATAATGCAAATCTCAATAGCATTTTTTCAATAAATTTCTCAACAACACATTAACCGGAGTCACCAGGCCTCACCATACCGCGCCATACTTTATCATGTAGCCGAAAAAGGAGCCTTGGCGGGTGCCCAACATCAATGCTATATTAAAATCTCATGACAGCGTGCTCAAAACAACATGAATAATACCTCATGAATGAGAATAATTCCAACAATTATTTTTCCAGATTTCCAAGAATTTAACAATTCAAAATATGAGTTCAATTAACAAGAATTCAACGGAATAAACACTTGCGAGATTTCAGGAGCATATTGTGTAAAACCCCATACCTTAAACCACCACAAAGAACTAACATGAATCATCACATAATTTCAGCCTCAAAATCTAATCACACCATCCCGTTCTTCTCGCAAAAATAATCAAATCTCGTTCTAGCCCAAACTCGAGAAAACACCAAATAAGCCTTCTAATCTAAGGTTGAAATCTTGAACAAGTTTGGGGCTATGGTTTGTATATGAAAGGGAGTAATTTTGGAGAGGTCTTCTGGTTGAAAAGTTTGACAAAAAGTGATTTGAAAAGCCAAGCCACAAATTAGTTGATATATAAAGGATTAAGAAAAGAGTTCTAATCATATACAAACACTAAAAATTTTATTCCGGACGATCGGACCGTTAAAATCGCTTGAAATATTAGTATATTATAGCGAACGGCGAGACAGGACTTCTGACAAAAATTCAGCTTGATCGGACGGTCGGATTTCTAAAAATATTATTTTTACTAGAGAGTTTTATGCTCCGAAGACTCTTAGAGAGTTTTATATTTTGAGGACTCTTCTAAATAATAAAAATTCAATTAAATCTCCATTTTAATTCCGATTTCAAAATCGTTTGAAATCTTCGCCTTTAAAAATAATAACCAACATATTTGAGCAATGAAAGTAAATTTATCAAAAATTTTATTTTCCTCTATATTTTGAAAATACCCCAAAATTACGCGGATTGTTACACTTCCCCACTAACAATGGAATTTCGCCCTCGAAATTCGTCGAATACCTAACTCTCAAAAATCAGGCCAACAATCTCCAAAAATAATCTCGTCTCCAAAATAATTTCCACACATCTAATCTAGATGCTTAATACGAAACCATACTCTAAAATTTCTATCTCCAAAATACGCGCCACAAAAACGCAACAGACGCAAAAACCCAAGACCCGAGGGTGGTCGTATACCTAAGCTCTGATACCATTCTGTAACACCCCGCCCGCCCGGGGAGATCGAACGGAGCGCTACTATCGATAAAACTAAACTAATCCTCAAATAAAAAGGTATAGAGCATCTAAATCCCACAATTAAACAAGAAACCACTATTCTCATCTTCAAATTAATACAACAAATCTCTCGAAATAATTACACAAATCTAACTATCTCGAAAATAAAATAAATCTCCAAATGCTCTATACATCAAAATAAATACAAGTCTTCTCATCTCTTGTGTTAAAAATCTTCCCAATATAATCCTCGCTAAAATCAACCCCAATTGGTCCATAGCACTCAAATCCGTGCTCACCTGCCAACTAAGAAAAAGATGGGGAAGTACACAATACGACAGGAATATGCTCAACAAAGATGTTAGCGATGAACAAAGCGCAACAATACGACTACGAATACTCAAATCAAATAATGCAAATCTCAATAGCATTTTTTCAATAAATTTCTCAACAACACATTAACCGGAGTCACCAGGCCTCACCATACCGCGCCATACTTTATCATGTAGCCGAAAAAGGAGCCTTGGCGGGTGCCCAACATCAATGCTATATTAAAATCTCATGACAGCGTGCTCAAAACAACATGAATAATACCTCATGAATGAGAATAATTCCAACAATTATTTTTCCAGATTTCCAAGAATTTAACAATTCAAAATATGAGTTCAATTAACAAGAATTCAACGGAATAAACACTTGCGAGATTTCAGGAGCATATTGTGTAAAACCCCATACCTTAAACCACCACAAAGAACTAACATGAATCATCACATAATTTCAGCCTCAAAATCTAATCACACCATCCCGTTCTTCTCGCAAAAATAATCAAATCTCGTTCTAGCCCAAACTCGAGAAAACACCAAATAAGCCTTCTAATCTAAGGTTGAAATCTTGAACAAGTTTGGGGCTATGGTTTGTATATGAAAGGGAGTAATTTTGGAGAGGTCTTCTGGTTGAAAAGTTTGACAAAAAGTGATTTGAAAAGCCAAGCCACAAATTAGTTGATATATAAAGGATTAAGAAAAGAGTTCTAATCATATACAAACACTAAAAATTTTATTCCGGACGATCGGACCGTTAAAATCGCTTGAAATATTAGTATATTATAGCGAACGGCGAGACAGGACTTCTGACAAAAATTCAGCTTGATCGGACGGTCGGATTTCTAAAAATATTATTTTTACTAGAGAGTTTTATGCTCCGAAGACTCTTAGAGAGTTTTATATTTTGAGGACTCTTCTAAATAATAAAAATTCAATTAAATCTCCATTTTAATTCCGATTTCAAAATTGTTTGAAATCTTCGCCTTTAAAAATAATAACCAACATATTTGAGCAATGAAAGTAAATTTATCAAAAATTTTATTTTCCTCTATATTTTGAAAATACCCCAAAATTACGCGGATTGTTACACTTCCCCACTAACAATGGAATTTCGCCCTCGAAATTCGTCGAATACCTAACTCTCAAAAATCAGGCCAACAATCTCCAAAAATAATCTCGTCTCCAAAATAATTTCCACACATCTAATCTAGATGCTTAATACGAAACCATACTCTAAAATTTCTATCTCCAAAATACGCGCCACAAAAACGCAACAGACCCAAAAACTCAAGACCCGAGGGTGGTCGTATACCTAAGCTCTGATACCATTCTGTAACACCCCGCCCGCCCGGGGAGAGCGAACGGAGCGCTACTATCGATAAAACTAAACTAATCCGTAAATAACAAGGTATAGAACATCTAAATCCCACAATTAAACAAGAAACCACTATTCTCATCTTCAAATTAATACAACAAATCTCTCGAAATAATTACACAAATCTAACTATCTCGAAAATAAAATAAATCTCCAAATGCTCTATACATCAAAATAAATACAAGTCTTCTCATCTCTTGTATTAAAAATCTTCCCAAAATAATCCTCGCTAAAATCAATCCCAATTGGTCCATAGCACTCAAATTCGTGCTCACCTGCCAACTAAGAAAAAGATGGGGAAGTACACAATACGACAGGAATATGCTCAACAAAGATGTTAGCGATGAACAAAGCGCAACAATACGACTACGAATACTCAAATCAAATAATGCAAATCTCAATAGCATTTTTTCAATAAATTTCTCAACAACACATTAACCGGAGTCACCAGGCCTCACCATACCGCGCCATACTTTATCAAGTAGCCGGAAAAGGAGTCTTGGCGGGTGCCCAACATCAATGCCATATTAAAATCTCATGACAGCGTGCTCAAAACAACATGAATAATACCTCATGAATGAAAATAATTCCAAAAATTATTTTTCCAGATTTCCAAGAATTTAACAATTCAAAATATGAGTTCAATTAACAAGAATTCAACGGAATAAACACTTGCGAGATTTCAGGAGCATATTGTGTAAAACCCCATACCTTAAACCACCACAAAGAACCAACATGAATCATCACGTAATTTCAGCCTCAAAATCTAATCACACCATCCTTTTCTTCTCGCAAAAATAATCAAATCTCGTTCTATCCCAAACTCGAGAAAACACCAAATAAGCCTTCTAATCTAAGGTTGAAATCTTGAACAAGTTTGGGGCTATGGTTTGTATATGAAAGGGAGTAATTTTGGAGAGGTCTTCTGGTTGAAAAGTTTGACAAAAAGTGATTTGAAAAGCCAAGCCACGAATCAGTTGATATATAAAGGATT
Organism: Sambucus nigra; assembly: GCA_949130495.1. NCBI lineage: Eukaryota > Viridiplantae > Streptophyta > Magnoliopsida > Dipsacales > Adoxaceae > Sambucus > Sambucus nigra. The sequence continues at coordinate 105,141,059 of OX422213.1, read as the reverse complement.
AAGAGTTTGATTAAGAAAAGAGTTCTAATCATATACAATCACTAAAAAATTTATTCCGAACGATCGGACCGTTGAAATCGCTTAAAATTTTAGTATGATGTAGTGAACGGCGAGACAGGACTTCTGACAAAAATTCAGCTTGATCGGACGGTCGGATTTCTAAAAATATTATTTTTACTAGAGAGTTTTATGCTCCGAGGACTCTTAGAGAGTTTTATATTTTGAGGACTCTTCTAAATAATAAAAATTCAATTAAATCTCCATTTTAATTCCGATTTCGAAATCGTTTGAATTTCTCGCCTTTAAAAATAATAACCAACATATTTGAGCAATGAAAATAAATTTACCAAAAACTTTATTTTCCTCTATATTTTGAAAATACCACAAAATTACGCGGATTGTTACAATGACACGTGCTAGCTTGTAATTGGTCTACGTAGGATGGTAAATTTTGTTATCACCATCCACTAATATTTATCAACCAAAAGTCTAATAATTTTAACCAATTAATTATTATATGTGATTTACTCCACCCATTCTTAGGTGGGTTTGGGCCTATTATAGATCGACCAACCTGACTTGCGTTGTACCACTGTTTTAAGGTTGCTTTAATGCGAAACGTCGGCGACCAACTTAATCTTAAGTTGTACCACCCATTCATAGGCGGGTCTTATGCCTTTTCTAAGATGACCAACGTAACTTGGGTACTACTACCATTTTTAGGTGGATTTGATGATAAATGTACGCAACCAACTGTAAGATTAAATTTTAAATTGAATCAATTTGTATGTATTGGCTTAATTTCGTAAAAAAAATATTTTGAATCATAGGTTAGAGCTATTGTTTCTTTTTCAAGCCTTTGACATGTTTGGATTGTGACACACTGCCTAATTAAATATCGGGCGATCAGGCCTTTATTAAATTAAAACAGGTTTCTCATATGGTTCATTCTTAGCATCACTGTCAAAAACTAAGTTAATTACTAACCACCTATGTTAATTAAACCGGTGCAAAATTTTATCTTTCAAATAAACAGGATAAAAGGATAGTTGGAGGGCTAAATCAACATACACAAGATACTAAAATCCAGCCATCAAGATATATAAAAGAATCAAATTCATGCCGAATAAACCATCGGAAAAAGCAACCAAAACTAATTAATAAACCAAGTCCAAACTGCAAGGTAAAACTGATACAAAATTAAAACTATAATACCGACAACGTACCACATGTCCGAACATGATATATAAGAGTGAGATCCTATGCTAGATCTGAATTACAGAATCGTCTACTCAAAATCTTATCAGCATCCATAGTGCTACAGCTTCGAGTCCCTGGAATTAAACCATCAAGAATGACGTCCCTGTGGTTGGACACCTCAAAGGTTTTGAAAATATTTTTATAGCAAGAGTTAGTACTCAAAACATTATGAAAACATTTCACAAGTAATTTATTGCAATTAAAATCGATTATTGATTGCACGTGTTAGGTTCACGCACACTCCCTTGAGTTTTCTCACATCTCATCTAGTGTGCACACCTAATGTTCTACGCTTATCCCACCTAGCTATATGTGACACCCCGCCTAATTAAATATCGGGCGATCACTCCTTTATTAAATTAAATCAAGGTAAACAGTTGGTTCATTCTCAGCATCACTGTCGATAAAAATAAATTTTCCAATTTAACACCCTAAATAATTAAGCTAAGTGTCAAAAACATTTTCATACAACTTTCCCAATTTTAATTAACGAAAAAGATTTATTTAATTAAAACAACATTTCTACAATTAAGAATCACACCACAATAAACCAAATAACATAAACCAAATAACATAAACCATTCATCAATCGAATGTCAACATATGAAACTAAAATAACAAATCCATCCTAAATAAATTCCATGGAACAATACTGGAAATAACTGAAATATAAATGTCCCAACAACAAATGAAATAATGGAAAGGGCGACACATGCCCAATAAATGAGAATGCTAGAAGTGTAGTCAATAAAGGAAGCCGTCTACGCAAGTGACCTGCAACTCCCACCTAAGACGCAGCACGTTCCTCTCGAAGGATCCTAAGCAAGACGGCCCTGTGGCTGGGCACCTGAAAATATACATATATATACAAGAGAGAGAGAGAGAGAGAAAAAGAAACGGGTCAGAGCCCGAAAGTGTGTTTGATTTTAAAATACGTTTAGCAAGTATTTAAATTGATACAGGCCAATGCAAAAACATATTAGTTCGTCACTCTCTTGAGAAAATACTCACCTCTCTTCTAATGTGCACACCAATCGCACTAACCTTTCCCACGGTTTCTTATCATTTAACGCACTGGTCTTTCTAAAAGATTTAACTTAACTTCGATTTCTCGCAAGATTTATAATTCACGACTCCATTTTAAAAGAATGTTCCAAAAAGTAATCAAAGTCCTCCATTTTTAAATTTATAAAATCAATAAAGTTTTTACAGTGACATCTTATACTTTTTCAAAACAAGTATTTAATAATTTGAGTCAACAACCATGTCCTACTTATGAAATCTCAGTAGACAGTTTCAAATATCATAATCTCATATATATATTAACTACTCGTATAATATATATATATATATAACAGCACCCCAAATAAAACTATGGTGCGTGCATACTCTACTATCCAAAGCCCCATATCACTCATATTAAGGGGAATACATTCGGAATCACTCTCGAATTGTATTAACAGAAATACACAAACAATTGAGGCGAAGCATAGATTCCAAGTCTCTAAGAGGATGGCACATACCGGCGTCTCTTAGGACCGTCTGAACTATCACATCGATAGCCTGTACCAAGGATATCTATCTCCTAGGGTACAAGTCAATATCCCCCATAAAGGTCCCATCGAGATAAGACTTGTCCCAGCGTGAAAACCTCAGGGATAGTAAGTAGCGTGGGTATGATTTTCACATGCATATAATATATGTACACACTATCATATAAATATACCACTTTATCATATTAATATAGGTTCTTCTCATCACCCATAATTATACCATATATCCTTAATTTCACAGTTATAGAATTTCGTATAAGGTTTTATTCCTAACCTTAACTCGAAGGGTTTTCTCACTTATTACCTAACACTCATGGGCTACATCCTCACAAATCTGAATTCCAGTAAGTGTCTTTATTAGGTTACAACGTAACTCTCTTACGCACCTCACCCTTTAAATTCATATGTCCACTAACCTAAAGTAAATATCCCATAAATACCATTTTCGATAAAGATAAAGGTTCCAACATTTATTCATATACCCTACTGGTCCTCGATGTCTCCCAAATCAACTTATCAAGAGTGCCCAAGAATTCTATCACGACAATTTGAATTTAACGCATTTAAAGAGGAAATTAGTAGTCTGCCAGGAGGGGTCGATCGATCGAAGCTTGGGTCTCGATCGATCGAACCTTCGATCGATCGAAGCTCTAGGCTCGATCGATCGATCAAGCAGGTCTGGGCAAAATTCTGCAGAATGCAGTTACGGGTTTCATCCAACTTTTTCATCTAAAACGATGTGTTTCCATTCTAATCACCCCAAAAATCCTACTATCATCATTATAACATTATACCAGGTGTTTATAACGTAAAGCATGCGTGTAACTATCATTAAACATGGGTTTTCAACCTAAAATCATGTCTAATTATCAAGAACCCTAAAGTATTCTTAAATAGATTTCTAATGAATCTTTCTCCAATATTTATTTATTATGATCACCAAATTTCGTGGATTATTACCTCTACATGGCAAGGGTTTCCAGAATTTACATATACATCAATACTACATGGGTTCTCCTATCAAAAATGGGGTTTTCTTCCATAGTTTATATCACAATTTATTCCTAAGCTAACATGAAGATTGCATCAACGAAAATAGCAAGTTTAAACACTTGCCTGGGATTTTGGTATGTGATGATGCTGAGATTCAGCACCACCAGATAAGTGATAGTGAGCTCAAACAGTGGTAACCATGGCAGCCATAGAGATGTATAAGTGTATAGAAGGGGATGAGTATAAGAGGAAATAAGACAATGATGTATAGTGGTTCAGCCAATTTGGCCTACATCCACTGTGAGTGTGTGATCCACTAAGTATGGGCACTAATGGCCTTGGATACAATGCACATAACCCTCTCACTCTCTCTCTATTGTGTGTGTACAAGCAGAGTTTTAGCTAGGGCTACTGTTCATGGATCGATCCCCTGTAGGGTTAGGGGTGACAAGTATATATAGGTCTTGGGGGGTGTAGTGTACCCCCCAGGTAAGCATGGTGCATGTGAATAATGATCTAGCCAATCCCCTATTGACACCTGTAGATGCCAAATGATGACATAATATTCCCTCACGTGAGGGGGTGATTCGGTTGTAACGGTCTTCCACGTGTCATATGAGCCTCACGCGCACTGTTCCACGCGTCTCCCAAACCACGCGCTGAGATGATGTCACCCTCGGCCTATGATATGAGGCCGAGGGCAAAGTTCCCCCTGGTAGTGAGTATGGTCCAATTTAAGCCTCGTACTGTCGGCCCCTCGAAGGGTCGTCCGGGACCTGCTGAAGGGTCGGCCCCTCGGAGGGTCGTCCGGAGCCTGCTGAAGGGTCGGCTCCTCGGAGGGTCGTCCGGGTCCTGTTGAAGGGTCGGCCCCTCGGAGGGTCGTCCGGTCCTACTGAAGGCCGAGTCCAGGAGGGGTCATATGGAGCCAAATGAGGGGTCGGCCCCTCGGAGGGTCGTCTGAAGGGGTTGCCTTGATCCCGGCAGTCAGGGGGTAAATATGGGTATATCAATCACCCCCCAGCCCTTAGCCATTGATGTTGTTGAGATGGCTGAGGGATAGTGTTGTCTTTGAGGCGGATGTATGGTCAGTGAGATGAGGGATGCCTGTCAACCTGAGGTGACACTTGGGCGGTTGCCCACTGTCATCTCCAGTTCCCTAGGTAAGGCGGCTGTACTATGCTTGGGGCTTTGTGCCCTAATGATATCCTCCTCGTGGGCTGTGTTTTTCTTTGGGAAGTGAGCCCCCTTAATTAGCAAAGATATTAAAAGGATTTTCAAATCCTTTTCCCCTTCTAGCTTCTTCTTCATCTTCGCGCCCTTACTTTCTCTCTCTACAATTCCAGCTAACTCCATAGCCGTTTCTTCGCTGATTTCTCCATCGCTCTTCACTCAGCCGTTGCTCTTGTTTCCAGGTACTCTTCTTTGCCTGAACTCTCCTCTAGCTCTTCCATTTCCTTTGTGTGTTGGGGTCGAACCCCTTTTAGCATTTTTCTGGTTTTTCTCGCATTTTTCTGGCATCTTTTCCGGCAAACGACTTCGACTGTTCTTGAGTGTTCTTGAGCAAACCTTTTATATTCCCAGTTTTAAATCCAAAAGTCATAGGTTGGTCAATTGGAGTTTGTTTGTGGTTAGATTAGTAAAATCATCTCAAGTGTTAGGTCTCCCCCTTAATGCTTAGGAGGCTTTACGATTTAGCAGACGAGTTTCCATCCTTGAGGGAGAAGTTCTTCATAGAGATCAGGCGCATAGAGGAAGAGGAGGAGAGGAGACGACGGGACGACCCCATTTGGGTACGACCCATCTTTCCCCTCCCCTTGAAGAAAATTCTGCCCTCTGAGCCACAAGGGTCGTCCTATCGTCCATCCGACAGTCAGACGTTTGAGGGTGGTATGGACGAGCGTGCGTCTTCACCTGCAGGTGCTGGTCCCTCTGGAAGGAGGGGGTCGTCTGAGGACGCCCAGGACCATCAGGCCGAGGGTGTGGGACCCTCTGACGCTGTCCCTGTGACGGCCCTATCCCCCCATGCATTTCAAATGACTTTTCACGGTTCGCCCCCAAGAGGTGAAGAGGACGAGAGACAGGAGGCTGAGGGTTATGCTGAGGACTCTGATGATGATCCCATTGACACTTCTCACGCCTCTGCTTATGTTTCCACTGTGAAGGATCGTGACCTCTTGCTGTGGAGGCATCAGTTCGGCATAAAGTCCTCTGTGACTATGAGGGTTCCCAACCCCGATGAGCGAGTTTATCAGGGAGACGAGGGGGAGGTTGCTGTTTACGAGCAGATGCTCAGGGTAGGTGTTAGGTTCCCTCTGCATCCTAACATTGTTGAGATCCTGTCTGCCCTTGGGGTTTCCCCCTCTCAGCTCCCCCCCAACTCTTGGAGGGCAATTCTTGGCTATATATCTCTTTGGAAGAGTGTCTTCACAGATGAGCCCTCAGCAGACTTATTCATAGGTTGTTATAACATTACCTCATCGTCCAAGCAGCCTGGTTATTACCACTTAGGGGCCAGGAAGTCTGACAAGAAGATCCTTCATGTAGCCCAGACCTCAAATCATGACTGGAAGAAGAGGTATTTCTTCATCTCTGGGGACTGGGAGTTCCCCTCTGGGGTTGATCCTCTTGAAGATAGTCCGAGGGTTTCCCAGGTATGGTCCAAACCTTCCATGAGGGCACGGTCTGACCCTGGATTAAGTCAGGAAGAGAGGGTAATTGTTGACTATCTGAGGGACCAGGGGAAAGAGGGTGGACTTCCAAAATTTGAAGATCTAATGACCCCTCATCACCTCAAAGAAGCTGGCCTGAGGGTCGGCCCTTTGACAGAATTATGTGAGTGTTTTTCCATTTTCGCATTATGATTCCTTCTAAGTGTTCCCTCTTTGCCTCTGTATCTTTCTGACGTATTTCCTTCTTTTCAGGTCGTCCTGCGAACATTTCTGACCAATTGTGGGAGATGACTGCCCCCAGCTTGTTGTCCGGTCTTGGCAAGAAGAAGGGGAAGGAACCTCAGCAAGCCTAGAGGAAGTCAACGGCCGAGGGGCCGAGGCCGGTAGAGCCGACCGTGGATAGTCGGAAAAGGAAGCAGCCTGAAGCTCCTGAGGGCTCTCGTCCTGATGCACGGACGAGGGCGAGGGCAGAAGTGTCTGAGGGGTCTGCCTCCAGCATGGGGGCATTTTGGTCTCAAAATTTAACATCCTTGAGGTCTGACCCTTCTTCCCTCATAGCCAACTTAAGGGCGGCCAAGGTCTCCATGTTTTCTGCCCCTTCGGCCTCTGACTACGACTTTTTGTCGAAGATGCCCCCTGCCAAGGTGTATGATTACGGTCTTCATACCATGGCCCAGGTATTTGTTTCTACCGTACTTCCTCAGTTAATTTTTTGTCAATCTGTTCCCTCGGCCTCTTAATGTTTGCTTGTTCTTGTGCAGTCTATTTGTGCTTGGGCGTCGGCTACAAAATGGATGGCCGAGAATCAGCTGAAATTTCAAGAGGCTGACAGGGCCATTCAGCAGGAGGCTCTTCTGCAGACTGAACTGGATGCTGCAAAGGCTGAGCTGGGTACTACAAGGGCTGAGCTGGAGGGTATGAGGGTTGAGCATACCAGGGTCTTGAATGAGCTACAGACGCAGCATGAGGCAGACCTGAAGGCCAAGGACGACCTTATTAAAGACAAGGATGCGGCCTTGAATAACCTGGGGGCTCACTTCAAGACCGAGCTTGAGGGTGCAGTAAGGAAGGCCGGGGCCGATGCTGTTGAGGCCTATAAGGTTTCAGACGAGTTTCAAGGCTTCGGCCTTGAGTATCTTGAGAGGGGAATTAGGACGGCCTGTCGGTGGGTCGTCCTAAAATTTGCTGATGCAGTGACGACTATCCGCCCCTCCCTTGAAGCCGTCCAGCTAGATGACCCCTTAATTGCTGAGGCCTTGGCACAGGTTGAATCCCAAGTCCACGTTGAGGGTACCGGCACATCTGAGGATCAGCCTCTAGTGGTCGTAGATGAGACCCCTGTAATCGATGTGCCCTCTGAGTGTGCTCAATAGGGTGGCTGTCTGTGGCCCACACCCTCTTCTTGTAACATTTTTTTGTATTTTTGTTGATCAAACATTTCCCTTATTTGTAATATAATCACTGTCTTCTATTCCTGTCTTTGCTTTGTGATGCTTAGAAATTAACAATATTACCAACTCCTCCCTCGTCATTTTGAGGGTAAATGGGGTCGTCTCTCCCATTTGCCCTCTTTATAGCCGAGGGTGTTTACCACCAAATTATGGTGTTTTAAATCAAGTCCACCCTCGTCTTTTTGAGGGGAGTGGAGGGGTCGTCCCCTCCACTGGTCCCCATTATAGCCGAGGGATCAACTAACCTAATTAATGGATTTTAATTTAGTCTTCCCTCGTCTTTTTTGAGGAGAGTGGAGGGGTCGTCCCCTCCACCGGTCCCCATTATAGCCGAGGGATCAACTAACCAAATTAATGGATTTTAATATAGTCTTCCCTCGTCTTTTTTGAGGAGAGTGGAGGGGTCGTCCCCTCCACCGGTCCCCATTATAGCCGAGGGATCAACTAACCAAATTAATGGATTTTAATATAGTCTTCCCTCGTCTTTTTTGAGGAGAGTGGAGGGGTCGTCCCCTCCACTGGTCCCCATTATAGCCGAGGGTTCAACTAACCAAATTAATGGATTTTAATCTAGTCTTCCCTCGTCTTTTTTGAGGAGAGTGGAGGGGTCGTCCCCTCCACTGGTCCCCATTATAGCCGAGGGTTCAACTAACCAAATTAATGGATTTTAATATAGTCTTCCCTCGTCTTTTTTGAGGAGAGTGGAGGGGTCGTCCCCTCCACTGGTCCCCATTATAGCCGAGGGATCAACTAACCAAATTAATGGATTTTAATATAGTCTTCCCTCGTCTTTTTTGAGGAGAGTGGAGGGTTCGTCCCCTCCACTGGTCCCCATTATAGCCGAGGGTTCAACTAACCAAATTAATGGATTTTAATATAGTCTTCCCTCGTCTTTTTTGAGGAGAGTGGAGGGGTCGTCCCCTCCACCGGTCCCCATTATAGCCGAGGGATCAACTAACCAAATTAATGGATTTTAATATAGTCTTCCCTCGTCTTTTTTGAGGAGAGTGGAGGGGTCGTCCCCTCCACTGGTCCCCATTATAGCCGAGGGTTCAACTAACCAAATTAATGGATTTTAATCTAGTCTTCCCTCGTCTTTTTTGAGGAGAGTGGAGGGGTCGTCCCCTCCACTGGTCCCCATTATAGCCGAGGGTTCAACTAACCAAATTAATGGATTTTAATATAGTCTTCCCTCGTCTTTTTTGAGGAGAGTGGAGGGGTCGTCCCCTCCACTGGTCCCCATTATAGCCGAGGGATCAACTAACCAAATTAATGGATTTTAATATAGTCTTCCCTCGTCTTTTTTGAGGAGAGTGGAGGGGTCGTCCCCTCCACTGGTCCCCATTATAGCCGAGGGTTCAACTAACCAAATTAATGGATTTTAATATAGTCTTTCCTCGTCTTTTTTGAGGAGAGTGGAGGGGTCGTCCCCTCCACCGGTCCCCATTATAGCCGAGGGATCAACTTCCCATGCATGCTAGGACTGACAATGGGATGAAGGAAACACTGATATTTCTCATTAATTTTCCAAGTGTTCTGTTGGAGCAACCCCAATTACAATTATGGCCTTTCAAGACCTTACAACACTACTGATAGTATTTCTTCAAATGATCTGCATTCCAGGGGTTTGAAAAAGGTTCCCCCTCTAAGTTTTCTAGCCTGTAGGTCCCTGGGACAACTTCATCGATGACCCTATATGGGCCATGCCAATTAGGATGGAGCTTGTTGGGTTTCTGCCAAGTCTTTTTAAGAACCAAGTCTCCCACTGCGATAGGCCTCTGTTTCACCCTTTGGTTGTAAAACTTTGCGGTCCTCTGTTGGTAGGAAGCTTGCCTTATCTCAGCATCCTCCCTTCTTTCCTCAATCAGGTCTAGGTCAAGTCTTCTCTCTTCCATATTCCCCTGGGGGTCATACATTTGGACCCTATGAGTAGGAAACTCCACTTCGGTGGGGATGACTGCTTCTGATCCATAAGCTAACATGAATGGGGTCTCCCCGGTAGGGGTCCTTACTGTCGTCCTGTATGCCCACAATACTGCATATAACTCCTCGACCCATCTTCCTTTTGCCTCCTCAAGCCTCTTCTTAATCCCATCTAGGATTGTCCTGTTCGTAACTTCGGTTTGCCCATTGGCCTGAGGTCGGCCTGGGGTGGAGAAAAATTGTTTGATACTTACCCTCTCACAGTACTTCTGTAAAGAGGCATTCTTGAACTGGGTCCCGTTATCCGAGATGAGGGTGTTGGGTAGACCATATCTGCATATCACATTCTTCCAGATGAACTGGAAGGTCTTCTGCTCCGTGATCATGACCATCGGCTCGGCCTCTACCCATTTTGAAAAGTAGTCAATTGCTACGATGAGGAACCGATAGTTATTGACTGCTCTCGGTAAGGGTCCTATCAGATCAATCCCCCATATTGCGAACGGCCATGGGGATGCAATGGAGGTGAGAGGCTGGTGAGGTTGATGAGGGATAGTAGCAAATCTTTGGCATTTATCACACTTTTTAACATATGCGGCAGCATCTTTCCCCAAGGTCGGCCACCAGTAGCCTTGGGTGATCACCCTCTTTGCCAAGGATCTACCCCCAATATGGCTTGAGCACGACCCTTCATGCACGTCTTGCAAAATGGAAGGGACCTCTGAGGGATGCACACACCTAAGTAAGGGGAGCAGAAACCCCTTTTTGTACAGCGTGTCTCCGATGACGGCGAACTTTGCAGCCCTGTATCTCAGCTTCTTCCTCTCTTGGCTTGCTTCTGGCATCTCTCCCCCTCTAATGTATCTGATCAGGGGGTCCATCCATGAAGGTTCTTGAGAAACATTCATGCAAATGCCAAGTGTTCCCTCGTTGTCTTCGATAGTTGGTCGAAGCAAAATTTCTACCGGGACTGTCCTCCTTATGTCTGTCCTAGTAGCTGAGGCCAACCTTGCAAGGGCGTCAGCACGGCCATTGTCGAGCCTAGGTATCCTCTTGAATTTCACTTCTTTGAAGTTTTTCAGCAATGACCTCACCTTATCAAGATACCTAGCCATCCTCTCGTCTTTGGCCTCATAGGCTCCTAGTATCTGATTCACCACCAGCCTTGAATCACTGTGAACCAAAATTTGGCTGACACTAAAGGATTTGGCTAAGGAGAGGCCAGCTATCAAGGCCTCATACTCAGCCTCATTGTTGGAGGCTTTGAAATTGAACCTCAGGGCGTACTCGACGTCTGTGCCATCGGGTGCTGATAGTATCAGTCCAGCACCACTTCCGCTATCACAGGAGGACCCGTCAACGAAGAGGCTCCACGGAGTCTTTCTTTCAGAAAAATTTCCCTCAGAGAGGGACCCCTGTCTAAAGATGTATCTTCCCTCTTCGTTTTCAGTCACTTTCCTTCTAGCGGTGCTCGTCTCAGCCATTTCTGCAGGTGTGTCTGCGGGTCTGTCTTCTGTATCTTCCTTCCCGAGGGTCTCACCCTCGGCCTCATCTTCTTCCCATGTGAACTCAGCCACGAAGTCTGCCAAGGCTTGCCCCTTAATGGCTGTCTTAGGCTGATACACAATGTCAAACTCCCCCAGCTCTATAGCCCAGGTCATTAGCCTTCCTGATTTTTCAGGCTTGTGTAGGACCTGCCTAAGAGGAGAGTCAGTAAGGATGACCATAGTATGGGACTGGAAGTACGGTTTCATCTTCCTTGAGGCATGAATCAAGGCATAGGCCAACTTCTCCATCCTCGGGTATCTCTGCTCTGCCCCCTGGAGTGCCTTGCTGTTGAAATATACAGGCTTTTGTATCCCATCTTCGTCTCTTACGATTGCTGCACTGATAGCGGATTCTGAGACAGCAAGGTACACGTACAGTCGTTCACCCTGCACGGGTCGTGACAGCAGCAAGGGAGACCCTAAGTATGATTTCAGCTGCTTGAAAGCCTCATCACACTCTTCTCTCCATTCAAAAGCTTTCCTGAGGATCTTGAAGAATGGTAGACACCTGTCTGTAGCCCTTGACACAAATCTGTTCAAGGCAGCCACTCTCCCTGTGAGCCTCTGAACGTCTTTAATGGACTTGGGGGTCTTCATCTCAATAAGGGCCTTTATCTTTTCAGGATTGGCCTCGATGCCTCTTTGATTGACAATGAACCCCAAGAACTTCCCCGCTCTGACCCCGAAGACACACTTGGCCGGATTGAGCTTCATTTTGTATTTGTCCATTGTATTAAAGGTCTTTTCCAGGTCTGCTACATGATCCTCTGCCTTCAGACTCTTAGTCAGCATGTCATCTACGTAAACCTCCATAGACTTACCAATTTGGTCTTCAAACATTTTGTTTACGAGGCGCTGGTACGTTGCCCCCGCATTTTTTAGGCCAAAGGGCATGACCCTGTAACAGTATGTCCCCTTGTCAGTGATGAAGGCGGTCCTCTCCGAGTCCTCAGGGTTCATGAAAATCTGGTTATACCCTGAGTAGGCATCCATGAAACTCATGAGCTCATGGCTTGCGGTAGCGTCTACCATCTGGTCGATGCGGGGGAGAGGGAAGCTGTCTTTGGGACAATGCTTGTTGAGGTCTGTGAAGTCCACGCACATTCTCCACTTGCCGTTGGCCTTTGGGACGATGACTGCATTGGACAGCCACTCAGGGTAGATGACCTCTCTGATAAATTCAGCGTCTTCTAATTTTTTAACCTCATCCCTGATGACCTCATACTTTTCTCTAGAGTAAATCCTCCTCTTCTGCTTTACCGGCTTCACTCCCTCTACCACATTGAGTTTGTGGCACATGATTTCAGGGTCGATCCCTGGCATATCTACATGACTCCACGCGAAGACGCTTCGCCTTCTCCTCAACAGTTTGATGAGGTCTTCCTTGATACTGGGCTTCAGAGATTTGCCAACTTGGACGGTTTTTCCCGGGTCATCCTCATCGAGGGTGATGGGTTCTACCTCCTCAGCGGCCTCTCCTTTTTTGAGCTTCGTCTCGTCCCTGGGGTCTAGGGTATCCATGTTGTAAGTGGCTGTAGCCCTCTTGTGTGCCTCCCTTTCTTCAGCGGAGTTGTAGTAGCACTCTCTCGCTGTCGTCTGGTCTCCCTGAACTTCCCCCACCCCATAAGGGGTAGGGAACTTAACCATCTGGTGGACCGTGGACGGCACAGCTTCAAACCCCTTGAGGGCCAAACGTCCCAGTATGATGTTGTATGCCGAAAACACATGCTCATCCAGCACAAAGAAACTGACCCTCTTAGTGAGCCATCTCGGCCACTCGTCCCCCATCCTGACATCAGCCTCATATATTCCTAGGGGGTGAACCTTCTCCCCACTGAACCCAATCAATGGATGATGGTAGGGGACAAGTCTGGCACGACTGAGGCCCAAGGCCTTGAAGCATGGCCAGAACATCACATCTGCGGATGAGCCCCCATCCACCAGGATCCTCGGCACTTCGCACCCGTGCACCCTGGTGGTGATGACGAGAGGGTCATCATGCGGGGCCAATAGGCCCTTGAAGTCCATTCTTGAAAATCCCACAACCAAAGTGTCCATATCAACCTTCTTCCTTTTTTCTAACTTGACCTCTAGGGAGGTCGAGTGCACCGTCTTCGTCACTGCCTTAGCCTCAGCGACATGGGCCTTCCTGTCGGCGACCTCAGACCCTCCTCCTGCAAGTCCCCCGGAGATCATTCCCACCCCGAGCGAGATCATATTGAGCCTCTTGACAGGGCCTTGGTCGTCTCTCGGCGGGAGGTCAGGGTCGTCCTCATCATCAGAGGGGTCGTCCCCTCTTTTTTGAGGACCTTCTCTGCAGGCATCGACTCGCTTCTTTCTGGGGTCGTCCCCTCGGCCCCTCTTGAAGTCGGCTTTGTCGACGTACTTTCTGAGCTTCCCTTCCTTCAGCATCTTCTCAATCTCATCTTTCAGAGCAAAGCATTTGTCTGTTACGTGGCCGTGGTCTTGGTGAAATTCACACCACAGGTTCCTATTTCTCTTGCCGGGGGCTGCCCTCAGCTTCTCAGGCCACTTCAGTGTCCGGTCACTCTTTATCTCATTGAGGATCTGTTCACAGCTGACCGTCAGAGGGGTGTACCCTGCGAACTTATCATCCATGGTCCTCTTCTTCCCCTCTTTGTTCTTCTTGGGGTATTTATTCCCACTTGCACCTTCTTTTTCGTCTTCATGTTTTGCCGCCATCGCCTCTTCGGCGTTCATCACCTTCCCTGCTGTTGACAACAGCTCAGCCATCGTCCTCGGAGGGTCTTCGGCAAGCTTCCATAATAGCTTCCCCTTCTGGAGCCCTCCAATCAGGGCTGTCATAGCTATGCTCTCCTCATAGTCTTCCACCTCCAGCTTCTCTTTATTGAATCTGGCTATGTAGTCTCTCAGAGTCTCGTTCTTTCCCTGCTTAACATAGAGCAGGTGTGTGGTCTTCTTCTGTGGCCTCACCCCAAAGCAGAAATTATGGATGAACAAGTCTGCCAACTGCTTAAAGTTTCCAATAGAATTTTTTGGAAGAGACGTGTACCACACATGCGCAGCCCCTGTCAAGGTACCAGAGAAGGCACGACACCTCATCTCATCTGAGATAGAGTATATGTCTGCCGCCGACTGATACATTTCCACGTGGTGGACAGGGTTGGTGCTCCCATCGTATCTTGGGGTGACCGCGGGAGGCTTGAACTTCGATGGCGTGGGGAAGTTGACTATCTTTGCCACAAAGGGTGAGCCCATGGTGTATCCCCTCTGAAGAGGGTCCCGGCTCTTCAGTATGTCGCCAATCTTATCCTCTAACCTCTGGATTGAGTCATTCCAGGGCCTCACAGGGTCGGCCTGGCCGATGTTATCCCTTGCTGCCTCTCGGAGGTGGATGGAGGGCTCCGCTACGGCAGGCCTGTGTCGGCTATTTACTTCCCTTTGGCCGTCATCCCGTCTTTGGGGTCGGCCTTCTGCTTCTTTCCTAGATCTCGCTGCGCTTCTTGACTTGGACAACTTGTCTCGCAGGTCATTCACTGGGCCCAGCCTCTCGAAGGCCGACCCCCTGCTCAGGCGGTCAAAAGCAGAGCCTCTTGGGCGATCATCAGGGTTTGGTCTCCCGCACTTTCCTCTACTGTCCTGGAGGGGTCGTACTGTATTGTTGGAGACCTCATATGGCTCCCAGCATTCTACTGGAGCCTCTTCTTCCTCCAGATCATCATACCTGTCCTCGGGGCAAGGGTTTCCTTGCCTCCCCAGGCGTAAACGCCGGGGGTCAGCAACATCCCTACGCCGCTGAGGGGGTGGCAGGTCTTTATGTGGTGCCTGGGGTGGTCCCCTGGCCTCATGATGTCCTGGAGCTGCTGCCGGAGTAATCATCTCAGGTGAGACCCCTGGTGGTCTCAGTATGTTCTGACTTAGGGCTGTGAACTGCTCCTGCATCATCCGCTGGCTGGCTGCCAGAGACTTTAGGGCTGCTGCCACATCTGCCATCTCAGACTGAGGCGGCGGTTGACTGGAACTGGGTCTTCCCCCCTCATCCGGTGGGGGAAGAGGTGGTGGTGGCATCTCAGGTGCCATGTGCTTGAGCTATGAAAAGTTGAACTGAAGAAAATACTAGTGAGCTTGGGAACCTTAGTGGGTCTCTTTCAATGGTGAAACACCTCCTCTCAGGGGGAGTGTTGGTTCACCACCAGAGTGCCCAGTGAGGTCAAGCTGTACAAAGGAAGAGATGTCTTCTCGTTCCCACAGACGGCGCCAAACTGATGATGCTGAGATTCAGCACCACCAGATAAGTGATAGTGAGCTCAAACAGTGGTAACCATGGCAGCCATAGAGATGTATAAGTGTATAGAAGGGGATGAGTATAAGAGGAAATAAGACAATGATGTATAGTGGTTCAGCCAATTTGGCCTACATCCACTGTGAGTGTGTGATCCACTAAGTATGGGCACTAATGGCCTTGGATACAATGCACATAACCCTCTCACTCTCTCTCTATTGTGTGTGTACAAGCAGAGTTTTAGCTAGGGCTACTGTTCATGGATCGATCCCCTGTAGGGTTAGGGGTGACAAGTATATATAGGTCTTGGGGGGTGTAGTGTACCCCCCAGGTAAGCATGGTGCATGTGAATAATGATCTAGCCAATCCCCTATTGACACCTGTAGATGCCAAATGATGACATAATATTCCCTCACGTGAGGGGGTGATTCGGTTGTAACGGTCTTCCACGTGTCATATGAGCCTCACGCGCACTGTTCCACGCGTCTCCCAAACCACGCGCTGAGATGATGTCACCCTCGGCCTATGATATGAGGCCGAGGGCAAAGTTCCCCCTGGTAGTGAGTATGGTCCAATTTAAGCCTCGTACTGTCGGCCCCTCGAAGGGTCGTCCGGGACCTGCTGAAGGGTCGGCCCCTCGGAGGGTCGTCCGGAGCCTGCTGAAGGGTCGGCCCCTCGGAGGGTCGTCCGGAGCCTGCTGAAGGGTCGGCTCCTCGGAGGGTCGTCCGGGTCCTGTTGAAGGGTCGGCCCCTCGGAGGGTCGTCCGGTCCTACTGAAGGCCGAGTCCAGGAGGGGTCATATGGAGCCAAATGAGGGGTCGGCCCCTCGGAGGGTCCTGTGATATACCCATATTTACCCCCTGACTGCCGGGATCAAGGTATGCAGATTCCCGGATGATTTTGGTATGGCTGCGTTCCTTGTCTCGTGATCTACGCGGTGGTGGTGGTGGGGATGAAACCCGATGGCTTTTTGGCCTTGGTTTGCCTTGGAGCTCTCTCCTCTCTTCTCCAATGGCCGTCACTTGATTTGTGAATGTTCTAACCCTAAGAGGCTGACCTAATGGTTGATATAGGTTGGCTGAAATTCGTGGGTTTAATTGCCCACTTAAGTAAAATGACAAAAATGCCCTCCCGAGGCACCAATTAGGCCTAAAAACACCCCGAGACCCAAACTAAACCCCCGGATACACTTTTCTGACTATCTCGACCCTTTCGGACGCGTTGGCGCACTCAAAACGACCATACGAACAACTTATACAATATTCACTTTTTATTTAACAAAATTAGTCCCGACGTGACACGGGCACGTCCCAACTTAAATTTCCGAAATAGTCATTTAATTCACTTATGACATTCAATATAACCAATATAGTATATCACTATGATCATTAGTAATATTCAATAAGTTTCCCATAATTACTAACTCTCGTCACGTTAATAATTCTAACATAATTAATTTTTGGATTTTTATTAAATAATCATTCTCATTAAATTTATTAAATCCCCAAATTAATATAGCATAAAAATACGGGGTATTACATACTTCCCCCCTAATAACGGAATTTCGTCCCGAAATTCGGAAAATAAGGCATACCTGGTAAAAACAACTCTGGATATCTCTCGCGTATATCTGCCTCACGCTCCCAAGTGGATTCCTCCACATTATGATGCTCCCACTGGACTCGCACAAGTGGAACTATTTTCGACCTCAATCTCCTCTCACTATAGTCTAGAATAGCCACTGGTCTCTCCTCGTAAGAGCTACCAGACTGTAAATCTATCTCATCTATCGCAATGTGAGTATAGGCCATATCATCCCGAAGATATCGTCTTAACGACGAGATGTGGAATACATCGTGGATGCGATGTAAATGTTCTGGCAATCCCAACCTGTATGCAACCGGCCCAATCCTCTTGATGATGGGAAATGGTCCCACATACCTCGGGGCGAATTTCCCCTTCTTCCCGAACCTCATCACTCCCTTCATAGGAGATACACGCAATAACACTTGATCTTCCACATTAAACTCCCGGAAGAACCGTTTCGTATCGGCGTAGCTCTTCTGCCTGTCCTGGGCTACCCGAATACGACTCCTGATTATCTCAATCCTTGCGGAGGTCTCCTGAATCACTTCTGGTACTAACAACTTGTTGTCCCCCACCTCGAGCCAACAAGTTGGAGAACGACAAGGCCTGCCATACAAAACCTCAAATGGGGCCATACCAATCGTAAACTGATCAGAGTTATTATAAGCAAACTCTACCAGTGGGAGATGTGGCTCCCAACCTCCTCCAAAAATCGAGAACACATATGCGTAGCCTATCCTCTAACATCTGATAAGTACGCTCTGTCTGCCCATCTGTCTGTGGGTGGTAAGCTGAACTCAACCTCAACTCGGTACCCATAGCCTCCTGAAAACTTTCCCAGAAACGTGACACAAAAATCTTGTCTCTATCTGACACAATATTCAGGGGCACCCCGTGTAATATGACAATCTCAGCAATGAACAATTGAGCATACTGACCCGTAGTATAATCTGTCCGCACTGGCAGAAAATGAGCCACTTTGATCAGATGGTCTACAATCACCCAGATAGAATCGTGGCCCCGCTGTGATGTAGGCAATCCTGTAATGAAATACATGGAAATACTCTCCCACTTCCACGCGGGTACTTCCAACGGCTGAAGCAATCCTGACGGTTTTTGGTGGTCCACCTTCACCTGTTGGCAGGTAGAACACTTGGACACAAACTCGACGATGTCCTTCTTCATCCCACTCCACCAGTATTGACGCCTCATGTCCTGGTACATTTTATCAAGTCCCGGATGTACTGCAAATCGGGACCTGTGAGAATGAGTCATCACTTCATGACGTAAATCCGCTCCTTCTGGAGCCACTAATCTCCCATTAAACCGCAAACCTCCATCAGAACTAACATAATAGGACTCAACACCCTCAGCTAGAAGTCGCACAATCTGCTCCTGGCAAAACGGGTCTGTGGTCTGTGCCTGTATCACCCTCGTAACAATCTCGGGTGTGACTGACATCACGGATATGAAAGAACGGGCTACTGCGTCCTGGTGACCCAACTCCTTCCACTTTGCTTTCCAGATGTCCGCTACATCGTCTACCGGTCTACGGCTCAACGCATCAGCAACTACGTTGGCCTTCCCCAGATGATACTGTATATCGAACTGGTAGTCCTTC
The DNA here is from genome assembly GCA_949130495.1 of Sambucus nigra. NCBI lineage: Eukaryota > Viridiplantae > Streptophyta > Magnoliopsida > Dipsacales > Adoxaceae > Sambucus > Sambucus nigra. The sequence continues at coordinate 105,122,192 of OX422213.1, read as the reverse complement.
ACAAACTCTAACCACCTGCGCTGACGCATGTTTAGCTCTCGCTGAGTGAACAGGTACTGCAGTGACTTATGGTTTATGAACAAACGAAATTTCTCGCCCAACAAGTAGTGCCTCCAAATTCTCAATGCAAAGACGCCCGCTGCTAACTCCAGGTCGTGGGTGGGGTAATTCTTCTCATGCGGCTTAAGCTTGCGGGAAGCAAAAGCTATAGCCTTCTCCTCCTGCTGGAGCACACCTCCAAGTCCCCGTAAAGACGCATCGGTGTAAACCAGGTACTCCACACCCGGCTTCGGTAATGCAAGGACCGGCGCTGAAGTAAGTTTGTCTTTCAGCTCATCGAAAGCCAATTGACCAGCATCATCCCAACCATATGGTACACCTTTGCGAGTCAGATATGTCAATGGACCCGCTATTTTGGAGAATCCCCGAATGAATCTCCTGTAGTATCCGGCTAACTCCAAGAAACTACGCACTTCTGTCGGTGTCGTGGGCTATCCCCACTCCCTCACCGCTGACACTTTGCTCGGGTCAACTGCAATCCCCTGCTTAGAAACAACATGGTCCAAGATCTGTACCTCTCGCAACCAGAATCCACACTTCTCGTACTTAGCATACAACTGATGCTCTCGTAGAGTCTGAAGAACCTGCCTCAAGTGCTCGGCATGCTCCTCCTCGGAGTGTGAATATATCAAGATGTCATCTATGAAGACGATTACAAACTGATCCAAGAACTCTCTGAATGCTCGATTCATCAAGTCCATGAAAACGACTGGGGCATTTTTAAGTCCGAACGGCATCACCCTGAACTCATAGGACCCATATCTCGATAAGAAGGCCGTATTGAAACATCTTGCTCTCTAATACGTAACTTATGGTACCCCGACCTCAGATCTATCTTCGAAAAGAAAGTTGCTCCCCTCAACTGGTCGAACAGATCATCGATTCGAGGCAACGGATACTTATTCCGTATCGTGACCTTGTTCAATTCACGGTAGTCCACACACAATCTTAGTGAACCATCTCTTTTCTTCACAAACAAGACTGGAGCGCCCCAAGGTGAGGTACTCCTACGAATGAAGCCCTGACCTAACAGCTGCTCAATCTGATCTCGTGGCTCTCGCATCTCTGCTGGAGCCATACGGTACGGTGCGCGTGCTATAGGTCTCTTATCTGGCAATAAATCTATAACAAAGTCTATCTCACGACTGGGCGGTAGGCCAGGTATCTCCTGAAACACATCGGAATACTCCCTGACAACAGGGATCGAATCTAAGGGAATCACAACCTCCTTAGAGGTATCCTCCTCTATGTAATACAAATGAGCGGTCGAACCTCCCTCTGGGCGAGGCATCGCCACTACAAACATCTCTTGCCGCGAAATGGCAAAAACAATGCTCCACCGAAGTAGATAATCATGGCTCTATAAGCGGCGAGCCAATCCATACTGAGTATAACATCATGCTAATGCATATCTAAGACTAGCATATATACAGGTAATACCAAACTACCAATCTCTACCCCCACTCCCGGGCATATAAAGAAAAATAAAAGACCCACTCCCAAGATGGTGAGTCTACACACGTCACTGAGCTCACTGTCGTGGCTAACAACCCTAAGGCTTTCGCAAAAATTAGCTTATAAAATAGTGCGTTGCACTCGTAACAAACAAATCTCGACTCATGGTAACATGGATAGAAAAACATACCCTTAACCGCGGGTGGTGCCTGCGGGGTTGCTACCTATGGGAAATTATAGACACGTCCGCCCTGTAGCTTTCTCTGCTGAACTGAGGCTGTTGGAAAAGGTGGCAGAGTTGGCTTCTGAGGTACATTGTCAGCACATTCCTGCCGGGGGCCCTATTCTTCTCTGGACAATTTTGACGCCTATGGCCATTCCTGCCACATTGGAAACACCTCCCCCGAAACTGCTTTCCTTCCTTACGGTATTGACTAGCCTCTCTTTTTCCCTGGTCTTGCTGGCCTTGAGGGGAAATTTGCGGAAAAACTATGTCAGGGCGAGGACAATCCATCCACTTGTGACCCGGTTGTACACATTTATAGCAGAGTTTCGAAATTCTTTGCCGGTCAGGTTGTAGTTTATCCCCAGTCTGATTCAGACAAGATTTATGTTTGTGGTCCTCCATTCCACAACCGAAACACCTCTTGGTGATTTCATTCTGAACCTGGCTTCGTTGTCCCTGACACTTTTGTCTCTGTACATAAATCTCGTTACTACTGGAACTGACTCTATCTTGATTGTTTAGTTATCGCAGATTCGGTGCCTTCGCACAGTTCTCAATGTCAGTCACATGCACTAGGTTAACCTCTCTAGGTCTTTTGCCTCCTTTAAGTTGTAGGCTGCGTTCTTGGTATTGTAGAACTGCAGTGGTAACTGCTTGTGCCACGATACCTGCTAACTCGGCGGTTGATACTCTCCCTGGGGATACCTGAGGTGTGAGTCGATCTAGCTCGATGACTCCCTTAACCATCTTAGCTAGTTCTTCTTGACGATCCATCTGAAAATTTAAGTAAATTTGGATGAGTTCATCATTCAAATAATCAAATCGCAGAAGTACGAAATTCCAAAGTATAGAGATAGACACAACATTCCTAGTAGTAGGGCTCTATATCAAAGAAAGCAACGCTGAAACATAATAGGCCGCATAGATCCTAAAGGACTCTAGAACCTGATGCTCTGATACCACCTGTGACACCTCGCCTAATTAAATACCGGGCGATCACTCCTTTATTAAATTAAATCAAGGTAAACAGTTGGTTCATTCTCAGCATCACTGTCGATAAAAATAAATTTTCCAATTTAACACCCTAAATAATTAAGCTAAGTGTCAAAAACATTTTCATACAACTTTCCCAATTTTAATTAACGAAAAAGATTTATTTAATTAAAACAACATTTCTACAATTAAGAATCACACCACAATAAACCAAATAACATAAACCATTCATCAATCGAATGTCAACATATGAAACTAAAATCACAAATCCATCCTAAATAAATTTCATGGAACAATACTGGAAATAACTGAAATATAAATGTCCCAACAACAAATGAAATAATGGAAAGGGCGACACATGCCCAATAAATGAGAATGCTAGAAGTGGAGTCAATAAAGGAAGCCGTCTACGCAAGTGACCTGCAACTCCCACCTAAGCCGCAGCACGCTCCTCTCAAAGGATCCTAAGCAAGGCGCCCCTGTGGCTGGGCACCTGAAAATATACATATATATACAAGAGAGAGAGAGAGAGAAAGAAACAGGTCAGAGCCCTAAAGTGTGTTTGATTTTAAAATACGTTTAGCAAGTATTTAAATTGATACAGGCAATGCAATAACATATTAGTACGTCACTCTCTTGAGAAAATACTCACCTCTCTTCTAATGTGCACACCTATCGCACTAACCTTCCCCACGATTTCTTATCATTTAACGCACTGGTCTTTCTAAAAGATTTAACTTAACTTCGATTTCTCGCAAGATTTATAATTCACGACTCCATTTTAAAAGAATGTTCCAAAAAGTAATCAAAGTCCTCCATTTTTAAATTTATAAAATCAATAAAGTTTTTACAGTGACATCTTATACTTTTTCAAAACAAGTATTTAATAATTTGAGTCAACAACCATGTCCTACTTATCAAATCTCAGTAGACATTTTCAAATATCATAATCTCATATATATATTAACTACTCGTATAATATATATATATATATATATATAACAGCACCCCGAATAAAACTATGGTGCGTGCATACTCTACTATCCAAAGCCCCATATCACTCATATTAAGGGGAATACATTCGGAATCACTCTCGAATTGTATTAACAGAAATACACAAACAATTGAGGCGAAGCATAGATTCCAAGTCTCTAAGAGGATGGCACATACCGGCGTCTCTTAGGACCGTCTGAACTATCACATCGATAGCCTATACCAAGGATATCTATCTCCTAGGGTACAAGTCAATATCCCCCATAAAGGTCCCATCGAGATAAGACTTGTCCCAGCGCGGAAACCTCAGGGATAGTAAGTAGCGTGGGTATGATTTTCACATGCATATAATATATGTACACACTATCATATAAATATACCACTTTATCATATTAATATAGGTTCTTCTCATCACCCATAATTATACCATATATCCTTAATTTCACAGTTATAGAATTTCGTATAAGGTTTTATTCCTAACCTTAACTCGAAGGGTTTTCTCACTTCTTACCTAACACTCATGGGCTACATCCTCACAAATCTGAATTCCAGTAAGTGTCTTTATTAGGTTCCAACGTAACTCTCTTACGCACCTCACCTTTTAAATTCATATGTCCACTAACCTAAAGTAAATATCCCATAAATACCATTTTCGATAAAGATAAAGGTTCCAACATTTATTCATATACCCTACTGGTCCTCGATGTCTCCCAAATCAACTTATCAAGAGTGCCCAAGAATTATATCACGACAATTTGAGTTTAACGCATTTAAAGAGGAAATTAGTAGTCTTCCAGGAGGGGTCGATTGATCGAAGCTTGGGGCTCGATCGATTGAACCTTCGATCGATCGAAGCTCTAGGCTCGATCGATCGATCAAGCAGGTCTGGGCAAAATTCTGCAGAATGCAGTTACGGGTTTCATCCAACTTCTTCATCTAAAACGATGTGTTTCCATTCTAATCACCCAAAAAATCCTACTATCATCATTATAACATTATACCAGGTGTTTATAACGTAAAGCATGCGTGTAACTATCATTAAACATGGGTTTTCAACCTAAAATCATGTCTAATTATCAAGAACCCTAAAGTTTTCTTAAACATATTTCTAATGAATCTTTCTCCAATATTTCTTTATTATGATCACCAAATTTCGTGGATTATTACCTCTACATGGCAAGGGTTTCCAGAATTTACATATACATCAATACTACATGGGTTCTCCTATCAAAAATGGGGTTTTCTTCCATAGTTTATATCACAATTTATTCCTAAGCTAACATGAAGATTGCATCAACGAAAATAGAAAGTTTAAACACTTGCCTGGGATTTTGGCATGCAGATTCCCGGATGATTTAGGTATGGCTGCGTTCCTTGTCTCGTGATCTACGCGGTGGTGGTGGTGGCGGTGAAATCCGGTGGCTTTTTGGCCTTGGTTTGCCTTGGAGATCTCTCCTCTCTTCTCCAATGGCCGTCACTTGATTTGTGAATGTTCTAACCCTAAGAGGCTGACGTAATGGTTGATATAGGTTGGCTGAAATTCGTAGGTTTAATTGCCCACTTAAGTAAAATGACTAAAATGCCCTCCCGAGGCACCAATTAGGCCTAAAAATGCCCCGAGACCCAAACTAAACCCCCGGGTACACTTTTCTGACTATCTCGACCCTTCCGAATGCCTTGGTGCACTCAAAACGACCATACAAACAACTTATAAAATATTCACTTTTTATTTAACAAAATTAGTCCCGACGTGACACGAGCACGTCCCAACTTAAATTTCCGAAATAGTCATTTAATTCACTTATGACATTCAATATAACCAATATAGTATATCACTATGCTCATTAGTAATATTCAACAAGTTTCCCGTAATTACTAACTCTCGTCACGTTAATAATTATAACATAATTAATTTTCGGATTTTTATTAAATAATCATTCTCATTAAATTTATTAAATCCCCAAATTAATATAGCATAAAAATACGGGGTATTATACTATCATACCCAAACTATCTCGAATAAAGAATCTAACTGATCTTATCAAGTCTACTCTCCCATACCGCCCATATAGCACACTTCATTATTAACATTCTTCGTATATTATTCAGTCTTCATATAACATTCACATATGTTATGTTTAATCATCATAATCAAGTCTCACTACTTAATTCATATAGCATTTCATATTTATCATCATTCAACTTCCATAATTAAGTTTTACTACTTAGTTTACTATAGATATTCCCAATCTATTTTTAATATCGAAATTAAGTTTCTCTCAACTTAATTTATCATTCAAATGTGTGTGTGTGTGTGTGTGTATCATCTACAAGTCTACTTTTGCACATAAGTAGAATACCAGGAAGTATATATTTCACTTATAATAGATACCATAAGGATTATTAGTCCGGATAATCATCGACACCAATCATCCAACCATTTACATTGGTCCGGGTATCCATCGACCCTAATGTAAAGATCATACATATATATATATATATATATATATATATATATATATATATATATATATATATATATATATATATATATATTGGTCCGGCTTTATCATCGACCCTAATAATATTCATCTTCGAATTTGGTTCGGATAATCATCGACCCCAAATCGAGATTTCATGTATTGGTCCGGATAATCATCGACCCCGGTACAGAATCAAGCATAATTGATGTATATATATATTTTGCACACAATATATATTATAAACACATATTATATAATCACATCCCTGCATCACATTTTAGGGGTTATTGGCTCGGAATCCTCCCTCGATCACCAATAGTGATTTATATCTCTTGGCTCGGAATCATACCTCGAGCATCAGTATTTATTTAGTATACTATCAGTATTCACACCACCTATGTATTACTATGAATAAATAGGTATTCACACAAACAGATAATACATGTTAGTACATAGTATATATCTCTCGCATACTCGTCGTACTATTTACTTTACGATTTATCTCACTATCATATATATAGGAGTGTTCACACAACTATAGGGTCCTAATTTCCCCTTTGTTATATAAATTCAGTAGTTACCATCCTTAACTTACTAATATACATAGTTTCAATAGATTCCCGTAATTCTTTATCCATCTCTCAGATTAATTACGAATTACTATAATTAATCCCATCCCCGTCTTAATTCTATCTCTAAGACAAAGTCATACTCCCATCGTAGGCCTACTATAAAATAATAAATCTCCCAATATTATTTTCACAAGTGCGTAAGGATTCCCCACCACGTCCATTTAGGAATACAAGAGAAAAAGGGAGATTTCAATAATCCCGAGTACCGAATCGATCCGGGTTTCCAGGACCGGATCGGTCCGTTTTTCTGCAACTACGTTCTCCCTGTTATCAACTGCATTTTTTCAACAATTTCTTCCACAATACTTTGCTAAAATAGAAATGAACAATACCAACCCTTTTCAAACACATTAAGACTTTAGCGGAATCAATCAAGAATGATTCAATCCTCAAAACTCTTTCACAATTCTAGTTTTGGGTTCTTCTCTTTCATTCAAATCTAGAACCCAAATTTAGATTCGTAGCAATAATCATAATTCTTCTAATGTTTCATCCTGTACAGATGTAAATACAAACTACATGCAATTCTACCAAAACAAGTAATCAATTCATACTTTTCATTCATGATTTTTCAATAAAATCAACCTATTCATGAAAACTGTACACATTGGTATTATAACATCAATTTAATTTGTAATAAATACTTGCCTTTGTTTGATTGATCTAATTTCATGGTTCTTTGTTGATGATTGATTGTTTTCTTCTCCAATCTTCCTTTCCAATTGCCTTGAGGTACAAGATTTCTTCACCATCTTCAAAATCCCTCTTTAAGCTTTGAAAATAGGTTCTCTCTCTTCCCTCTAATGGACTCTTTAACCATTTTTTGTTATGAGCCCTAACCCCTATCTCTAAATATCAGATATATGGCTCTAAATTTCGTAGTTCCCTTAACCTCTTTTTGTAAAATGATCAAAACGCCCTTAAGAGGTGCCTGTTTGGTCCAAAATTGGCACGGGACCCAAATTATACTCTCGGATACACTATTACGACTACTTCGACCCATACGGAATCATTCGTGGCCTCTAAATTATCATTCGAGTCACTTAAAATATATTTCTCATTTCTCACCTCAATATAGTCTACATGCGACTCCCGGTGAGATAAAATAAAATACGCATATATCACTCGCTATGCCGTATAAAATACGCACATATCACTCAATATGCCATATAACCATAATTATCAATTATTTACTATTCGCACTTAGTATCATAATGCAATATTAATCAGTATCTATCTCTCGATTAATATTTAATAGTCACAATAATTATCTAATCGCATTAAATTACTTCACTCGCGTAATTTAATTAAAACATATTTTTCCTAATTAATTCCTGTAATTAATTAAATAAAAATACATAGAAATACAGGGTATTACATACTTTCCCCCTTACAAAGGAATTTCGTCCTCAAAATTAGGACAAGACTAGTATGAAAACTTAGGATCTTTAACATCACGACATCCTCTAGTAACCAAATTCAAATCATAATAACATAAGGTTCACTCCACTATACACTTGCTAGTGGTACCCACCTATCAAAAGGTTTAATCACTCTAGCTAAAATTTATCAACAAGGTTCCTTAATTCACTACATACTGATATGATTCATCAGTCATGTGATCTCAATACTAGTTCTATCGTCCTCATACTGAGAAAAGGTCGCACATCCCTAAGTGCCAACTCCCCTTATTCACCACAACTCAGAACTCCCTACATAGGAGAAATAACGATAACCTCTGACCACTCATGTCAGTATATAGAACTTCGGTTCACGATGATGTAAATCTTACAACATTCAAAGGCTATCCAAAATAGTTTGTGGTTCACTCCACTATTAACAACGGACTCCAAATCACGGCCAGTCCAAACATCTAGTTCACCACTCCCCTCTAATCAACCAGAGGGTGAACGTCAAGGATTTCCACACAAAACCTTAATAGGTACCTCGTGCCTCATAAATTGTTACAAGTTATTACACACAACTCTACCAATTGGTAATTTCTCCCCCCCCCCCCCCCCCCCCCCGTTACCCTACAAGGCACAACCCGTACAACTGGCATTAGTTAGCATAATAAGCCACCTCGTGTCTTACCATCAGGCTATAGGTGACATAATATGACCAAAACAAAACTTCTTCCCCATCGCTGCCTGATAATCCCCATCAGAGGTGGGATTGCAGGATCTCACCCTGATTCACAACAATATTGGGAGGCACCCTGCACCGATGCAATCCTTCTTTTCAAGGGAAGAATAACAATTATGTCATCTCAGCCAATCCATTCCATACACTCGGAGGAATTCTTGACTTAATCTCGATGTTCACAGCCCATCAATGAATTTTACCAGTCTACCTACCCATTCCGTCACAGGAAATGTAGGCTTGTTACCAAATTCTAGTTCGATATCTTGAGTTAACCTTTTTCCATCTATAAGTGTTGCATCCGGAGGTAATCTCACTACGTCTCACCTAATACCAATTCCCACTTATAATATCTCATATTAAGTGGTACTTTATACTCCCTTTCTTCCCCTGGTATGCCAAAAGTCACGGCCCATGCACTTTTTACAACTGGAACACTTCTTGCGTCTTTTTGCCTCATAGTCATCAACATTCTAATTTATGCGCAAGCCACTCTCAACATTCGACTGAGTAAAGCGTTTTTCTTTTTCCCACACAATAGTTGGGTATCCTATTTATAAAGATATATCCTTTGAATGGCTTCTCAGATCCTTTTAACCTATCTCGAGTGTCCTATCTCTATTTGCACATATATACTTGGATAATCTACTTTCTCACACGGCGTTTAATCCATCATCCCATTCCATCTCAATTGATAACTTTCCCACAGGTATAATTTTCACGCATTAATTTCCATGCCCCTCTATCTCGGACGGTTTATGCCAACTGACCAGGGCGCCCATACACCTTATAGCTCACGTATATTTGTAAAAACATCACAAACGTCATCTATCTAAGATTCTTCTCTCTAGATTGGCCTCGCCTCCTCGGCATGGCTATATCACATATGTATTCTCAATCATCTCATAAATTCATCATTTAATTCCTGTCAAGATTGTCCCACCCTTCAACTCATGGTGAGAAGAAAACTTTCAGTGATTTTTCACAGCACTACCAGCTTCACTAGACCTATATCGTATTATAGCTCTCACCTCATAGTGTTTCCTCGATACGTTTGAGGATTTATATTCCAAACTGATGCCCTAGAATCCATCAATGTCTCTCTACTCCCGGCATTTATAAAAGTTCATGAGTATTTCATCTCGCAGCAGAACCCAAACAGAGAATTTTCCCCAATGCATTATCACTTAGTATTGGTAGTGATCAAGTTCCATAAGCCTCAAACACACAATCGGGACACTCAGATGTTACCTCTAACCATATACATATAAATATCAACTCCCGCATCTCTAAAGGATTTAATTAACACTATGCTCTCACCCTCACTAGGCATTAGTGCTAATCACAATTATGAGCTTAATCTATCCGCTCGACTGTAAACCCAAAATATTCCTTGAATCCTATCATAAATTCCCTATGCATCGGGATTAACTACAACAATACATCTATGCTCTATGAAGTCTCCACTATAATATAATATAATATAAGTGCGATCCTGACCCTCTTTCAGGTGAGGTCTCCTCAAATAACACATCTTGCCCTAGAATATTAAACACGATGGCCTTGTTATCACAGCCCTATATCGTTCCACCCACATTGTTAATTAATCCATACCCAGGATAATATCGCACTCGTATGATACTTCACTAGAACGAGTAATTACAACATACATATACTCCATATGCCTACACTCGCTCCCCCTGCAGATAGTACTAAAGAGAGACCTGCTATACAAAGGCAACAATATACACATTATAGTGCTATCAACGATATACCCACTAAACTCGTCTCACACGCGAATCTAGTGGTAATGAAATATTATGACCCGCGTGTGTCACATAAAACTTACCCCACTAACTCGAGGATAAAACTTATACTTCCAATTGTCAATAATGCTGGTGGCTAAAATGGTTCTTGGACATGATATGCCTGTTCGAACTGAACCAAAACTATCTTAATCATTGCCCCAGCTACGCACCATACTCTTGTCCCTTTTACTCACTTCAAGAAAAAATCCATGCACGTGGTCCTACTCTCCACATAAAATGCCTCTTCATATAATCATGTAATCCTTGTCCATACTGACCATATTAGGGTTGTACTTTTCTCTAACCCTAGTAGCCTCGACCCCAACGACCACCCTCATTATTCCCTTAGCTTCGTTGGCCCTAAGGAACACATTAATGGCCTTACCAATCTCAACTGAATCCACCGCCACTCGGTAGGAATTCAACTATTTGAATTATTTAAATGGGTCTCCTGATGGGTATCCCCCTTGCGGAGTTTCCCTAGCACCGTTACATCCAGTCTTACTCCCTGACTAAGTTCTCCAATTATTTTACCTCCCTTTACAAGGAAGATTTAATATCAACACTTCCAAAAGCACAACATAGTCACCATCTGCGTCAAACGTCTAAGCAGAATTTCCCTTTAAGTGTTAGTGACTCCTCTCGTGAGTCCATTACCCACCTTAAAGTCTCTTTTCTCCATTGTACCAAATATGGTGATTTACTCCCATCATTACAACACTGCTCCTACGAGCCAAATTTTTTTTTACCCCAATTCACTTTTGCGTATATATATTACTTCCTGCTATATGCTAAAGCCTCTGGGTATTCTACATCCATTGTCTATACACACAATCTCCGTCTCTAACGAAATTCTAACAAGTGGTCCTCTTCAAAGACCCCTTCGACTCTCTCCCATCCTAACCACATTGGGCGAGTCTAATTTAGCACCACTTTCTACTACAATAGTACAACAATATATGCTACACTCTAACAGTCCTTACAGCTCCATTATCTCGAGCAATAATAGGGGTGACCTCTGGTACGGTCATCGACCCCAAAATATTCTTCAATTCCAACTGAGCCCCGCCTCTTGCTACCTTCCCAACGCTCCTCACTAGTCGTCCTTATAGTGTTCGATGTACTATGCCCAATCAAAATCGTATATAAAAGGCATCAACTACTTAATAGAAGGAGAACTTAAGCCACGTACGTAGAGGAATACAACAATCCTATGATAGGGCTCTATATCAATCAAATGATACACTGAAAACGCAGTAAGCCATACAGAACCTAAGGACACTATAATCTGATGCTCTAATACCATCTATGACACCTCGCCTAATAAAATATTGAGTGATCAAGTCTTTATCAAATTAAAACAGCTTTCTCATATGGTTCATTCTTAGCATCACTATCGAAAACAAAGTTAATTACTAACCACCTAAGTTAATTAAACCGGTGTTAAATTTTATCTTTCAAATAAATAGGATAAAAGGATAGTTGGAGAGATAAATCAACATACACAAGATACTAAAATCCAACCATTAAGATATATAAAAGAATCAAAGTCATGCCTAATAAACCATTGGAAAAATCAACCAAAAAAAAGTCCAAACTACAAGGTAAAACTAATACAAAACTGAAACTATAATACCAACAACGGACAACATGTCCAAACGTGATATACAAGAGTGAGATCGTATGCAAGATCTGAAAGAAAGAATCAGCTACTCAAAATCCTGTCAGCATCTGCAGTGCGATAGCTCTGAGTCCCTAGAATGAAACCATCAAGCATGGCATCCCTTTGGCTGTACACCTAAAAGGTTTTGAAAATATTTTTATAGCAAGAGTTAGTACTCAAAATATTTTGACAATATTTAATAAGTAATTTATCACAATTAAAATCGATTATTGATTACACATGTTAGGTTCACGCACACTTCCTTGAGTTTCCTCACCTATTATCTAATGTGTACACCTTACGTTATACACTTAGCCCACCTAGCTATCATACCCAAACTATCTCGACTAAAGTATATAACCGATCTTATCAAGTCAACTCTTCCGTACCGCCCATACAACAAGCTTCATTATTAACATTCCTCGCATATTATTCAGTCTTTATATAAAATTCACATATGTTATGTTTAATCATCATAATCAAGTCTCACTACTTCATTCATATAGCATTTCATATATATCATCATTCAACTTCCATAATTAAATTTCACTATGTAATTTACTATATATATTCCCAATCTATTTTTAATCTCAAAATTAAGTTTCTCTTTGCCTAATTTACCATTTATATATATATATATATATATATATATATATATATAGAGAGAGAGAGAGAGAGAGAGAATATCATGAAGTTTATATTTCACACACAATATATACCATAAGGATTATTGGTCCGGATAATCATCGACCCCAATCGTCCTACCATTTACATTGGTTTGGATATCCCTCGAACCCAATGGCAAGCTCAGACATATATATATTGGTCCATCTTTATCATCGACCTGAATATTATTCATCTTCGAATTTGGTCCGAATAATCGTCAACCCTAAATCGAGCTTTTATGTATTGGTCCGGATAATCATCGACCCCAATACAGAATTAAGCACACTTTATGTATATATGTATTTCGCACACAATATATATACTATAAGCACATACTATATCATCACCTCCCTATATCACATTTTAGGGGTTATTGGCTCGGAATCCTCCCTCTATCACCAATAGTGATTTATATCTCTTGTCTCGGAATCATACCTCGAGTACCAATATTTATTTAGTATACTATATGTATTCACACCACCTATGTATTACTATGCATCAATAGGTATTCACACAACCCGATAATACATGTTAGTACACAGTATATATCTCTCACATACTCGGCATACTATTTACTTTACGATTTATCTCACAATCGTATATATAGGAGTGTTCACACAATTATAGGGTCCTAGTTACCCCTTTGTTATATAAATTCAGTAGTTACCATCCTTAACCTACTGATATACATAGTTTCAATAGATTCCCGTAATTATTTATCCATCTTTCAGATTAGTTACAAATTACTATAACAAATCCCATTCTTGTCTTAATTCTCTCTCTAAGAGGAAGTTGTACGCCCATCGTAGGCCTAATATAAAATAATAAGTCTCCCAAAATTATTTTCACAAGTGCATAAGTATTCCCCACCACGTACATTTAGGAATACAAGAGAAAAAGGAAGATTTCAAAAATCCAGAGTACCGAACTGATCCGGCCTCCCAGGACCGGACCGGTCCATTTTTCTGCAACTACGTTCTCTCTGTTATCAGCTGTGTTTTTTCACCAATTTCTTCCACAATACTTTGAAATAAATTGAAATCAACAATACCAACCCTTTTCTACATATCTTAGGATGGTTTATAACATTTCAAACACATTAAGACTTTACCGGAATCAATCAAGAACGAATCAATCCTCAAAACTCTTTCATAATTCTAGTTTTATGTTCTTTTATTTCATTCAAATCTAGAACTCAAATTTAGATTCATAACAACAATAATAATTCTTCTTATTTTTCATCCTCTACAGATATAAAAAGAATATACATGCAATTCTACCCAAACATGTAATCAATTCATACTTTTCATTCAAGATTTTTCCATAAAATCAACCTATTCATGAAAACCTTACACATGGGTATTATAACATCAATTTAATTTACAATAAACACTTTCCTTTGTTTGATTGATCTGATTTCGTGGTTCTTGGTTGATGAATGATTGTTTCCTTCTCCAATCTTCCTTTCTAATTGCCTTGAGATACATGATCTCTTCACCATTTTCAAAATCCCTCTTTTACCTTTGAAAATTGGTTCTCTATCTTCTCACTAATGGCCTCTCTATCCTTCTTGTGTTATGAGCCCTAACCCCAATCTCTAAATATCATATATATGGGTCTAAATTTCGTAGGTCCCTTAACCTCTTTTTGTAAAATGATCGAAATGCCCTTAATAGGTGCCGATTTGGTCCAAAATTGGCCCGAGACCCAAACTATACTCTCGAATTCACTATTCTGACTATTTTGACCCATCCGGAATAATTCGTGGCCTCTAAATTATTATTCGAGTCACTTAAAATATATTTCTCATTTATCACCTCAACATAGTCTACACGCGACTCCTAGTGAGATAGAATAAAATACGCACATATCACTTGTTATGCTGTATAACCACAATTAATAAAATACGCACATATCACTCGCTATGCCGTATATCCATAATTATCATTTATTAACTATTCACACTTAGTAAATATCATACTGCAATATTAATCAGTATCTATCTCTCGATTAATATTTAATAGTCACAATTATTATCTAATCGCATTAAATTACTTCACTCGCGTAATTTAATTAAATCATATTTTTCCTAATTAATTCCTCCAATTAATTAAATAAAAATACACAGAAATACGGGGTTTTACATGGATAACGATGTAGCAGAAAAGGTTTAGAGATTATATCATGGTGTCGTGTTTTGTTCTCGTTTCCGACTTCATGATCTGAGGATCTCTCAAGTATGGATGAGTATATATTATGATCCTTGGATATTTTATATTTTTGGATGATAGGATTTTATAAAATTACTATTAAATGTTTTAATATTTTTTAAAGAAAAATAATTTTTTAAGGGCTTCGTTAGAATGAACTTGGAAGTCATTGAAACGAGTATAGGTATCTTATTGGATCCCAGTTTCAACGAAACTTCGAACGAGATTTTTTTCACCCTACGCTTGAACCTCATTAGATTTGTCCTTGGAGAGGTGTTCAAACTAGATGGTTTACTTCGTTCGAACGAGTTTGAATTCCCGTTTAAATGAGTACGTGAATTTTTCTTTTTTAGAGATTTATCAAATGATTTTTCATCTTTATCTCCTTTTCAACAAACCTTTTATAAATATAAGTGCGAAGCAATATTTTTCTAAGAGATTTTTGTTTATTTTAGAGTTCCCAAACTCTTTTAAAAATCTCTCTAAAATCCTAGTTTTCACCCAAGTAGTTTTGGATCGAAGCTTCATCTTATATATGATTTGAAGATCCCGTTTTGGCCACAAAGTTTCTTCTCCTCGTCTTTGTGAGAATTATTTCATTATGGAGGACTCTGTATATATAGTGTTACAATGAAGAAATAGTAGATACCGTGTTTCTATCTGTAGATACTAGTTAAGCATGTATCGATGCGCACTGAGGCGCGTGTGGACTCACATGTTATGGAACGTGCATAGGTGGATTCTGTAGTTGTTACTGTGGAGGAGCAGTGGAATATTGGAAACACTACAAGGCTTTCTAGAGTGAATTCATTAAGTAAGTTATCCTTCAACTTGTGTAAATCCGTATCATAGTGAATTACATGACTGGATCATTCGATGTTTTTACTGTTATGGATTTTCCTCGTACATCATCGTATTGTGGTTTGATTTATTTGTTTTATCTTCTATCACCTAGATGCACGCTTTGGGTAAGATAAATTTTGGTAAATAGTTTGATCACACAATCGATTTAAAATTGGTGCAAAGTTTATTTGGGCTAATTATTTTTAAGTTTTATATTTAATTTGAAAAATTGAAATCTGACTTAAATTTTTACCATTACCTATTAGAACACTAATTTTTCAAATAAGTACCAAAGTGGGTACACTAAGTTATCGCGTAGATTTATCAATTCGTATTGTTTCGGGTTTATTTATAGGCTTTTATCCCTTTGTAGTTTTGTTTATGTTCTCTAGATGAGTCATCATTGTGATAATTTTTTCGAATGCATTTAGTGATTATGATGATTTTTATATTCAAGATGAATATAGTAAGCTTCGTAATCGTGTTGAAATATTAGCTCCTGTAAATTTGAAGTTTACAAAAAGAATTAAAATAATTGAAAAAGAAAATTCTCATTTTAAAGATGAAATTAAAAAAAATTCAAAATGTTCAAACTCAAAGGGAAATCATTTATGAGAATCTCCTGGACATGAACTGTGATTTTACAACTTTAAAAGTATTAAAGAAAGAGAGGGAGGATAGAGTTCAAATTTTAGAAAAAGAACCAAAGGACTCTAAAATCCCTATGGGAGAAGATCGTGCATTGAGGATAATAATAAATTAATTAATGATTTGAGGGCACGTGAAAAGAATCTTAGTGATAAATTCACTTGCAATGAGGGGGAAAGAGATAATTTTCTAGGAATAATTAATAATTCAAAGGAGTCCATAACACTTGAAGAGTTTAATTAGATCCTTAAGTCTAGGTTTTTGAGGTTAAAACATTATCTAAGAGACTGAAGTAATGTGGGTGTTATCTTCGATAATTCAAATTCTTCCATTGATAAAGCCAAAATCAATCTTTTTTTAGAGTGTCAACCACAACCCAATGTGTTAGAAAAGGTCAACCCAAAGGCCCACACATAAACACACTGTGGTCAGAAAGGTCACCTTAGATGTTTTTGCTATGATCAAAATACCCTGAGAAGGTGAAATGTAGTCCCCATGGTTCTCGAAACTCGTCATGATAAGTATTTACCTATTTAGTTAAGGAAATCAATTTTGAAGGCGTTAAATGTTAGACAAGTTGATTCTCACATGCTTGCACACGACTCTTTATATGATATATCTTACAGATGATTTCTTGCATGTTTTTCATACACTAGATTTTTTGCTTGACCATATATATGCTTACTAATTATATATTGTTTATCTTTTGTATTTTGATTTTCTATTTTCTGTCTTAATAATAAAAACAAAAAAATATTTTATTTTTCTTTTGAGTTTTTTTCTAAATTAGTATCATTTTGAAAAAAAAAATGTTTCAATTGTGAAAAAGTTTTTTGGTTTATGTGTAGTTTAGGTTTACACATTTTTTGTGGCATATTGGTGAGTTTGATTCCATTTCATTCCATGTTTTCATATGACTAGGGCATTTGATTAAGATTTTCAGTACACAGATTGTTCTTAACCATGCTTGCATGGAGTTGTTTAAGTTTTTATTTGCTTTCACTTTGTATATGCCTTCATATACATGCACGAGATCTTTCGAATTTTAACTTCACATATTATAAGCTAAGTGAGATGTTCTCCCATTAATCTTGTCATCTATATATCTGTTGATTATAGGGGATTTATGCATGTAAGAACTGCTACCCTAGAGTTTTTTTGTTTTTATTAAGAATATGAGGGTGCGTGAGAAAGGGATACAAAAGGATAAAACTCCTTTGCGTGAAATCCCCCATTGGCAAAAGCTTAAAAATGAGAGCAAAATAGAAAAAGTAAAGGACAACAAGTTTATTTATTTTATATTCAAAAATGTTTTATCAAAATAATTGAGTGAAAAATATGAATTTTTTTAGCTTTTGAGGGTGTTATAGTAGAAGATCAATGGGTGATTAGTCACGATTATTGCATTTAAAACCCCTTATATTTGTGCACTCCAGCACTCCTGTGCACGTTATTCCCATAACGTATGCTCATTTACTAGGTAAACCCTATTTTCATCATCATTATCATCACCATCATCATCATCATATATATATATATACATATATAGTGCATGGTTAATTTGGGATTTTATTAGTGGCGAGAATGTAAGGCATTAAGTTCGGTTGAATTCTAGGGATGTTCCGCCAAAAGTCATAACTTCGGGGGCATTTTAGTAATTTAGCACTCGGGTTTAGATCCCAAAATCTTCACAAAAGTTGAATATCATTGAGACATCTTCGTGTGTCTACTAACGGTCCGTGAATCTGAGTTATAATAAGGAAATTACATAAAATCTCGTGGATCAGGAGCATTTATATTTCCCCTCGGCCCATTCCTCACTTCTCAAGCAGGTGCGAATCGATTTGGGACTCTAGCCGAATCGATTCGAAATGGCCCAGTGTGTAGCAAATGCTTTGTGAATCGATTTGTATAGTTGGGCAAATTGATTCGCCCTATTTTCTTTTATTTACAAGTTTCCCATTTTGTGTAAAGACTTGGTATGTAGTTTTGTTTTGGTTCTTTTTGGAAGGAATATTTTATATTAGGGAAGTTTCTCATTTTAGAAACTCTCTCTTCTCTCTCCTAGGTCAAAGACATTTGTTGATTTCTCTCTCTTGTTAAGGATTGAATACATAAATTTAGTTGGATTTAGTGCATTACTTGTTCACCTACTTCATCTTTATTTGATTTAATTTTATTTAACTTGCATTTATTGATCTCTCTTGTGATAGTTGGTGTATAAATAGATGGGTTCTAAACTAATGAAGTTCATTTGCATGTTTTACTTAGTTTCCACCATGAGTGTCTAGTGTTATAGGTTGGGGATCATGATCCCACCGTGGATGCTCGAGCTTCATAGTTAGGGTTTGGTTTATAATTATTCTAATTAAACTTCATGTGTTGGTATTAGAGTATCCTAGTTTCTTAACTTCCCTTTTCTTACAAGGGTAGTGTTCAAAGTTTTACTATAACCTCAACCCATTTAGCACCATATCTATTAACCCCTAATCCTCTATTGATGAGTTTGGTATCTACATAGTTGATGTTCGGACTTAATTATTTATGATCGATTAGAATCAATTTGAATCAAACTCCATCATCTAATTAGAAAATTGAAGGTGGGAGAATGATCCTTAATTCTTTTTTCTCTCTTAAACCAATATTTTTCTTAGGTTGTTTTATTATAACATCGTATGTTACGCTTTCACTAGTAATTTAACGCATGTTAGTATAATTGTTAGCTAAACTTCACCAATCTAAACTATCATCACCTTTTACACTTTCCATTTGTGACATACAAAGAACATCCTATAACCGTCTTAGTTCTCTTAGGAGTGCCCAGTCCCTGTGTAATACAATCTCGAACTTGTCCGGTCATCACTTGTTTCGAATGATTTACACTTGAATCACACACTATTTTTAGAGCATCAAGTTTTTAGCTCCGCTTTCGGGGATTGTCAACAAAGTTAGATTATATGACGCTCTATATATACTTTTTTATTCCCTGTGGTCACCATTACAAGAGGCGAATAATAACAATTTAAATCCCATTGTGGAACCTCCGTCGGCAAGCGGTCGTTCGGATTATTGAAGACCATTTACTACTCCTTCTACTTTCTCACATACCGGAGCCTACTGTGACACCCCGCCTAATTAATCCCGGGTGATCAGTCCTAAATCAAGTTAGAAAAGGTTTCTCAGTTGGTCCATTCTTAGCATCACTGTCGTCTTTTTTTTTTTTAAATTACTAACCACCTAAGTGAGAAAAATAGACTGGTGCCAATTTTTATCTTTCAATTAATTAAATTAAAACTCATGCGGAACATACAACAATACACAATCACAGTTAATTAAAATAATCATCCACAAATAAAATACCTAACCGAATAAACCATCGGTCCAAATAACCAATACAAGTAAATATCAGGAAAGCATCTCAACAAGTCTACTACTGCTAAATGAACTGTGAGCGACAAGCTCAGATAACTACTAGAGAGTCTCTATAATAATGGAAGAAGGAGGCGTCTATCAAAAACCCCGCAACATCCACATGTGCTGCAGCAAAGGATACCTGGAATAGAGTCAAGATTGGCGCCCTTGTGGTTGGACACCTAAAAGGTTTTTAAAAATTTTATAGCAAGGGTTAGTACCCAAAAACATTTGAAAACATTTAACAAATGATTAACTTGCAGTAATAAATAAATATGCATGCTCTTCATATTTTAGTTAGTGCCGCACTCTCTTGAGGACTTCCTCACCCCTCCCCTAATGTGCACTACTAACGCTTCCAATTAATTTACTAGGTCCTATGCCCTGACCCATTGTTTATTTTAACACTTGAACTTTACCAACTCTAAATGAGTATGCCTTACATCATGATTTTTTTTAAGTTATTATAAACGTCAACTTATTTAAATCATTACTCCTTTTAATTCCATATAACATTCACACCAGTTATACACCTAATACATTTTTCACTATGTATTAATTATTCCCTATATAATTATTTACGTAATTATATAATTCAATCATATTACAGTATTCACAAACATACTGAAATAACATTTAATGCCAACTTTCGGCCGAGTAAGAATACTCACAAAATATAAATTTTCTCAAGTGCTATCCCACTAGGTGTATTCACGTAACCTAGTTATCCAAGTTAGATTCGCTCACTAACTTAGTTTAACATACGAATTAGAGGTGGTCATATTCCCTGCCTGAAAGTGAGATGCCCCTCACCCATATAACGGACGCTATGACCTGGGATTATACTCGCCCTACTCCTCAAGCTAGGGGATTCATCCATTACGCGCAACCTCCCCCCATAGCACTAGAGTATATAATAGTAATATTCAATCTCTGATATTAATTCACACACTATATATATATATACTATCACACACCGTATATATATATATATATATATATATATATATATATATATATATATATATATATATATATATATATATATATATATATATATATATATATATAAATAAAAATTCCCGGCTACACCATGTACTAAATCCGTAACTCCAGCCTGTTTTATTTATTAAGAGTTTATGATCCAACCCTATCTATTAATTAATTTGCACATTAATTAATTTAGTCACCTTTGGTGTCGCTCCCACCATAAATTGGACTTACTCTCGTAGCCCGAAATAACCTCACTCGAGTCTAAATTCCCGACTCTCGAATTTATAATCATAACGTGTCACCCAAAACTTTCCTCAAATCCTAATTAACTTTACTCATTATTAATTAGGTTTAGACTCATGTATTAATTTCCCCATAATTAATTACATAAGGATTTATTATATAAATTTTTCTTTTATACACATAACTGGGCAGAATTGCCGAAATCTGCCGACCTTCGATCGATCGAACCCAGACCTTCGATCGATTGATCGAACTGGTCTTCGTCTTCTTCGCAAAGACTGAATCAGACATGGACGAAAATTCTCAAACACTAATTCCTTCTACCAGTAACCTCAAGCCCTCTTAGCATTAATACATGTTAGAAACCTTATTAGGGACCTCCAGAATGTCCACCAACATCATTAATTCGTCCATTAACTACAGTTTCTGGATTTGGGGAAAATTCATCTTTAACCCTTAACCCATTTACATCCCAAATCCCTTCACCAAATTTGTTTCTAATTATCCAGATATCATCCTACCAGATATGTATCAATTCATAATATCATATTTCTACCAGAATTTTCATTAAAATCCGTAAATCAGATTATCACTTTTCAAAACCTCATGTTTATGCCATGAACACCCAAAATGAATTTTTGATCAAACACATCACATGAATATGAATTTCAAAATAGATTTAATACTATTGCAAGTTATCCACTTGCCTTAGGTTTCGTAGTGTCTGATTCGGAGATGAATTCCAAGGTTGAAGATGATCCTTGTTGGCTCTCTAGTGATCCCAAAATTGCCTTTAACTGCTATTAGGGTTCCTTAATCCAATTAGCCTTTTTTCTAAAACTCTATCAGCCATTATATCATTCCTCCAAATTCCTTAATTTACCTAAATCCCGTTTTTTGCCTAATGGGCCAAGCCCAAGTGACCCAAATGCCCCTGTGTGGGCCCGGCTATGTCCAAAAACGCCTCTTGACCCGTTTACTACCCCCATGTACACTTTTCCGACTATCTCCGCCCATCCGGACTCAACTGTACACTCATAATTGGCATCCGAATTTATTTATAAAAATGTTTATCCCCTCACCCCTTTAGTCTATACAGACTCCCGGTTGAGATAAGTGCCTACCCTGTCATTAATACTCGAAATGACTTAAATAAATAATTACTATTCACTTAGTAAATAACTTCCCGTAAATATTATCCATTTATTCCTCGATTAATATTTAAATAATATTTCCCTAATTAATTCAATTAAATTACGATCCACAAGTAATTTTTAAATTCCTGAATTAATTAAATATTTAATGCATGAAAATGCGGGGTGTTACACATACTCTAATTCAACCACCATGGGTGATAATTAAAGCGATCATGGTACCCGAGGAGAGGATGAGCCTCCATATCGCCTAATGAGAGATTACTAATAATCGAAGACCACCTCTCCGTCGTGCATAATTTTTCCATAAAAAGCTGCGTAATTCCATTTTCAAAATGGGATCATACAACTACTACCCACATATCATGGCATGGAAAGTGAACATCCGTGCATGTATGGGAGTCTGAAGAAGTGGGAACTACCTTTAGCGATCAAAACTGTCCACTTGATGTTACATGACTCAAACTTTTTCCATTCTCTCTCAAGGACAAAGCTGAAATTCGTCTTTGGTCCTTGGCCCCTAATTCTATTAAGAGTTCGCGCGAAATGTAAGCCCAATTCTTGAAAAGGTTCTTCCCTACCAACCGTGTCAGCACCCTCAAGGGACAAATTCAAGCCTTTTTCTAAGGAAATAGCGAGACTTTTGAGAAATGTTGGGAGAGATTTAATGAGCTATTGAGTGAATAACCCCACCATAGTTTTGAGAAATGGATACTCAATGCAAAATAAATAGTTGAAACCATGTGCTCTCGGGAATTCTTTGTCTTAGATCAGGATGATGTTGAGGCAGACTTCAAATACTGTACCGAAACCACTCAAGCGTGGGACACTTCGGACCCAAGCAAGGCTACCTGATTGAGGTGAAAATCGAGCGTCCGTGTAAATACACTAGTCATTGTTATCGGCTTCCGACCACAATACAAAAAAAACTAAACTTTAACCACACTCTTGTGGAGTATAGTGGCTAGTTTGGGTATCGAATCCACATGGAATGTTTAATAGATTTTAATTTTTTTATTACTTCAAAAAATGAAGTGTAAAAGATGATGATTGAGTGAGAAAGGAAAAAAGGAAAAAATAAAGAAGTTAACTAAAACTAATTGAAAATTTAAGGTGGGGACACAATCCCCCAACCCTAGAGTATTGATGGTATAAAACCAATTATAAATTTAAGTGACTAATTAGACCCCGACTTTAGTACTCCCAAGCATTACAGATATGAGGTTCAAGCCCGCACCATACATAATCAGAGAACGGCTAAATCGGTATTGCGATAGTTACACTCGAATTGCATTGTGAAGCATCTCAGTTATCCGGAAGCAAACAAGATCCAAATATCTAAAATTGTCGTGTTTCTACACTATACGGTCATAATAAATCAATAAATTTAGAGGACTAATTTTATACACATGCAACAACCACATCAGGTTGGGTTCATGCAGCACAACCTTTAAAAACTTAGCCTAACATGGTGAAATTAACGAAAACTACATTTTCTAGGTTGCATGAACTCATAATTTCTTGGAAATAGAGATTAAACATGAGAAATAATAATAAAAGTGCTGGAAATAAAAGTTGCCAAGATTGAAGAACAAGAACATGCAAGAAGAAATCAAAGATTTAAGAAAAACTCGAAAACCTCTTGAATCAAAGGTGCAAAATATATAAATTCTTCTCCTAGATGTTCCTAATTATTTAGGAGCTTTTACATGAATGAAATCTGAATAAAAAGAGTCCTAATGACTAAATATATAGACTAGAGGTCATTTGAAGAGTCCCCAAAACATAAAACTCTTTTGGCTAAAAGATAAGCACAAAATAAAAATCCCGTATCTGGCAATTTGTCACACTTAGAAAGCGTGAATAATTTTATAACGGATCTACGTGACAAATGAGCGAACCGGTTCGTTTTTCTCAGCTTCGGTTCGGTTCGTCCTTAATAGTTTTTTCTTGGATTTCTTTCTCAACTTTAAATGGGCATAACTTGTTCACCGTAGCTCGGATTGAGGTGCCATTTTTTCTAGTGTTTTTATAATTGAAAGGTCTTAAACTTTCCAGTTCGCCCCACCTCCGGACTAAGGTTGAAAAATTATGAAAATGCCCTTTAACTCCCCATTTCTTGGTTTTCTTTCACTGTTTTGAGTTCTCTTGGGCACTAACTTGCATGAAATACCTGTAAAATATATAAGAGATACACAAAATACGAAATACTTGCCAAAAAGGGTTAGTAGCATAAATATGAGACAAATTCAAGCTATTTACACCGCACAGGATCATAAAAACACCGAAATTAAGGGGATAAATGTGAAGAATTTATGCCTAATCAAACCCCCCTAACTTAGAACTTTGCACGTCCCGAGCAATGTAAAAGAATGAGAGTGTGAGTTAAAGACCCTTCAAAAATTTTATTGGGATAGAATACCTTTTTTGCGGGCAAGCGATTGCATTTAGCGTATGCAACAAGCCTTTAAACCCCTAGGTTACCATAGTAAGACAAGTGGTGTCTCATGAGGATTTGCAGTGAATATAGCCACAAAATTCGTTATTGACTCAAAGAAAAATCAAAATACTTAAAAATTATACAATTTAAACTCCCCAAAAATGGTCACCGCAAATTCATATTCAAGAGTCTCAAATCATAGTGTATGTGTGTGTGTGTGTGTGTGTGTGTGTGTGTGTGTGTGTGTGTGTGGGAAGCCAAAGATTATACCCCAAATTTCCTCCGATTGATCATTATGTTACTTTCCAAAAATTCATTTGGATTTCAAAATCTCATGGGATGCACTCACAAATGAATCACTCAGAAATATGGCTTATTCTCTCGGTATCGTGATAAAAAGAGTAAATATAATGGACACAAGTTCACGCACACAATTGGAAAGACGAACTATTTGAGGTAAAAAGATCTCATCATCGGAGTACGGTTACAAGAAAACGGAAACATCGCCTCTAGTTAACACCATTTAATCTCTCATATTATCTTTTGATATTTTATCTCTCCACGCGGTAATTGATTTCGTAATTCGGACTCAGTTAGGACTTTTTTGGGTTAAATGTGTATTGGGTAAACTGGGAATGGAAGGAAAATCTGGAATTGGAAAATTTTCTTATGATGTCCATTTGTGCTTTTCCGGGATATTGCTAATTTTCTCTTCTTTTTCTATTTTTTTCACACTTTTCTTTTCTTGCTATTTTTTGTTGAGCATTCTTGCCTTTTTTTTTGCCCCTTTTTGTTGCACTTTTCAGACTTAAATTCTAACTTTTTCCATTTTTCAAAATTTCGGGCTATTTGGGTTTTTTGGGTTGTCAAACGAAAGAAAAAATTATTCGGCTCAAATTTAGGTTACAAAAGGGATGATTTTTCATAACTTTTTATGGCCAATAATTTTGAGTAACAAATGAGGACCTACTTCATTGTCCGAAATACTAATTGCGTTATCATATATGTCTCGAGATTAATTTAATTTAGAGATTTGTAGCGCGCTTTTCGAGGCAACATCACACATGTTTCCCGTAACCGGTCAAAATAAATAAATATAGATCATCAACGACTTTTTAAAACGCTGACATGAACTTTGAGTTAATCATTAACTCAGATTGATTTAAAATACTCTCGAAAAAATTATAGGCTCAAAATCTCACCGGGTTAATAATCTCCACACTTATTCGTTAAGTCGTCAATTTTCGCTCAATTTCCATCTTTGGTCAATTTTGGCTTTGTGAATTTGATTTTTACAACTTGAGACACAATATTTGTGACATTTTTTAGGCTTGTAAATTTCAATCTTTATTTATTTCGACGAAAAATATTTTTGACTTTTTTCAAAAAATTTCAATTTTTTTTTGAATTTTTTTTTTTAAATTTTCTAAAAAAACACATTTGGAAAGAACATGTGATCGAATCAATGAATCTAAATAATAAACGAGAAGAATATACCACACCCCCTAACTTAAATATTGCATTGTCCTCAATGCGAATCAAGAACACAACATAAAGAGAGGAAAAGAAAGATATTACCCAAAATGACGCGATCCCCGATAAGTACGAGTCCATTGAATCTACAAAACATGTTAGAACCAAGCATAACAAAAAGAATAACAAAAATTTTAACTAATTACTCTAAACTATAAAAAAAGAAAAAAAAACTAATTATGTACAACCTACGATTTGAACTTCTAATAAGTTATACACTAGAAGTCGAAAAATTTGAGGGTCCACCCAAAATACAATTTGACTTTGAGGGGTAATCGGTGTACCCTCATTAGGATGCATGCCTCCTAAAAAATAATAATTTCGTTTGACCAACGGAAGGCATATGTGAGATGGAAAAAATGAACCATCACCAATTATAATTTTTAACGGGATGATGGGGAGTTTGGATGCTAGGTGGGACAACTACAATTGAGATCCAAGAAAAATATAATCACCTCCCAAATATTTTTCAAGAAGTATGGGGAGAGGGCACACAAAAAGAAAGAGTCCATATTAGAAAACAATTCTAGAAAAGTGTCTTTGTCGGTAAAAGGTGTAAACGTTTCAGAATTTTCAACCGACTCATAGGAATCTACCGGTACTTCTAATGGTTCAATAATGGTGAACGAAAATGGTGATGAAATAAACTCAATCTCAAGTGATTCATCATCACTTGGAGATTGAATTTCAAGGGAGCACGGCTCACTTTCAATGAGATGTTCTTCAAAAATTTGAGGTGACACACAAGTCTCAACCTCCTCTTTGTTTTCCAAAATAGAACGCACCTCATCCCAAAGTGATATAATTTCCGTAACAAGACCAGTATCCATCACGCTTTGGGTGGAAAGAAAATCGAGTAATTGTTTGATTAGAAAAGGCATTCTTCCTTCCAAAGTAGGATTCCTTGGCTCTATAACCTCGGAAGAAAAGTCGTTATTGGATTCGAATAATTAATCCAACTCTTGCTCCCAAAAATGATTTTTCTCCTGATATTTGTTTTCAAGCCTTTCATATTCATGAAGTAAAATCCCGTCACCCACTTTAATAGGACGAGGCGGAGATTCTTGAAAATAAAAAGATTGAAAACTATTCCCATATGAACCATTATAATTACCGAACTCACTATAAAAAGACATGATTACCGAATAGTTTATAAACGGACAGTCCATGTAAAGAGGTGTACGGTCAAGGATTCAACGTTTCTTGGTGCTCAATTGTGCAAGCCTGGAAAAAAAATGAAAAGAAAAGAAAAAAATATCTTGCAAAGTAGTAAATCAATTATAATCTATAACAAAACACTCCCCGGTAACGGCGCCATTTTGATTAAGGTGAAAACCGAGCATCCATGTAAATACGCTAGTCGTTGTTATCGGCTTCCGACCACAATACAAAAAAAAAATCTAACAACACTCTTGCGGAGTATATTGGCTAGTCTGGGTATCAAATCCACAGGGAATGTTTAATAGATTTTAATTGATTTATTACTTCAAAAAATAAAGTGTAAAAGATGATGATTGAGTGAGAAAGGAAAAAAGGAAAAAATAAAGAAGTTAACTAAAACTAATTGGAAAACTAAGGTAGGGACACAATCCCCCAACCCTAGAGTATTGATGGTATAAAACTAATCATAAATTTAAGTGATTAATTAGACCCAAACTTTAGTACTCCCAAGCATTACATATATGAGATTCAAGCCCGCACTATACATAATCAGAGGATGAGTAAATCGGTATTGCGATAGTTACATTCGAATTGTAGTCTGAAGCATTCCGGTTACCCGGAAGCAAACGAGATCCAAATATCTACAATTGTCGCATTTCTACACAATACGGTCGTAATAAATCATTAAATTTAGAGGAATAATTTTATACACATGCAACTACCACATCAGGTTGGGTTCATGCATCCCAACCATTAAAAACCTAGCCTAACATGGTGAAGTTAATGAAAAGTATGTTTTCTAGGTTGCATGAGCTCATAATTTCTTGGAAATAGAGATTAAACATAAGAAATAGTAATAAAAGTGCTCGAAATAAAAGTTACCAAGATTGAAGAACAAGAACATGCAAGAAGATATCAAAGATTGAAGAAAAACTCGAAAAGCTCTTGAATCAAAGGTGCAAAATATGTAAATTCTTCTCCTAGATGTTCCTACTTGTTTAGGAGATTTTACTTGAATGAAATTTGAATAAAAATAGTCCTAATGACTAAATATATAGGCTAGAGATCGTTTAGAAGAGTCCCCAAAACATAAAACTCTTTTGGCTAAAAGATAAGCACAAAATAAAAATCCGTATCTAGCAATTTGTCTGTGACAACCCGCTCACCAAAATAAGGGGTGGCCAGCCCAATACTCCAATATAACGGAATCATAGATGGAATCATTCTCAGCATCACAATAAAAATACAGAGTATCCAGGATAACCACCCAATATTTCAGAAAACGAGTCGCCAAAATTTTGAATTTAAAGTAAATAAAAGAAAACAAACAACCCGATTCCTGAAAAGATAGGGGAAACCCCAAGACATATATAAATAATACCACCAGAATACCATAAAAGGACCGAATATGCTACCGGTCACAATCTTTATAACAGCATTTAAAACAAACTTATTAATTTATATAATACATTTCATTAGACATTTACAAAAGCTTGGGCCTCTCGCCCGAATAAAAGACTTGATCTTAACTAGAATAAAAATGAAAACGTCTATACCAAATGTATCCCGTGATACCCGCAATGCATCACAGCTCGCCGAGGACATCGTAATAGGAATTTAAATCAGGCATCCTTGCGGCGGAGTACCTGAGCGGAGACAAGGTGCATATGCAACAAGAAATGTAAACGGGTCAGGGCCCGGTTCTATATGATTACTAGATGAATAAAGAGTATGACAATTATGAATAATGAATCATGATGAGAGATATAACTATCTAACTACACAATTTAAAACATAACTAAGAAGGAAGATAAAACAAATAACATTGATCTGAAAACTTATCATGGGGGCCAATTATCTCATATATCTTTTTCCTTAACAGGAAATATATGTAAAATCACAATGTTTACATTTTGTAAAAATCCTTTCCTTATCAGGAAAATATTCATTTTCAAATGCTCTTTGTGGCATTTATATGTGCTCTTTGTGGCACTACATCATGCTCTTTGTGGCATATCAAATACATCAAGTCCCACTTGATTATGAACTGTTATATTTATATACATATAACGAATTCTAAGATCGCCCGTCCGGGTTTCCCCACTGTGCGTGCCCCTAAATGACCATCATCTTCCAGGGCCTATCATAAGACAACCTGGGCACCTATATCGCAAGATGTCGGGAAGCGGCCATGTGCCTGCGGGGTAGTCAAGACCACACCCGGAATCTCCTACCCATCGCAGAAAAATATACAACAATAAGCACTCACATGGCCTAGGACTATATCCACCCTGCATTCATTAGCCAGGGGGCTTCACCTCACGCGCGGACTTCCCTTATGATGTCATTTAGAGAGGTGTGCTTAAACCATTTTATTTACCATTTTAAAAATCAAGTAAATTATCATTTACCGTTTTCAGATTAAGTAAATTATCATTTACTAAAATCAATGCCATTTCCATTTCATTTCATTTCCATGTATATGTCTCATTTTATCAGAAACCATTACCATTTACATTTTGTAAATAATATAACTTATTATTCGGAGCCATACGATAACTTATATCGACACTACAACCTCAAAGGAGTAAATAAACTCTTCATTATCTCCAAGCATTTTATGGTGTTATTTTAAAACCCCAAGATTATCATCTTTCAAAGAAATGAATGAACTTCCAATTTATTCGCCCAACACACTTTTATGGTGGTAATATAAACCATTGGGACTAATATAGCTCGAATGAGCTCCTAAAGTCTCCCGAACATAATATTATAACTCTTACTTTTATAGTAATTGTCTAGAAGAAAAGATGCCCTAATCATCAATAGGCATAACCCCGGAAAAGTCCCTACATAACCCATTCGTAGTGTAAGGAAAGTAACTAACTCAATTACAACTCTAGGAACTTAGTTTACTTCATTAAAGAAGGTTCCTAGGCCCTAGACTTAAAGAAAATGGATAAAAATTGAGTTAGAAAAACAACTCAAAAACAGCCTGATTTCGAATGGATTCGCCCAAGGGCCGAATCGATTGGCCCCAGGCATCGAATCGATTCGCCCAAAAGCGAATCGATTCGGATGACAACCTTAACATTCTGCATCAGCCGAATCGATTCGGTCTTAACCCGAATCGATTCGGGTTTGCAGACCTGTAGGATGACCCCTTAGCGAATCGATTCGCCCTAGGGCCGAATCAATTCGCCCCTGCGATTTGGCCAAGAATGGCTTACGAGTTATAAACCCTAGATTTTCTCCAAACCCAAATCTCTTCCATTTTTATTCCTATCCAACATCCTTAATCTATCCAATATCATCCTACATGATTATTAACCATTATAATCCAAAATTTTATCATCAAAACTAAGATTAGGGTTTAATTCCCATAAATTCCATTTTTGATCTCAAAATGAATATACATAAATATCATACAAATTATTCAACTTAAATCACATATTAGCAAGTAGAAAACTTGCCTTAGGGTTGATATCTCAGATTAAGTTGGAGAAGAAGCAATCCCAAATCCTCCATCTTCAATCTCTCTCTCATTTCTCCATTTTTCTTCCTCTTTATTTCTCTCCTTTTCTCTCTATGTTTTAAGACATAAAATGAGGGAATGAAATAAGGGGCAAGACCAAAATCGTGGCTTAACATAACTCTCCCAACTTAAGTGGTTAAAACCACACTAAAATGACTCGCAAATACGCATATAAGCTAAAACCAGGTAAAAGTGCCTGGAATACAAAAATACAATATGGCACTTATTTTGATTGTCTCGCACCTTCCGAGATTGACTACACCCTCTAAACTGGCATCCGGAAATTTTATAAATTATTTCGAGTTCCAATATCATTTAAACCAAAATTCCATTTAAAATACATGACACTAAAAATCATATCACATGAAGATATTTACCTACATAATCGGTAAATATACAACATCCCAGTAAATATTAACTTTTATCTCATTAAATTAATATTTACTCCAGTCCCCACATTTTATATAATTACCTTATGCGGTAAAATTAATATAAAATGAGCCTCCCAGAATCGAGGGTTGTTACATACTCCCCCCCTTAAGAGGGAATTTTTCCCCCAAAATTTGGGCATACCCAAATCTGATAAGGGTATACTACTCTAAACTAGGATTCTACCATCCTAAACAAACTCCTCGTTATTAAAACATCCCTAATGGACTTAGACTAAGGTCGACCCTATCGATCTCAGTCAATTATCATTTGTGCTCCAGTAGCACAAGGCGCTCTTCACTAACTATCGATTCTAGCTTCCTACGGCGGAAGACGAAGCCCACATGACTCGGCACAATTAGCCTAATCTTCAGAATTATGCTACCTCTCACATCGGGGCACCCATACTGACTCTAAGTGGCTTAACCCCAACGCTACACAACTTTCCTCGTATTGACGTATCTCATCAAGGTGTATGGCTTAAAAGCCAAATCTCTAAAGAAATGTTTCGAGACCACTCCAAGTCCAAGGAACATATTACCCATTGGTTCCATCCAACGAGTACACGAATTACTCAACCAACCACGCTAGGCCACTCACGATACCATGCCTTAGGAAATGATCCATAAGACCACTCCAAAACCTAATGGTTGCACGGGAATCTCTATCCATACAATTACTGCTCCCATCTACTATGTATACTAAGGTGCCCGTTCGTGATATGCCTTTCGGCCATAAGTCAATTTCCTCCCATTCATCCATCCACTTTAGAGTGGTAGGATATACGCAATTTCCATATGGTTCCCAATACTTCACGGAAACTTTTACTAAACCTCCGACACGAATATCTAGTCTCGGCCCACTCAATTTTAATAGGTACCTCCTACGGTTCTTCCATTCCTCGATCGAGAATGGGGCGTACTCTTCTACATATAGTCCGTCCATAATGGCCGGAAATGCAACGATTTGGTCGACGGTAAAAAATTTTCTCAAATGGGATCATGACTAGTTCGATGCCGGCAGTGCAATGCAAACGTCTATGAATACCCTTCTTCGTTCCACTACTACTCTCTTTACACGGGTAGGTGAAATGGTCAATCACAGACATAAATGCTCTTACTACCGAGTCTTCCTAGTCATGCTCATTCTACTTGGCCTTCCATGCCATTACCATCATCTCTGACAAGTTCTCTACTCGACACATCCACTACCCCAATCGCATTCCCTTAGTGAATGAGAAAATATCTAATCACTAGTTCTTCTGAACTCCGAGCACCAACTCGATTCCTCCCACAACGTATTGCAACAACTTGTTGCTTATGAGAAGAACCAAATTTCATTCCCAGGAAGTAGTGCCTTATCTATTTAAGGTGATCACTACCACAATGAATTTTAATTCAAGCATGGGATATTACTTCCCACAAGTTTAAGCTTGTGAGACGCATGAACAATGGGTCTATGCTCCAGTACTTTTACTCCCCAATCCTGGTAGAAACTTACTCATTAAACTCACTCTCGAGCTTACTGTCATGTGCTCAGGAGTGACGGTCCACCCGTCCTTATTAACTCCCCAGAAGTGAAGTTACCAACGTAACATTATTTCTAAGAAAGGCCTCATCTCCTTCGGCCGAACCTACCAAACCTCTCGAGACCCCATAAATCTCGTCCATAGGGATCAAATCCCTTATAGAGTTAACCCACAACTTATTCGTGGTCAACTCCTAACAACCATCCTAAACTAACGCCACCTACCCTCAAGATCTTACATCTTAAAAATCCTAAGGTCTATCTATATAGATCCTACCTAAATCGTAAGCATATAATACTAAATATATCCCTAGTGCCCAAGACCTTAGTCAACTTCCGACATTCGCTCGGGTTCATGCGTGGGATGTCTCGCCGAAGCGAAATCCAAACAAGGAACCCTCCCGTTACACTACTACCTCGCATCGTCGGTCATTAAGATGTGACGGTCTAAGACACATGATCGGGATCGGTACAATTCTACTTACCATAGCATCTTTTAAAGATCTTAACTGATCAGACATTCACTTCCTGTGAAGTCTTTCAGATACATATCCCCTTATAAAACATGGCCTTCTTATCAAGGCACAATCCCTAAGTCTCAATTCGACTTCGTATCACAGTCTCCCTCACATCGATCAGAGGAGAGAACTATATACAGTGCTTCTATCACGCACTTTAATAGCCCTTAATCACTCTTCTACGTGATTCTCGGCTAAGCATCCAATCCCTCTTTAAACAACAAAATAAATAAAGTAAAAGAGAAAGAAAAGGATAGCCTCTCTCCAATCACAACATCGTTAAGTGTTCATGCGGCGGAGTGTCTCGCCGAAGCGAAATCCAAACAAGGAACCCCTCCGACACATGCCTACTTAACTAGTTGATCATGGAGATAAGTGTAACATGCATAAACTAGACAGACAAACAATCAAACACTCACACAAGATAACTAAACGAATAACAAAAATCTCCTACCTACCTCAATCCACCTCTATAAAGTCTCAACCTGTATCCAGGAGAGAAATTATAGAATAACTAGTTCCATTTTGAACAAGAAGTGTGATAGCCTCGCAATTTTAGTTACATGCTATCACTCCAAACTAACCAAAATATCTTTACTCGCATTCTATACATAAAATAATAGAAAGGAAAAAATGGAATCTCTCCACTCCCAACGTTGTTAAGGTTCACGCGTGGAGCGTCCCGCAAAAGCGGAATCCAAACAAGGAACCCCTCCTATGCATTACTACTTAACTTTGTTGGTCGTGGAGATAAGTCATAACATCCACATACAATGCAAACAAGCAATAAAACACTCAAACCAGGTAACACATATGACACATATACATTTAAAATATCATCACTCGCTTCATAACGAGTGAAGAAAAGATGAAACTACCATACCACGGAAGTCATATACTTACCCTCCTATAATAGGGTAAATATTTCTACAAGCTCAATATACACACCCGAATCTACAGTAAATGCAATACTACGCTATCTTATCCTAAGGAATACATCACCCACTAATAAGGTGGAATTCCCACCAGTAGTTTGCCAAGCACTCCGGGTCAATACTAATGGTTCTTAGACTCTATATTCGAGCCTTACGCGAACCAACATTATTTCCACCAACTCCCCAACCAGGCACTTTACTTTTGCCCACGTTCTCCACTCAACGAAGTTTAAAATGAGTGGTTCTACACTCCACATCATAGCCATTATTCCGACTCTGGCTGACAATAATTTTCCACGCAGTCCCTCTTACTCTCTTAGTAAAAGAGAACATGCTCTTGGCCTCCTCTTTCTCAGTTCAATGAAACCTCCCCAGGCGGATGTCCACCAATGGGGTTTCATGATTCTTACTCCATCATAAGTGTTAACGACACCTATTCCGGAGCCTATCATTTCATGATGCACGGTCTCGTCTCCCTAACCGTACAACACCTTATTCACCATCGGTCCTTAACTGAACATTTTGTGAACATTTGAGAATACACCCTCTCCTCAGTCCAGTTATCCCAGAGAAATTTGCCATTACAGGTATCCATCAGGCTTCTCTATAGGCCAAACTTCTGGCACCCGCGAATATGGTGACCACATTTTCACAATCCCAGCACTACTCCTACGGGAGAAGGATTTTCCTCCATTCTACTTCAGGGCACTTCTCCACTTCAATTTAACATCGCTTGAATTCTCAAGCTTAGTACCACTTTCTACTTCTCGAGGTACTTGAGAAAACTACATCAACTGAAATTAGTATCCATAGTAGCAAGACAAGGAAATGCTACCAAAAAGAGAGCGACCTCCAAAGCGGTCCTCATCCCCGACTACAATTGACAGTTCTCAAAAATCCTCCCCATAACGCCCTTCATCAATCGACCTATTGTTCTCACATGAATACGCACAAGATTATATAAGTTCTACCTCATGGTAGAAGAGCGAGATCTCACTAGAGAAATCAACGATCTTAATCATAAGGCTTTATTTCAAAT
The DNA here is from genome assembly GCA_949130495.1 of Sambucus nigra. Taxonomy (NCBI): domain Eukaryota; kingdom Viridiplantae; phylum Streptophyta; class Magnoliopsida; order Dipsacales; family Adoxaceae; genus Sambucus; species Sambucus nigra. Next base: position 105,086,452 of record OX422213.1, on the reverse strand, counting down.
CAAAAGCAACGCTGAAAACTTAACGCGTCCACACAGGTTCCTAAGGACTCTAGAACCTGATGCACTGATACCATCTGTGACAACCCGCTCACCAAAATAAGGGGTGGCCAGTCCAATACTCCAATATAACGGAATCATAGATGGAATCATTCTCAGCATCACAATAAAAATACAGAGTATCCAGGATAACCACCCAATATTTCAGAAAACGGGTCGCCAAAATTTTGAATTTAAAGTAAATAAAAGAAAACAAACAACCCGATTCTTGAAAAGATAGGGGAAACCCCATGACATATATAAATAATACCTCCAGAATACCATAAAAGGACCGAATATGCTACCGGTCACAATCTTTATAACAGCATTTAAAACAAACTTATTAATTTATATAATACATTTCATTAGACATTTACAAAAGCTTGGGCCTCTCGCCCGAATAAAAGACTTGATCTTAACTAGAATAAAAATGAAAACGTCTATACCAAATGTATCCCATGATACCCGCAATGCATCACAGCTCGCCGAGGACATCGAAATAGGAATTTAAATCAGGCATCCTTGCGGCGGAGTACCTGAGCGGAGACAAGGTGCATATGCAACAAGAAATGTAAACGGTTCAGGCCCGGTTCTATATGATTACCAGATGAATAAAGAGTATGACAATTACGAATAATGAATCATCATGAGAGATATAACTATCTAACTACACAATTTAAAACATAACTAAGAAGGAAGATAAAATAAATAACATTGATCTGAAAACTTATCATGGGGGCCAATTATCTCATATATCTTTTTCCTTAACAGGAAATATATGTAAAATCACAATGTTATGCTCTTTATGGCATTTTTATCTCACTTTTACATTTTGTAAAAATCCTTTCCTTATCAGGAAAATAATCATTTTCAAATGCTCTTTGTGGCATTTATATGTGCTCTTTGTGGCACTACATCATGCTCTTTGTGGCATATCAAATACATCAAGTCCCACTTGATTATGAACTGTTATATTTATATACATATAACGAATTCTAAGACCGCCCGTCCGAGTTTCCCCACTGTGCGTGCCCCTAAATGACCATCATCTTCCAGGGCCTATCATAAGACAACCTGGGCACCTATATCGCAAGACGTCAGTAAGCGGCCATGTGCCTGCGGGGTAGTCAAGACCACACCCGGAATCTCCTACCCATCGCAGAAAAATATACAACAATAAGCGCTCACATGGCCTAGGACTATATCAACCCTGCATTCATTAGCCAGGGGGCTTCACCTCACGCGCGGACTTCCCTTATGATGTCATTTAGAGAGGTGTGTTTAAACCATTTTATTTACCATTTTAAAAATCAAGTAAATTATCATTTACTGTTTTCAGATTAAGTAAATTATCATTTACTAAAATCAATGCCATTTCCATTTCATTTCATTTCCATGTATATGTCTCATTTTATCAGAAACCATTACCATTTACATTTTGTAAATAATATAACTTATTATTCGGAGCCATACGATAACTTATATCACCACTACAACCTCAAAGGAGTAAATAAACTCTTCATTATCTCCAAGCATTTTATGGTGTTATTTTAAAACCCCAAGATTATCATCTTTCAAAGAAATGAATGAACTTCCAATTTATTCGCCCAACACACTTTTATGGTGGTAATATAAACCATTGGGACTAATATAGCTCGAATGAGCTCCTAAAGTCTCCCGAACATAATATTATAACTCTTACTTTTATAGTAATTGTCTAGAAGAAAAGATGCCCTAATCATCAATAGGCATAACCCCGGAAAAGTCCCTACATAACCCATTCGTAGTGTAAGGAAAGTAACTAACTCAATTACAACTCTAGGAACTTAGTTTACTTCATTAAAGAAGGTTCCTAGGCCCTAGACTTAAAGAAAATGGATAAAAATTGAGTTAGAAAAACAACTCAAAAACAGCCTGATTTCGAATCGATTCGCCTAATGGCCGAATCGATTGGCCCCAGGCATCAAATCGATTCGCCCAAAAGCGAATCGATTCGGATGACAACCTTAACATTCTGCATCAGCCGAATCGATTCGATCTTAACTCGAATCAATTCGGGTTTGCAGACCTGTAGGATGACCCCTTAGCGAATAGATTCACCCTAGGGCCGAATCGATTCGCCCCTGTGATTTGGCCAAGAATGGCTTACGGGTTATAAACCCTAGATTTTCTCCAAACCCAAATCTCTTCCATTTTTATTCCTATCCAACATCCTTAATCTATCCAATATCATCCTACATGATTATTAACCATTATAATCCAAAATTTTATCATCAAAACTAAGATTAGGGTTTAATTCCCATAAATTCCATTTTTGATCTCAACATGAATATACATAAATATCATACAAATTATTCAACTTAAATCACATATTAGCAAGTAGAAAACTCGCCTTAGGGTTGATATCTCAGATTAAGTTGGAGAAGAAGCAATCCCAAATCCTCCATCTTCAATATCTCCCTCATTTCTCCATTTTTCTTCCTCTTTCTTTCTCTCCTTTTCTCTCTATGTTTTAACACATAAAATGAGGGAATGAAATAAGGGGAAAGACCAAAATCGTGGCTTAACATAATTCTCCCAACTTAAGTGGTTAAATCCACATTTAAATGACTCACAAATACGCATATAAGCTAAAACCAGGTAAAAGTGCCTGAAATACAAAAATACAATATGGCACTTATTTTGACTGTCTCGCACCTTCCGAGACTGACTACACCCTCTAAACTGGCATCCGAAAATTTTATAAATTATTTCGAGTTCCAATATCATTTAAACCAAAATGCCATTTAAAATACATGACACTAAAAATCATATCAGATGAAGATAATTACCTACATAATTGGTAAATATACAACATCCTAGTAAATATTAACTTTTATCTCATTAAATTAATATTTACTCCAGTCCCCACATTTTATATAATTACCTTATGCGGTAAAATTAATATAAAATGAGCCTCCCAGAATCGAGGGTTGTTACATTGTCATACTTAGAAAGCGTGACTAATTTTGTAACAGATCTGGTGTGTGACAAATGGGCGAACCGGTTCATTTTTCTCAACTTTGGTTCAGTTCGTCCTTAACAGTTTTTTCTTGGATTTATTTCTCAACTTCAAATGGGCATAACTTCTTCACCGTAACTCGGATTGAGGTGCCATTTTTTTTAGTGTTTTTTTAGTTGAAAGCTCTTAAATTTCCAGCTTGCCCCACCTCCGGAATAAGGCTGAAAAATTATGAAAATGCCCTTTAACTCCCCGTTTCTTGGTTTTCTTTCAATATTTTGAGTTCTCTTTGGCACTAACTTGCATGAAATACCTGTAAAACTGATAAGAGATACACAAAATACGAAATACTTGCCAAAAATGGTTATTATCATAAATATAAGACAAATACAAGCTATTTACTCCGCACAGGATCATAAAAATAACGAAATTAAGGGGATAAATGTGAAGAATTTATGTCTAATCACTAACCCTCAATCTTCTAATACGACTTCCTCTAGCCAAGGGTTATATCACCTCGCATATAGGGATGATATGTTGATGAGACTCATCCAACTAGAAAAGAGAGTTGAGGAAATTAACTTAAAAACTCGTCAACCAGTCATCTCAACTCATTTTCAAATTGAGGAGGCTTGTGTTATTTGGGACGTCGAAGATCACTTTACGAAGGATTGTCCCACAGTCTCGGGCTATAAGGTGATGCTTCATGATTAAGCCAACGCAGTGTCCACTTCAAAATTATGACTCGTCTTGGAGAAGGCTATGATCCTTCATGGAAAACCCATTATTATTTCTCTTATGGACAACCCCAACAAGCCCCAAATCTCCTCTCCAACAAATTATCAAGGTCCACAGACTGGACCACCCTAAAATTATCAACAACTTTACTTACAACCACCTCCTCCTTAATTGAAAAATCAAGGTCCCCCACCAGTACCTCCTCTTCTGGTATACCTCCCTATTTAACCTCGCATCGAAAAAGTCTTGAACTTACCCTTCAAGCTTTTATGAGTTCTCAACTTCCTACGAACAATCAGAATGCGTAAACTTTTATGGTGATAAAATCTTCTCTGTTTATGTTGACCACCTCATTGAGTGTTCAAGAATAGGAAAAATTTTCCTCACAACTGCAAAGGACCATTGGTCAAAATAATGTGAGCTTCAAAGGCATGCTTCCCCATCACGATCAAGCCAAGTCTATCATCACTCTAAGAAGTGGGAAGGTTGTTGACAAGTCAATTCCTCACCCACTCCCGATCATTAAGGAAGTATCACCCGGCCCAATGGATGTCGAATTTGCTTCCCTGAAAAAGAGTGATGAGGAGACTCAGGTCGAGATGGAGTTAGTAATGAAAACCCCATTTTTTGCCTTATCCTGAAAGGCTAATAGCTCGAAAGAAGGACGCCAATAATGCCAACGTCTTAGAGATGTTCCAACAAGTTAAAATTAACATTCCCCTACTAGATTAATAAAGCAAGTTATCATCTATGCTATGTTAGTCAAGGACTTGATTACGGTGAAGAGGAAACTCTTTGTGAGGAAGAAGACATTTTTGGCTCAAAATGTGAGCTCTATCATCCAATCCGAGTTTCCCCCCAAATATAAATACCCTGGATGTTCCACCATTTCATGTGTGATCGGGAACTTTAAATTCAATCAATCCTTGCTCTAATTAGGCAAGAGTGTCAACTTGCTACCACAACTCAGTTTAGGCGATCTCAAACACACCAAAATAAATCTTCAATTATAAGACCTTTCCGTTAAGGTTTCGAGAGGGGTAGTAGAAGATTTTATCATTCAAGTTGACAAATTCTACTTCCGAGTGGATTTCGTGGTGTTGGATACTCATCCCGTTGCTCCTAATAGTAACCACATCCCCATTGTCCTTGATCGCCCTTTTCTAACAACCTCAAATTCCTTAATCAATGCTAGAAATGGGCAAATGAATCTCAACTTCGGGAATATGACCTTGGATCTTAAAATATTTAATATTGCTAAGTAAATGGGTGATGATGAGGACATCCATGATGTAGACCTCATAGAGGAGATTCTCCAAGAGCACTTCGATGTCAATTATTGTGTGGGTTGTAATACCATGCATTTCTATGTACTTTTTATTTAATTAATTCGAAAATTAATTGGAAAAATACGTTTTAGTTAAATTATAAGTTTGACGTAATTTAATGTGATTAAATAATAAAAGTGATTATTAAATATTAATCGAGAGATAGAGACTGATTAATATTATGTTATGAGATTTACTATGTGTGTGAATAGTAAATAATGGTGGATTTTTTATATACAACATAGTGAGTGATATGTGCGTATTTTATTTCATCTCAACCGAAAGTCGCATGTAGACAAGAATTGAGGTCGAGATAGGAATTATATTTTACTGACTCGTATGATGATTTTGAGGTCACGGATGATTCCGAATGGGTCGAAATAGTCAGAATAGTATACTCGAGAGTATAGTTCGGATCCCAGGTCAATTTTAGACGAAATCGGCACCTATTGAGGGTAATTTGGTCATTTTAAAAATAAGGGTTAAAGGACCTACGAAAATTAGGACCCTATATCTGGTAATTAGAATTGGGGTTTAGGGTTCATAACTCACAAAACTTAGAGAGACCATTAGAGAGAAGAGAGAACCAATTTTCAAAGCTTAAAGAGGGGTTTTGAAGATGCGAAAGGAATATTGCACCTCAAGGCAATTGGAATGGAAGATTGGAGAGGAAAACTGTAAGGACATTTTGTCCATTATTTATGTGTATGTCATAAGCCGTTAGGTCGTTGAAGAAATTTAAGATCACATCGTCATCAATGGATCCAAATATCAAAAAATTCAAGGAATCAGTTTTATGGTTAGTCGGACCGGTCCGCCTATTTTAAAAAGGAACCGGTCCGCACCGGACCGATCCGTTGGTTTAGAAAAAGAACTGATCCGACCTCGGACCGATTCGCCTTCATATCGGACCGACCCGCCTATGCTTTAATCCAGTAGACCTCAGACCGATTGCGAACTGAAGAAGGGTCTTTTAAAAAGGAACCAGTCCGACCCCGGACCAATCCGGCCTCAGAAGCGGACCGGTCGGCCTAGGATAAAATCGTGCAGATCGTGTTCAAATTTTTTAGGTCCAGGTTTTCTTTTATAAACCAACTTCAGGGATTTGTTTAGCAAGACTTTTATAGACGATTTTCAGAGTCCTAAATACTCTAAGTCTTCACCTTTGTGATTCCCAAGACTCATGTTTTGATTCACACAATGTTCCAAACCCTTGTGAATCTGTTTGCAAACCAAGAACACAATCGTGTGTCTGTTCATACCCTTGTGGAGAAGACCATCCTTCTTCTTCATTGCTGCCCTCCTGGAAAGGGAAAGTTCCAACCGCTGACTACAGATCCGACGCCTGCGGGTAATTTTGTGTCACTGTATTTTCATTGTAATCCGAGAAATTGTATGTTACAATACTATAATGAAAATAAATGGTTTTGCCCCTTTGGGGGATTTTTCCTCAGTTATGTGTGTTTGAATGTTCTTGAATGTTTTACATCTTCTTCAATCACACCTAGATGCATGTGTAGGCCTTAATTGATAAAAACTGAATTTAATTAAATAATTTTCCTATTTGAACGCAAGCGCACTCATCTCAAATTGGTGAGACTGTGTGTTTATTGGAAAACGGGGAAGGGCTGCGAAAGGTTCACTTAGCCTTTGCGATTCTAAGCCACCGTTAACAAGGACCCAAAAAATTAAGGAATTTTATTATCCGAGGTCCAAAAAGGTTAAAAGAGACCAAAAAAATTTAAAGGCAATAAAAATCAATATATGTCAAAATATGGGCCATTAGGTTTCACCATCAATTATCCAAAGTTTGAGAATTTAGATTGCCTATTTTCAAAATATAAATCTGAGGGAGTTTGGTTGGAGAATTCAAAGGGGTTCGTACTTCCTTGAAAGTCCTGAAAAAGCATTAAATTGTTTTGGACGTTATTAGTGTGGAAATCATTTTTAGCTTTGATTTGTAGATTTGATTGAGTCAATGTCTCATATTACCATCTTTATACACCAAAGGAAGACTTTGAGTTCATTCGTTAGGAGTATCCGATATTCATCGTGTACATATGTCATGTTCGTATGCATTGATTTTCCTATCGAATTTTATCACACCCCTACATTTACGCTATCATCGACTTGGTTGTTTTGTGTTCGTTCATGGTGTGATTTTTTTTGTTTGTTGTGTTTAAAAAAAAATTGAAAATTTTCAAAAATAGTAATTTATTCCTTGTGACACCCGTGCTTTGCGTATTTGATTTGTTCTTCTCATTTGTCTATTTTGGGACATCATAAAAAGGGGGAGAAAGATTATCATTTTTATGGGGGATTTCTGATTTTTTGAGATTTGATAAAGTATGCTTTCATAGCAAATTGGTATCCTTATTTATCTCATTTCAAACTCGATACGTCACTTGGTATTTGCTTTGTCTCATGTGTGTAGGTACTTCTTTGATGATCTCTGAATTGCACACCCTGATGAGAAAAGCGTTGAGATTCCTGAAGAGTTGAAGACCAAACGATGAAGTCTTATTCATTTGTATCTTTCCAATTTTGGGTTCATAGAAGGGTAGATTTGTATAGGCAATTTGATATTTGATAATTCGAATGTTTTATGTTTGTACCGGCATAGACATAGGGGAGATTTGTAAGGACATTTTGTCCATTATTTATGTGTATGTCATAAGTCGTTACATCGTTGAAGAAATTCAAGATCACATCGTCATCAACGGATCCAAATACCAAAGAATTCAAGGAATCAGTTTTCTGGTCAACCGGACCGGTCCACCTGTTTTAAAAAGGAACCGGTCCGCACCGGACCGATCTGTCAGTTTGGAAAAAGAACCGATCCGACCCCAGACCAATCCGCTTATGCTTCAATCTAGTAGACCCCGGACTGATTGCGAACCGAAGAAGGGTCTTTTGAAAAGGAACCGGTCCGACCCCGGACCGATCCGGCCTCAGAAGCGAACCGATCCGCCTGGGATAAAATCGTGCAGATCGTGTTCAGATTTTTTAGGGCCAGGTTTTCTTTTATAAACCAATTTCAGGGATTTGTTTAGCAAGACTTTTATAGACGATTTTTAGAGTCCTAAATACTCTAAGTCTTCACCTTTGTGAGTCCCAAGACTCATGTTTCGATTCACACAACGTTTCAAACCCTTGTGAATCTGTTTGCAACCCAAGAACACAATCGTGTGTCTGTTCATACCCTTGTGGAGAAGACCGTCCTTCTTCTTCATTACTGCCCTCCTGAAAAGGGAAAGTTCCAGTCGCCGACTACAGATCCGACGCCTGCGGGTAATTCTGTGTCACTGTATTTTCATTGTAATTCGAGAAATTGTATGTTACAATATTATAATGAAAATAAATGGTTTTGCCCCTTTGGGGGATTTTTCCTCAGTTATGTGTGTTTGAATGTTCTTGCATGTCAATCAATCCTCAACAAAGAACCATGAGATCAGATCAAACAAACAAAGGCAAGTGTTTATTGCAAATAAAATTAATGTTATAATACTCATGTGTAGGAATTTTATCATTTGCGTGATTTTGTTGAAAAATCTTTGATGAAAAGTATCAATTAATTATATGTTTGGGTAGGATTGCATGTAGTTTATTATTACATCTGTAGAGGATTAAAAATCATAAGTGATATGATTGTCTCTACGGATTAAAATCTGAGTTCGTGATAATCAAACATGAAGAACATGAAAACCTAAGGTTGAAGATGATATTTAGATTTTGATGATTATTGGGTTGATTCTCTAAATATTTGATAATTTTTTATATTAGAGCTAGTCTCTATACATATATTTGATATTTGGTTATGTTGGGAGAGATTTATAGAAGGTTTCATGAGAGTTTGATGGGTTAATAATGGTGAAAAATGAAGTTGGGACGAAGCTGTCAACCCAGGGGTCGATAGATCGACTAGTCGATCGATCCATCCATTTTGTCGATCGATCGACCAAAGCTGATTTTTGGATTCTTTTCTTGGTTGAATTTCCTGGGATTACCATTGATGGAGGGGAACCTTGGGGATGATTTTATACCTATGTGGGGACTTGGTAAAGACTAATAGGTGTGTATTAGGATCCATTAAGGTCATTGAGTGTAGGACTTAAAGCATGGATCAACCGGGATAACCGAGGGAGAGATGGGTCAGGAAAATTGAGAATTGGGCTACGGAGAGAGAGTAAACATCAATTCCACTTGTAAACTAGTAGGACCCTTAGAGTTGTGTGAACACTCCTATATATACGATAGTGAGACAAATCGTAAGGTAAATAGTACGATAAATATGTGAGAGATATATGCTATGTACTAATGCGTATTATCGGGTTAAGTGAACACATGTTGATGCATAGTAATATATAGGTTGTGTGAATACCGATAATATACTAAATAAATATTGGTGATCGAAGTATGAGTCTGAGCCAATAAAGATTAGAGAGAATACTCAAATAAATACGAAAGTGAAATAAATTCGTAAAGCAAACAAGTACGGTGAATATTAGACAGAAATATATTACGTACAAGTATGAATAATTTGGTTGTGTGAATACCTATTATATTGATTCTTAGGTTGGGTGAATACCTAAAGTATGCTTACTTCTGTATTGGGGTCGATGATTTTTTGGACCAATACATGAAAGCTCGATTTGGGGTCGATGATTATCCGGACCAAATCGAAGATGAATAATATTGGGGTCGATGATAATGTCGTACCAATATACATACGTATGACCTTTACATTAGGGTCGAGGGATTTACGAACCAATGTAAATGGCAGGGATATTGGGGTAGATGATAATGCCGGACCAATATACATACGTATGACCTTTACATTGGGGTCGAGGGATTTTCGGACCAATGTAAATGGTAGGATTATTGGGGTCGATGATTTGTCGGACCAATAAATCCTTATAGTATATATTGTGTGTGAAATATATACCTTATGATTTTATACTTATGTGCGATAGTAGACTTGTAGATGATATATATAGAGAGATGTACATCTAAATGGTAAATTAAGTAGAGAGAAACTTAATCACGAGATTTAAAATAGACTGGGAATAGGCTGTAGTAAATTAAGTAGTGAAACTTAGTTATGGAGGCTAAACAATGATAGGATAATTGGGGTCGATGATTATCCGGACCAATGATCCTTATAGTATATGTTGTGAGTGAAATATATACCGTATAAATAATATGCTTGTGTGGGATAGTAGATAGTTAGATGACGTGTAGACATCTAAAAGTAAGTTGAGTAGAGAAACTTAATTTTAAAGATTTAATGTTAGATAGTGAATATCTAAAGGATAAAATTAAGTGGTGAGACTTAATCATAGATATGGAAAGATAGCATGTGAAGAATGTTACTATTGTGTTAATTAACAAATGAGGGATGTTAATAAATTTATGTACTGTATGGGTGGTACGGGAACTTAGACATGTAGATAAGTTCGGTTGAATACTCTAGTCTAATTAGCTTGGGTAGTATAGCTAGGTGGGCTAAGTATAGAACGTTAAGTGTGCACTATAGATGAGAGGTGAGGAGAACTCAAGAGAGAGTGTACGCGAACAAGTGTAATCAATAACTGAATTTTATTGTGATAAATGTTTGCTAAATATTTTCAAAATATTTTGAGTACTAACTCTTGATATAAAATATTTTCAAAACCTTTTAAGTGTCCAGCCACAGGGACGCCAGACTTGAGGATTTCATTATAGGGAATCGGAGCTGTAGCACTGTTGATGCTGACAGGATCTTGATTAGACGATTCTACCTTTCTGATCTAGTATAGGATCTTATTTTATATTCCATGTATGGACATGTTGTCCGTTAACGATTTATAGTTATTCAGTTCTTTTAAGTATTATGGATTGTGGTTCTGAACTTTTAGCCGATTGTTTATCGGCAAGTCTTTCATTCATATATATTGTGTTGGGTTGAACTCTAGTATACTATGAATATTTTATTTTCTTTTTCTGTATGGTACATTTTATTGTGTTAACGAAGGATAAAATTTAGCACCGGTCTAATTTCACTTAGGTGGTTAGTAATTAAAAAGTTTTCGACAATGATGCTAAGAATGAACCATATGAGAAACCTATTTAATTTAATAAAGGCCTAATCTCCCGATGTTTAATTAGGCGGGGTGTCACACTGGCTCACTCGTGTCGTGTTTGGTAAACTCTCTTGACTAGAGAATGATTATTACCCTTATGATCATGAAGTCAACATTATGAGTTCGATGTTAGATATGGGGGAAAGAGTAAAGGAGGTTAGTCGGTGTTCAAATTTTAAGGATTTACCCCCTCGCGATTCTTATGAGGCACCCTTGGATGTGCGATTTCCAAATATTAATCTCAAGAAATTGCCATTTAACCTAAAATATGTGTATTTGGATGAGAATGAGACATATCCTGTCATTATCTCATCTCACCTCGATGAGGGCCAAGAAGACCAATTGATGAACTTGTGAAAAAGGCACAAAAGTGTCTTTTAGTGGACAATAGCAGACCTAAAGGGAGTGATCTCGTTGATATGCACTCATAAGATGCCTTGGGGAGGGAGCCAAACCCACCCAGAAAATGAAACGTATATTAAACCCCATGATGAAGGAGGTGGTTAGGGACGAAGTCATTAAGCTGCTAGATGTAAATATCATCTACCCCATATCGGATAGCAAGTGGGTGACTTTGATTCAAGTGGTTCCCAAGAAATCGAGAATCATCATTGTCAAAAATGTGAAGGGTGAATTGATCTCGAGCTGCACCACCACCGGGTGGCATGGGTGCATTGACTACCAAAACCACAATGCCTTGATTTAAAAGGATCACTTCCCCCTTCCATTTATTGAATAAATTCTAGAGCGCATATTGGCCCACCCATATTATGGATTTCTCGATGGTTATTCTAGATATAACCAAATCGAGCTCGATATTCAAGGCCGAGACAAGACCACTTTCACATGCCCTTTTGGCACATTTTCCTATAAAAGGATTTCCTTCGGGTTGTGCAATGCATCAGCCAAGTTCCAAAGGTGCATGATAAGTATGTTCACTAATATGGTAAAGAGCGGGTTAGTGGTATTCATGGACGAGTTTTGAGTCTTTGGTAACTCCTTTGACCATTGCCACTCCATTCTTAAAAGGGTCTTGTCTAGATGCGTCGAGAAAAATCTCATCTAAAATTAGAAAAAGTGTCATATGATGCTCGTAAAAGGTATTGTTCTCGGGCATATTTTTTCCTCTGAAGCCATATAGGTGAATAAGGCAAAATCGAGGTGATTGTCGATTTTCTCGCCCCAAATTCACTCAAAGATGTGAGGTCTTTCCTTGGCTATGCAACCTGACCCTCGTGTAATATACTCTCAAAAGAGACCTCGTTCGAATGGAGTGAGGCATGTCAAGTATCTTTTGAGAAGTTAAAAAGCATGCTTACCACCACCCCCACTATTTAAGCCTCAAATTGGACCTAACCTTTCGAACTCATGTACGATGAGAATGATTTCACAGTTGGGGTTGTATTGGGACAGAGAAGAGATAAGAAGACCCACATTATCTATTATGCTAGTCAAACTTTTAACGGTGCGCATTTGAACTACTCGACCACCGAAAAAGAGTTGTTGGTTGTTTTCTATGCCTTGAATAAATTCTGAAAATATTTGGTGGGATCTTCCATCGTGTGCTTCACGAACTACGGGATGTTAAAATATCTTCTTTCAAAGAAGTATGCACAACTACATTTGATTAGCTAGGTCCTCCTACTCCAAGAATTTAATCTCACGATAAAGGATAAAAAGGGAGTACAGAACGTAGTTGTCGATCACTTGTCTCAGTTGATATTTGAATCACCTAAAGATCAACTTCCCATTGATGAGTTCTTTGCAGATGAATAATTGTTCTCCACTTACTCTTTTTCATAGTTCGTCGTCATCGCTAACTACCTTGTGATGGGATATGTCCCCTCACATTGGACCCCTCAAGATAAGAGGAAGTTCATGACTTGGGTGCCAACGTTTTTCTCTTATGATCCATACTTGTTAAATTATTGCGAAGACCAAACTATCTGAAAATGTCTCCCGGGTGACGAAATAGTTAGCGTCATTCGATTTTCACAATCGAAAGCATGTGGAGAACATTTTTCCTCCAATAAAATTGCCGCAAAAATCTTGCATTATAAACTATATTATCCCACACTTTTGAAGGATGCACATGAATTCTACATTTTGTGCGAGCATTGCCAAAAGTTGGGCGCAATTACTTGTCAGAACATGATGCCGATGTCCCCCATACTAGTAATCAAAGTTTTTGATTGTTGGGGCATTGACTTCATGCACACATTCCCCACATATTTTGGTAACCTTTATATCCTTATCGTGATTGATTACATATACAAGTGGGTGGAAGTGATAGCATCATGAACGAATGATCACAAGGTGGTCTTGAAGTCCCTAAAGGAAAAAATACTTTCTTGATTCGGTATTCTGAAAACGATCATTAGTGGAAACAAAGCCCATTTTTGTAACGGTTCATTTGTTAATCTCATGAGAAATTATGGGGTCATTTGTAAGGTTAGAATGACCTACCACCCCCAGACTAGCGACCGTCAGATAAAACATATCCTAGGGAAAATGTTCAATCCCTGCCTCAAGGATTGGTCACTATGGCCAATCGATGCACTTTGGGCCTATTGCACGGCGTACAAAACACCCCTAGACATGTCAACATATAGGCTTTTGCAAGGAAAACATTTCCATCTCCACATGGATATTGAATAAAAGGCTATTGGGCAATTAAAAAGTTGAACTTTGAATTAGATAAGGCTAGGATGATGAGGATGCTCCAACTCAATGAGTTGGAAGATATACGAAATGACACGTATGAGAGTGCTGATATTTACAAAGTAGGGGTGAAAGACAAACATGACAAGAACATTTCACGAAAATCGTTTCACCCATCCCAAAAAGTACTCTTGTACAATTCCCGCTGGCATCCATTTCTGGGGAAATTAACGTTGAGGTGGATTGGTCCGTATGTCATAAAGACCGTTTTTCATCACGGTTCGATTAAAATTGAGAATTCCAAGGATGGGAGTGTGTTTAAAGTGAGTGGTTAACACCTTAAATAGTTTTTAGAGTCATTTGACCCATCTACGGAGTCAATTCCATTAGCGGATCCCATTTATGGGGCCAGATGTGTTCTCCCTAGCCTAATTTTTTGTGCCAAGCATCCTTGGGTATGTGTGGGTGGTATACTTTTGTTATGGGTAGTTTTATGTGCTTCTTATAGAGACTAGGTTCACAAAGTTCCATGCCCAACCAGTGAATTTCATAGCCATCCTTGATTTCATATGAATCAGGGGGAGAATTGATGTTGAATAGGTGGGAATCAATTCGGGCCTTTGGCTGAATCGATACAAAATGGGGCAGTGCACATATATTCAGGAGCGGATCGATTCAGGAATTTGGCCGAATCGATTCGAAATTAGGCAATGTTAGTTTCGAGTTTATCGAATCGATTCGCCTTTTGGGTCGAATCAATTTGGGGTCTGCAGCCTTTTAAAATTACCATACTTCTTTATATTCCCCATCCTCATTCCTCTCCCCTACACTCTCAAAACCTATGAATCCTATCCTCCCCAAATCACTCCCCCACTCAATTTCCTTTCCATTTCTAAGGTGCTTCTTCATTAAAGGTAATTTCACATCCCTCTCGGTGGATTTCACTCTTTCATGTGTAGTTTTAAATGTTCATTCTAGAATTGTGGCTTGTTGTTTTATTTGCTCTTTTATTGAAATTATACAATTGATTAAATGTTTGAAATAAGCCCACAAATACAACTTGTATAGGATTGTTTTACTAATGTTATTTGTATTTGTGGGGGTATCTCAATGTTTCAATGGCTCTCCGAACCCATTTTGAACATTTTTCCCATAACATGTTTGATAAAATGCCCCAATGGGTTTTAAGTGCACAAATGCTACACTCATGCACCGACTCCGCCATACTTCTTTGACCCCTACGGATCGCATGACCCCACCGCACTCGGACCTTCTAGCTCCTAGTAGAAGTTCCCCCCTTCATTTTGCTGCTATGTTTTTATTATTATGCTAGGCTATTTTTTTATTTTAGTTGTGTAACTGAGGGTCGTAAGGATATATTTGATATACCCTTATTTCATTTTTAACCCTATGTATCACAACTTTTATCATATTAATGACATAAGCACATTTTCATATTTTTTGTCATTTTTATATCGCTATCTATTTTCTATACTGCTGTTTTGGTATTAACATGTTTTGTAAGTGCATCGTTGCTCTTTCGGGGATCGCACCATATAAGATGAGGTATTTATCACCCTCATTTCCATTTTTATCCTTAGCAACATTGAGGACAATGATTATTTCAATTTGGGGGTATGATTTACTCATTTCATTCTTCTGGGAGTTGCATAATATGTTATTACTAATTCGCATTTACTGCAAAAAAATCAAAATTCATTTTTCTTCTCTCTTATTCATTTTGCATGTCTCTAATGATTACGTATATGATCACCATATCCATTTGTGTAGCAATAATGCATGTTTAAATGTATAATTTATTAGCCTTTAGTCCTTGTATTGTTAATATTATGAAAAACTTCATAAATTAAACTGTGAAGCTTATGAGACCATACAAAAATACTTGTTTGTGATTCGGTTTAAAGCTATTATAACTCGGTGATCATAAGGTAAATGATATACACTTATATAAGCGAGCTTTGAGACATTTCTTCAATTGTGAGCATATACAATTACGCTCTTTCTTTCTTGAAAAATGTATCTTGTTAACAATCTCATTTTCTTTTCATTGATTGTGTATTAATTTGGTTTATCATGAAAACTGAAACTCGAGTATGATTTTCAAAAGTGTTGAGTCTCGATAATCACATGAAACCTAGGAAAGGATCATAGTCCATCTTTGCTATTTAACCTATACTGACCTTAGCCTCTCCCATATATAATTCCCTAGTCAACCCCTTTGAGCCTTAATATGGCCTTCTCATTTCATAACCCAAATCCATTCACCAACTCCACATTGGAGTTTTTACCCCTATATACACCTTTCGCACCTCGATTTGGGATTATTCCCGGGATTGAATGATGTTATTCTTATGTGGAATGCAATCAAGCGATGAGTGGACTCAAAAAGAAAGAAAAATAAAGAAAAAGAAAGAAAAAGAAAAGAAATATATAATAAATGACTCCGAAATGCGTGAATCCCATAATCGCGTGAATGAATATAAAAGTCTTATTTTCCTGAATATCATGCTAGTGGAACTTGAATTCCGATTATGAAATTTCCCACTCTTACCATTATCCTGCGTGTTAGTCCCAAATGCCTTTGCTCCCATAAAGAGACTTTCATTTTCGATCCTTAGCCTAACCCAAGTTACGTACCCAAAAAGTCCTATTTGATCCTAGGGTGTAAGTGATTTAAAGGTCGAACATTTACAATAATATGTTTGAGTTCTTTTCACCTCAATTAATGTGAAATATCCTTTCATGAGATTGTATTTTTTACTTTTATATATAGTTCTTCACTTATGATATGTACGCAACCTATCTTCCATTTTGAATTACCCCTTATGCCTTCATGTCCCGTGTGTGTTACATCCATTATCTGAGTGCTTTCATTTATTAAGTGTAACAACCAGAGAGGAATTGATTCGATCATGCTTTAACATCTACATGACTTATGAAAGCTTTACCAAATCTAAATTATCACATGTGCCCGCTTATTTCTCATTTCTATGGTTTCAATTTTGTTAAAGTTTCTCTAATAATGTTAAAAATTGCGGACTTTTGTGTGACCTTGATAAGTTATGCTATATTCATTATTGTTGAGATATCGCAATAGATTTGGGGCAATAATAGTATAAGTTGACTTGATGTTTGTGGGTAAAATCCCTGGAAACCCTTACGAGACAAAAATCGTCCCCTAAGGTCACCTAAGGGTTTAACGGCTTATTGCAAATGCTATATGCAATAATTAGCCTACGAAAGTGGCAGTTATTTCATTTGCACATTTCTCCTCTCTTATGGTTGCACTAATGGCTCTTGTTTCCTCGATCTTCATTGCTCGGGACAAGCAATGTGTAAGTTAGGGGGTGAGATTAGTCATGATTATTTCATTTAAAACCCCTTATATTTGTGCATTCTAGCATTTTTGTGCACGTTATTCTCGAAACTTATTCTCATTTACTAGTTAACCCTTATATATATATATATATATACATTATGCATGGTTTATTTGAGCTTTTATAGGTGGAGGGAATGTAAGGCTTTAAGTTCGGTTGAATTTTGGGAAAATTTCGTCAAAATTTGCAACTTCGGGGGAAATTTAGTAATAGAACTCAAGACTGGAACCAAAAATTTTCATATAAATTGAAGCTCGTAGAGGCATCTTCACGTCGTCGCTAACGATGCATGAATTCAAGCTATAATGAAGAAGTTACGAAAGTTCCCGTGGATCAAGAGCATTTATATTTCCACTCAACCCATTCCTCACTTCTCAAGTAAGTGAGAATCAATACGGGCCTCTAGCCAAATCGATTCAAAATGTCTTAGTTCGCGAAAAATGCTTTGCGAATCGATTTGCATATTTGGTCGAATTGATTCGCCCCTGTTTCCTTTTATTTACAAGTTTCCCATTTTTGTGTAAAGACTTGGTATTTAGTTTTGCTTTGGTTCTTTTGGGATGGTAGATTTTATATTAGGAAAGTTTATCATTTTAGAAACTCTCTTCTCTTTCCTAGGTCGAAGACATTTGTTGATTTCTCTCTCTTATTAAGGATTGAATACATAAATTTAGTTGGATTTAGTGTTTTACTTGTTCACCTAATTCATCTTTTTTTGATTTAATTTATTTAACTTACATTTATTGATCTCTCTTGTGATGTTTGGTGTATAAATAGATGGGTTCTAAATATATGAAGTTCATTTGCATGTTTTACTTAGTTTCCACCATGAGTGTCTAGTCTTATAGGTTGGGGATCATGATCCCACCATAGATGCTTGAGCTTTATAGTTAGGGTTTAGTTTATAATTTTTCTAATGTACCTTCATGCATTGGTATTGGAGTATCCTACTTTGTTAACTTCCATTGTCTTGTAAGGGTAGTGTTTGAAGCTTTACTACAACCCCAGCCCATTTAACATCAAAACTGATTAACCCATTATCCACCGTTGATGAGTTTGGTCTCTACATACTTGACGTTTGGACTTAATTAGTTATGATCGATTAGAACCAATTTGAATCAATTCATATCATCTACTTAGCAAATCCAATGTGGGCGAATGATCCCCAATCCCTTTTCTCTCTTCAACTCATACTTTTCTTGGTTGTTTCATTATAACATTGTCTTTTACTCTTTCCCTAGTAATCTAATGCATGTTAGGATAGTTGTTAGATAAACTTCACCACTCCAAACTAACATAAACTTTTACACTTTCCTTCTGTGAAGTATAGTGAGGATCCTATAACACGTTTTCGTTCTCTTAGGAGCGTTCAGTCCCTGTGGAATATGATCCTGAACTTTCTCGGTTACTACTTGTCGTGAATTATTTACACTTGAATCACACTCTATTTTTAGAGCATCAACAGGTTTTCATAATGCATCCTAGTAATACTTATCACGTCATGACGCTATTGAGTTATAGAATCATCAAAATTCTAGGCTTATGAGCATTGTGCTTGTTTATTTATTGAGTTCTCTTTATCCGTCACTTCAGGTTAAATCTTAATTTGATGAAGTTTTACGATCAAATAGAACTCCTTGAATATTTTTAAGTCGTAATTCATTTGTATCTAGTTCACGCCCACTGATTCTATCCCACGTGTTTAGACACATCAATACTATGCTAGTGTGTAAAGCTTATATATTTTTTGTCAATTGTTTTATAGTTTATACCTATATATATATATATATATATATATGTATATGTGTGTGTGTGTATATGTGTGTGTGTGTGTCACTAGTACATTTTGCATAATTATATATACGGTATCATTTTTGTTTTGAGTCTTTACATTTGCATCTACTTCATATTTGTCAAATGCTTTATCTTTGAATCAAATTGGCATGCTATATAATTATATTGTTATATCTTGTTATATGTTTGCATTGATATCTCATACTTTATTGTGTATTCGAGTTGGTATAATATATGCATCAATATTGGTATTAATTGATCATTGTTTGGATTAATTGTGCTTGTTTTTCCATATTGTGTGTTGTTGCACTTTATACCATTCCATGTTATTCTTTCTTCCTTGAATTTCTCTTGGTATCATATGTTCTCACATTTGGGGAGAAATAGTTTATGGGGGAAAAATAGTTTTATGCATTCTTACTTTGTTTGTGCCTCAACAAAAATAGGGAGAAATGGTATCTTTCGCATTAGTGTTAAGAGGGCATCTTTATCTTAAGGGGAGACGTCTTACCTAGGTTGGAATCGTTAAATATATTGGGAGTTTATTCATATGAAGATTTTTATTGTTTATATATTCCCTATGCATTTGAAGGTGTGTTTAATTGTGCAGGTTTTCAACATGTATCAAAGTTTGCAAGCGTGCAAAGCTACTCAGTGTATGTATTTGTCGAGCATCTGTAATTTTTTCTTTTGGGTTTGGGATTGAGTCTTTCAAAGGGCTTAACGGACCATAGGTTTTTGTTTTGGTTTTGTCCCGGAATAGCCAAAGGGGAATATTTGTGAGGAAAAATTTCTAATTAAGTCAATTGGTATGTATTTGCTTAAGATGAAACATTTGAGTCAAAGGTTAGAGTTGATGTTTCCCTCACAAGCTTTGACATGTTTGGATACAGACGTAGCGACAAAGTTTCAGAGATTATATCATAGTGTCGTGTTTCGTTCTCGTTTTTTACTTCATGATCTGAGAATCTCTCAAGTATAGATGCGTATATATTATGATCCTTGGATATTTTATTTTTGGGTGTTATGAATTAATAAAAAGTATTTTCAGATATTTTCAAAATGATTTTATCTTTTTAATATTATTTGGAAGAAAAATAATTTTTTTTGGACTTCGATAGAACAAACTTAGGAAGTTGTTCGAATGAGTATAGGTACCTCGCTAGATCCTAGTTCGAACAAAACTTCGAATGAGATGTTTTTCACCCTATGTTGGAATCTCGTTGAATGTGTCGCTAGAACCGTGTTCATATGAGATGTTATGCTTTGTTCGAACAAGGTTCAATGTCGTTCGAGTGAGTACACGAATTTTTATTTTATTCAGTATTCGTCAAAAGATTATTCATCCTTATCTTGTTTTCAACAAACCTCCTATGAATAGGAGTGAGAAGGAGAATGTTTCTTATATAGTTTTTCATGTTTAGTGTCCCAAAAATATTTTAAAAAGCTCTCCAAAACCATCATTTTCACCCAAATAGTTTAGGATCTAAGCTTCATCTTATATATGATTTCAAGATCCTCTTTTGGGCACTAAGTTTATTTTCCACATCTTTGTGAGAATTATTTTGAAGATATATGGTTATATGGATTCGATTCAATTCGTGAAAAACATTCTTTCAAACAAATTAAAAACACAGGATTCAAATAAAAATTAGGCCCACAGGTTGATACTTTCCAAATTTTAGTCATGATTACAAAGTTACTACATGTGCATGCATGATATCCAGTATGTAAAGAGAAATCACAACCATAACGCACCGATACACGAGGAAAACCCAAATGGGAAAAACCTCGAATGACCAGGCCTAAACAAAATCCACTACGAATACTTTTTTTATAAAAAGACACACAAGACTTACAACCTTGACTCCACAAGACCCATTGATTCCCTTTTCAACACCTCCGTCTATAGTTAATGTAGATCCAACACGTTGCACAACACTCCTATGTCTCGATATTCACCAAAAGCCAAGAACTGTCTCCAAAAACAACTCATGCAGACATCCACTGCACCCAAATCGGGATGAATGTATGAGAGGATGAGTTTTTGGTTTTTGTTTCTTGGTTCTTGGAAAAATGATCCTAAAGATCACATAAAATGTTGGAGATTTTTTGTAAAGAGAAATGATGTTGTCTTCTAAAGTGAAATGGCCAAAAGTTCTGTTTTTTTCGAGCTCCAAAATTATTTTTAAAAGATGGAAGCAGTGGACAAGGGAGATTAGAGGGAAAAACTATATTTTTCAAAAAACAAACTGCTCGTTCGAATGACATGACTCGCTCCTTCGAATGACATAACAGAATGTAGTTGGAACGAGTATTCAAATGATATTTTAGGATAATGCCAATAAGGATCTCATCCAAAGTCTTTTAAATGGCTATGACAGATCAGTAGTTTGAATGAGATATCAAACGACATTGTAGGGAATTCCATGAAGAAAATCGTTTGATGTCATTTGAACACACACGTGCAAATGAACTAGTTTGAACGACCTCTTTAATTTTAGAAAATCAAATTTAACTTTAAAGACCGAAAAGAGTTTGACAAACTTTCACCAAGAAACATGTAACTATTAAAATTTTGTCTCCAACAAGCTAGAAAATAACCGGGTCATATACCTTTTGGAAGTGAACAATCGAATGATGAGGTGAAAGCTTATTCTATGTTAAACTCCGAGATGCTCAAATTATTCATTGAGTAGAGTAGCATGACGCTAAATGACCCTAAATGTTTTGTCCAATGGAAATAGCCAATACTACAAATTAAATCTATTGTAAATTTGACCTTAAAAATCTCCCCATTTGGCTATTCAGGAACAAAACATAAAAAATAAAAAAGACTCGGAATTTGCTAAGCCAGGCCGTCATGCCGATCCTAATGCACATCCCCAAAACTAAAAAAAGGACAAACTCGACTCGACTAATAATGAAGATTCTACATGAATCTATTGTAGGCAAGAATTTAGCATATGAATAAATAACCTACACACATGAGACAACAAAGCCATAAAACTCATGGTGAAGGCAAGAATTTAGCATATGAATAAATAGCCTACACACATGAAACAAGAAAGACATAAAATGCATGGGGAAATAAAGATGTAAATAAATCAAATTATGAACTCCCCCTAAACATGTTCTCCCCTTTTTTCCTAGAAAAGAGAAAGGGAGAGAACATTCCTGCAATGTCAGTGCATATAAAATGATTAAATATAGATAACATGAAAACACTAACATGAGAAAACAACATCCATAGCATAAATGGAAATGAAAATAATCGAAAACAATGATATATGATTAAATGAAGCAAGATATAGTTGACATTAATCCAGAATAATATCCAAGAGATTAAACAATATTCAAATCTAAAAACAGGAAAGGGAAATGGAAAACCAATGTCCGGTACAAATGACAGTACAAATAACTAAAATATAAATCTCTTTCTCACAAGTATACGAAAGAAATAGCTGCCAAAACAAAGATCACTGTGCTGGATCATCAGGAGCATCATCTGAAATATCATCACCAAGAGTGGATCCGGTGCCCGAAGAACCTGTACCAAGTTGCATCTCATCACGGAGGAGCTCCTGAAAGTTATACATCAAGAGGGAGTCTTTACGTTCCTGAGCCTCCTCTCTATGGGATTGGGTCTCCTTGACTAGCTGCCCATCACTCTACATGAAGGAAAATAACTCATGCATCATAGCGCGCTCCTTATGGAGCTCCTCCTGCATTTTATCAACCTACAAACACATCAGCCTAAGCTCCTCCGACTCTAAAAGTGGATGACGACAAGAGGTAGAGGGTCGAGACTGAGATTAAGTAGATGAGGAGGCAGACTGTGATGACACTTAATGAGATGGAGTGGGGTGAGGTGTATCCTTAAGAAGATGACCACGAGACTGATCTACGGATGAACTATCAATGGTATGATAACGGGTTGAGCGTATATCCAAAGGAAAAAGAGGGCAACCAACATCCAAACAGTGACGAGTGACTAGAAAAGCAAAAGGTAATACTTATCGAATAGGCGCAGAAGGTGACATACAAATGGCTCTAAGAATTCCATAAATAAAACGAGAAGATTAATATAATTCCTAATACTGATAGCATACATCACATTAATATCGTTCAGTGAAATATGTATGGTTATCACGTGGCAGGAGGCACGCACAAATGATCCAATTAAGGATCATAAAATCAGACTTGATATTTCTATGATACAAAATGGCAGAACCCGGATGAATCACCTCAAAGACTGTCTCTAATATAAGATAATATGAGGATCTAGCATCTTTAGGCCAAGGGAAATAGGGTTGGCGACTCAGGGTAAAATGAAAAGGCGGGCTATGGAGTCGGTGATGATAACAATATACCTACCACATACCTTTAAGACTAGACCTCTCTCCTCTACTAGCATAGAAAAGAAAAATTCTCTAATAAGATCGGGGTACATAGGGTCACGAAGACTGAACATGGGATCCCAACCATGGATGACTATCCAAGTGAAAAATTTGGTTCCTAACAGAGAAACTAGGTTTATAATATTTTCACTAGTAGTAGACCTAGTAGGGAACCCTAGAATATAGAAAAGTGTATGATTTGCATGCATACCCTAACGCAGACAAAGATTTGGAATGGAAATGTCTTCATCGGAAAAACGTTCCTCATCCAAAGGGGCATCACGCCTAGGTCGTCAACTTCTAGCCATGAGAAAAATGGAAAAGATGACTATAACCTACCCAACTATAACCAACCTATCCACCACAACACTAAAAACCAACAACAACAACAACAACAACAAGAAATACCATCCTCCATTAAAAATATGAAATTTCATGATTTTTTACAACAAAAATTTTCAATAAAAATAATGTCAAGACTTTAAGAGATGTTATTTTAATCGAGGCAAAGACAAACTTTTATGAAAAAAAATATATCAAAAGATTTGTATAATATAGACATAGTCCCACAGAAAATATATTGAGTTTATATGAAATGGGTCAATGATGATAAATAAACATCAACAAAGTGTTGCATGTTAAAAAAAATTACGCAAAACATATATACTCAAACCAAAATACCAAAATATACTAGAGAAGTAATGAAAAAGAATACCTAAAAAATGAAGCTTTAGAAATCCACAACTCTGGGAGATATGAAAAATATGTCTAGGAAGTGAAGGATTATATATGGATGAATATGGAGATGAAGGGTTGAGAATATGGAAAGTGCGGGAGATATGGAGTGGAGCATTTGAGATATATTAGGTAGAGAACCCGTTTTAGATAAGAGAGAAAAAGGGAAGAACTAAAATGAAATGGCTAAAAAAATTGACTCGACCGACCTGTTAAATCCCCGATCGTTCGAACACTTCTGGGAATCTCGTTAGAATGACGTCATTATAATGTCATACGAACGATAAATCGAACGATATTTCAAGAATTTATTTGGGACATGATCATTAGAATATCGTTTGAATGAGAATTTCGAACGAGATTTCACACATTTCCAAAGCAAATAAAACGAAAAAAATTTGAAAAATAAAGAGTATAAAGGCCTAACAAGGTTAAAAACCCAAAAAAAATGATTTTCAATTGTCATAGGTGGTGTTGAAATACTCAAACCATGGGAAATGAATGAATGGGTGTGAACAATGCGAGACAACGCACAAGTTCAAAATGCCAAATGATATATCTGCACAATACACTCTCACATTTACCTTATGACAAATAAGGGGATTACAATTGGACACTAGCCACAAAAACAAAACGCTTAGAAGATTGATGATTATTTGGCCAACGGCGTCACGTTAAAAAGAAATATTTTAATTTATTGTGTGAACTGACTAATCTTCAACCTATGTCTCCCATACAAGCATATAATTTTTTGAATTGTGCAAGCCTTGCCAATTTACAATTTTTTATGCCATGAATTCTTTTAGGATCTCTTTTGTTTTGCAAATGGTGTCTATTCATGGAAAGACAACGTCTTTTGCTGACCGATTCCATTAATAAATTAAACTTTATCGGGTAAATGTTTTTCTATTTTTCTCAATCGGGGCAATGGTTCTTACATGCACGATTATGTTGTCTATTGCTTATAAGTTTAGCTGACATAATTAATAAGACAGCACCTTACTTCACCGAGCGTATGTAAATAGACGTAGACATCCTAGAAATTTCGTGATAGGTGTGTGCAAGAAAGGCAATGATATGAGGCAATCATAGAAGAATATATCAAAAAAAGCATCAAAGCGCACAAGTGAGACGAAGTCCTGACTAAATACTCATCGAAAGCCATGTGAACATGGAACGAAATAGTGATCCAAAAATGTCACATACATAACCTATATGGACAAAAGTTTTATGAAAGCCTTTATACATAAAAAAATGAAAATATTTATCGAATTTTTGAAATTATATGTAAAAAAATATAATCTAGTTCATAGGTAAATCGATAGACATGAGGCTCAACCTAAACTAGATATACGACTTCAAACTAAATTAATGGAGCAAACCCCAATGGATTGCCTAAGATTTTCGAATCTAAGGGAATATATAGTTTTAGTAAAGATGTTGGTCAATTGACGATCGGTGCCTACAAATCTTAAGGAAATGACTTTTTCTTCAACTAACTCCTGAATAAAGTTATCTCCAATCCTAATGTACTTTATTCTAGAATGTTGGACGAGATTTTAGGAAATATGGATTGCACTTGTATTATCACAATAAATAGTCATTGTACCTTGTGAAATACCGTAATCCTCTAACATTTGCTTCATCCAAATGAGTTGAGTGCAATAACTTCCAACAGGTATGTATTCGGCCTCCGCAGTGGACAAAGAAATGGAATTTTGTTTCTTGCTTATCCATGAGATAAGTGAACTACTAATATGAAAACATCTGCCTAAGGTGCTCTTACAACCATCAACGTCTCCTGCCCAATTGGCATCCGAATACGACGATAGACAATCATTAGTGTCAAAAGAGTATCAAACTCCAAATGATACGATCCCACTAACATATTTGATAATACGCTTAATGGCAAGTAAATTATACTCTTTTTGTGTGGCTTAATAATGGGCACAAAATCCTACATTAATGTAACACCCCGTATATTTGGTGCATTTAATATTTAATTAATTCGGGAATTCTAAGTTACTAGTGTGTTGTAATTTTAAATGAATTAATTATGGCAAAATAT
Organism: Sambucus nigra; assembly: GCA_949130495.1. Taxonomy (NCBI): domain Eukaryota; kingdom Viridiplantae; phylum Streptophyta; class Magnoliopsida; order Dipsacales; family Adoxaceae; genus Sambucus; species Sambucus nigra. Next base: position 105,060,171 of record OX422213.1, on the reverse strand, counting down.
ATTTAAATAATAATCGGGGAGTAAATTAATATTTAGGGGAATTTATTTACTAAGTGAATAGTAATAACTTATTTACGTCATTTCGAGTATTAATGACGGGGTATGCACTTATCCCAACCGGGAGTCGGTATAGACTAAAACGGGTAGGGGGATAAGTATTTTTATAAATTAATTCGGATGCCAATTCTGAGTGTACAGTTGAATCCGGATGGACCGAGATAGTCAGAAAAGTGTACCAAGGGGTAGTAAACGGGTCATGGGGCGTTTTTAGACATAGCCGGGCCCAGACGGGGGCATTTGGGTCAATTGGGCTTGGCCCATTAGGCAAAAAATGGGATTTAGGTTAATTGTTAAATTAGGGAAAGTAAGGAAATGGCTGATAGAGTTTTAGAAAAAGGCTAAGTGTGTTAAGGAACCCTATTAGCAGTTAAAGGCAGTTTGGAATCACTAGAGAGCCAACAGGAGTCATCTTCAACCTTGCAATTCATCTCCAAATCAGACACTACGAAACCTAAGGCAAGTGGATAACTTGCAATAGTATTGAATCTGTTTTTCAATTCATATTTATGTGATGTGATTGATAAAAAAAATCATTTTGGGTGTTCATGGCATAAACATGGGATTTTGAATACATTAAATCTGATTTACGAATTTGAGTAAGGATTCATATGAAACCTTATATTTATAAGTTGATACATATCTGGTAGGACAATATCTGGACATTTAGAAATGAATTTGATGAAGGAATTTGGAGTGTAAATGGGTTAAGGGTTAAAGAGGAATTTTGTCCCAAATTCAGAAATCATAGTTAATGGACAAATTAACAATGTTAATGGACATTCGGGAGATCCCTAATAAGGTTTCTAACATGTATTAATGCTAAGAGGGATTGAGGTTACTGGTAGAAGAAACTAGGGTTTGAGAATTTTCATCCATGGATGATTCTGTCTTCGCGAAGAAGACGAAGACCTGCTCGATCGATCGATCGAAGGCCTTGGGTCGATCGATCGAAGGTCGGCAGAATTTGGCAGATTCGCCCAGTTATGTATATAGAAGGGAATTTTATGATGATCTTTATGTAATTAATTATTGAGAAATTAATACATGAGTTTAAATCTAATTAATCGTGAGTAAAGTTAATTAAGATTTGAGGGAGATTTTGGGTGACACGTCATGATTAAAAATTTGGGAGTCGGGAATTTAGACTCGGGTAAGGTTATTTCGGGCTACGAGAGTAAGTCCAATTTGATAGTGGGGGGAGACACCAAAGGTGGATTAATTAATTGATGTGCGAATTAATTAATAATTAGGGTTGGACCATAAACTCTTAATAATTTAAATAGGCTTGTGTTACGAAATTAGTACACGGTGTAGCCGGGACATTTTATATTTATATATATATATATCTATATATATATATATATACAGTGTGTGATAGTATATATATGTAGAGTGTGCCTTAATATCAGTGGTTAGATATTATTATTCTATACTCTAGTGCTATAGGGGAAGGTTGCGCACAGTGGATGAATCCCCTAGCTTAAGGAGTAGGTCGAGTATATTCCCAGGTCATAGCGTCCGTTATATGGGGTGAGGGGCATCTCACTTTCAGGGAAGGAATATGATCGCCTCCAATCGTATGTTAAACCAAGTTAGTGAGCAGTTCTGATTTGGGTAACTGGGTTATGTGAATATACCTAGTGGGATAGCACTTTAGAGAAATTTTATTATGTGAGTATTTTTACTCGGTGGGATATTGGTATTAAATGTTGTTTCAAGTATGGTTGTGAATACTACAATATGATTAAATATATAATTAGGTAAATAATTATATATGGGACAATTAATACATAGTGTGAAATGTATTATGTGCATAACAGGTGTGAGTGTTATATGAAATTAAAAAGGGTAATGATTTACTTTAGTTGACGTTTATAATAACTTAAAAATCATGATTTAAGGCATACTCGGTTAGAGTAGGTTAATTATAAAGGTTAACATAAGTATTAGGTCATGAGCGTAGGACCTACGTAAATTAAATGGAAGCGTTAGTAGTGCACATTAGAAGAGGGGTAAGGACGTCCTCAAGACAGTGCGGCACTAACTAAAATATGAAGAGTATGCATATTTATTTATTACTGCAAGTTAATCATTTGTTAAATGTTTTCAAATGTTTTTGGGTACTAACCCTTGCTATAAAAACATTTAAAAACCTTTTAGGTGTCCAGCCACAGGGTTGCCAGGCTTGAATCTATTCGAGGTATCCGTTGTTGCAGCACATGTGGATGTTGCGGGAGTTTTGATAAACGCCCCACTCTTTCATTCTAATATAGAGACTTCTATCAGTTATTTCGAGCATGTCACTCACAGTTCATTTAGTATTTGTCAAACTTGTTGAGATTTATTACTTGTCTTTATTTTATATTTGTTGGGGCTTGGGCCGATGGTTTATTCGATCAGTTAATAAATTGTGAATGGTTGTTTTAGTTAAGTGTGATTACTGTGTTATTTTATTTTCCGCATGAGTTTCGTTTTAGTTAATGAAAGATAAAACTTGGCACCAGTCTAATTTTTCTCACTTAGGTGGTTAGTAATTAAAAAGGCGACAGTGATGCTAAGAATGATCCAAATGAGAAACCTGTTCTAACTTAATTTAGGACTAATCACCAGGGGTTAATTAGGCGGGGTGTCACAGATGGTATCAGAGCATCAGGTTCTAGTGTCCTTAGGATCTGTGCGGCTCTCTACGTTTCAGCGTAGCACTCGGTTGTTATAGAGCCCTATTATTAGGACTGTTGATTCATTTTTTCGCTTGTGAGATATCGTATTTCTGCTGTGAATATTTTTGTATAAATTGTGTACTTATACAATTCAATCTATTTCAAATGCCACCAAAGAGGCAGAGAGCGGAGTGGGCTGAGGCTAGGGATGAGGTGAGAGAGGCTCATCAGAAGCCACAGATGCCTCCACCACCACCCCCACCCGAGTTAATTTCCACTACTCAGGTGGGAGTGATAGTGGCCCAAGCGGTTGAGACAGCGATGCGAACTATGGAAGCTCATTTTCCCCAGCCCCAAGCACCGCCTCCAGTGGCACCAGCAGTCCAGGCTCCAGTGGGGCCACCGTATTGGCAGCGAGTTAGGGAGACCTTTCAGAAGGGTCACCCACTTAAGTTTCGAGGTAGCACCGATGTGGTGGAGGCTTGTGACTGGAAGAAGAATGTTCAGTGCCATATGCTCATGCTGGAGTGCGTCGATGTTTAGAGGCAGATGCTCGCTTCCTTTCGTCTGTCGGAGGCAGCCTTACAATGGTGGGAGTCAGTTACCACCGCTGAGGTGCGAGATTTGATGACGATATTCGAATTCGGGGTGCGGTTCGACCGCAAATACTTTCCACCAGCAGTAGAGGCTGAGATGAGAAAGAAATTCAGTGATTTAGTACAGGGTAACCGATCAGTGGAATACTATGAGGAAGAGTTCACCCGTTTGGCAAAATTTATGCCAAATGAGGTGAGCGATGAGGAGCGGAAGAAATCGAAGTTTATGGAAGGTTTAACCTCGCGGATCAGGCAACATTTGATTGGGAATTTGGCGTTAGTGACGTATACAGATGTCGTTAATGTCGCACTTGTACACTGCCAGGATCATCGCTTCTATGTGAAGGGAAGCAAGAGAACAGGGGAGCCGAGCCAACAGGGCAAGGCAGTTACTAGTGGTGACATAAGTGGTGCTCAGCAGAAGACGGGCAGTCAACTAGGGAATCAGGCTAAGAATTTTAAGCCTGGTGGATTCCGATCGGGAGGACAGGGGTTCAGGCAGGGACAGTCGGGCCCGAATCAGCAGCAGCAGGTTCCTCAGGGCCGTTAGGGCCAAAGGAACAATGGGGGAGGCCAGTAGGGCCAGCCACGTCAGGGCCAACGGGGCCAACGACAGGGGGATGGTCAGAGACGTTGTTTTATCTGTGTCTATCCAGGACACTTCAAGAGGGAATGCCCACAGAGGGGCAGAGGTCAACAGCAGGAGGCCCAACAGGGGCAACGGGGGCAGATACAGCTAGCAGCACCAGCCCCACCCACCCCACCTCTGCAGGGGCATATGCACTACGGGCGTGTGTACAACGTCCGGAATGTTCCCAATCCCCCAGCGTAGCAAGCACCGCCAGTAGTTGAGGGTATGTTTCTCATTCTTGGTTATAAGGGCAGTATTCTTTTTTATACGAGAGCATCACATTCATTCATTAAGTTAAATTTTGCTAAACGGGCTGGGTTATTAGAAACATCAGGTTGTCTTCGTATGTGTGTAGAGTCGCCAGTAGGCAGCGGGGCTACGATCCACTCAATATTTTAGGGTGTGGACATTTTGATTGGAAGACTTAGTTTAGCAGCGGACCTCTTAGTGTTAGATATGGAGGGGTATGATGTCATCTTGGGTATGGATTGGTTGCCAGGTTATCGGGTGACTGTAGATTGTTACAAGAGGATAATAGTGTTCTCCATTCCGAGATAGGAGATGTTCCTATTAGCGATGCCGCTACCTGAGGGAGGGTCGCGCACACACTTTCATTACATTAAGGAGGAAACCTCACGGGAGGTGGAAATTCCATTGGACTCAATCCCAGTAGTGAGAGACTTTGAGAATGTGTTTCAGGAGATACCAAAAGTTGCCACCTAATAAGGAAATCGAATTTCTAATCTATTTAGCCCTGGGGATGAGGCCAATTGCTCGGGCCCCATACCATATGGCCCCTTCAGAGATGCGTGAGTTGAGAGAGAAGATTCAACAGCTTTGGGGTCAAGGTTTCATTCGACGGAGTACATCTCCGTGGGGTGCACCGGTATTGTTTGTGAAGAAGCGAGATGGCTCACTACGGTTTTGCATGGACTATAGAGAGCTTTATAAGGTGACGATACGGAATAAGTATTTGTTGCCTAGTATTGATGATCTATTCGACCAGTTGAGAGGGGTGTCTTACTTCTCTAAAGTCGACCTGAAGTTAGGGTATCATTAACTACGTATCCGAGAGGAGGATGTTCCTAAGACCGCTTTCCTGTCGCAGTATGGATTTTATGAGTTCAGGGTGATGCCATTCGGGCTCACCAATGCACCAGCAGTGTTCATGGACCTCATGAATAGGGTTTTCAGGGAGTTTCGTGATCAGTTTGTCATCGTGTTCATTGATGACATTCTGATCTACTCGCGCACCGAGGAGGAGCACGCAGAGCACCTGCGTATAGTGTTACAGACATTGCGGGATCACCAGCTTTATGCCAAATTCGGGAAGTGTGGGTTTTGGCTACGGGAGGTTCAATTCCTTGGTCACGTGGTGTCAAATAGGGGTATTGCGGTGGATCCAAGTAAGGTATCGGCGGTGAGGGAGTGGGGATAGCCCACGACACCGACCGAGGTGCGCAGTTTTCTGGGATTGGCCAGTTATTACAGGAGGTTCATCAAAGGATTCTCAAAAATTGTGGACCCTTTGACGAATCTGACCCCGAAAGGGGTACCTTTCACTTGGAGTGATCATTGTCAATTATATTTCGACGATTTAAAGGACAAGTTAACATCTGCACCCGTTCTTGCATTGCCGAAAGGAGGAGTCGAGTATCGGGTTTACACTGACGCATCCTTACAGGGACTTGGGGGTGTACTTCAGTAAGAGGAAAGAGCTATATCTTATGCGTCCAGGAAGCTAAAGCCCCACGAGAGGAATTACCTCACTCACGACTTGGAATTAGCAGCGATCGTTTTTGCTTTGAGGATATGGAGACATTATCTTCTGAGGGAGCAGTTCACATTATTCACGGATCACAAATCACTTCAGTATCTCTTCACTCAGAAGGATCTGAATATGAGGCAGAGGCGATGGCTAGAATTCATGAAAGACTACCAGTTTGATATTCAGTATCATCCTGGTAAGGCTAATGTGGTAGCAAATGCATTGAGTCGGAGACCGACTGGGGAAATATCAGAAGTCTGGAAATCGAAGTGGAGAGAACTTTGATACGAGGATGATGTAGCCAGGGCTTGTATGTCAGCATTATCCATCACACCTGAGATCATTAAGCGGGTTGCGAGGGCTCAGGCAGAGAATCAGACCTGCCGGGATAGGGTGAGCCAGTTGCTAGCTGAGGGAGCAGAGGGTTACTGGATCAGCTCAGAGGGAGGCTTACACCATAATGGGAGGTTGATTGTGCCAGAGGATGCGGAGTTGAGGCACGTTGTTATGACGGAGTCTCATGGCTTGAGATTCGCGGTACATCCCAGTGGGGATAAGATGTATCAAGATATGAGGAGGCAGTATTGGTGGGCAAGAATGACACGGGACATAGCTGAGTTTGTTTCAAAATGTGTCACGTGTCAGCTCGTGAAAGTTGACCATCAGAGACCATCAGGGATGCTACAGCCACTTGAAATTCTCGTGTGGAAATGGGAGAGTATCTCTATGGACTTCCTTACAGGGTTACCGACATCGCTGAAGGGTCACGATTCCATATGGGTCATTGTGGATCAGTTGACCAAAGTGGCCCACTTCCTGTCGGTTCGCACAGACTTTGAGACGATGCGTTATGCTCATATATTCATAGCAGAGATTATTAAGATGCACGGGGTACCGATAAATATTATGTAGGATAGGGACAAGATCTTTGTGGCCCACTTTTGGCAGAGTTTTCAGGAGGCCATGGGCACGGAGTTACGTTTGAGTACAGCCTATCACCCACAGACTGACGGACAGACTGAGAGAGTCAATCAGATGCTGGAAGATATGCTCAGAATGTGCATATTAGACTTTGGGGGAGGTTCGGATAAATATCTTCCTCTGGTAGAGTTTGCGTATAACAACTCTTACCAATTCACGATCAGCATGACACCATTCGAGGCATTATACGAGAGACCTTGTCGTTCACCTGCTTGTTGGTTAGAGGTGGGGGACAACAAACTATTGGGGTCGGAGATTGTTTAGGAGACATCTGCGAAGATAGAGCTGATTCGAGGGAGGATTCGGATAGCTCAGGATAGGCAGAAAAGTTACGCTGATGCTTCACGGAGACATGTGGAGTTAGAGGTTGGGGATTAGGTATTGGTCCGGGTGTCCCCTATGAAAGGGGTGATGAGGTTCGGCAAGAAGGGTAAGCTAGCACCGAGGTACGTGGGACCTTTCCCTATTATAGAGAGGGCGGGGCTTGTAGCCTACAGGCTGGGATTTCCGGAGCATCTTCAGCGGATACACGACGTGTTCCATGTGGCATCGTTGAAGAAATATCGCAGGAGCGAGAGGGCCTTCTGGCACATTCCACTCGAGGAAATTGATTTACAGCCAGACATCTCATATGAGGAGAGACCAGTGGCTATTCTAGACCGTAGCGAGCGGAAGTTACGATCCAAGGTTGTTCCACTAGTTAGAGTACAGTGGGGTCATCACAACGTTGACGAGTCTACCTGGGAGGAAGATATGCAGGAACAATATCCAGAGCTTTTCATCACAGGTATGACCTAATTTCGGGGGTGAAATTCCTTTGTAAGGGGGGGAGTATGTAACACCCCGTATTTTTGGTGCATTTAATATTTAATTAATTCGGGAATTCTAAGTTACTAGTGTGTTGTAATTTTAAATGAATTAATTATGGCAAAATATATTTAAATATTAATCGAGGAGTAAATGGTTAATATTTAGGGAAATTTATTTACTAAGTGAATAGTAATAACTTATGTACGTCATTTCGAGTATTAATGACGGGGTATGCACTTATCCCAACCGGGAGTCGGTATAGACTAAAAGGGGTGGGGATAAGTATTTTTATAAATTAATTCGGATGCCAATTCTGAGTGTACAGTTGAATCCAGATGGACCGAGATAGTCGGAAAAGTGTACCTGGGGGTAGTAAACGGGTCATGGGGCGTTTTTAGACAAAGTCGGGCCCACACGGGGGCATTTGGGTCACTTGGGCTTGGCCAATTAGGCAAAAAACGGGATTTATGTTAATTGTTAAATTAGGAGAAGTAAGGAAACGGTTGATAGAGTTTTAGAAAAAGGCTAAGTGTGTTAAGGAACCCTATTAGCAGTTAAAGGCAGTTTGAGATCACTAGAGAGCCAACAGGAGTCATCTTCAACCTTGGAATTCATCTCCAAATCAGACACTACGAAACCTAAGGCAAGTGGATAACTTGCAATAGTATTGAATCTGTTTTTCAATTCATATTTATGTGATGTGATTGATAAAAAAATTCGTTTTGGGTGTTCATGGCATAAACATGGGATTTTGAATACCTTAAATCTGATTTATGAATTTGAGTAAGGATTCATATGAAACCTGATATTTATAAGTTGATACATATCTGGTAAGACGATATCTGGACATTTAGAAACGAATTTGATGAAGGAATTTGGAGTGTAAATGGGTTAAGGGTTGAAGAGAAATTTTGTCCCAAATTCAGAAATCGTAGTTAATGGAAAAATTAACAATGTTAATGGACATTCTGGAGATACCTAATAAGGTTTCTAACATGTATTAATGCTAAGAGGGATTGAGGTTACTGGTAGAAGAAACTAGGGTTTGAGAATTTTCGTCCATGGCTGATTCTGTCTTCGCGAAGAAGACGAAGACCTGCTCGATCGATCGATCGAAGGCCTGGGGTCGATCGATCGAAGGTCGGCAGAATTTGGCAGATTCGCCTAGTTTTGTATATAGAAGGGAATTTTATATAATAATCTTTGTGTAATTAATTATTGAGAAATTAATACATGAGTTTAAATCTAATTAACCATGAGTAAATTTAATTAAGATTTGAGGGATTTTTGGGGTGACACGTCATGATTAAAAATTTGGGAGTCGGGAATTTAGACTCGGGTAAGGTTATTTCGGGCTACGAGAGTAAGTCAAATTTGATGGTGGGGGGACACCAAAGGTGGCTTAATTAATTGATGTGCGAATTAATTAATAATTAGGGTTGGACCATAAACTCTTAATAATTTAAATAGGCTTGTGTTACGGAATTAGTACACGGTGTAGCCGGGACATTTTATATTTATATATATATGGTGTGTGATAGTATATATATGTAGAGTGTGCATTAATATCAGTGGTTAGATATTATTATTCTATACTCTAGTGCTATAGGGGGAGGTTGCGCGCAGTGGATGAATCACCTTGCTTGAGGAGTAGGGCGAGTATATTCCCAGGTCATAGCGTCCGTTATATGGGGTGAGGGGCATCTCACTTTCAGGGAAGGAATATGATCGCCTCCAATCGTATGTTAAACCAAGTTAGTGAGCGATTCTGATTTGGGTAACTGGGTTATGTGAATATACCTAGTGGGATAGCACTTTAGAGAAATTTTATTATGTGAGTATTTTTACTCGATGGGATATTGGTATTAAATGTTGTTTCAAGTATGGTTGTGAATACTACAATATGATTAAATATATAATTAGGTAAATAATTATATATGGGACAATTAATACATAGTGTGAAATGTATTATGTGCATAACAGGTGTGAGTATTTTATGAAATTAAAAAGGGTAATGATTTAATTAAGTTGACGTTTATAATAACTTAAAAATCATGATTTATGGCATACTCGGTAAGAGTAGGTTAATTGTAAAGGTTAACATAAGTATTGGGTCATGAGCGTAGCACTTAGGTAAATTAAATGGAAGCATTAGTAGTGCACATTAGAAGAGGAGTAAGGAAGTCCTCAAGAGAGTGAGGCACTAACTAAAATATGAAGAGTATGCATATTTATTTATTACTGCAAGTTAATAATTTGTTAAATGTTTTCAAATGTTTTTGGGTACTAACCCTTGCTATAAAAAATTTAAAAACCTTTTAGGGGTGCAGCCACAGGGACGCCAGGCTTGACTCTATTACAGGTATCCGTTGCTGCAGCACATGTGGATGTTGCGGGAGTTTTGATAGATGCCCCACTCTTTCATTCTAGTATAGAGACTTCTATTAGTTATTTCGAGCATGTCGCTTACAGTTCATTTAGTATTTGTCAGACTTGTTGAGATTTATTGCTTGTCTTTATTTTATATTTGTTGGGGTTTGGGCTGATGGTTTATTCGGTCAGTTAATAAATTGTGAATGGTTGTTTTAGTTAAGTGTGATTATTGTGTTATTTTATTTTCCGCATGAGTTTCGTTTTAGTTAATGAAAGATAAAACTTGGCACCAGTCTAATTTTTCTCACTTAGGTGGTTAGTAATTAAAAAGGCGACAGTGATGCTAAGAATGATCCAAATGAGAAACCTGTTCTAACTTAATTTAGGACTGATCACCTGGGGTTAATTAGGCGGGGTGTCACAATTAAAGAAAATATCCAAATGATTAGTGGTTAAGTAGAGTAAAGTACCTATCATACTCTTAAAAAGAGTGTGCTCTGTATCCTTTCCTTCGGTGTCCTTACTAATCTTAACGGATGAACTCATGGGGGTACGTGAATGCTTAGCGGAGTCTAAATTAAAATTCTTCACAAAATTTTTTGCATACTTAGATTTGGATAAAAATATTCGTCTATTGAATTAACATACTTGAAGACCTAAGAGGTATGAGAGATAGTCGATCGTACACATATCAAACTCACTTTGCATTTCTTTTGCGAAGAGTTGGGTATGTTTATTAAATATGGATTTGAAAACTATGTCGTCGACGCACACTTAGGCAACTAAAATAGCACTCTCATATCGATGAACAAATAACGTCATATCTATTCCCCATCTCGAGAAACCATGGGTAAGGAGATAGGAAGTAAGCCTCTCACACCAAGCACAGGGTGCTTGCTTCAAACCATATAGGGCATTTTCAAGTAAAAGGTGTGATTCGAGAACTTAGGGTCTTTAAATCCTTTCGGTTGTTCCACATAGCCTTTCTCTTGAAGAATGCCATTTAGGAAGGCACTCTTGACATTCATTTGATAAACTTTGAACCTAAGAAGACATGCTATGGTTAATAAAAGGCGAACAGACTCTAACCTAGAAACAGGATCAAATGTCTCATCAAAGTTAAAACCCTCTATTTGGGTATATCCTTGGGCAACTAACCTGGATTTATTACGAACAATGACACCGATTTCATCCATTTTATTTTTGAAAATCCATTTGGTACCAACAATATTAGTATCACTTGGCAGGGGAACTAACCTCCAAACATCAATCTTTCAAAATTGAAGTAACTCTTATTGTAGGGATTTTATCCAATGTTCATATTTTAGTGCTTCTTTAAAAAATTTAAATTCGATTTTAGAGGTATAACACAAATAAGTATCCTCATTTTCAATTTGCATCTAGTCTTGACACCTAATTCAGAATCCCCAATAATTTTTGAACGGTCATGACTTTTATGAACCCAAGGGGTTAGATCCCTTTTCTCAAGTGAGGGGTCCACCAAATAATTTTGAGACTCACAATAATCAACATCATGGGTTTAATTACTCTCAAGTGAGGAATCATCCTCAATATCAACAAATGTAGTTAGAGCATTATCTTTTAGTGTAACATTTATTGATTCTATAATTTTAGAGCTAGCAAAGTTGTAAACCCTATAAGCTCTACTATTTGGTGAATACCCTGGAAATATACCTTCATCATTCCTTAAGTCAAATTTTCCTAAGATATCTATATCCCTAAGGATGTAACAAGGACTCCCAAAGACTCGAAAATAAGTTAGATTGGGTTTCTTACCTATCCACAATTCATACAGAGTTTTATTAGTATATGGATGAAAGTATACTTATTCACTATATGGCATGTGTTGTTTACCGCTTCTGCCCAAAACTTATGGGGCACTTTCGTACTAAAAATCATCGACCTTAACATTTCTTGAACCGTTTGATTCTTTCTCTCTACTATACCATTTTGTTGAGGCGTGTGAACGACTAAAAACTCATGTTTAATTCCAACTTCATCATAAAAAGCATTCACATCGTATTCCTCAAATTCGATTCCATTATGACTTCTAAATAGATTAATGGTGACACCACGTTAATTTTAAAGTACTCGACATTTAACCGTTAGAAATTTAACTGCATCACACTTTTCCCTAAGAATTCTAACTATTGAATATATTGAAAATCTATCTACCATCACTAGTATATATCTCTTTCCTTTTATACTCCATGTACAAGTGGGACCCATAAGGTCTATGTGAATCTAAGACACGAGAGTTGTTTATAGAGTTTAACTTCTTATGAGAACTCTTAATTTCCCTTCCAAGTTGACATAATTCACAAATTGAGGAGGTTGGTTTTCCTGAGGATGGAAAGCCTTGAACTAAGTCTCTCTTCAGTAGACGTTCAAGATATCTCAAATTTACATGACTTAGACGTTGATGATAAAGGTCGGGAGGGGAAACCTTGGCACTATTGCGAATGAATGAAGACTTTAGAATGATCCCATAACAATTTTTACTAGTCCTCACAACTAGTAGAATAGTCTCACCAGATTTATCATAAATCGTTCCTCCGTCTTGCTAAACTTAATTGTTAGGTTTTCATCGTATAACTGGCTAATGCTTATAAAATTAGCTTTGATCCCATCAACGTAAAGAATATTTCTAGTTTTGGAAAATTAGAAACTTGAATGGTGCCTCTACCCATAATTTTAAATTTACTCCCATCGCCAAAGGTGACTTTACCATTGTTGTGATCTTTAAAAGTGGTAAAAGGGGATTTATTACCTATCATATGGTTGGAGCATCCACTATCAAAATACCATTGGGAGGTATTTTGAGCCTTAAGAGTAACATGAACAATAAAAACGTTCTTAGTCTTTTCTTTTACAACCCAAGCTTTAGTTATTTTCTTCCCTTTATCGATTCAAGTCTTTTAGTTGGAATCATTTTCTTGGGCTATAGAAACTCTTCCATTAAACCTTTGGATGTATTTATTTGATACTCAACTTGGTTTTTAAAGCTAGCTAAGGAGCTATAATGTGACCTAGGATTATTGTGATAAAAATTCTTCCTAAGCTTGTAACAAAAACCTCTAAGATGACCCCTTTTGTGGTAAAAAGTACAAACATAGGATTGATTTAGAGTGACTTTCATGGATGCATAGGTAGATTTATCTTAGGTGGGTTAGTTTTAAGAGGTTTTTTTTTATAACAAACTTAGCTAAAGGTTCGGATTTAACATTGGATGACTAACCATCTTCATATCCTATACCTTTTCTCTCTTAATATCCTTTCTCCTTATAACCTAAACCTGGACCGAGAAATAACATCTCCATTCTTCTGGAATTATCCTCATGTGTGACTTTGATTTACCGAGAGGCCTCGGTATCTTTCTCGGGGTTGAAAATTTTTGCTTCAAGTATTTTTCGAATCTCGAAGGATTCATGAACATCTTTGTTGACACGTGCTAGAGAGTCATTCAAATCACATTTTTCTTTACCCGCCAAAATAAGCTTCTCAAAGAAAGAAATCTTGATTGCCTCGAGTTGACTAACTAAAGCCTCCTACAGGCTTTTTAGCTCCTTTTCTAACAATAACACCTCATAAGTTAACCATTTATATTTTGAATTCGTATTGACTCGATGTATAACTCAGTATAAGGGAACTATAATTTAATTTCATCAACATCAGTCTCACTTCCTTTTTCATCACTACTTTGTGAGTGAGTGGATACAACCTCATGATCATGCTCGTAAATGTCAACACTAGGATGTGATTCACTTAAAGCGCTAGCATGACTTGACATAAAAGCGGTGAACTTGTTTCCAGAAGGAGCGAAATCATCAGAGTCCTCAGACTCATTCTCACTATCACTAAGAGTTTCATTATAAATGGCTTTATCCTTACCTTGTCTCTTAATCTTATTGGGGAACTCATACGCTCTATGGCCTCGCCCTTCACACTCAAAACATATTTCTGAAACATTCTTTTTAACGTTATCTATTTAAGATTTTTCATCTTTAAACATCTTTTCATCATGATTATTAAAATTTCTACTTGACTTGCTTTATTTTTATCAAATTTAGGTTTTTCAAATTTTGAGTATTTCTTTTTAAATTAGAGAAACTTTTTAATTTTTTTCAGCAAATGAGACCATATCATCAGGATCCATATTGGACTCTTCAGATTAGGACACTTCTTCCCCTTTAAATTTTAAAGAAATTCCATTATCTTTCTTTTTGTTATCTTTAGGAAACATATATAATTCACATGTTTAAAGATCACCTACAAGCTCTTCATCCCTAAAGAATTAAGAACTGTGACTTTGGGATAAAACGACTAGGGAGATATCTAAGAATATTCTTGACTACATGAGTTTCAGGGATTTTATCACCTTGGTGTAACAACCCTCGATTCTGGGAGGCTCACTTTATACTAATTTTACCGCATAAGGTAATTATATAAAATGTGGGGACTGGAGTAAATATTAATTTAATGAATTGAAAGTTAATATTTACTAGATTGATGCATATTTACTGTATGTGAAAGTAAATAACATCAGGTTGCATGTCTGTAGTGTCATGTATTTTAAATGGCCTTTTAGTTTAAATGATTTTGGAACTCGAAATATTTATAAAATTTCCGGATGCCAGTTTAGAGGGTGTAGTTAGTCTCGGAAGGTGCGAGACAGTCAAAATAAGTGCCATATTGTATTTTTGTGTTTCGGGCACTTTTACCTGGTTTTAGCTTATATGCGTATTTGCGAGTCATTTTAATGTGGTATTAACCACTTAAGTTGGGAGAATTATGTTAAGCCACGATTTTTGGTCTTGCCCCTTATTTCATTCCCTCATTTTTATGTCTTGAACATAGAGAGAAAAAAAAGAGAAATGGAGAAATGAGAGAGAGATTGAAGATGGAGGATTTGGGATTGCTTCTTCTCCAAATAAATCTGAGATATCAACCCTAAGGCAAGTTTTCTACTTGCTAATATGTGATTTAAGATGCATAAATTGTATGATAGTTGTGTATTTATATTTATGGTTTGAAAATGGAATTTATGGGATTTAAGCCCTAATCTTAGTTTTTGATGATGAAATCTTGGGTTATAGTTGTTATTAACCATGTAGGATGTTTTGGGGTAGATTATTGTTGCTGGATGTGTATAAAGGGAGAGAGTTGGAGTTTGGAGAAATTAGGGTTCATAACCCTTCGTAGCCATTTTTGGCAAATTTGCAAGTCCGAATCGATTCGGCCCTTTGGGCGAATCGATTCGCTAAGGGAAATTGGTAGGTCTGCATAACCCGAATCGATTCGGGTTAAGACCGAATCGATTCGGTCAATTGCAGAAAGTTGGTTTAGTAGTCCGAACCGATTCGCTTTTTGGGCGAATCGATTCTCTAGGGCGAATCGATTCGGCCCTTGGGCGAATCGATTCGTTTTCCTGCTGTTTTTGAGTTAATTTTATAACTCAATTTCAATTCTTTTCTTTAAATATAGGGATTAGGAACCTTCTTGAATGAAGTAAACTTAGAGTCCTAGAGTGTGAGATGAGTTAGTTGTCTACCCTACATTAGGAATGGTTTATGTGGGGACTTTTCCGGGGTTAGGCCTATTAATGATAGGGCATTCTTTTCTTCTAGTTAATTATTATAAAACTAGGAGATGTAGTGTTATGTTCGGGAGACCTTAGAAGCTTAATTAAGCTATACTAGTTTTGATGGTTTATATTACCACCCCAAAAGAATGTTGGAAGATTTTAAACGTTCGATTGAGCTATGTTAACCTTGGTGGTTCATAATAGTACCTTAAAGGTGAGTTTGGAGAATAAATTGAAAGTCATTTCATTCCTTCGAAAGATGATAACCTTGGGGTTCTAAAATAACCGCCTAGAATGCTGGGAGATAATGAAGAGTTTATTTACTCCTTTGAGGTTGTAGTGTTGATATAAGCTATCGTATGACTATGGATGGTAAGTTAGATTATTTACAAAATAAATAGAAATGGTTTCGAATACATGAATCATATAAATGAAAATGGTATTGAGATTAGTATATGATAATTTACTTAATCATGAAACCGGTAAATAATGATTTACTTGATTTTGTTATGATAAATAAAATGGCTTAAACACACCTCTCTAAATGACATCATAAGGGAAGTCCGCACGTGAGGTGAAGCCCCCTAGCTAATGAATGCAGGGCGGATATAGTCCTAGGTCATGGGAGCGCTTATTGTTGTATATGTTTCTGCGATGGGTAGGAGATTCCGGGTGTGGTCTTGACTACCCCGCAGGCTCATGGCCGATTCCCGACGTCTT
Source organism: Sambucus nigra (assembly GCA_949130495.1). Taxonomy (NCBI): domain Eukaryota; kingdom Viridiplantae; phylum Streptophyta; class Magnoliopsida; order Dipsacales; family Adoxaceae; genus Sambucus; species Sambucus nigra. Next base: position 105,043,967 of record OX422213.1, on the reverse strand, counting down.
GCGATATAGGTGCCCAGGTTGTCTAAAGATAGGCCCTGGAAGATGATGGTCATTTAGGGGCGCGCACAGTGGGGAAACCCGGACGGGCGGTCTTAGAATTCGTTATATGTATATAATTATAACAGTTCATAATCAAGTGGGACTTGATGTATTTAATACGCCATAAGAGCATGATGGAGTGCCACAAAGAGCACATGTAAATGCCACAAAGAGCATTTGAAAATGATTATTTTCCTGATAAGGAAAGGATTTTTACAAAAGGTAAAATTGAGATAAAATCTCCTTAAAGAGCAAAAGATTTTGATTATATATATATACTTCCTGCTAAGGAAAAGATATATGAAATAATTGGCACCTTTGGTGAAGTTTTTAGTTTAATGCTTCTTATTTTTGTTCCTGCTTAGCTTATGTTTTAAATTGTATAGGTTGCTTCTTATTTCTCTTTCTTCACGATTTATTATACATAACTGTCATACTCTTTATTCATCTGGTAATCATATAGAATCGGGCCCTGACCTGGTTACATTTCTTGTTGCATATTCATCTTGTCTCTGCTCAGGTACTCCGCCGCAAGGATACCTGATTTGAATTCCTATTTCGATGTTTTCGACGAGCCGTGATGCATTGCGGGTATTACGGGATACATTTGGTATAGACGTTTTCATTTTTCATTCTAGTTAAGATCAAGTCCTTTATTCGGGCGAGAGGCCCAAGCTTTTGTAAATGTCTAATGAAAAGTAGTAAGTAACTTATTGTACTTGTGTATTATTGGTGTATCAGTTTAGTGACCGGTTACCTATTCGGTCTTTTTATCGTATTCTTGTTGTATTATTTATATATGTCTTGGGGGTTTCCCTTATCTTTCAGGAATTGGGTTGTTTGTTTTCATTTATTTACTTTCAAATCAAAATTTTTGGCAACCCGTTTTCTGAAATATTGGGTGGTTATCCTGGATACTCTATATTTTTGTTATGATGCTGAGAATGATTCCATCCATGATTCCGTTATATTGGAGTATTGGGCTGGCCACCCCTTATTTTGGTGAGCGGGTTGTCACACTTGGTTAAAACATGAGTGGACAATATCGAAAATACGGGCATAAAACTCATTGAATGTTTCATTCTCTTTCATAGTGTTAGTTTCAAATTGGGTGGTTTAATTTTGAAGTTTAGACGTTGATTAGGAATAAATATATCATATTTATCCCCTTAATTTCGTTCCTTTTACGATCCCGTGCATTGTAATTAACCCAAATTTATCTCGTAGTTATGTTGTTAACCTTTTTTGGCGAGTATTTCTTATTTTGTGTATTTCTCATGTGTTTTACAGGTATTTCATGCAAGTAAATGAAGGAGAGAACCCGAATCAGTGAAAGAAACCAAGAAAAGGATGTCAAAGGGAATTTTCATAATTTTTTAGCCTTATTCCATAGGTGGACCAACTGAAAAGTTGAAGATCTCGAAGTCACAAGAAAATTGGAAAAAACAGCACCTCAATTCGAGTTACGGTGAAGAAGTTACGAGAATTTGAAGATGAGAAGAAAATGTAACACCCCGTCTAATTAAATATCGGGTAGCTACTCCTTTATTAAATTAATACAGAATATCAAGTTGGTTTAGGCTTAGCATCACTGTCGAAAAATATTTAATTAATTACTAGCCACCTAATATTTAAAAAGAGAGATGTCAAATTTTATTAATTGAGTTAACAAATAACCAAGAATTTATTCATAAACCATCAATCGCATAAATAATCTCATATAAATACTTAACGAGATGAAATCAAATGAGTCTGGAGTAAACACTCCAATAATAAAAATGCCAGAGTAATTAAAGTCCCAATATAAGAGTCTGAATAAATAAACCAATAATCGAAATAATGAAAGCCTGCAACTATAACCTCTAAATAAGAATGGGAGACATGCCCTAACTGATACAAAAGACTCTGAAGGAACCAAGGATAAATATGATGGCGTCTAATACCAAGATCCTGTAGCTTCCACAGCAGCTTACAACACGTCATCAGAATGGAACTCCTATGCTTGGCGTCCCTTTGGCTAGGCACCTAAAATGTTTTTACAAAACAAAAATAGATTTGGAGGAAAACGGGTCAGAGCCCAAGGTGAAAACAGTTTAAAAATTTAGCAAGTGTTTAAATTACAATTAAAGAACACATATTATAAACACGTTAGTTGCGTAGTATCACATGAGTTTCTTACCTCTCAATTAATGTGACGCCTAACATATCCCTTAACCCATCCTAGTTATGCCGCTATCTAACTAGTTTGTACCACTCCTAACATAGGGAATCTACTCGTAACACCCAAATAAGTCATATTCATAACCCATATTTACATTCATTAATTTACTTATCTCAAGTATTAATTAAATTCTTATTTTTTAGCCCATTCAAATATCTTGGTTATTCACGTCTACTAAGCAACACAACAGAACTATCTCAAGTATATATATGTACACCCATATAATGTCTCATATGCAAATCAGGCACCCCATAAAGATAGAACCTACGATTCCCTCATACTCTGCTATCGAATCCCGATACATCACGTACGTAAGGATCACAAGTTTTGAATCACTCAGGAACCGTTTAAATAAAAATCACTCATAGTAGAGGCGAACAATGTTCACACACCCATGGGTCACGCACATACCTATGCTCCCAAGGTCAGCAGACTTATCCATTCAGCGATAAGACCTTCCAAGTCCTATGTTCTGAGGTATCAATCTAAATTCCCCCCGAAGGTCACATCGAGACCGCACTATCCTCTTACGAATGACCTCCTGTGATAGCAAGTATGGTAGGTATGTTATACACATAATAATCCATATACTAGAAAATCACGCAACCAGTATATATACAATTTCAATATAGGTACACTCCCCCTTTATATATTAAGTCTCACCCACAATATTTACGTTCCGGATATTCTTCATAATATTTATTTAACGTGACAAGTATCGTCATACGGATTCGGGTACCTTTACCTATCCCAAGTGAATACTAGGTCTCCCATTTGTTCCTAAGGTTATCTCAGCCAATATAAAATCCCTTAAATTATCTTTCATTCCACTTTCAGTCCCAAAATCAAAAGATCTCAAACTGTCCTCACTCGGTAACCGTTCGTAATTATAACGCTCAATCCCATAAGTTATAATATTTTCCGACAATAACTAAGACCCTACTGACTTAATTATAGTCCCAAAATATTATATTAATCACCCTAAGAGTCAACATCGGCTTTGGGATTTTCATTAAACCTTAAATGAAAACAATTGCCAAAAATCAGAAGGGGTCGATCGATCGAAGAAAAGGGGTCGATCGATCGACATTCTTGAGTCGATCGATCGATCAAGCAGGTATCAGCCCAGATTTTCCTTAAATAGTTATGGGTTTCCACTTTTTACACCTCTAATTCTTCATTTCAACGTCCAAAACTCTCAACCAAGTATACTAATCATCATACCAATATGTTTACATAATTTCTAACATTATTAAAGTCATTAAATCATCCTCAATCAACAGTTTCTTGGATCAAAAGTCATAATTATTCCTCTAAACCTAGTTCCACAGCAGTATAAATATGAAGTATAAATATGAAGTATAAACATTATTAGTTTCATTAAATCATCCTCAACCAAGTATAAATATGAAGGCATATAATACCAAGATCCTGTAGCTTCCACAGCAGCTACAACACGACATCAGAATGGAACTCCTATGCTTGGCGTCCCTGTGGTTGGGCATCTAAAATGTTTTTACAAAACAAAAATAGATTTGAAGGAAAACGGGTCAGACCCGAGGTGAAAACAGTTTACAAGTTTATCAAGTGTTTAAATTACAATTAAAGAACACATATTATAAACGCGTTACTTGCGTACTCTCACATGAGTTTCTTACCTCTCAACTAATGTGCATGCCTAACGTATGCCCTTAACCCATCCTAGTTATGCTGCTATCTAACTAGTTTGTACCACTCCTGCTTTCGCATTCTAACATAGGGTATCTACTCGTAACACCCAAATAAGTCATATTCATAACCCATATTTACATTCATTAATTTACTTATCTCAAGTATTAATTAAATTCATATTTTTTAGCCCATTCAAATATCTTGGTTATTCACATCTACTAAGCAACACAACAGAACTATCTCAAGTATATGTATGTACACCCATATAATGTCTCATATGAAAATCAGGCACCCCACAAGGATAGAACCTACGATGCCATCATACTCTGCTATCGAATTTCGGTACATCACGTACGTAAGGATCACAAGTTTCGAATCCCTCAGGAACCGTTTGTGTTGCTTAGTAGATGTGAATAACCAAGATATTTGAATGAGCAAAAAAAATATGAATTTAATTAATACTTGAGATAAGTAAATTAATGAATGTAAATATGGGTTATGAATATGACTTATTTGGGTGTTACGAGTAGATACCCTATGTTATAATGCGAAAGCATGAGTGGTATAAACTAGTTAGATAGCGGCATAACTAGAATGGGTTAAGGGCATATGTTAGGCGTGCACATTAGTTGAGAGGTAAGAAACTCATGTGAGAGTACGCAACTAACGTGTTTATAATATGTGTTGTTTAATTATAATTTAAACACTTGCTAAACATTTAAATTGTTTTCACCTCGGGGTCTGACCCATTTTCCTCCAAATCTATTTTTGTTTTGTAAAAACATTTTAGGTGCCCAGCCATAGGGACGCCAAGCATAGGAGTTCCATTCTGATGACGTGTTGTAGCTGCTGTGGAAGCTACAGGATCTTGGTATTAGACGCCATCATATTTATCCTTGGTTCCTTCAGAGTCTTTTGTATCAGTTAGGGCATGTCGCCCATTCTTATTTAAAGGTTGTAGTTGCAGGCTTTCATTATTTCGATTATTGGTTTATTTATTCAGACTCTTATATTGGGACTTTAATTGCTCTGGCATTTTTATTATTGGAGTGTTTACTCCAGACTCATTTGATTTCATCTCGTTAAGTATTTATATGAGGTTATTTATGCGATTGATGGTTTATGAATAAATTCTTGGTTATTTGTTAACTTAATTAATAAAATTTTGCATCTCTCTTTTTAAATATTAGGTGGCTAGTAATTAATTAAATATTTTTCGACGGTGATGCTAAGACTAAACCAACTTGATAATCTATATTAATTTAATAATGGAGTAGTTACCTGATATTTAATTAGACAGGGTGTTATAGAAAAGAGGCGTAAACTTAAAGATTTCTAGAAAAGAGAAGCGGTTCGGGTCCTAGGCAAATCGTTTCTCCATTAGTAATGCTCCAAGAACAAGAAAAAATTTGTCACGCTTAAAAACCCTGACAAAATACCATAAGAGGGATTTTTTTTTAAGCTTAGAGTTGTATGGGTTTAGGACTCTTGTGAAAACGGGTTCATTTAGTTGTAAAAACTTTTTAGTTATATCTAACTTGGTTTTAACCTAATTTTGAGAGGATAAAAAGAGGGAAGAACTGAAGAGATTATTTTGGGAACAAATTTATGTTTTGTAGAGATATTTCAGGCAACAATCAATATAAGTTGCCTTTCTCTCCTTTAATCTTTACCTTTAATTATCTTTCTAAATTTTTTGCATTGTCTAGTCATTGTTGCATGCATAAATACATTTTAATTATGAATTGATTCACATGCAAAGTCAAAATCGTGTCTCTCTTTAGTAGCATCATGTCTGGCTTGATTTCCAAGGGTTGGAATGCATGAACCCAACCCTAAGTGGTTACTATGGATATAAAAATGGGTTCTTGAGTTAAATAATTAATTGAGAACATATCATTTTGTTAGCGTAACTGTCGTAGGGCTTTTAACTCCGTTTACCCCAGGTAACCCGGTTGTTTAAGAATGCAACGCGCATGTTAACCATCTCATCACGTAGTTTATTATTATTATTGATTACGAACTGTGCAGATTCATTCCTTCATATATGTAATACTTGATATAAATAAAGTCATTGTTTCAATTAAATATTTAATTCTCGACTATTTTGTATCCGGTGAAATTTCTAGGGTTGGGCGATTGTATTTCGACCTTATCTCTCTTGCAGATTAATAAGTTCATAATTTGTTAAGTTTTGCATGCATAGTTAGTTTAGATAAGATTTCATTTGTTTCGTAATAGTAATAAACAGTCTCATCACAATCATCTTTTCTTTCCTTTTTCTTGAGTCAATCATCAGGGTTAATATAATTACTTAGTTGTCATCACGAGCATTCGTCTTAGTCCCTAAGTTCGACACCCGGTTTATAGAATTATTACTTGAGCGATTGGTTTACACTTGAACCGTAACCACATGCGTTAGAGAGATATTTTTTTAGTCACATCAAGTTTTTGGCACCGTTGCCGAGGACTAGGTAGACACGCTGGGTTAGATTGAATTAATCTAAGAATTTGACTCAAATGCTAAAAATCCCAAAAAATATATATAAATCCCAAAAATTTAATAAAAAATAAAAAATATATACAAAATATACAAAAAATTTAAAAATAAAAATATAAGTCTTGAAAACACCCCACGGGATAGTGACATAACCAAATGACCTTTAGATATAAATCTTGAAAATTTTGAGAAAGAATTTGGCCCAGTGGATGAGGACCTCACTCTTAAAGTTCAATCGTTTTTGGACTCATTTAGCCATCTATATGAGAGCGATTGTAATGATATGATACATAAATTCCTTATTTATGAACCCGCACCCGAGCCTTTTGAAAGTCTACTAAAACATGAGGTTTTATCTATTAGTGATGAGATTGAGAAAATAATTCGAGCGTTTTCACCCGGTGACGCATGGTTTGTCATACCGCATTATCACTTTCATCACATTCGCTCATGCCATTTGAGTTCTAGGATGAGATCGAGGAAATAGCTAAAGTATCGTCCTACTTGAAGCCTGGTTTATCCATTCTAGAATTAGAGGAAAATCTAGGCATAACGCATTAGTCAAAATTTTAGGATGATATAATCTTCAAGTGTGATCATTTATGTTGTGATGGGGTGGTGCATGTCGATTTCACTCACCGCGTTCATTACGTGCCTCCATATGTATACTTGTTCTATTGGGTTGACTTCCAATTGTTCAAACTTTCGATTTATGATTTGGAGGGCCCCGTACACGAGGTTGAGTAGGTTTTGAGAGAGAGAGAGTTCATCGCACCCCTGACGCGTATGGGGAGTTTTTTTTATTGTATTTTTTAGTCGTGCGTTGGTGTTATATAGTGCCTTATTGCATTTTAATATTTGTTTGTTTTAATTTCTCACTCTGCTTTTCTTATTTAGATTTTAGTCATTTTTCTTGAGGACAATGCAAAAGTCTAAGTTAGGGGGCAACAAATGCGCCTTTTAAAAACTTCACAAATTTTAAAATGCCCAAAAAAATGAAAATTTTCAAAAAATTAAAAATTAAAAATTTTCAAAAATATCCAAAACATTGAAAATTTTCGAAAGTCAAAAATATTTTCTTTTAAAATAAATAAAAATTAGAATTTAAAATTTTCAAAAATATCACAAAATTATTGTTTGAAGTCTCAATTTGTAACAACTTAATGAACTAAGCCGAAATTGACCAAAGATGGAAATCGAGAAAAAATTGACGACTTTGCGAATAAGTGTGGAGATTAATTAACCCGGCAAGATTTCGAGCCTATCATTTGTTTAACTCAAAGTTCGTTTTAGCATTTATTCATTTGTTTTGATATATTACGAGAAACGAGTGAAATGTTGTCTTAAAAAATGCGCTAAAAATAACTCTAACTTAATCATATTCTCGAGACGCATATGGTAAAATAATGAGTAATTTGGATAAATAAAATTAGGCCATCATTTATTTATCCAAAATTATTATCCATAAAAAGTAATGAAAAATTATCCTTTTACAAGCCATTTTGAGCCTAATAAATTTTTAAAATTTTGTTTAATAAACTGGAAAAAAAACATTTAGCTTGGAGTTCTAACAATTGGAAAATTCATCAAAAGTCCAAATGGTGCAATGAAAGGGGCAAGAAAAAAAAAATGCTTAGTGAAAGAAAAATAGAAAAATGAGAAAAACATGAAAAAAAAAAGTAAAAAAAATTGCCCGAAAAAGTGCCAAAGGGCATCGTAAGCGAAATTGTCCAACTCTGAAATTTCCCATCATTCTCTTTATACCCGATTCACCTTATAAACCGAGAAAGTCCTAATCGAGTCCGAATAATGAAAGTACTTACCACATCGAGAGCTAAGACACGAAAAGATAAAACGAGAGATCAATTGATGCAAATACAAGCCGATGTTTACCGTTTTCCAACAACCGTATTCCGATAATAAGATCTATTCATCCCAATAATTATGTCCTTTTATTTGTGTGTGTGAATTCGTGTTCCTACATATTTACTCTTTATATCATGCATACTGAGAGAAAAGAGCCACATTTTGAGTGATTCGTTTGTGAGAGTATCCCGTGAGAATTTGAATCAAAATGAATTACAAATTTAACGTAATGATCAATCGATGGAATTTAGCGGTTCGATTTTCGGTTTCACACACATAATACAAATTAAGATTTTTGAATATAAATTTAGACTACTTTTGGAGAATTTAAATTGTATAGTTTTTAAATATTTTGATTTTTTTTAGTCGAAAAATGAATTTTGTGAGTATATTCACTGCAAACCCTCACGAGACAGCACTCGTTCTAGTAGGATAATCTAGGGGTTTAACGGCATGTTGCATATGCTAAATACAATCGCTTTCCCGCTAAAGACCTATTATATCCCAATAAAGTTTTTGCAAATTTTTTAACAAATACTCTTATTTTTTTACATTGCTCTGGACGCGCAAAGTTCTAAGTTAGGGAGGAGTTTGATTAGGCATAAATATTTCATATTTATCCCCTTAATTTCAATCCTTTTATGATCCCGTGCATTGTAATTAACCCAAATTTATCTCATAGTTATGCTACTAACCCTTTTTAGCGAGTATTTATTATTTTGTGTATTTTTCATGTGTTTCATAGATACTTTACGCATGTAAATGTGGGAGAGAAACCGAAACAGTGAAAGAAACGAAGAAAAGGAAGTCGAAAGGCATTTTTATAATTTTGAGCCTTACTCCGGAAATGGGGCCAACTGTAAAGTTGAAGAGCTTGAAGTAATAAGAATACTGGAAAAATTGGAACCTCAATCTGAGTTACGTTGAAGAAGTTACAAGCATTTGAAGATGAGAAGAAAAGAGGGAAAACTTAGAGATTTCTAGAAAAGAGACGCGGTTTAGGTCCTAAGAAAACCGGTTCGCCATTATGCACGCTCCAAGAACGTGACAAAATTTATCACGCTTCAAAACCGAGACAAATAACTAGAAGCGGAATTTTTATTTATGCCCTATTTTTTAGCCTAGAGTTGTATGAGTTTAGAACTCTTGTGAAAACGGGTTCATTTAGTTGTAAAAACTTTTTAGTCATATCTAACTTGGCTTTAACCTAGTTTTGAGAGGAGAAAAAGAGGGAAGAACCTAAGAGATTATTTTGGCACCAAATTTATTCTTTATAGAGCTATTTCATGAAATAATCAATATAAGTTGTCTTTCTCTCCTTTAATCTTTGCCTTTAATTATCTTTTTAAATTTTTTGCATTGTTTAATCATTCTTCCATGCTAAGATACGTTTTAGTTATGAATAAATTCATATGCAACGTCAAAATCGTGTCTCTCTTTAGTAACGTCATGTCTGGCTAGATTTTCAAGCGTTGAAATGCATGAACCCAACCCTAAGTGGTTCGTATCGATATAAAAATGGGTTATTGAGTTAAATAATTAATTGGTAACATGTCATTTTGTTAACACAACCGTCGTTAGACATTTAACTCTCTTTGCCCCAGGTAACTTAGGTGTCTAAGAATGTGGCGCGCGTGTTAACCATCTCATCATGTACTTTATTTTTATTCTTTATTACGCATTGTGCGGGTTCATTCCTTCACATATGTAATACTTGAAATAAATAAAGTCATCATTTCAATTAAATATTTAATTCTCGACTAGTTTTTTATCCGGTGAAATTATTAGGGGTTAGGCGATTGTATTTTGACCTTATGTCTCTTTCAGATTAATAAATCAGTAATTTGTTAAGTTTTACACGTATAGTTAATTTAGATAAGATTTCATTGCTTTCGTAGTAGCAATACACAGTCTCATCACAATCATCTTTTCTTTCCTTTTTCGTGAGTCAATACTTAGGTTTAATCTTCTTTCTTAGTTGTCATCACAAGCATTCGTCTTAATCCCTGAGTTCGACATCCAGTTTATTGGATTATTACTTGTGCGACCGGTTTACATGTGAACCGTAATCACACGCGTTAGAGAGATAATTTTTTAGTCGTGTCAGATGTCCTAACCACACTCGTTCCCTCATGGGTAACTTGAAGAATGTCCTATGATTCCTTTGAAGTTTCGTAAGTCATGATACGATGAAACTGCTCGGGAGTAACAGTACTAAACAAAGCATTTAAACCTTTAGAATTAAAGTTACATAATTTTAACTCATCGTCACTCCATTGTTCTATAGGTTTTTAAATAGTTTCATACTCAACAATAATAGTAGGAGGAGACCACCATTTTCTTAATAACAAGGCAAACACGTTCATCAATTTGTTTTAATGCAAATCCCATACGTGCTTTCCAATAGGCATAATTAGTTCCATCAAGCATAGCGGGGTCTATTTGATGAATAACTATCTATATAACCTCCAAGATTCATCTAAATAACTTTTAGAATCAAGCTCTGATACCAATTTGAAGTTGCAGGGTTATAAAGTTCGGTTGAATTCGTGAAATTCACTCTTTTAAACCAATTAACAACACAGGATACAAATAACAATTAGGCCAGCAGGTTGATACTTTTCAAATTTTAGTCTTGATTACTAAGTTCCTACGTGAGCATGCATCATATCAAGTACGTAAAGAGAAAGCACAACCACAACATGACAATGTACAAGAAAAACCCAAAAAATAATAATCGCGGACGGCCACGCCTAGACAAAATCCACTATGAATATAATTTTTACAAGTAGATGCCGTATTTAACACCTCCATCTGTAGTACATGTAGATCCAACACGCTACAAAACACTCCTATGTCTCGATATCCACCAAAAGCCAAGCACCGCCTTAAAAAATAACTCGTACGGAGGTCCTCCGCACCCAAACTGGGATGAATGTATGAGAGGATTGTTGCCCAGAAAAATACTCAAGAGAAGGGGTAAATTGAGATTTTGCAAACTTTTTGAGTTAAATTAAAATTATAGGAAATAATTCATTTAAATCACTTAATCCAAAATTTTAAATTAATAAAACTTAAATTATTTGACCAATGAAAATTGACTAAATACCACCAATTAATTTAAACAAGATAAAACACAAATTTCAATACCCATTAAATAAATTATCAATTTTCGTATTTAATATAAATTTATATTCTGAATTCAATCAAAAATGATTCACACAAGTATATCAAATAAATACTACAAATTAATTAAACAAGTTATATTTCAAGATTATAAGACTCAATAAATTTATAAATAATTTTCGTAATTAATAAATATTAATATCCTGGAATAAATTAATTATTACGAAAATAATTATTTCAATATTAAAATAAATATACCAAATTTTCGGATTTTATTAATTTGCAAGTCTAAGTGCTTAAAACATAAAATTAAACAATCACAAGCAAATAAATAAATTTAAACGCAGAAAATAAATAACACCATATTTTTAACGTGATTCGATCAAATCTCGACCTACGTTCACGCGCCTAGAGCACATTCCATCCCCTTGCGCTTCAATAATTTGATCCACTTGCCAGTAGGATCGGCTACTAGTACAATGAAAGCTAATCACCGAGCTTCAAATGCATTCTGAGTTTACAAAGATGAAGAAGTGAAACTTCTTAAAAATACAAATTGAGTTTTTAGTTTCTTCTTCAAATGAGAAACCAAAAATAATACTTAAATTTTTGGTCTATTAAACTTCTCTTGAGATTGTAGCATAATGGAGTTGTTGTGCTCTGTTTCTCTTGATATTCAAAACAATAGCTGAGTAAAAAATTTGTTGCTATCTCAAATGCTTGTAAGGCTGAATATAATTTTCATTTGCTCTCTTGATCTTGTATAAGCTGAGTGTCAGATTTCAGTTGCTCTCTTCCTGAGTATGAGCTGGAATATAAATTCAGTTGCTCCTTATTTTTTTTCGTGTGTCATGTCTGTGTTGAGTTCATCTCTGTCTCTTCAACTGATCTTGATCTTGTTTTTGTAGATGCCAAAAAAAAGATGACATTTCTTCTTCAACTTGGAGAAGCATTAAATGCACAAAAATCCTTGAGAGAAAAATCGAATCTTGTAGAACCATTTTGTTGTCTAAGAAACAGAGAAGTAGACTGATAGAAAAAGAGAGGTTAGATAAAAAAAACGGAGATGAAGGATACAATGTATCTTACAAATCGTGTGGAGTGTTAGTCCACTGTCACTGTCTGTCATATATAAAAATGAGTACTTCATTAATCAAAAGAGACGCAAGGTTCAATTGGGGGACTGTCAAGCTAATCAGTCAATACCAATAAACATACCCCATCACAAACTAAGCTGTATGTTTTCGTGACCCAAAATCTTGGCAGGAATGATACAAATAATAGTCTAAAGATATATAAAGAAAACATTATAATAAAGAAAATAAAATTCATTAAAGTCGGATGTCCACATTTTATATTTGTAGAGGTTAGGTGTAAAAAAAACGTAATGGACGAATTTTCTTGAAAGATTCTAATTATATATATACTAGCGAATACCCGTGCCTGAAGGCACGACGAAAAATTTCAAAGTACGTAATCGCGAAACGACAAAATTTTCAAAAGTACGTAATCGCAAAACAACAAAAAATTCAAAAGTACATAATCGCAAAAACGCAAAAATATCGTTCCCTAAAAAAACATCTATATATCATTCCCCAATATATATGGATGCATAACTGTATGTAACTTAAATCTTTTACATCATACATCTATTTGTGTGGTACTTAATATAACTGTTAACATATATTATTAATTGTGATATCTATTACATATCTATTACAAATAAAGTTATCCTAAAACAAAGTTATCTTAAAACATGAGTACTAAAACAAAGTTATCCTACAATTAAACATCTGTTACATATCTATTACAATCAAACATGTGATATTCATTATAAAACCCATAAAGAAAACACATAATTTCTGACCAGTTACAAATAAAATAAACTTAAACAACATGTGAAAAGTAAATAGTGAATTCCAAAAAAATCAATCATCGGAAGATACTCCCAAACCGAACCAATTATCCGTAGTCTCATCTTAGGAGAAGCTTTACCGATAGGCCTGTAAAAGAAGAAGAATTATCCAAGTTACAAAGGCATTGAAAATGTACACTATCTTCAACAAACAAAACAATTGATACAAATGAATGTTGACGAAATAACTGTCAAACAACGGCATACCTTGGAATACAACTTATTAATGTACAACTACCACGTTGAAAATATATTTCATGATCTACAACAAAAACTACACATGGGTACTCAAAATCGTTAGTCGGGCTTGATATTCATTACATAAAACAACAATATAAAAATAAAAGAACTAAGTGCTGACATAATTAATTGCTAACAATAGGAAATGGGGCTGGACTATACTGATAAAAAAAAAATTGTGTAGTAAATCCAAGAATGGAACATGCATTTGAGACACAAAAGTTGTATTATGGGTTATGATTTTGAGATTTGTAGTAACAATCGTAATTTAACTTACTGAAAGCGTAACTCACAACTGTAACATGAGAGTCAAGGTAATGGGTCACAATCACAAGTCTGTGGTAACTCGAATCTCAAATCTGAAACACAAACAGTTAGTACCTAAAATTAGTTCAGGGTAGCTTCTTGCAGAAATTGCATAACTCAGGTTTTATTTTTTTATTTACACTTTACTTATCTATATATGTGTGCGCCCACGTGCGTTCACGTATTATGTTCACTTACCTGTACATCTAAGAAATCCGATCCAGCTTTAGCAACGTATTATCATGCCAGATCAGTCCGAATCAGTCCGTGAACCCACGTGGCAGGTGTTTGGCAGGTGTTTCAGGTGTTTTACAGATTAGTCCAAATCTGTCTTCCCGGCAGCCAAACCAACTAAATCATTACGGCAAGCTCCATGGATGGTGTTCCAGGTGTTTGGCATCCATGGTAGGTGTTCCAGGTGTTTGTTTCCATAATAAAACTAATTAAAGTGAAAATCCATAATTGGTAGGGAGTGAAACAACCTGTGAATAAATGAGAGTGTGAGAAAGAGATGATTTGAAAATCAAAATAGCTCCAAATCCAACTATGAAAAGTGTGAATAAATTATGAAAATCCAACTATGAAAATAGCTCCAAATCCAAGTGTGAATAAATTAGAAGGTTACATTCTGCTAATTGGATACTTAAATCCAAGTGTGAATAAATTAGAATTGCAAATTCAGTTAGGCATATTGAGTTACATTCAAACACCTAATTCTATTATCAACATTCTTATCACTTCAAGTATAGTTGAGAACTACAATTTCAAACATGAGAGAGATAGGAAAAAAATAGTACTCACTTTTAGAACCGATCCGGTTCGAATAAACACTGAGTACACACAATCTGAATCCTGAAAAAAAAGATATATGCAGAACTTAAACTTGAACAAACTTACACTGAGTACACACTTAAACTTGAACAAACTTAAAAAACTGAATGAACTTTAAGCAGATATATGCAATTTTTGGATATATGCAATACATGACAGCCTTAATAGAACTTAAATTGGACTTTCAACCACTTTACAGATATATGAAGAACTTACAGATATATCCTAAATTAGGCAGATATATGCAATTTTTGGACTTTCAATCACTTAACAAACTTAATAACATATCAACCCAACCATAACAGCCTTAACATAACTTAATAACATATCAACCTAACCACAATGTGTATCTGGAAACTTTATCGTGAAATAGGGTTAACTATTTAAAATAGGGTTAACACGTTATAATAATAAAGTCATTTGAGAAATTTAACAAACACATGGAAAATATCTAGTTGAGTCACCTATTCCAATGCTAGTTGAGTCACCTATTCCAACCTCACTCGCCATCTCCAAGAAGTAACTGTGACTGTCAAACGAAATTGTTCAGCTTCCCGGTTTATAATAGCTCCCCTGTAAAATATCTATCAATCCCTGTTTATAACAGTTCACTGTTTTTAAAATAAGTTCACTATTTTTAATACATAAAGAATGCATGTGAAAACATAAAGAATAACAGTTCACTATTTTTACCATGTATTGAACACTCCTAATGCTGTAGAACTGAAAAAGGAGCATTGCTATAAGTTTCCAATGATCAAGAACCATGGTATTATTATACTAATATGGATCCCCAAAAGTTGCATTGGCCCACAGTTGAAACTCTTAGGTGAACAGTCAAAACACCAACAATAATGTTCATGAACTCATTGGTGTGTTCCCACTCAAAAGTTTTTATTAGATGATATGAACTAACATAGTTGATGACCGATGGTAATCCACATTTAACAATTTCCTTTTGATTTGGCAAAAAAAAACATTTTCCTTTTGAGAAAATAAGCATAAAGAGTCTGATTGAAATAGCATTCTAACTTCAAGTATTCTCATTTTCCTATCAAATGAATTTGATTGAAAGAAAATAGGAGCAAATGTATTAAAAGTTTGAGGACATAATTATCTTTTAGTACATTTATGCATTCCTATAATAACGGTAAATATATTATAAAATGTTATTAGGTACAAATTCAATAATTCAGAAAAAAAAAATTAAACTCAACTCGAGGCCAACTACAATAAATGATGTTTTATTCCAAATAAATTTAGACAACTGGATGCCAACTGCACGGTTGAAATTAGAAGTAGTACTTCCAAGTTTCTTAAAAAATCAACAATGATTACTTAAACAGAGAGTGGGAGAAAAAGAGAGTGGGAGAAAAAGAGTATCTACTTTGAAACAAACAGTAAAATCTAGATCCATCTAAAAAAATAATTAAACATAAATTGATCTTTGATTCACACCCAAACAATAGTTTTGGAAAACCCAAATACCTCATTGAACCCCAGTGAAAATATCTGATATCAAATCTAGCAAAATAGAAGCACTTACAAAATAATATAAGCAAAAAGAGAGAAGCACAAATAAAAGTTTATCAACAAAATAAATCACAATATTACCTCTAAATAAAAATGTACCTATTTATCGAATTAAATCTTCATGTATTAGTAATACCTCCAAATCAAATCCCATCTAAACCGAAAAAAAATTATGATCTTAAATTATAAATCAACTCGTCTCTTTCTTCTGTAATGTGTAAACCCGGCAAAACCAGAACAACCACGCACCTCACCAAAACCCACATACTCTCTTCACACAAACCCAGATAAGCCCACAGCCAATCCCAATTGTCACGCACCCACTCCCACACCCCTACTTGATATACCCACTTACCTGCACTGTCTTCCCCCAAACCCACATACACTCACACGTCACCAATTCCCTGTTACTTTGCCTTCCTTCCCACCATTTCTCTGTTCCACAACACATGCTCCTTAACCCGCGATCAAGTGATAGATATGTTGTATGTTCACCAGAAGCACCAAAATGAGAAAGATAACTTTTTTTGACGTGAGAAATGATAGTCCGTAAAATAATTGTCCATGGTGGATAGATGAGATAAAATCAAATAACTATTCACCAAAGTGGGCAGATGAAATAAGATTAATAGAGATGCATAAGAGCAACAAAAGTGGGTTCATTTGTTGTTTCCCAGGTAGAACAGGGGAGGGGAATACCCCCTCACACGGGCTCAATCTCTTTCATCGATCAAATCACTTTTGAGTTTTTGAGAAAGGTTTTCGGTGTCGTGGTGATTCACGGTGGCGGCTAGTGTAGCAGCACACACACACACACACATAAAAAACAAACTTTTGATTCATTTGAAACTCTAAAAAAAATAGGGTCTGGGGGTTTGAAATTCAAAAAACCCATTTAAACTCCTAAACTCATGATCGGTGACGAACCGATGATTTTGAAATCGAGTTTGGTGAATACGGAGTTGAGAGAATTGGTGGGAGGTTCATAACGGAAGAGAGAGAATGTTAACCTTAGGTTTCTTTACTTGCAGAAAGGAAAGTGGAAGGGTTAGTGGAGAAAAGGGCATCAGCTTCTCTTGGTAAACGTGCACTGCTTTGTTCAAGATTTAGGCGGGATATCAAAAATAGGCATGAAATCTCAACCCTTGATTTTTTCTTAACAGATCACAGCCGTTATTGTGCTCATACATTTTTGCCAATTCAAAATCCATGCCATCTTATTATATATATATATATATATATATATATATTTGTTGAGTACAAAAGGGTCAAAGCACCTAAGACAAAAATGTAGGTATAGACCTATTATATGACATTTTTGAAAGCATTCCATTGTATGGTCAAATCGGTCTATAGCAAAAGCTCCTAAAAAAGAATTGACAAGGTAAGTTGAAGAACTTCAACATACTCACATGAAAAGGTGCAAGACCAACCATTATTTCACCATAAAAAAAATCATTTTAGTGCTCAAAATAATTTCGAATAAATTATTAAAAAAAATTATTCTAATATAATTTTAAAAATTTCTTTTAACAAAAAGAATATAGTATTATAACTAGTTACATAAATAGTGAACTATTAGAACTAGTATATATATTATAAAAAGTATATATATAAACAGAAAAATATAAAAAGAAATTAAAAACAGATCATGTTTAAATTTATATAAACCGTTAAAACTAGTATATAAATAAATATATGTTTAAAAAAATACTATAGTACGAAAAGAATTTTTATATACTAACTAAATATATAACCAAAATAAAAATAGAAGATAAAGTATATATATAATATATAGTATATGTTATATAACTGTATATATATAATAAGATAATATTTTTATAAACAGTATATATACATATGTAAAGAAATCTTATATATAAATATAAACAGTATATGTAGAAATATAAATCATATATATAATAATATAAACAAAATCTCATGTACACTATACTATATATGTATATGTACATATCACAAATATTTGGAAGCATTAAAATTAATATATAATTAATTAAAAATGCGACTATTATATCAGAACAGTATACAAATAAAATGTTATCACTAATAATTATGAAAATGAATAAAGTGAAAAATTAAACTAAAAATTTCATAATAGATAATAGTTTATAAATAAGATAGAAAGTATATGTATTACGAATTAAGAAATGGTTACAAAGTTCCTTAGTAAAAGTTTGTTTGGAATCATCAAAATCAATAAATTATATTAAACTAAAATGTATATTAATTACAATTAAACTAATTAAATAATAATTAAAAAGGGTTAATTACATTTTCGTTTAACAAGGATGAATTTGTGGTTTTGATTTTTGGAAAAATGTTCTTAAAGATCACATAAAATGTTGGAGACTTTTTGTAAAGAGAAGATGTTATCTATTAATGTGCAAGGGACAAAAGTTATGTTTTTCTCGAGCTATGAAGTAGTTTTTAAAAGATGGAAGTAGTGGATGAGGGAGGTTAGAGGGAAATGCTATGTTTTTCATAAAATAAACCCTTCGTTCGAACGACATAACAGAATGTCGTTGGAATGACTCTTCAAACGACATTTCAGGAAAAATCCAATAGGGATCACCCCTAATGTCATTAAAACGAAATATCAAACGACATTATAGGGAATTCCGTGAAGAAATTCATATGAAGTTGTTCAAATACACACATTCAAACGAACTCGTTTGAACTACCTCTTTAATTTTGGAAAAATAAATTTAACTTTAAAGAGCAAAATGAGTTTGTAAAACTTTCACCAAGAAGCATGTAATAATTAAAAATTTGTCTTCAATAAAGTATAAAATAATCGGGTCATATACCTTTGGGGAAAGAGAGAAATCGGAAGATGAGGTGAAGAATAGTTATATGTTGAACTCCACGATGCTCAAATTCTTCATCGAGTAGAGTAGCATGACACTTAATGACCCTAAATATTTTTTCCACTAAAATAGCCAATACTAAAAATTGACTATATTGGAAATGTGCCCTTATATATTTCGTTTCGGTGGATTCCATATTTGTTTACACATGGTCGACTCTATGTTTATGGTGTTGCGACGAAGAAATGACGGATTCTATGTTCCTATCCATAGACGGTAGTTGAGTCTGGATTGGTGGACATAGAAACGTGTGTGGACTCAAACATTATGACACTTACATGGAAGGATTCATGCATTATTACTAGTGTGGAGCGGTTGAAGACTGAAGCGCGTCAAGTCTTATGAGGAGTCGAGTCGTTAAGTAAGTCATCTGTCAACTTGCGTAAATCCGTATCATAGTGAATTGCATGGTTAGGTCGACTTAGGTTTTTCTTGTTGTGGGTTTTCCTAATGATTAGGCATGTTGTGGTTTGATTTATTTATTTTATCTTCAATCACCTAGATGCTTGCATAGGATATGATAAAATTAGGTAAATCGTTTAATCACAACAATCAGTTTAAAAATGGTTCAAAGTTTTATGTAAGGGAAAATTTCCAAATAGTGTTGATCGAGGTGGAAAAACCAAGCGTCCGTGTAATACGCTAATCATTGTTATCGGCTTCCAACCGTAAACAAAAACCTAAACTTTAACTACACTCTTACGGAGTGTAGTGGCTAGTCTGGGTATCGAATCCTCAGGGAACTAGGACGAGTGAACGTGACGACAAAGGTAAGACTCTTAACCCTAACTTGACTCTAAAAGGAAATAAAAAGATGATTGAGATGGGAAATAACTAATTAACTAAGTGCAAACTAAATTAAACTACTGCATTAACTATGTGAGCAAAATTAACTAACTAAGAATAACTTAACAAGAATGAAGGAAAAACAGGTTGGGAATACAATCCCCCAAACCCTAGTAGATTTACCGGATAGAATGCTAGAATTTTGAATTAGAAATTTAATTGAACCCGATCTTTAGTACTCCCAAGCATTACATATATGAGGTTCAAATCCGCATCATACATAATCAAAGGATGAGTGAAGCAGTGTCATAATAGCTACACACGCATCACATCCTTAAAAACCACGGTTACCTAGGGTCAACCGAGGTAAAAAGGTCTATGATGGTTGTGACAACTACAAAACCCGATTCATCCAAATTTCAATTCAAACCCTATTTTCTATATGGCTAAATTACATTGGGTTGGGTTCATGCATCCCAACCTTTAAAAACCTAGCTTAACATGGTGAAATTAATGAAAACTATGTTATCTACATTGAATGAACTCATAACTGCTTGGAAAGAGAGATTAAACATGAGAAATAATAATAATAATAAAAGTGCTGAAAATAAAGGTTACCACGATTGAAGAACAAGAACATGCAAGAAGAAATCAAAGGTTGAAGAAAAACCTGAAAAGCTCTTGAATTAAAGGTGCAAAATATGTAACTTCTTCTCCTAGATGTTCCTACTTGATTAGGAGCTTTTACATAAATGAAATAAGAATAAAAAGAGTCCTAATGACAAAATATATAGGCTAGAGGTCGCTTAGAAGAGTCCCCAAAATATAAAACTCTTTTGGCTAAAAGATAAGTACAAAATAAAAATCACGTATCTTGCAATTTGTCACACCTAGAAAGCGTGACTAATTTTGTAACGAGTATGGAGCGTGACAAATGGGCGAACCGGTTCGCATGTACCCCGAACCGATTCATTCTGTGATTTTGGGGAACTTGCTGGAAATTCAACACTTCGAAATATTTTCATGCTTTCTTCTTTTCTTTCTTAGATTTTTTTCTCAACTTCAAATGATCATAACTCCTTCACCGTAGCTCGGACTGGGGTGACGTTTTTTTCAGTGTTCTCGTTATTTCGAGCTCTTCAACTTTTCAGTTAGCCCCACCTCCGGGATCAGGCTGAATAATTACAAAAATGCCCTTGAACTTGACTTACTAGCCTTTCTTTCATTGTTTCGATTTCTCTTTCGCACCGCTTGCATACTTTACCTATAAAACACATAAGAGAAACACAAAACACGAAATACTTGCCAACGAAGGTTAGAAGCATAAATATGAGTTAAATCCATATCAATTGCACCACTCGGGTTCACAAATGTACCGAAATTAAGGGGATAAATATACAATATTTATTCCCGATCAAATCCCCATGACTTAGAACTTTGCGCGTCCCGAGCAATGTAAAAGAACAAGAATAAAGGTCCCAACTCTTCTAAAAACTTTATTGGGATATAATACCTTTTTATCCGGCAAACGATTGCATTTAGCGTATGCAAAAAGCCTTTAAACCCCTGGGTTACCCTAGTAGGACGAGTGGTGTCTCGTGAGGGTTTGCAGTGAATATAGAAACAAAATTCGACTTAGACTCAAATAAAATCCAAAATATTTAAAAACTATACAATTTAAACCTTTCGAAAAATATTCACCATAAATTCATATTCAAAATAGTCTCAATTTGTAGTGTGTGTGTGCCCGAAACCAAAAATTAACCTCAAATTTCCACCGATTGATCATTAAGTTACTTTTCGAAAATTCATTCTGATTCAAATGCTCACGAGATGCTCTCACAAACGAATTTCTCGGATTGTGGCTATTTTCTCGGTATGCGTGATAAAAAGAATAAATGTATTGGAACACGAAGTCACGCATGCAAAATTGAACAACGAAAATTTTTGGGTGAAAAGATCTCTTCATCGGAATACGGTTATAAGAAAGCGGAAACATTGCTGCTAATTCATATTTTTTATCTCTTTTATTATCTTTTGATGTTTTAGCTCTCCACGCGGTAGCCAATTTATCAATCCGGACTCGGTAGGACTTTTTCAGGTTATAGGTGTATTGGGTAACATAGAAATGGTTGGGAACTTGGAAAAAATTTCTTATGATGTCCCTTAGTGATTTTTCGGGCTTTTCCTCATATTTCTCTTCTTTTTCTCTTTTTTTTCGCAATTTTTTTTCGTTTCTTGCTATTTTTATTGAGCAATTTTCTTTTCTATTTTTCTTTTTTTTTCGTGCCTCTTTTTGTTGCACCATTTGGGCTTAATTAATTAAATTAATAATTTTCACAATTCCGGCTAATTGCGTTTTTTGGGTTACCAAACGAAAAGAAAAAATTTTATTCGGCTCAATTGGGTTATCAAAAGGATAATTTTTCACAACTTTTTATGGCTAATGTTTTTGGATAAAAAAACGATGGCCTACTTCATTGTCCGAATTACTCATTATTTTACTGTATGCGTCTCGAGATTAATTAGTTTCGACATATTTATAGCGCTTTTTTCGAGGCAACAGCACACACATTTCCCGTAACCGATTAAAACAAAGAACTGAGATCATCAACGACTTGTTTAAAATGCTGAATCTGAACTTTGAGTTAACTATTAACTCGAATTGATTTAAAAACTCAAAAAGATCGATAGGCTAGAATTCTCACCGGGTTTTGTTAATAACCACACTTATTCGTTCAGTCGTTAATTTTCTAACAATTTCCATCTTTGGTCAATTTCGACTTTGTGCAAATCATTTTTATGAAATCGAGACTTTAAATAGAATAAAGGTGATATTTTTGAAAAATTTAAATGCCAATTTTTATTTATTTTGAAGAAAAATATTTTTGGCTTTTCAACATTTTTCAATTTTTTTGGAAATTTTGGAAATTTTCTATTTTTTTGGCATTTTAAAAATTTGTGAAGTTTTAAAAAGACGCATTTATCACCCGCCCTAACTTAGACTTTTGCATTGCCCCCAATTAAAAGGACTAAAATCTAAAGAAGAAAAAGAACAAGTGCGACAAATAAAATAAGCAAATTATTAAAATGCAACAAGATACTATATGACACTCATACATGACTCAAAAATACAACAAAAATCACCCCATACGCATCGGGGGTGCGACGACCTCTCTCTCTCTCTAAAAATTCACTCGACCCCTTGTATGAGGAACGATGCTCTCCTTGTCTCGCTCGTCTTCCTCACATCGTAAACCAAAAGTCGGAACAATTGGGAGTTGACCCAATAAAGAAAATGAACACCTCGAGGCATATGATGAATGAGGTGAGTGAAGTCAACGAGGTTCTCAATCACCTTATATCACAAATGGGCCGACTTGGAGTGAATATCAAAGTGAATTTTGGAATGGCCTAGATTGTCCCTAAACTGGATAATGCATGGATCGACCTCATCGGATGATACTGTAACCATGGCCTTGATTGCATCCAAGAACTCCAGTGGCATGGGTGGATGGTCGCAAAGAAGGAAATCATCCATACTATCTTTCCATGCGCTCTCTTCTAAGTGATAAAATGAGTCCAATAGAGATTGGACGTCGATAGTGAAGCTCTCATCCACCGGCCCGAATTCGTTCTCAAAGTCGTCTAAGCTCATATCTCCTAACGCTCTTTCTTACTCATTATCCGAATACTCTCTCTCGCTCTCCTCCGAAGGCTTCTGTGATGTGGAGGGATGGTTAATACGAAGGAATTCATCTATTATATCTTGCCATTCGCTCTCATCCAGCATCTCCCTCAAAATACTCACCATTTTTTTTTTTGGATTTTTGATTTTTTTATAATTGGATTCAAATTCGGGATTAACCGACCTAACCTAAAAGTATGCCTAATTCCCTGACAACGGCGCCATTTTAATTGAGGTGGAAAAACCAAACGTCCGTGTAATACGCTAATCGTTGTCATCGGCTTCCAACCGTAATACAAATCCTAAACTTTAATTACACTCTTGCGGAGTGTAGTGGCTAGTCTGGGTATTGAATCCTCGGGGAACTAGGACGAGTGAACGTGACGACAAAGGTAATATTCTTAACCCTAACTTGACTCTAAAAAGAAATAAAAAGATGATTGAGATGGGAAATAACTAATTAACTAAGTGCAAACTAAATTAAACTACTGCATTAACTATGTGAGCAAAATTAACTAACTAAGAATGACTTAACAAGAATGAAGGAAAAACAGGTTGGGAATACAATCCCCCAAACCCTAGTAGATTTACCGGATAGAATGCTAGAATTTTGAATTAGAAATTTAATTGAACCCAATCTTTAGTACTCCCAAGCATTACATATATGAGGTTCAAATCCGCATCATACATAATCAAAGGATGAGTGAAGCAGTGTCGTAATAGCTACACGCGCATCACATCCTTAAAAACCACGGTTACCTAGGGTCAACCGAGGTAAAAAGGTTTATGATGGTTGTGACAACTACAAAACACGATTCATCCAAATTTCAATTCAAACCCTAGTTTCTATATGGCTAAATTACATCGGATTGGGTTCATGCATCCCAACCTTTAAAAACCTAGCTTAACATGGTGAAATTAATGAAAACTATGTTATCTACATTGAATGAACTCATAACTTCTTGGAAAGAGAGATTAAACATGAGAAATAATAATAATAAAAGTGCTGGAAATAAAGGTGACCACGATTGAAGAACAAGAACATGCAAGAAGAAATCAAAGGTTGAAGAAAAACCTGAAAAGCTCTTGAATTAAAGGTGCAAAATATGTAACTTCTTCTCCTAGATGTTCCTACTTTATTAGGAGCTTTTACATGAATGAAATCCGAATAAAAATAGTCCTAATGACAAAATATATAGGCTAGAGGTCGCTTAGAAGAGTCCCCAAAATATAAAACTCTTTTGGCTAAAAGATAAGTACAAAATAAAAATCCCGTATCTTGCAATTTGTCACACCTAGAAAGCGTGACTAATTTTGTAACGGATCTGGAGCGTGAAAAAGGGCGAGCCGGTTCGCATGTACCCCGAACCGGTTACTTTCTGAATATTCAACACTTAGAAATATTTTCATGCTTTCTTCTTTTCTTTCTTGGATTTTTTTCTCAACTTTAAATGATCGTAACTCCTTCACCGTAGCTCGGATTGGGGTGCCATTTTTTCTAGTGTTCTCGTTATTCCGATTGCTTCAACTTTTAATTTGGCCCCACCTCCGGGATCAGGCTGAAGAATTACGAAATGCCCTTGAACTTGCCTTCCTAGACTTTCTTTCATTGTTTCGATTTCTCTTTCACATCGCTTGCATACTTTACCTGTAAAACACATAAGAGAAACACAAAACACGAAATACTTGACAACGAAGGTTATTAGCATAAATATAAGTTAAATCCATATCAATTTCACCACTCGGGTTCACAAATGTACCGAAATTAAGAGGATAAATATACAATATTTATGCCCGATTAAGTGTCAATTTGTATGTATTGGCATTATTTCGGACAAAAAACACTTTGAGTTATAAATAGATTTTACTTGTTATGATTCCCATCTATTCTATGATGTTGTGTTTAAGACCTACTCCAAGCTTCATAGATATATCATGTCGTAGTTTTGGTGAACGTTTCACGTCTTCAATTTGGTTTTTCAAGATTCTCTCAGGTATGGATGCATATTTGTTTATGGATACTAAGTAAATATTTATTAAGGATTTTATTTTTATTAAAATAATTTTAAAATGTTTTTAAAAATAATTTCCTAACATAAATCTCGTTTAGAGTCGTATGAAACATCTCCTTTAGTTTGGATGGATCAAACAACTTTAACAGTCATTCAAACGACATGTGGAAATCATTCAAACGACATTCATAAATCATTTTAACGAGATGTGGATTTCGTTCTAACGACATGTCAATATCGTTCTAACGATACGCCGCCTCAAGTTTATTATTTAAGGCGTCTTTTACTCAGAAAATTAGGTGTGGAGAACATTTTCAGTATTTGTTTACTAAAGGTTTCCGAAGTTACAAACATCCTTTGTGTTTACAAGATTCGAGTTTTATATATCATATGTTATAAAGATCTCGTGTTTGCACCACAGTTTCGTTCTTCATCATTCGAAGAACCTGTTTTGTGTGGTGGACTTCGTACTTACTGATTGACGATTGTTGGTTATATCTATGGATACCAAGGCACGTGTGGACTCGTGAGTTGTGGAGCTACTATAGGCGGACTCATGTGTTGCACTATGTAGGAGCGGTTGAAAAGAAAAATAGGTGTCAAGACTTGTGGTGATCGAGTCCTTGTGTAAGACTGAAATCTTCCTTAATAAAACCATATCATAGTGATTGTCTGGCTTGGGTCGTCCGTGGTTTTTTCCCATTGTGGTTTCCTCGTATATTGACGTGTTTTGTGAGCATTATTTACTTTATCTTGCTTAATCAAACTAAATGCATGTTTAGGGTTAAGAAGATAAAGTTGACTTAATTAGTTTAGTTCACAAAATTGGTGCTTAATAAAACTAGAAAAGGGGTTTTGAGAAGAAAAATTATTTTCACCTAAAGGACACACATAATGGAACCGTCGTCATTTTTATAAATTGGTATCAGAGCTAGAAACGCTATTTTACTGTGTGAGTGATTCCACGTGTCTTTAGGTATGAATTTTGGTATTTATGAGGGTTTAAGAACGTCGATTTTTTATGGGTCTAATTATGCTTATTGAAAGATGCATATGAAGTGTACACTTAAGGCCATAGATGAGCGTGTTTGGTTAGCGCTAGAAAAATGATGAACACCGCTAGTCACGAGAAAGGGTGAGGCCACACACTAAAAACTTGTTGAGTAATGGACCGAAGCTGAACACAGATTTGCATAATACAATTCCAAAGGTTTAAATGCTATTTCTTCGTTTGTCAAACCGAAAGAGTATAATCATATTATGATGTGTGAAACGTCGAAAGAGGCATGGGATGTCCTTGCATTTTCTCAAGAGGGAACTAGCACAGTTAGGGCGTCTAAACTTTAAAACCTCACTAGCCAATTTGAGACTATTAAAGTGTTAGAGAGTGAGACATTTGATGAGTTTTACCCAAGGTTGTCCCATATTGTCAACTCGTCGTTTAACTTGGGAGAGAAAATACCCGACAACCGAGTCATAAAGAAAATCATAAGGTCTTTGCCTAGTTGATTTGATCTAAAGGTGACACCGTTTTGAACTCCTTGGGTTTACTTGACTCAACGAAACTAGAAGAGCTTGTAAATGACCTTCAAACTTATGAGCTTGACATGTTTACCTCCAAGAAAGTGACAAAGAAAGAAGAGGGCATCGCTTTAAAATCTCAGAAGGAGGAAACAAAAGTTTCGGAGGATGATCAATCCGACACCGATTTCGAAGATGTAGCCTTATTGGCAAAGAAGTTCAAAAAATTTCTTAAGTTCCATAAGAAATCAAAATATGCCAAAAGACTTGAGAAATTCAAGAGCAACAAGGCCGATCACGTCCCTAATAATCAAAGTGGTAGTGATAAAAAGGATGAGTCAGATAGGTGTTTTATTTATAAGGATTATGGCCATAGGGTAGCAGAGTGCCCCACTAGACTTAAGAAGGAGAACAAGAAGCTGATTGTAAATAACATCACCCTTAGTGATAGTGAACCGAAAGAGGGAGAGGATACCCCTATTGATCGTAACAATACTGTATTCATGGTTTGTCATGTGAGCAACGATGATAAATCTTCTCATGAAGATACTCATGTGAATGACACTTTCGAGGCCATAGTTTATGAGTCCCAAGCGAGTTAGGGTGAAGACATTGAGGATGAGGATGCAAAAAAAAGTGAGATGAAAGTTTCATTCCATGAATTATATGAAGAAATGGTGAAGGTGAAGAAGGCATTTGATGTTGCATGCTAAGTTGAAGGAACGTGCCATAGAAAATAACGATGCATTGATCGAGGATCTTAGGGTATGGGAGAAGACTCTTTAAGAGAAAATAGAGTACGTTGATGGTGAGAGAGATAGCCTTCGTGGTTTGATTGAGGCTATAAATAAGGAGATTATAGAGTTTGAGGAGTCTAAGCATTTGCTTGAATCTAGGATTAGTGAGATTGAGGAGAGATTGAGAGATTCGAGTAAGGTGAAGTTTGATTTGGAGACAAGGTCAGAAAAGTTGGATAGGATTTTAGGCACCTTCCAAATCAAGGATGATAGGTGTAGTATAGGCTTCGATATTCGTATTGCTCCCATTCCCATTCCCAAAGCCAATACCAATCGTGTGAGAGAGACAACTAGGAACGTTAGGAGAGGTCCACATTTAGGTATCATTCCCCATCATTTTTAAACTTTCACTCATTGTAGTAGGAAGGATCACCTTAGACGTTATTATTATGACAATAGAAATGCTCCTAGGAAGTTTAAGAATAAAGTCATTTCGTTTCCCAAAATCCCCATGCATCATTACACACCTACTTGGGTTAGGAAATCGAACTTAGAGGCTTTAGGAATTAGACTTCATGACTCTCGTTTGCTTGCACATGATATTTCTTACGGATGATTGTGTTAGCATGTTTGTCATATGCTAGTTTGCTTCATGATATATGTTTGCTAGTGTTATGACATGTTTATCTCTTTGCATTATATTCGTTTACTTTTATTTGAGTCTTATTGGAAAAAATGCAAAAAAAATTACTGTAAGAAAAAAAAAATTGAAAATACAAAAAGATTTTTGATTTCATATATTTTTGAAAAAATACAAAAAGATTTTATTTTGGGGTCAAAAATATTTTTTTCCGAAAAACATAAATATAATTTTGGTTTATTTTTGTGTCATGAGTTTACACTTGATGTGGCATATTAGTGTGCTTGAACACCCATCATTTCATCTTTCCGCGTAGTTAGTACATTTGCTCATGATTTTGGATGCAAAGGTTGATCTTAGCCATTGTTTAATGGGGTTATTTCGAAGTTGACTTAAATTTATATTCGAATATTCATATGCCATTGCACACATGCACGATCTTTAATGGATGTTTAACTTCTCATGCATATGTGAGTTTGGTGAGATGTTATCCTCTCAATTTTGTCATCTACACGCATATTAGACTTAGGAGGAGTTGTGGTGCATGTAAAAACTGTCGCCTATGAGTATTTATATTGCATAATAAAAAATGATGAGTGTGCACGGGAAAGGGTTGCAAGAGGCATGTGAACTCGTTGTGAAAGCCACCGTTTAAAAGATCCAAAGAAAAAATTAAGGCAATAAAAAGAAACATATGCAAAAAATGGGGCCAATATGAAATCAATTAAAAAGAGAAATTAGATCTTCAAAAGAAAATATGAATAGAAAAGAATTATCAATTATGAGGGAGTTTTAGTTGAAGATCAACAGGATTGCACAAACAAGTATTTCGTTGAAAAAGTCGTGTCATGAAGCTATTGTTTGTATAATCGTCAAAATTTCTAGATGTGTATGTGACATATGTTTTGTTCATTAAGTTCAAGTTTAATTGTCACATATGGCTAAAATATAGTTTGATGATATTTATCGATCAACTAGATCTTCTTGAACGTATCTTTGTGTTTGGATTGTGATTCATTTGTGTTAGTTACACCCCTTCATTCCATTCTAAGTTTGAGCATATTGATACTATGTTAATGCGTAACTCACATGTTTGTTTTTTAGTCTATTTTGCTATTGTTTTTGTACTTCTAGTTGCTTTTATCAAAAAATTTCTTCGCTGTGCAAAATGTAAGCCCCTTTTTCTTTCGAATGTGCTTTAAGGATGTCAAATACAATTTTTCTTTCAAAAACCTTTTCCAAATTTTAACACGCACCAAATTTGTGAAACAATTTCAATTAAGACCAACTTTATCTTGTTTAATCCTAAACATGCATCTAGGTGATTAAAGCAAGAAAAATAAATAAGTTCATAACGCCGGATGTACGAGGAAACCATAAAGGGAAGAAAAACTCGAACGGCCTAAGCCAGACAATCACTATAATGCAGAGTTTACAAAGGAAGACAGATAGAGTTACATAACGACTCGATCCCCACAAGTCTTGATGATATTCTTCACTTTAATCTCTCCTCCACAGTGCCCACACAAATGACCTTATACACTACTTGTCCACAACATATGCGTCCATGAATGTCTCGGTATCCACCGATGTAGCTCGGCAAACCATTTACGATTCAAAGCACGAACTCCTTCATTTATCCATCGCAAAACCCAATGATCAATTGGTCAGTGTGATGAACAAACCCTGATGGTGCAAACAAGATCTCTGTAGAAATAGAGTATGAAAGCTTGGATATTTTCAAACTCTAAGGATGGTTTTTATCAATGAATTAGAAACTTTTTTTTAGAAAAACAAAATTGTCAAATAGTATTTTTCTTTTGCACTCTCTGAAATTATGAGACAAAAATTCTTTATATAAATAATTTTAATTCGGCATGTCATTTTAATGACTATGTGATGTCGACCGAACAACATCAAATATCATTTGAACCACCAAAACACAAGTTGTGATTCCATACGACTCTGAACTACAGTCATCTCAGAATAAACGAAGATAAAACCTTTTAAAATCAATTTAAAAATTATAAAACATTTATAAACAAAATATCCATCCTTTAAAACATTTTTTGAGTCTCATAAACATTTCGCATTCATACCTAAGAGATCGGAATGCAATGAAGACGTAAAATGTGCACCAGAAGACTCAGCATGATATTATCTCTGAAGCTTGGCTACTACATCTTCTAATCAATCACGTCATAGACTTTATGGGAATCGTGACAATATAAAATCTATCGATGTCTCAAAACAAGTTTTGTTCCGAGAAGAAGTCAAATACATATAATGGACTCAATTAGAAATTATGTCCTTACAAATCTGCACCTTTGACTATTCCAGGACAAAACCGAAACAGTGAAATGCCTAAGTCGGGCCATCAAGCCGCTTGACACCTAAATCCCATCCTATAAAACCCAAAAACAAAAAGTACAAGACAATGACTAGTATATGAAGGTCTGGGAAGCATGAAACCCTATAAAACCCAAAAACAAAAAGTACAAGACAATGACTAGTATATGAAGGTCTGGGAAGCATGAACCATTTGAATGTGATGTAGTCTTGAAATCTCGAATCTCTGAAGAATACTTACACATATGAAGCCGACATATACACAGTGAAGTATGGAGGAACAAATAATATAAAAAAAATACAAATATGTAAAACAAATCATTTGTTTAACATGTGAGCAAATTATGATACCAATTTTGTAATCCAAGATACCAATTTATGTGAACTCATTTGTGCAAGACAACATGATATCAATCAAATATAAACATACATAACATGATACCAATATGTAAAGTCAATTATCACAAAATCATGATATCAATTTGCAAAAAACTACTCCCCTTACATCACATACATCTCTCCCCCCTTTTGTCTCGAATAGATAATAAGTGAAAAAGATAAACAAACATCATATCTAGAATGAGATAATCACTGAAGCATATCTAGATAAACATGAAAACGTCAGCTAGTTATAATCACATGACACCAAATTGTAGCTAGCAAACAGTCACAATAAATGAAATCATCAATATATATGCAATTATGTGATGAAATGAATCAATGCAGTATAAGAATCAACACATGAATAAACAAAATCAACTGCATTCAAACTGTACTAATGAACCTAAAAGTACCAAAACAAAAAGATGTAATCGTGTATACGAAGCAGGTATAAACAACAAAAAAAGGGCCCAAAAATATAGTAGGTCGTTCGAACGACTAAGCCATGTCGTTTGAACGACAGTGGCAAGTCGTTTGAACGAGGTCAAAAATGACCCAAAACAGTAGGTTGTCGTTCGAAGCATCCTTCTAACGACCCTAAAAATGGCCATCTAACGACCATATCTAATAAGATTATCGCCTCAAAAAATGTGTCATTAGTTCCAGACTTTGAATGACTTGGACATGTCATTCGAACGAAGTCCATGTGTCATTTGAAAGACATCATCAAACTTTGTATTCCAGTTCCAAAAATGTTAAAGATTTGCCCAGTGAAAATTTTTCATGAAAACAGGTACTAGAGATACGAAACAATAGCAAAACCAGAATCAAAACTGAAAAATAAAATAAGCAAAAATAATGTGAGTTTCATGGATATGAAGTGAATGTGTGTGAACTACAACAAATGAAGTACAATATAAACACATCGAAATGATCAAGACGCTCTAATTGATAGTAAAATGTCATCAAACTCAGTTTTAGCCATATGTGACAATTAATATATTGAGCTAAATGAACTAAACAATCAACATGCATACAAATCCAAAATTTTGACGATTCTGCAAATAATAGCATCATGATACGATTTTCAACATAAGGATTCGTGGTTCAAATTCGTTTAAATTTACCATCCAAACACCCTCAAATTTATATATATATATATATATATATATATATTTTTTTTTTTTCTTTTTCAAGTTCCTTTGAGGTTTCTAGTTAACTCAACTTAGAGAAATCCTATTGGACCTATTTTGGCATATGATTCTTTTTATTGCCTTAATTTTTTCTCGGGCACTTTTAAACAGTGGCTTTCACGATAAGTTAATAGTACTCTCGCAGCCCTTTCCCGTGATCATTCATCATTTTTTCAATACGAGCAATATAAATCATCTTGATAAACTGTTCTTACATGCACATTTCCTCCTAAGTCTTATTACGCATAGATGGCAAAATTGAGATAAGAATGTCTCACCAAACTCAAGTATTCATGATATGTCATACATTAATTTAATCTCGTGCATGTGTGAAAATATGGCATATATACAAAGTCGAATACAAATGCATATCAACTTCGAAACAACCCCATTTAGACAATGGTTAAGATTATTCAACGCATCAACAATTATGAGCAAATGTCCTAGTCACATGGATAATGAAATGACGGGGATCTAAGCATACCAATATGCCACATCAAACATGAAAACTCAAGACACAAAAGAAAATCAATTTTTTTGTGTGTTTTTCTAAAAATATTTTTAACCCAAAAATAAAATCTTTTTGTATTTTTAAAATTTTTATCAAAAGAAAAAACTTTTTGTATTCTTCAAATAAGACTCAAATCAATGAAAAATATAATACAAAGGGATACATATGTCATAACAATAGCAAGATATAAATCATGAAGTAAAGACTAGTGTATGGAAAACATGGCAACACAACCCTCCTTTAGATCTAGCATGGAAAGAATCAAGTTCAACCAAAAAATAACCATGGAGTTTAATTCCTCAAGACTCTAAGTACGATTTCCTAACCCCAAGTAGGTGTGTAATGACGCATGGGGGTTTTGGGAGCCGAAACAACTTTATTCCTCAACTGCCTATGAGCATTTTTAAGGACATATCAAAAACACCTAAGGTGACCCTTCTTACCACAATGGGAACAAGTGTAAACACAGTGAGGAATGTGATTTAAAAGTGGACTTCTTGAAATGTTCCTATCCGGATCTCTCACACAAATGGTATTATCTTTGGGAATGGGAACAACACGATCATCGTAGCCTATACCAAACCTATCTCCCTTGATTTGGATACTGCCTGACATCCTATCCAACTTCTCCGATCTAGCATCCAAATCAAACTTCACCTTACTCGAGTCTCTCAATCTCACCTCTAACTCACTAATATTAGACTCAAAAAAATTCCTAGACTCCTCAAACTCTAGAACCTCTTTCTTTAAAGCCTCTATCAAACCACAAAAGTTATCTCTCTCTTTATCAATGTATTCTAGTTTCTCCGTAAGATTCTTCTCCCATGACCTACTATCCTCAATCAAAACATCATTATTCTCTATGGCACGCTCATTCAGACTAGCTTGTAATTTCAAGTTTGCCTTTTTCACATTTATCTCTTTCGCATACAAATCATTAAATGCAACTTGTAACTCTCCTAAATCAATCTCCTCATCCTCACTAGCTTCACCCTCACTCACTTTGGATTCACACTCAACAACCTTGAAAGTGTCATCCACATAAGAATCTTCATGGGAAGATTTATCGTCATCGCTCACATGAAATGCCATGAACGCTATAAAGTTGCGCTCAATGGGGGAACTCTATCCCTCTTCCGGTTCACTATCACTTAAGATGGTGTTATATGTTATCGGTTTGTTTCCCACCTTCGTAAGTCAAGTGGGACAATCGGCTACTTTGTGACCATACCCCTCACAAACAAAACACGTATCCAACTCAACCCTCTTAACATTATCACTCTTATCCTTAGGGGCGGGATCGACCTTGTTGTTCTTGTATTTCTTAAGTTCTTTGGCATCTTTCGATTGCTTTTGGAACTTAAGAAACTTTTTTAACTTCTTTGACAACAAGCCTACATCCTCAAAATTAAAATCGAAATCATCAACTGAAACTTTAGTCTCCTCCTTCTGGGCTTTTAAAGTAATGCCCTTTTCTTTCTTTGGAACTTTCTTATAGGTAAACATATCGAGTTCATATGTTTGTAATTCACCTATAATATCTTCAAGTTTCGTCGATTCAAGCATACCAAGGGATTTCAAAACAGTCACTTTTACATCAAATCTACTCGGTAACAACCTTAAGATTTTTTTTATTGCTCGGTTGTCAGGTTTTTCTCTCCCAAATTAAACAACGTGTTGACAATGTTCGACAATCTAGCGTAAAACTCATCAAATGACTCACTCTCTAACATCTTAATAGTATCAAACAGTATAGTGAGGTTTTCAATTTTAGACGTCCTAACCGTGCTAGTGCCCTCGTGAGTAAATGCAAGAATATCCAAAGCTTCTTTTGAAGTTTCACGCATCATGATTCGATTATACTCTTCTAGTGTGACATGTGAGAAAATAACGTGTTAACCTTTAGAGTTATAAAGTACAGGTCTATGTTCAGCTTTGGTTCATGACTCAACGGGTTTCAAATTAGTGGGTTCTCCCTCTCGTGTGACCGGTGGAGTCCAAGATTTTCAACTGCTAACCACACACTATCATCAATAGATTTTAAATCACTTCTCATTCGCATTTTCCAATTAAGAATAATTTGTGCCATAAAAAATAGGAGCTCTAAAACTTTCAAAATTTCTGAAATTCATCCTTAAAAACACAAGGGGTCAAGACACACAAAAAAATGTTTCTAATTATGATACCAATTTGTAGGCCCCTTTTTCTTTCGAATGTACTTTAGGGATGTTAAAAATGATTTTTCTTTCAAAAACCTTTTCCAAATTTTAACACACCAAATTTGTGAACCAATTTCAATTAAGCCCAATTTTATCTTGTTTAATAATAAACACGCATTTAGGTGATTAAAGCAAGAAAAATAAATAATTTCACAATGCCGGATGTACGAGGAAACCACAAAGGGAAAAAAATCTCGGACAACCCAAGCCAGACAATCACTATGATGTAGAGTTTACAAAGGAAGACAGACATACTTACACAATAACTCGATCCCCATAAGCCTTGACGCTCTTCTTCACTTTAACCACTCCTCTATAATTCCCACGTAGAAGTCCTTTTACGATACTTGTCCATATCATACACGTCCACGAATGTCTCGGTGTCCATTGATGTAGCTTGGCAAACCGTCTACGATTTAGAACACGAACTCCTTTATTTCTTCACAGTAAAACGCAACGATCAATTGTTCAATGTGATGAACAAACCCTGATGGTGCAAACAACATCTCTATATAAATAGAGAATGAAAGCTCGGATCGTTTTAAACTTTAAGGATTTTTTTATCAATGAAAACCTTATAAACTTTTGTGCAGAAAAATGAAACTTTCAAACTGTATTTTACACTACACCAAAAATAGGAATCTGGCACGGTTTAAAACTGTGCCAGATCAAATCTGGCACGGTTTTGAACTGTGCCAGAATCAGGTGTTCCAAAATGGCCATTTTTTTTGGCACGGCTCAAAAGTGTGCCAGATTTGACCAAACAGAAACATTTCTGGCACACTTTTAAACCGTGCCAAAATTTGATATTTCTGGCACACTTTTGGCACAGTTTTGAACTGTGCCAGATTAAGCAAAATTTGAAAAACTTTTGACACAGTTCAAAACCGTGC
The DNA here is from genome assembly GCA_949130495.1 of Sambucus nigra. Taxonomy (NCBI): domain Eukaryota; kingdom Viridiplantae; phylum Streptophyta; class Magnoliopsida; order Dipsacales; family Adoxaceae; genus Sambucus; species Sambucus nigra. Next base: position 105,007,901 of record OX422213.1, on the reverse strand, counting down.
CAAAATTTGGTACACTTTTGGCACGGTTTTGAACTGTGCCAAATTTTTGATAAGAAGAAAAAAAAATAATTATTTAAAAACAAGAAAATTCACAAATTGCAAATCTTGCACGTTGTTGATAAACTAATGTTCATACAAACTTCAAAATATTACAAGTCTTTAGTAGTTCACAGACAAAAAAAAAAATTGGGCAGAGTTTTTTCTATTTTCTGTCCATTCTAAAACCTGCTAATATAAAACCTGGATAACATAAATCCCGCACGACAACAAAATATAAAAAATAAACTTACAAAAGCCCGCACGGCTATAAAAGTTTACAATAAAACTACAAAAGTCCGCACGACCATAACACAAAAAAATAGAATCATGAATAAACCCCTTGTTGTAAACCATTGAGTTCTCCGTGTGTTCCTCGTGAATAAATGCTAACGATAAAATGTTATCCTGCAAAAAAAATAGGATATAAAAAAGATACGATATTAGTAACCAAGTAATTTATAAAAAAAAGCTTACTCAAACAAAAAAATTACATATATGAGTGAAAATTATCATCATATTCTCAAATCAGGAGACCCGAGACTATGCAGTCAGTTCGTACAAGTTACATTGGTCCCGTGCGAGGTGTTCATGCCTCTTATGGGGTCGTTTGGGGGTTGGTTTGGGTTTTCATCCTTTAACGGCTTTTTTTAAGTCTAAGTATTTATTTTTGCAAATTATCGTCATATTATCAAACCAGGAGACCCGGGACTACGCGGTCAGTTCCTACAAGTTACATTGGTCTCGTGCGAGGTGTTCGTGCCTCCTATGGGGACGTTTGGGGCTGGTTTAGGTTTTCACCCTTTAACGACTTGTTTTTAAGTCTAAGTGTTATTTTTGCAAATTATCGTCATATTCTCAAATCAGGAGACTCGTGACGACGCGGTCAGTTACTACAAGTTACATTGGTCCCGTGCGAGGTGTTCGTGCCTCTTACGGGTCCGTTTGGGGGTTGGTTTGAGTTTTCACCCTTCAACGGCTTGTTTTCAAGTCAAATCGACATATTTTGAAATTATCATCATATTCTCAAACTGGGAGACCCGTGACTACGCGATCAGTTCCAAAAAATTACATTGGTCCCGTGCGAGGTGTTTGTGTCTCTCACGGGGACGTTTGGGGGTTGGTTTAGGTTTTCACCCTTTAACGACTTGTTTTTAAGTTTTAAGTGTTGATTTTTACAAATTATCATCATATTCTCAAATCGGGAGACCTGCAACTGCGCGATCAGTTCGTACAAGTTACATTGGTCCCGTGCAAGGTGTTCGTGCCTCTTATAGGGTCGTTTGGGGGCTAGTTTGGGTTTTCACCCTTCAAAGGCTGGTTTTGAAGCCAAATCGACATATTTTGAAATTATCCTCATATTCTCAAACCGGGTGATGCGCGACTATGTTATCAGTTCGTATAAGTTACATTGGTCCCGTGCGAGGTGTTCGTGCCTCTTACGGAGCCGTTTGGGGGTTGGTTTTGATTTTCACCCTCAAACAGCTTATTTTCAAGCCTAATCTACGTATTTTGATATTATCGTCATATTCTCAAACCAGGAGACCCGCGACTACGAGGTCAGTTCGTACGAGTTACATTGGTCCCGTGCGAGGTGTTCGTGCCTCTTACGAGGTCGTTTAGGGACTGGTTTGGGTTTTCAGCCTTCAACGGCTTATTTTCAAGCCAAATCGACATATTTTGTAAACTATCATCATATTCTCAAATCGGGAGACCCGAGACTACGCGGCCAGTTCCTACAAGTTACACTAGTCCCGTGCGAGGTGTTCGTGCCTCTTACGGGGTCGTTTGGGCGCTGGTTTAGGTTATCACCCTTTAATGGCTTATTTTCAAGCTAAATCGATATATTTTGAAATTATCGTCATATTCTCAAACTAGGAGACCCGCGATTACGCGGTCAGTTGGTACAAGTTACATTGGTCCCACGTGAGGTGTTCATGCCCCTTACGGGGCCGTTTGGGGGTTGGTTTGGGTTTTCACCCTTCAACGGCTTGTTTTTAAGTCTAAGTGTTGATTTTTGCAAATTATCGTCATATTCTCAAATTGGGAACCCAGGAATATTCGGTATTTTCTTAAGAGTTACATTGATCACGTGCGAGGTGTTCGTGCCTCTTACGGGGCCGTTTGGGGGATGGTTTTGGTTTTCACCCTCAAATTGCTTGTTTTCAAGCCTAATCTACGTATTTTGAAATTATCGTCATACTCTCAAACCGGGAGACCCGAGACTACACGGTCAGTTCGTACGAGTTACATTGGTCCCGTGCGAGGTGTTCGTCCCTCTTACGGGGACGTTTGGGGGCTGGTTTGGGCTTTCACCCTAAAACGGCTTATTTTCATATTAATTCGTTGCTCCTCCATTTCATTCAACTTAGCCCGAGTAACAACGACATGAAAATAGACTTTGCGTTATTAGACTTTGCATATATTAGACAAGGTTACTTGAATGTTGTAATAAGATTGAAAAGAATATATTCGACTTTTCATATATACGATGGAAATGTGCTAATGAAATAAGATTGATAAGAATCTAATCAAAAGATATTAAACATAGTAAAATGAATGTTGTAATACTAAGGGTACTAGCCATGATAGGTGTAATGTGACCTTTATAACGGTCAGGCCATTATGCAAAGAAGTTATCGTTTTTTAAAGGGGCATTAATTTGTCGTTTATAGTTGTTATATATAACAGTTATGTTATATATAACAGGTGTTATATATAACAGCTCTGTTATATATAACAGGTGTTATATATAACACCTGTTATATATAGCAGCTGCTATATATAATAGCTCTGTTATATATAACAGTTATGTTATATATAACAACCGTTATACATAACGGCTATTATATATAACAGATTTATTATATATAACAACTTTGTTATATATAAAAGCTTTGTTATATATAACGGCTGTAATATATAACAGTTTTGTTATATATAACATTTGTGAGCAAACATGATGAAAAATGTCGTGGTGCAGATATCGACTTCCAAGCCTATGATCAGTTTAATGCAGCTTTAGGAAATAACCTCATTGACTTGGAATACTCTGGATTAAAGTTCACATGGTGGAACAAACTAATTGGGACTTGGGATACTCTGGATTAAAGGCTTGATAGAGTCTCTTGCAACTCTTTGTGGAAGAATGCAATCCCAAACACATGTATTTCTAACTTGAGTAGAACCTGTTCTGGCCACTGTCCTATGTTGGTCTCAATCTTTGATAATTGAGTAAGATGTTCAAATTTCAAAATATGTGGTGCTATCATAACGACATTAAGAGGTTATACAATCTTCTTGGGACAAGTCTATTGAAGGGAAACCTCTTAGAGTTTTTCATCTAAGTTATGATATGGAGGATTTTATCTTTGATGCTGAACAAAAGTTACGTCATGATACTACAGAAAGCAGTAGATACAATCTAAGTATAGCCAAAGAAAACCTTATTGAAGCATAGAGAATTAAAAAAGTTTATTGGTCTAAAAAATCCAATGTTAAATAGCTTAAAGAGTGATAAAAAATACTAGGTTTTTTCATGCTACAGTGAATCAAAAGAGGGATAAACTGGTGATTTCTCATATCACTAATGAGGAGGGCAACAAATGGGATGACCCTAGCTATTTGGATAATATCTTTATTAATCATTTTAGTGGAATACATATTGTTGAGTTTCTAAAATGTTATTTCTAATACAAAGTTATTTCTAAAATCCTTACTGTTAGACTTGCCCCTATTCCCCATCTCAAAGTGGATTGAGCATTCTTGACAATATTCTGCTTGCCAAATAGATGTGATTTCAATTTGGCAAAAAAGAACTTTGGTTCTAACATCACCATCAAGCTTGAGATGGCCAAAGATTATGACAGAATTGAATGGATGGTCCTTATAAAGTTTTTGAGGCAGCTAGGCTTTAATGAAACTTTCATTAATCTTCCTTGGAAGTGTATTTGTAACAATTGGTTTTTGATTTTGATAAATAGAGAACCTCATGGTTATTTTTAACTCAACGAGAGGCCTGAACCAGGGAGATTCCCTATCACCATCTCTTTTTGTTTTATTCTCAGAAATTCTATATAAAGGCTTAAACTATCAAATGCAAACTGGTTTGATTAAACACTACTCTCTTCCTAGCGGAAGCTTTATTATATTAAGCCTTAGTTGTGCTGATGATTTTATTATTTTTGCTAATGGATGTAACAAAAGTACTCACGCCCTTACAAAGTTCCTGGAAGATTATGCAAATGGAACATGTAAAAAAGTCTAAGCGTTATTTTTGCAAATTATAGTCATCATCTCAAACCGGGAGGCCCGTGACTACGCGGTCAGTTCGTACAAGTTACATTGGTCATGTGCGAGGTGTTCGTGCCTCTTACGGGGTCATTTGGGGGCTGGTTTGGGTTTTTACCCTTCAACGGCTTATTTTCAAGCCAAATCGGGAGAACTGCGACTACGCGGTCAGTTCGTGCCTCTTACATTGGTGTGTATTATAAAGTTCTTCCCAAAGCACCCTTCATTGGACATAATTAATATTGGCATAAACCGTGACTAGGCGGTGAGTTCCTACGTGTTACATTGATCCCGTACGAGGTGTTCATGCCTCTTTGGGGTTGTTTGGAGGTTATTTTGGTTTTTTATCCTCTAACGGTATATTTTTAATCAATTTAGAACGTTTATTGATTTTAGAAAATTTTGACATAGTTTCATTTATTTATTCGTTTAATCCAACATATTTTAACATTTAAAATAAACTCAACAGCAGCAGCAAATTTCAAAACCAAACCACCAGCAAATCCCTTCCACCAATTTAACTGAATAAGCTCATAAAGTAAGCCATTTTACGTTTGGCTACTTTTTGTCGCTATTTCAGGCCATTTTTTATTTAATGTTTCAACATTTAAAGAAAATTTGAGACTTTGAGACTAACCAGATTTCATTTGTATTTTGATAGCCACCCGATAAACCCTTCGCGCCATAACTTCTCGAAAAGTATCCCATTTTTTCCAATAAGGTCTACAAATTCTGAAATCATCAACTAACTTCTTTGAATTCTCATCAAATGAATCAATCGTCTTGTTCTTTGCGTAGTATTGGGTGTGGATATTGAACAATTTTGAGGAGCATCTCGAAGTACAAATCAACCGCTGACAAGGAAAATATAATAAAGATAAAGAGATACTCTTAACGAACCAATCCCATATATCAACTACATTAAACTCTCTAAACCTAACATATAAAAAGTAAAATAAAGCACAGAGTATACCTGATAGGAACCATAGTTTAGCGAATCTAAGAGTGAGAAACATTAAAAACAATTCATACATATGAGAGATCTAAAACACCAAAAGGATTCAAATGATTTAGCACTGGATATAAGTATGGAAAGTAAGTACAAAAATGATTCAAGAACGCTAGACAACACACAAACAAATTGACAAATTCATGGGTTATTTCCAATATATAAACATCATATACACCTAACAAACATACACAAACATATATTCATGAGTTAGTTTCAACAAAAGTGCAAAAAATTCAAGAACCCTAGGTTAATTCAAATACAAAAATAAATTGACAAATTTATGGGTTATTTCCAACATGCAAACATCATATAAAGATAAAAAACACCACACAGTATTTTCTAAATGATCTGGTAGGAGGGAAACTCGAGATGTTTTGAAGGATCGAAGATTGCATCTTCTAGAATTCGTTACCTATTTTTGTGTACTTTATTGAGTTGGTTTGAGAAGAGGCATGTCACATCGCTTCCTAATTTTATAGTCTTTATGGGGAATTTGCGAAGAGCCTCATATCTCTAGTGGTGTTGGTGTACTCCTGTGTATCGATTCCGCCTCCTTAGTAGTTGATTCCTATAAAAGCATTTATTTATCAAAAAAAGAAGTGAGAGCAGGTTGCCTCGAGGCAATCAGATTTGCATGCCCAAAATGGGAACCATTCAACTAATAGTGTGTTTCATCATGAGATGGTATATTAGCAAACTTGTGAATAAATTACACCGGCAGTTGAGAGCAATTGAAAACAATGCATACAAACTACTTCTGTGTTTCTTCCTCAAATTTCAACAACCCTTTTAACTGGATTACTATTTTTATGTGTGATTTAAGGGATCACACGATCTATATCTATTTGAAAATCTTATATAAGCATCTTTTTTATTCTAATGACCATTAACCAGTCAATGATTACTGTACTCACTAAAAAAACATAATTTTTGATTCAATATCTATTTTGATTGTATTTATGACTATTAGTATATGAGCATATATCCAATTTAATTATCAGAAAGGGAAGGAAAACAAACTCAAATTCGTTGAATTTACCACAATTTATAATTTTATTACTACATGATAGTGAAATTACAATTCTTAATCAAGGGATTTAGGCAGGATGGCATTCGGATGAACTAATAGAAATGCAAATACAAAGAGGCTATTCAATGCAATTGAACACTGAAATTACTGGATTATTATATAACTATCTAATTACCACCGAATTCCATACTAATTAACCATGATTTGTAATAATTGATAACAAGAATAATAGTATTTAGCCTTCCATGTTTATGATACCAAATTTCGTATCCTATTAAATTTATGAAAAGAGGAAATCAAACCCTCGTAATGCAATATTATACAACAATCACAAACTACAAACGTGTTCAATGTTTCTTTTGCTTATAATGATGTACACATACCAGAAATAGTTTCTTACTCATATTAAGAAATCCCTGGAATTCAACCCGTCAGCCCCGAAACCACCACCACGCCCAGCACCAGCCCCGGATCCCTCTAACCTGAAACTGCCACCCTGGATCCCTTTAACTCGCAACCTTCACCACCGCCAGCCCCGAACCCGACCTGCGCAAATCAAAGCCTGCCAACACCAGCAGGTGGTGGCTTGACCAGAATAAGAGAGCAAAGTGATGGTAATGGCCATCCCCGAACCTTCTTTACCAAGGTGAGATAGAGAGAGAGCGGGAGACTAGAAAGAGAGAGCAAAGTGAGCGGGAGAGAAAAAAATTATGAGGGGTATTATTTTTTTAGGGCTTTTATATTTTAGTTAACTGTACTGAATTTTGACACACTTTAAAATAGTCCCAAATTTTGGCACTGTTTTAAAGTGTGCCAGATTGCTATTAAACCGTACCAAAATCTGGCACAGTTTTAAACTGTGCCAGATTTTTAATATCAGGGTGTGCCAAAATGCTGTTTTTGGTGTAGTGTTTAGTTCTGCACTCTTCAAAATTCTGAGACTAAAATTCTTTAAATAAAAGATTTTAAGTCGACATGTCGTTCTAACTAATTACACATGTCGTTCTAACGACTTATACATGTCGTTCTAACGACTTATACATGTCGTTCTAACGAATATGTGATGTTGTTCAAACGACATTAAATGTTGTTTGAACCACCAAAATATAAGATGTGATTTCATAAGACTCTGAACTGTAGTTATCTCAGAATAAATGAAGACAAAACCTTTTAAAATCATTTTAAACATTATAAAACATTTATAAACAAATTATCCATCCTTGAAAATATTTTACGAGTTTCATAAGCATTTTACATTCATTCTAGAGAGATCGGAGTGCAATGAAGACTGAAACGTACATGAATAAGACTCGGCATGATATAATCTTTGAAGCTTGGTCGCTACGTCTTTCAATCAACCACGTCATAGACTTTTTTGGGAATCGTGATAGTATAAAATCTATCTATGACTCAAAATAAGTTTTGTTCCGGGAATAAGTCAAATAGATATAATGGAATCAATTGGAAATTTTGTCCTTACATAAAAGTTGCATATTCTTAGATCTAGAATAGAAGATTTATGAAGTCGTTATAACGACTTGTGGCAGACGTTCGAACGGCATGCCCACTTTATTCGAAGAGTGAATCAAATGACGTATCAAACGAGCTATAATTGATGCCTAGTATGATTGTTAAATGGGTCGTTAAAAAGGTGTTTCAAATGATGTGGTACTATTATAGGTCATTTCTTACATGGATCGAATAACATGTTTCAGTCATTTGAACGACCTTGCTTTATCGTTCGAACAACCTGGTTGGACGTTTGACTTTTCGATCTGTTTTAGTACCTGCTTCGTATATATTATGATTTTACACTGATTTGGTACTTCTAGGTTATGTTGGACAATCTATATGTAGTAGATTTTGATTATTCATGCTTTGATTCTTACACCGCATTGATTTTGTTTATTCACATCATTTGATATTGATGATTATTCCTTGTGACTATTTACCAGTTATGCCTTGACACATATTGATTCTTTTTAGCTAATTCATCATGTTTATATATATATGCTTCATATAATAATTCTCATGCTAGATATTCATTTATATATTTATTTTTCTCACTAGTTGTCTATTCGAGACAATAAGGGTGAGAGATAGATATGTGATGTAGGGGGAAATATTTTCTAGTAATTTTATATTGATATCAAATTGATTATATATCATTTGTCCCTTCATACTTCACATGGTATTTTTTTTTCGTGTGTAGTAATTATTCCAAGATTCGAGATTTTGCAATAACCTCACATTCAGACATTCATGTTACCGCTCCGATATTTATTTACTAGATCATGTCCTGTATTTTCTTTTGGGTTTTATAGGATGGGATTTAAGTCATATGGTTTGACGACCCAGCTTTGGCATTTCACTTTTTTGGTTTTATCCCGGAATAACCAAATGGGGATATTTGTAAGGACAAATTTTCAAATAGTATCAATTTGTATGTATTGACATTATTCCGGACAAAAATCACTTTAAGTCAGAGATATATTTTACTACGATTCCCATTTAGTCTATGATGTTGTGTTGAAGATGTAGCGGTTAAGCTTCAAATATAGATCATGTCGGAGTTTTGGTGCACGTCTTCAATTTGGTTTTTCGATATTCTCTCAGGTATGGATGCATATTGGTTTATGGATACTCAATAAATATTTATTAAGGATGTTATTTATATTAAAATGATTTTAAAATGTTTTTAAAATGATTTTTCAAAGATAAATCGTGTTTAGAGTCGTATGAAACATCTCATTTAGTTTGGATGGATCAAACGACTTTAATAGTCATTCAAATGACATGTGGAAGTCGTTAAAATGACATTCATTACTCGTTCATCCAGTTGTGTGGTCGAGAACTCAATGATGAAGTTGGAAAAAACATGTCCCTTCATATTTTTCGTAGTTCACAAACAATGTTAAATTGTGCTAACTCTGGTGACCATTTCGTCATCCTATTACATATATCTTTTGTCTTGAGTACTTCTTTGAAAGGAAAATGAGTGAGGACAAATATAGTATGAACATAGAAATAATGTCGCATCTTCCTTGCAAAGGTTACTAATTCTAGATCATCTTATCAATGGGCATATATCTCCTTTGTAACTCAAGGAGAGTATAACTAATGTACTAAATCGACAATTGCTCTTTGTCCTGAATTCGTACCATTGCCTCACCAGTTGCATGTTGATAAACGACTAAGTATAAGTGGAAATTATCACAAATAATAGGGGATGGCAACAAGTGAGGGGGATCGTATATAATATACTATTGAATCCCTTATAGTGCTTGATTGCAGTCCTCCATCCAGACTATTGTACTCACCTTCTTTAAAGATTGTAAAAATTGGTGATACTTGTTAGATGGCCGAGATATTAACCGATTGAAGGCGTCTAACATCTCGATCAGAACCTGAACGTCCCTGATGGTGGGCATTTCTTAATATTCTACAAGGCCTTGATCTAATCCGAATTATCTTCGGTCTCTCTTTGTATTACCAAGTATCACATGAACTTTCTAATCCAACTCCAACAACACACTTGAATGCGTTCAACTTCATTATGTATTTCTTGAGGATTTTATAGGTCCTGGAGATATCATTGATATGATCGGTCGCCTGCTTTCTCATCACTAGAATACCATCAATGTAAACTTCCATGCTTTAACCGATCTGCTTCTTGAACATCTTGGTCACCAAGCGTTGATAGGTTTTTATGGCCTTTTTAAGACTGAATGACATGTATTATTAGAATTATACCCCAAAGTTGTGATCACTGAGGTCTTTTCCTGATCTGAACCGAATAAAGATATTTAATGGAAGCTAGAGTAGGCATCGATGAAACTCATTCGCTGGTAACTTATTATGAAATCAACAAACTGATCGATCCCAATGAGTGGGAAATTGTCCTTCGAACATTCCTTATTAAGATCGGTGAAATCAACACTGACTCTCCACTTTCCACTCTTATTTACAAATTTATGGCTAGATTGCAGTTGTGGGTTCATAATGAACTTAGGTGGGAGAAAGTAAAGGACCTCGCTTCAGCTATCATGGTAGCAAATAAGGACATCAAACGAAGATTAGATGGGGTAGAGAGACAACCTAGCGAACTGAAAAATCTTATTATCCAGAGGAAAAGAAAGTAAAAGTGATTCCCGTAGTAGCGGCGAGCCAAATGGGAGCAGCAGGAAGTTGTTGACCTGATGACAAGGGAGCCCACGACTGAAGGCCCGATGAACAACGGGAATAATTATAACGGTGCTAAGGTAGCGAAATTCCTTATCGAGTAAGCTCTGAATCACATGAAAGTCATAACGATATGCCACTGTCTTGACGATAAAGATAATGGGGAGGTCATTTTTTGAACATGGGCAGAGGCCTTTGGCGTCCCCTACAGTCAAGAAATGGGACGTCACAATCAGTAGCCAATATGCTTTTCTCTCATACCTTTATAAGTTCATGGTTTGATATTCTGGTGTCCAGGGCATAGAATTAGAAATCCAATATGGGATACTTGGGTTCGACTTCCTTGGCTTCTGGTTGACTAGTCAAATGTTTAATGGGTAAGAAGATAAGTTAAAGAAAAAAGAATTTTGGGAAAGGGTTTATAATGGAGATTCTAGTAATTTCGTGAGTTGGGATTCTTTTTTACGTAAAATGGTGTAAGAGATGTCATTAACCAAGTAAAAAAGTATTTAAAAAGTTCAGTCAATAATCCATACATTTAAACACGTATGGCCTATTTGGTCGTCCCCAAAACTGTAAATTAGCCCATTTAAAGTAGAATCATTCACAAATCGTCTTGTTATTATTGAATATATTTGAAACTTAAGCAATATAAGTTAGTTCCTAAAAGCTTGAATTAGTCAATTTCATAAAAAAAAAAAAAAATCATAATTTAAATTTATAACACAAGTCTTAAATAAATATTTTAACAAAGTTCTTTTATTGTACCTCTCTCTCTCTCTCTGTATATATATATATATATATATATATATATATGTGTGTGTGTGTGTGTGTGTGTGTGTGTGTGTGTGTGTGTGTAGGGGGAGTGAGAGTTAGTGGGTTTAAATGAAGAAAAATGAGGGCAAAATGGGTATTTGATAATTTTTTTATCAAAGTTTAACGGACTTTTGGACAGAGTCCCCGGTTTGAAATAAGTTAAATAGTTTGGGGACTAATTTGAGGTAAATAAAAAAATTAGGGGTCATTTAAAAACTGGAGTGATAGTTTAGGGACTAAAAGCGTAATTTAATCTCTCTCTCTCGAGAGAGAGAGAGAGAGAGAGAGAGAGAGGCTCACCTCCATCATGCTCTATACATGACCCATGCATCATGCCTAATTCTAAGCCCTAAAAAACTTTTTTTTTAAATTTTATATTTTGCTCATGAAATTAACCTTCCAATCAACCCATATGAAAAAAATTAGGTCAAAATACACTTTGTAGCTATTTTTAAAAAATCCACAAAAAATGCTAGAAATACCTTATTTTTAAGGGTTTGCGCCAACAGTTTTTTGTGGATTTTTTAAAAATAGCTACAAAATGTATTTTGACCTAATTTTTATCATATGGGTTGATTGGAAGGTTAATTTCAAGGAAAAAATATAAAATTTGAAAAAAAAAGTTTTCTAAGGCCTAAATTGGGTGTGATGTACGGTGTGATGTATAGTGTATGATATAGGTGAGCCTTCCTCTCTCTCTCTCTCTCTCTCTCTCTCTCTATATATATATATATATATATATATAGTCTCCTGTAAGGACTCCTTATGGTGCAAACCCCGGTACACACCATTTTTTTAAAATAGTAAAAAAATGATTTTTTTTATGAAACTTCATGGATATGATCTCTATGGTGAGAAGATCATCTCCAATTTTTTTCGTCAGGAAATTCAATAAAAAAATGTTGAAATGAGGTGATATATAAAAAAATTGGTATAAATATGCATTTTCAACCGTTAAATTTGTTGGGTGGTGGTGCCGGCCGCTTTTTTGATTGAATTTTTTTATGAAACTTCATGGATATGATATTCTCGCTATCTAGATCATATCCATGAAGTTTCATCAAAAAATTCAATCAAAAAGTGGGTGATATTGCCAACATTTCAACGGTATTTATATCAATTTTTACATATCACCTCATCTCAACGGGTTTTTTATTGAATTTTTTGATGAAAAAAATTTGAAGATGATCTTTTCACCGTGGAAATTATATCCATGAAATTTCATTAAAAAATTCATTTTTTACTATTTTAAAAAAATGGTATGTACCGGAATGTGCACAATAAGGAGTCCTTACTGGAGAGAGTCTCTCTCTCTCTCTCTCTCTCTCTCTATATATATATATATATATATATATATATATATATATATATATATATATATATATATATATATCAAATGAAGAATTCTGCAATGCATTGATTCCAAATTAATTAATTTATACAATTAAACAATTTACACAGTCGAAGTGACCATTAATATATTTTAGAGTTAGTATTACAATATTTAAAAGATGAGGTTCAAAATTAAAAAGCGGCATATATCAAATAGTCTCTTGAATATTTTTTAATACACTTTTAATCCAACCCTTTTTTATTTTGTTTCAAAAAGTCCCTCACCACATAAAAATGCTCAAAAAAAGGAGCTCCGGTGAGGGTTGCCGGAGCTCCAACGGTGTAAAGTGGGGATTGAGGGAGGTAGGGCGAGAATGTCCATAGTGCGAACTTGTAAAAATAAGAGAATATTAATTAAATAGATATTTAAAAAACTTTTTAGAACAAGATGAAAAGACTTTAATTAGACAAGCATTAAAAAAATGTGAAGAACTTTTTTGGTATCGAAATAAATATCCGTTAGGTGGAAGAAACCGGGTTAAATGCATCTGTTTCATAACTTGAATATTTTTCCAAACAATAACATAAGAAAAATATATTAACAATAGTCGACCGTCCGTCCGTGTTCTCCTTATTTGTGCGTTCGTTTCCTGTCTCCCTCTCCTTCCCACCACGCCTCCCTGTCTTACGCCATCTCTCCCAATTCCTTTGCACCTAAAGTTAGGCTTCTTGTGTTGCATGCTTATATATCATTATCCAATGAAATGAGAAGGATATCAATATCTGAATGGAACACTGAATTGGGAAAGAAATGGACGCAAGAAGGGTCCGTTCTTTCATTGTTTACGTTATTTTTCTTTGCGCGTTGGCCGCTGGTAGCTCCCAAGGCAATCGAAAATTTCCTCAAACCATTATGGGCAATGAAAACCCTTTCAATCTTGATCATGACATAGATGATGAATATACGGTATTTTTCTTTCAATATAAATTCTCATTTTTATTGGATATAGTGGTTTTTAAGGAATAAAAATGAATGGCTAGGTGATATTGGTTGCGGTAATCTGTTAGGTTCCGTGTACAAATGCTTTGATAATCTGCTTGGTTTTGTGGGTTATGGGTGAGATGAAATCTTAGAGAAAAACACAAAACAAGGGTGAAAGGTCGTACTTTTAAGCCGGTAATTGCACCTACAATGGATCATGTTTAAGGTTTGAACTAAATATCTTCAAAACATTTGTGTCGCGCTACCATGATATTAACTATGTCAATGCTGGCGATTTCGGTTCAAGCTTGGTATTTCCTATAATCCTGTGTTTGTAAGTTTAATGTACAGTCTCATAATTCATATTAAGAATTTAGTGCCTCTCGGCAGGGGAGGATCCAAAACATTTGTTAAGGTGGGCGAAGGGTCCAAAAAAATAACTATAATAGAAAAAACCATTCAACTTGTATAAGAAAAAATATCATACGAAAAAGGTGTTCAAAATTTAATCAGAATAACACCACAAGAGGGGTTGTTATCCTCTACATATAACTTATCGACAAAAAAACTATAATAGCTAAAACCATTAAACTAGCTTCTTCCCAATGTCATGAGGATATACTTTAACTACTCTTTCGTGCATAACTTAACACTCCAATAATTTATGGGTTACTAATTAAGCCGAGAAATCTATTGAAGTTATAACACAAGTGGTAGAGAAAGGACAAAAATGAGCAAGTTGAACATAAAGGAACATACTACAATATCTGGCTTGGATGGTTTGGCCAAATGACTTCCCCACCTATTTGTAGGCATCCACCTCCTCAATGGATGGTGGAGATCAAAATACATGAGTAGTCTGGATTAATTCTCCAGAATGGTCCCGCGTCCTTGTAGGAACATTTTAGAACATTACATACTTTTTTATAATTCTTGATTATTCCATTCATTACAAGTAAACTCTAGATTATTCTAGAAAATCCTACAATATTTCATAACATATTACACAATAGTAGATAATATACTAGGAAAATCTAGAATGTTATGGAGAATTATGGTGTATGTATGAAGCCTTTAAGGAAGCAAATGTAGAAAATACATGGTACGTGACATCAAGATCATAATCATCTTTATCATTCGTAGGGGGAGAAAATGTCGAGACATTTCTTTTATAGTACCCACGCATAACTAAAAGAAAATAATGAAAGATAATAAACCTAAACATTTAATAAATTAGCATTTAAAATAACCCTATTGTTTAATATTAATATGTTATAAAATCTAAATTTGAAATTTTGGCATTTAACAAATCCTAAACTTTTACAAACCTTTGTATTAAAAATAAATTCGCACATTTTTAACATTCATTTTCAAAACTTATAACATATCAAAAGTAAGTTGTGATTTTAACATACAGGCAAACAATTAATCAAAACTAAACTAACTTTGGACATGAGCTAGGAAAACTAATACTCTATCTATCTCTTTAGTTGCATGAGCAAGAGCAAGTAGGAGATGAAGTTAAGTTGTTCGGTCATTCAACAGTGGGTTCTCTCAATATCTCTATAAGCTTCTTTTATTTGTTTTGGTGCTAGACATTTTGGGAGAGTTATGGGTGGTGAACTAATAGATATGGTGCAGATACCATACTATCCATATCTGTATACGTATCCTTATCCTCTTGGATAAAAAAAGAATTATTGGTATCTGTGTCCTCTTGGATTCTCGGGATTCGAATATTATCAGAATCTGTTTACATTGTTTATCCATCTTAATTAACACTAATTTTGAAATTAATTAAAATTCGTTGTTGATACCAAATTTAGTCTGCTGACATGGACCAATCACCTGAAGACACGTGTCAGCTTACATGGCAAATACGAATACTCCAGACGAGCAACGTGGAAATTACATACACTTCTACCAAGCAACTCACAATCATCGAGCTACTCAAGTTCACCGAGCAACTAAGGAGCCCCGAGCAACTCAAGCATGACGAGCAGCTCTTGCTCATCCCCAAACAACTCAAGCGTGATGAGCAGCTTAGGCGGTCCGAGTAGCTTAAGCGGTCCGAGCTACATAAGTGTACAGCGTATTCAAATAAAGAGAATCCAGGATATAACTGCGCATTAAATGCTCATTAATATCGGACATATGTATATGTCTACTAGATAACAGCGCTTTGTCCTTTCATTTGTACTGCCTCAAGGCTATAAATACATTGTAACCTCCTCATTAGTAGGGGACTCGGAATTTCTTGGTAAACCCATTATCGAGAATTCTACAAACAGTCAGCAATAACAAATACAGTGGACGTAGGCCATTCTTACAAGGCTGAACCACTTTAAAAATCTTTTGTCTTATTTATTTTTATCTGTGATTGATAAATTAGAGATAATCTAATTTTTTACATTAACAGATTGGCGCCGTCTGTGGAAAACGACTGTAATTATCGTTTTTCATAAAAAAACAATTCATCATCAATGGCTAATAATCTAGAATCCAGTAATCGAAACGCTGGAATCCCCCCAAATCCATCTACTCCCCCTAATGTCCAAGATCTGGCTGGTATAATGGGTAATTTGGCCCAAGGCCAGACAGCCATGCAAGAAACCATGCGACAGCTCATGCAAACTATCCAAGGTGGAGTGCCAGCCCAGTCAAGACAACGAAATACCCGATTACTTTCTTTACGAACTAGGCGAACGTTATTCCTAGAGGAATCTCAGTCTAGACGCACCGATTCATATCGTACTGAGAGATCTAATGATCCTTCTTATCAGCCTGGACAGACTTTCTCGGTACGAGCTACAGACACTCAACAAAACATCACTCTATCTCCAGAAAGGACAAGGGCTCTTGAAAGATTGAGTAGAGTCTATCCTTTTGATCGTTTGGGTCCTAGGAGGAATAGAAGTCCCCCTAAGACTGTGTCGAGGAACTCTCAACGACCATCTGATTTAAAGGAAGGATCTGCCCAATCACGACCAGCTGCTCGTCATGAAAGATCCCAAGAGGCAAATTCAACACGATCAGTTGCTCGAACCAATAGGCCCGAGGAGGGAAATGGCGTATGGAAGGGATCTATTCAGAGGTTGGAAGACAGGTTAGGGGAAATGGCTAAGGCCAAGAATCCTTTACAAAGGTCTTTTGTCCGAGGAACACCATTCTTACAAGAAATTGTGGACTTCCCCACACCGTTAAAATTCAAAGCCTAGTAGTACCACCAAAATATGATGGAAAAACTGATCCTGTTCTCCATATAGAACAATACCAGGAAGCTGCTGATATCTATGTTGTTCCAGACGAGATGCGATGCAGGTTATTTTTAGGAACTCTTACCGGATCTGCTCAAATATGGTACAACAATCTTCCTCGTGGGAAGATTACGACTTTCTTTCAACTGGCCGAGCTCTTTATTGGGAACTTTTGTTTTGGAGCAAAACCAGTTAAACGAGTAGCACACTTGTTAAGTGTTAGACAGAAGACAAGTGAGAGAACCACGGATTATATTACTCGTTTCAATAATGAGAAGCTCGAAGTTATTGATTACGAGGAGAAGACAGCAATCACTGCTCTCATGAGTGGACTGTTGCCAAATAAATTGCACTACACTCTAGCCAAAGATCTGCCTACAACTATGGCAGAGATAATGGCAAAGGCAGCCAAAATTATGAACGCCGAGGAAGCTATGGATGCAAAGAAGAATATGGACACCAAAGAGACCAAGGCTGAGGGTGATAAGGATGAGAATAAGGAGCAGAAGAACAATGGTGGTAACAAGCAGTCAAAAGCAAAGCAAGCATTGGAACAAGTAAAGAAATTTGGAAATTATACTCCTTTGAAAGTGGATATAAACCACGTTTTGGAAGAAATCAAGAACAGCGAGGAGCTAAACTGGCCTGAAAAAATGAAGACAGATCCTGACAAGAGGAATAAGTCCAAATATTGCGAGTTCCATAAAGATCATGGTCATATGACCAAAAACTGCATAGCTCTCCAAAATAAAATTGAAGAGCTCATCAGGCGGGGAAAATTGAACAAGTATGTGGATCGCCGAAATGGTGGAAAGAGCAATGACCGAGCAAGGCAGAGGTCTAGATCTCCTCATCGAGCAAAAGAAGATAAGAAGAGAAATCATGAAGACTCGGAAGATGACCAAGATGACTCCGATCTCCCCAAAAGACCAAAACATCTAGAACGTGAGGTATTTTTAATCCATTTTGGATCATTTGAATGTAATGTTATTAAAAGTTGAGATGTAGGAGATGGAGATATGACTGCCGAGAGAAAGGCTTACCTCAATGATGCTCAAGCTTGCTCGTACATTTAGCGAATAAATCTGGCTGAAGATGATCGCCCGAGGAAGGTGAATAAGGACAAACTGGTCATTGGTTTCTCTAAGGACGACCTGGAAGGTGTACTATATCCTCATGATGACCCATTGGTAATCAAGATAAGAATGAAGGAAGTGGTAATTTCACGAGTACTAGTGGATAATGGTAGCTCGGCAGATATCATGTTCTATCCATGCTTTGACAGTTTGAATTTGAAGATATCCCAATTGGAACCATATCATAGGCCCCTTCTTGGTTTCACTGGCGAAAAGGTTTTTCCACTTGGGACGATCAAGTTGGATATGCTTATTGGTACATGGCCTGCTTGTCGAACAGAAAGAGTCCGCTTCTTCGTAATGGATAAAAATGTCCAATCAGCTTACAACATCATCATAGGAAGAGTACGACTAAAGAAATTCGAAGCAGTACCATCTACTGTGCATCAATGTTTAAAGTTCCCAACCAATTTTGGAGTAGGAGTGGTGAAAGGCGACCATAAAGTAGCTCGGGAATGCTATTATTCATCTGCTGACCAGGAAGAGCACGAAGAATCCAGAAAGAAGACTACTACCTACCAAATAAAAGATGCGGAGATTAAAACATTAGACCCTAGAGACAAGTCACAACTCGTAAAAGGGCAGGTTATGGAGGCTACTGAGAATGTCATTCTGGACGACAAGCATCCGGAATGAATAACTCAAATTGGTGCATCCTTGGATGAATCAATAAAATAAGAATTGATAGCATTCCTAAGGAGAAGAAAGAAGAATTTTGCGTGGAGTCATGAAGACATGCCAGGAATAGATCCGAATTTCTTGTGTCACGAGGTCAATGTGAACAAGAAAATCAAGCCAGTAAAGCAACAAAGAAGCGTGTTCAGCCCTGAGAAAAATCAAGCTATATAGGAGGAAGTAGAGAAGCTACAAAAAGCCTCTTTCATTGAGGATGTTAAATATCCTGACTGGCTAGCAAATGTGGTGATGGTAAAGAAGAAAAATAACAAGTGGAGGATGTGTGTAGACTTTACCGACCTTAACAGGGCATGCCCAAAGGATCATTTTCCTTTGCCCCGAATTGATCAACTGGTGGATACTACCTCGGGGCACGAACTATGAAGTTTCATGGATGCTTATTCTGGTTACAACCAGATTAAAATGAAACCTGAAGACAGGGAGAGTGACTCTTTTATTACCCCGAGGGGAACTTATTGTTATAATGTTATGCCTTTTGGACTTAAAAATGCAGGTGCTACCTATCAGCGTCTAATGAACAAGGTGTTTGCAGAGCAAATCAGTTATAACATGGAAGTTTATGTTGACGACATGCTGGTGAAGAGCAAGAAAGCTGATGATCATCTAGTTGACTTGGGTCAGACCTTTGATCAATTAAAAAAATATCAAATGAAGCTGAATCCCACCAAATGAATATTTGGAGTACGAGAAGGCATATTTCTCGGATATATCGTTAATCAACTAGGAATTGAGGAGAATCCTGAAAAGATCAAGTCTCTATTGGATCTACGATCTCCAACGACGAAGAAGGAAGTACAAAGCCTCACAGGGCGAGTTGCAGCACTTAACAGGTTTGTGTCACGAGCAACTGATAGATGCCTCCTGTTCTTCAAAACACTCCGAAAGACTTTTGAGTGGAATGATGAATGTGAGCAGGCCTTTCAAGAATTGAAGAAATACCTGGGAGCACCTCCATTGTTATCCAGACCAGTGATGGGAGAAAGACTATACTTGTATCTGGTAGTTTCAGAAAACGCAGTAAGCTCGGCGTTGACAAGAGTGGAGGATGGAGTGTAAAAACTAATCTATTACACTAGCAAGGCCTTCCGAGGAGCAGAGATCAAATATCCAAGGCTGGAAAAGTTAGCACTGGCATTGAACGAAGCAAGTAGAAGAATGAGGTCATACTTCCAAGCTCATACTATAGTTATGTATACAGACATGTCGTTAAGGCAAGCTCTGCACAAATCAGAGAAATCAGGAAGATTGATGTATTGGGCTGTAGAATTGGGTGAATACGATATAATTTATGAGACTAGGTCGTCACTCAAAGGGCAAGCAGTGGCAGATTTTATCGCAGAGTTCACCTATCCAGACACCTCCAAAGAGCAAAAGTTGAATACCGACCAGCCTGTGGATGTTACAAGATCAAATTTAAATCCCGAGCAACTTAAGTCGGTAGACGAGCAAGAGAAGATGGTCGATGAGCAATAAGAATTGCTAGAGGAGGATATGAGAAAGCATCAAATATTCCATCGAGGAACTCTGTCCGACCAAGAGTTTGATAATGAGATACCTGTGTGGAATTTATATGTAGATGGCTCTTCTTGCACTACGCGCAGTGGAGGAGGAGTTATTTTAAATAGCCCCGATGAGATCGCTGTGGAGTATGCTTTGCGTTTTCAATTTAAGGCTTCAAATAATAAGGCTGAATATGAAGCTATGATCGTGGGTCTCAGTCTAGCCAAAACTATGAAAGCAAAGCAGCTCGTTGCATTCAGTGACTCACAGTTGATTCTAAATAAAATATTGGGAGTGTATGCAGCAAAAGGAGAATTAATGATCCAATATCATGCAAAAGCAATGGAGATTGTATCAATCTTTAGTGCAATACAGTTGATTAGAATACCAAGATTGGAGAATGCAAGAGCAGATGCCTTAGCTTAGTTAGCCTCAGCCACACGCACCGAGCTACGAAGAACAATCCTAATAGAAATCTTGTCTAATCGGAGCATTGACAAAGATCTGACGATGAACTTCATTGCCCTTGATTTAGGACCATATTGGATGGATCCCATCAGGGCCTATATTGAAGAGGGGGCTTTGCCAACTGATAAACTCGCAGCCAAGAAACTAAAATTTAAAGCTGCTCGTTATGTATTGACTAATGGCATTTTATATAGACGAGGAATCATAGCAGGTTTGCAAAGATGTGTCCACCCCTATGAGGTGAAAATTTTGATTGAAGAGGTCCATGAAGGGATTTGTGGAGCCCATATAGCAGGTCGGACACTCTTGCAAAGAATGACAACGCAAGGGTATTACTGGCCAATAATGAGAGTTGATTATGTAGCTTATGCCAAGAAATGTGACAAATGTCAACGTTTCTCTTCAATCCGAAGAACTACCCAAGCATTGTTAACGCCCCTTACTTCCCCTTAGCCATTTGCCATGTGGGGAATAGACTTGGTCGGGCCACTTCCAACGACCAGGGGAAGATTTAAATATCTCGTGGTCGCGGTGGATTACTTTACTAAATGGGTGGAAGCTGAGCCTCTTATTGATATGACATATGACAGGGTGTATCAATTTATTTGGAAGAATATCATTTGTAGATATAGTCTTCACCATGCATTCATCACAGATCATGGAACCCAGTTTGACAACGAGGAGTTTGCTGCATATTGTCATCATTCAAACATATTGAAAACCCACTCTGCACCAGGCCATCCCTAGAGCAATGGACAAACTGAGGTGACAAACAGAACGCTGCTGAATGGTTTGAAAAAATGACTGGACGATGCAAAGGTAAATTAGATTAACGAGCTACATTCTGTGTTATGGGCTTATTGTACTACACCGCGATCAGCAACAGGAGAATCTCCATACATGCTTGCATTTGGAAGTGAAGCAGTTATACCTGTTGAGTTGGGCCTGCCCACACATAGAGTGCTGAATTTCAATTCTCCTATTAGTGATTTGATGAGGCGATTAGACCTAGATATGCTCGAATAAGTTAGAGAAGACGCAGCAATCAACAACGAACATATCTGTTTTATAACAAGAGGGTAAAGAAGTGTGATTTGAAGGAATGAGACTATGTGCTGAAGAAAGTAATTCAAAAGCACAACAAATTGGAAGCTAACTGGCATGGACCATACAGAATAATAGAAGTTGTTCGACCAGGGATATATAGGATTGAAACCTTGAAGGGAGAAGAATTTAAGAATGGATGGAATGCAGAGCATCTACGCAAGTATTATCAATAGTTGGGTTCCTATGTAAATGCAATTTTCTTCAGTATGACTACAGTGTTGAAATTTTTACCCAGTTCTCTCCTTTTGATGAAAATTTTCGGAGTATTAGTGCTACACACTACGCATCAAGTTTAGAATAAAATCCACCAACTACGGTTGTTCGGTAAAATAAAATCCTCCAACTCTGGTTGGTCGGGAACAAAAATCCACCAACTACGGTTAGTCGGTAAAATAAAATCCACCAACTACGGTTGGTCGGTAAAATAAAATCCACCAACTCCGATTGGTCGGTAAATTAATCTCCTCCAACTCCGGTTGGTCGGGAACAAAAATCGACCAACTACGGTTGGTCGATAAAATAAAATCCACCAACTCCAGTTGGTCGGTAAATTAATCTCCTCCAACTCCGGTTGGTCGGGAACAAAAATTCACCAACTACGGTTGGTCGGTAAAATAAAATCCACCAACTCCGATTGGTCTGTAAATTAATCTCCTCCAACTCCGGTTGGTTGGGAACAAAAATTCACCAACTACGGTTGGTCGGTAAAATAAAATCCATCAACTACGGTTGGTCGGTAAATTAATCTCCTCCAACTCCGATTGGTCGGGAACAAAAATCCACCAACTACGGTTAATCAAGAAAATAAAATCCGCAACTATGGTTGGTCGGTAAATTAATCTCCTCCAACTCCGATTGGTCGGGAATAAAAATCCACCAACTACGGTTGGTCGGTAAAATAAAATTCACCAACTACGGTTGGTCGATAAAATAAAATCCACCAACTCCGGTTGGTCGGTAAATTAATCTCCTCCAACTTCGGTTGGTCGGGAACAAAAATCCACCAACTACAGTTGGTCGGTAAAATAAAATCCACCAACTTCGGTTGGTCGGTAAATTAATCTCCTCTAACTCCGATTGGTCGGGACCAAAAATCCACCAACTACGGTTGGTCGGTAAAATAAAATCCACCAACTACGGTTGGTCGGTAAATTAATCTCCTCCAACTCCGATTGGTCGGGAACAAAAATCCACCAACTATGGTTGGTCGGTAAAATAAAATCCACCAACTACGGTTGGTCGGTAAATTAATCTCCTCCAACTCCGGTTGGTCGGGAACAAAAATCCACCAACTACGGTTGGTCGATAAAATAAAATCCACCAACTACAGTTGGTCGGTAAATTAATCTCCTCCAACTCCGCTTGATCAGGAACAAAAATCCACCAACTACGGTTGGTCGGTAAAATAAAATTCACCAACTCCGGTTGGCCAGTAAATTAATCTCCTCCAACTCCGATTGGTCAGGAACAAAAATCCACCAACTCCGGTTGGTCGGTAAATTAATCTCCTCCAACTCCGGTTGGTCCGGAACAAAAACCTCCAACTCTGGTTGGTCGGCAAATTAATTTATAATCAACTCAGGTTGGTTAAACTAAGCAGGATCATGGGATGTAAGTCGTTTTATTGCTTAGGATCAAAGAGTGATAAGTCACTATGGTTAAAAAATAAAACAGAATGGACATATCAAAATATGCATATATTCACAAACAATGACATTCTGCAAAATACTTAGAATAAAATAAAATAGCGAAAGACTAAAACTTTTCATTCAAATCGAGAAAGATTACATAAGCTGTGGAAAGTAAAAGTCATTACATAAAAATCCTATTCTATTGGTTTTTTCCCTTTTGCCTTTGATACAGGTTCTACTCCCGCAGGAGGATCGTCTAAGGCATAAAGAGGGTTTATGAAATTTACATCTTGAAGCATTCGAACATTCATCACTGATGGTTGATCAAGCAAATGCTCCGGGCGAGATATCTCGAAATTAGAATGAAGATTGTAGTCACCGAGATACTTGGAGATTAAGCACTGAGGAATTGGCCGAGCAGGAATCCAACTCATATCAAGCTTGAAAGGAGGTACGGGCAACTCGAGCAATCCAGGGTCATAATAATCCCATATATAGTGGCCCTGCTCCAACTTTAGCACACCTAGTGCATTCATCCATCCTTGCTTATAACCCTTATTATTTGATTGCTGGATTCGATCATCAAGATGGTAAAGAGCTTCGTTGTATCCAGCCATCCAAAACTCTCTGGGTTATTTGTGGAATTGGTAGGTCAACCTCTACAGTTTCTCGTGGAGATTCTTCACTAGAAGTTCTTTATTCTCCAAGGCAGAGCTTTGGGTGGCAAGTTGTTCGCTAAAATTCAGAATCTTCTTAGACATCTCCGCCAAAGCTTTATTCTTCTCTACCAACTGAACTTTCGGATTTTCCAAATATGCTTGAGTTCTTACCTCTTCAATAGAAACTCGACCAGCTCTTGCTCGTCCCCGAGAAGATCTTGCTCATCCATGATTAGAAGTGGAGGGTCCAATTCTTTTTAAAATTTCTAACTTATCTCTTAGGTTGGCATTTTCAACCTCTAAGAAGGAGAAACCTTCATCGTTGACAGGAACCAAGGCTCCCGAGGAAGACGCAGCAGACTTAAGTTGTTTCACTTCCTCTTACAATGCAATGTTCTCTTGCTCCAGCAACTTGGAAATATGCATATGATCTTCAACCTCAAGCTTTAGAACGCTCTCTTTCTTCTCGTAAACAGAGATGAATTTATCATATCCTTTTTCAGCACTGATTTGTTGATATTTCTTCTCGTACCCCTGGTGCAAAAGTGTGGAAGACTCTTTATACTGCTCCTGGAGTGCCTCTATAGTTCCTTAGAGATCCTCAATAATCTCATAATAAGCCACATTATTGGCAACAACTCGATCGAGCAAGAACTTCAGATATTGGTAAGCTTTGACTGCTCGTTTA
This sequence comes from Sambucus nigra, assembly GCA_949130495.1. Classification (NCBI taxonomy): domain Eukaryota; kingdom Viridiplantae; phylum Streptophyta; class Magnoliopsida; order Dipsacales; family Adoxaceae; genus Sambucus; species Sambucus nigra. The sequence goes on along the minus strand of OX422213.1, from coordinate 104,983,079 downwards.
GAAGTATTTAGACCAAGGATGTCAATAATTTGAGCCTCGTTTAGGTCTGCATGGCCAGCCTTGAAGTAGTCATTGCATTTTTTCATCAGTTCAGTATCGTGAGCTGACAAGAGCTCCACCCTAGCTATAAACTAATAAAGAGAAGAGAAAGAAAGAATCAATAAGAATGCAGACAGAGAAAGTAGAAGAAAAAGTTAAGACAAACAACCAAAAGTTTGAATTTTCATTTCATCATAAAGGAAAATACAAAAGTCGTGGTTACATTCAATAAAGTGACAAAATAAACACCCAAACTACTCTACACCTTCTCTTTATTTCCTATAACTTCCTCAGGAGGTTTTGAGGAAGAGACAGGTTGATCGGTGGATAAAAATAGCTGCTCGACAGGAGTAATGGTTGGTTAGGGTTGCTTAGAGCACGATTGAGCGGTTGGAACAGAAAGGGCCTGATCTCCAATTATCATAGAAGATTCTTCTGAGGCAGCTTCGTCCTCTTCTTCTTCTCCAGAAGAGGGATGAGGGCCATGAGTGTGTTGCTGAAATAATTCAGAACCTTCAGCAACTTTCAGCTCTTGTAGGGCTGCCACCCATCCATCCCTAAAGTATTTAAGGCTGGCGTATTCCATTTGTGAGGACATGAAAGCCAAACACTTATTCCAACCTTTATCCCAACCTACACTGAATGACTTTTTAACAGCCTTCTTCCTTTTAACCTTCTCTGAGGAGGTCCTTTCCCTAAGGAGCTCCTCGACAGTTTTTAACTTCTCCTCCACCTCCTGTTTCTGGCGATCAACATCACAGAGTCTACCAACCTCCTCTTCAGCAGCTTTGAGTTTATTCTCAAGCTCTGCATCATTCTTGAGCTTCTCCTCAAGCTCTTTATTATTCTTCTCAAACTCTTTCAATTTATTCTCCAATTCCTTTGAGGCTTCCACAGCTCGATCCCTCTCCTGCTTAACGGACTTAACCTGCTTCTCCCAAGCAATTTTATTTTCCTCATACTTCTGATGAGAGTCTTTCAAAGACTTAGTTAATCCAGTAAAAGCCTTCTCTACACCTACCGAGGAGATTGAAGCCTTAATAGCCTCATCCTTCTTCAGAATAGTGTTGAAACATGTTACCAGCTGAAAAAAGAAATAACTTTGAGTCAGTACAGGGACATAGCATTGAAAAGTTAAATCTTAGATTAGTAATACTTACTGAGGCAATATGTTGAGCAGCCAAGGTAGTGACCCTATCACGAGAAAGAGTCTCTTCAATACCTTGGACCTCTAGGATAATCCAAGACTTCACCTAGCTCATAGCAGAGCTCGGAGGAACAAAAGTGGGAATACCACTTTCAACATTTAAAGACTGAGAGACAGGTTCTGCTGGTCTCTCATAAGAACTTTTCTTTAACCTCCTTGTAGGAGCAGGAACATTCTCAATCAAAGATGTTGTCTTAGTTGGTGATATAACGATAACCTCGCTTGGAGGGGAAACAGCAACAACCTTGCTCAAGGCCACTGGGAGCTTCTCAGCAACCTTCTTAGCAGTAGCAGGAGGGGGTACATCAATATTCCTTGTCCCCTCCTCTGGAACACTTTGCTTACTTTTCTTTGCCTTTCCAGTAGTAGGAGCAGATTTATCAAAGAAAGAAGGAACTTTTCTTTTCTTCATTATGTCACTAATAGGAATATTTGACTCTGAAGAAGAACCTTCCATACTAGTATCAACAGCTGGTACTTGGCCAATGTCAACCACCACTGGATGAGCAGTAAAGGATGAAGTATAACTCTTGTACTGCAACAAATAAGAGGCCGGTCAAATATGTTCTTCGGTAACAGATTGGTGCAAACTCCAGATAAGTTTCAAATGCCTTAAATTAACCTCTGTCTCCTTTGGAGATTTTCTTTTGCTGTCAACTGCAAATAATAAAAAATTAAATGTCAGTGATACATTTTATCAAACATCAAGAAAATAAGATTTCAAAAAATAAAAACAACCTATTCCATTGCCATAGGGGGGGACACCTAGGACCTTGATATACATCATATCCATTTAATGGAGCATGTCGCCAATTTTTCATAAGAACTCCATGCTCAAAGTAATCCCTATTAGCATTTGGAAGATTGACAACTAAAGCCCTATTCAAAAAACTAGTTTTTAAATAAAAAGTACTATCACTAACAACCCATCTGTAACAAAACATAATTTCTGGAATTCCTAAACGGGTTCCATTAATTTGATTTAACCTATGGACTCCATTAACTATTCTCCAGGTATTCGGTGCTATTTTTGCAAGAACAACGTCAAAATATTGACAGAACTCCAAACATAAAGGATTTGGAGGAAAAGAAAAGCCACATTCGCCCACAAAGAGACTTGGGAACCAATGTCCCTCAGCCAAAGAGAAATAGTCAGAAGGTTCAGAAAGTTCCTCCAAAATGACCCATGAAGGAATTGAAAATTCAGAACGAAATTTGTCTAGTGATTCAACAACATAAACCATGATGATCAAAGCAAAATAAAAGAGAAGGAAGAAGATCTTACAGTAGAAGAGTGAACCAGTTGACAACGAACAAGGAAAGAAACGAACGCACAAGATAGAGAAGAAATGAAAAGTTCAAAGACACAGATTTGAAAAGTGAAAGACGGTAGGATTTTTTCCGCGTTTAAATACTTTACCTAGGGAATAGAAAAAGCAATGATTACCAAGACGGACGTTTGCATATCCGGCGGCTAAAAAGAAGAAAAGGGGCACAAAAAATTAAGAGGTTATGGAAATTCAAAATATTTATGAGGTCTGATACTGTGCATTTAAAAACGAGTTATATACAACGAATGCTTTCCTAAAAACCATACAAACCGAAAATTTAAGCAGCAGAATGTTCCATACTTTTCTTCAACATCAAACTACGAAACATTGGGGGCTTCTGTTGATACCAAATTTAGTCTGCTGACATGGACCAATCACCTGAAGACACGCGTCATCTTACATGGCAAATACGAATACTCCAGACGAGCAACGTGGAAATTACATACACTTCTACCAAGCAACTCACAATCATCGAGCTACTCAAGTTCACCGAACAACTAAGGAGCCCCGAGAAACTCAAGCGTGACGAGTAGCTCTTTCTCGTCCCCGAACAACTCAAGCTCCCCGAATAACTCAAGCGGTCTGAGCTACATAAGTGTACATCGTATCCAAATCAAGAGAATCTAGGATATAACTGCGCATTGAATGCTCATTAATATCAGACATATGTATATGTCTACTAGATAACAGAGCTTTGTCCTTTCATTTGTACTGCCTCAAGGCTATAAATTCATTGTAACCTCCTCATTAGCAGGGGACTCGGAATTTCTTGGTAAACCCATTATCGAGAATTCTGTAAACAGTCAACAATGACAAATACAGTGGACGTAGGCCATTCTTACAAGGCTAAACCACTTTAAAAATCTTTTGTCTTATTTATTTTTATTAGTGATTGATAAATTAAAGATAATCTAATTTTTTACATCAGCATTCATATTGAATAAAAATTAGACAATCGAAGTCCAAGATAATTTTGTTATAACTAACTAAAAAGCGACAATATAAACTCTTCAGAGAATGTTTGAAATCAAGTACTAACCTTAAATGTTCATGTAGGGGGCTTAGAGGTAATATCTGAATTATAGAGAGCTTCCCCAATTAATAGAAGAGACTCAAGAGAAGGAAGCAGCATGAAGACAGCGAGCCAACTTAGAGAGGCAGCTCGGCGGGGAAACTCATAAAGGAATCTCAGTGATACAACTCAGTGAGTAATCTGACCGAGAGAGCTCCTTGTCATCTTCCGTTCTTACTTGTTCAAATTGCATCTGTTAAATACATTTGTTTTAATGTTATAATGATTGTAATATAAAGTGTGAGGTTAAACGGTACTCACAAGAGACCAGGACTGACAGGGCTTGGGAGAGCTTACATGCTCTATTGAATGACATCGTCTTGGGAACTTTAGAGGGATTTGGTTTGGAGTATTAATAAGTGAGGCAGCGTTAAGGCTTATCTTGACCATCTTAGATACACCTGGTAAAACAGTGAGAGACCTTTCACCGTGGAATCTTGTGCGGAGTAGCCTTGAGTTCCATCGTATATTGAGTTTTGAGCTAACCAGTACTCTATTAAATGTCACATCTCCTGTAGGTGATGTCATTAGCCATCTAAACACTGTCCAATCCTTAGTTGAGTAAACCATTGTGGTATTGGGGTTGTTAGACAGTTTGGGTAGCCACCTTTGTTGTGATAGTCCTCTGACGCATAGTGATTGGGCAAAAGGCATGTTTTGAGATTTAATGTTTATGATGTAGGGATGACTGGCCCATCATGTATTTAATGTTTGTGACGTAAAGTACGAGGGGATATCTTTTACAGTTTTGAAGGACTGAAGCGTCTCAGAAATGGTGTGGGGCTATTTAATAGCCTCAACTACCTCTGAGAAAGGGGGTTCCTTCTAGAGAATTTATTGTTGGAGAGAGAATATATCAGGGAGGAGTTATTGCAAACTAGAGGGTTTACTCACTCGTCATTGTCATTAATTGTTAATCTTTTAATGACTAACCACAGATTCTTCAGAGTTTGTTGGTGTGTTGGCTGCGTGCAAGGTGAATCTATGGTGCTTACTTCTCTCTCCCTTTGAATGAGTTACTTCGGAGTTTCCTTTGTTAATGTTTGAGTTATACATGAGAGATTTGTGAGTTCAATCTGAGTTGTTATCACTACACCAAATCTGCCCATTTGTCAAGGTCATTGACTCTGACAAATCACCCTTGTCAAGGTCAATGACCGTGACATTTCGAGGCGAGACAACTTTTTTTGTCACGGTCATTGACCTTGACACAAAACTCGCGTTTTGTGTCACGATCGTGTCGTGGTCAATGACCGTGACACGTTTGTCACGGTTATAAACCGTGACAAAGCCGTGACCCTTTTTTAAAAATTTGTCACGGCCATTGACCGTGACACGTCCGTGACACAAAACGCGTCACGGACGTGTCACGGTCAATAACCGTGACAATTCTGGGCAGAATTTAAAAAAAATCTGCTGGGCAGTATGGCCACTGCCACTGCCCAGCAGTATATTTGTACCTGTTATAGTAATGTCGTACCTGTTCCAAACATCATATATCCAAACAAACTAAAGATAATGCAAATATATATTCATGACGATATAATCCAAATATTCAAAAAAGAAATAATATACATGACGATATAATCCGAATATAATTAAAATGGACAAACTTAAAAATAATGTTACTACATGTCTTGGGTAAATGTGAGGAGGTGAGTAGGCCACACGACATACGAATTGACGCACCCACTAATATACGTCGTGCTGCATTGTTCGCGCAACCACAATAGGGAGTTCTCCTTCCCGGGTATGACATGCGTGACGAGCACCCTGGACTCCATCTGTTGAAGCGCACGTCCATGAACTATTCCACCCTCGACGATATTCGGGTCCCTTAACCCCCGCCCTATCCGCTGGCCATCAAATATGTCCAATATGAACACGCTCGGCCAACAAAGTGTCGACAATGGTCTGTTGAAGGGCGCCAAATAGGGAAGTGGATCATCGAAGTACGAACGTGACGGTGATGAAGCAGCGAGCTTCACATACTCGTCATCCTGCGCCTCGTCCTCCCGCACCTCCTCCTCCACCGCCTTCTACTTCCCTTTCCCTTTCCCTTTACGGTCTCCGCCCAATGTACGCTTCATGAATGCGTACATATCTTGGACCGTCCCCTCCAAACGGGACAACTTCTCATCGTGTGAATCCACCGTTCGTGCCAACCCGGTGTCGCTCGTCTCCAATCCGATGATCCTAGATTTGGCCACCCGCGAGCTCACTCCCCTTGTCCTCCCCTTGCGATCAGAGCCAAGCACTTGGCTGAGTGCGTCTGTGGAAAAAGATGCCTTGTCGGCATCAGACTGCGACTCATGCACTTCCTTAAGCTTTGCCTGAAACGACAAAAAAACACATGATTAGTAAAATAAGTAAACTAAAAATTTTTAACGTTAATTAACAAAAATTAAACTGTCGGATTACTTGCAATCGTGGCCGCGACGCTCGGGGACACCTCCTTGTCCTTCCCCTTCTTTGTCCGAAGAGCCACATAAGTATCGAGCCTATGTGGCTTACCCCCTGGCCCACTCCTTACCCCCTAAAATAAAATAAAGAAAAGTAAAATTAGTATCGGCCCCGCAAAGTAAAGTAATGAAGAATAATATATTTCTATAGTTATAGAAAAATTAAATCTTACCTGCATCCTATGCTCCACCTCGGCGTAAGAGGTCCGGCCGGAGTAGTGCACGTCCGTCTTTTTTGCTCGATTTTTCCTCCCCGATTGGCGAGATGCCAATTGTCGATCCTCGATCTCATTGTCAATGAACTTCTACCATTGTGCCAATGAGATCGGCTCCTTGGGCGGGACAGATTCACGCCATTGGATAATCGACTCTCTTGTTTTCCCAAAGTACCGTGCCCGCATATTTTTTTCCACGACTTGAGTTGCTCCCTAATCTGCTCCAAGACGGGATCGCGTAGCTTTGGATCCAAGTTGAATTGTCCAACAAATACAATGTTAGTTGCGAATAAATATAAATATAAATATAAATATAAATATAAATATGAAATTGAAATTGAAATATTCATATAAATATATTACTTGTAGTGCCGCCCAAACAGCTAACTTGAGCTCATATGGCACCTCCTTCCAACTCATAAACCCTGGGCCGATGACCGTCTTTAGCAGCTCGATGGATCTCGCTAATAGCTCCGACTTGTTCTCGACGGTAATCCCAAATTTTCCATATTTGGGGAGCCTAGGGGAGGAGGAGCCCTCGTCGCCTCCGCTACCACCGAGCCCAGACGACATCATCATAAACAGCATCGTCATCTTCGCCTTAATATCTGAAGGAGACATTTTTGCTGTAAAAAAATGTTATTAGTACAGATAAAAAAAATGTTAATAGTACACATACACACACCCCTACCCCACCCCCACCACATACACGCACACGTCATGCCACTTTTAAAACTAACCAACCCAACATTTCATCAATTAAACTAACAATTAAAGTATACAATTATTAATTTACTAATTTACAATGAGGGACAATCCTACTTTCATATGAAATTGGCACTAATTATTAATTTACTTTCATCTAAAACTATACAATTAAAATTACAATTAAAGCTATACAATTTCTTAATTAAAGATATACAATTATTAAAATTGCCCCTCCACACCCCCACACCCCACCCCCACCCCCACCCCCACCCCCACCACACCCCTTTCCCCCCTCCCCTCCCCCCGCCACGCACACACGCACACACCTACGCACACACACACACACACACACACACACACACACACACACACACACACACACACCACCACGACCCCCTCCCCCACCCCCACTACTCCCCTTCCCCACCACATCCCACCCCCACTACCCCCCTCCCCCACCACACACCACCATACACACACCTACGCACACACACACACACCCCACCCCCACCACCCCACCCCCACCCCCTCCCCCTCCCCCCACCACGATCGTGACAACTACATTTATTGTTTATCAATAAAATTATGACATGAGATAATTATAATTGGAGCATAAATTTCATTATCATAAAGGGATAAATCCAACCAAGTACAGAGATTCTACAAATTAAAGTGAGAATTAAATTTAAGACTTTCTAACAACATGCATGTGTATGGATTCTACATAGTTGGGCACGAAAGTAACTAATGATATTTCTAAAAACATACAATTGGCAACATTTTGTGAATTTACTAAACTTTATATAATATTATCAAATTCTGTTAAAAAATTATCTAGGGTTTTACCTAATTTAATTAATTTCATGAATAAAATTATTATCAATTTAAATATTTATATAATTAAATTTAACATATGAATTCTAGAACTTTTCTAACATTTACACAATTTTAACTATCACTAACATTTACACCATTCTAACTATCACTAACATTTACACATATATATACACACATACACATATACATATACACACATATATATACACACATACACATACACATACACATACACATACACATACACATACACATACATATAGAAATGAAAGAGAAAGAGAGAAAAAATAATATACCTTAGAGAGAGAGAGAGCAGAAATCGCGGATGAGAGAGAGAGAGGGGGGGGGGGGGGAAACCAAAAGAGGTGGGAAAAAAGAATCTTAGGGCTTTTTTTGCTGCAAAAGTTGTCACGGTCGTGTCAATGTCATTGACCGTGACACAAATCTCGCGTTTTGTGTCACGGTCATTGACCTTGACACGACCGTGACACAGAATTGTCACGATCATAGACCGTGACACGGCCGTGACAAGTAAATTTGTCACGGCCTTGTCACGGTCGTGTCAAGGTCAATGACCGTGACACAAAACGCGAGATTTGTGTCATGGTCAATGTGCTTGACAAGGGTGGCCGGCTGAAAGGTGACAATTTGGCCATTTTGGTGTAGTGTATTAAATTGTGTTTGTATGTTTATCATGTGATCATTAAGGGTATTCGGGTTAAGTGTTATCACTATACCTATAGGGATTACACCTTCATTTATACTTGAACAATCCTTTTACAACTCTTATTCATTAATAATGTTCTCTTTTCCTCTTATTGAATAATCCATATCTCCTCAACATGCATTTCTCATTTGTCAAAAAAGGAAGATACACATCAAAATTCTTAACTTTATGCACCCACGTTATTTTGTGGTCACCAATAAACATGTAATTGGATTTTTTCAAAGTATTGTTATGAGTGGCAGTGGGCAACCTAACATGTAATTGAATTTTTTCTTTCCTCTTCCAATTGGAAAATCCATCTATAAAAAATCAAGGTTCTAAAAAACGCGGGGCGTGATTGAGGCGTGGAGGCCAAGCCTTAAGCCTTAGAAGCCTAGGCGGGCCTAGGCGTGAAAAAGCGTGAAAAGGCGTTTAAGCCTTCTTAATATATTTTAATATTTTTAACCATAACAAGGCTATTAAAATACAAAAATTGCACATATCATAAAAATATGTCTGAATATATGCAAATTAAAATACTATTTGATTATTTTGGATGAGATAATGGTCCGGTTTGTAAACAAATTCTTTAAAAGGCGACATCGTTTCACTAAAGCATTGTTGTTTTTAGAAAAAAGTGCGCCTTAAGGGTTTACCAAGAATAAGGCGTGAAAAGCGTAAGGCGAGGCGTTTTTCCCAAGCCTTAAGCCTAGGCGTACCTAGGCGGAGCCTAGGCGGGTTTTTTAGAACAGTGTAAAAAATGCATCACAACCATCCACGTGCTCCTTACCAGCCACATTAACAAGATAACAACAAAAACAATATGCGACCTCTTTATGGACACTTTATTCTAACCAAGTTGGGTGTTCATCAAACCAAGAAAGATTAAATCACCTTAACCCTCCTTGATCTCTTTGAAGAAATTTATGATCACGAGGTTTACAAGACGTGACATTTTTTTGAAGTACCTAAGCATAACTAGAAGAAAATAAATAAAAACAAGATCAGATTTTTATATCAAAAAAATAACAAAGCAAAGTGAGATTTAAACATACAAATAATTAAATTAAAGCAAAATCAGATTTTTACCCAAAAAAATAAAACAGTAGTTCAGATTTTTACACCAAACAATAAATAAAAGCAAGATCAGATTTTTATCCAAAAAAATCAAAGCAAGATTTTAACATACAAAACAATTAAATCAAAGCAAGCAAGTTCAAATTTTTACACACGAAAAAAATCAAGTTCAGATTTTTATACAAAAATAAAATAAAATAAAGGTACGATGAGATTTTTACAAAAAAATATATAAAGCAAACTCAAATTTTAACATACAAATAATGAAATCAAGGCAAGTCCATATTTTTACACTAAAAAAACAAAATAAGTTCATATATTTACACAAAAAAAAGATGAGAGTTTTATACTAAAAAAACAAAGCAAAATGAAATTTTAACATATAAAAAATTAATTCAAACTAAACTAACCTTGAACAAGAACATTACACTACTCTTTCTTTAAGTACGAACTTTGTGATTGTTTCTACAAATATTAATTTATCTTAATTTTTATTAATTATTATTTATGAATAGGAGTAATAGTAGTAATAATAGAGTTAAAACTACTAATAGATTTGTGATAAGGTAGGGATTTACCTCTTTACCTTACAAATTTTTTACATATTACTGATTTAATTTACAAATGTGCGGTTGAAGTTTTTTTTCCCCAAAAGACTGCCCACCATGTGTTCTTCTTGCCTCCGCCCATGAAGGCCATCCTTGATTTGCCACCCCAAGCAAAACAAACCCTCTATGATTGCCTACGAAAGAAAAAATCCCCATCTCACGATTCTAACAAAGAATCCCCACCCACCACTTGGTCTATCATGTTCCAACAGTTGTTTTCTGGTTTGTCAACTATTTCCAGAAGGTACCTAATAAGAAAAAAAACGTCCCCGCCCACTGTGCCTCCGATGTTCTCTCCCCACCACGGAAGGCCTCGCAGACGTCGAAAGCCTGCTTCATCCCGAAGGCCTGCAGCAGCCCATAGGCATGCTTCAGCCCCAAGGCCTAATTTAGCTCCATCACCTGCAGCAGCATCACCAGTTCACGCTCCAGCACCGAATTATCAAGCGTCTGCCAGCTCACCATCTCCGATCTCACGGCCCCCTATCGAGGCTCCAAAAACTTCAATCTTGCAAGATGTAAATGACTCACATCCACCTGCCATACATCCTCCACCGAGACCGCACGGGAGTACGCATAATCCTCCACCGCACAATAGCAACAAATTTAGTAATGGAGCTATTGCGGGAACTACTGTGGCTGCGTTGTCCCTTGTTGCGTTTCTTTTGTTCTGCTTTATTAGGGGTACTAGAAAGAAAATGAGCCCTAGTGATGGACAAAGAGACGATAAGCCTCTTCTTAATTTTTGCTCAAGCGATCTTTCTGGTATCGATCAACAAGATTTGAGTTTTTGTTATTACACGTACTTCCATTTGAGACCACCCCCCCAACCCCAAGGATTTCTCACTATCATTCAAACACAATGTACAATCTACGAATGACTTGTTGAAATTTTATGTTTTCAGGTTCTTCTCACAAGTCCCATAGTATAGGAAATTCAAGTAGCAAAGATACGAGGAGTTTATCTTTAGTTAAAAATTTGTCCAACTCTAAGGTTCATAATTACTCACTGCCCGACGGTCAAAAATCAGAAGGTGCTGTCGGTGGAGATACTAATGAAGCATTACCACCACCTCCCACAAAAGCAGCTCCTACACCGCCTCCTCCTCCACCACCTAAACCGCCTGCCCCTAGCCCTCCACCGCCGCCTCCAAAAATTGTTCGCCCTCCTCCTAATCCACCAAAGCCTGGAAATTTGCCCAAGCCTTCACCTCTTGGACCACCACATCATCGAGGCCGTTCGTCTTTGGGCGGAGTCAATGACCAAACTAGTGATTCTGATGCCCCAAAAACTAAGTTAAAGCCGTTCTTCTGGGACAAGGTTCTTGCCAACCCTGATCATTCGATGGTTTGGCATGACATTAAAGCTGGCTCGTTCCAGTAAGGCTTCAAATTTCTCTAACATGTACTTTTAATTTTTCAACTTAGTTGTGTTGCCACTCTGACATATAAATATTATTTTGAATTTATAGGTTCAATGAGGAGATGATTGAAAGTCTATTTGGTTATGCCACTGCGGATAGAAACAAGAGTGATCGTAAGAAAGATCCATCATCCTATGAATCTCCCCCACAATATATTCAGATAATTGATGCTAAGAAGGCACAGAACTTAGCAATTCTTCTCAAAGCCTTGAATGTCACTACAGAACAAGTCTGTGATGCCATCAAGGAAGGTGACTCTCTCCCAAATTTCTCATATTATGATTTACGTATAGGAAATAAATAAATTATTGTTTGTGTAATCAGGTAATGAGCTTCCTGTGGAGCTTGTTCAAACATTGCTGAAGATGGCACCAACAACAGAAGAGGAATTAAAACTTAGGTTATATAACGGGGATCTTTCTCAACTTGGCCCTGCTGAACGGTTCCTTAAAGTAATGGTTGACATCCCGTTTGCCTTCAAACGCCTAGAATCGTTGTTGTTCATGAGTTCTCTTCAGGAGGAAATCTCTTCCGTTAAAGAGTCATTTGCCGCTTTAGAGGTAAAACATTCAATTTAGTAATCCCGTGTCCCATCAAATTCCATGTTACAAGTAATTTTGAACACGCCCCGTTTAAATTCGCAGGTAGCATGCAAGGAACTCAAAAACAGTAGACTATTCCTCAAACTTCTCGAAGCCGTTCTCAAAACCGGTAACCGCATGAACGATGGTACTTTCCGAGGTGGGGCACAGGCATTCAAGCTCGATACCCTCTTAAAGCTCTCGGACGTTAAAGGAACCGATGGCAAGACCACCCTCCTCCACTTTGTGGTTCAAGAGATAATCCGATCCGAAGGCATACGAGCTGCACGCAGGGCGAAAGAGAAGCAGCAAAGCGTGTCGAGCGTGAAAACTGATGATCTTCTCGAGGACTCTACTCATGAAACACCCGAGTATTATCGAAGCCTAGGCCTTCAGGTCATATCAGGCCTAAGCAACGAGCTCGAGAATGTAAGAAAGGCTGCTCTCATAGACGGCGATATATTAACTGCGAGTGTGTCTAAACTCGGCATCTCACTAACGAGAAGTAAAGAGTTTTTGAATAATGAGATGAAGAGCGTGGAGGAGGAGAGCGAGTTTTATGATACACTCGCAGCTTTTGTCAAGCACACCGAGGATGATATCGAGTGGATGCTGGACGAGGAGAAAAGGATAATGTCGCTGGTGAAGAGCACTGGGGATTACTTCCATGGGAATACGGGAAAGGATGAGGGGTTGCGTTTGTTTGTGATCGTTCGCGATTTCTTGATTATGTTAGAGAAGGTTTGTAGAGAGGTGAGAAATTCAGCGGCAACGCCTATGAAGAATTCTAGGAAAGAGGGTTCCACAGTTTCGCCTTCTCGTGAGTCTTGGCTGCAGCCTTCGCCTTCTCATGAGTCTCGACAGCAGCCTTTGCCGGATGTTCGCCAGAAACTATTTCCGGCAATTAGGCAACGGCAGATGGAGGATGATGATAATTTGAGTTCGGATGATGACAGGTCGTCTCCATAGATTTCAGTTCAAACGGGTATGTTAGATTTTTTGGCTTGAAATAATATGATTTCTTTTCAAATATTTTTTTCTAGAAACACCTATAAACTATTTTTAATGCAAAAATGTTGGAATTACCGAAATTTCTGGATTTTTAATATATTTTGTGAATTTCCGATTTTTCCAAATTCGGATTTTTTTTTAATTTTCCGAAAATATCGGATCGGAAATTGGAATAATTATTTTATTTCCGAAAAAATCGGAATTTTTTCCGAAGAGGCATTTTCTGATCCGATCCGTCCGAAAACAGGTCTAATTTTGTTGCATAGACGTAATCTTTACAACAAAATGCATAGTTCAGGGAGTTTATTTCCCCCTCCCCCCCCCCCCCCCTCTCTCTTCCCTTTTTTGTACTTTACCCCTTTTTTCATTTGGATGTGGAGGAAATAATTTTAGACATATGGGAAAAATACTATAGATTTTCAAAAACTCTCGTTTTCTTCATATTCTTACTCAGGTGGCTCTGGAATTTTGGAGGTGGTATAGGTGAACGATAATTAGAAGATCGATATACTCTGCAACAAAACATGGACCTTTGAAGTATAGTCTTGGTTTTTTTGTACATGAAATTTCACTTGTTTATAAGGGGGAGGAATCTGTTAGAGGGAGAGAGAACAGGACAGTAGCACAGTAAAACAGCACTTGACGCTAAAGTCACTTGTAGTTTCTACTACTTGGTCCATATTTTCAGTGACCTTTGTCTATATAACATCCAACATTACTTTGCTTTCAATGCAATGAAATGGGTATATATGCTTCTATTATTTCATCGATTTTTTTGTTTAATTCTATCTAGTTTTTGTGCTGCGTAAGGTTTGAAGTCTATGATGACGAAAAACCGGTCAACCCTTTGAACATGGTAAGTGCTTCACGTCCAGGTATTTTTTCTATCATTTCTGCTTTTTTTTTTTTTTTTTTTTGTTCTTGCAGGTGCCTTGACATCTGACTGAAAAGATATCTGAAGCTTATATTATTCTTTTTATTTTAAATATGTACAAGTGATTCATCTGAAGGAGAAAAAAAATCTGAAAATCTTCATGTTTACAAGCAAGGAGACTCAAAGAAATTAACACAATTGTCATTGTTCCAGCCGATGATAAGTGGACTATGGGTCCGTTTGGCAATCCAATTCCAAGGCTTGGAATTGGAATTGGAAGGCCAATTTCGATTCCGTGGAATTCAAATTGGCCTTCCAATTCCAATTCTAAGCCTTGGAATTGGGTTGCCAAACGGGCCCTAAGTTCCATTATTTCAAGAAAGCAAAAGACTCGACTTTGGATTTCTGGACTCTTTGGATGCTTGGTAGGGCATGTTTGAATTATAGAGATTTTGAATCTTATTTTTTTCAGTTTCAATGTTCACTTTCGACAATGTTGTAATCTGTGGTCTAACTTTTATTTCTTTTCTTGTTGATGATATTATGTAAAGCACTCTTCGGATTCACATTATTCTCAAGGATGAGTGAGATCCAAAAATATGTCAGATAATTTACTCCGACCACAGTTTGTCCATTTTCCCTATATAATATGTCAACTATTCTCTTTCACTTTCTTTTTCAAATTTTGGTTGTCATTCATTTCTTTATATAGTCATTAACTATTTATACAATGTTGGGAAGTTCCCACCATTCAATTTATTGACTGCTCTAACTTGGCTTAGAGAAAAATGTGCCCTACCCCAAATAACATCCTCATTTTGGCCTTTTCTTTCCTTCCTAATTTAAGGTTGTACATAATATAAAAATAAGGGCAAACCCAGTACACGAGGCTCCCGTCACTGCGGGGTACTGGGGGGTTGGATGTACGCAGTCTTACCCCTGCATACGCAGAGAGGCTCCAAGTAAATGTCGAAAGAGTCCATTTACGCCGACACAGAATTTGACTCGGAGCGACACAGTGACGTGTCGTATTAGTATTGGCTCGTGTCCGGACTCCACACAGGCCTTACGACATTGGAGTCCAGACACGAGTCAATAACATTATAACACGTCATTGTGTCGCACCAATTGTGTAAAATTTAGATGTCGAAAAAGAGGAGGTATATCTGTATTGAGACTTAATGGTTCCAATTGATTTGTTGACAGCTACTATAAAAGTAGTCAAATTCAAAGCCCTGCTAAACCAATGCTGAATAAGAAGGTTTCTCAATATACATTATTTAACGCTCAAAACAAATTAAACTCCAGGTGGGAGTTAAATATTGTTTGCTACTTTGTCTAACCTCACATAATTATAGCAAGTAAGCTTTTTTGCAATTTTACACTTAAGAGTCCCACTATTTTCACTCCTATATAACATTTTTCCACTCCACTTTTATATTAAATGACTATATTACCCTCTCACAAACTCTTTTTACTCATCCAAATTCATCCCTCACTTTCTTTAGCGTAAGACAAAAAGAGCGAAAAACTCCTATATGTATATATATAATAACAGTTTCTTTATTTTCATAAAAATTAAAAACTGCTTTGATTATTAAAAAAAGTTGTTTATTATAGAAAACTATTTTTTTAAAATTGTATAAAAAATTGTTTCAACTTTCTCTAACTGTTTAAAAAAACATATCAACTGTTTTTTTTAAGTTTTAATGGTTGTTTTTAAAAATTGTTTATAAAACTAAAACAATGATCTATATAATATAAAAAATGATTTTTTTACAAAAATAAACTGTTTTAACCCTTAAAAATATGTCTTTTATATATAAAAAACCTATACATTTTATTTAAAACAGTTTTATAAAAAAAACTTAACACTGTTTTCTATAAATATAAATAAAACACTAGAAAAACAGTTAAAATGTTTTTTTTACAAAAAGTCTGGTTAAGAAAATGTTTTCGTTAAAAAATAAGAAAAACATTTTAAATTTTTTTTAAATTCAGTAGTTTTTTTAATTTTTTTATAAAAAATAAAACAATGTTCTATACAATACAAAATCTATTTTTTACAAAAATAAATTGTTTTAAGTATTTTTCAAGTATTTTATTTGTATTTATAAAAAAAGTGTTAATTTTCTTTATAAAATAGTTTAAAATAAAATGTACAATTTTTTTATATTAAATATAGATTTTTAACAGTTAAAAACGTTTAATTTTTATAATTAGTTTGAAAAAGCAATAGTTGAATTAAAAAAAACAATCGAAATGTATTTGTTTATTTTTTAATGAAAACAGTTTTATAACATGACTCTTTTGTACAAAAACTGTTTTAACTGTTTCTTAGTGTTTTATTTATATTTATAGAAAATAGTGTTACTTTCTTACAAAATAATTTTAAATCAAATGTACAATTGTTTATATAAGAGACATATTTTTTACTGTTAAAATAATTTACTTTTGTAAAAACTAGTTTTTTTATATTATATAGAACGTTGTTTTAGTTTTTATAAGAAGTTTTTAAAAATGAGCTTTTTAAATTTAGGACATATTGTAATATGTATTATGGAAATAAGACAATAACATTTTATTTATAATTTTAGTCTCTATTTTTTAATAAAGGCGATGGCGCGAACTCACATCAATAAAACGTCAACCAATCATAGCATGTCATGTCAATCGATAATTTGAAAATAGGAACTAAAAGTACAAACCAAATGTGTGTTGTCCTATATCTATAATTGATATTATTTTAGGTCCTAAAAATATATAAACTATTTTAAAAACTACAATTAAAAAGTTTTTTTAAAAAAAGAGTTGAAATGATTTTTTTAACAGTTATAAAAAGTTAAAACAGTTTTTATACAATTTTTTTAAACAAAATATTTTTCTATAATAAAGAATTTTTTATAATCAAAACAATTTTTAATTTATATAAACATTTTTTTAAAAAATAAATAAACTTTTGTGTATACATATACATCTATGAATTTTTCTCCCTTTTTATCTTACACTAAAAAAAGTGAGGAATGGATTTTGGATGAGTAAAAAGAGTGGATTTTAAGGTTAATATAGTCATTTAATATAAAGGTGGAGTGGGAGAATGTTGTAGAGGAGCGGGAATAATGGAACTCTTATTTTTTATGTCAATAGAAAATGTATCACCGGAACCACAGCTTTAAGTTTCTCCTAGGGTCCGTTTGATAGCCTTCAAAAATTCCAAGGCAAATTCAAAAAAATGAGGGGGTCGAGCAAATTCAGAAAAATGTACGAAATATATTAAGGGCCCGTTTGGCAACCCAATTTCAAGGTTTGGAATTGGAATTGGAAAACCAATTTCAATTCCGTGGAATTCAAATTGACCTTCCAATTTCAATTCCAAACCTTAGAATTGGGTTGCCAAACGGGCGCTAAATATACGAATATATATATTCATTCCAACTTTTGTGTGTGATAGAAAATGTGGAAAATTGATGATTTTCCAACTTCTATCAAACGGAGACATTGAAAAATATTCATTTGCCTTGAAATTGTTTGCCCTAGAAATAAATATCCTTGAATCATTTGCATTTTTCGAGTTTTCTATCAAACGGAACCCTAGTTTCTCTTGCCGCATATGTTCTTTGGCAAGCAAAAAATTAGCCTTTTTTGCAAGAACCTGTGCATAAAAAATAACACATACTCGTATGTATATAACAGATTCTCCCTGAATGGTTCATGTAAGATTCAAATCTTCAAATAATACAATTTGTTGTTGATTTTAGTATATTTTTCAATTTCTCGTGTTTTTTTGTGGGCTTTATTTAAAATCAAGATCCAAACTTGGCATAAATATTTTTCTCCAATGACATTCAATCCAAAAGGGTGGATTCACTCAATTACCAACAACTTGTTATATATTATTCCACCTTCAACAAGTTCCAAAGAACTCTTTGTATTTCCTTACCATGGACACGATCCATTTTACCACTATTGAACTCCTCTATACAACCATCTACCTCAATCACACTCTTCCCACTTTCCTTCCTCATATTTCTCTCCCTCACCAATCCTCGTATTCTCATCACACCATCCCACATTCCAGCATTGGCATAGATGTTTGACACGAGAACGTAAACCCCGCAATCATCAGCTTTGAGCTCCACAAGTCTCTCTATAACAATTTCAGCAAGCCCCACATTTTGATGTGTTCTACATGCCAAAAGAAGGGACCCCCACAGCTCCGAATTCGGTCTCATTGGCATTGACTCTATCACTATTTGCGCTTTTTCCAGTTGGCCTGCTCGGCCAAGAAGGTCGATCAAACACCCATAGTGCTCAAGTTTAGGTTCGATCCCATAATTTCTCATCCGGTGAAAGATTTTGAGGCCTTCGTTTACATAACCAGCATGGCTACACGCATTGAGAACACTGACGAAGATCAAATCATCCGCTGGAATATTTCTCATTTCTATTTTAGCCAAAAATTTAAGAACTCCCCCCTCAAAGCAATTCATGCCAAGTCCGGCAATCATAACATTCCATGTAACAGCATTTCTTTCGGGCATGTCATTGAACAACAAACAGGCCTCGTAAATGCTCCCGCATTTCATGTACATGTCCACAAGGGCAGTCTGAACTACAATGTCCAGTGGGATTTTGTTCTTCTCCATATGCATATGAATCCATCTCCCTTGATCAAGTGCGCCCAATTGAGCACAAGCCAATAGTGCACCAACCACGGATATCTTATCCGGCTTCACACCTTGGTGAAGCATCTGCCTGAAGAGTTTTAAGGCTTTCTTAGGATCTCCATGCTGGGCATAGCCAGCTATCATAATGCTATAAGAAATGACATTTTTGTTCCCCATTTCATTAAATAATTGACGAGCTGCCACCATATCTCCGACCTTGGCATATGCAGCTGTCATGGAATTCCATGACACCGAGTCTCTTTTTGGCATGCTGTCAAAAAGTGCACGAGCCCGACTCACATCACCAATTTTCTGAAAAAGGATGAAAGAGCACATATGTCAAAACATATCTAACAAGAAGATGATAATGAAAGAAGACATCAAATAAAAAAGGGGGAGAAGAAGATGAGTTGGACCTTTGGTCTACAAACTTACCCAAGTTTCAAGATGAGTGCATAGGATTTTAAGAAAATATAATGGAGTAAATGAACACAAAAATAAAAATGGAACAAAATAACAGCCGTGCTAGAAGAAGCATATCAACATAGACCCATATTCTATCCCTTAATTCACCAATCAACCTATCAAATGGAGCACGTAACATATGAACATCATTGTTTGCATCCGATACTACATATTTATATCATAATCGTTGCTAGTCATATATTTAACACTACTCATTCTAAAGATTAAAATTGAATCATTTATAAATATAGTTCACACGAAGATAACTACTCAACTGACTTCAAAACTTTAAAATGTAAAAAATATATAGGATTGAGCCCACAAAGATGAGACTAAATCCCAAAAACCTATATATAAGAAAATTATATATTAAAATCATTAGTAATGCTACAACTACTAGCATTTTTAACACATTTTCTTACTGAGTAACTTTTAACATGTTTGTACATTTGACTTTTTAATGAAACAAAATGCCCAGAGTGAAAATATTGAGAATTTTGGGTCTAAGGATGAGGTAACCCAATAATACATTATTAACAAATCACTAGTAAAATGAAGAATATGAGTTAAAGAAGAAAAGAAAGTCGCGCTTGTATTTTTATCCAAAGCATAGATGTATTTAATCAGATTCAAGTTTAGTGTGCAAATTCAAATGTAATTTTATGTATTAATTATTCAGAGTCAATTATAGCATGTATTCTCTTAATTTTATATCTTAATACTTGAGTCTAGTTTAGAGAGGTAAAAAACCAAACCCCACTATTTTTTGATAACCCATGCAAAGATATGTTATAAAACATCATCACTCTAAAAGTTATTATATTCTCCTCAATAAGAATTGCGGACCTTGCCATACCCATCAATCATAATGGACCAAGAAACCACATCTCTCTCAGGCATTTCATCAAACAATTTCTGAGCCTCACTCACTTCTCCACACCCCACGTACCCACCCAACATCAAATTCCAAGACACCAAATCTTTCCCACCAAACCTATCAAACAAAACACGAGAACACTTGATCTCACCACATCTACAATACATAGCAATCAACCCATTTCTCACAAACACATCCCACTCAAACCCTCCTTTTATAACCTCCCCATGAATTTGTCTCCCTTCTAACAACCCACATATCATCCCACATGCCTTGAGAGCAAATGGGTATGTGTAATTATCACCCAATAGCCCATTTCTCCGCATTTTTATATAGAAATGTAAGCCCTTTTGTGGGTTTGAGGTAGATAAGTGGCATTTTAGCATGGTGTTCCATACGATGGTGTTGGGGTTGTGAATTTGAGTGAAGAGAAGGTGAGTATATGTTGTGTTTGGAAATGTTGATGTTAGAGAAAGGAGTAGTTGGCTGAGGAGGAAAGGGTCGGAGATGAGGGATGTGGTGATTAATTGGGAGTGGATTTGGAGGATTTGTGAGGCTGTTTTGGAGGTTTCAAGGAGTGACAGAATTGACTTCTTCAGTGAGTAGAGGTGAGTCGATGTCATGGCAATGAGAGACGTCTTCAAAATTTGTCATTTTTGTACTGGCAAAATAATGTTTAATCAGTAAAAATCACGAATTGTGAATAAAAATTAATCGAGGTGTGCATACACTGATCCGAATAACTCGTGGTATGCTACAAGAAAAAAAAATACTAGAATTACAAAGTTCTTCTCTAATGAGTGTTCATATTATTTTTTTCTTTGAATTATTTGCGATTTGTGCTAGATTTATTTTCTTTTATTTTTGGTTCAATGTTATTATTTCTTCTATTATTTATTGGGTGTCATTTCTAATTAAAACCATTAGTATCAATTGAAGGAATCGTTTGTGAGCAGGTTGGAGGCTGCAAAAGTACCATTTTTCATCTCTATTTTTATAAAAAATGTATATTCTTTATAAAAAAACTACATATTATTTTATTAAAAAAACGTATATTATAAAAAAACTGTATATTTTAATAGAACGTCTAGATTTTAAACATATTTTAATAAAAATAACTTTATATCTTTGAAAAGTTGTGTTTATATAAAAAGAAAACTGTATAATTGTAATAAACACGTTCAACTTTTAAAAATATTAATAAAAACATCTGGTTAAAAAAAATTAAAAACTTTTTAAACATCCAGCGTTTTCAATAAAAATAACTTCTAGTTTCTTTTCCAAAAAAATAATAACGAAAGCATTGTCCCGTAACATTTTGTTAAAAAATGTTGTAAACAATGTCCAACTTTTTTTTATAAAACCTTATTTTATAAAAAAAAACAGCTTTTAAAAAAAGTTATTGTAAGGGAATTATCCGGACAATCCGAGTTATTCGAATCGGGTGACACTTGCCTGACATAACGAATAAGGATCACGACTTAAAGATGAGAACAAATGGGAGTTCCATCAGCGAGAATCAGATCAGTTTGATCAAGCGGCAACCACATTTAAAGCTCCTTGAGTCCTACTCGGTTCCTTCACATTTTGTTCTACATAAATATAACCCTCACCTCTAAAAAAAGTGGCATGTAGTTCTTATAATTGTGAAATGATTACAATGAAATAGAGAAACACCTCGTAGACGTGCCAAGCTGATGAACGACATATATAATTGAGTTAGGTGATTGTATGATTTATTTCTCATGTTTGGCTCTAATTGTTTGGAATTACTCTTTATTCGATTTTACCACCTATAATTGGTATTGTTTGTGGAAAGCAAGTTTCTTTTCCTAATCAATTAGAGCCAACAAATAACCATGTTTTACCCGCCTAGTGCACCTCCGTCGTTCAACAACAACCATAAAAACGGGCCTCCAGCACCTACAGTCGGGTCAAAGGTCCATTTTAGTAGGAGTCGTAATCATCTTCAAGATGACGCACTCTGAGCAAAGCAACGAACACCCTAGATCTACTTAGATCTCACGTTTAGTCAACGCTTACGAGCGGCGACTCCATCAGTCGGAGGAGGCCACACGCCTCCAAGAAGAGGATAACGTGCAATTACAGTGTCGTCAAGAGAGAATAGAGTGAGAGCTCCACTGAAAAAAGAATGAATGTCACGTCCGAACACCTAGCCCTCAAGCAAGCTTTGGGTGATTTGTGAGCACGATATTGATCTAATCTAATTTTTTTAGAGGATCACGCCTCTAGTCGAAAAATGTGGGCCACTGTTCCAGTGAATTAAACATTCATGTGATGTGGAGAATGAAACTTATTCACATGAACTTCCTCTTTATTATTATTATTATTATTATTCAATTTTAATTGGGGGCGTTCATAATGGCTCGTATTATTTTTTATACTACATCCGTCCCAAATTAATAATCATATGTTTAAAATAACATATAAATTAAGGGGCGTATTTTAATTGCATGTCTTGCATTAAAAGTTACTCGCCATTTTTAGGAGGACAAATTCAAAGAGAAACATGTATAATTTATATTATTTTCAGACGAGGGAAGTATTATTATTTTATTGTAAAGTACATAAGTTTTGTAAGGCACTGAAATTATTGATTTGGGTTTATCACTATGTTATGAATTATTCTTTCGAATGGATTTGAATTAATATTGTATCCATTTATTTTAATTTTAGTTTTCACTTTTGATCATTGGATGGCCAAGCTTCCCTTAAGAATATGTAATGATTGAATACTTGTCTAATCCAAAAAAAGTCATGATTTAAAGCCAAGTGAAACACACACTACAACCTATATCCAACATAGCACACGCTACCACCTAAAAATAAAGAAACATACACTCACTAGAACTAGACAAAGAAAAACGTGGCATTCTTGAAAAGTTTGTATCACAATAGAAGCCAAAATCATAAGATATTACTTCTAAATGTTAGAAAAAAATTAACGATGTAAGTTTAGAGGATACTTGAAGTCATTCTGTAGTTTATGAAGTTAGATTCAGAAAATGAAAGTTCAAACTAAACAAAGGCAGCCAGATGAATCTTTGATAAAAGCAAAATTAACACAAAATAAAAATGTCACGATCCGAAATATATTTTAGCACTGTGATGGTAAAGTTAAAATTTGAAATGAATTTGAAAGTAGAGAGTTTCTTCATTTCATTGATATATCAATACTCAAGAGGTATGACCCTCATTTATAGTACAAAATAAGGCATCCCAATAGACCCTTTAATAACTATGGAATATCAGTGAACATCCACTAGATATATATTTTATAACACTTTTCCTTAAATGTACACTATATCCTCCATTCAATGATTTTTGCCTCATTAAAATCTTACTAAAGAAAAATCCAGTGGAAAAAAATTAAAGTGAAGGAAAAAGAATATAACTTTTGTGATCATTGAATCGATGTTGGACGCGCTTAGTGTTATCTAGTTAAAACCTTTAATGAAAAAATCCAATGGAAAAAAACCTACTTAAAGAAAAAAGAGCACGACACGCATATGTCCCCAAATATCTTGTTCTTTGATTCTCCCTTGATTAAATGTTACCCCTGATTGGATACTCCCCCTAATTATTACATTTCTATGATGATTGAGTCGATGCATATCAGTCTCAAACACAACCTTATAAAATGTTGCTTTGAATTGATGAATATATTTGATAGGTTGTTATTTCAATTTTATTTTTCTTCATAATCTCGACTTCCATTAAAGTTGGGTAAAGAAAGATGAACATGTCATTTTATCGGATCTATTTGACTTCAATAGTATTACTCTTTTGGAGTTTATGTGTCGCGTGACTCTTCTTGAGTTCATGGATATAGAAAAGCTGAAATGTGTTAGTCACATCTCCTCCGATATATCCTCTTTGAGTTTGAGCTATACAAGCATCATTGCCTTCATAAGTAATAGTAGGACCATATATCGTTTGAGACAAGTCATAAGTGCTTTGATTGTTCTTTGACATGCAAAGAGATTAAGTGTTAATACTATATCCGGTATTTTGCATTTTGTGTATAAAAACACAATAATAACGTACAAATATTGTACTTCTGGATCAAATTTAACAATGCAATAATAACTTGTAAATATGGTACTTCTGAACCATATTTATATTTATCATCATCTTTAGGATGATATGGGTATTTTAATATTCAAAGATTGAATACCATGGGTACACAAAATGGTGTTCTCAATATGCTTAATTGCATGACTTTTCAATCCATTTGACTAATCGATTTGCGTTTTGTGAATGATCTGTAGGCCGAGACAATAACTAGTTATCCTAAGGTCATTTATTTTTTAATTCCTTATTTGGATATTTTGCATTTCAAGTGAGCTCTTCAGGAGAACATCCTTTTAAGGATATCTTTATAATAACATATTGGAATATATGATTTTTTTCATACCCTTCTTTAGACAAATATTTACTAAGACAGTTGTACCTATATCTATTTAAATTGCCTATTGTAGAATGAACGACTTAGTGTATTTGAGTACGTATTCCTTATCTTTGCTTTTGAAAAAGAAAATTCTTCTGGAATTTTTATATGTATTCTTTATTTAGGTTCCATATATATAAGCATTTATAATATTCATAAGTCTCATATAATATATTTCAAAAACTATTAAACTAGTCATATATCTTAAAACTATTTACGATCATATTGGGATGGTATGTTCATAGATAATCAATTTTAATTTCTTTAGGAAATCTTGTGCCATAGATTATTCACCTTTTAGTGAGTTTTAACATTTCACATTCTTATAAACATCCATTCGTAAACTTTAAGGTTAACATCTTTTGGGATTTCTACTACAGGTACACACGACGTATATTAAAAAATAAGAATTATGCCATCATGGCATTTTTTTATTCTGGCGAATATATTGTTTGTCGACATCCATTGATAATATGGGGATATTTATCATCATTGCCCTTTTATTTGTGCAATTACAACATATATAATTATATTATCAATGATCATCTTTGGCGATCCTACTTTTCTCTTGTATATGTGTATAAAACATAGAGACCTCATTTAATATTAGGTATATTTGCCAACTTCAAGGGATTTATAGGCCCTTCAGGGACTTGTGTCTTTTCACAGACAATAAGCTCTTCTAAGATTTCAGAGAAAGAGAATATTTTGTTCATAACCTTTTCTGAAACATTATGTGCCATCTCTTCTAGATCATTATTTGGACATGATTTTACTGTCATGCCTCTGGCATGCAATAAATTTATTTATTAGTGAATTTATTTCATCCTAATAAGACATTAATTTTGGCAAGCATATTTGCATCTAACCCACGTGACTACATCTTATTTGATATTCCAATATCATTATTCCCTTTATTTTTGCAGTGAGCCAAATGGGAGATTAGATGAGACAAAGTGGAAGTATTTCACAATAATTATCTTCGTTCTTTTAGAATAGACCATTCTTAATGAAAATTTTGTACTTTAGGTACGTTCAATCCTCTCCTTAAAGGAAAAAAGATTGTCTCATCAATAATAAAATTTTATAAAATATACAATAATCACTACATTTGTCAATGGTTCAAACTATGGAGTTTCATGCTCATGACAAAGTGCATTTCTCACAATAATAAATATTGTATAATACAATCCCGTGAATAATGAAATGGGGCTTTTTAGTGTAAACTTCTGGATTACAACACTGGAAGTAATGCAAAATTACTTTTCATTATTTATTAATATGGTACCCAATTATTTTGATGCCTATAAAACGAAGTAAATTTTTTCGGGAATTGATTTCATGTAATTCGTCGCATATGTATGGGAGGGTACCAAATAATAATATTACATAAGCTCTTGAAGAACCTTAAGTTCAACTATGGTTGAAACATTTACTATATTATAAACCAAATCTAAAAACATTTCTGGTTTTTCAGAATAGCGTGAGTTGTTCATTGCATGCTAGACAAATGTCATTATATAATGACAAAATTCATAATTTTCAATTACAACATTCAATATAGATTGTGAAGTGAGTATGAGTCCAAATATATATATATATATAAACAATAATAATCTATATTACGATCTTTAGTGACCAAACTTAAACAAATGGAAGTATTTAGAAAGTCTCATATCAGATAATTATCAGATATTCAAATAATCGAAAAGATAACAAAAACTTTAGGTTTTGTAACAATAAATCTTTGAATACTTAATAATCTCGATATAATTTCATGTTTGAGAGTATACAAACGGTGCATACAAATTTTTTAAAATAGTAAAGAAATTTTTTTTCGGTTGAATTTTTTTATATGATGTAAACATCTCAATAGGCCCATATAAAAAATCAATTCAAAATAATATTTTTTCCTATTTAAAAAAAACAGACAAATTTGAAGCTTTAAAAGATGCAAAAGTTTGACTGATTTTTTTAAAATAGCAAAGAAAAAAATTTTGTCCTGACTTTTTTTATATGACTCCCCCGCCCCCCCGAAATGTTTAAATACCACATAAAAAAAACTTAACTCAAAATCATTTATAAATGCAGTCCGCGCCATTGGTATGTACCGTTTGGTATGTATAGGAGCCTGACTCTCTCTCTCTCTCTCTGTTTATATATATATATATATATATATATATATTGACCAATGATAATACAATTTTGCTTTAAAATAAGGGACCAATGATAATACATCTAGAGAATGCATTTCTTTTCTTATTGTGGTATAATTCAAGCTGGTAGCATAAGTTGTACATTGGAACTTGTTTTTTACTGTGATATTTATGCATGGTTTATTTCTTATCAATATGAAGTAATGTTATCCTTGCTGATTTGAAATGTCTCCATCACTTTATTAGTGATGATGGGTTGACATATACCTCAAAATAGAAAAAATGAGCAAGAAGAACCATATTGTTTTTCTGGACGTGTCTATAGATGGCGACCCCATTGAAAAAATGGTTTTTGAGGTATTTACAACTTTTGAATGGTTACCTAGTATATACAGGGAATATTTTGTTTTTAGTACCTAATCCTGTATATGCTTGTGTATTCCAAGGCAGTTTATTTTTGCTTATGTTCTCCCAATATGGATGTCAATTTCTTTCATTATTTTTGGCTGCTTTTTGTTTCTTTCAATTATAGTTAGTGATTGAATTTTTATTCTGATTTTTGAGAAATTTACTATTTGTCAGGGGATAAAGGAATTTGTTTGAAAGCTGGAAGATCCTTGCACTACAGATGATCATTCTTGCACCGTGTTGTTAAAGGGTCATTGGCTCAGGTATGTTCTTCATCTATTACATGAATCAAGATTAAATGTAATTCCTTCCCTCCCAGTCCTAGTTTCCTGGTGGATTATGTCTTAAAAGTGGTCTCTGTAGTCAGCTATCCTTGTTTATTCTATAGGATACAGGGCTGATGGTCACGACTGCTTTTCTTGTGATGTAGTTTTAAGGTTGTGCTTACTGAGTTGGCTATTGTATATTTGCTGAACTTCAACATGCCCATCCATGTTTCGACAAACACATTTTTTTATTAAATTCTAGAGGTTTAATATTTGTTATTTATTTTACATGGCGATGATTTTCTTAAACGTGATGGTATGTATTCTGTGGAAGTAATATCTACTTATATAGTTCTTATATTTTATTGGTATTTGAAGATATTAGCATACGACATGGGAGCTTCAAGTGACTATGTAGATATTGACATAGCAGTTATTACATGCTGTTTTATATATATATATATATATATATATATATAACAACTTTAAGGTTTTAGAAATCGTAATTTGTTATATTTTCCCCTCTACACATAAAAATGTTTTATTATACTACATATCTAGTAAAAATCACATTTAATAACAGGTCACTCATGTGCATTTTGAGCTCCCTAGAAGAAGGTACATTATTATTCTCAATTTTAAATTTGATTAGAAATTACCTGTATGAGGTCATATTATTAAAATTGTTTATTTATGTAATATGGTTTAGAGTATATAACTATAAGATAAGGGACTTATCGGGCTGGGTGTATGCTTCAAAAAAAGTAACTGTCACACCCCAAAACCCAATATCCATACTAATCATTTGTTATTGGAATAATTAGATCATAATCTTGAGCCCATTGGAAATATGATTCATTCATCAATATTTTCCTACATAATGTGCATAATGAACATAATATTATTCTTATATCATAAAATTCAATATCAGAGTCATAATTAAGCGAACATACAATACCGTGATTAACTATGATCAACTCAATCCATACTAAATCAATATATACAATGTGTGAGTATATTAAAATCTTCACTGTGACAACGATAAAATCCCATTTTTAAACCCCAGCTCTCTCCAACGGTGCAACTCTTAAAGTTACCGATCATATGGTATCCTAGTTGGCAGCGTACGAACCTGAAATTGTTAAAATATAAACCGTAAGCATTAAGCTTAGTGAGGTACTCCTTCCCTGCAATGAAATAACAATTCTATATCGAATATGTGGATATAAAATCCGAACAATCCTGCCCATTGGCAATAACAAATCATGGATCATAAGATCCAAATAATTCTGGCCATTGACAATAACAAATCCTGGATCATACGATCCAAACAATTCTGCTCATTGGCAATAACAAATCCTAGATCATAAGATCCAAACAATTCTTCCCAGTGGCAATAACAAATCCTGGAACATTAGTTCCAACAAATCATTGGATCTTTGTCCAATTCCAATCCTGGATCATAAGACCCAAACAAATCCTGGATATTTTAATATCCAAACAAATCCTGAATACCGAAGTATTCAAACCAATCCTGGATCATGAGACCCAAATAAATCCTGGATATTTTAATATCCAAACAAATACTGAATACCGAAGTATTCAAAAAAATCCGCTCTTAGAGCTATAATCATATTTATATATGAAACAAACCATACGTACACTCACCTTGGGAGTTTAACTGGCTTTGCCCTTGCCTTTATTCAGTACTTGTTCAATCAGATCTTCTTCCCTTCCTATCATTCTTAAAATATTAGTATCATCATAATAATATAAATAATCCAAAGAACGATTTAAACATAATTCAATCCATAAGCATCACATGATTCCATTCAAATCATTTATCACAAGTGAAGTTCCACCCAAATCCATGTTAATATATTTAACATATCCAAATCATAGACAAAATATAAATTCATTTATTCTTGGTAATTCAATCCTTGTCTTGTTAGTATTCCAATACAAAAGACGGTACATCATTTCAAGTCTCTTAGAGAAAGATATGCTCATTTCTTTACCACATATCAAATCTGCCCTATAGGCTCTTTCATCGTTCATTCAACTTCCAGGAATTTCCATAATTTTTCTACATTATAAATTTATGTGATATTTCACCCAACATCAGTAAACATACTGAACAATATAAGATTAAAATTTCATAATTTTCAAAGTTCGTTTGCTATGTCAAGCAAAACATCGAACACATGGCGGGCATACTTTCACCCTTAGGGCAGATTTCATAACCGAATTTCAAACTCTCACCAAAGACTCATTTATTGGTATTTTAACATAATTTTAGGATATTTCATACACATGTGAGTCCATTTTAATCTCCAATTGGAATCAATCAATTCCAGTAAGTATAGAGAAATATATGGAAGTTTGAATAAACAAGGTTCCTAAACAAAACAATCTCAAGGGTTTGCACAAATAAGTTTGCTTAAACATGCATCTATCCATAAGTACACATCAAGACATGGAATTTCAGTAAACAAATGATTATTTCAATCGTTTAAATAAGTAATACAAAAAAATAAACAAGATTTATGGATGGAAATACCTTAGGGGCTTTTACGTAATTTTTCTATGAATTTTTTCTTCAATTTCTCCTCACACTTTCTTCCTAAACTTCAAAACTCTCTTTCCTTAGGTTAAAACTCTTCCATGGCTGAAATATGCTGAAGGAAGAGATTAATTCAAGGGTTTTAAGTCGGCATAAAAACACCCCCTCTTGGTCCAATCAAAATATAACATGTGGCATTACATAAAACAAAATATCATTTAAGGCTAAATGACTACTTTACCCCCTGTTCGTAAAAAGGCAATATCTTCCCACTCGGATGTCCGTTCGATGAACCGTTTGTTTTGTTATAAACCTAACTCATATATCTAAAAATAACTAGTTTATACCTCAAGTTCATTGTTATGTCATAAAGGTCGAAACTAGCCTCCAACAGGAACATTCGTACCGAAACTTTAAAATGTCACATTTGTAACTAATTCGATATTTCAAGCTTTAGGAAGGTGAGATTAAACTAAACATAATTACTTAACATTATATATATATATACTAATAACATATGATTCATATCACATAAGCTAATCATGATTTATCATAATTATATTCGGGTTGTCACAATTCTCCCCCAGTTAAGAAATTTCGTCCCCGAAATTGACATACCTTAGTTCTCTGAATCAAAAAAATACGGATAACGCATCTTCATGCTATCCCACTCTCCCATGTAGCTTCTTCCATGGAATGCCTTCTCCACACAACTTTCACAAGTGGGATCACTTTTGTTCTCAATATTTGTTCTTTCCTATCGACGATTGCAAGTGGTTCTTCCACATAGCTCAAATCTTCCTTCAACTCAATAGGTTGTTCCACCAATACATGTGAAGGGTCCGCTACATACTTTCTCAACATGAAAACATGGAAAACATCATGTAATTGAGCTAACTCCAGTGGTAATGCTAACTTGTAGGCAACCATCCCGACTTTCTCAAGAATTTCATAAGGTCCAATGTAGCGTGGACTTAATTTACCTTTCTTTCCAAACCTCATAACTCCTTTCCATGGAGATATCCGAAGAAACATGTAATCCCATTTCTGAAATTCTAAATCTTTTCGTCGCTTATCCGCATAACTCTTCTGTTTGCTTTGAGCTGTTCTCATTCTATCTTGAATAATCTTCACTTTTTCAGTGGTGACTTCAATCAATTCTGGACCCTCTATCTTCCTTTCACCAACTTCACCCCAACATATCGGTGTACGACATCGTCTACCGTACAATTATTCATATGGAGCCATACCAATAGTAGACTAAAAACTATTATTATATGCAAATTCTATCAAAGGCAAATATTCATCCCAATTTCCTTTAAAATCAAGCACACAAGATCTAAGCATATCTTCCAAAATATGTATTGTCCTTTCAGACTGCCCATTTGTCTGAGGATGAAAAGACGTACTAAACTTCAAGTTAGTACCCATAGCATACTGCAAGCTATCCCAAAATATGGATGTAAAAGTAGGGTCCCTATCTGAAACAATAGATACCGGTGCTCCATGCAATCGAATAATTTCATTAACATACAGTCTAGCATACCTATCAATTGTATACATAGTCTTGACTGCTAGAAAATGAGCGGACTTCGTCAATCTATCCACCACTACCCAAATCGAATATGACCCCTTCTGAGATCGAGGAAGCCCAATCATAAAATCCATCATTACATGATCCCATTTCCATTCCGGTATTGGCAATGGCTAAAGCAGACCAGTAGGTTTCTGATGCTCCACTTTCACTTGCTGACATATAAGGCACCTAGCAACAAAATCAGCTATTTCCTTTTTCATATTATTCCACCAATAATGCTCCTTTAAATCCCTATACATTTTAGTAATACCAGGATGCATAGTATAAATGGAATTATGAGCCTCATCTAAAATTTCCTCTTTCAATCCACACACATTAGGCACGCACAATCGCTGCTTATACAATAAAGTGCCATCATTCACAATACAAAAATTAATGTATTGTGGATTTGAGATTGGGAGGTTTTGGTGTTATTTTTTTTTTGTATTGTGAATGATGGCACCGTAAGGTTCTGAGAGACAACATCCAGGGCATCACCAAGTCTGCCATCCGGAGGCTTGCAAGGAGAGGCGGTGTTAAGAGGATCAGTGGTCTCATCTATGAAGAGACAAGAGGTGTTCTCAAGATCTTTTTGGAAAACGTGATCCGTGATGCTGTTACCTACACAGAGCACGCCAGGAGGAAGACTGTCACCGCCATGGACGTCGTCTACGCCCTTAAGAGGCAGGGAAGGACCCTTTACGGTTTCGGCGGTTGATTTTGAAATCAAATTTGTATTTGGACAGTTGCTATGTTTTAGTTTAGGTGAATCAATAGTAGATTACTTGTCTACTTCTTAAAGCTATTTTAGGTTTGTCACTCATGTAAGTCAATGGTTTCAAATTAATGGAATGCAGAGTATTATCAGATCTAAAAAAAAAAAAACATAATTAAAAAATTTTCAGACTTACCATCTCGGACATCTTGTCGTTTATTCTCAAGAAAAGGATATTGACTTTGCAAATCACGAATACGGGTAGCTAACAAAGGCCTCACGCTTACATGAGCAAAGAACCTCTCCCCATCGGCTAGCTTCAATTTTACTCCCATCAATCTCAACTCCATAATTTGAGAAACTCTAGCACACCGAATACAAGATAACCTTCCCGAAGCCTTTCTACTCAGAGCATCTGCAACTACATTTGCCTTCCCTGGGTGGTAGTGAATTGTACAATCATAGTCTTTAATTAACTCCATCCATCGTCTCTGCCTCAAATTCAACTCCTTTTGAGTAAATAAATACTTAAGGCTTTGATGGTCAGTAAAAATTTCACATACCTCACCATATAGATAATGACGCCATAATTTCAAAGCAAAGACAATAGCAGCAAGTTCCAAATCATGTGTAGGATAATTACGTTCATGTGTACGCAATTTCCTAGAAGCATAAGAAATAACTTTACCATGCCGCATAAAAACACAACCCAACCTCTGGTGTGAAGCATCAGTATAAATAACAAAACCATCTCCACCATGTGGAATAGTAAGAACAGGTGAAGTTACCAACCTCTTTTTCAATTCATCAAAACTATTTTCGCAATCAGAATTCCATTCAAACTTAACATCTTTTCGGGTTTGTTTAGTCATCGGCAAGGCAATCGAAGAAAATCCCTTAATAAACCTTCTATAATACCCAGCTAAACCTAGAAAACTTCTCACCTCAGTGACATTATTGGGCCTCTCCCATTTTACAATAGCTTCTACCTTCTTGGGATCAACACATATACCAACTCTAGAAATAACATGGCCTAAGAATACAACTTTTGAAAGCCAAAATTCACATTTTCTAAACTTAGCATACAATTGCTTATCTTTCAACACATTCAAAATAGTTCTGAGATGATTTTCATGTTCAACCATATCACGTGAATAAATCAGAATATCATCAATAAAAACTATCACAAACGAATCAACAAAAGGATGCAGTACCCGATTCATAAGATCCATAAATACAGCTGGAGCATTAGTCACCCCAAAAGGCATCACCAAAAATTCAAAATGACCATACCGAGTACGAAAAGCAGTTTTAGAAATATCACTCTCCTTGACCCTCAACTGATGATAACCCGATCGCAAGTCTATTTTTGAAAACACTTTAGCACCCTGTAACTGATCAAACAAATCATCTATACGAGGTAAAGGGTACTTGTTCTTAATAGTAGCTTTATTCAGTTGCCTATAATCAATACACAAACGTATAGCGCCATCTTTCTTTTTCACAAATAAAACCGACTCCCCCCATAGAGATACACTAGGTTGTATGAACCCCCTATCAAGCAAATAGTGCAACTAAATTTTTAGTTCTTTCAACTCAGCAGGTGCCATTCTATACAGTGCCATAGAAATAGGGGTTGTCTCCGGTGCTAATTCAATACTAAATTCAATTTCTCTTTCTAGAGGTAACCCTGACAACTCACTTTGGAAACACTTCTGGAAAATTCCGTACAATAGGAACATCGACTAATTGTAAAGATCCCTTCCTAGTGTCAAGAACATATGCAATAAAACCCTCACAAGCCTTGCTCAATAATTTCCTCGTCTGAATAGTAGAAATGATGCAACTGGGAACAATTTTTCTTTCCCCCACAAATTTAAATTCAGGCTCACCAGGCATTTTAAAAACAACTTCCTTACAGAAACAATCCATAGATGCATGATATTTAGATAACCAATCCATTCCCAGAATTACGTCAAAATCAAAAATATCCAATGGAAGTAGATCTATAACTGTATCTCTAGTCCCCACAGTCAAAACACAATCACGAAAAACATATTCAACTACAATAATATCCCCCATAGGCATGGAAATACCCAACCCCACCTCTAAATGAGTGCATGTTCTATTAAGATATATGGAAAATGCATATGACACAAAAGAATGTGTGGAACCAGGATCAATCAGAACATAAGCACTTCTATCAGTAACAGAAAGTGTACCTGTCACCACATTTGTAGTAATCTGAGCTTCTTTCATTGTAAAAACTCGTCCATCTGGTTTGGAACTACTTGCTTATCCTCTGCCCATACTTTTCACTACACTGCCCGAAGATAACATTCTGCTTTCTACTTCACTATGTGCTGGTGGAGTCTCTGCCAATTGCGAACAATTCTTCTTAATATGCCCCACTTGATGACAATGGTAGCATTCCAATCCCTTAAGCTTAGGACACTCAGATTTATAATGCCCTTCCTCTTTACAAAAGAAACCTGTAACAACTCTTGTCGGTGCCTCACCCTTTCCTGACCTCCTAACCAGACTAGAAGATTCTCGACCCCTAGTATCTCTGCCAAATCTCCCCAGATCTCTACCACTATCTCCACCACCTCTCTGAAATTTATGAGGTTCCATCTTAACACTTCCACCCTCACCTCCCTTAGAGTGAGATGCGTCAAATCAACTCTTCTTAAAACTCTCTCTACTCGCCACCCCTTGGTTCATTTTCCTTTCTGCTATCGTGGCTTTATTTACCTGAGAAGCATAATCTTCTAACTCATAAGTGGCCACTCTATTTTGAATAGGCCAAATCAGTCCATCTTGAAACTTACTACATTTATCTCCTTCATCCTGCACATACTTAGTAGCAAATCTAGACAAAGCAGTAAATTTAGCATCATACTCCCTTACAGACATTTTCCCTTGGGTCAAATTTATAAACTCCCTCAGCTTCTCCCTCCTATAAACCTTAGGGAAATACTTAACATACAAAGCTTTAATAAATTCAACCCAAGTAATAACATCAGTACCTTCCATCCTGGGCACCAAATGGTTGCTGGCTTCCCACCAATATTTTGCCTCCCCTTTGAGCTTAAACACAGCTAGATTCACTTTCTGGTTATCTGGAACCTTCATAACTGCAAAGATAGTTTCTAGATCTCTGACCCACATCTCAGCTTCTGTAGGTTCAAATGACCCTGAATATTCTAGAGGATTCAACTTCAAAAACTTCTCATGCATGGAATCTTTCATTTCCTTCCTTGCCTCTTTCTCAATCCTGGCCGCGGTCTTTTATTCTAGATATCTAGCCTGTTGTTCTGCCATTTTCCCCATATATTTTTCTTGTTTCTCTTCCATCCTCATCATTGCCTGCACCATTATCTGAATCTCTATAGGTTATTCATTCTCTCTGGCCCTTCCAGCAACATGTGACACCCCGATTAATTAAATACCGGGTAGCTACTCCTTTATTAAATCAATACAAAATGCCAAGTTGGTCCAGTTAATAGCATCACTGTCGAAAACATTTTTAATGATTACTAACCACCTAGTATTTAAAAAATGAGTTGTCAAATTTTAAATTAAATCTGATTAACATGCAATAAATGAAATATAGAAATGTAACACAACCATTCACGATAAAGTCCAACTATAATGAATCAACAAGTAAAGATGAGTCTCGAGAAAATACTCCTCACAACAATCCCAAAATGAAATGAAATAAAACAAGTCTGCATCCAGAATTAATTACAAACCAAAGTCTGAATAACTGAAATATAAAATGAAATGTCTCTAAAAGAAATGGGCGACATGCCCTATAACTGACGAAATCTGAATATAGAGTCAAGGCAAATGAAGCGTCTAATAGCAAGGCCCTGTAACTTCCACAACAGCTACAGCTCGTCACCTGACTGGAAATACTATTCATGGTGTCCTTGTGGCTGGGCACCTAAAAATGGTTTTTACAAAAAAATAGATTTGAAAGCAAACGGGTCAGAGCCCGAATGTGGAGAGTATTTTAAAAACAGCAAGTGCTTTAATAACAATTAAAAAAATGAATGCAAGATACAAGTTAGGACGTGCTCTCACATGAAATACTCACCTCTCGTCTAACAGTGCACTCCTAACGTTCCTGTACCCATTCATGTATTATTTATCTAACTAAACCATCATAAATTCTAACCCAACTACTCGATTCACAATATGAATTCCTAATGTTATTACTTAAATAGATAGCTTTACTTAAACTCGGATTCTCAATTGTTAGAATTACAATTCACAGCATGTTATCCCTTTTTTTAACTCCACAAGTAGTTACTTAAATTATACTCGCAATTTAAACATAACAAATTCCTTTTCATTGAACCGTATATTATTCACATCATAAATATACTATACAAGCACCCCGAGGTTAAGCTGTGGTGCACACATACTCTGCTATCCATCCCGGTACATCACGTACATAAGGATTACAAATTCCGAATCTCTCAGGAATTGTTAGAATAAACACCACACACAAAAATGGAGGCGAACATAATTTATCATATCCATGGTCACGTACATACCTACGCTCCATAGTCAGCTGGCTTAATAACTCACAATTAAGTCATTCCCTTGAACTATGTTCTCTAGGTACCAAACTAAATCCGGGCACACAAGGATTAGAAGGCCCTAAGCGAACGTAAACCTCCCGTGATAGCAAGTATGGTAGGTATGTCATACACATAAGATCATATACTAAGCATGCACACATCTTAGATATCTCAATATTAATAAATGTATTTTCTACATCCTTATACCATTATTCCAAATGTATACATTTTAAGTCTTCCGATAATATATAATGTAGACTGTCGACACATCTCACGTCATAGATTCTTATACTTAAAACCTATCTCAAAGGGGTTATTAAGTTTCCTAATATTCCCACATATTACATCATTATTCTTAAGGTCCTTACTTCTGCCCCAAACCTCAATTCATTAACTAATTCAAAATTACTCTATTAATCCTAATATTATCTCACTTATCGATCTTTAATTGCTTTTAGAATAATTTCTCAAATTAAATTCTAATTAAGGTCCGAACTTTATAACCATACCTACTGGTCTCCTTAAGTCTAAGGATATTCATAAGGTCTCCAATAATATTTTTCAAGGGTTAACATCATTAAATTTTAACTTGGGAAATTTTACTCTTTCTAGGAAGGTCGATCGATCGAACTTGACCTTCGATCGATCGATGGTGGTCGATCGATCGACTGATGAATGTCGATCAATCGAACGCACCAGGTAGGCTGCGGACTGCTTCGTTTTGCAGTTTTCAAATCAACCCAAAACACTATGAACAAGCATGAAACTCTAAGATAACGTTATAATATCATCATCCAACCATCCTACAACAGTGTTAACGTTCTTAAACCAATAATTCATCATTCAAGGGCTTTGTTTGGATCAAATCTTCATCAAGAATTCCAGTTTTCTATTTCTTTCAAGAACATTAATAAACTTCTTCTAAAATCCGTTTTTAAATCATCAAGGGTCATAATTCTGAATTCATAATTCATCCAGAATGTTTCTACATGCAGTCCCTGACATAGTTCATAGTTTTACATCTTCAAATTCATGGGTCTAATCAATCTTCCAAGATAAATTTGATAATTTGCTAAACATGGAAAAGCATAGCATTAAATCAATTGGAATTAAACCACTTACCTTAATCTTTCTCTGAATTTGAGGTTGAATCTTGAAGGTTGAATATGTCCTCTCTCTCTCTCTGCAGAATTCTCCTCTTTCTCTCTCTCTCTCTCTACAAGTTCTTCTCAAGGTGATAATGGAGGTGGGGTTGGTTTTTGCCAAGTTTTAAAGTTTCTAACTTCTCCTGTAGCCCACTACCTAAATTGGGGTTGGAAATGGCTTAGTGGGTTAAGACTAAGTCATATTTTTAACTCTAATTTTCGTGGGTTTTAATTGCCCAATTTTCGAAATTACCAAACTACCCTTTTGGGTTGCTGGTATGGCCTAAAAATGCCCCGGGACCCAAACTAAACTCCCGGCTAGTGTTTTCTGACTATTTAGACCCTTCCGAACTCGTTGGCGCACTCAAAATGAACATACGGGTGATAAAAATAAAATTCACTTTTTAATTCAAATAATTATATTCTTGACGCGACTGTCACGCGCGTCCCAACAAAATTTCCCAAATTGCCGTATTTCAATCTAGCGACAAATTTCAATAGTTCCAATATTCATATATTGACATATATACACATTATAATCAAATACTAACTCACATCTCGTTAATATTTTATCCGGATTAATTCTCAATTAATTCACATTTAATTCAATTAATCCCATAAATAGAAATCCATAAAAATACGGGGTATTACATACTTCCCCCCTAATAACAGAATTTCGTCCCGAAATTTGGAAAAGTAAGGCACACCTGGAAAAATTAGGTATCCTCCAGTATTCAAAATAATTATTAAGAAAAGCCCAAATCAGTAAAACCCTCGTTTCACAATAAGCTTGTTTAACATACTTGATACCTTATCAGAATAATCTTCGATAAATGCACCTCACGTTGTGCTCTTATTAAACAACGTTCGAATAAAAATACCTTATACTTCATTGGTTATTTTATCTCAATATCATTATGAGTCCGCACCTCACGACGCATTAACTCCCGCGTTTATCAAAACATAAAACACCCATTTTGGAAGGAATCAATAACACATCTGACTACTCTTGTCCACTCTTTGAATCTCTATTCCCGACGTTGTGACCTTTACATAAGGAAAACTACTACAGCCGGTTGGTGTTGCCCAAAATAATTGTAAGCACCTTGTTCACTATAAAATAGATATGGGTGCTTTTCCCCCAACTCTACCATTAGGTAATATCTGCTCCTCATGACTACAATATACCTCACTAGTTATACTCGATTTGGAATTGAAAATATCGCAATGAATCCAAAATTTCTTTCATACAATCCATCAGTCGTTAGTCACCTTGCGCCTGTACCTCGGGTTATAGGTGATTCAACCCTCAGTTTGAATCATTATTTACCACTACTTATTGTCACCCCACCGGAATTTAGGTTTCGGGGATTTCATCCCAGTTCTAAATAATACTACGTCGAACCATGTACCGGCGTGTTCACTATCTAATAGTGTAAATCACCCCAAGTATATTACAATTTCTCTCCTTCTGGACAACATGTCCCACATAATCGAAAGAACTCATTACTTATCAATAAGTTGGCTACCTCTCAAGAAAATTCTCCAACTTGACCCTCCCATTCTTGCAATCGTCGTCTTGATACAAAATTATCTGGTTGATCATCTAACCCCAACTGTTCTACTACTTACTATACCTCCTTCAATGCCGATATTCACATAAAATTTTCCCCGTTAAATGATACTTAATGATCTTATCCTCCCGACGAATACCAAAATTTTGGACCTTTACCCTTTTCACTACTTTGTGCATATTTGGACTTATACCTGATTGACATCCTCATTCTATTTACTCTTGAGTTACCCTCAACCTTCGATTGATCGGAACTCTACTCCAAATTTCTCATAATAATTTGTTCGCCTTCTCAAGAGATATCCCTTTATTAAATGGCTTTCTACTGCCTTTTCTCCAAATTTGAACGTGTTACGCTGACATATGATATCCACTTACACCTTTTCTTATGACGTTTAATCTCATAAGTAATAATCTCACTCGTTCATGTTCCCTCTTCCTTTGATTTACACTTTAGTAAATCAAGATGTCTATGCCCCTTATAACCCAACCATACGGTTTTTAAACATTATATACGCTTCATACAAATCCCAAACTCTTTATTGTCACTGTAAATAAAACGGTGCTATACCACTTGGGCATTCTCAATCGCTTCTGAATTAGAAATCCTAAATCCTCCTTATCCTCAATGCGTCCTTCAACACGCCGTGACAAAACCAACATTATTAGTACTTATATCGTAATTTACTAACAACTGGCTCTAATGGCCTTACCACATAATTTCTTCCTTGTAACTTCCCGTTATAACTACGTACTCCCATATCGATATAGGTATCCAATTCATGAACGAAGAGCCACACTTCTCCTTACTACTAATCTTACGCTAAGTTTCATGCGTGGGGTGTCTCGCGATGCGAAATCCAAACAAGGAACCCCCACGATACACTACTACCTAACATTGTTGGTCATCGGAATCCGTTAAGCCCTGTCCATAATATGTACCCCTACACTCTCATTTCTCAACATAGTTACATTCTGTCGCAATGACACTTAAACAAGGAACTCCTTTCGAATGACACTTTCTCTTGACACTGATGGTAATCACATTCCATATACACCATGTAACTAAAATCGGGGTTCTCAAAATCCCGTCCCCAGACACACAACTATGAGTATAAACTCCCAAATCTCTAACGGGGAATAAAACAATGCACTCTTTTTGTTATTACTTCTCTATCGTTAATTATAAAACCAACTAACTCTTTGTTGACTAGTAAATCAATTACATACGACTCATAATAATGAAATCCCTACGCATCATGGGATTAAATATCCGAGACCAGTATACCATTTAGAAATCACAACATATTCATAAATATGTATATATACCTATATACAAAAGTACAATTACGAGTCTGGCCCTCTCACAGATGGGGCCTCGCCATAACAAAACATGTTACCCCAATATGGCAATCCCAATAAACTCATAATACCAGCACACTATCGGTATAATCATATATATAAAACCATAAATAATATCATATCCTACTCGTATAATATAGCACTAAAACTAGAAATTTCATTAAAGTATAAACCGCTATCAATATACCCATTCATCCTCCGCGGATGACAATAAAAGTAACCCCCACACTAGCAGGGAAAAATGTTCTTATATATAATACAATTACTGATATACTCACCAAACTCGACTCTCAAGTGAAAATAACAATTATGACAAAGGTAACAACTCATTCATGCCACAATTGACATGCATCATCATCTGAAGATGTAACTCGTACTTCTACTTATCAATCGTCCCGGCTGCTCAAATGGTTTCTGGACTTACCACACATGTTGTCCTAAATCGAATATTTCAATAACTGTTTCAAAATTACTCTATTAATCCTAATATTATCTCACTTATCGATCTTCAATAGCTTTTAGAATAATTTCTCAAATTAAATTCTAATTAAGGTCCGAACTTTATAACCATACCTACTGGTCTCCTTAAGTCTAAGGATATTCATAAGGTCTCCAATAATATTTTTCAAGGGTTAACATCATTAAAATTTAACTAGGGAAATTCT
Source organism: Sambucus nigra (assembly GCA_949130495.1). Lineage (NCBI taxonomy): Eukaryota > Viridiplantae > Streptophyta > Magnoliopsida > Dipsacales > Adoxaceae > Sambucus > Sambucus nigra. Next base: position 104,941,426 of record OX422213.1, on the reverse strand, counting down.
ACTCTTTCTGGGAAGGTCGATCGATCGACCTTGACCTTCGATCGATCGATGGTGGTCGAACGATCGACTGATGAATGTCGATCGATCGAACGCACAAAGTAGGCTGCGGACTGCTTCGTTTTGCAGTTTTCAAATCAACCCAAAACACCATTAACAAGCATGAAACTCTAAGATAACGTTATAATATCATCATACAACCATCCTACAACAGTTTTAACGTTCTAAAACCAATAATTCATCATTCAAGGGCTTTGTTTGGATCAAATCTTCATCAAGAATTCCAGTTTTCTATTTCTTTCAAGAACATTAATAAACTTCTTCTAAAATCCGTTTTTAAATCATCAAGGGTCATAATTCTGAATTAATAATTCGTCCAGAATGTTTCTACATGCAGTCCCTAACGTAGTTCATAGTTTTACATCTTCAAATTCATGGGTCTAATCAATCTTCCAAGATAAATTTGATAATTTCCTAAACATGGAAAAGCATAGCATTAAATCAATTAGAATTAAACCACTTGCCTTAATCTTTCTCTGAATTTGAGGTTGAATCTTGAAGGTTGAATCTGTCCTCTCTCTCTCTCTGCAGAATTCTCCTCTTTCTCTCTCTCTCTACAAGTTCTTCTCAAGGTGATAATGGAGGTGGGGTTGGTTTTTGCCAAGTCTTAAAGTTTCTAACTTCTCCCGTAGCCCACTACCTAAATTGGGATTGGAAATGGATTAGTGGGTTAAGACTAAGTCAGATTTTTAACTCTAATTTTCGTGGGTTTTAATTACCCAATTTCCGAAATTACCAAACTACCCTTTTGGGTTGCCGGTATGGCCTAAAAATGCCCCGGGACCCAAACTAAACTCCCGGCTAGTGTTTTCTGACTATTTCGACCCTTCCGGACTCGTTGGCGCACTCAAAATGACCATACGGGTGATAAAATAAAATTCACTTTTTAATTCAAATAATTATATTCCTGACGCGACTGTCATGCGCGTCCCAACAAAATTTTCTCAAATTGCCGCATTTCAATCTCGCGACAAATTTCAATAGTTCCAATATTCATATATTGCCATATATACACATTATAATCAAATACTAACTCACATCTCGTTAATATTTTATCCGGATTAATTCTTAATTAATTCACATTTAATTCAATTAATCCCATAAATAGATATCCATAAAAATACGAGGTATTACACAACACTCTGCTCTTCTTCAGTATTGTCTGTATGAGAATCTACTCCCTTTTCTCGATGTTGTCCATCCCCAGGTTCCATCTGGAATTATCTGTAATACAACAAAGTTCTAACAACCAATATAAATAGTTTATACTACTAAACTATTGGTTAGTACATAAACAATTCATAAATATCAAATCAACTCAATACTTCCATCTAACCGCCACACACGTCCAGAATTAATAACCACGCTCGGATACCACTAATTGTCACACCCCAAAACCCAATATACATACTAATCATTTGTTATTGGAATAATTAGATCATAATCTTGAGCCCATTGGAAATATGGTTCATTCATCAATATTTTCCTACATAATGTGCACAATGAACATAATATTATTCTTATATCATGAAATTCAATATCAGAGTCATAATTAAGCGAACATAAAATACCGTGATTAACTATGATTAACTCCATACTAAATCAATATATACAATGTGTGAGTATATTAAAATCTTCAGTGTGACAATGATAAAATCCCATTTTTAAACCCCAGCTCTCTCCAACGGTGCAACTCTCAAAGTTACCGGTCATATGGTATCCTAGCTGGCAGCGTATGAACCTGAAATTGTTAAAATATAAACTGTAAGAATTAAGCTTAGTGAGGTACTCCTTCCCTACAATGAAATAACAATTCTATATCGAATATGTGGATATAAAATCCGAACAATTCTGCCCGTTGGAAATAACAAATCACGGATCATAAGATCCAAATAATTCTGCCCATTGGCAATAACAAATCCTGGATCATACGATCCAAACAATTCTGCCCATTGGAAATAACAAATCCTAGATCATAAGATCCAAACAATTCTTCCCATTGGAAATAACAAATCCTGGAACATTAGTTCCAACAAATCATTGGATCTTTGTCCAATTCCAATCCTGGATCATAAGACCCAAACAAATCCTGGATATTTTAATATCCAAACAAATCCTGAATACCGAAGTATTCAAACCAATACTAGATCATAAGACCCAAACAAATCCTGGATATTTTAATATCTAAACAAATACTTAATACCAAAGTATTCAAACAAATCCACTCTTAGAGCTATATTCATACTTATATGTGAAACAAATCATAAGTACACTCACCTTGGCAGTTTAACTGGCTTTGCCCTTGCCTTTATCCAGTACTTGTTCAATCAACTCTTCTTTCCTTCCTATCATTCTTAAAATACGAGTATCATCATAATTATATCAATAATCCAAAGAAAGATTTAAACATAATTCAATTCATAAGCATCACATGATTCCATTCAAATCATTTATCACAAGTGAAGTTCCACCCAAATCCATGTTAATATATTTAACATATCCAAATCATAGACCAAATATAAATTCATTTATTCTAGGTAATTCAATCCTTGTCTTGTTAGTATTTCAATACAAAAGACGGTACATCATTTCAAGTCTCTTAGAGCAAGATATGCTCATTTCTTTACCACATATCAAATCTGCCCTATAGGCTCTTTCATCGTTCATTCAACTTCCAGGAATTTTCATAATTTTTCTACATCATGAATTTATGTGATATTTCACCCAACATAAGTAAACATACTGAACAATACAAGATTAAAATTTCATAATTTTCAGAGTTCATTTGCTATGTCAAGTAAAACATCGAACACATGGCGGGCATACTTTCACCCTTAGGGCAGATTTCATACCCGAATTTCAAACTCTCACCAAAGACTCATTTATTGGTATTTTAACATATTTTTCGTATATTTCATAGACATGTGAGTCCATGTTAATCTCCAATTGGAATAAATCAATTCCAGTAAGTATAGAGAAATATATGGAAGTTTGAATAAACAAGGTTCCTTAACAAAACAATCTCAAGGGTTTACACATTCAAGTTTGCTTAAACATGCATCTATCCATAAGTACACATCAAGACATGGAATTTCAGTAAACAAATGATTATTGCAATCATTTAAATAAGTAACACAAAAAAATAAACAAGATTTATGGATGGAAATACCTTAGGGGCTTTTACGTAATTTTTCTATGAATTTTTTCTTCAATTTCTCCTCACACTTTCTTCCTAAACTTCAAAACTCTCTTTCCTTAGGTTAAAACTCTTCCATGGCTAAAATATGCTGAAGGAAGAGCTTAATTCAAGGGTTTTAAGTCGGCATAAGTCCACCCCCTCTTGGTCCAATCAAAATATAACATGTGGCATTACATAAAACAAAATATCATTTAAGGCTAAATGACTACTTTACCCCCTGTTCGTAAAAAGACAATATCTTCCCACTCGGATGTCCGTTCGATGAACCGTTTGTTTTGTTATAAACCTAACTCATATATCTAAAAATAACTAGTTTATACCTCAAGTTCATTGTTATGTCGTAAAGGTCGAAACTAGCCTCCAACAGGAACATTCGTACCGAAACTTTAAAATGTCACATTTGTAACTAATTCGATATTTCAAGCTTTAGGAAGGTGAGATTAAACTAAACATAATTACTTAACATTATATATATATACTAATAACATATTATTCATATCACATAAGCTAATCATGATTTAAACATGATTTATCATAATTATATTCGGGTTGTCACAGCTAGAGAGGATGCTATAATGAGAGCAGAAGAGTTGGAATCGAGTCTAAGAGATGAATATCTTAGCTTTGTGAAGCCCGTGCTTCAATAACATGTGACTGGTGGGTTTTGGTTTATGAGTTTCTTTCTTTATATGTTCATTATTTATATTTAATATGATGGACTATTACTAATGTAAATGTAATGAATAGGGGCTTCCGAGTTCTTTCAGTAGAAGGAAACTTCCGACAAGTGATGATGCTGTCACACTGATTAATGAAGAGGGATAAGGGTATCCAATAGTATACTTGGTCATAAAAGAAGGACTTAGTGGTATATGGATAGGATTTTCGATTGATCATGGTTTGGTTGATGGAGATGCACTCATGTTCCAACTAATTCGGTGTACTGCATTTAAGGTGGACATTGCAGCGCTATTTTTATTTTCTTGTCACCTATTCCTCCTTAGAATTTTAACAAATTTTTTCTTTAAGTTGGGAATGTTTCCCACCCCATTTGGATTATCCATTTCCTGAATGGATCATTTTATCAAGTATCCAACATTTGATAAGAAGCAAGGTTGGTCACTTCCAACTGGACTATATATCAGGTGCTTGACTCGTTTTTCTTTTCCAGGCTTACATTATCCGAGTCAATGATTCTGACAAGGATAACAAGCTTGAGGCTATAGATTCCTAGATGTTGGGGACCAAATGGAGCCAATGCAGGTATTTGTACTGGAATAATTCCTTTGAATTTAGACTAAATGGAAGTTGTGAATTATTTTTGTTTTGTGTGTGTCATCCATTACGGTTCAATGCTCCATCTATTAAAATCAAGTCTAAATTCATAAAGTATCTTTTTTCTTTTTCCTTATACGGCTTAACTAAAACAAGGATTATTAGAGTAATGCATCAAGTGCACTCTACCTGAAACTGCGTTAATATCCCTAGTCCCATCCAATGTACAATCACTTGATTCACAGAAAGTTTGGGGATTGAATTTATAGTACATATGATTTTCCTTGAAGGTATTAACCATTAATGTTGGATATACAATAGAAACCAAGGCTAGTTGTGCTTAATAACATATGTCCACGGCCAACTCAAACTTTATCAAAATAAGCGGACATAGAAATGAGAGAGAAAATCAGTACTGACTGTCCATTTATTTTTCCTAATGTTAGTGACTTGGCATTACCCCTTACGTCTAAATTATATATTGTCATTTAGTGGATACAAGATTAGCATATAAAATGCATATACATTATATAAAATCACATTACCCCTTATTTATACATCTAAACATGTGTGTTAAGTTAGTTATGGGTCTTATTAAAAGATCACACATTGTGCAGGGTCTTATAATAGAAGGCTCTATTTTATTAGGAAGATTACTTAATTTATTGGTTCCATACAATCGAGACATATTTATCTACTAAATAGGATATTAGAACTTTGTTGTACTATGTTCAGGAAGACTATTGGAGACGTAAATGAGCTCCACTTTGGTTGACTGAAATCCTACTGGCGAAGTTCCGTTTTGTGTTTTCTTGAGTCTTTTGTGTATCTTCTACACTAAAAATCATTAGGCTCTATGTTTCCTTCTTAAAATTTATTAATTATGTTCTTGTCTAAAGCTGAAGATGGTTTTGATTGATATATTTATGATAAAAGAACATTGAACTTTATTTATTATTACATTTTTTCATACATTTATAACACATCCTCATATTTATTTTTCATTACATTTTTTCATTTAGTCTTGCACTTTGTAAATAACAGGTCTTGAACCTCTGTTCTTTATCCGAAACTTGCGTTGATGTTCTCCTCTTTATTGTGCTATGTTGTACTAATATTCTACTATTTGCTGCTCATCTTCATGATTTAAAACAAGTATGTCATAATGTGTTAATTCCATATACTCTCCTAAACTTCAACCTTGTCAAATGATAAGAATTAATTTCTCTTTTTTATTTGCCTGTTTTATTTGTTGGAACTCATTGGAAGTTCAATGGTTATACATGTAGAGGAAAACCAGTGCTGCTTGATAAATGAGGAGTTAAACACGTTAGTGTTGCTTGAAGAGAAGATCGTGGAATTTGAGATGAATTTCGTATGTATTGATATGAAATTTATATTGAATTCAAATTTCCTTATGAATTGAGATGAATTTCATATGCATTGACATGAATTTTCTATTAATGGAAATTTTAGCCATTAATTTTTAGTGGGCTTATTATTTGGATGTGTATTTTTCTTGTACTATTTTTGCCATGCTGGTTTTATATTATAATTGAATTTTTGTTATTCTAAAACAGGTACGAAAAATAGTGAAAATTTTGCTGCTTTTTTGGGGGTAATATTATTCATCATTATTTTTTTTCCTTTAATCCAAAAATTTATCGAGGTTCTAAACCGTGCCAAGTGTGTATCAAATTTTGACACGGTTTTGAACTGTGCCAAAAGTTTACCAAAATGTACTCAGTCTGGCACAGTTCAAAAGTGTGCCAGAAATATCAAATTCTGGCACGATTTAGAAGTGTGCCAGAAGTGTTCCGATTTGGCCAAATTTAGCACAATTTTAAATCATACTAAAAAAATTTGGCCATTTTAGAACACGTGATTCTGGCACAGTTTAAAACTATGACAGATAGCTATTTTGGTGTAGTGTAACTTGATTTTTCAAGATCGATAATTCTCATAAGAAGCCTGTTGGTTTACTAGATAATCTCAATATGGAGAAAGTAAGCATATATCCTTACCACATGAGCACTTATGTCATGCTGTTAAAATGAGAGATCAAGTGTTTCATATCCCTTGTCTTTTCAATAAACAACAAATTTGGGAGCATTCGTGCTGATAATTTGTTGTAAAATAAAAAGGACATGGAAAGAAACTAGAGGGAGAGAGTTTCTTCATTTCATTGATATATCAATACTCAAGGGGTGTGATATTTATTTATAATACAATATAAGGTATTTTAATAGACCCTAAAAAGATTTTGGAATACCAGTGGACATCCACTAAAGACATATTTTATATTAGGGTTATTCTGAATTAATCCTCTATTTATAATAACATAGTTGACTTAACCCCAACTCATATAATGTCTTAGACATAACCTTCAGGAAATTAATAGAACTCTAACGCCACTTGAAACCCGATAATTCAATATTAGACTTAACCTCCAATAACTTATTTCTATCCAAATACCTTCCTGAGTTAAAAAGACAACAACCAACATATCCAACTGAAATTCATTCTTATTAGAAGAATTACAGCTATCCAAACTTGTAATAATCTAACGACCTACATTAAAGAGCTACCTAGGCCATTTTCTTCTCAATTACATTTGACCTAATGTTGTTATCTTTTCTCCACACAATCGGGTAGCAGATCTCAAACACACCTCAAATTAAACATCACAGATGTAAGCGCAAGAAAGAAAGGGGGAAATTAATAGCTTCTTTAATTACACTTATATTGAAAACCCTAGGACTGTGACTGATAAAATTGCAGGTGGGGAATCATCTAAGCAAGGGGAAATGGTAAATTTTTTGGTTATAAACCAATTTCGATTATTCTTGTACCTATATTTGTTGCAAATGAGTTAGTATTCTAGCCCAAATTAGTTTTTGGACAATATTGAGGGGTATATATATTTCCAATATAATAGAGAGAGAGGGGATGTCAAATAAAATTAGGTATTTAAAACATCGATTTTCTAATTCTTGCAAGTGTTCTAGAGCCAAATGTGTGAGTTGAATGGCCACACTACTCCAGAATGCGCTTGGATGTATAACAAATGAAAGAAAACTCAATGTGAAGGAATTCTTATGCTTCTCATCTCAAAAACAGTGGAAAATCATAATAGGACCTTGACCTTGACAAGTTGGAGTTGTCACGGTCTTTGACCATGACAACTTGTCATGGTCATGTCACGATCCTTGACCTTGACAAGTTTTGTCACGGTTAAGGACCGTTACAAACCCGTGACATTTAATAAAAAATTATCACGATCATTGACCTTGAGAAGTCCGTGATAAGTTTCTGTGTCACGAACTTGTCACGGTCAATGATCGTGATAATTCTGGGCAGAATTAAAAAAAATATGCTGGGTAGTATGGACATTGCCATTGCCATTGCCCTTGCCCAACAGTATATTTGTACCTGTTATAGCAACATTGTACCTGTTCAAACATCATATATCCAAATAAAATAGAGATAATGCAAATATACATTCAAAACAATATGCATCACGATATAATGCAAATATAATTCAAATGTAACAACTTAAAACAATTCAATTCAAATAATATCACTACATGTCTAGGGTAAGGTTAGCTCTGAGGAGGTGAGTAGGCCACACAATATATGAATTTACACACCCAGTAATATACATCATGCCGCATTGTTCGCGCAACCACATGGAGAGTTCTCCTTCCAGAGTATCACATGCGTGACGAGCACCTTGGACTCGATGTCTTGAAGCAAACGTCCATGAACCGGCATATCCTGGACTATATTCGGGGCCCTCAACCCTCGCCCTATCCGCAGGCCATCAAATATGTCCAGTAAAAACGCACTTGGCCAACCAAGTGTCGACATTGGTCGATTGAAGGGATCCAAATAGGAGAGTGGATCATCAAAGTCCACACATGTCGGCGATGAAGCAACGAGATCCATATCCTCGTCATCCTGCACCTCGTCCTCCACCACCTCATCCTTCCCTTTCCCCTTACGATTTTTGCCCAACGAACGCTTAATGAATAAGAACATATCTTGGACCGTCGCCTCCAAACGGGACAGCTTTGCATCATGCGAGTCCACCGTTCGAGCCAACCCAGTGTCGCTCGTCTCCAATCTGATGATCCTAGATTTGGCCACCCGCGAGCTCAACCCACTTGTCCTCCCCTTGCGATCAACACCAAGCACTTGGTTGAGTGCGTCCGTGGATAAATATGCCTTGTCGGCATCAGACTGCGACTCATGCACTTCCTTAAGCTTTGCCTGAAACGACAAAAAGTACATGATTAGTAAAATAAGTAAATAAAAAAATTATAACGTAATTAATAAAAAGTAAACTATCGAATTACTTACAATCATGGCCACGATGATCGGGGACACCTCCTTATCCTTCCTCTTTTTCATCTGAATATCCACATAAGTATCGAGCCTATGTGGCCTACCCCTAGGGCCACTCCCTGTCCCCTAAAATAAAATAAAGTAAATTAGTATCGACCTCGCAAAGTAAAATAATGAAAAATAATATATTTCTGTAGTTATAGAAAAATTAAATCTTATCATCATCCTATTCTCCACCACGGAGTAAGACGTCCTACCGGAGTAGTGCACGTACGTCTTTTTTGCCTGATTTTCCCTCCATGATTGGCGAGATGCCAATTATCTCTCCTCGATCTCATTGTCAATGAACTTTTGCCATTGTGCCAATGAGATTGGCTCCTTCGGAGGGACGGATTCAGGCATTCAGATAACGGACTCTCGGATCTTCCCAAAGTACCGGGTCCGCATAATTTTCTTCCACATCTTGTGTTACTCCCTCAACTGCTCCAAGACGAAATCGTATAGCTTTTGATCCAGGCTGAATTGTTCCTGTCCAACAAATACAATGTTAGTTGCGAAAAAATATATATATAAAATAAAATCGAAATCGAAATTGAAATTGAAATATTCATATAAATATAAATTCATTACCTGTAATGCCATCCAAATAGCTAACTTGAGCTCATTTGGCAGCTCGCTCCAACTAGTGTATCCCGAACCGATGATCGTCTTTACCAGCTCGAGGGGTCTCGTTAATTGCCCGTCTTATTCTCGATGGACATTCCTAATTTTCCATATTCGGGGAGCCCAGGCGTCGAAGAGCCCTCCTCGCCTCCGCTACCACCTAGCCCAGATGACATCATCATAATCAGCATCATCATCCTTGCCTTAATACCTTAAGGAGACATTTGCTGTAAAAAAATGTTGTTATTAGTATAAATCAAAATGAATTAGAAGAAGACATGCAAATATGTACAATTACTACAAATCCAAATGAATTGTTATTATTTAACACCTCAATTCTGAATTCTAAAACAACAACATCTAGCTCATAATATGTACAATTACTAAAAATACGAAACATCCTCACCCCGACCCTTACTGGCCACACACACACAAGAGTGAAAATGATAAAGTGCAAATAAATTAAAAGCATTAAAAATGGATTGATAAAGTACAAATTGGAATATTTATTACAAATTGAAAAATTGTTTCAAAGTCGGGTTATCATAAAAAATGGATTGATATTCAGTAGGAGCAGCTAAGGCATCCACACCACTATTTTGACGCTTTGGCGCGTGTATAAAATTGAACATGGCTCATTGTTGATATACTCCGAGTAAAACACTTGGTTAACCTTTTAAAATGCACAAACAAATGGCTCATCGCTCACGTGATCGTTGCTCTTCAACTTGGACAAGTCAACCATGATCAAATTGGTAACAAGATCAACTTTACAAGCATTTTTATCCTCAACTCTTACCCAGTCACAGTAAAATACAACATCTTTGAAGCTTATATAATCCAATTCCAATATATTTCAAATTACACCAATATTGTTGATATAGCCAAACGAATGTTGCGCTGTTCTCGAGAAAAATCGGGATACTCATAATTCATCTTCCTCCAAGATATGGAATTAATAGGATGACGCATGAGATAACCCCCTACTTATGCCCTAGCATGACAAGTCATTGCCTCCTCTATCCATGGTACTGTGAAAAATCTCTTTTATCTAGGGCCAACGGGAAAATATTTCAACACTTTTTGAGGCACTTCTGAGATTATGCCTTCCTTACCAGTAGATTGGACATATCTAGGTTCATCGCAAATCGGACAACGATCGAGATTTTCATACTCCTTTCGGACAACGATCGAGGTTTATCGTGATATCTTCATGAGTACTTGAACCTTGTACATCATCAGTAACCTCATTCTCCTTTTCTTCATAAACTCTGTACTCATCATCAACTAAATCCTCTAACATATTATGATCTACGTCGTCCCCTTCTACATCTATCCTACTTGTTGAAGGTCATTGTGAAGGTTGTTCGGGGGCAAAAGGAACTTTTAATTCACCATGAAGACTCCAAAATTGATAACTATCTTGCATACCCGATCTTAACAAATGTAGTTCAACTGATTTCCACACAAACACCTTACCATTCTTACACCTAGCACACGGACACGGAAACTCTTCATCATTATGACATCTCTTTGCGTATTTCACAAATTCATTAGCACCTCTGCGAAACACATCCCCCATTCTATTTGTCCCACCCATCCACTCTTTGTATTTCGGATATCCCGTCACAACTACCACAACTAATCACCTATTAAAGGTAAGAAGCGTATATTCATGGAAGTATAAACAAAACTTAGATTTATAGTATGTTTCATTTAATTATGTCTTATTTATATTCAATTTTTAAATTTCAATTTCAAATTCAAATTCAATTTATAATAGAAATTTCTATTTCCTCCATCTCCTCTAAAGGGTGAGTGGTCCTATCCTATTCAAGACCACATTTTTCTGTAATATACTTAACAACTCATGCAAATTGTTATGATTTGAGAAAAAATCAGTAGCATATCCACATAGTTCTCCAAGTACACAACGTAGATTGGCAAGTGTGAGTGTTATTTCAATTGATAAATTGAAATAACAGCCACACTTCTCAATCTAGTATGTACCCAGAGAACATTAAGATACGACTGCAGAACTTCCTCCAAAAGTAACAACTTTAAGCCACTAAGAATATTATTATACAAAAATTATGCAGTCCCAAACTATCCAAACAGGATAATTCGAGAGATCTCATTACAGGGGTAATGACTCTCAAACGGGTCTAAGGGTTATTGAATGCATACGCATAAGAACTAGAAGGCTAGCATCTATGCGCACTATATGTATTTACAAGTATGTTTCATTTAATTATCATACTATATATATATTGTTCATTATACAAAGTAATTTTCAAAAGAAGTTGAAAAATCCCACCCCTATATGGACAATAATCCAGAGGTCATGTCACTTTTAAAATTAACTAACTCAGCATCGATCCACTATAATCCAAATTTAATTAAAAAACACACACGCACATATATAACCCCCCGGTCCACTCCCCCCTGCCCTACCCCCCCGGCTACCCTCTGCCCACCACATGCACACACACATATATACACATGCACATATACACACACACACACACATATATATACACACGCACATACACCCCCTCCCCCATACATGTTGCCCCCCTCCCAACACACACACGCGCATATATAGACACCACACACACACACAAATGAACATTTACACAAATATATATACACACACGCACATATACATACACATATACATAAATGGAAGAGAAATAGAGAGAGAGTGAACAGCACCTGGAGAGAGAGAGAAATGAAGGGAACAAAACTAGTGGAAAAAAAAAGAAGAGGGAGGGTTTTTTACTGACAGAATTATCACGGATCTATCACGGTCAGTGACCGTGACAAATTTATAGGCTTGTCACGGTCAATGACCGTGACAAAAAACACGTGTTTCTTTGTCACGGTTAATGACTGTGACAAGGCTAGGCGCTTAAAGGGTGCCAATTTGACAATTTTGGTGTAGTGAAGCATTTGTGCTGATAACTTACTGTAAAATAAAAAGGACATGGAGAGAAACTGGAGGGAGAGAGTTTCTTCATTTCATTGATATATCAATACTCAAGGGGTGTGATCTTTATTTATAATACAATATAAGGTATTTTAATAGACCCTTAAAATATTTTGGAATACCAATGGACGTTCACTAAATACATATTTTATATTAGGGTTATTTTGACTTAATCCTCTATTTATAATAACATAGTTGACTTAACCCCAACTCATATAATGTCTTAGACATAACCTTCAGGAAATTAATAGAACTGTAACGCCATTTGAAACTCAATAATTCAATATTAGACTTAGCCTCCAATATCTTATTTCTATCCAAATACCTTCCTGAGTTAAAAAGACAACAACCAACGTAGCCAACTGAAATTCATTCTTATTAGAAGAATCCCAACCATCCAAACTTGTAATAATCTAACGACCTACATTAAAGAGCCGTTATAAGCCCGACATAGTTCATTTTCTTCTCAATTACATTTGACCTAATGATGTTATCTTTTCTCCACACAATCGGGCAACAGATCTTAAAAACACCTCAAATTAAAAATCACAGATGTAAGCGTAAGAAAAAAGGGGGAAAATTAATAGCTTCTTTCAAAAAATTACACTTATATTGAAAACCCTAGGACTGTGACTGATAAAATGGCAGGTGGGGAATCATCTAAGCAAGGGGAAAAGGTAATTTTTTTTATTATAAACCAATTTTGATTATCCTTGTACCTATATTTGTTGCAAATGAGTTAGTATTCAAGCCCAAATTAGTTTTTGGACAAGATTGGGGGGTACATCTAATTTCCAATATAATAGAGAGAGGGGATGCCAAATAAAATTAGGTATTTAAAACATTGGTTTTCTAATTCTTGCAGGTGTTCTAGAGCCAAATTTGTGAGTTGAATGGCCACACTTCTCCAGAATGCCCTTGGATGTATAAAAAGTGCAAGAAAGCTCAATGTAAAGGAATTCTTATGCTTCTCATCTCAAAAACAGTTAAAAATCGTAATAGGAAGTTAATGAAATATTGCCAAAGGTCATGCACTTCATGGAAGTGGTTTGATGAGGCATTAAAACCACATAATATTGAAGGATCGACAAATGAAAGGAGTTTCTACAAATGTGGGAAGTAAGGCCACTTTAAAACACAATGTTCATGGATTAATTTCAAGTGCGTAGATTAAACTTGCAACGAAACTATGGATTTGAATACATCTAATGCACCACACAACAGGGGGTGAAGTACATGAAATATCCACTTTGTGAATACTTTGAATGGTAGAAAGATGTAAGGAAAAAAAGGAAGAATGAAGTTAAAATCAATGTAAATGTGTCACTTGATGAGTGGTGTAACCTATTTGCAAGCAATGTAAATGTAACAAAAGCAATAAAATAGAAATGCCGTATCTTCTATTTTATTTCAATATTCAAGTTCCTCATATTGTTTATTATAATTCATGCTAGAAACTTAATATTAAGTACTACAAAACTAAGAACTACACTGCACTATAGTTGCACAAAAAAATTACCCTTACATATATGTCATGTTGTCCTGGCACCATGCTTTGGTTTACTCCCTTCTTCGGTGGCCCACTCTTCTTTTCTCTTCCACCCTGTGTTGATGATCCACCCTCTTCACATGTACCAATCCGCTAACTTTGTTTGGGATTTTTAGGAGGGTCCTTTCATGTCCTAGTGTTGTATCCAAAAGGCCACATTTCTTACACTTATTTTGTTTTGGGATTGAGTTTCCTCATCATTATCCATCCTCCTATTCTTTGCTAGTCTTCCTGGTGTCCTAGAGAGTCTTAGGTGCGTAACCTTCAACTGTGGATCATCCCATATGTCTTGGTTTGGGAGTGCATGTATTGTGTATGAAGATGCATGAACATAGCTCCTAACTGAGTAGTATGGACTGCAGTACCTGTAAATTAATAAAGGCAAACAATATCATAATGAAAATTAAGAGAATCAAATCAATGAATGCATAGTTACTCACTTTGTCCCATCATAACTTTTATTCATATTGATCACACACAATATATACACAAGGCAGACCAATTATGCTTTATTCTACACAATCACAAGTTAACTTCTCCAAGTTCATAATCCATTTTTGATTTTATTAACCTTCAATACTAAATACATCGATGTCACCACGCCTAATAATGAAATTGTACTTTTTTTTCTTAAACTTGTCAATCATTTGAACAACTTATGGTACTATGCCATCAATGTCCTCAGAAGAACCCTTAATCCTCTTATCATACATCAAAGTCATATCCATATTGTTGTAATTATCTACACACTCACACACAGGCCCGTCTCTTAGTTTGAGAATATAATTATTGAATGACTCAATGAATTTATTTTTTATATGCACTGAACAGGTTGTGAAGTCAAACCTTGCTCTTGACCATGCTTTAACATTCTTATCAATCAAGCACTTATAATCTTTTTCATAATATTTCTTCAGTCACTCAAGGCACTTAAGATATCCGTCTATCTCATATGCTTTTGTAACACCCCCTACCCAACTAATATTTTTTAGATGTTTACCACCATACCCAACCTTTTTGAAGTTCTTGTACAAGTGTCTGAAATAAAATCTATGGTTGGCATATGGGAAGTGGTTCTACACAGCCTCTATAAGTCTCTTCTGCATGTGAGATATAAAAGTGAGAGGTTCCTTGTGTCTTTTAATCTAATGCTTCATCAAACCAAAAAAATCAGTCAACGAATTAATGAAATCATATTGGCATATGAAATCCCAAGTAACAACATTCCATTGTTGCCATCACGTGCACACATTACTTAATAAACACCTTTAAACCACCCCCTTAAAAAACAACTATTAAGGCCAATCAATGGCCTACAACCATACATATATCCCTTCAATAATGCACTAAAAGCAAGACATAAACATTTCAAACTATTATCTCCATTTGTTCTAAGTGTAATAATTGAACCCTCATTATGTTTGCCAATTTATTTTAAGAGAGACAGAGTCGATGTGTATATTCTTTCATAATTTTATGCACAATCTCCATTATCTTCTGTCTAGCAAAGCCCATGCTGTCCAATAAGAGATATTCACACCAAACCTCCTTTAAATCTTTAGCTGAATGTCTTTACATGTGTATCTCTTGTGATGGGTTCTGATATCCTCCTCTAATTGTGTGGCTACCGAAGGGGCAGTAGCAAATGCATTCTTAGAACTTCCATTATGATGACAAATCTGAGGCTTAGTCAATTCATAAACCCTCACAATGGCGTATTTGTTCTTTTGCCTAGCGTAATACATCAACTTACAAGTATTATCTATGAAGTTTAACCTTGCTCTATCACCATCATTACAAAAGAATACAAATAAAAACTTATGAAGTATTGAAAAAGTTTTAATGAAGCCTCTAAACTTTTGTATGGTATCATACTCCATATCTTTCTCAATTGTAGGAAGCTGCATTTTTGGAACATCATTTTCCTTATTATCCTCTTCTATGTACACATTGTTAGTTTGTTGAATAAACTCAACATGCTTTCCACCTCCCTTTTGTAGTTTATTCTCACTCTTTGTATCAATCTCCACACTATGATATAACTCAGTTGCATCTACTCCTTCAAACGGTGAGACCCCATTTATATCCTCCCCTTCACTAGGCTTCCCTAACCCATCAACTTATGGTTCATGCTCAACCTCTGCTTCTGTTTCATTTGGGTTACATGGATATGGTTCGTGGGGTAAATCATCCGACTCTTCCATAAACACTTCCCCTAAATTGACCCTTACATTTCGACTAATCATCCTCTTCTTTGCACACATTTTCTTTCTTTTGACTGAGCTCCTGGTCTTTGGTGTCCCTTTGTTTGTTTAGGTTATAGGTGGTGACCCACCCATGACCATATACAGGGACCAGGATTTAGGGTAGGTCAGGAGCTGTGACCAAGGGGTCACAGTCTAAAATCATAACTATCTGTGACCCATTATGGTGGTAAAATTCTCGCACTTTTAGTCACAAAGGCGATCAAGGTTTGAAACTGTGACCTCCTTGTGATAATATCAATAAACACTGGTCATGGTTTAGAACCATGACCCCCAAATCTATTTGAAAACGATCACGATCTAAAATCATGACCATTTATCGAGTTTCCAATCGATCATGCATTATTGCACCCTAACTTAATTAAGTTAATAAAAACCGTTTATTTAGAGATAAATTCCCTTAAACAATACTTTACTTTAAATTTCACTATAAATAGCACCAGATTTTTTTCCCAAAGGCATGTCTAGATGAAAACATAATTACCTTTACATATAACTTCCAAGTACTAAATAACTTTACATACACAGGTTTCTTCATTTAACATTTACATAAAAAGCTTGTTGATGTTCTACCCATGTTATATATTTCCTCCACTCTCCCATTTTAAAGTTCTAACTTAGTAGTGAACTCCAAACGATAGGCACACCTGAAATATGACATTATAGGTATGTAAGATATAAAATATTAGTGAATGAATATATAAACGCACACCACACATATAACAAATTTTAATAAACATTTTAAATTATATAGCCCAAGTAACAATTGTGAATTGTCTCAATTTTTGACCTACTAGAGTCCAGTTAACCCACCATAGTTAATAGGGACCACCATATCCCTTTGTTTGGCCCTAGTACACAAACCTTAAGTTGTATTAACGGGACCACCACATCCCATAGGACCCACCACAGTCCATAACATTTGATAACTTCACTTAAATTTTTTAATCATATGCATATGTCTCGTAAACACCACATCACTGCAGAAGCATCTAAACACATGTATTTAAGGTACACATTTCCATATGAAAATATAAGAATTTACATTTCATAGGGAAGGTAACTCAGCTTAAAGTATGTAAGAAGATTAGTATCAAACTATTTCCTAGGCATGGTATTATTAGCCGCTTCCCCGCCTATCAATTTAACAACGAGAGTATTTTAACACACCAAATAACATTAAATATAGTAACACATCACATCAGTTAACCAATCTGAAATAATTGAAAAGAATTAGATATTCTACTTCACATTTCTGTAACACCTTATTCATTAGGTCTCCACTATAATTTATGGAATAAAATTACAAATTCTCTAGGGAAAGTTATGCCCATTTTATTACAACATTTTTCAAATTACTTCATGAAGAAAAATAAACACAAAACATATACTTTAAAATAACTCCCAAGCCAAACCAAAAGGTATTTTATGCTCAACTTCGAGTATGTTATATATATATATATATATATATCACCTAACTTCTTCAACTAGAATCAATTGATTTCAGTAAGTATCCAATGAGCTATGCCATTTTTAACACAACTAGGTTCAAAACAGAACTTTAGCACATAACATAATACAATTAAGTCTCCACACTATCTATCTTGGACATTAGTTCATGGAAACATATACTAAACATGTTTTAACATATGCACGCATCATATATATGAATCTCCTAAATTAAAAATCATCATAAGAAGGTGATTCAAATCTAGGACTTTAAAGTTAACAGTTACTATCATAGCACAAGTTCTTATCTATGTTCTTAAGCCATCCTTGTTTTAACACAATTAGGCAATACGTGTATCATTCAAATCTTTATGATAATCAGAAATAAAACATATGAAGTGTAAAACTCATTCGTGTTACCAACCTTAACAAATAGATAATTACTTTATAATTACTCCTTGATTTATAGTAATTTTCCAAAGAAATACTTGATCACCTTCTTCAAATTTCAATTCTTCCCTTCGGTTGTCTACATAACTTTTTTGTCTACTTTGTTCCACCTTTGAGTGATTATGAAAAATATTAATCTTCTTCGTAGTTTTCTGCATAATTTTTGTCCCAACTAGGTTTCATTCTCCTACTTCAGTCCAACACATTGGAGTTCTGCACTTTCTCCCATAAAAAGATTCATAAAGAGCCATCTCAATAATGAAATGATAACTATTATTATAAGAAAACTCTATTAGTGACAAGTATTCATACCAACTGCCCTGAACTCTAATACACAAATTCGTAACATTTCTTCGAGTATCCGTATCATTCTTTGTTACTGCCTATCAGTCTGAGGATGAAAAGTTGTAATAAATTTCAATTTAGTCCGCAAAGCTTATAGTAAAATAGGCCAAAAGTGAGAAGTAAACTTATGATCTCGGTCAAAAATAATAGACACAGATGCACCATGCAATGTAACTATCTTATCCGCATATATTTTGGCATATTTATCCGTGGAGTAAGTATTTTTAATAGAAAGAAAATGTACAAACTTAGTCAATCTATCAACGATAACCCAAATAGAATCAAATTGTCGTGATGATTTTGGTAGACCTATAGCAAAATATGTGGTAACATGTTCCCACTTCCACTCAGTAATAGGTAAGGACTGTAGTAAACCACTAGGCTTCTAATGCTCTGCCATCACCTATTGGAAATCCATACATCTAGCAAAAAAATCTGCAATGTTGTGTTTCATTCCTGGACATTATAAACGGTTATCATACATAACAATCTCATCATCGCGAATAGAAAATTCAGTTTCTTTACCACTTTTCATATTGTCTCTAACTTTCTCTAATTCCATATCTCCTACCTTTATCAATGTAGGTATAACATTTAAACATGCTACTATTCCACAAGACTCATTTATAATTAATTCCACCCCCTTTAAAGCTAACTCTCTCAGAGGTCAACTCGAATACAATAAATACAAGATACTTTGCTTTGAGATTTTTTACTCAAAGATCAACAAAAACATTAGACTTTCTCGGATGGTGATGTATGATGCAGTCATAATCTTTTATAAGTTCCATCCACTTTCTTTGCCTGAAGTTCAAGTCTTTCCGAGTAAACAACTATTTTAAACTTTGGTGAACAGTAAAAATTTCACAACTAACACCATATAAGTAATGTCTCCAGATCTTTAGTGCAAAAACTACTGTGGCCAACTCAAGATCATGTATAGGGTAGTTGTATTCATGTATCTTTAATTGCCGAGATGAAAAAGCAATTACCCTTACATACTACATTAATACACAACCAAGTCCTTGACACAAGGCATCACTATAAATGACTAAACCTTATATACCCATTGTAATAATCAATACTGGAGTTGATGTTAACTTACCCTTGAAATTTTTAAAGATTTTCTCACAATCATCACTCCATGCAAACTTGTTCTCCTTTATAGAAAGCTTAGTCAATGGTAGTGCGATAGAAGAAAACCCCGGTATAAATCTCCTCTAATATCCATCCAATCCCAAAAAATTATGTACCACTGTCACTCTAGTTGGTCTTTCCCAATTCATTACTGCTTCCACTTTCTTTGGATCAACACAAATGACATCAACAGAAATAACATTCCCCCAACATACTACTCTGTCTAGCCGAAATTCACATTTATTATTTTTAGCATATAACTGCTTCTCTCGCAAGGTCTGTAAAATAATACATTAATGGTTTCATGTTCCTCCCTACTATGAGAATATATCAAAATATCATCAATGAAGACAATAACAAAAGAATCCACCTATGGGTGAAATATGCGGTTCATCAAGTCCATGGATATGGGTGGTGAATTTGTTAACCCAAATGGCAAGACAAGATATTCATAATGCCTATACCTGGAATGAAAAGTAGTTTTAGAAATGTCACAATCTCTTACTTTCAACTGATGATATCTGGATCTAAGATCGATCTTGGAAATTATTTTGAATCCTTTCAACTGACCAAATAAGTCATCAATAGTGGGTATTTATTTCGAATCATCACCTTGTTCAACTGACGATAATCGATGCACAATCTTATGGTTCCATATTTATTCTTTATAAACAATATCGAGGCTCCCTGCGATGATACACTAGGACTTATAAAACCACGATCTAACAAATCTTGCAACTATATTTTTAGCTCTTTTAATTTGATAGGTGCCATACAATATGGTTCAACAGATATCAGTGCGGTGCCCGGTACCAACTTAATCATAAATTCTACCTTACGGTCTATTTTTAACCCTGGAATGTTTTATGGAAAGACATCTTCAAACTCATTAACCACTAGTATATCTGATAATTTTCCAGCCTATTATTATGTGTACACCACATGAGCAAGATAACTCTGACATCCTTTCCTTAGCGGTTCATATGATTTTGTAGTCAGAAATCAAACATATTGGAGTGATATTTCGGTCCCCTATAAATTTAAATATAGGTTCGCCCGATAAACGAAACATTACCTTCATTTTAAAGCAGTCTATGGATACATGATATGAGGCCAACCAATCTATGCCCAATATTACATCAATTTCATGCATATTGAGAGGTAATAAGTCAAGCAACAACTCCTTTTCACCTACTCGCACTACATACTCCCTGTACACCCTATCAATAAAAACTAATCCCCCTACTGGAGTAACAATAGCTAAACTAGAATCTAAGGATGATAATGGTTTATTAAGATGCAACAGATAAGGTAAAGACACCAAAGAATGTGCTGAACCAGGATCTATCAACACATAAGCATCTCTCTCACAAATAGGAAATGTAGTTGTCACTACATTCGGGGTAGCTTGCTCATCTTGTCGCACCAATGCACACATTCTTCCTTGACCTTGGCTTTGATATATACCTCCTCTACCTCCCCTATATACATTCGGTGTAGAATTCCTACATCCTACTGTCACACTCCCAACAGATATTGTAACTCCTATTACCGAAAAATTCTTTCGCATGTGCCGTGGTTGATGACAATGGAAACATAAAGGTGTTATCTTGGCTATTATACACTCTTGAGACATATGTCCATAACCAACACATCTATCACAAAAAATAGCCCTCGGTCCCAACACAGATGAACTTTTTGACCGACTCATTCATGTCCTTTCACCTCGAGCTTAAAATCTTCCATGCGCATTTATGCTATTTTTAAATTCTTGACCTTTAGATAGCCCTCGTGTTACATTCTGAACTTAGGTTCTCGTGTCCTATCCGTGTGACTTTATTCCATTGTGCCAAGATTTCTTTAAATGCTCAACTTACATTTCTTTCATTGACTTTTATAACACCAAACCTCTATCTGCCAAGTCCATGTAATATGTGATCTTCATATTAGCAACCATGGATTTTATATCTACATCCAACCTAATTTGAAACTGATCACATTTACTTTCTTCTGTCTTCACCAAATGAGGTGCAAATCTAGATAGATATATGAATAAAGTTTCATACCCTGCCACTGTTGTTTCCCCTATTTAATCATAATGAATTCTTCCTCTTTATCCTTCCTATAAAGCCTTGGAAAATATTTTTCAAAGAAAACATTCACAAACTTCTCCCAAGTAATATGCGGAGGATTTGGTGTCACCGCTCCCTTAATTTTAGTAAGTAATCTCTTTGTAGTATCCCCCCATAACTTTGCATCATCCTCTAATCTAAATGTTGCTAACAAAACCTTTTGTACATCTTGCACTTCCATCACCTTGAATATAATTTCCATCTTTCTAATCCACCCTTCTGCCACTAATGGATCAGTAGTCCCAGTAAATGATGGAGGATTTATCTTCATGAACATCTCATGAAATTTATCCTTATCTCCACCATGTGCTCCACCTCTCGCTTGTTCCACTAGTTATTCCACAACACGTAATATTCTTCCCACGTCATCAATAGGTTGTTGTTGTACCTATGGTTCATCCACTTCAATATGGACCAATCCTTCCTGACTATTAGGAGCATATGAGGCCTCACCCTTTGCTCTATTATGGGCTCATGTGGATTCGTGACTTATTACAACATAAATCACTTAAACCAAATACAATAACACAATTTTAACATTAATATTGTTAGTCAAAATATTGGCACATTACAAACTCACTTTCTATTATAAACAACCAATCTAGACCCTCATACCCTGTCCAGAACCTAATAACCATGATCTGATACCAAGTCGTCGCGCCCTGACTTAATAAAGTTAAAATCATCCCTTTATTTAGAGATAAATTCCCTTAAACAATACTTTACTTTAAATCTCTCTATAAATAACACTAATTTTTTTGTATAAGGCATGTTTAGATGAAAACATAATTACCTTACATATAACTTACATGGACTAACTTTACATACACAAGTTTTTTCGTATAACATTTACACAAAAATCTTGTTGATATTCAACCCATGTTATATATATCCTCCACTCTACCATTTTAAAGTTATAGCTTGGCAGTGAACTCGAAACGATAGGCATATCTGAAATAAAATATTATAGGAGTGTAAGCTATAAAATCTTAGTGAATGACCATATACACACACACACACCACACATATAACAAATTTGAATAAATGTTTTAAATTATATAACCCAAATAGGAATTTTTACTCTCGCAAGCCTATACCCACCATACTTAATAGGTACCACCACATCCCTTTATTTAGCACGAGTACACAAACCTTAAGTTTGATTAACGGAACCACCAAATCCCATATAACCCACCACAGTCCCTAACATTAGATAACTTCACTTAACATTTTTAATCATATGCATGTGTCTCATAAACACCACATCCCTACACAAAAATCCCAACACATGTATTTAAGCTACACATTTTCATATGAAAATATAAGCATCTATATTTCATAGGGAAGGTCGCTCCCCTAAAGTAATTAATAAGATTACTGCCAAACTATTTACTTGCTTTAGTAGTATTAGCCGCTTCCGCACCTATCAATTAAACATCATCAGAATTTTAATAAACCAAATAATATTAAATCTAAAAACACATCACATCAGTTGATCAATCTGAAATAACTTAAAGGAATTAGATATTTTACTTTACACCTTATTTTTTAGGTTTCTAACACAATTTATGGAATAAAATTATGAATTCTCTAGAGAAAGTTATGCCCATTTTATTACAACAATTTTCAAATTGCTTTTGTAGATTAATAGCAACAGAACATCGACTTTAAAACAACTACCAAGCCAAAGCAAAAGGTATTTTATGCTCATCTTCGAGTATGTTATATTCACACACACACACACACACACACACACACACACACACACACACACACATATATATATATATATATATATATATATATATATATATATATATATATATATATATATATATATATCACTCAACTTCTTCAACTAGAATCTATTGATTTCAGTAAGTATCTAATGAGTTATGACATTTTTAACACGACTAGGTCCAAAATAGAACTTTAGCACATACCATAATACAATTAAGTCTCCACGCTATCTATCTTGGACATTTTTTTCATAGAAACATATACTAATCATGTTTTAACATATAAACACATCATGTCTATGAGTATCCTCAATTAAAAAGCTTCATAAGAAGGTGATTCAAATTTAGGACTTTAAAGTTAACATTTATTATCCTAGCACAAGTTCTTATCTATGTTCTTAAGCCATCCTTGTTTTAACACAATTAGGCAATATGGGTATTATTCAAATCTTTACCAAAATCAGAAACAAAAACATACAAAGTTTGAAACTCATCCATGTGACCAAGTTTAACAAAGAGATAATTACTGTGTAAGCACTCCATGATTTATAGAAAATTTCCAAAGCAATGTCTTCCATATCTTCCCGTTTCTCTCTCCATAGGCATATTTATTCCCAATATTATACTATGAAATGAACAAGATGAGGAAGGCCTACCTCATACCCATAAAAATATGTCCACGTGGTCATGTGTGATTGGTTGGACAAAAGGTCTAATAAATAACTCCACTAATGACAAATTTGTCCCACATTGGTAAAATCACCATAACCTACTATTACAGATGCCGATTTATTCCCCCTTTGTGTCTATGCCTAGAAAACTTATATATCTATAATGTTCATATTTTATGTCTCAAAATCGTATTATTATGCCTAATTTGGGCTCAAACAGGAGAGTATGTACCGAAAATCTAAAAACTTTTACATTTGGCATCCCAAATTTCCCACCAACACCCTAGTTTAATTTTATAAACCTAATGATGTATTAAAAACATACTTTATAATTCATTTAACCATATAAATAATCATATTATCTAACATGTTATCACCGATCACAAGCTCAATTAGAATCTAATGTAAACAACATATATATCACGTGAGTATACATCCACTAAACATGACATTTAAAGTGTTTAATACCATAATCAAACTTGTCAATCATAACTTATACTTAATCATGTAACTAACATTCATAATCATGTTTTAGGGCCTTGCATGTATGAGGTCACGGTCGCGAACCATGACCATGTTTAAGTCATTGATGAGTCACATAAAGGGTCATAATTTTGGACCACGACCCCATTTGAGGTATAAAAAATCAGAATCTAAAGATTTCATTTCACCCTTATACTAAAAATCATCTCTCTCTTTCTCTCTCCAACCATCAGCGATAGTCTCCCTTCCTCTATTAACACAGGTACATCTCGCTTCCTCTCTCTCCCCCATTTACATGTTTGTGTGTGTGTTTATTGCGTGTATGTTTTAGTGTGTGTGTGTGTGTGATAGCGTGTGTCCTTCAATGTGTGGGTGGGTGGGTGGGGGGGGGGGGGGGAGTTCAATTATGTGGGTTTGTGTTTCTTATATTAAATTTTATGAATTAAAAAAAATATCAATGTGGGTTTTGTATTTTTGTTATTTTTTTGGATTACTCAACATTTGACTTTGTGAATTTGTTCTATTATACATGATAGTTGTAATATTAATGGATTAGAGAAAATATTAATGTGGGTTGATTTATAAATTATTTATAATGTTGGAAATTGTTTGGTTAGTAATGTTAATATATAAATTGTTAGGTTACTGATGTTAAACTATATATGAGTTGGAAATTGTTAGTTTAGTAATGTTGATTTATAAATTGTTAGGTTAGTAATGTTAATATATAAATTGTTAGGTTAGTAATGTTGAATGGGATAAACTTGTGATGGAAATCAATTAAGTAGATGATTTAGAAGGAGTACGAGATAAAATTATGTTTAACTGTTAGGTTGGTATTGTGTCTTGTGTAGAATGATCATGGTTTGCTACAGATGATGGATACTTAAAATGATCGCTCTACTAATTCTTTATAATAAACCTTTAACTAATTATTTATCTTAACGACTACCCTACATTAATGACTAAATTCTTTTAATAGAGTCATTTGGTTAACTTGTTGCGGTTATGTTCACCCTTTCCTTAAATGGTAGTTATTTGGATAAACACAAATTGGTGAAAGGGCTTGCATAATCGGGTACAAATAGTAATTTTAGGGTTTAATTAAATTAAAATAAAATTAAATTATTGTGTCTGATTGATTTGATGGAAAACCATAATTTGTTTACGACTAATTAGAGTCATAATTTATTATATCTTCCCCTTAAGACTTATATAACACCCTTCTATATATTTTCTCAGGAAAAATGAGTCACAGTAGTAATTATTGAAAGTAAGAGTACGAGAAGGTGCAATTTTATCACCCTAAAATATCTTTCATTAATGTGCATCGTATAGAGGGAACTTCGATTTACAAGTATGGTAATAGGAAAATTGAACAATTTAATTACCTTACAAATCGTGGTGTTGATCTCTCACAAGAATACCCTTTGGATTGTATTTTGTTTTCATTACTAGAATTCTGGGATGAGGAAGTAGAGAATATATATCAGCCGCATAATCCCGATAGGGCACTGACATTGGTGACACAGTTAGAAAAGGCTGAAAAAATATTTATCCTTTGTGGATACAATTCCGTGAAGAGAGCATTTACTCAGATTGCAACATATCGCGACACGTGTATTAAAAATGGGCTTTCAAATAAGTTATAAAAGAAAGGATTCCAATTTCATGTCATGGACCTTTATATGTCAATCACAGACAAACATCCGCCTAGTTGGCCACATGCAAAATGCCATAGATTTTTAAAAAGTAATATTGATCAAATGGAAATCAGACACACTAAAGTATGTTTTAAAAGCTATCGAAAAGGTATATATATATGTATAGTCGTAAACCGTATTTTCCTATATACGTCGCTATTTTTTTTCATTGCAGGAAATGTCAAAGAACGATAATAATCAACAAAATACTGGAACACCGCCAACTGGGCGCTCTCCTACACCCCAAGCTCAATTCTTATATCCTTCAGGATATCAATACTCTACTTCGCCAGAGATTCATTATAATCCATTTATGAGTCATCAAACTCCAGAAACCCTTAATAATTAAACACCCTCAACTCGTGTTATTGAGGGATCTCAAGCAAACCCTGAGGAGCGAATTGGGTTCTCCATTGGTGGGGATAATCCAACCGGTGATAAAGACGATGACTGCTTTCTAAAAACCATTGCCTGTCTCTTGGAAAGATGATTGTGGGCATCGAGGGAGTAAACAACTGGAAGATAGTTAATCCTAACTTAAAGGATGACATTTGGGAGTAACTTAACAAGACATTTTCATTCCTAATCGGTTCAAAGCCAAAGGTTGTTTCCAAAGTAGCTGATGCTTTGAAAACCTATCAAAATAACCTTTGAAAGATTTTTTTCTTGAAGGAGTCAATCAATTCTGATATTTTATGTATGAAAGGCAAAGTTCACCAAAATATTGAAATATCCACTAATAATAGAACGACTTCTTGAAAAGTGAGTCCATAGAGGCAAAACGGAATGAGAGGGTAAGAAATAAGTTAAACATATCAAAAAAGGTTGATGCCCATAGACTCGGGTCAATATCTTATGAAGATATTAAGGTTAAATGGAAGGAAAGGACCAATGGAATCTAGAAGAAGATAAAGACACTAATTGGATCAACTTATACTTGCATGCCCGATGAGAAAAAGGGACCAATAAATTCCCATACACTTTGGCCCTGTCTTTGACGAGTTTGAATTTAATTATCATATATATATGTTATAATATTATTATTTTTAAATTCTTAGTCCTCAATATAATATTACATTACAGGAAATAATAGAGGGCATGACCAACAGTCAGTCTAACTGCCACCCCAATGCCATTTAATAAGATGCCCTAAGGAAAGGTGTTTGGGAGGGACCATAAGAGGAGGACAAGATATATGAGCTCACGTATGCCAAACACTAGATTAAAACATAGTGAACCTTTATTAGACGAGATTTCTTCAGTGAGGGGTGAGGTGGCAAGGGGTTTAGAAGAAGGTGCCAAGATGGAAGGAGAGGTGCTAGATCTTCAAAAGGACATGTCACTCCTGACGAATAAAATCCATGGGTTGGTCCAAATCATGTCCACAACAGGGTTACCCCCCTCAGATGACTTAAACATTCCCCTATCCTCCCATGGGATATATCCTTCCTAAATGACTCTTGCTGGAACATTTCCCTCCCAAATGCCTCCTCTCAGAACATTCTCCTCACAAATGCCTACACCTGAAACATTTTGTGCATCATTGTTATAAATCCACACTGAATTTAGCGAGGCATATTTATATACGAAACTTAATCGACACCAGGTTTATTGGAATGTGTACTTTCATTTCCATAATTATTGGAACACATGTCCATAATCGGCCTTTGGTGATGAGTAAAGCTCAAATTTGGTGATGGAGATAAAATATAATCTGGTTATGGAGGGGAGCTCGTGGACATTAACCATGGGGAAGAGCCATTGTTCTCCAATTATGCAAGTTGTATTATTACTTGACCAGTTCATTTGGTGGTCAAGTCTACGCGTTGAACAATGTTTTCTTTTTTGAACAAATTTGTAGTATTTTATGAATTTGGTTATAATATCTGTTTAGTTTGAATGAATTTTCTAGTAATATTTCCTTTTGAACGAGTTTAATGAATTTTCTTTAAATTTTAAGGACTACTTAACAGCTTTCCCACAATACTAAGAGTAGATGAGAGAGAGTCACAACATATATGGTAATCATGTGAAGGGTGTTATTAAATATCCAAATAGAAATCCTAATAGTGATAAGATTCTTGGTCTGTGAAACCTCTGTATAAACTGAATATTTAAGTCTTTGGAAGACGTTGAATTGCATTTACTAATGAAGGGTATGATACAAGACTATAAGATATAGACATTCCATGGGAAAAATAATGTACCATATATTCCAAAAAAATTAGCGGTACTTGACCGATTGACGAAACCCCACTAGGTGGAAGTGGTGAACGATTCTCCAACACAACGTCTTTCCTTTTATTGACCTAATTGATGATGCTTTCAGAGTCCACTACGATTAAAATCATTAGCATATGGATACGAATAATGTGCATTACGACTAAGTCAATGAACAAGTTGATGTTGAATTACCCGAAGATCGGGAAAACATATGGTTGAAAGACGATGCAGCTGGGCCTTTGTGTAAAAATTACGAAGAAGGTCACTCAGTATTATACCCAATGATCCATTTTTATAATTTGAAGAGTCAATTTGGTTTGTCGAATAACAGTGTAATCGAAAATCTTAAGTGAGTTAAAAATATTCTTCCAAAAGAGAATACGTTACTAGACAATTATCTAGCATGAAAAAGATCTTGAAGGGTTTGGGTTTGAAGTACAAATCTATTCATGCATGCATGTATGATTGCATATTGTACCACAATGAGCACAAAGAGAAGGATGAGTATCTTGTATGTCGTGAGACTAGATATGTGCCTTATGAGAATCGAAAATTCAAGTCTATAAAATATTGCAAGTTCCACAAAAGGGTTGGAAGTATTTTCCCCTAAGGCCCGTTTAAAACATTTTTTCATTATATCATGGATAGTAGAGGTCATGACATGACACGTTCGATGTGACATCGGTGGGAATCTTATACGTCAATCTGTTGATTCAATCATTTGTAAATTTCAAATGCACGACACCATGAATTTGCAAAGGAACCACGCAATATCCATCTTGCATTATCAATTAATGGGTTTAATACTTTCGATAATTTAAGTACCAATCAGAGTTATTGGCCAGTTCTCATGGAGCCTTTAAGTCTCCCTCCAACATTCTGCGTGAAAAAGGAGTTCACATTGTTATTTTTATTGATACCTAGGCCAAAGACTCTCGGCGATGATATTGATATATTCGTATCCTCATTATTCGAAGAACTTAAAGAGTCGTGGGATAAAATCATGACAGTGTTTGACTGTCATAAAGGTGAAGAGTTCACACTTAAATCATTGGTGATGTGGGTAATTAATGACGATCCTGCTTATGGGACTTTATTCGATTGCAATGTTCACAGTTATTATGGATGTCCCATATGTGGGAAGGAAACTTAAGCCACTTGGCTAACTCACAGTGGAAAAATGAGTTATACGGGTCATTGTAGATTTCTGTCGACCATTCATTATTTTAAGAACAACAAGTCTAACTTCTTATATTGAGGAGAAGGCGAAGGCTGCGACTGTGGGGAATACACACGTAGGCAAATGCCCTCCGTTTGTAAACCTATAGCGTAAATCTAAAGGGATCAAAATGATCCTAATAAAATAAAGGCATGGTCCAGACGATTAATATTTTTTGACTTGTTGTATTAGAAATATCATCGTGTAAGGCATGTAATTGATATGATGCACATGGAGAAGAATGTTATCGAACATCTGATAGAAACATGTCTGGGTAGATATCATTAAAAACATAGAGAATAGGCGTACTGGGATCTACAAGATATGAAAATAAGATAGAAATTGTGGTTAAAAATTTATCCTGCAACATGAAGAATTTTTATCCCCTTAGCTGCTTTCACTTTGACTATTAATGAGAAAACAATCGTCCTAAACACGTTGTTCAACTTGAAAACTCTAACTGGTTATTTCGGTAATTTAAGCAAGCTAGTACACTACCAAATAAATTACCTGAAATATTGCAAGTCTCATGACTGGCACGCCATCACTCAACTAATACCTCTACTATTTAGGTATTTCTTCTAAGAATAAGAGATCTCCATCAGGAAATTATACAAATCAATTTGTGCTTCACCATACTTTATGCAAAAGTGGTAAACTTAAAGCATATTTGAGTCGCAAAATCAACTTTAGCCTAAGAAGTTTATGTATTGGAGACATATTTTCCTTCATCGTTCTTCAATATCAACATATACCTACTTTTGCATTTATATGATGGGGATTTGTTGTGTGGTTTCATTAGGTATCATTAGATGTATCCTTTCGATCGTTTGATAAAAATCTTCAAGAATTATGTAAAGAATACAAGGTATATTGAAGAGTCAATTGCCAAAGAATATGTAACTGTGGTATCATCCATATTCACTCGGGAACATATGTCACAATAAGAGCTGAGGAGGTTCAATCCTCATGGAGAATGAGTGATCGAAGAACCTGGCGAGTTTAAGGATGAATTGTCTTTTGGAAACCTTAAATAGGTGAGACTCACTAATCTATAATACGATCAAGCAACTTGTTATGTCTTCAAATCGTAAGATGAGGTTGAAGATTGAAGAGAGAAAGTAAATACATAATTAACTGAATTACCTTTGTTTGGTTATATGTATTCTATATATTATGATCCAAACTCTACGATTTACCTTCAGGAAGTAAGAGAACAAAATTGCCCCAAATAAAAGGATTAGTATCACAATGAATGATTTTAGGGCATGGATATTAAAAGTGGTAATTTCACCTCTTATATCTGCGGTTAATTAATCATATGTTCGAACAACGCACCCTAATTAGCCCCCGGTCCCTTGAATAGATGAAATTTCTAAATAAACCCTATACTCTTACCAAATTACCAAAATCCCCTAAAGGAAAAATCAGTATAACTTACACTTTCTTATATCAATTAAACCCCAACTTTCACTCAAAAAACTTGACCAAATGGCATATATTTTATAAGGATATCATGAACCAAACCATTAGGTTTAAATAATTGCACATAAGCCCCTAAACCTTTATAAAAAAACTTAAAAGCCTCAAAACCTATACAAAAACTATCTAAGCACCCAAACTAAAATCTAAACTTATTTAAACTTTTCACCCTGATGACATGGCACGAGATGGACTACCAGCATGGGTTGTACCATCTGGGGTACCCATGTTACCCATTTACCATACACATAAGCCTTGGTGAAACTTGTACAATTTCAGCCCCATCTTCACCTCCAAAACCATAAATTAAATCCTCTCCACGAATCCTAAAAATACCTTCCTTCACCTCAGTAAAAAAAGCCTCCCAATTGAGAGCTTTTCCAATGCCAAAAATTGAGAGTTTTTGCATTTCTGTTATTTTATGCATGAATGTTTGTTTCTTCAATTTGGTTAAGTTTTGACATGTATATAGAATATAATTATGTGTTTACATGTGTTAGTTAATGTGTGTATGCACTGAAATAACTCAAAACCCATAAAACTCCATTAAAGCTTGAGCTTCAATGGTGGATTCTATTTCCTCGACTTTGAACCAGTTTCGAAGTGAGGAAAAATGAGCTTAGGTTCTCAGGAAACTAGGCGCAAGGTTTATTTGAACCAAGAATAGGTTTTGTTACCTCAAATCAAAGCTTGAAGTTTACGGGTGTGAAATTTTTTGAAACCAAATTCAAGAGTTTTACTCGACCAAAATTCATCAAACCAGGTTTATTTTACTTAATTTTCAATATAATACAAAACCCTAATGATGCCAGAAGTAGAATCATAACTTTTAGTTACTTATGTTTAGTCAAAATTTCCCCATTTTCACAGAAACTCAATAACTTGATTTAGCCCACTAAAATTCTTAAAACAAATATAGTTGGATTCCTCTTCAAAAGTGATGAAATTTTCATTCAAGAATCAACTCAAAAGGGTTTCAAAAATATTTCAAATCTACAGTCAAATTTTTAAAACCTTAAGTTCAAAATATCGAAGGTTAAAAATGAGTGGGTTACACACGTGCGAGTGAAAGTCAAACCAGGCGCATAGATTGTTTGACTAAAGCCTGTGAGGGCACGTCTCCAATCAGAAAAATATGATTCTTTTTCCAAAAATTTTATTTTTTACTTCTGAACATAATGGTATATTACATCATCCTATTTGGATCCCAAGAAAGCATTTTTTTTAGAAAATCAGTTTAAGTTTAAAAAGTAAGTTTCAATTTTACATGTAACCCCCTAACTACTTTTTCAAGTATCTCAAAACACCCCTAAAAAATTTCCACGATTTATTTAGTTAAAATGAAGCCATTTTGTCTTCTAGCACAAAAATAAAATCCAAAAAAAATGAAGAAAACCATTAATTTTAAAACCTTTTTAAATTTATATATTATACCCTCCTAGTTAATTTTACACTGAAAGTTATTTCAATTTAATATCCTTTTGCATCACATAAGCATTTGTTTAGGCCTATATGACCTACTTACACTCTCCATGATTTCAGACTACCCACTCAACTCTATGAATTAGACGTACAAACACCGGAATCCTTAAATTTCAAAGTACGTGATTTTAATTTTAATATTAGATAGCTTGAGCTTATGTCTTTCAAATTATTTATTATTATGCCACTATGTGACAATTTTGAATTCATGTTTCAATTATGAACTCTTTTTTGTAGTTTATAGTTATTTCGTATATTGATTCTTTCGATACTTCCAATATCCCTAAATCTTGATAAACCACTACAGTCTACGACTTTAGTAATGATCACTTAACTCTTTGTTACCCTTAACTGTGATATAGCCCTACAACCTATTACAAGTAATTTCATATCACCCTACAATTTATACCCTTATCAATGAAACCACAAGTAACATCCCCTACGATTCAGGGATTAGACGTCAATATACCACGGTAGTTCAAATTGGCCTGTAGGACTCAGATGTTGAATGCATAGTTTTTTATTTACTACGTGCGTATGAGTCTCACTCTAGATAGTGTGCAAAACCATTATTATTTTTCTCTGATGATTTGGGACTGCCTATTTAAATGTAAGTTATGATTTGGACGATATTGTAACGGCATATCTACGCATTTGAAGCCCCTATTATCGATAATTTATGGGTTGTTTATTACTGTCTAAACCTTTATCTTGGTAACTTGGTACATAATTTAGCTTGTTACATTCAATTATATTGTCCCTTTACATATCATTAGACTCCAGTATTATTTCAGTTTGTTTCCAGATTTTTATCAATATGTAATCCAAATACTCTCTAATAAGACATTTTCTCTCGTACCTTGTATAGAATAAAAAATATTTACTTGGCATGTTTGCTTAATTGTTTTCCTTCCATATGGATGATGAACCTGATGAAAACGAGATACCTCCTACAAGTTTAGACTTTCATTCTATATTACCTCAAAAATTATGTTCGGTTACATACGTATGGGTCGTAACAGATAAAAATTACAGGCCCCATTGGAATGTCTATATCACAATTTATAGCTCTTATGATTCCCGAATGTTTCTATAAGCTTTATATTATGTAAACTTTTACGAATAATTATGTATTTTTGTTTATTTCAGACTCGACTATGTAATAGGATGCTAGGATTCCCCATGATAAAAATGTTTTGATACTTACTACCATACTTTTATTATTGTATTTGCTCTTACCCTTTACTTACCATTTAAAACCTAAAATCCGCGGATGAGACATCATGGTATTAGAGCATCATCGGGTTTTATGCCTAGATGTGACTGACTACAAGAATCTTTTGCCTACAACTTATATGATTATTAATATTAATATTTCTTTTATCACATTTGTTACTCATATTATTTTGCAGTGATGAATATTTAGGAAGATATTTACCTCGATATTTGTGATTCGACACACGAATGATTTGAATGAGCAATTCAAGTGGTTTGTTATGCTAAGATTTGTCAGCACATAAGAAGCATTGATCGTGACTAGGCAATTGTTACTCCTGAAATTAAACACAGTTTGCTTATTGGTCGCCCGATGGGAGAGTCTCAAGCAACTAGACTGGCCAAAAGATTCTTGAAAGATCCTGATACTCTTCAATAAGCAATATATCTCGCATGGGATGTCTTACCACCTAATGAAGTTACAATTACTCCACCCGACTCACCAATCACAACACCAAAAAGGATAAATTGGCACCCTTGATCTCGCCACGCTTGTCTCGGTAAAAAACCGCATTTTTTGTCACTGTCAAAGACTGGGACAAGTTGTTTGTCACATACTTGTCACGGTCAAAGACCGTGATGACCTTGTAAAGTTGTCATGGTCAATGATTGTGACATGTCCATGACAATATTAAAAATATTAAACCTAGTCGCTTTAGTTTTTCTTTCCCTCTTTCGTTTCCCCCGTTTATTTCTCTCTATATATAAGACCTGCGATTCTCCTAAGACATGTGATTCACTCACTCTTTCTCTCTCTCTCTCTCTCTCTCTCTCTCTCTCTCTCTCTCTCTCTCTCTCTCCTTTGTGTGTGTAAGAGTTTATGTGTGTTCATCATCGTGAGTATGGAGATTTAAGGTTGGTGTGTGTGTGTGTTGATGTATGTGTATGTGCATGTGTGTGTGTGTGTGTATATGTAGGACAATGTGTGTGTGTGGATCAGTGTGTGTGTATGTGAGTCTTTGTGTGTGTGTGGGGGGGGGGGGGGTCATTATGTGTGTGTGTGTATGTGGGATATTGATTTTGTTTTTTATAATATTGAAATTGGTAATGTAATTGTGTGTGTGTGTGTGTTGGGGTCACTGTGTGTGAGTTCGGTATTGAATTTTTATTTTAAAATTAAAATTGGTATTAAAATTGTTAATGTAATTGTGTGTATGTGTTTTGGGGTCACTCTCTGTGTGTGTGTGGGGGGGGGGGGGGGGTATTGAACTTTTTTTTATGAAATTGAAACTGCTATTGAAATTGTGTGTGTGCTTTGGAGTCACTAATGTAATTGAAATTTGGTTTCTCTCTCCACTTGCAGCAGCGGTGCCCATCTCTATCTCTCTATGCACATTTCAGTACATCTCTCTCTCTCTCTCTGTATATATATATATATATATATATATAAACACAGATAGAGATTGTTTGGGAGTTAGTTGACCCTAGGAATTTCTAATATATAACATTATTATTTTCATTGTTGTTTAGGATTCTTGAATTGTTGTTGACTGGTGGCTTTGAATACTTAGACGGCCATTGAGTTTGTTGACCCTTGCCATTTATAACATTTAGGGTTATGATTAAATCAAATATAAATAAGTAATCATGCATTCACATGAGAATATATGCATGCATGTAGCCCGCAAAGCAAGTGTTATATAACAAGTGACGAGGGTAAAAGGTACTAACTAGAACCGTAATAGATATCCACTGGCTATCTATTGCAATTCTCGTTACTATAATCTAGGCATGCATGTGTAAATTTACATTAAGTCAGCTTGTTATATAACACTTAATTTGGGGGTGCATGCATGCATGTATTCTCATGTGAATGCATGACATAACGGTTATGTAACATTTATAACTACTTTAAATTACATATAGTGCGCATTGATACTAGACTTCTAGTTTTTATGCGTATGCATTCAATATCCCTTAGACTCATTCGAGAGTCATTGCCCTTGTAATTAGATCTCTTGAATTGTCCCATTTGAACAATTTAGGATTGCGTAGTTTCTATATAATAATATTCTTAGTGGCTTAAACTTGTCACTTTTGGAGGAAGTTCCGCTGCCATATCATAATGTTCTCTAGGTACATACTAGATGATACGATGTTAAGTGTTATTTCAATTGATAAATTGAAATACCACTTATACTTGCGAATTTATGTCGTGTACTTAGAGAACTATAGGGATATGCTGTCGAATTTTCCTCAACTTGGAATATTGTGCATGAGCTGATAAGTATATTATAGAAATATATGGTCTTGAATGGGATGAGACCACTCACCCTTTAGAGGAGATGAAGTAAACATGAATTATATTGTTTTTATAATATAACACCGAAAGATGAAATGTCAATCTCGTAGTAAATTACTCAATTGGAACTAAATTATCACGGACTTGTCACAGTCAAAGCCCATGACAAATTTTTAATTGTCACGGACTTGTCACGGTCTTTATTTATCACGGACTTGTAATGATCTTTGACCGTGACAAGTTTGTCACGGTCAAAGGCTGTGATAAGTTCATGACAAGTGTATTTATCACCCTAAAACTTGTCATGGCCAAAGACCATGACAAATTTGACTTGTCAAGGATCTTTATCATGACAATTTGGAAGTTTTGGTGTAGTGGATCGACTAT
This sequence comes from Sambucus nigra, assembly GCA_949130495.1. Lineage (NCBI taxonomy): Eukaryota > Viridiplantae > Streptophyta > Magnoliopsida > Dipsacales > Adoxaceae > Sambucus > Sambucus nigra. The sequence continues at coordinate 104,904,664 of OX422213.1, read as the reverse complement.
GTTTCTCTTTTTCCCGCCACTACTATATTTACCCCCATGAATACCAGTTATTCCCCTAATGATTTAGGTCCCTCCGAAGATGATCCAGATCCCGAGTTTTATAGAATGGTTCCTCAAATGGCTTAAATAATAGTATTGGAATATGGATGTAACTAAATAAACTCTATAGGTGTGAGTGTGCAAGTATACAAAAACCATATTCCGGATGACAGTCATAGTTTAAACTAGTAGTTCTTTTGTTCTTCCGTTGTAAAATAAATCCAATAGTTATGTAGTTTTCCTTATTTTTTTCTCTACGTTGACTGTATGATATTAGGTAACGTGATATGATATAATATAACAAGTTTGTTTACAATATCTCTACTTATAATTTATCCATCGATACATTATTCTATAGGACGGTTAATACTCGAGCAACTACCAGTGGAACACAAGAGGAACGATTTATTCCACAAATGCCTAATCCAACCACCGCCAATGAAATTATTTTGTATTGTATTAAAAAGTTAATTATACTAACACAACGACTAAAAAATACACCTTTACCACTCATTTATAATTAATTGTTAGAAGAAACTCGACGAATGAATGCTCTTAAGGAATTCTGAGACAAAAACCTCCAGTATTTTTTGGAAAGCTTGATGCGGTTGAAGCAAAGAAATGGATCCGACAAACACTCAAAATACTTAATGGAGTAAGAATTATACCTGAACTTAGGGTAAAGTTGGCTTCATATCTATTCGAAGGAGAATGAGACTAATGGTGGAAAATTATTCAATGTTCCCTAAATGTGAATGAACTAACCTAGGAATAGTTTGAGGTGATCTTCTTCAACAAGTATTTTTCAGAGTCCATAAGGGATCAAATAACCATAGTCTTCCTAAGCCTACAACAACATAAAATGACTGTGGCCCAGTACGAGGCTAAGTTCAACAAATTATCCCGATATGCTCAAGAATACGTTGACTGCGAACCCAAAAAGTGCAAGCATTTTGAACGAGGTTTATGCCAAAACATAAAATCCACCATCGTTCCTTTATAGGTTTGAAAGTTTAATTGGATAGTCGAAATAGCCTCCCTTATAGAAAAGAATCCCGCAACTACTGACACAACTCGGATCTCTACCCCTTATCAAAATCCCTTTGTTATTGGGAACTAGCCTAATAAACAATATCGTCCTTACAACAAGCCCAAAGATGGTCGAGCATTAAGTCAGATTCATTATAACTACCGTAGACCTTTTGTACATTATCAAGAGTGAAACCAAATAAGACACCTTAGACCCCAATGACCTAATATACATATGCCTCCTCTTTTTACCTCTCCTAAATTTATCAAACCTCCATTTAAAAATCAAACTAATAACTCTAGCCATACACTGTAATCAAATCCCTGTGAAAAGAGGCAAGAACCATTCAATAAGAACCAAGGTCGAAATGTCTCCCTTCTCCCAGCAAAAAACCCAAATTAATACGGTCTGGTCGAAGGTAATCTACTTTTTTATAATGTCTCAGTACATATATTATTTTATTCTGGAGCCACACACTCTTTCATTAGTCAGTCATGTATGACTCGTCTGCAATTATATTCTAGTCATTTAGCTCATCCTTTTACTATAGGAATGCTAACGAAAAAGATGGCCATTACTAATAGGATTTGTAAATGTCATACTTTACGCTTTGGATCCAGGATATTAACCATAGATTTAATAGTCCTTTATTTGATAGGATTCAATTTAATAATATGAATGGACGTCTTATCCTCGAACTTTGCTTATATTAACTGTCGTGCGAAGATGGTGACATTTAAACCACCCTATAATAGTTCATTTCTTTTTCAAGGAAAATATCCCCACCATCCTCTACTTTTTCGAATAAGGAAAAAGGAAACCTCCTCTATTTTTAACATCTTGATCGGGTACAAAGTTGTGTTTCCTAGAGATTTACATGGATTACCTTGACAGCGAGGTGGGCAACTGCGACACAAGTGTATAAAGATCTACGCCGGTCATTATGTTCGGCTCCCACCACTATGAAAAAAATAATCTATGACTACACTCTTTTAAGGGAGTACAACGGCCAGGCCGGGTATCGAAAATCCACAAAGACTAGTTCTTAGAATTATATTGATTTAATACTTCAAGAATAAATGGGTGAAAGATAATTTTTGACAAAAAGAAAAGATAATACTAGGCATGTGTTTAAACTAAGATTAATAAAAGGAATAAAAACTATAGATTGCGACTAATATCCCTCACCTCGACTTAATGTGTATAAATGGTTACATGGGACGACGAATTTAGTAAAATTGAATCTTCTTTCAACAATCAATTACACATATAGTTGTCACCCCCTAAATTCGTATAAAAGCCTAATATGATTTTAGTATCAACAAATACCCCATAAATTACGCACACAAGGTCGTAAACACGTTAAATTATGAACCCCAGAAATTACAGAGCAAACATGATATACCCCATTAAATCTCGTAGGCATAATAACAAGAAAAACCTAACCAAATTAAATACATATAACCCATCACAATAGCAAAGTAACCCATTGAAACTAAGGTGAGTTCAATCAATCATAACCTAAACTAAATTAGATAGAAAGAATAATGAAAGACTTTAATTAAGTGCAAAAAAGTAAGGAAAATAATAAATAAAAGCAATAAAATCTACGCTACAAAATAAGGAAATACACAAAACAAAGTTTAAACAAAAGGGAGAGGACAATAAACAATAGCAACTTACATAAATGGGTATAAACCTAAAGAAAATGGGAGAAGGTAAAGATCCCAACAAAAACCCCAAACAAAACCTAATTTAATCAAGTATGTCTCTCTTCACAACAAAATAAATCCTTATGTATTAAGTTGGGGAAAAAGAAATAAAGGAAAAAGGAAAGAAAAAGGAAGCAACGTTGAAAAATACAGGCCATCGATCGATCGGTAAAAGGTCGTTGATCGATCGATCGAATAGGCCCCAACCGCTGTAATACGCATAGGCTTAATCTGCAATCATCGGTAAATCGGGGTCCCAAGGCCGATCGACGATCCCCTGTTTTGAGGAGTCCTTTGATCCAACATGAGGGGGAAAAGATTCAAAATTGAGACTGCTATCACTTTTTCATTCGGACTCGAAATGACGTGTTGTTTGCGGCCACACGAAGATAACTCAATGAACTACACTTTCATGGAATTACACTGAGCCAGTAATAAAGTATGAAATTTCTAAAATTCCATTGAAGTTGAGTCCGACGATGAAATTTCTTCGAAATGCAAAAAAATCCTCGCTTTAAGCGTTCGAATACCTACAAAAGCTCAATTAAGCCGTGCAAAGCATATATATATATATATATATATATATATATATATATATATATCCAAAACCAAGGTTGTCTGGTTAACAAGCATAAATATAGGCATAAGGAACACAAAAAGTTATAGAATGCATAAAGATAACGGCGGATATGCAATATTCCTGACTAATGACACCCTAAATTACACATTGCTTGTCCCTAGTGATGAAATAAACAAAACTAGTATATAAAAGGCAATACAAAAAGTATATATTCATAAACTATGAATGCCACTTTCGTAGGGAACACGATAGCATTTAGCATGTGCAATAAGTCGTTAAACCCCTAGGTTACCCTAGTGGACGAGTGTTGTCTCGTGAGGGTTTTCAAAGATGAAACCCACAAACATCAATGTTTCCTCAAAATATGCCCAATCAACATGCGACAAGCCTAACAATAAGGAAAAGGATTTCGAACATGTTATTTGTAATGTGAATGAATTCACACAAAAGTCCATATTATTAACATTATATAATGAACTTCGTGTAATTGAAACCTTAAAGTATGGGAGGGGAGCGGGCACATGCAAAGTATGATTTGGAAAAAAATTATATAAATTGGATAAGAATTAAAGCGTGCATAAATCAATCCTCACCGGATATTACACTCAACAAATGAAATCACTATGAAATGGGAGGTAATAAACGGGACAGGCGGGCATAAAGAGTAAATGTAAATGGAAACTAGGTCACGCACATGCCATTAAAGAAGAACGCTATATATAAATGAAAAATGTGTAATATTAATAAAAGATACCGCCATTGAAGGAGGCGAAATGTATTTTAACAGATTATTAAAACTATTTAAACTATAATTAAAGTCATCCTAGGATCACATAGGACTTGTATAGGGTTGTAATGTAGGCTTGGGGTTAAGGTTATGAAACGAAAGGCATATTTGCGAATTCAAAGGTGTTTGAAGATGAAAACTTGGAATAATAGGAAATTGCGGGCAATTTCAAAATTGAAAAAAGATTCCATAACAAGCATTGGGTATGAAATAGGAGAGTGACAGGGATTATTGAACAATATGTACATAAATTAAAATTTCTCTTTCTCTTTATTTTCTTCTTTTTCTCACTTTTTCTTTTGTTTTTTCTTCTCCTTTTTTTCCTTTTATTTTCTTTCACACCCTCGCAAGCTTAATGGCAACCACATAACACGAACATTCTTCAATCCTAAGTATCATTCCAAATAAAGGTATGAAAGGTGAAATATATGGTTTATAACTCTAATGTAGAGTCAGTTATGGAACGAAAGTCTATATTAAGGATCAAAGGGGTTGACGATGGAAAACATTTAAGGTGAGGTCAAGGCCAATATGGGTGATATAACAAAGAAGGCCTATGATCCTTTTCAAAAATTTATGCGATTCTCGAGTCAATACAAACTTTGAAAATCTTGCTCAAGTAACAGTTTTCATATATGAACTTAATTAATGAATGATCAATGAAAGAATAGTGGGATTATTAATGACTATAACACTTAAAAATGAAGAAAAGCACAAAACTCGCTAGGTGTAAGTAAATACGATGCAATAAAAGATTATCGAGCTATAAAAATCTTCAACCAAATCAATTAAATAACAAAGGTGCATGTGCTCATGGGATTAAAGTTTAATTCATGAAGTTTTTCATAATATCAATAATTGAGGACTAAAGTCTAATAACTCCCAAAATCAAGAACATGCATCATTGAATTATCAATTGGATCGGACAATTATTAAATTTATCATAAAAAACAAAGGCAAAATGCCCAACAAAGGAGAAAAAAGAAAGAAAATCTTTTTGAAATTTTTAATTTTTATAAGAAAAGCATGCTTGGGAAAAAGATATAATCAAATCATGGAAACTACCAATGAATGGATAGAATATCCCACACCCCCAACTAAAACCTGACATTGTCCTCAATGTGAATTAAGAACCAAGCTAAAGAAAGGAAAAGAGTGATATTACCCAAAATGGAGCGATCTCGTGAAAGAGAAAGTCCAATAATTCTACAAAACATGTTAGTAGCACATATAACAAAAACAACTAAGAAAAACTTAACTAATTACGCTAGATAAAAAGTAAGAATAAAGAAAATTAAGGAAAATAAAAAAAGTAACTATTTACAACCTATAATTTTTACTTCCAACTAATTATACACTAGAAGTTGAAATTTTTGAGGGTCCACCAAAAAAATTATTTGACTTTGAAGGATCAACGGGGGACCCTCCCTTTCATTCATACCATCCAAAAAATAGGAATTTCGTTCAAACATCGAAAGGTATCTGTAAGGTTGAATAAATGAACCATCATCAATTAAAATTTTTGAAGGGATGATGGGGGATTTGGATAAAACGGGTGACAAAAACACATGGGGGCAAAAAAAATAGAATTTCTTCCCTAAGATTTTACAATTGGAATGGCTGGTGGTGGACATGGAGGCAAAATCACCTTAATGGAAAGCAACTCGGGCAGGAAATTACGGAGCATACATGATATACACCGTAAAATCTCCGAGGCATAATAACAAGAATAATCCAATCGAATTAAATACATAAAACCCATCGCCATAGCAAAGCAACCCATTGAAACCAAGACGAGTTCAATCAATCACAACATAAACTAAATTACCTTGAAAGCGTAATGAAAGACAATAATTAAATGCAAGAAAGTAAGGAAAACAATAAAATCTAGGTTACAAAATAAAGATATAAACAAAATAAAGCTTAAACAAAATGGAGAAGAGAATAAATAGTAGTAACTTACACAAAAGCGTATCAACGCTAAGAAAATGGGATAAGGGAAAGCTCCAAACAAAAACCTCAAACAAAACCTAATTTATCAAGTATATCTCTCATTACAAAAAAATAAACCCGTATATATTAATTTGGGGAAAAAGAAATAAAGGAAAAGGGAAAGAAAAAGCAAGCAGCGTCGAAAAATACATGCCGTCAATCGATCGATAAAGGTCGTCGATCGATCGATCGAATAGGTACCATCCACTGTAATGTGTAATACCCCGTATTTTTATGCTATATTAATTTGGGGATTTATTAAATTTAATGAGAATGTTTATTTGATAAAAATCCGGAAATTAAATATGTTATAATTATTAACGTGACGAGAGTTAGTAATTATGGGAAACTTGTTGAATATTACTAATGAGCATAGTAATATATTATATTGGTTATATTGAATGTCATAAGTGAATTAAATGACTATTTCGGAAATTTAAGTCGGGACGTGCCCGTGTCACGTCGGGACTAATTTTGTTAAATAAAAAGTGAATATTTTATAAGTTGTTTGTATAGTCGTTTTGAGTGCGCCAACGTGTCCGGAAGGGTCGAGATAGTCAGAAAAGTGTACCCGGGGGTTTAGTTTGGGTCTTGGGGCTTTTTTAGGCCCAATTGGTGCCCCGGGAGGGCATTTTAGTCATTTTACTTAATTGGGTAATAAAACCCACGAATTTCATCCATCTTTATCAGCCATTAGGTTAGCCTTTTAGGGTTAGAACTTTCAGAAATCAAGTGACGGCCATTGGAGAAGAGAGGAGAGAGCTCCAAGGCAAACCAAGGCCAAAAAGCCACCGGATTTCACCACCACCACCACCACCGCGTAGATCACGAGACAAGGAACGCAACCATACCAAAATCATCCGGGAATCTGCATACCCAAAATCCCAGGCAAGTGTTTAAACTTGCTATTTTCTTCGATGCAATCTTCATGTTAGCTTAGGAATAAATTGTGATAAAAATTATGGAAGAAAACCCAATCTTTGATAGGAAAAACCCATGTAGTATTGATGTACATGTTAATTCTAGAAAACCTTGCCATGTAGAGGTAATAATCCATGAAATTTGGTGATCATAATAAAGAAATATTGGAGAAAGATTCATTAAAAATTTGTTTAAGGAAATTCTAGGGTTTTTGATAATTGGACATGATTTTAAGTTGAAACCCCATGTTTAATGATAGTTACACGCATGATTTACGTTATAAACACCTGGTATTATGTTATAATGACGATAGTAGGATTTTTGGGGCGATTAGAATGGAAACACATCGTTTTAGATGAAGAAGTTGGATGAAACCCGTAACTGCATTCTGCAGAATTTTGCCCAGACCTACTTGATCGATCGATCGAGCCTAGAGCTTCGATCGATCGAAGGTTCGATCGATCGAAGGTTCGATCGATCGAGCCCCAAGATTCGATCGAGCGACCCCTCCTGGCAGGCTTAATTTAATTAGTTAAATTAAGTTTATCGTGAAATAATTCTTTGGCATTCTTGATAAAATAATTTGGGAGACATTGAGGACCAGTAGGGTATATGAATAATTGTTGGGACCTTTAATCTTCAACGAGAATTCTATTTATGGGATATTTACTTTAGGTTGGTAGATTTATGAATTTAAAAGGGTGAGGTGCGTAAGAGAGTTACGTTGGAACCTAATAAAGACACTTACTGAAATTTAGATTTGTGAGGATATAGCCCACGAGTGTTAGGTAATAAGTGAGAAAACCCTTCGAGTTAAGGTTAGGAACAAAACCTTATACGTATTTCTATAAATGTGAAATCTAGGATAAATGGTATAATTATGGGTAATGTGAAGAACCTATGTTAATAAGATAAATTGGTATATTTATATGATTGTGTGTACATATATTATATGCATGTGAAAATCATACCCACGCTACTTACTATCCCTGAGGTTTCCGCGCTGGGACAAGTCTTATCTCGATGGGACCTTTATGGGGGATATTGACTTGTACCCTAGAAGATAGATGTCCTTGGCACAGGCTATCGACGTGATAGTTCAGACGGTCCTAAGAGACGCCGGTATGTGCCATCCTCTTAGAGACTTGGAATCTATTCTTCGCCTCAATATTGTTTGTGTATGTATTGTTAATACATTTCGAGAGTGATTCCGAATGTATTCCCCTTAATATGAGTGACATGGGGCTTTGGATAGTAGAGTATGCCCGCACCATAATTTAGTTGGGGTGCTGTTATAATATATATTATACGAGTAGTTAATATATATATATGAAATTATGAAATTTGGAACTGCCTACCGTGATTTGATATGTAGGACATGGTTGATGACTAAAAATTGTAAATACTTGTTTTGAGAAAGCAGAGTATGCCTACACCATAGTTAATATGTTGGTGCAGTTAGAATATATATATATAAATTATACGAGTACCTTATATATACATCTGGATAGAGGAATTTAAACTATTGTTGTAACGTAGTAAGTGAGGAATAATTCTGAACTAAATTATTAAATACTTGTTTTGAAAAGTTATAAGATGTCACTGTAAAACTTTATGGATTTTATAAAGTTAAAATGGAGGACTTTGATTACTGTTTGGAACATTATTTTTAAAAATGGAGTCGTGAATTATAAATCTTGCGAGTAATCTAAGTTAAGTTAAATCTTTTAGAAAGACTAGTGCGTTAAATGATAAGAAACCGTGGGGAAGGTTAGTGCGATAGGTGTGCACATTAGAAGAGAGGTGAGTATTTTCTCAAGAGAGTGACGTGCTAATATGTTATTGCATTGGCCTGTATCATTTTAAATACTTACTAAACGTATTTTAAAATCAAACACACTTTCGGGCTCTGACCCGTTTCTTTTTCTCTCTCTCTCTCTTGTATATATATATATATATATGTATATTTTCAGGTGCCCAGCCACAGGGGCGTCTTGCTTAGGATCCCTTGAGAGGAACGTGCTGCAGCTTAGGTGGGAGTTGCAAGTCACTTGAGTAGACGGTTTCTTTTATTGACTCCACTTCTAGTACTCTCATTTATTGGGCACGTGTCGCCCTTTCCATTATTTATTTGTTATCAGGACATTTATAATTCAGTCATTCCAGTATTGTTTCTTTGGGATTTATTCAGTATGGACTTGTAATTTTAGTTTTCATATGTTGGTATTCGATTGACGAATGTATTATATTATTTGGTTTATCGTGGTGTGATTCTTAATTGTAGAAATGTTGTTTTATATAAATAAATCTTTTTTCTCTAATTAAAATTTGGAAGTTTGTATGAAAAAATGTTTTTGACACTTAGCTTAAATATTTAGTGTGTTAAATTGGAAAATTTATTTTTTTATCGACAGTGATGCTGAGAATGAACCAACTGTAAACCTTGATTTAATTTAATAAAGGAGTGATCGCCCGGTATTTAATTAGGCGGGGTGTCACATAATGCACGTAGGCTTAATCTGCAATCACCGCTCGACCGAGGTCCTAAGGACGGTCGATCGGTCCCCTATTTTGAGGAGTCCTTTGATCCAACATGAGGGGAAAAGGTTCAAAACGGAAACGACTATAACTTATTTGTCCAGACTCTAAAGGACGTGCCGTTTACGACCACATGAAGCTAACTCAATGAACTTGTAACACCTCGTGTTTTTATTTATTATTTAATTAATTAATTGGAATTTTTGAGAAAAATAAAATTTTGAATTTAATAATTTTTATTGGATAAATATGTTGGTTATGATTTTAGAAGAATAAAACTTCAAGCGGAATTAAAATCGGAGTTAAAACTGATTTTATATTGATTTTACAATATTTTTCCTTATAGGCATTTTTTAGGCGAACTGTCAGTTTTTCGGGGTGATCAATCGATCGACCCCAGGGTAGATCGATCGACCCTCCCTGAAAACGTGCGCTGTAAGCTGTTTTTTTAAGAGTTTATGTAGGATTAGGACTCCTAATCACTATATAACCTTGTTAATCTGAAGGGGGACTTCTCATAATCACTTTTTCTCCAGTTTTTCACCCGAGAACACTTCCAAATATTTTTCCTCTCACTCATAATCATCAACCTTCAACAAAATCAAGTTTTTGTCACAAGTTTTTGAAGGATTAATTGGGGTCTAATCAAGTTTGTTCAAGAGCACTCTTTTGCTAAGGAATCCAGATTTCTAATCAGATTTTCAACACGATCTTCACAGGCATGAATACTCTATTCTTTTCCATTAGTATTATGCGTTTTAAGTGTCACCTAAACACTTAATTACATGTTTTTCTTAAAAATAATTAGTAACTTATTAGAAAAAGTGGATATTAATTATGGGGCTGTTTTTATAAAAAAAATTAATCTGAATAATATTCATAACCCTTTGGGTACGTGGGATTCATGAGTGATTTTGAGTTTTATTGGTGTAGGTTGCATGTAGAAAAAAATCATAGTTTTAAAATAAATGATTTTTGGGTGCGTATAACTCATGTAATACATGCAGAGATAATAAAATTTTGTTTTTGATATATATATGAGGAAAACTTAGTATATTTAATTTAAAATAATTAAATGAGTTTAATTGGGTATTGTTGACGAGGTGATAATTAAATTAAAGAATTAATTGAATTGGAATATCATGTGTAGTTTTATATATTGATTAATTATTGCTTGTTTGTGTGACTTGTTGGTATTATGATGTTGCCTTTGTGACGACGGGTTGTTGGGTATTATTGCTCTCCCTATATTTTAGAATGCCTTTAGGTATGGGACTAGTGGGTATGCCTTTTGATGATTTACACCTTCTAGGTATGGGACGAGTGAGGGTAGATTATCATGTTTTTATCATCTTGAGGGTGGACTGATTTTTATTACTTTATCGTCGTTACGGTAGTCTAAGTACGAGACTAAGTTAAGATTTATGTTAGAAAATCCTCCTATACATAGTATAGGACGTATTGATAACTTGGGGACCCTTAGTTATGGGACTAAGGGGTATTTTGAGTATCTCACATCGATTAAAAGGGTGGGGTGATTATAAATTGAGAACTTGAGAATTAATGCCTAAGATAAAAACGGGTATTAAAATTTGTGGCGACATAATGTGTCGGGGCCGACAATTTAAACGGGTCAGAGGACGATTTATATCGTGTTGTGTGTGGAACCTTGTCATGTGTCGGGGCCGACAGTAAACGGGTCAGAGGACGATTGATAAGGGGGAACCTTGTCATGCGTCAGGGCCGACAGTAAACGGGTCAGAGGACGATTGACAAAGGGGAAGTGTGACACTTTAATAAAAACTTAGAACGATAATAAAAGTTAGTTAATTTAATTAAATTAACATCGTGGGGCTTGGGAATTTAAAATCATATTGGTGTGCCTTTATAAATGGGGATTTTTGCGGGTAGTTAGTAGATTATAATTATCGCGTTTAATTATCACGTTTAATTTAAAATATTCTATTGTGATATTTATTGCGTATAATGCTACTGTCTGGATTCAAGGATCCTATTTGAGGAGAGTAGTGTGTATTCTTGCTCGGGGCTTTGGCTCTGACCCATGCGTTGACTAATCTTTTTTAGGATTAGAATTGGAGAAGATGCATAAGTTTATCGGAGTTATCATTTGAAGGTGCAGTTGGATTTGATTTACTTTATCATTTTGTTTTAGTTTAGACTTTCTTTTCGAGTCGTATTTTATTATGAGACTTCATTGGAGTTTTATTGGGCCATTCGGTTCCAAAGATGTTTAAAGGATTTATATTGGATTATTCACATCTTTATTATTCATGTTTTATTTAATCATTATTGGAGATTGGATTTTTGGAGTTAGCATGTGATGGATCTTTTATCGCTTAGTTATTTGTGATTATTTGAGATTGATTCAATTATTTATCTTATGGACTGATTATTTATGTCTCATATCTGTCTCATGCTAAGAATGATATTTTATTTAGTTCACGCCCGGCATAGTTTGGCGGCGGTGGCTGGCCACCCCGTCTGTCGAATTTTGTGGGGTGTGACAGAACTATGCTTCCATGGAATTCCACTGAGTCAGCGATGAATTATGAAATGTCTAAAATTCCCTTGAAGTTGAGTTCGACAATGAAACTTCTCCAAAATGCAACCAATCCTCACTTTAAGAGTTTCAATACCTACAAAAGCTCAATTAAGCCCTACAAAGCATATATATATATATATATATATCCAAAACCGAGATCATATAGTTAATGAGCATAAATATAGGCATAAGGAACATAAAAAGTCCTAGAATGAATAAAGATAACGGGCAAGGATATGCAATATTCGTGATTAATCAATTACCTTACCACGAGAAATTGAATTTTTTATCAACTTGTTGCCAAATACCTCCCCTATTTTAATACCCCCTTACCATAAACATCATTTAGCATTGTGAGAACTTCGAACACAACTAGATGAACTACTTAATAAAGTATTTCTACTCCCCAGTACATCACCTAAGAAGCTCCAGTTTTATTCGTGCAAAAGAAAGACGAATATTTTCGATTATGTATAGATTATAAAAAATTGAACCAAGTAACCATCAAGAACAAATATCCATTGCCCAGGATAGGTGATTTATTTGACCACTTATTAGGATCAAAGATATTTTTAAAGATTGATTTAAAATCTGAATATCACCAACTTCGTGTCAAGGAAGAACATATCTAAAATCGTTTTTCGAACCCGATATGGCCATTTTGAATTCTTGGCCCTGTGTTTTGGATTACAAATGCCCCTGCCGCTTTTATGGACCTAATGCATAGAATATTTTACGTTTTCCTAGATCAGTTTGTGATCGCCTTTATAGATTACATATTAATTTACTCCGAGACTTGGGTAGAACACGAAGAGCACTTACGTATGATGTCAAAAACTCTTCGCAAACATCAGCTTTACACAAAAAAAAGTAAATGCGATTTCCTCATGAAAGAGTTAAAATTCCTTAGACATGCAGTCACTGAAGTAGGTATATAGGTAGATCTAAGCAAATTACTGTAGTACTTGAATGGCCTCAACTTACCACCATCACATAACTACGTAGCTTTTTAGGACTTGCCAGATATTATCGATGCTTTGTGGAAGGATTTTCTCGAATTGTCCTATCTTTAATGAAGTTGACTAGAAAGGATGTCCAATTTGTATGGACCCCTGAATGTAAACAAGCCATTTGTACCTTAAAAGAAAATTTAACCACCGCCCCTCTCCTAACCATCCATTCCAGTAATAACAACTATGATGTTTATACAGACGCTTCTCTATAAAGACTCGATTATGTATTAATGCAGTAAGGGAAATCCATGAATGTGGATCATGAAAATTGAATATTCATGAACATAATTATCCAGTACAAGACTTGGAACTAGCAGGAGTAGTCTTCATCATAAAAATTTAGAGATGTTATTTGTATAGAGAAGAATTTCAAGTATTTTCTGATTATAAGAGTCTTAAGTACATCTTCATGCAAAAAGATCTTAACCTCCGGCAAAGACAATGGATAGTATTTTTAGAGGATTATAAGGTGAAGTTACTTTACCATCCCGAAAAAGGTAACGTATTTGTTGATGCTTTAAGTTGCAAAGCCCAGAGAAGACTTCATAATATGTTTGTATTCTTAGAAACTATTAGAGATTACAATCTACAACTAGACTCCTTTAAGACCCGTAATTTTTTGTGAAACATTATCGCTCGCCTAATTCTAAAAAAAAATCATTAATCTCCAAGACCATGATGAATTTTTGTGTTCCCATAAGCAAAAACTTCAAAATAACCTCCTAAAAAAAGATTGGCTTTGGAACCGAAACATGGGTTAAAATTCAGAAATCGAGTATGTGTCCCCCTTGTACCCTCATTACGAGAAGAAATCCAATAAAAAGCTCACCATTCTAAATTCACAATTCACCCTGAAAGCACCAAAATGTATCAAACCCTCAAGCAATATTATTGGTGGTTTGGTATGAAAAGATGTTATACACTTCGTAGCAAGGTGTCTAACTTGCCAACAAGTGAAGATTGAATACCAACACTCCAGAAGTTTACTCCAACCACTCCCCATCCCAGAATGGAAATGGGATCATATAACCATCGACTTTGTCAGCGGATTACCATGAACTTCTCAAGGATACAACACGATATGGGTTATAATCGATCATCTTACAAATTCCTCCCATTTTCTACCAAATAAATCCACCAAATCCTTCCGACGACAAAGTGAAATTTACATCAAGGAAATTGTTAGACTTCATGGTGTACCTAATTCCATTATGTCTGATCGAGACCCCAGATTTATACGAAAATATTAGCAATCCTTAGAAACTGCCCTAGTAACCAAACTTGACCTAAGCACAACCTTTCATCCTCAAATTGATGGACAATCGGAATAAAAAATTCAAACTCTCGAAGGTATGCTATGAGCCAACACGTTAGACTTTCTCGATTTATGGAATAGTCATCTTGCCTTAATCTAATTCTCTTATAATAATAGTTATCAAACCAGCATTCAGACCACTCCCTATGAATCTATCTATGGATGACCCTGTCATTCACTATTATATTGGAATGAATTAGAAGAAAATCATACACTTGAACCCGAATTCATCAACAAAACCAAAAAAAATATACACCTTATTCGGGAAAGGTTACATTCAGACTAAAGTTGACAAAAGAGTTACGCCAACACTCATCAAAAGCCCTTAGAATTTCAAATATATAATCAAGTTTATATCGCCAAGAAAGGGGATAATTCGATTTGGAAAAAAGTAAAGTTAGCACCTCGCTATGTTGGTCCCTTTAGAATTACTGAACATATTGGATCAGTAGCTTATTGTTTTAAATTACCTCTCGAAGTATCCAATCTCCATAACGTGTTTCTTGTTTCACATTTTCAAAAGTATATCTCTGATCCAACTCACATATTTACTTGTAAAGGTATCGCAGTTGAACCCAACAACGAATTTGAGGAAATTACTATTCAAATTCTTGACCAACGAGAAAAGATTCTCCAAATTCGATAGAAAATCATCCCACTTGTCAAATTTTTTTGCGTCACTATGGAACTAAATAATCAGCATGGGAAACAGAAGATGGTATAAGGCAACTATACCCCGTGCTTTTCCTAGGTAATTTCAAGGGCGAAATTTTTTTAGGTGGAAAGAATGTAACAACACACCCTATTTTTCCCCTGGTCCCTCGAATAGATGAAAGTTCCTAATAAACCCACGAAAGTTCCCAATGAACCCATCGAATGTTCGCTTGAATAGCTTCCTTATGACCTACTTTCCCACATAAAAAGCATTCACCCTTAAAAGGTTCGTAACGTCTAGTATTTGCTTGCTCATCTCTTGGTCTTTATTGTTCCTGGTTTGTTCTTTGTTTCTTCCATGCTTGGTCATTGCGACCATTATTCTCACCACCTTTTCCATTTGACTCTTGTCTCTTTCCCAACTTCTTTTAATAATTGTCCTTCTCTTGCCATAGCAATATTGCGACATCCACCACCTGAGCATAAGTAGTGTACGCTGGATTTCTCAACACCATCTACCTAATAAACCAAGATAATCCCTTAATAAAACACTCCATTTTCTTCACATCAGTGCTAACCTCCTCTGGTACAAACATAGATGAATTTGTGAACTCCTGTTCATACTCGACAATCGACTTTGAACCTTGATCCAAGTCCATAAAATCTCTCTTCTTCGCATTCCTAACTGCATACGAAAAATACTTAGTGTTGAACTTTATTAGAAAATTTGCATAACCCAACTGATCTATATCCTCCATCGTGGTGGCACTTTCCCATCGCTGTAAAGCATCCCCAATTAGCTTAAACGTTGATAACATCTACTTCAGCACGTCCGTGCAATCCACCACCCTCAAATGTCTCTCCATATCTCTCCTCCATTGGTGAGAAACCGTTGGGTCAGATCCTCCTGCGAAGATGGGAGGATTACCCTTAAGAAAGCTGGTTCTTACCCCATCCCAAGCCTAAGCATGTGTACCTGCTGCTGTACATCTAGAGTCACCCATCTCTATCTCCCATCTCCATACTAGCCGTTGTGGCCTCAAGTATGATAGCCGTTAACTCCTCAGCCTCCAAAACAATCTGACGCTTCCTCTCTTGAGTCGCGGAACCAGAAACAAACTCCTCTCTCCTATTCCCAGCTCTTCTTGTGTCCGCCATCTAAAAAGATAGGAACAAAACAACATTGGACTCGGAAAGACTAAGAGTACAACTCATCAAAAGGGAATAAAATATAAGCAACGTAAAAACTAAGATGGACTCATAACCTACGAGACCTAAGACCATGCTCTGATACCATCTGTCACACCCTGCGTAATTATAGCATCGGCCGCCACCAAAACTATGTCGGGCACGAGTAAATAAAATACCATTCTTAGCATGCGACATATATGAGACATAATAAAATCAATCCATAAGATAAATATTTGAATCAAGCTCAAATGATAATAACAACGGAACGGTAAAAGATCCATCACATGATAAAACTTTGAATAAATTCAATCTCCAAAATGATATATTTAAAACTGAGTAATAATTAACTGTCAATAATCCAACTGAAATACTCCAACAACTTCGGAACCGAATAGACCAATAAAACCCAAATGAAGTCTCAAAATGAAATACCACTGAAATGAAAGTCTAACTAAATAACGCGATAAAAGAATAAACTCCAGTTGCAACTCCAAACGATATCCAAAATATCCTATGCAGGTACTCCAGCACTAATACCTGAAAAAATTTAGTCAACGCACAAGGTTAGAGCTCTGAGAATGAATACACACTACTCCCTTCATATAGGGTTCATGAACCTAGACAGTAGCATTATACGCAAAAAATATCATAATAGAGTATTTTAATTAATAGGAGATAATTAAATGCGGCAAGATAAATTACTAACCACCCCAAGAATTCTGATAAAAATACACTAATATCATTTTAATTATCCCAAAACCCCAAAGAGTTAACAATTTTATTATTGTTCTCACTTTTTATTACGGCGGTCCTCCTCCGGGTGGTAATCCACCAAAGTGTCACACTTTCCCTTGTCAATATCCAGACGAATTCGTTTAAACTGTCGATCCCCCATAATATAATAAGGTTCCACACACGACACGACATAAATCGCCCAAGCTAATGCGTTTGAACTATCTGTCCCTGACACATTATGTCGCCACAAATTTTAATACCCGTTTTTATCTTAGGCATTAATTCTCATCTTCTTAATTTATTAAGTTATCAAATTACCCCACCTTTTTTTTTATCTATGTGAGATCCTCAATATACCCCTTAGTCCCATGCCTAAGGGTCCCAAAAGTACATACACGTCCTATCCTACATATAAGACGAATTTTCAACATTTATTCGTCCTAGTCTCATGCCTAGGCTAGCATGACGACGATAAAACATAAAAATCAGCCCACCTCCAGAATATAAAATCCCCATAAATTTACACTAACTAGTCCCGTACCTAGCAAGCATAAATTATAACCAAGGCCTACCCACTAGTCCCATAGTAAGTATCCTATAATAAAGGTGAGAAATAAACCACCCAAAAGCACCTCATCCCCGCGATGGAAAAAGTGAATAATAATAACCCACACCATATCATAAATCGTAAACACAACATGACAATATAATCATAAAGGTCCCAAATTTAATTTAATTCAACTAATAACACCGTTGTTGTTTTCAACATAATTAATTCTATTCAATAATATGAATTCTTTCAACATGCGATGATATTCAATATGACATAATCGTTCTCCTTTATAAATCTTCTAATTTTTATAAGTGTGTTCGCATCCCACATAACATATATATAAGCCCATAACTTCTACTTGCGAACCTACACCCCCAAAACCATAAAAACCCAATAATTTAACTTACGCACCCAAGGGTTTAAAGAATTAAATCACATTAAAAAGTTTTATTAAAACAACCCCAAAAATTAGTGTCCACTTTCTCTAATTAGGTTGCTAATTGATTTTAATCATAAACACGTGATTGAGAATTTAGGCAACACTTAAAACACATAAGACTAAAGGAAAGGAATAGTGTATTCATGTCAGGAATTAGTTGGATAAAAATATGGTTGGACTTCTCTTGAGAAAACACCAATTTAATCTTCAATTCTTGAGTTAAAACTTGTTAAAAGTTGGAGATAGGGCTTGGAGATGCGAGGAATTATGTTTGGAAAACCTTACTAGAGAAAAGTTTGAGAGAAAAATATTTTGAAAGTCCGTGCCCCGTGTAAGTTTTGGTATATAAAGGGTTTAAGAGTTAAAATCTAATCATGACTCTAATCCATCCACCACCCCTATCATTCGAACGACATATGTTGTCGTTCAAACGAGATGCTATGTCGTTCGAACGACATACGCTGTCGTTTGAAAGACCCCAACATCAAACCAGAATCTTTAAAACACCGCCTTTACATTTAGAAAAAAATATTCTTTAACTTAACAAAAACTTACCTGCTTGTTAAAACATTTTAAAAAGTATTCTAACATTTTATTATAACTCCGATTTAATTTCGGTTGAAATTTTACTACTCAAATATAAAAATCAACATGTTTAATTTTTAAAGACCTATTAAATCCAAAATTTTATTTTTCTTAAATATTTTGATCAATTAATTAAATTAATTAATAAAAACACGGGGTGTTACACACTGAAGGATCATACCTACACCTTAAGGCAAGTGTAATTATTGTTCCAATTAGTGAGTATAATATCCATATTAAATTAGGAGTGATAAACATCCGTGAAAACTATATATCAAAGATGAAAATTTGATGATTTTGATGTAATTCTTGAAATAAAAATTATTTAGGATTATTCCTTTGATGAAATTAGAATTAACACCATGACATTTTGGGTTTAATTGATGAGGGAATTTGGGGTTTATACATGTTCTTCAAAAATAATTCTATCATGTAGATTTTCTTAATTTAAAATAAGATTAGTATGATTATTCGAAATTCCATGATGATTTTGATATGATTTGATGTTATAAATCATGTACATACTTGGGTATATCATTGGGGATGAATTATAAGGAGCTTGGGATCATTTGGTGGAGGTTTTGAGGATGAATTATGTTACAACCTGTAGGTAGAAAATGTAAAAAAAGGACGAATCTTGTATGATTATTTTAGGACTGTTTTAAGCGAAGTTTGGTAGTGTGCTCGCCTGTTTTTATATAAAATCACATTCTACACAACTTTGTAATTTTAAGTGTTTTCAAAATTGGAGCAGAAAAGCCTCAAAATTGTAATTTTTATTTCTAGGCAGATTGCAACTTTATCGAAAAAAAGGATTATTGGGAATTAAAATATAGTCTGAACTTGTTATAATGAGTATGGGTTTTGGACCAATAAGTATGGGTTGAAGGTAGCTACTGGAATAATTAATTAAATCCTTTCAGTTAGCAAGAGATGTTAAGAGTAATGAGAAATGTGAACAAAATGTGAATTACTAGTTTATGGGATAAACTTGAAATATACTACGTGTGGGATTTGTATATGGATGAGGGTATACACACTTATTAATATATATACATAGGTGGGGCGAATATCTATAATATAATTGAGGTTTAAAATACCATGATACGGAGGATATTCGAGATATAAGTATACTATGTATGAGACTTGTAATATGGGACGTGCTTATGCCCGATTGTTGATATATATAGGTTGAGTGTATACTATTTGATGATTTATGTGTATGAAATACCTAGCCTACTTGCTATCGACATGAGGTTTGTGCGTTGAGGACAGTCATATCCTGATGAGCCTTTGGACACGTTACCTCTTATTGCCCCATATACAACTGGAATATCGCATACCTCTCACAACATTCCATCAAACACACTCCTAATCCATTCATGATTGCCTCCCGGCATAAACTTCAACTTTATATACTACGACCCTTTTATTTTAGGTGGTATATAAACCAACCCACTAAGGTTCCCATACACCTTCTTAACCCGTGCACATATGCACATCCATTCTGAACCTCTGACACATAACACTCTCTCCAAATGAGTACCTCCTTTCCTCGGTGTAATACTCACATATGGGTCCTCCCAACCCCCGAAATTCAATTATCCTTATATCGGCGCCACTAACTCTATTGAACTTACATCCTAATAATGCTACGGTCTATGCGTTACCCTACCTATGCGAAATGAGTATAGTCCTAAGTATATCCCTAGTGCTCAAGGCCTCTCTCAACTTCCGAAATTTTCTTGGTTTTATGCATGGGTTGTCTCGCAAAGTGAAATCCAAACAAGGAACCCTCCCACTACACTACTCCCTCGCGTTGTCGGTCATCGAGATATAGCGACCAAAGGCACACCAGCGCGACGTCCTAAATCCTACCTCGCTAACCTACGAACGCATTTCTACTACACTATCTCCCACCTGAGCGAAAAGAAAAATCTAACTAATCGAAGTGCCCACTCTCTACAAAAGCGTTACGATTATCATACCCAAAATATACTTCCTCAAAATTTGCCTTTTTATTAAGGCCTGACTATACTCCTCAAATCAATTTCTCTAAGTCCTACTTCACCCACCCACTTGTGGTGAGAGGACCACTTTAGTGCTTTTCCATAGCACAATATTTCCATGAACATACTATTATCATACGGCTCACACACTATAGTGTTTCATCTACACTATATGACTTATCGACAAAACCCCCATCCTCGCATCCCAAAATATCTCTCCACTCCCGACGTCGTTAAGGTTCATGCGTGGAGTGTCTCGCAAAGCGAAATCCAAACAAGGAAACCCTCCAACACACTACTACTTAACTTCGTCGATCATGGAGGTCCGTTATTTTCGAATATGTAACCGGGATAATCCTATCCCCTCTTTCAACCAAATGCGGTCTGAACTCCCATCTCTAACCAGGAGCCATACCACTAAGCGCTCGCACCCCACTCAGTCCTTGCGCAATCAATAATGAGCTTAAACTCATAGCTCAACAATCAGCCTTGGATACCTTAAATCACATCTATAAGGTCTCCATGCACTCACATCATGATAATGAAACCTCTACTAACCCGAGTTCCTCATATCCACATTGACAAAGGCGAACTCAACCTGTATCCAGGTGAGATATCGCAACAACAACCCGTTCCACCCTAGAACTGCGGACACGATAGTCTTGCAATCATTAGCCTGCTATCGTTCCGAACAACAAAGAATATAATATACTCATAATATTACCATACTTATATAAACATATAGGACGAGTATCATAAGCCAGATATGTATATTCAAAATATCAACACCCGCCTTTATAGCGAATGAAAGAAAAAATAACTCCACTACCGCGGAAAACACATAGGCCTATATTACATAATGTTATCGATACCTCCACAAAGCTCAAATTACTCACACGAGACTAGGGCTAACAAAGTCCATGACTTTATCTAGCCATGCCAATTATACCTCTTCCTCCTAAGGTGAAACTCATAACAATAACTTTGCAGTTATCTACTTCAATTGGTTCTCGGACCTGGTACACTTGTCCTAATTGAACCAAAATTTTCTTAACTCTATGCCCCATCTAGGAACCCTAACCTTATCCTTTATTCCTATCGGGAAAGGACACCCGTGAGGCTCCGCACTCTACATCATTATTTTCATCACTGTCCTTCTTGAGCCTGATAAACTTTTCAGTATCTTGGACTCCATTGCCGCGATCCTGACAATCACTTTACTAATTCCCCCTAACTTTTTCTTTGTTAGACGGAGATTCCACTACCCATTCTCCATAAGTGTTAGCAACACTTCTCTAGTGAGCCTATCATTATTCGAAAGGACTCATTATTCATTGTACCTACCTCACCTCGGTACAAGGTTCGCTTCTCCATCTTACTCTTTATTCACTGTCGACCTCTGGCCGATCCTTACGTGAATAATTTAGAAACTGCATTCTTCTCATTCCTGCTGAATCATGGGGACTCACGGTTAAAACTATCCGTAAGATCCCTTTCGAACCCTTATCGTCACTGGGAAATTCAACTTTAGTACCACTTTCTACTACGGCGGTACTACGGTACTCATAACTACCATT
The DNA here is from genome assembly GCA_949130495.1 of Sambucus nigra. Lineage (NCBI taxonomy): Eukaryota > Viridiplantae > Streptophyta > Magnoliopsida > Dipsacales > Adoxaceae > Sambucus > Sambucus nigra. The sequence continues at coordinate 104,882,431 of OX422213.1, read as the reverse complement.
CTTTAGTAGTCGCCACCAAAATCCTTAGAAATTGCCACAAGGAGGATGACCTCTACTACGGTCCCAATCTCCAGCTTCAACTCATCGCTCCAACTAAGCCCCACCTCCCGCCGTCTTCCTTGATCAGCACGCGAATCTCGAACGAGCACGTAAAAAATTACTATAATCTTATAATATGGCAGGAGAACGAAATCTCACAAAAGGAATTCAACAATCCTAATCCCGAGGCTCTATATCAAATCGAGAGCAACGCTGAAAGCGTAGTACGTCCACACAGATTCCTAAGGACACTAGAACCTGATGCTCTGATACCATCTGTGACACCCCGCCTAATAAAATACCGGGCGTTCACTCCTATATCAAATTAAGACAGGAGTCTCATATGGATCATTCTTAGCATCACTGTCGAAAATCCATTTAATCACTATTAACCTATTAGGCTGGCATCAAAATTTTACTTAACTACTCTTTTTAAACAACTACAAATAAAACATCCACACAGTTTGCGTAAATGAAACTGAAATGAAATAAAATAACCGAACACTCGGTTCAAATATGATACAACCCAATCGAATGTCGTACTAAAAGAATAGATAAATTCAATTGGACCATTGGCCCTGAATATTTATACAGTACCTCTTATCTAGAGTACAAGGATAGAAGCGCCTATCGTGAACCTGCATGCATCCACAGCTGCTGCAGCTGACGTCTGACTCTAAAGAAGTGCCATCCAGGCGTCCTGTGTCTGGACACCTATATATATATATATATATATATATATTACAAGAGAGGAAAAAGTAGATAAACGGGTTAGAGCCCGAGTTTGAAAATATTTTGCAAGTGCATAAATGCTTTATTTTTAGAAAAAGGTTTTATCTCATATTTAAATTGGTATCGCACTCCCTTGAGATACCCCTCACCCCTCTTCTAATAGTGCACACCTAACGCACTTATCATTCTAGTTAAGCTACCCTACCTAACTAATCTTAATACTCGTCTACTAGGAATATCTACAACCCGAGTACTAGGGGTTAAACTTCTCTCCATTCTCAACACTGCGCTAAGTTCGTGGGTGGGGTGTCTCGCGATGCGAAATCCAAAAAGGAACCCCCCGATACACTACTACTTGGCAGGGTTAATGGTAGAGATCCATTAGGCCCGTAGTACTAAACAAATGTATAAATATATACTTATATATTAATATACATATCATATTTATTCATATATACATCTTACCATATACATCCGGATAATATCTCCTGGACTGAGGTTTATTCTATCTTCATCTTTATAATACACATTCGGATCTATCTCTCGGACTGAGAATCTCATATATATATATATATATATATATATATATATATATATATATATTAATTACATTGTTCTCATGCACAAGTAATATATCATACACCCAAGCATCACAACCATCCCAACGAGCTATAACTCGAGGATGCGGTCTCATAGTGCCGATCCAAAAAATTTGGGTTTGCTCAATATACCACGGTACCAATCCAGACTTACTCATAGTCTTGGTAAACATATACACAATGTTGGAGGCGGCCATGTTCCCCCTGCAAGTGGGAAATCACATAAATCGCACTCGAACGTGGGACGATCATGACTTGGGGACTATACTCACCCTACTCCTCGAGCCAGGGGATTCACCCACATCGTGCAACCTCCCTGGATCACACTAGAGTAATATATACTTCGACTGTTCCCACCCTATACTCATAGGGGAAGCCTAGGGAAAGAATCCATCTAAACACACATATACCATCACATATAGATACATATGTATTTATATCATAAAATATATACTTTAATCACATAGTATATATATATACATACTATGTATTCCTCCTCGAATATATATGGATGTCCATAATTGCCAATCACGTAATAATATTTAAGTATTCTCTCTCTTAAATATTATTCACACCTTAATCACCATTTGGGATTTATACTCTCCAAATACCCGATTCGTATTCGTATGATAAGTATATACTTAACTTATCTTTAACTTATAACCCAAATTTCATCCCATTCGCCTCATAGGATTTTCTCATCTGAAACTGATAAATGTATATAAACTCAACACACATAATTCGATACATATAATCTCTCATCAAAAAACCAACTCGAGTGTTATTCGTCCTAAACCCCCTTAAATGATTAAGTCATGGATTTCCCTTTGTTTCCATGAACTCAAGTTCTACATTCCAATAAACTATTAATCTATAGGTTCCCATTCTCTTTTAGGAACCCCAATCATTTAGTTTCTTAACCCATTTATATTCCTTGAAAATAAATAATTAGTGCCGCAAAATCTTAGCACTCTCCTAGCCTATATAAGTAACCCCCAATTGGCTAGATGTTAAATTCCTAAACAATTACTTATATCCTAAAATTTATCAACCAGAATTCATTTCAATTGGAGTTCACCCCAGCATTAAACCCTAGAAAAATATTGCCAAAAATCCCAAAGGGTCGATCGATCGACCCATGGCCCTCGATCGATCGATCGTCTCAGGCAGCTTCTTCTCCGAGAAGCTGTTTCGGCCATTAACGGATCTCCAAGATTTTTTTATTTGTTATTCCACACATATACAACAACACCCAACTATATATACACCATGAAAATAAGTTCTAAACATCCTAGAACCCAAAATCAACCATTAATTTCTACGAATTTCTAGGTTTCTCAAATTAGAAATTATTCGGGGTTTACTCGTTTTAATTCTCGAAAGCCCATTTTTATCTAAGAAAACCCAATCCAAAACCTTTAGCGTTTGTTATTACCAACTATGATATGAGAATTTATGCTAAAAATAAATAAAGCAAGTAAACACTTGCCTCGTGGATAAAATCCGACAACCTCGAGCCGAATCCCGCGGAGTTTGGTAGGAATTTCCCCTTTTCTCCTCTTTTATGTCCTCCTCTCTCTCCTCTATCTTTTCCTTCTCTTTTCTCCCCCTTTCCCTCTTTATATAGGGATAAAGCGGGTTTTAACCCTTAAAACCCAAAAACGACTCGTTTACTCAATTACGAGCCTTTTTTAACTCCAAATTTCCCCGAAACTCAATTTCGACAATCGGACACTCTTTTTCGACTATCTCGGCCATTTCGAGACTCACGGCGCAGTTGAAATTTCCATCCGATGTATTTGAACACAAATCACTATTTTAACCTAAAACAAATAAATGCGGTATTCCCATTAAAATATTGTCTTCTGTCGCTTTACTTAACGACGACATATTATTAAAATACTTCGACATATTTACTTAATCCCAAAAGTAATTACAACATCGATCGAAAATCATCTACTCCTTGAAAATCCCAAAAATTACTGTTCACGATAATTTCTCTAAATTCCAATTTGCACCCAATTATGGAATTTAATTATCTCCAAAAGGACGGGTTGTTACAATAGGTTCGGTACAGATTCCTCGAACCACAAATATCAAATCACAAATAATGGAGGCAAACATAGTCATAAGCCTTTGGGCTACGCACATACCTAAGAACCCAAATGATCATTTTATACCATTGTTCCCACTAATGGTAATCGACCGAAGTCCTATGTTCTCGAGCGACAAGTCGAAGGTCCCAAATATTCATTAGGATAAGACTGTCCTCACACGTAAACCTCTCGTCGATAGCAAGTAAGCTCGGTATGTCATATACATAAATTATCAATCAATCAAACAAGCATTGTCATCTACCTATATAAAATTAGGTACTTACACTACCTATATCATATTAGGAATTTATCCCCTATCACAAGTACTCGTCGTATTTATTTAATATTACCCACACATGTAATCATGATTATCATCATATATTTTTTTATGTAGTTATCACTCACATAATAATTTATCCGACCCAAGTACCCGTAAATATGTCGTCAATATTACCCTTACTTGATATAACGATTATTCTCCTCTAAATCGTAATATAATTATGTAGATATCTCTCACAAAAATTTAATCCTCAAATCCAAATAATTTTCCAACATTAACCCAAGTCCCCCGCTCCTTGTTAATGTACCAAAATTAATAAAATCTCATCATGGGCCAAATTACCATTTTCCAATTTTTTTTCAGCAAACGTACATTCTGCCAGAAATATAAAATTATAATTTTGAGGCTCTTCAGATCCGATTTTGAAAAAACTTAAAACTGCAAAGTTGTGCAGAACGTGATTTTATACAAAAACACGAGTGCACACTGTCAATTTCCTCTTAAAAAAGTCCTAAAATTATCATAAAATGTTTGTTATTTTCAACAAATTTTTTTATGCATTTTATCCATTTTCTTTCTCATCAAAACCAACAGAAATCAATGAAAGTGTCTAAACAATATTCCATAACTCCATAGCTCGTCAACCATCTTAATCCTCTATGGCTGGCATACAAGAGAGAAAAGAGAATATGCAAGGAAACGGGATAGATCTCGATGTAAAACTAGTTTTGAAAACAGCAAGTGAATAGTTGCAATATTTATCACTTATAATATATAAGTTAGATTATCAGACTCTCGCTTGACATTCTCTCCTCTCATCTAGAGTGCACACCTAACGTACCTCTAAACTATTCTATTTTAGTTCCCATGCTAACTAGATTAACCCATTGTATCCATTCTTTTTAACCCAATTCATTCCCACGTATTAATCTCATAATACATATAATGATGTTATAAACATATATCCATTTAAATTCAACATGGATAAGTCCCTTATTAATTCAATTCAATTAAGTGTTCTCATACGTAACTATCTCACATTTCTACTTTAGCCACACAGTATATATCATCACACGTATATACATACATTCACTATATATATATATATATATATAGAGAGAGAGAGAGAGAGAGAGAGAGAGAGAGAGACAGAGACAGAGGCACATAGAGAGAGAGAGAGGGAGACAGGCTCATGTGCACACTAAAGTTTGCACATTATTTTTTTAAAATAGCAATTTTTTTTATCTGATTTAATTTATTTGGGTTCCTTGAAATGTTTAAATATCACAAAAAAAACATTCAACTCAAAAAAACATTTTTTACTACTTTAAAAAAATCGGTCAAACTTTCGCAGTTTTTAAGCACTTAAAAAACTTCAATAGTTTGACCGATTTTTTAAAAATAGTAAAAAAGATTATTGTTATTAGTTTTTTTTATATTGGTTCCTTGAAATGTTTGAAAATCACACAAAAAAATCAAGTCAATTTTTTTTTTTGCTATTTTAAAAAAATGATGTGCAAACCTAGTGTGCAAACTTTAGTGTGCACAAGAGCCTACCTCTCTCTCTCTCTCTCTCTATATATATATATATATATATACACACACACACACACACACACACACACACACACATATATATATGTGTGTGTGTGTGTATATATACACTATACTATACTGCACCCCGAGGCACAGCTGCGATGCTGCATTACTCTGATATCTTGTCCCAATACATCTCGTCACTGTATAAGGGACAATAGGTTCGGTACAGATTCCTCGAACCACAAATATCAAATCACAAATAATGGAGGTGAACATAGTCCTAAGCCTTTAGGCTACACATATGCCTACACACACAAATGATCGTTCTATACCATTGTTCTCACTAATGGTAATCGACCGAAGTCCTACGTTCTCGAGCGACAAGTTGAAGGTCCCATATATTCATCAGGATAAGACTTCCCTCTCGTGTGAACCTCCCGTTGATAACAAGTAATCTAGGTATGTCATACACATAAATTATCAATCAATCAAACAAGCATTATCATCTACCTATATAAAATTAGGTATTTACACTACCTATATCATATTAGGAACTCATCCTATCACAAGTACCCGTCGTATTTATTGAATAATCTACACACTTGTAATCATGATTATCATCATATATTTTTTTATGTAGTTATCACTCACATAATATTTTATTCGACCCAAGTACCCGTAAATATGTCATCAATATTACCCTTAATTGATATAACGATTATTCTCCTCTAAATCGTAATATAATTGTTGATGTAAAAAACTAGATCGCTCTAATTATTTAATCACAGATAAATAAATAAGACAAAGATTTTTAAAGTGGTTCGGCTAGGAATAAAGCCTACGTCCACTGTTATGTTATTGCTGAGTGTTTATGGAATTCTTGATTACAAGTTCTTTCAAGAAATTCCGGTCCCCCTTGAATGAGGATGATACAAGGTATTTATAGCCTTGAGGCTGTACATGAAAGGTTCGATACATTAAATGGTATACATGTGAAAGGGTAATACATTTAATGTAGCGTGCGCGTCAAGAATATAAGCATTCAATGAATATCTGAGCTGTTGATTATCTGGCAATTAATGATACGACCGAGGTGCAGCTCGGACCGCCATAGTTGCTCGGTGATCAGGAGTTCCTCGGAGCATTAGAGTACCTCGGTGCGCTAGAGTTCCTCGATGTGCTAGAGTTCCTCGGTGTATCTTCGTTGCTCGGAAAAAAGCATGGTTGGTCGGGAAATGAACTTCCTCGCTGCTATTGTGCCACGTGTCTTCGTATTATTCGTCCACATCAGCATATTAATTTTGGTATCAACAAAAGCCCCCAATGTTTAATATTTCGAACTTTGAGGAGTATGGAACATTCTTTCTCGGTATATGGCAATATTAAATGACTTTTCCTGGGTTTCAGGAACATTGTGTTCAAATTTCTTTCTCATTTCGCAGCTTCCGCTCTTTTTTTTGAATTTTTATAAATGTTTCGATCTTCGTGCAGTTTTTGTCCTTTTCGCCGCCGGAAGTTCAGTAGTTTCTTTTTGGTAATCATTTCTTTCACCGCTTCCCAATGCAAAGTATTTAAACTTCTTGGGTAATCATACCGTCTTCTACGTTTTCCAATTTTCTGCATTCAAGCTTTCTATTCTCTCTTTCTCTCTTGTGCGTTCATCCTTGTTTTCGTTCGTTGTCAACAATCCTCCTTTCTTCCTGTAAGATCTTCTTCCTTTCTTCTGTATCTCTTTTATTCAATATGGTTTATATTGTAGAATCTGTTGAAAAATTTCGTTCTGATTTTTCCATTCCTTCGTGGGTAAATCTAGAGATTCTTTCTGAGCCTTTAGATTACTTCCGATTGCCTGAGGGACATTGGTTCCCCAGTCTTTTTATCGCTGAATGTGGTTTTTCCTTTCCACCAAATCCATTGTGTCTTGAGTTTTGTCAGTATTTCGATCTTGTCCCTGCAAAAATAGCCCCCAATTCATGGAGAATAATTAATGGGGTACACAAATTAAATCTAACTCATGGGACTCGTATTGGGATCCCTGAGATTATGTATTGCTATAAATGGGCCACTCTAGATAATATTTATTACTTAAAAACTAGGTTTTTAAATAGGGCCCTTGTAGTTAACCTCCCTGACTCAAATATAGATTATTTTGAACATAGGTTAGTTATAAAAAATTGGCAATATGCCCCTTTAGCTGGAAATGAAGTATACAACGGTCCCAGATGTCCCCCATATGGCAATGGGATAGGTTTATTTTTCGGTTTATTTTTCATTTTATTTATGAAATTATGCTTTCATCATGTTTGACAAAATGTATGACTGATATCTCATTATGTATTTATTTGCAGTTGATAGAAAAAGAAGAACTCCAAAAGAATCAGAGGTTAATATCAAGCATCTGAAACTTATCTGGGGTTTGCACAAGAATATTCCAGACGAACACATCAGGTCTGCCTCATATCTGCTACAGTATAAGAGTTACACAACCTCTTATACTGCTCGCCCTGTTGAACCAGCTTCAACTCCAGAAGGTTCATCTTCAGATTCTCATCTTCCTTTAAGTCAAAAGATGGGTAAGAAAAGAGCTCCTCCTGCTCTCTTTGATGATGTTACTTCTGCTGCTGGGGCCAAGAAAAACAAAGCCGATGTCCCAGAGGGGACTAAGAAAGTGGATGCTGGGTCTTCTAAGGCTACCGAGAAGCCTCCAGTGGTTCCGAGCAAGAAAAATGCTCCTGTAGATGTAATTACAATCTCTCCGACCAAGACCTCTTTGGTTGAAGGTTCTGATCGCCCGTTGAAGAGATTGAGGAAATCATCCTCAGTTACTCCGGCTGAAACTGCCTCCTGCCTTCCTGCTGGTGGTACTGATGTTCCAAACATCACTCTTCCAAGTTCTGCAATGAGCTCGGTCGTACCCGAGGTCCATGGTATTGATGAGAGAATTCCTAGGGATATGCTGACATCCTTAGCTGCTCGTCACCTTGCTTCAGTAAATTTCTTATACTTCTGATTTTTCTTTCTTTCTCTGAAAGCTTGCATTTTGTATTGACTTTGCTATTTTTCTCATCTCTCAGTTGGTGAACTGTTTTAATAATATTGTGAAGAAGGATGAAGCTATTAAAGCTTCAAGCTCCTCGTCAGGCGTAGAGGATGCTCTGTTGGGTTTGACCCAATCTTTAAAGGAATCTCGTCAACAGTATGTTGACGAAAAAGCTGTTTGGGAGAAGAAATTAGCTATGGCTGAAGCTGAGAAGGTGAAAATGGCTGAAACCTCCAAGAATTTGGAGGAGAAAGTAAAAGGTTTAGAGGTCAAACATCAGGAATATGATGGCCAGCTGAAAAAGGCAGAGGAAGAGTTATCTACCCTGCGAGATATCAAGATCAAAAAGGAGGAATTGGAGGTGAAGCTCTCCTCGGAGAAGTTGAGGAGAAAGGTCGCAATCAAGAAACATTTCAGTGCTGGTTGGGAGAAAGGATGGGAGAGAGGGATAGCTGCAATGACATCCCAAGTCCAATATGGGAAGTTGAAATACTTCCACGATGGCTGGGTAGCTGCTCTGCAAGAGCTGAAGGTCCAAGACAATTCTGAGCTATTCCAACAACATCTCCCTGGTCCTCCTCCACCAATTGTGGAAGAAGAAGAAGATGAGCCTGCCTCAGATGAGTCTTCTATGGCTATGGGTGACCCAGTCTCTGCTTCTCAACCCTCTGTAGTCGATGACGTTTCCTCTATGCCTCCTCCTGCCGAGAAGATTCCTGCTGATCAACCCGTTGATACCACCGAGAAACCGAGCTCCTCGTCCCAGCCTCCCGAGAAAGTCTTGGAGGATAAGGAAAAGGTGTGAAGTTGTTCGGTATCATTTATTTTTTCAATTCTTGTAATCGAACAATGTAACCTTTTGATGATCTAATAAAATACATCTTTGCTCATCTCTGTTGTTGATGATTTATATTTGTTGATTGTTGTCTTTTTCTCGTCCTTAGTTTGTTGCTAGAATGGAATTGATCTCTTCACATGATACCGAGCTGATGCAGCAATGTCACCAATACTTTAAGGTTGGTCATACATTCCTTAGTACATCAGAAATTGCTGATATCCTTGGCCATGGTGCCTCAGAGTAGGCAATTGAAGCTTATCAGTACTTGAAAGCTTTACTCGACCGAGCAGTGGCCAACAATGTCGCTTACTATGACTTGATTGAAGAGCTTCTTGGTTCCATAGAGGATCTTCAAAATCAACACAATGAATCATTGGCTTCGTTGCATAAGGATTATGAAAATAGATACCAGCAGCTCTCTTCAGAAACAGGCCATAAGAAGATCATTGCTGGGTATGACATTAGGGAGAGAACCCTAAAAGGTGAAGTTGAAGCTTGCAGGCAGATTGTCGAGATCCTGGAACAAGAAAATAACATTTTACAGAAAAAGTTGGCTCAATATGAATCTGCAGCATTATCTTCCACTGCCCTAGTGCCCGTTACTGATGAATGTTTCTCTTTCTTAGAGGTCGAAAATGCCAAATTAAGGCAAGAACTGGATGATTTAAGAAGATCTGCAGTTTCTGGGACTGCTCGTGGACGAGGAAGAGGTTCTCGGGGGCGAGGAAGAGCTGCTCAAAATGTTACCGAGGAGCAAAACTCTCCAGTCGCTTCTCGGAGCCGATTAAGAGTTCTTAGTCGCAATGTTGAAGAGACTCGTACCCAATCTACTTTGGAAACTCAAGCATTCCAGTTAAACGTCAAAGATCGGGCCCTATCAGAAATGTCCAAGAAGAATCTATCCTTGGAAGATCAACTTACAGCGACGAAATCTGCTCTGCATAATAAGGATCTTTTTGCCAAAAGCCTTCATGAACAATTGGATAGATTAACCTTCCAATTCCATAAACAGCCCAGGGAATTCTGGATGGCAGGATACAATGAAGCCCTTGTTCACCTGGATGCTCGTATTGAACATGCCAACAATGAAGGTTACAAGCAAGGATGGTTGAACGCACTGGGTGTGTTAAAATTGGAGCAAGGGCATTATTTATGGGATTATCATGCTCCATCATTATTAGACCTGCCTGTGCCACCTTTCAAATTGGACATGGCGTGGATCCCAGCTCGTTCCATTCCTCGTAGCTTGATTTCAAAGTACCTTGGCGATTATAGCCTTCATTCTCAGGTTGAATTGTCTCGTCCTGAGCATCTCTTGGATACACCTTCTGTGATGAATGTCAGAATGCTCAGGGATGTTAATTTCATTAATTCTCCTCTTTGTCTAGAGGATCCTCCTGCTGGCGAGGAGCCTGTTTCAAAAAATAAAGGAAAGAAACCAATATAATAGGTTTTCAATGTAACAGTTAGTACATTTATGTAACTTGTAATTTATTCTAGATTTTTAATGAAAAGACTTTCATTTTCTGTTTGCCAATTTTGCTATTGTCTTGTGTTTATCAAACACCTTTATATTTGTGCATATGTATCTATGTATTTGTTAAAAAGATAACAATATCGTGCTGTTCATCAACCAACTTAATAATAAAGTAATGAATATAAATTGTTCAAACTGTTTCCAACCAACCAAGGTGGATAAATAATGTTTGTCGACCAACTACAGTTGATGGGTTTCTATCCCCGACCAGCTATACTTGGTTCAATTTCGAATATAAAAATGCGTCCGACCAACTAAGGTTAATAATTTGTCCTCGTCGACCAACTACAGTTATTGGGTCTTTATCCCCGACCAACTATACTTGGTGTATTTTGGAATATTTCAAAGAACTTTTTGTAATAATGTTATCTTTCGACCAACATAAGTTGTAATGTGAGAATATATTTTTATTTTACCAACCGTAGTTGATCATGCTGGTGTACACCTCCTAACCAAAGGAGTAGTTTTTTGGCTCCTTAGAGCTTTTGGCTCCTTAGAGCGCCTCCTAACCAAAGGAGTATTTTTTGGCTCCTTAGAGCTTTTGGCTTCTTAGAGCATTTTTTGGCTCCTTAGAGCACTTTTGGCTCCTTAGAGCACTTTTTGGCTCCTTAGAGCACTTTTGGCTCCTTAGAGCACTTTTTGCTCCTTAGAGCACCTTTTGGCTCCTTAGAGCACTTTTGGCTCCTTAGAGCACTTTTTGGCTCCTTAGAGCACTTTTTAGCTCCTTAGAGCACTCTTGGCTCCTTAGAGCGCTTTTTGTGCATAGTGCATTACACTAGTATTCCACGAAAAACTTTCAACCAGAAAGAAAATGGTGAAACATCCTTGTTTTATTCATACTGAAGGAAAAGCTTTACATTTTACATTACTGATAATACTTGCGTAGATGTTCAGCATTCCACGCATTCTTAAACTCTTCTCCCTCTAGAGTTGCTATTCTGTAAGTTCCTGGACGAACAACCTCTGTAACTCGGTAAGGTCCATGCCAGTTTGCTTCCAACTTATTTTGCTTCTGAATGACTTTCTTTAGCACATAGTCCCCTTCTTTTAAATCACATTTCTTCACCCTTTTGTTGTAAAACAGAGCTGTACGTTGTTGGTAAGCAGCATTTCTAATGGCTGCCTCTTCTCTAACCTCCTCGAGCATATCCAAATCCAGTCTTCTCATCAAATCGCTGATCGGGGAGTTGAAATTCAGCACTCTATGAGTTGGGAGACCCAACTCGGCAGGTATCACAGCTTCACTTCCAAATGCCAACATATATGGTGATTCTCCAGTTGTTGCTCGGGGAGTTGTTCGGTAAGCCCATAGTACGAATTGGAGCTCATTAATCCAATTTGCTTTAGCTTCACTTAACCTCTTCCTCAAGCCATTTAATAATGTTCTGTTCGTCACTTCAGTCTGTCCATTGCTCTGGGGATGGCCTGGTGCTGAATGATACTTCAAAATGTTTGACTGATGACAATAAGCAGCAAATTCTTCATTATCGAATTGTGTTCCATGGTCTGTAATGAAAGCATGGGGGAGACCATATCGACAAATGATGTTTTTCCAAATAAACTGATATACTTTCTCGTACGTCATATCAATTAGTGGTTCAGCTTCCACCCACTTAGTAAAATAATCTACTGCCACGACGAGATACTTGAACCTTCCTCGAGTCATCGGCAGTGGTCCAACCAGATCAACCCCCCACATGGCAAATGGCCAAGGTGAAGTTATGGGTGTCAACAATGCTCGTGGAGTTCTTCGGATGGAGGAAAAATGTTGGCACTTGTCACACTTCTTAGCATAGGCTATACAATCAGCCCTCATCGTCGGCCAGTAATATCCCTGTGTCATTACCCTTTGCAAAAGTGTCCGACCTGCTACATGAGCTCCACAAGATCCTTCATGAATTTCTTCAATCAATTATTTGACTTCTGATGGATGCACACATCTCTGCAAACCTTCCATAATTCCTCGTCTATAAAAAACACCATTAGTTAACACATACCGAGCAACTTTATACTTCAATTTCTTGGCAGCTAGTTTGTCCTCCGGTAATTCTCCTTCTTCAATGTATGCCCTGATAGGATCCATCCAAGATGGTCCTAAATCAAGGGTTATTATATTTACCATCAGGTCTTCTTCTATGATCCGACTTTCTAATACTTCTATTGGTATCGTTCTTCGCAGCTCGGTGCGCGTAGCTGACGCTAGTCGGGCCAATGCGTCTGCTCTAGCATTCTCCATTCTCGGTATCCTCACCAATTGAATAGCATCAAATTCTGTCAATAACTCCATCACCTTTGCATGGTACTTCACCATTAACTCTCCCTTCACTGCATATATTCCCATCATTTGATTCACAATTAATTGAGAATCACTGAAAACAATTACTTGTCGTGCCTCCATAACTTTTGCCAAATGAAAACCTGCTATCATAGCCTCATATTCAGCCTCATTATTGGAAGCTTTGAATTGGAATCTCAAGGCATACTCCATGTCAATATCATCTGGGGAATTTAAAACAATCCCTGCTCCACAACCAGTTGTGCAAGATGATCCATCTACATATAATCTCCATGTAGGGACCTCGTCTTCAAATTTCTTATCTGTCAGAGTTCCTCGGTAAAATATCTGCTGTTTTGTTTCCTCATTCCCTGGTATCTTTCGCTCCTCAACGGTCATCTGTTCGCACCCTTTTACCAACCTTAGTTGGTATGGATTTGAATATGATGATTTTTCTACATCCACAAGTCCTTTTACCAACCTTGGTTGGTCTGGATTTGTATCTGTTGATCCTGTATCGTCCACAGGTAAGTCAACAAGTACCTTTTGCTCCTCGGGGGTATCAGGGTATGTGAACTCTGCTATAAAATCTGCTACAGCTTGCCCCTTTAATGATGATCTGGGTTCGTACACAATATCATATTCACCGAGCTGTATTGCCCAGTACATCAATCTTCCTGATTTTTCTGGCTTGTGAAGGGCTTGTCTTAATGGCATGTCGGTATACACTATGATGGTATGGGACTGGAAGTATGGCCTCATTCTTCTACTTGCTTCAATTAATGCCAGTGCCAATTTTTCTAACTTTGGGTATCTGATTTCTGCACCTCGGAAGGCCTTGCTTGTGTAATAAATTGGCTTCTGGACTCCATTTTCCAATCTGATCAACGCCGAGCTAACTGCATTCTCTGATACTGCCAAATACAAGTACAGCTTCTCTCCAGTTATTGGCCTAGACAACAATGGTGGGGCTCCCAAATACTTCTTCAAATCTTGAAAGGCCTTCTCACATTCATCAGTCCACTCAAAACTTTTTCGCAGTGTTTTGAAGAACGGGAGGCATTTATCAGTTGCTCGGGATACAAATCTGTTGAGCGCTGTAACTCGTCCGGTAAGACTCTGTACTTCTTTCCTCGTCGTTGGGGATCGCAGCCCTAAAAGAGCTTTGATCTTTTCTGGATTTGCCTCAATACCTCGTTGATTGACGATGTATCTGAGGAACATCCCTTCTCGTACTCCAAAGGTACACTTCGTCGGGTTGAGCTTCATTTGGTATTTGTCCAGTTGATCAAAGGTCTGGCCTAAGTCAACTAGATGATCAGTAGCTCTCTTGCTTTTGGTGAGCATGTCATCGACATAGACTTCCATATTGTAACTAATTTGTTCGGCAAAAACCTTGTTCATCAGCCGCTGATATGTTGCACCTGCATTTTTTAAACCAAAAGGCATAACATTATAACAATAAGTTCCCCTTGGGGTAATAAAAGAAGTACTTTCCCTGTCTTCTGGCTTCATTTTGATCTGATTGTAGCCAGAATAAGCATCCATAAAGCTGAGTAGCTCATGTCCCGAGGTAGCATCCACTAGTTGATCAATTCTGGGCAATGGAAAATGATCTTTTGGGCATGCCTTGTTGAGATCAGTGAAATCAACACACATTCTCCATTTGTTGTTCTTCTTCTTTACCATCACCACATTTGCCAACCAATTTGGATATTTCACATCTTCAATGAATTGGGCTTTCTGGAGTTTCTCGACCTCCTCTTGTATGGCCTGGTTCTTCTCGGGACTAAACACTCTTCTTCTTTGCTTCACAGGCTTGATCTCCTTATTCACATTGAGCTCATGACATAAGAAGTTTGGATCTATACCTGGCATGTCTTCATGACTCCAAGCAAAAGTATTCTTCCTGTTTCTCAAGAAAGTTATCACCTCCTGTTTTATTGAAACATCCAACGACGATCCTATCTGAGTTACTCGTTCAGGATGCTCGTTGTCCAGGATAACAGTTTCTGTAGATTCCACCACCTGCCCTTTTACGAGTTGAGATTCATCCCTAGGGTCAAGAGTTTCAATTTCTGTACCTTCCTCCACTTGGTAAGTAGTAGTCTTTTTCCTTGACTCTTCAAGTTCCTCTTGCTCGGCAGACGAATAATAGCATTCCCGAGCTACTTTTTGATCACCTTTCACAATTCCAACTCCAAAATTCGTTGGGAATTTCAAACACTGATGTTCTGTAGATGGAACTGCCTCGAACTTCTTCAATCCAACTCTTCCCATGATGATGTTGTAGGCTGACTGCACATTCTTATCCATCACAAAGAAGCGTATTCTTTCTGTTCGACAAGCAGACCAAGTTCCAATGAGTATATCCAACTTGATCGTCCCAAGTGGAAAAACTTTCTCGCCAGCAAAACCCAGAAGGGGTCTGTGATAAGGTTCCAATTGAGATAATTTTAAATTCAAGCTATCAAAGCATGAATAGTACATGATGTCTGCCGAACTACCATTGTCTACTAACACCCTTGAAATGACCACATCCTTCATCCTCATTTTGATCACCAAAGGATCATCATGAGGGTAAAGAACACCTGCCAGGTCATTTTTTGAAAAACCAATCACTAGCTTCTCTTTATTTACCTTCCTCGGATGATCATCCTCGGCCAGATTTATTCGCTGAATATATGAACAAGCTTGAGCCTCTCCGAGGTAAGTTTTTCTTTCTGCAGTAAGGTCTCCTCCCCCTGCATCTCCTCCTGTAATAACATTACAATCAAATGACCCAAAACGTATGGAGAATACTTCTAGTTCAAGCTGCCTTGGCTTCTTGGGAAGATCAGGGTCATCATCTGGATCATCTTCGTGGTCCCTCCTCTTTTTCTCCTCTGCACGACGAGGAGATCTAGATCTCTCTCTAGTTCTATCATCATTCTTCCTCTCATTCCTGCGATCTACATACTTTGACAATTTTCCTCTTCTGATGAGTGTTTCGATCTCGTTCTGAAGAGCTATGCAATTTTTGGTCATATGGCCATGATCTTTATGAAACTCGCAATATTTGGCCTTATTCCTCAGATCAGGATTCGTCTTCAGTTTCTCTGGCCACTTGATTTCCTCGTTATTCTTGATTTCTTCCAAAACATGATTAATACCCATTTTCAATGGGGTATAATTATCGTACTTCTTTAGGACTTCCAACGTTGTCTTATTATTCCTGTAATGCTTGTCACCACCATTTCCTTTCTGATCTTTCTTCTTAGACTTGTCGACCTCCACTTTTACTTCTTTATCCATATTCTTCTTCGCAGCCATAGCCTCCTCGGCATTCATAATTTTGGCTGCTTTTTCCATCAACTCGGACATAGTTTTAGGTGGATCTTTGGCCAAGGTATAGTACAGCATATTAGGCAGCAAACCACTCATCAAAGCAGTGATTGCTGTCTTTTCTTCGTAATCTACGACTTCAAACTTTTCGTTATTAAAACGAGTTATGTAATCTCTAGTACTTTCACCTGATTTTTGTCTAACACTTAACAAATGTGCTACTCGCTTTACTGGCTTCGCCCCAAAACAAAAATTGCCAATGAACAACTCGGCTAATTGAATAAAAGTTGAAATCTTACCCCGAGGAAGATTGTTATACCATATCTGTGCAGATCCGGTAAGGGTTCCCGAGAAAGCTCTGCACCTCATCTCGTCGGGGACGGCATATATGTCGGCGGCAGCTTGATATTGTTCTATATGAAGTACATGATCTATTTTTCCGTCGTACTTAGGAGTCACTACAGGTGCCTTGAATTTCGATGGTGTAGGAAAATCCACAATGGACTGCACAAAAGGTGTCCCTTGAACAAAAGTTCTCTGTAAGGGGTTCCTTGCCTTAGCCATTTCTCCTAATCTATCCTCCAACCGCTGAATAGAACCTTTCCATGCTTCATTTCCTTCCTCAGGCCGCTTAGTATGAGAAATTGATCGCTCTGATGTAGCTTCCTGAGATTTATCTTGACGAGTAGCTGGTCGTGATTGTGCTGATCCTTCTCTCAAACGTGATGGTGGTCGAACACTTCTCGATGGAGCTCTAGGTGGACTCATGTTTCTCCTTGGTCCTAACCGACTGAAAGGAGACTCCCTGCTTAATCTTTCCAAAGCGCTGGTTCTCTCCGGAGAGAGAGATATAGGTTGATTTGTATCCGTAGCCCATATCGATGAAGTTCGCCCAGGTTGATAAGAAGAATCATTAGACTCCCCATTGCGATATGACGCAGTACGTCTGGATCGTGATTGCCCATGATCACTCCGTTGTCCTGAATAGGTAGGTGCACCGCCTTGAAGAGTTTGAATGAGTTGCCTCATAGATTCTTGCATGGCGGTTTGTCCTTGAGCCAGATTTGTCATAATTCCAGCCAGATATGGAGTTGCAGATGGATTTGGAGGATTTCCAGCATTTCCAGCATTTTGGTTACTGGATTCTGGATTATCTGCCATTGATAACAAATGATTTTTGCGAAAAACGATAGTAACAGTCGTTTCCCACAGACGGCGCCAATCTGTTGATGTAAAAAACTAGATCGCTCTAATTATTTAATCACAGATAAATAAATAAGACAAAGATTTTTAAAGTGGTTCGGCTAGGAATAAAGCCTACGTCCACTGTTATGTTATTGCTGAGTGTTTATGGAATTCTTGATTACAAGTTCTTTCAAGAAATTCCGGTCCCCCTTGAATGAGGATGATACAAGGTATTTATAGCCTTGAGGCTGTACATGAAAGGTTCGATACATTAAATGGTATACATGTGAAAGGGTAATACATTTAATGTAGCGTGCGCGTCAAGAATATAAGCATTCAATGAATATCTGAGCTGTTGATTATCTGGCAATTAATGATACGACCGAGGTGCAGCTCGGACCGCCATAGTTGCTCGGTGATCAGGAGTTCCTCGGAGCATTAGAGTACCTCGGTGCGCCAGAGTACCTCGGTGCGCTGGAGTTCCTCGGTGTGCTAGAGTTCCTCGGTGTATCTTCGTTGCTCGGAAAAAAGCATGGTTGGTCGGGAAATGAACTTCCTCGCTGCTATTGTGCCACGTGTCTTCGTATTATTCGTCCACATCAGCATATTAATTTTGGTATCAACAATAATTATGAACATATCTCTCATAAAAATTTAATCCCCAAATCCAAATAATTTTCCAACAGTAACCCAAGGCCCCCGCTCCTTGTAAATGTACCAAAATTAATAAAATATCATCATGGTCCGAATTACCATTTTCCAATTTTTTTGTCGATAAAGGTACATTCTGCCAGAAATATAAAATTATAATTTTGTGGCTTTTTTGCTCCGATTTTGAAAAAACTTAAAACTGCAAAGTTGTGCCGAACGTGATTTTATACAACAACTTGTGTGCACACTCCCAATTTCCTCTTAAAAAAGTCCTAAAATGATCATACAATGTTCGTCATTTTCAACAATTTTTTTCATGCGTTTTATCCATTTTCTTTCTCATCAAAACCAACACAAATCAATCCAAAACTTTTTCTAATTAATTTCAATTGATATAGTAAGATGTATGATCAGTTTATAATAATCAAACAACGTAAAATCATCAAATAGTTCCGATTAAATTCTACTATTCCCAGAATTCTCGTAGGTTCTTATTTCTCCAAAAATCATATTAACTCAGAATTCTTATATCATTTGAAGCCAAAATTCGTGGATTAAATCATTTAAACAGAAAGAGATTTATTATATCAAATTTTCATATTAAAAACTAATTCAAAACTCTATAGTTTATCCTTAAATCATGTAAGTTCATTGTTCTTACGTAACTTATCTAGCATGGATATTGTTAGCAATAAAATAATGCAAGAATTACAGTTGCCTTAATTATGTAGGTCTGAACCTTTGGTGATGATGGTGTAGAATCCTTTCCTCATTTTTTGATGACTTTATGGAAGTGGTGCTGGTGGTAGAAGGTGGTTAATCCCCTTTAGTTTACCCCAAAAGACTCCCCTCCTTCCTAAGCAACCTCTTCTCCTCCCAAGAAACTCTTCACTTTCTCTCACACTAATACCTCTCAAATGTTTTGTGATAAAATGAAATAAACCTACGTTACTCTAATCCATCACCTTTGTCCTTTCATCTCCAAATTGACCTGAGCCCCAAATCCAGCACCCAAATATACTTTTCTGACAATTTCAACCCTTTTGGATGCAACGGCACACTCAAAATGACCATAAGGTTGATATAAAATAATATATTTTTTATTTATTTAAATTAGTTCCGACACGTCCCATACCGCGGCCTGGCTTATGTTTCATAATTACCGTATTAGTAACTCACGATAATATAAATAGCTTCATAATCATATATTACTTAAATATCACTAACTAATATTCAAAATCATATATTTCAATATCCACAAGTAATATATAATCCGAATTAATCCCAATTAATTCATTTATAATTAATTCCAATTAGTCCCATTAACTTTTAATTTAATTCATTTTAAAAGTCATTAAAATTATGGGGTATTACATACTTCCCCACTTACAACTGAATTTCGTCTCGAAATTCAGAAAATAAAGCATAACTGGTAAGGACAACTCCGGGTATTAATCTCACATCTCATTCAATATCCGTCGTACCGCCCATACAGTACTTATCGAATACCCTCACTGATGTTATACTCCAAGCCTTATCATTTAGTTTCAACTGTCTCGAGTTGACTTTACCCAATCCTTCCTATACCATCCTCGTGGAAAATTTGGGGAGTAGCGGTCCTAACTGACCTAACTCATCAAACAACTAAATCCTAAAGTCATAACTTCTACTTTTATTAACATCAAGAATACGCATTGTGCTACAATTATGAAAAATACTAGAATCCAACTATTCAGGGAGCCCATACACCCTATGTGTGTACGTTCCATCATAATATCTAAATGAATGTGATTCCTCTCTAAGGTTACCCTTAATTAACTGACTACTTATAATATAATCCGTATCACACTAATTTCCACATTCACATTTGGCAACTCCATTAGTCTCAAATCATGCTACAACTCATAAATCTCTGTTTAGTATATATACATATACTAGCAAAGGTTATAAACTCATATCCTAAAGACCCAACTTACTTCGACTCCCATCATTTGTTAGTTTCTTGCATGGGGTGTCTCGGAGAGCGAAATTCAAACAAGGAACCCCCTCGATACACTACTACCTAAAATAATTGGTCATCGAAACTCCTCAGGTCCTTAGTCTATAGTATATAACTTTCTAACAAGTTTTATCTATTTATATAAAAATTTACTTATTCACTCCCTCGTCAAGGACAATACACTAGCTATAACGGTCAATCTCGACCTCTTATAAACCCATGCCTATAATGACTTTGAAATGCAAACAATCCTAACGATAAGGCTCTACATCAAAGAACGCTAAGCTGAAGGAATGATACGCCGTATAGACCCTAAAGGACACTAGAACTTGATGCTCTGATACCATCTGTAACACCCCGCCTAATTAAATATCGGGTGATCAGTCCCATACCCAATTAAATCAGAATATACAGTTGGTTAATTTTTAGCATCATTGTCGAAAATATTTTCCTATCACCTAATACTCAATTAAGCTGTGTTAAAAACTTTCCAATAAAAATTTCATTTTACCATTTCGAACAATTTTACACATTCCATTCCACAACAACAATAAACTGAATAGATATCACAATAGAATTCAAATGCAATTGGAATACAGTTTCCAAAAATATCACAATACTTAAATCCCAATAATAATAGATGTATCACAATGACACGAGTATAAAATTCTGACTCAATAGAAAGGTGTGACACCCCTCCTAATTAAATACCGGGCGATCACTCCTTTATTAAATTATATCAAGGTGAACAGTTGGTTCATTCTCAGCATCACTGTCGATAAAAATAATTTTTCCAATTTAACACCCTAAATAATTAAGCTAAGTGTCAAAAACATTTTTCATACGTACATCCAAATTTTAATTAAAGAAAAGATTTATTTAATTTATTAACAAGGCTCAAAGAATAAGATCCACACCACAATAAACTGGAACGAAAGAATCCAATATATAAAACATTCATCAACGAATGTCAACATGCGAGAAAATAAAGTAATACATCCGTCCTGAACAAAATCCCAAAATAACGAACTAGGAAATAACTGAAATAACAATGTCCCAACATAAAGAAATAATGGAAAGGGCTACACATGCCCATCTGAATGAAAATGCTAGAAGTGGATCTGAATGAACGAAGTCGTCTAATCAAAAGACCTGCAACTCCCACCTAAGCTGCAGTGCGTTCCTTCCAAAAGATCCTAAGTAAGACGCCCCTGTGGCTGGGCACCTGAAATACATACATACATATATACAAGGGGGAGAGGGAGAGATAAAACGGGTCAGAGCCCGAAAGTGTGTATGATTTAAAATTAGTTTAGCAAGTATTTAAATTGATACAGGCCAATGCAATAACATATTAGTTCGTCACTCTCTTGAGAAATTCTCACCTCTCTTCTAATGTGCACTCCTATCGTACTAACCTTCCCAGATGGTTTATCTTAACATATATGTTATACTAACCTTCCCAAATAATTTAGTTTAACTTAACTTAATCATAATTTTTCAAAACCGAACAATGTCATTGTTTAAAAAGGGTTACTGCCAATTTGTAGTATAACTCTCGTTTTAACATCATTAATTTGTAAAGTTTTCCGGTGTCATATTATACTCACAAAACAATTATTTATAGGAGTCATCAACCATGTCCTACTTAACAAATCGCAGTAGGCAGTTTAAATTCCATAATCTCGTATATATATTAACTACTCGTATAATATATATATATATATATATATATATATATATATATATATATATATATATATATATATATATATATATTTAACGGCACCCCAACTAAAACTATGGTGCGTGCATACTTCCACTATCCAAACCC
The DNA here is from genome assembly GCA_949130495.1 of Sambucus nigra. Taxonomy (NCBI): domain Eukaryota; kingdom Viridiplantae; phylum Streptophyta; class Magnoliopsida; order Dipsacales; family Adoxaceae; genus Sambucus; species Sambucus nigra. The sequence continues at coordinate 104,860,463 of OX422213.1, read as the reverse complement.
CATACCACTCATATCAAGGGGAATACGAATTCGGAATCACTCTCGAATCGTATTAACACATACACAAACAAGTGAGGCGAAGCATAGATTCCAAGTCTCTAAGAGGATGGCACATACTCGCGTCTCTTAGGACCGTCTGAACTATTCATCCAATAGCCTGTACCAAGCATATCTATCTTCTAGGGTACAAGTCAATATCCCCCATAAAGGTCCCATCGAGATAAGACTTGCCCCAACGCGGTAACCTCAAGGATAGCAAGTAGCGCGGTATGTTTTTCACATGCATATAAGATATGTACACACATCATATAAATATACCACTTTCGTCATATTAATATAGGTCCCTCTCATTACCCATAATTACCACATTTAACCTTAATTTCACATTATTACGATTACGTATAAGGCTTCGTCTCTAACCTTAACTCGAAGGGTTTTCTCCCAATTTATGTGACACTAGTGGATTCTATCCTTCCAAGTAACAAATTCAGTAAGTACTCTTCTATTCACTACCGTAGGTATTCTTCGTAACCCCTCACTTGAAACACGGAGTTTGTCGTTCCTTAGTTAATTATCTCTAAAACACATTTATCGTCTCATAACAAAGTCCTCAACACTTGTTCATATGTCTTACTGGTCTCCCCTATATCCCATAACACTTTATTCATAATCCCCAAAAATTATTCCACGATAAATTAATTCAACTAATTAAACAAGGGAAAATAAGGGGCTGCCAGGAAGGGTCGATCGATCGACTACTCGGGTTCGATCGATCGAACCTTCGATCGATCGACGCTCTAGGGTCGATCGATCGATCAAGCAGGTCTGCGAAAATTCTGCAGAAGTGCAGTTACGGGTTTTACCAAAATTCTTCATCCAAATACATGTTTTCCAACTCTAATCGTCCCAAAACTTCTACTACAAACATTATAACATATTACCAGATGTTTCTAACGTTAAGCATGCGTATATCCATCATTAAACATGATTAAACAACCCAAAATTTCATCTAATTATCAAGAACCCTAAGTTTTCTTAACTTTTGTTCTAATCAGTTTTCTCCAGAATTTCCTTCTACATAATCATCAAAAATTCATGGGGTAATCATCTACATCACATAAGGTTTCCAGCATATGGTTTTAATGACTTCTACATGCAAATTCCTAACAAAAACTGGGGTTTTCTTCCATAGATTATACTCTTAATCATTCCTAACTGATATGAGTATTGCATCAACGAAAATACGCAAGTGAAACACTTGCCTGGGATTTCAGAGGTCTGGTTTCCTGCTGATAATGGTGTGGTTGCGTTCTCCTCCTCGCGATCTACGCGTTGGTGGTGACAGCGGTGTAAATGGTGGAGTTTTGGCCCTTGAACCTCCTTGCAAGGTCTCTCCTCTCTTCTCCAATAGCCGTCTTAGGGTTCTGAATGCTCTAACCCTAAAAGGCTGACTTAAATGGCTGCTAAGGATGGCTGAAATTCGTGGGTTTAATTACCCTATTTTGTAAAATGACCAAAATGCCCTCCCGGGTCACTAATTAAGCCTAAAAACATCCCGAGACCCAAACTAAACCCCCGGGTACACTTTTCTGACTATCTTAACCCTTCCGGACGCGTTGGCGCACTCAAAATGACCATACGAACAACTTATAAAATATTCACTTTTATATCTCAATAATTAGTCCCGACGGGACACGGGCGCGTCCCGACTAAAATTTCCAAAATTGTCATTTAATTCACTCATGACATTCAATATAACCAATATAATATATTACTATGCTCATTAGTAATATTCAACAAGTTTCCCATAATTACTAACTCTAGTCACGTTAATAATTATAACATCATTAATTTCCGAATTTTTATTAAATAAATCCCCAAATTAAATATAGCATAAAAATACGGGGTATTACATACTTCCCCCCTAATAACGGAATTTCGTCCCGAAATTTAGAAAATAAGGCATACCTGATAAAAACAACTCTGGATATCTCTCGCGCATATCTGCCTCACGCTCCCAAGTGGATTCCTCCACATTATGATGTTCCCACTGGACTCGCACAAGTGGAACTATCTTCGACCTCAATCTCCTCTCACTGTAGTCTAGAATAGCCACCGGTCTCTCCTCGTAAGAGCTATCCGACTGCAAGTCGATCTCATCTATCGCAATGTGAGTATGGGCCATATCATCCCGAAGATATCGTCTCAACGACGAGATGTGAAATACATCGTGGATGCGATGTAAATGTTCTGGCAATCCCAACCTGTATGCTACCGGCCCAATTCTCTCGATGATGGGAAATGGTCCTACGTACCTCGGAGCCAACTTTCCCTTCTTCCCGAACCTCATCACTCCTTTCATAGGGGATATACGTAACAACACTTGATCTCCCACATTAAACTCCCGGAAGAACCGTTTCGCATCGGCGTAGCTCTTCTGCCTGTCTTGGGCTACCCGAATACGACTCCTGATTATCTCAATCCTCGTGGAGGTCTCCTGGATCACCTCTGGTCCTAATAACTTGTTGTCCCCCACCTTGAGCCAACAAGTTGGGGAACGACAAGGCCTGCCGTACAAAGCCTCAAATGGAGCCATGCCAATCGTAAACTGATAGGAGTTATTATAAGCAAACTCTACCAGTGGAAGGTGTGGCTCCCAACCTCCTCCGAAATCGAGAATACACATGCGTAGCATATCTTCCAACATCTGACTAGTACGCTCTGTCTGACCATCTGTCTGTGGGTGATAAGCTGAACTCAGTCTCAACTCTGTACCCATAGCCTCCTGAAAGCTTTCCCAGAAACGTGACACAAAAATCTTGTCTCTGTCTGACACAATATTCAGGGGCACCCCGTGTAATCTGACAATCTCAGCGATGAACAACTGAGCATACTGTCCCGTGGTATAATCTGTCCGCACCGGCAGAAAATGAGCCACCTTGGTCAAACGGTCTACAATCACCCAGATAGAATCGTGGCCCCTCTGTGATGTAGGCAAACCTGTAATGAAATCCATGGAAATACTTTCCCACTTCCACGCAGGTACTTCCAATGGCTGAAGAAATCCCGACGGTTTCTGGTGGTCCACCTTCACCAGCTGGCAAGTAGAACATTTGGACACAAATTCAGCGATGTCCTTCTTCATCCCACTCCACCAGTACTGACGTCTCATATCCTGGTACATCTTATCGCCTCCCGGATGTACTGCAAATCGGGACCCATGAGAATGAGTCATCACCTCATGACGTAGCTCCGCTCCTTCTGGAACCACTAATCTCCCATTAAACCGCAACCCTCCTTTATTAAATTATATCAAGGTGAACAGTTGGTTCATTCTCAGCATCACTGTCGATAAAAATAATTTTTCCAATTTAACACCCTAAATAATTAAGCTAAGTGTCAAAAACATTTTTCATATGTACATCCAAATTTTAATTAAAGAAAAGATTTATTTAATTTATTAACAAGGCTCAAAGAATAAGATTCACACCACAATAAACTGGAACGAAAGAATCCAATATATAAAACATTCATCAACGAATGTCAACATGCGAGAAAATAAAGTAATACATCCGTCCTGAACAAAATCCCAAAATAACGAATTAGGAAATAACTGAAATAATAATGTCCCAACATAAAGAAATAATGGAAAGGGCTACACATGCCCATCTAAATGAAAATGCTAGAAGTGGATCTGAATGAACGAAGTCGTCTAATCAAAAGACCTGCAACTCCCACCTAAGCTGCAGCGCGTTCCTTCCAAAAGATCCTAAGTAAGACGCCCCTGTGGCTGGGCACCTGAAATACATACATATATATATACAAGGGGGAGAGGGAGAGATAAAACGGGTCAGAGTCCGAAAGTGTGTATGATTTAAAATTAGTTTAGCAAGTATTTAAATTGATACAGGCCAATGCAACAACATATTAGTTCGTCACTCTCTTGAGAAATTCTCACCTCTCTTCTAATGTGCACTCCTATCGTACTAACCTTCCCAGATGGTTTATCTTAACATATATGTTATACTAACCTTCCCAAATAATTTAGTTTAACTTAACTTAATCATAATTTTTCAAAACCGAACAATGTCATTGTTTAAAAAGGGTTACTGCCAATTTGTAGTATAACTCTCGTTTTAACATCATTAATTTGTAAAGTTTTCCGGTGTCATATTATACTCACAAAACAATTATTTATAGGAGTCATCAACCATGTCCTACTTAACAAATCGCAGTAGGCAGTTTAAATTCCATAATCTCGTATATATATTAACTACTCGTATAATATATATATATATAACGGCACCCCAACTAAAACTATGGTGCGTGCATACTTCAACTATCCAAACCCCATACCACTCATATCAAGGGGAATACGAATTCGGAATCACTCTCGAATCGTATTAACACATACACAAACAAGTGAGGCGAAGCATAGATTCCAAGTCTCTAAGAGGATGGCACATACTCGCGTCTCTTAGGACCGTCTGAACTATTCATCCAATAGCCTGTACCAAGGATATCTATCTTCTAGGGTACAAGTCAATATCCCCCATAAAGGTCCCATCGAGATAAGACTTGCCCCAACGCGGTAACCTCAAGGATAGCAAGTAGCGCGGTATGTTTTTCACATGCATATAAGATATGTACACACATCATATAAATATACCACTTTCGTCATATTAATATAGGTCCCTCTCATTACCCATAATTACCACATTTAACCTTAATTTCACATTATTACGATTACGTATAAGGCTTCGTCTCTAACCTTAACTCGAAGGGTTTTCTCCCAATTTACGTGACACTAGTGGATTCTATCCTTCCAAGTAACAAATTCAGTAAGTACTCTTCTATTCACTACCGTAGGTATTCTTCGTAACCCCTCACTTGAAACACGGAGTTTGTCGTTCCTTAGTTAATTATCTCTAAAACACATTTATCGTCTCATAACAAAGCCCTCAATACTTGTTCATATGTCCTACTGGTCTCCCCTATATCCCAAAACACTTTATTCATAATCCCCAAAAATTATTCCAAGATAAATTAATTCAACTAATTAAACAAGGGAAAATAAGGGGCTGCCAGGAAGGGTCGATCAATCGACTACTGGGGTTCGATCGATCGAACCTTCGATCGATCGACGCTCTAGAGTCGATCGATCGATCAAGCAGGTCTGCGAAAATTCTGCAGAAGTGCAGTTACGGGTTTTACCAAAATTCTTCATCCAAATACATGTTTTCCAACTCTAATCGTCCCAAAACTTCTACTACAAACATTATAACATATTACCAGATGTTTCTAACGTTAAGCATGCGTATATCCATCATTAAACATGATTAAACAACCCAAAATTTCATCTAATTATCAAGAACCCTAAGTTTTCTTAACTTTTGTTCTAATCAGTTTTCTCCAGAATTTCCTTCTACATAATCATCAAAAATTCGTGGGTTAATCATCTACATCACATAAGGTTTCCAGCATATGGTTTTAATGACTTCTACATGCAAATTCCTAACAAAAACTGGGGTTTTCTTCCATAGATTATACTCTTAATCATTCCTAACTGATATGAGTATTGCATCAACAAAAATACGCAAGTTAAACACTTGCCTGGGATTTCAGAGGTCTGGTTTCCTGCTGATAATGGTGTGGTTGCGTTCTCCTCCTCGCGATCTACGCGTTGGTGGTGACGGCGGTGTAAATGGTGGAGTTTTGGCCCTTGAACCTCCTTGCAAGGTCTCTCCTCTCTTCTCCAATAGCCGTCTTAGGGTTCTGAATGCTCTAACCCTAAAAGGCTGACTTAAATGGCTGCTAAGGATGGCTGAAATTCGTGGGATTAATTACCCTATTTTGTAAAATGACCAAAATGCCCTCTCGGGTCACTAATTAAGCCTAAAAACATCCCGAGACCCAAACTAAACCCCCGGGTACACTTTTCTGACTATCTTGACCCTTCCGGACGCGTTGGCCCACTCAAAACGACCATACGGACAACTTATAAAATATTCACTTTTATATCTCAATAATTAGTCCCGACGCGACACGGGTGCGTCCCGACTAAAATTTCCAAAATTGTCATTTAATTCACTCATGACATTCAATATAACCAATATAACATATTACTATTCTCATTAGTAATATTCAACAAGTTTCCCATAATTACTAACTCTAGTCACGTTAATAATTATAACATCATTAATTTTCGGATTTTTATTAAATAAATCCCCAAATTAAATATAGCATAAAAATACGGGGTATTACAAAAGGAAACAACTAAACTTCTCTGGGGCGACATGCCCTAAATAAAAGATCACTACAGAGTGTGAATCAAATTAATGAGAGCGTCTAAATAATCCTCCATGGCTCTATAACTCATCAACCATCTTAATCCTCTATGGCTGGCGTCCCTGTGGTTGGATACCTGATATAGAAGATACAAGAGAGAAAAGATTATATAAAAGGAAACGAGTCAGAGCCCGATGTAAAAATAGTTTTATCAATTGCAAGTGAATAATTGCAATATTTATCACTTATAATATACAAGTTAGATTATTAGACTCTCGCTTGAGATTCTCACCTCTCATCTAGAGTGCACACCTAACGAACTTCTAAACTATTCTAGTTTAGTTCCCACGCTAACAAGATTAACCCATTGTATCCATTCTTTTTAACCCAATTCTTCCCCGCGTATTAATCTCATATTACATATAATGATGTTATAAACACATATCCATTTAAATTCAACATGGATAAGTCCCTTATTAATTCAATTCAATTAAGTGTTCTCATACGTAACTATCTTACATTTCTACTTTAGCCACACAGTAGATATCATCACATGTATATACATACATTCACTATATATATATATATATAAGTTTGCACAATATTTTTTTAAAATAGCAAAAAAAATATTTTTGACATGATTTTTTTTATATGGGTTCCTTCAAATGTTTAAATATAAAAAAAAACATTCAACTCAAAAAAACATTTTTTTCTATTTTTAAAAAATCGATCAAATTTTCGCGGCTTTTAAGCACCTTAAAAACTGCAAAAGTTTGATCGATTTTTTTGAAATAGTAAAAATGATTATTTTTAAATTATTTTTTTATATTGGTCCCTTGAAAGTTTTAAATATCACACAAGAAAAAATCAGGTCAATTTTTTTTTTTTTTGCTATTTTAAAAAAATGATGTGCAAACCTAGTGTGCAAACTTTAGTGTGCACAGGAGCCTGCCTCTCTCTCTCTCTCTCTCTCTATATATATATATATATATATATACGCACATTATACTATACTGCACCACGAGACACAATTGCGATGCTACAGTACTCTGCTATCTTGTCTCAATACATCTCGTCACTGTGTAAGGGACAATTGGTTCGGTACAGATTCCTCGAACCAAAAATATCAAATCACAAATGATGGAGGCGATCATAGTCCTAAGCCCTTAGGCTAAGCACATATCTACGCTCCCAAATGACCATTCTATACCATTATTTTCACTAATGGTAATAGACATAAGTTCTATGTTCTCGAGCGACAAGTCGCAGTTACCATATATTCATCAGGATAAGACTGCCCTCACGCGTAAACCTCCTGTTGATAGAAAGTAAGCTAGGTATGTCATACACATAAATTATCAATCAATCAAAGAGGCATTATCATAAACCTATATAAAATTAGGAACTTACACAACCTATATAGTGTTAAGAATTCATCCAATCACAAGTACCCGTCGTATTTATTGAATACTACCCACACTTGTAATCATGATTATAATCATATACTTTTTTATGTAGTTATCACTCACATAATATTTTATCCGACCCGAGTACCTAGAAATATATAATAAATATTACCCTTACTTGATATAACGATTATTCTCCTCTAAATCATAATATAATTATGTAGATATCTCTCACAAAAATTTAATCCACAAATCCATATAATTGTGATAACCCGCTCAAAATAATAACGGGTGGCCAACCCTATACTACATTAAATCAGGTATCTCAGATGGTACAGTCTCAACATCAACTGACAATTACTAAATAATATAAGGTTAACTACTCGAAATCATTAAAAGTGGATTGTACAAAATTTAAAACTTTTATATAACACCACAACAAAACCAACTATGCAACCATAACCAACAATACACATCTAACTATGATGAGTGATATGTGAAAACTCCAATAATATGAAAGGGTACAATACAATGTACAATAAAATCTCAACAATAAAATACCCGAATATGCTGTCGGGTAACAGACAATACAATAATCTGAGAATCGAAATATAAAAGTGTTAATCTATAACACTTGAGTATAAACTCAATATACAACGGCATCCTAATCTAGATATACAAAGATAGGAATCGACTAAAGCAAAGTACCGTAATAGTCCGCTACTACCACAGCTCCACAAATACTGGATGGGTGAACATCAATGGCGTCCTTGCGGAGGAGCACCTAAAGTAATACAATATATATACATGGAGGGAGAAAATATAAACGGGTCAGAGCCCGACTTGAAAACATTTTATAGCAAGTGCATTAAAATGCATAATAATTATAAATGCATTATTACATGATTTAATGGAATCGAACTCTCCATAATAATTCAACTCGCCCCTCCACTAAAGCGTGCACTAAGCGTATGCACGTGGTCTCCAAAATAATTGCCTGAATCTAATTAGGCAAAAAGGATCTAACTTAAACCCAATTGAAATATGTAATTAAAATCATCTAACCTAACTCCAATTCTACACTTATCTGAATTCCATCTAAATCATATACTTTAGTTTAAATGTTATAGTTATCTTTATATTTGTTCATTTATTGAACATATAAAGTTGCACAGTCATCCTCATAATAACATCATCACAATACATCAACATTCTCTTTTACTAGAATTTTTTATATTCTAGTGATGCCCTTATTTGGCACGTAAACCTATATGTATTATTATATATGAGTTATTAGCCTCAAGTGCTAAGGACAAAACTCCTCCCGATTCTCAATACGGTACTGCGTTCCGTGCGTGGGACATCTCGCCGAGGCGAAATCCAAACAAGGAACCCCCCCCCCCCCCGTTACACTACTCCTGACATTAATGATCCTCGAGGATCATTAGGACCTCAATGTATGATGCATGTAACCCAAATTATTATTACTCCATTTTAATTAATTAATATTCCCAATTCTCAACAGTACACGGCGTTTCATGCGTGGGACGTCTCGCCAAAGCAAAATCCAAACAAGGAACCCCCCCCCCCCCCCCCCCCCCGTTACACTACTCTTGGCACTGTCCATTGTCGGGATAGGTGATATATATATATAAATATGATCATTAAGGACTAAATTCTCCCCAAGTTCCAACATTACACTGCGGTTCATGCGTGGGACGTCTTGCCGAGGAGAAATCCAAACAAGGAACCCCCCATACACTAATCCTGGCAATATTGGTTGTTGAGATCCATTATGCCCTCGATACGCAAGTACAAGAACATTCAATAACCATCCACCGAGCTATAATTCGAGGACGCAGGCTCACATGGTATCATCTTCCAGTTTCCCATACCTCGTAGCAAACTGGGGCCACCTGGTGGGGTTCAACGGTACCCACCTCGTGATCAACTCACGCACACAACGTCCCAGGAAGCGATCATAGCTCCTAACCGGCAGGTGAGAACGACACATACCCACGACTTCTCACCCCTAAAATAAATAATGTATATCATATAATACTCACATGAACGACTATGACGTGGGGAATATCCACACCCTGCTCTTCGAGCCAGGATGCTCACCCTCTACGCACGCAACTTCCCAATGATCGCAAGGAGGGGGTATGCTTAACTATTTATATATACCATCATATAAGGTATACATACATCACCACTTAATATTAAGATATACCATCATACAAGGTATACCTGCCACATCATTTTCATATTTTATTATACGCTCTTAGGCGCAATAGAATTACTGTCATTGTTTAGTATATCTCTCTCTCTTGATATACTACTCGTCATTTCTCACACATCATCCCCACTTAGTATACACTATACTATTTCTCGCTTGAAGCTCACATGTCTCTTCTAATTTTGAATCGTCTCTCAATTCTATTTAAGTTAAGGATATTCTATATCCGTATGCACCTCAATTAGTAATTATAATTCTCCATCCATTATAGGGTTCAATTCATTTTATGAACCTTTAAAGTTATCCCATTTGGGATTGGATCCTAAGATTCGGTATCTCTAAGTTATTCTCATTCTTTCTTATTAATATAGTATTTATCTCCAAATAGAATCTCCAATCAAGGTGGGCTTCCCCACTTATAATATACCAAAATATCTAATCGGTATTCCTCAAATTTAGTCAATATGACTCCAATAATTTCTTATAAGGGAAACTCTCTAAAAGTCTCCAAAACATACTCCAATTAACTCCTATAGAGGTTCCCAATCGATAACCTTGAACAAAACTGAGTGAAATTCTCCCTAGAAAAACATTCCCCCAAAGCCCTGTTTTCAAATCGATTCGAGCCAATTCTGAATCGATTCGTCCTAGGGAATCGATTCGGCCTCCAAGGGGAATCGATTCAGGTCATCAGACCTGGGACTCTGTCTCAGGCTGAATCGATTCGGCTTGGGTCCGAATCTATTTGGTCATTCAGACCTGGGCAACTTCATATTTTTTAATCGATGTGGTAGGAGGCTGAATCGATTCGGCCCTTCAGAACTCTCGAAAATGGCCAGTTTTTAAGTAAGCCAAAATCCTAAAATTCATATTTATCATTTTATCTCCATTTTTCTTCAACCCAAACACATATATAACATCAATAATCATCCTAGAAACTATATAAACTAATTTCTATCCTCAAATCAAAGATCTCTATATTAAATCTAAGATTATACCCAAAAGTTAGGTTTTGTTAAACTAAACCTAAAACCCATAAATTTCATCCACAAATCATGCAATAAATGGTACACAACAATTATTTAGCAAGTTTAATCACTTGCCTCGGGTTCGTAGGGTCTGAATCCTCATTGAGATCGCGTATTGGCCGAAAAATCCTCTTTCTCTCTCTTTTCTCCTTCTTTCTCTTATTCTTTCTTCTTCTTCTTCTCTCTTTCTTTCTTTCTATTTCTCTTTGTCTCTTTGGAGAATTGTTTCTCCCGTAGGATTTTTAAGCCCTAACTCCCAAGATACACATCTTTAAATGATAATACACACTTTAAATGACTCGGTAACTTTAATTCGAGTCAAACGGACCCAAAATTATTTCGGAACCTAAATAGACCCCAAGTACAGTCATTTTGACTTTATCGACCCTTCCGGACACAACTGCACCCTCAGAATTACCATTAGACGCACTTCCTAACAACTCCAAATTTTGACCTCAATTGCCAATTTAATTATTCTCCAAATAAAATAATATTTATTTCTCCCGAAATAAATAAATCATTATCTCCAAGACCTCGGGTTGTTACAAACTTCCCCACTTACAAAAATTTCGTCCTCGAAATTTTAGCTAATCCTAATTCTCCAAAGCTCAACTAGTTCTACTATATCCATCCTCGCTAATCCTATCTCCAAACTTCTAACCTCCCACGACGAATTTATTTTAATTTATCTTAAGTTGATTTTGAGTTTTATAAAACCAATTTCCACAACTAGGGTGCCCATACACCCTTTATATTCGAGCTATCGCTCGTACCAATCATAATGAGGCTTCATTTGCCTCCAAAATTCCACAATTCTATAGGTACATAAAGTATACTAGCATATTAATTAGTGTAAAATTTTTGAATGGTCCAAAGAAATAACTCCTCTCAATTCCTGACATTCGGCACTTTCATGCGGGGGACGCCTCGCAAAAGAGAAATCCAAACAAGGAACTCTCCCAATACACTACTATGTTGTGACGTCGAGGATTGAGAGTTTGTTAAATTCGGACTAGTGTTTGAAAGAAATAATTTTATAAAAATCATTTTGAAATGGCCCGAAGGCCGACAAAAGTTTTATTTTGAAAACAATTTATATAATACAATCTTTATATAAAATGCCTTATGTCCAACACAAGGTCTTAACAATCATCATACATATAACAATATGTAGCTCACAAAAATTAGCATAATTATGAGCTAAACTTTCCTGCGTCCCAACAATCCACAATCTAAATTATTTATCAAAAACAACATCTTACATCATTATAATATATTGCCATTTATAAGGCTCATCCATATCTGAAATACAACAATGATATAAGTCTAACATGACTATATAAAAGAAGTATCTTTACCATTACTACTTAACATACAATAACCATTCTTACATTCACCACAAAGTTTATAGATCTTGTTAAGCGTATTACAAAATTATCTATTCTTGCAAAAGATAGTAACATAAGAGCCTAACTTGCTCAAAATTCCCCTTAGGGTCATTACATACATAATAGGGCTATAGCACTACCCTATCATAAATATCTTCCATACGATATTTCCAAAACTTCATATAGTAATCATCCTATTTATAAAGGAAAATAACTTACATTACCCATCTCTAGTCCGATTGCCCTTCCTCATCAATGGGCTCCCAAACATAGGCCCCCAGTCTAAAATTACCTCGAATCTGTTGTAGGGGTTGTACTTCCAAAACTTCATCAAACTGTGGTCCTTTACCTCTTTTAGGACAATCTCTCTTATTATGACCTATTTCTTTATAAAAGAAACACTTACCCACAAATCCTTTTTGCCCACTCTCATTACTGGCACTCTCTTCGCCAAACTTACTTGATGAACTCGAATCTCCAAAGTTCTTACCCTCTTGCGAACGAAGACAATATTCATGACACTTTAATAGTGCCGCATTCACTACCTCGATAAAATTCACTAACCTGGGACTCTCTAACAAATTTTGTCGGATTTTCCAATTTAAACCTCGAACAAATTTCTATATACGCTTCTCTTTCATATTCACCTCATCAGGTGCTAATTTCACCCATCTAGAAAAATCTTCCTCATATTTTTCCACCGTTCTATTACCTTGAAAAATCTTCATATCTCGAGTGGGGGAAGGAAAATACCTTCGATAAAAAAGTTTCCAAAATTTTGTTATAGGATCTATATGTTCAGATTTGGTGATAGACTCCCACCATTGAAGAGCTGCACCCGATAACTTAAAAGTAGTTAAAAACTGCTTCTGCACCTCACTACACTCAACCATACGGAGGTGCCTCTGCATACTATTCTTCCATCGACTTGCAGCCATCAACCCCCCCTGCAAACTTGGGAGGATGCTCCTTACTAAAATCTTCCTTCACTCTCTCCCATAAAGACAAACTTGAATGGGATTAGTCTACTCGAACAGCAGATTGCTACGCCATCGTAGAAATGGCAACAGTTACTGCTTGTGCATAATATTGATAACTTCATCTGTAGTCACGTTCCCTTGAGGCATATGGGGTTGCACTTTTTCATCCCCTTTGTTTTCCCTGACTGAACGACCTCCCTTCGGTGGCCTCTGAAACAAGAACAATTGTATCAGAATGCCTTTAAAATATTTTCATATTGCAGAAGAAGTATGGACGTAAGAATGCAACCGTCCTAACAATAAGGCTCTACATCAAGAGCGCTTACGGAAGATCGTAGAAACGCACACAAATCCTAAAGACACTAGAACCTGATGCTCTGATACCATCTGTGATAACCCGCTCAAAATAATAACGGGTGGCCAGCCTTATACTACATTAAATCAGGTATCTCATATGGCACAGTCTCAACATCAACTGACAATTACTAAATAATATAAGGTTAACTACTCGAAATCATTAAAAGTGGATTGTACAAAATTTAAAACTTTTATATAACACCACAACAAAACCAACTATGCAACCATAACCAACAATACACATCTAACTATGATGAGTGATATGTGAAAACTCCAATAATATGAAAGGGTACAATACAATGTACAATAACATCTCAACAATAAAATACCCGAATATGCTGTCGGGTAACAGACAATACAATAATCAGAGAATCGAAATATAAAAGTGTTAATCTATAACACTTGAGTATAAACTCAATATACAATGGCATCCTAATCTAGATATACAAAGATAGGAATTTACTAAAGCAAAGTACCATAATAGTCCGCTACTACCACAACTCCACAAATACTGGATGGGTGAACATCAATGGCGTCCTTGCGGAGGAGCACCTAAAGTAATACAATATATATACATGGAGGGAGAAAATATAAACGGGTCAGAGCCCGAGTTGAAAACATTTTATAGCAAGTGCATTAAAATGCATAATAATTATAAATGCATTATTACATGATTTAATGGAATCGAACTCTCCATAATAATTCAACTCGCCCCTCCACTAAAGCGCGCACTAAGCGTATGCACGTGGTCTGCAAAATAATTTCCTGAATCTAATTAGGCAAAAAGGATCTAACTTAAACCCAATTGAAATATGTAATTAAAATCATCTAACCTATCTCCAATTCTACACTTATCTGAATTCCATCTAAATCATATACATTTATTGAACATATAAAGTTGCACAGTCATCCTCATAATAACATCATCACAATACATTAACATTCTCTTTTACTAGAATTTCATATATTCTAGTGATGCCCTTATTTGGCATGTAAACATATATATATTACTATATATGAGTTATTAGCATTAAGTGCTAAGGACAAAACTCCTCCCAATTCTCAATACGGTACTGCGTTCCGTGCGTGGGACGTCTCGCCGAGGCGAAATCCAAATAAGGAACCCCCCTGTTACACTACTACTGACAGTATTGATCCTCGAGGTTAATTAGGCCCTCAATGCATGATGCATGTAACCCAAATTATTTTTACTCCATTTTAATTAATTAATATTCCCAATTCTCAACAGTACACAACGTTTCATGCGTGGGACTTTTCGCCGAAGCGAAATCCGAACAAGGAACCCCCCGTTACACTACTCCTGGCACTGTCGATAGTCGGGATAGGTGATATATATATAAATATGAGCATTAAGGACTAACTTCTCCCTAAGTTCCAACATTACACTGCGGTTCGTGCGTGGGACGTCTCGTCGAGGAGAAATCCAAACAAGGAACCCCCCCGATACACTAATCCTGGAAATATTGGTCGTAGAGGTCCATTATGACCTCGATACCCAATTACAAGCACAATCAATAACCATCCATCGAGCTATAACTCAAGGACGCAGGCTCACATGGTATCATCTTCCAGTTGCCCATACCTCGTAGCAAACTAGGGCCACCTAGTGGGGTTCAACGGCACCCACCTCGTGATCAACTCACGCACGCAATGTTCCAAGAAGCGGTCATATCTCCTAACCGGCATGTGAGAACGACACATACCCACGACTTCTCACCCTCAAAATAAATAATGTATATCATATAATACTCACATGGACGACTATGACCTGGGGAATATCCACACCCTGCTCTTCCAACCAGGATGCTCACCCTCTACGCACGCAACTTCCCAATGATAACAAGGAGGAGGTATGCTTAACTATATATATATATACCATCATATAAGGTATACATACATCACCACATAATATTAAGTTATACCATCATATAAGGTATACATGCCACATCATTTTCATATTTTGTTATACGCTCTTAGGCGTAATAGCATAACTGTCATTGTTTAGTATATCTCTCTCTCTTGATATACTACTCGTCATTTCTCACACATCTTCCCCACTTAGTATACACTATACTATTTCTCGCTTGAATCTCACATGTCGCTTCTAATTTTGAATCGTCTCTCAATTATATTTAAGTTAAGGATATTCTATATCCGTATGCACCTCAATTAGCAATTATAATTCTCCATCCATGATAGGGTTCAATTCATTTTATGAACCTTTAAAGTTATCCCATTTGGGATTGGATCCTAAGATCCGGTATCTCTAAGTTATTCTCGTTCTTTCTTATTAATATAGTATTTATCTCCAAATAGAATCTCCAATCAAGGTGGGCTTCCCCATTTATAATATACCAAAATATCTAATCGGTATTCCTCAAATTTAGTCAATATGACTCCAATAATTTCTTATAAGGGAAACTCTCTAAAAGTCTCCAAAACATACTCCAATTAACTCCTATAGAGGTTCCCAATCGATAACCTCGAACAAAACGGAATGAAATTCTCCCTAGAAAAACATTCCCCCAAAGCCCTGTTTTCAAATCGATTCGAGCCAATTCTGAATCGATTCGGCCCAGCGAATCGATTCGGCCTCCAAGGGGAATCGATTCGGGTCATCAGACCTGGGACTCTGTCTCAGGCCGAATCGATTTGGATGGAGTCCGAATCGATTCGGTCATTCAGACCTGGGCACCTTCATATTTTTTAATCGATGTGGTAGGAGGCCGAATCGATTCGGCCCTTCAGAACTCTCGAAAATGGCCAGTTTTTAAGTAAGCCAAAATCCTAAAATTCATATTTATCATTTTATCTCCATTTTTCTTCAACCCAAACACATATATAACATCAATAATCATCCTAGAAACTATATAAACTAATTTCTATCCTCAAATCAAAGATCTCTATATTAAATCTAAGATTATACCCAAAAGTTAGGTTTTGTTAAACTAAACCTAAAACCCATAAATTTCATCCACAAATCATGCAATAAATGGTACACAACAATTATTTAGCAAGTTTAATCACTTGCCTCGGGTTCGTAGGGTCTGAATCCTCCTTGAGATCGCGTATTGGCCGAAAAATCCTCTTTCTCTCTCTTTTCTCCTTCTTTCTCTTCTTCTTTCTTCTTATCTCTTTCTTTCTTTCTATTTCTCTTTCTCTCTTTGGAGAATTGTTTCTCCCGTAGGCTTTTAAGCCCTAACTCCCAAGATAGACATCTTTAAATGATAATACACACTTTAAATGACTCGGTAACTTTAATTCGAGTCAAACATCCCAAAATTATTTCGGAACCTAAATAGACCCCAAGTACACTCATTTTGACTTTGTCTACCGTTCCGGACACAAATACACCCTCAGAATTAACATTCGACACACTTCCTAACAACTACAAATTTTGACCTCAATTGCCAATTTAATCATTCTCCAAATAAAATAATATTTATTTCTCCCAAAATAAATAAATCATCGTCTCCATGACCTTGTGTTGTTACAATAATTTTCCAACATTAACCCAAGTCCCCCACTCCTTGTTAATGCATCAAAATTAATAAAATATCATCAAGGACCAAAATACCATTTTCCAATTATTTTTTCGATAAAGGTACACTCTGCTAGAAATATGAAATTATAATTTAGAGGCTTTTTTGCTCTGATTTTGAAAAAACTTAAAACTGCAAAGTTGTGCAAAACGTGATTTTATACAAAAACATGCAAGCACACTGCCATTTTCCTCTTTAAAAAGTCCTAAAATTATCATAAAATGTTCGTCATTTTCAACAATTTGTTTCATGCATTTTATCCATTTTTTTTTCTCAAAACCAACACAAATAAATCCAAAACTTCTCTTAATTAATCTCAATTGATATAGTAAGATGTATGACCAGTTTATAATAATCAAACAACCTAAAATCATCAAATAGTTTGGATTAAATCTTATCATTCCCAGAATTCTCACAGGTTCTTATTTCTCCAAAAATCATATTAACTCAGAATTCTTCTGTCATTTGAAACAAAAATTCGTGGATTATATCATTTAAACAGAAAGAGATTTATTATATCTAATTTTCATATCAAAAACAAATTTAAAACTCTATAGTTCATCCTTAAATCACGTGAGTTCATTCTTCTTACGTAACCTATCTAGTATGGATATTGTGAGCAATAAAATAAAGCAAGAATTACACTTGCCTTAATTATGTAGGTCTGAACCTTTGGTGATGATGGTGTAGAATCCTTTTCTCATTTTTTGGTGACTTTATGGAGGTGGTGCTGGTGGTAGAAGGTGGTTAATCCCCTTTGTTTTTTCCTAAAAGACTCTCCTCCTTCCTAAGCAACCTCTTCTCCTCCCAAGGAACTCTTCACTTTCTCTCACACTAATACCTCTGAAATGTTTTGTGATAAATGAAATGAACATGCGTTCCTCCAATCCATCACCTTTGTCCTTTCATCTCCAAATTGACCTAAAACCCAAATCTAGCAGTTGAATATAATTTTTTTGACTATTTCGACCCTTTCGAACGCAACGGCGCACTCAAAATGACCATAAGGTCGATATAAAATAATGTTTCAACTTTATTTATTTAAATTAGTCTTAACACGTCCCATACAACGTCCCGACTTAAGTTTCATAATTTCTGTATTAGTAACTCACGACAATATAAATAGCATCATAATCATATATTATTTAATATCACTAACTAAGATTAAGAATCATATATTTCAATATTCACAAGTAATATAAAATTCGAATTAATTCCAATTAATTAATTTATAATTAATTCAAATTAATCCCATTAACTTGTAATTTAATACATTTTAAAAGTAATTAAAATTATGGGGTATTACATACTTCCCCCTTATAATAGAATTTCGTCTCGATATTCGGAAAATAAAGCATAACTGGTAAAGACAACTTCGGGTATTAATCTCACATATCATGCAATCTCTGTCATACCGCCCATACAGTACTTACCGAATACCCTCACTGATATTATACTCCAAGCCTTATCATTTAGTTTCAACTGTCTTGAGTTAAACTTTACCCAATCCTTCCTATACCATCCTCGTGGAAAATTTGGGGAGTAGTGCTACTAACTGACCTAAATCATCAAACAACTAAATCCTGAAGTCAGAACTTCTACTTTCATTAACCTCAAGAATACACCCTATGTGTGTTCATTCCATCATAAGATCTAAATGAATGTGATTCCTATGTAAGGTTACCCTTAATTAATCGACTACTTATAATATAATCCGTATCACGCTAATTTCCACATTCACATTTGGCGATTCCATTAGCCTCAAATCATGCTACAACTCATAACTCTCTGTTTAATATATATATATATATATATATATATATATATATATATATATATATATATATATATACTAGCAAAGGTTATAAACTCATATCCTAAAGACCCAACTTACTTCGACTCCCAACGTTCGTTAGTTTCTTGCGTGGGTTGTCTCGCAGAGCGAATTCCAAACAAGGAACCCCCCCGATACACTACTACCTAAAATAGTTGGTCATCGAAGCTCCTCAGGTCCTTAGTCTATAGTATATAGCTTCCTAACAAGTTTTATCTATTCATATAAAAATCTACTTATTCACTCTCTTGTCAAGGACAATACACTATTTATAACGGTCAATCTCAGCCTCTTATCAGTCCATGCCTATAATGACTTTGAAATGCAAACAATCCTAATGATAGGGCTCTACATCAAAGAATGCTAACCTGAAAGAACGGTAAGTCTTACAGACCCTAAAGGACACTAGAACTTGATGCTTTGATACCACCTGTAACACCCCTCCTAATTAAATACCGAGTGATCAGTCCCACACTCAATTAAATCAGAATATACAGTTGGTTCATTTTTGGCATCATTGTTGAAAACATTTTCCTATCACCTAATACTCAATTAAGCCGTGTTAAAAACTTTCCAATAAAAAATTCATTTTACCATTTCGAACAATTTTACACATTCCATTCCATAACAACAATAAACTGATTAGATATCACAATAGAATTTAAATGCAACTCGAATTAACTTTCCAAAAAATATCACAATTCATAAATCATAACAATAATAGATGTATCACAATGACATGAGTATAAAATCCTGACTCAATGGAAAGGAAACAACTAAACTCCTCTGGGGTGACATGCCCTAAATAAAAGATCACTAAAGAGTATGAATCAAATGAATGAGAGCGTCTAATCAATCCTCCATAGCTCCATAGCTCGTCAACCATCTTAATCCTCTATGGCTGGCGTCCCTGCGGTCGGACACCTGATATAGAAGATACAAGAGAGAAAAACGGATATGCAAGGAAATGGGTCAGAGCCCGATGTAAAACTAGTTTTGAAAACAACAAGTGAATAATTGCAATATTTATCACTTATAATATACATGTTAGATTATCGGAGTCTCTCTTGAGATTCTCAGCTCTCATCTAGAGTGCACACCTAATGTACCTCTAAACTATTCTAGTTTAGTTCCCACGCTAACTAGATTAACCCATTGTATCCATTCTTTTTAACCCAATTCATTCCCACGTATTAATCTCATAATACATAAAATGATGTTGTAAACATATATCCATTTAAATTCAATATGGATAAGTCCCTTATTAATTCAATTCAATTAAGTGTTCTCATACGTAACTATCTTACATTTCTACTTTAGCCACATAGTAGATATCATCACACGTATATACATAAATTCACTATATATATATATATATATATATATATATATATATATATATATATATATAGAGAGAGAGAGAGAGAGAGAGAGAGAGAGAGAGGTTCCTGTGCACACTAAAGTTTTCACACTAAGTTTGCACATTATTTTATTAAAATAGCAAAAAATATATTTTTGACTTGATTTTTTATATGGATTCCTTAAAATGTTTAAATATCACAAAAAAAAAAATTCAACTCAAAAAAATAGTTCTTACTATTTAAAAAAAATCGGTCAAACTTTCGCAGTTTTAAGCACTTTAAAAACTACAAAGGTTTGTCCGATTTTTGTAAAATTGTAAAAAAAAATTATTTTTATCTGATTTTTTTTATATTGGTTCCTTGAAATGTTTAAATATCACACAAAAAAAATCGGGTCAAAAATATTTTTTTTTTGCTAATTTAAAAAAAATGATGTGCAAACTTTAGTGTGCACAGGAGCCTGCCTCGGTCTCTCTCTCTCTCTCTCTCTATCTCTCTCTCTCTGTATATATATATATATACACACACACACTATACTGCATTCCGAGACACAGTTGTGGTGCTGCATTACTCTACTATCTTGTCCCAATACATCTCGTCACTGTATAAGGGACAATAGGTTCGGTATCCCGGTACAGATTCCTCGAACCACAAATATCAAATCACAAATAATGGAGGCGAACATAGTCCTAAACCTTTGGGCTACGCACATACCTATGCACCGAAATGACCATTTTATACCATTGTTCTCACTAATGGTAATCGATCGAAGTCCTATTTTCTCGAGCGACAAGTCAAAGGTCCCAAATATTCATTAGGATAAGACTGCCCTCACGCGTAAACCTCTCGTCGATAGCAAGTAAGTTAGGCATGTCATACACATAAATTATCAATCAATCAAACATGCATTATCATCTACCTATATAAAATTAGGAACTTACACTACCTATATCATATTAGGAATTAATCCTATCACAAGTACCCGTCGTATTTATTGAATACTACCCAGACTTATAATCATGATTATCATCATATATTTTTTATATAGTTATCACTCACATAATATTTTATTCGACCCAAGTACCCATAAATATATCATCAATATTACCCTTACTTGATATAACGATTATTCTCCTCTAAATCGTAATGTAATTATGTAGATATCTCTCACAAAAATTTAATCCTCAAATCCAAATAATTTTTCAACATTAGCCCAAGTCCCCCGCTCCTTGTTAATGTACCAAAATTAATAAAATCTCATCATGGTCCAAATTACCATTTTCCAATTTTTTTCTTCTATAAAGGTACATTCTGCCAGAAATATTAAATTATAATTTTGGAGACTTTTCTGCTCTGATTATGAAAAAACTTAAAATTGCAAGGTTGTGCAAAACGTGGTTTTATACAAAAACTCGCGTGCACACTACCAATTTCCTCTTAGAAAAGTCCTAAAATTATTATACAATGTTCGTCATTTTCAACAATTTTTGTCATTCGTTTTATCCATTTTATTTCTCATCAAAACCAACACAAATCAATCCAAAACTTCTCCTAATTAATCTCAATTAATATAGTAAGATGTATGATCAGTTTAAAAAAATCAAACAACCTAAAATCATCAAATAGTTTGGATTAAATCCTATTATTCCCATAATTCTCATAGGTTCTTATTTCTCCAAAAATCATATTAACTCAGAATTCTTATATCATTTGAAACCAAAATTCGTGGATTAAATCATTTAAACAGAAAGAGATTTATTGTATCTAATTTTTATATCAAAAACTAATTCAAAACTCTATACTTCATCCTTAAATCATGTAAGTTCATTCTTCTTAGGTAACTTATCTAGCATGGATATTGTGAGCAATAAAATAAAGCAAGAATTACACTAGCCTTAATATTGTAGGTCTGAACCTTTGGGGATTATGGTGTAAAATCCTTTCCTCATTTTCCAGTGACATTATAGAGGTGGTTCTAGTGGTAGAAGGTGGTTAATACCCTTTGGTTTGCCCCAAAAGACTCTACTCCTTCCTAACCAACCTCTTCTCCTCC
This sequence comes from Sambucus nigra, assembly GCA_949130495.1. Lineage (NCBI taxonomy): Eukaryota > Viridiplantae > Streptophyta > Magnoliopsida > Dipsacales > Adoxaceae > Sambucus > Sambucus nigra. Next base: position 104,837,966 of record OX422213.1, on the reverse strand, counting down.
CAAGAAACTCTTCACTTTCTCTCACACTAATACCTCTCAAATGTTTTGTGATAAAATGAAATGAACTTACGTTCCTCTAATCCATCACCTTTGTCCTTTCATCTCCAAAGTGACCTGAGATCCAAATCTAGCCGCCGAATATAATTTTTTGACTATTTCGACCCTTCCGGACGCAGCGACGCACTCAAAATGACCATAAGGTCGATATAAAATAATGTTACCTTTTTATTTATTTAAATTAGACCCAACACGTCCTATACCACATCCCGACTTAAGTTTCATAATATCCGTATTAGTAACTCATGGCAATATAAATAACATCATGGTCATATATTACTTAAATATCACTAACTACTATTCAGAATCATATATTTCAATATCTACAAGTAATATAAAATCTGAATTATTCCCAATTAATTAATTTATAACTAATTCCAATTAATCCCAATAACTTTTAGTTTAATTCATTTTAAAAGTCGTTAAAATTATGGGGTATTACATACTTCCCCCCTTATAACAGAATTTCGTCCCGAAATTCGAAAAATAAAGCGTAGCTAGTAAGGATAACTCCGGTTATTAATCTCACATCTTATGCAATCTCTGTCGTACCGTCCATACGGTACTTACCGAATACCCTCACTGATGTTATACTCCAAGCCTTATCATTTAATTTCAACTGTCTCGAGTTAAACTTTACCTAAACCTTCCTATACCTTCCTCGTGGAAAATTTGGGGAGTAGCGGTCCTACCTGACCTAAATCATCAAACAACTAAATCCTGAAGTCACAACTTCTACTTTCATTAACGTCAAGAATACATACTGTGCCACAATTATAAAAAATACTAGAATCCAACTATTCAGGGAGCCCATACACCCTATGTGTACGTTCCATCATAAGATCTAAATGAATATGATTCCTCTGTAAGGTTACCCCTAATTAATTGACTACTTATAATGTAATCCATATCACACTAATTTCCACCTTCACATTTGGCCACTCCATTAGCCTCAAATCATGCTACAACTCATAACACTCTGTTTAATAGATACACATATACTAGCAAAGATTAGAAACTCATATCCTAAATACCCAACTTACTTCGACTCCCAACTTTCGTTAGTTTCATGCATGGGGTGTCTCGCAGAGCAAAATCCAAACAAAGAACCCCCCCCCCCCCCCCCCGATAAACTACTACCTAAAATAGTTGGTCATCGAAACTCCTCAGGTCCTTAGTTTATAGTATATAACTTCGCAACAGGTTTTATCTATTCATATAAAAATTTACTTATTCACTCTCTTGTCATGGACAATACACTATCTATAACGGTCAATCTCGGCCTCTTATCAATCCATGCCTATAATGACTTTGAAATGCAAACAATCCTAATGATAGGGCTCTACATCGAAGAATGCTAAGCTGAAAGAAAGATAAGCCGTACAAACCTTAAATGACACTAAAACTTGATGCTCTGATACCACCTGTAACACCCCGCCTAATTAAATACCGGGTGAACAGTCACATACCCAATTAAATCAGAATATATAGTTGGTTCATTTTTAGCATCATTGTCGAAAACATTCTCCTATCACCTAATACTCAATTAAGCTGTGTTAAAAACTTTCCAATAAAAATTTCGTTTTACCATTTCGAACAATTTTACACATTCCATTCGACAACAACAATAAACTGAATAAATATCACAATAGAAATTAAATGAAACTGGAATAAACTTTCCAGAAAATATCACTATACATAAATCCCAACAATAATAGATGTATCACAATGACACAAGTATAAAATCCTGACTCAATAGAAAGGAAACAACTAAAATCCTCTGGGGCGCCATGTCCTAAATAAAAGATCACTACAAAGTATAAACAAATGAATGAGAGGGTCTAAAAAATCCTCCATAGCTCCATATCTCGTCAAGCATCTTAATCCTCTGTGGCTGGCATCCCTGCGACTGGACACCTGATATAGAAGATACAAGAGGGAAAAGAGAATATGCAAGGAAACGGTTCAGAGCTTGATGTAAAAATAGTTTTGAAAATATCAAGTGAATAATTGCAATATTTATCGCTTATAATATACATGATAGATTATCGGACTCTCTCTTGAGATTATCGCCTCTCATCTAGAGTGCACACCTAACGTACCTCTAAACTATTCTAGCTTAGTTCCCACGGTAACTAGATTATCCCATTGTATCCATTCTTTTTAACCCAATTCATTCCCATGTACTAATCTTATAATATATATAATGATGTTATAAACATATCTCCATTTAAATTCAACATGGATAAGTCCCTTATTAATTCAATTCAATTAAGTGTGCTCATACGTAACTATCTTACATTTGTCTTTAGCCACACAGTAGATACCAGCACACGTATATACATACATTCATTATATATATATATATATATATATATATATATATATATATATATATATATATATATATATATATATATATAGAGAGAGAGAGAGAGAGAGAGAGAGAGAGAGAGAGAGAGAGAGATGCCGGCTCCTGTGCACACTAAGTTTGCACATTATTTTTTTAAAATAGCAAAACAAATATTTTTGACTTGATTTTTTATATGGGTTCCTTGAAATGTTTAAATATCCAAAAAAAAAAAATTCAACTCAAAAACACATTTTTTACTATTTTAAAAAAATCGGTCAAACTTTCGCAGCTTTTAAGCACTTTAAAAACTGCAAAAGTTTGACCGGTTTAAAATAGTAAAAAGATTATTTTTATATGATTTTTTTATATTGATTCCTTGAAATGTTTAAATATCACACAAAAAAAACCAGGTAATTTTTTTTTTACTATTTTAAAAAAATGACGTGCAAATTTAGTGTGCAAAGTTTAGTGCGCACATGAGTCTGTCTCTCTTTATCTCTATAGTGTGTGTGTATATATATATATACACACACACACACACACACACACTATACTATACTGCACCCCGAGACACAACTGCGGTGCTGCATTACTCTACTATCTTGTCACAATACGTCTCGTCATTGTATAAGGGATAATAGGTTCGGTACAGATTCCTCGAACCACAAATATCAAATCACAAATAATAAAGGCAAACATAGTCCTAAGCCTTTGGGATAAGCACATACCTACGCACCCAAATGACCATTCTATACCATTGTTCTCACTAATGGTAATCGACCTAAGTCCTATGTTCTCGAGCAACAAGTCGAAGGTCCCATATATTCATCAGGATAAAACTGCCCTTATGCGTAAACCTCCCATCGATAGCAAGTAAGCTAGGTATATCATACACATAAATTATTAATAAATCAAATATGCATTATCATCTACTTATATAAAATTAGATACTTACACTACCTATATCATATTAGGAATTCATCCTATCACAAGTACCCGTCGTATTTATTGAATACTACCCATACTTGTAATCATGATTATCATCATATATTTTTTTTATGTCGTTATCACTGACATAATCTTTTATCCGACCCAACTACCCATAAATATATCATCAATATTACCCTTACTTGATATAATGATTATTCTCCTCTAAATCGTTATATAATTATGTAGATGTCTCTCACAAAAATTTAATCCTCAAATCCAAATAATTTTCAACATTAACCCAAGTCCCTCGGTCCTTGTTAATGTACCAAAATTAATAAAATCTTATCACGGGCCAAATTACCATTTTCCAATTTTTTTTCTCGATAAAGGTACATTCTACCAGAAATAAAAAATTACAATTTTGAGGCTTTTCTGCTCCGATTTTGAAAAACCATAAAACTGCAAAGTTGTGCAGAACGTGATTTTATACAAAACGCATGTGCACACTGCCAATTTCCTCTTAAAACAGTCCTAAAATTATCATACATTGTTCGTAATTTTCAACAATTTTTTTCATGCGTTTTATCCATTTTCTTTCTCATCAAAACCAACACTAATCAATCCAAAACTTGTCCTAATTAATATAGATTGATATAGTAAGATGTATGATCAGTTTTTAATAATCAAACAACCTAAAATCATGAAATTGTTTGGATTAAATCCTATTATTCCCAGAATTCTCATAGGTTCTTATTTCTCCAAAAATCATATTAATTCTGAATTCTTCTATCATTTAAAACCAAAATCAATGGATTAAATAATTTAAACAGAAAGAGGTTTATTCTATCTAATTTCCATATCAAAAACTAATTCAAAACTATATAGTTCATCCTTAAATCATGTAAGTTCATTCTTGTTATGTAACCTATCTAGCATGGATATTGTGAGCAATAAACTAAAGCAGGAATTACACTTGCCTTAATTATGTAGGTCTGAACCTGTGGTGATGATGGTGTAGAATCATTTCCTCATTTTTTGGTGGCTTTATGGTGGTGGTGCTGGTGGTAGTAGGTGGCTAATCCCCTTTTGTTTGTCCCAAGAGACACTCCTCCTTTCTAAGCAACCTCTTCTCCTCCTAAGAAACTCTTCACTTTCTCTCACACTTATACCTCTCAAATGTTTTGTGATAAAATGAAATGAACCTACGTTCCTCTAATCCATCACCTATATAATAAGACAAATCACCAAATTATTGTTCACCTTCCAACTAAAATGACTAAAATGCCCCTTAGAGGTGTCATTTGATCTCCAAAGTGACCTGAGACCCAAATCTAGCACCCGAAAAGACTTTTCGACTATTTAAACCCTTTCGGATGTAAGGGTGCACTCAAAACAAACATAAGGTTGATATAAAATTATTTTTTCTTTTTATTTATTTAAATTAGTCCCGACACGTTCCATACCGCATCCTGACTTAAGTTTCATAATTACCGTATTAGTAACTCACGACAATATAAATAATATCATAATCATATATTACTTAAATATCACTAACTAATATTCAGAATCATATATTTCAATATCCCCAAGTAATATAAAATCTGAATTAACCCAAATTAATTAATTTATATTTAATTCCAATTAATCCCATTAACTTTTAATTTAATTTATTTTAAAAGTCATTAAAATGACGGGGTATTACAAATATTAGGAATCCCCATAGTAAAATTCTTTTAATTTCTATTGCCTTAATTTTATTGTTGTATTTACTCTTACCCTTTACTTACCATTTAAAACATAAAATTCGCGGATGCAACATATGTGGTAAAAACATGTCCCAATATAAGTTTGGAAATAAATAAAGCTTCTAAAAGGAGGTTATTTCTTGTCAAGGCTTGCACGCGTAGTAAAACGTCCTAAATTTCGAACGAAATAGTTGAAAAAAAATTACACCAACGATTTTGATTTTGTTCCATATCCACTTGAGGAAAAGATTTGGATGCAAAATAGTAGAATTTCAATTTGTGCCTTGAATACCTGTGTCGCTATGAAAAGAGATAAAAATCCAAAATATTTGGTGCAAACATATTATGCGAATGTACAAAAAATAATGGAACTCGATTAATTAGATTTCTCTGACACCCCGCCCAAATAAATACCGGGTGATCAGTCCTATATCAAATTTAAAATAGGAATCTCAGGGGTTCATTCTTAGCATCACTGCCGAAAACTTTTTAAAACATTACTAACAACCTATTATTCAAAAAGACAAATGTCAAATTTTATATTTTTATTAAACAATTAAATATGCATGCTAAATAACAAATAAACCATACATCCAAACTATGTGTCTAAAACAGTACTAAATTAATAAATAACTTGCCGAATAAAAAATCGTCTCAAAATCCCAATATAATAATCCAATAAATGAATATATTAACCACATACTGAGTCTAAAAGTAAAAGGGGAACCATGCCCTGAATGAATCTACAACTGAGATAAGAATCCTACTCTAGTAATAAATAAATGATACGTCTAAATCAAGTCCTGCAATCATCCATAATGTTGCAGTTGCGTAACCCTGGAATAGACAAGTCAACTATGGCATTCCTGTGGCTGGACACCTGTTAGTATACATATACATAGACAAGAGAGAAGAAGTAGAAGAAACTAGTCAGAGTCCGATTTATAAAAATGTTTAGCAAGCATTTTATTGCAATAAATGAAATGCGTAGTATATAATGTTCATAATTGCTTTTATGGTCACACTCGCTTGAGGACAATCTCATCTCTTTTCTATAGTGCACACCTATCACATTCATTTATTCCTCCTAGTCGTTTCTCTATCCAGCTAGTCCATAACATCTATAACTAGCCCACTAATCCTCCCGTCGCAAGTTAAACGTACTTTTATGATTAGAATCACGTATGTAAATTCTCAGCTTTACGAAATATTTTTATATATTACCTCAATACTGCCAATACTTAGTTACATACTCTCTCTCTCTCTCTCTCTCTCTATATATATATATATATATATGTGTGTGTGTGTGTGTGTGTGTGTGTGTGTGTGTGTGTGTGTGTGTGTGTGTGTGTGTGTGTATGTGTGTGTGTGTGTGTGGCATTAGTTCAACCGAGTGTTATTACTAGCTATGTTCATTCTAGAATACCCGTATCACCCATACGATACGATATCAAAATAGTTTGTACTGAAAAGTCGATTATGTTCATTATTTGTATCGTTAATCCTTTTCTCACTAAGATTATTTTACTTATCATGACATTCACCTCTACTAATTACACACAGTAGAATTTTTTACCAGTGTATATTTTTAATCACTCTACATATATATATTCTAATACTGCACCCCTAAATTAAGACCTCTTGGTGCAATGTATGCTCTGTTATCGTGTCCCGGTGCATTACTCACTGCATGGAGGACTAATATTCATTCCATATTTTATTATTATTCTTGTCTACTTAATTCACACAGTAGATATCATCACAAGTAGATGTATATATAAGCACACTATCGTATATAAATATACTATACCGCACCCCGAGACAAAACTGCGGTGCCTGCATACTTTGCTATCATGTCCCGTTGCATCACTCATTGCATAAAGGACTTTAGGTTCAATCTCTCGTGAACATCAAAACAAAGCACACATATTGGAGGCTAATATAGTTCCAAGCCGATGGGCTACGTATATACCTACGCACCCATACGACCATCATCACCATCGTTCTCACAGATAGCCCGTTGATAAAGTGCTTTTTGTGTAGTCATTGTTATGAAATCTCTTCAATTAAAACCCTCAAATTACCTATAAAATAATATCAAACTCAAGTGTAGAGGTAAGTAAGGGTATCAATCCACATCAAGGGGGTAAGCTAGAGACAAACTCAATTGTAATTCAATTTTATTTTATTTTGGGGCTTTTGCTTTTTCTATTTTTTTTAGCTTTTAAAAATATTAAAACAATGAGGTGAGGCGAGGATGAAATAACACTAAACTATATGGAAGGTCAAATTAAAAACTAAAAAGTGACTAAAATAAAAAATAAAGTCTAACACAAAAATATGAGATAAATGAGGTAAATAAATGTGAGAACAATCAAGGAGTGGGATTACACCACAAATTTTAGCTATTCTAATTAATTAATTTAATTAATAGAATTTTTCCAAATTAATATCAAACTTACAAATCAACTCTAGTTGCAAATGTAATTTTAATAGTAACCTTTTAAAAAATTAAGTTTAACCCCTAACAACTCTAGAAAATAGATTTACAGTCCGTTTAATTAATCACCCGCTAGGATCGATCGATTAAAATTTATGTAAATCTTAGAAAATAAAAATAGAGTTTATATTCAAGTAATAATACCCCACTTAAGAAACCCCTATCTGTAGTTCGAATCTAAAATGAGTATTATAACTTAAAATTTCTATTTTCTCTCAAAAATAATTTACCCTCTCTTGAGGCGTAAATTTAAGGGTGAGGGTCAAAATTAACATTTAAAGGGAATTTTCAAGTAATCAAACTAATTAAATTAAATTAACATCAAATAAGGGTTCACCCCACCCCTTGAAAGGGGATTTAGCCTAACATGGTATGAAATTTGACAAATTAATAATTAAAGGCATAAAATAAATGAAAAGAGAAGAGAATAATCAAACCCAATCTCTTGATGCTTAATTGAACTTCAATCTATGAGTTGAAATTAACATCCCGCAATTTGAATGATCCAAACAAAATTACATAAAATATTTCACTCAAATTAACCCTCACAATAATTTATTTTTCCCTAACTATCTAAAAAAATAAAATAAAAATTCTAATCTAAAAACCTACATTAAAATGGTATTTCTCTCTCTACAATTCTCTCTACCAAATTCCTATTCTAAAAGCTTGCTTCAAATTGAGTCTTCCTTTCTTCAAATAGTATATATGGAGCATGGGGTAATTTGGGTAGGTTTATTGTGTAAGAGGTGTGTAAGGTATTGAGGTGAGGGCATTTAGGGAATTATGCACACATGTGCATGAGTAAGAGGTGAGGTCAAGTGGGAAGAGTGGAAAATGGGGGAATAAGAATCAGGTTTGGTTATGGGGTATTTTAGGAAAGTGGGTTAAATGAGTTAGTTGGGGGTAGTTTGGAAAAATGGGTTTAAATGGTTTATTAGACAAGTGGTCATTTTGCCTTTGGTCTTTTGGCAGGTAATACGATTAAGGCCTGGTGGGGTTTGAAAAGGTAGACAATGGGAAGAAGTGGGTCTTGGTTTGAAAATGATAAAATGCGTTTGGATTGTTGGAAATGGCAAATGGGTGAAAGATTGTTTTGGCTTGGCAGATTTGAGTTTGGCGATTTGGGTATATGGTTTGAAATGGGTTTGGGGGGGGGGGGGGGGGGTATTTCGTCCAGAGAGCATCGAGTTTTGGAGTCGGGTTCTCGGGCTGTTGAAGGTAGCGGGTTAGGGAGTAGGTTAGGACGTCGGGTGGTGGATCGCCTACCCCGGGGCAAAAGGGGGATGGACGAAGCAGAGGGAGGTTGCCGGACTAAGGATCCGGGTTCGGATGGCTGTGGGGGTCAGCGGGTGCTGGTGGGCAGTGGCAGTGGGTTAGGTGGATGGTGAGGTGATGGTGTTGGTGGTTATGGAGATTGTGAGGTTATAAGGGTATTAATAGTGGTGGGAGAGAGAAGAGGTAAGCGTTTATTTAATAGATGTATGGAGAGAGAGAAAGTGTTCGGTGAAGAAGAAGGGTGTGGGGTTAGTGTGTAGGTGGGTGTATGGGAATATGGGTGAGGGTGAGGGGGTTGGTGGGGTGTGTGTGTGGTGTAGGATTAAAGGTGTGAATGAGTTTGGTTGTAGGGTGTGTGTATGCGTTTAATTTGTGACCCTAAACAAAAAAATTAAGACTCAAAATAAAATAAAACAAAAATAAACCTAATAAAATGAAAACGAATAAAAAAATAAATTAAAATCAACTAAAAATAAAAATATATCGACACACTACACAAACTCTAAAAAAAAACTAAACACAACTAAAATAAAAACTATAAAAATAAAAAACTAATAAAATAAAAAATAAAAATAGAAAATGAAATAATAATAAACTAAATAAAAATAAGAAAGTAAAAGAAAATATAAAAACTAATACACGATGCACTAAAAATATAAAAATCCTAAAAATGTATACATGACTCAATAAAATAAAATAATAAAGTAAACCCTAAAAATAAAATGACACTAATAAAATAAAATGGGATAAACTAAACACACATGGATAGGGATAGGTTTAGGCTAGGTTAGGGTAGGCTAAGGTTACGAAATTGGTAATTAGCTCCATAATCTGTACAATTGTCTTGAAATACGCGTTTGAACACCGCAACATGCATTCGACCTACAAAATAGACAATAAAGCACATAAGACCTAAATTGTCGAGAATTAGCAACTAAAATATATCTATTTGGGGTATAAAATGTACACTTTTGGGTGCTTATCACCCGTACCTAGGTTCTATGCTCTAGTGGTACAATTCAATATCCCACCCGAAGGATCCTCAAGGCATGATTATCCACAACGCGCAACCTCCACTCGATAGCAAGCAGCGCACGTTGTCATACACATAATAAAACAATCAAATAGGTATTCACGCACCCTATTAAAATATTAGGTAATCACACAACCTTTCATTGTTTTAGGTATTCACACAACCTATCATTGTTTTAGGTATTCACGTAACCTATTATCATTTTTCTTTTCGATTATGTATTCCCATATTTATATATATAATTCCCACATTCATATATATATATATATATTCCAATTATTAACGAGTTCGCTCGTATTAAATACGATCCAATACTAAAATAGCCACCTCCCGCTATTTAATATAATTCATAGGATGATATGTTCCACCTCATAGATACCCTATTAAGTTCATCTTAATCTCACAAAGGTCCCTAAAATTTTGGTTCCAATTCGGAAAAGTTTCATCTCTAAATAAAACTCCAAGGGCATTTTAGACATTTCACACCTTATGCCTAAATAATAATTTCTATATAGCAGCGTACTAATCTCCATTAGCTACGCATGGACACAAATGGCACGTAAATCTGAATTCGTATGACAAAACTATGCTCATTCAAAGTTATGCTAAAAATAAAATAACTCGTTCCGTCTTCAAGGGTATTTTAGACCTTTCAATTTTTGTGTCTAATTAAAAACATTCCCAGGACAGCGTAATACTCTTCTCTATTTATGCGTGGCCGCAAACGGCACACTAATCCGAGTCTGTATGCTAAAAGTTACTCAAAGAAGATTTAAAAAAAAAACTTTCTTATAAATTTTTCCCACATTCTACCCATATTAATAAATTGCTGTTTTGAGGCATTTTGGAGCAGTTTTGGAAGGAAGCCCGTGAGAGAACAAAATGTAGAAAACGCGATTTACTACATGGCAATGCGGACAGAATCATCATTAAAGCTCCAAAACTTGTGATTATGCCCAGATATTTTACTCCCCAAACCTCCCAAGATCCATTCTAAATCCACCCAAACTTTCTCATTATTAATTTCTTCCAACAATATCACTAATGGAGATTCAAAAACCAAGATCTAATCATGTTATTCACTTATCAAATTAAGTTATAATCTCACTATTAAACCAATCTCTCATAAAATTAGAAATCCCCTATTAATGGTTATTCTTCATCTTATTCACTATAAACCCAAAAATTTCAATTCAAATTCCTAATTCCAAATTTCCATAATTAATTGACATAATTACATAAGACACCATATAATACGGTGCTCTTAATATCACCAGTTTCTTAGCACGAATAAATCACGAGGTATATCTCTCCGCTCAATAATAAGTCAGGGTGAATCACATAAGTAAACATCCCTACTCATGGGAATTACATATAACAATGCCAACATATTCTCATATGTCTATTATGAAACACAATATCACATATATATACACGTATATGCACACATATTCATCCACTAGACCTATATTTTCAATAGCTCTTAGCTTAAGGTGTTTTCTCTACACATTCAATAATTAAACTTTTAAAACCAATGCATTAGCATCCCACTACGTCTCATCACTACAAACATAAATTAAGGTCCCTATGTGTAACATCCTGCAACTAAGTTCAAAGAAATTTCTCAGTGCACTATTCTCTAGCATTTTCAACAAAATTCGTAGGTCCAAAGCACATAACTAAGATATCATGAATCCTGTCTCTCGACACATAATTCAAATAACTAAGCCTATGTATCTTGAGGAGTCACACATTACGATGTTCTAGCTATCAATAAATTCTTAATACGTAGACAATAATGAGTTAAATCCCCCTGCTTAACGGTTAACCCGATATACCTTGAATTACGTAGGTAGAAGACCCCACTCACTGGGATTAAAAGTAATAACACCATTTTACTCGTCGAAGTTTACAATATAATACACTTTATTTTGGGTCTACCCTGTTCCAGGTGATGATTTACAAATTAGCGTATCTTAACCTGGCACAGCGAGCACCATAAACTCCCCATATAGTATACTATTACTCCAACCCTTGGTAACCAGTCACTACATAAGATAATAATATGCTCCCTTTCATATCCCTCAAAAGGAGAAAAAAATCTATCACATAATATACGACACCCTCCTAGTCTCCTCACCCACTCCCTTGCAGATGGAACTAACGAGAGCCCCCTGTTACGTGATGGCAAAGATATGTACACTATTTTAATATTAACGACATCTCTACTAAACCCGTTTCACATGTGAATTTAGTATTAACTAACACTGTCACACATAACATATCTCAATCACCTCGAGTGGCGGTTCAAATGGTTCTGGGACATAACGCCCTCATCCTAACCGAACCAAAACTTCTTATAATTGATGCCCCTACTGGGCATCCCGTTTCTATCCCCCGATTCTCTGTAGGCACGGTCTACACAAGTGTTCCTACTCTTTACAGATAATAAACCTCTCTATTATATCTTCTTTGCCTGATCATCGGGTCCCCTATTGCTACCCCCGTTGTCCCTTTGGCTCCGCTGGCCCTCTGGGACTCTTTGTTGTCCTCAATGGCCCTGACTGAATCCACCATTATTTGGTAGAAATTCAAATTAATTGAAACATGTAACTGGGTCCCTACTGGGTATACCCCCATGTGGTGCTTTACTAAAGCACCGTTAAATTTAGTCTAGCTCTTTGGCTCGATCTCAATTCCCTAGGCTCCCTTCCCATGGAAGCATTGATATAAACATGTAAATTTATGACCTTGACGACGTCGACACTATTCATCTTATTCGGATTTCACACTAACATATGTATTCTACTCACGAGTCCATTAATAACTTACGGGCCCTTCATATACTCCGTATCCCCTTCATTGGGTACGAAGTTCACTAACTAAGTAACTTCTCTCTCGCGATCGATTTCTATCTTGTTCGCTTGTGATAAGTTTTAAAACTTCATTCGCACCCCTATCTGAACAGATGATCGAAAATATAATGATTAAATTGTACTCAGATTTCTCGTTTAATCCCATATTCTTCTTAAATATAGTGACTGGCTCATGTCACTTTACATTGCTCCTATGAGCTTAAAATTTTGTTGTCCAAAAGTTTCTACTGAGTATCATTGTACTCTACCCTACATAGTTGCCGTTGTATTTATCCTTCCATTGGTTTATCACACTTCCTCTTTTTTGGATTCTTATCTAAGGCTCCTCGAAAGAGTCCTTTCGACTTTCCCCGCCCCTTGCCGACTACGCTGGGTGAGTGTAAGATTTTCACCATTATCATCCTTGACTGTGCTAGGGGAAACTATTGCCCCCGTGATTTTCCTATCATCACTTTTCTAAACAACAATTATGGTGACTTTATCGCCATTACTATTTACAGAATACTGTATTGCTTCTTTTGGCTTCCTCCTGCATTCCTTCTAGCGCCCCCCGCTGATTGCCCTATAATGTTTGGTGTTTGAGACCTAACCGAACTCGTACATGAATCACATCTACTATACTTGATAGTAGGAGAACAAAATCGCACACGTAGATACATTCAACAATCTTATTACAAGGCTCTACATCAAACAACGCTAAATAGAAACGTGAAAAGCCATATAGATCCTAAGGACACTAAAACCTGATGCTCTGATACGACCTGTGACACCCCGCCCAAATAAATACCGGATGATTAGTACTATATCAAATTTAAAACAGTAATCTCAGGGGTTCATTCTTAGCATCACTGCTGAAAACTTTTTAAAACTTTACTAACCACCTGTTATTCAAAAATACTGATGTCAAATTTATCTTTTTATTAAACAATTAAATATGCATCCTAAATAACAAATAAACAACACATCCAAACCATGTGTCTAAAACAGTACTAAATGAATAAATAACCTACCGAATAAACAATCGGCTCAAAATCCCAATATAATAATCCAATAAATGAATACATAAACCACATACTGAGTCTAAAAGTAAAAGGGGAACCATGCCCTGAATGAATCTACAACTGATATAAGAATCATACTTTAGGAATAAAGAAATGATACATCTAAATCAAGTCCTACAATCATCCACAATGTTGCAACTGCGTAACCCTGGAATAGATAAGTCAACTATGGCATCCTTGTGGATGGAAACCTCTTAATATACATATACATAGACAAGAGATAAGAAGTACAAGAAACGGGTCAGAGCCCGATTTATAAAAATGTTTAGCAAGCATTTTATTGCAATAAATGAAATACGTAGTATATAATGTTCATAATTGCTTTTACGGTCGCACTCTCTTGAGGACAATCTCATCTCTCTTCTATAGTGAACACCTATCACATTCATTTATTCCTCCTAGTCGTTTCTCTATCCAGATGGTCCATAACAACTATCTAACTAGCCCGCTAATCCTCTTGTCGCAAGTTAAGCGTACTTTTACGATTAGAATTACGTATATAAATTCTCAGCTTTAAAAATATTTTTATATATTACCTCAATACTGCCAATACTCAGTTACATACTCTCTCTCTCTCTCTCTCTCTCTCTATATATATATATATATATATATATATATATATATATATATATATACACACACACACACACACTAAATATGGCATTAGTTCAACCCATTGTTATTACTACCTACGTTCATTATTGAATACCCGTATCACCCATATGATACGATATGAAAATAGTTTGTACCGAAAAGTCAATTACATTATTTGCATAGTTAATTGTTGTCTCACTAAGATTATTTTTCTTATCATGCCATTCACCTCTACTAATTACACACAGTAGAATTGTTTGCGAGTGTATATATTTAATCACTCCACACACACACACACACACACACACACACACACACACACACACACATATATATATATATATATATATATATATATATATATTCTAATACTGCACCCCTAAAATAAGACCTCTTGGCGCAATGGATACTCTGTTATCGTGTCCCGATGCATTACTCACTTCATGGAGGACTACTATTCTTTTGAGATTTTATTATTATTCATGTATACTTAATTCACACAGTAGATATCATTAGAAGTACATGTATATATATAAGCACACTATCTTATATAAATATACTATACAACACCCCGAGACAAAACTGCGATGCCTGCATACTCTACTATCATGTCCCGTTGCATCACTCATTGCATAAAGGACTATAGGTTCAATCTCTCGCCAACCATCAAAATAAATCACACATATTGGAGGCGAACATAGTTCCAAGCCGATGGTTTATGCACATACCTACGTACCCATACAACCATCATCACTATCATTCTCACAGATAGCCCGTACTTAGATTCTATGCTCTAGTGGTACAATTCAATATGCCACTCGAAGGATCCTCAAGGCATGAATGTCCATAAAGCTCAACCTCCACTCGATAGCAAGCAGCGTAGGTATGTCATACACATAATAAAACAATCAAATAGGTATTCACGCACCCTATTAAAATCTTAGGTCATCACACAACCTTTCATTGTTTTAGGTATTCACACAACCTATCATTATTTTCGGTATTCACGTAACCTATTATCATTTTTCTTTTCGATTATGTATTCCCATATTCATATATATAATTCCCACATTCATATATATATATATATATATATATATATATATATATATATATAAATTCTAATTATTAACGAGTTCGCTCATATTAAATACGATCCAATACTAAAATAGCTACCTCCCGCTATTTAATATAATTCATAGGATGCTATATTCCACCTCAAATATACCCTATTAAGTTCATATTAATCTCACAAAGGATCCTAAAATTTTGGGTCCAATTCGAGAAAGTTTCATCTCTAAATTAAACTCCAATAGAATTTTAGACATTTCACACCTTATGCCTAAATAATAACTTCTATATAGCAGCGTACTACTCTCAGTTAGCTACGCATGGACAGAAATGGCACGTAAATCCGAATGCGTATGACAAAACTATACTCATTCAAAGTTATGCTAAAAATCAAATAACGCGTTCCGTCTTCAAGGGTATTTTAGACCTTTCAATTTTTGCGTCTAATTAAAAACATTCCCAGGACAGCGCAATACTCTTCGCTATCCACGCATGGCCGTGAACGGCACACTAATCCGAGTCCGTATGCCAAAAGTTACTCAAAGAAGATTAAAAAAAAACTTTCTTAAAAATTTTCCCCACATTCTGCCCAGATTAGTAAATTGCTATTGTGAGGCATTTTGGAGAAGTTTTAGAGGAAGCCCGTGAGAGAACAAAATGTATAAAACGCGATTTCCTATAGGGTATTGCGATAAAATCGTCATTAAAGATCTAAAACTTGCGATTATGCCCAGATATTTTACTCCCAAAACCTCCCAAGATTCATCCTAAATTCACCCAAACTTTCTCATTAATAAATTCTTACAATAATATCACAAATGGAGATTCAAAAACAAAGATCTAATCATGTTATTCATGTCTCAAATTAAGTTATAATCTCACTATTAACCCAATTTCTCATAAAATTAGAAATCCCCCATTAATGGTTATTCTTCATCTTCTTGACCATAAACCCAAAAATTTCAATTCAAATTCCTACTTCCAAATTTCCAGAATTAGTTGACATAATTACAACTATTTACATCATTAACTACAACTCAAATTAAATCAAGAAAATTTTTGCATTGGTGGATTAAATTTGACGATCCCATGTCAAAATTCTTGCCTGGATTGCTCTTGTCATCATTCTTCTTCTTCTTCTTCTTCTTCTTCTTCTTCTTCTTCTTCTTCTTCTTCTTGTAAATTTAGGTCGTATAAGTAGAGCATTTTTAATGGGGATTTGTAAATTTAGGACCTATTGTAATATGTATTTTGAAAATGGGACAACAAATATTTTATTTATAGTTTTAGTCCCTATTTTTTAATAAAGGTGTTGGCGCGAATCCATTTTTATAAAACGTCAACCAATCACAACTTGCCACGTGTCTCTTTAATTTAAATAGGGATTAAAAATGAATACGAAATATTTGTTGTCCTATATACATAGTCATTATTATTTTAAGTCCTAAAAATACATAATCTATTTTAGTGTTCTAAAAAACGCGCCTTGGCGACGCCAAGGCGCGAGGCTTTTTAGATACACCAAGTTTTGGCCCTAGGTGTAGATTAAGGCGTGGTCAACGATAGTCAACATTTTTTAGGGTAAGGCGTGAAAAAACGTGCATTTTTTGGGGTAAGGCATGAAAAACACGAGTTTTTTAGAAGTAAGGCGTGACAAAATGCAATTTTTTTTTTTGTATTTTAAAAAATTAGTATTTTAATTTACAAATATTTCGACATATTTTTAAGGTATGTACCATTTTAGTATTTTTAATAGCGTTGTCATAGTAAAAAAATATTAAAATATATTAAAAAATGCCTAAACGCCTTTTCACGCCTTTTTACTCCTAAGGCCCGCCTAGGCGTCTAAGGCTTAAGACTTGGCCTCCACGCCTCGATCACACCTCGCGTTTTTTAGAATCTTGATATTTTTTAATTAATGCTGAAACAAATGTAATATTTTTTAGGCATTTCATAACTAATGCCACTAAAATTGGGACAAAAATTACCTTCACTTAAATAAATATGGCGGGTCTTATTTTCTTTTAAAAGAATATCACTTTTGCCCTATTTTTGGAGGGTAAAGTCGCGTAAGCTTGGATGGCTCTCCGGGCACGTTCTCCTCTCTCCCGTATCTTCCTCTCCCGTATCTGGCCCAATCTCTTAAACCTAATCCTCAACAAACCTTATCAAGTATCTACATCAATCTCACCCAATCACTTTGCCTCAATCTCACCCATCTTGGAACGATTTTTGTTGTTCCCTTGTTATAAGAAGGATGACAGTGCTCTCATCTCACCCATATTTCAATTTTCGGAGGCTCAGATAATCACTTTCATTATTTCGGTGTATTTTTCTTTGAAGCTTTGCACGATTTTTGATATTTCCCTGTTAGAAGAACGGTTTTGTTCTTTGAAACTTTGAGGTAAGTTACATTTTATTTTGTTTATTTCGGTGTATTCTTCTTATTTCCGTGTATTTCAGAGTAATTTTCTTATTTCTATGGATTTTATGCTTAGAGAATCACTTTCTTGCATATATTGGCTTTTGATTGGGTTCTATTTGTTACTAGCAATAGAGGCAAAGAGTTTTCACAAGAAAGATATATTAGAAAGAAGAAATCCCAGAAGCAAGGTAATATTTTCTTTTGTTCGTGATATGTACCTGTGAGTTTTTAAATCCATCCCAGTCTCATTAGTCATGAATCAATAATATTTTGACATCTTTAATTTTTAACTCTTTTTTTTTTCAGATTTGATATAATATAATCATGTATATGAAATAGTGTAATCTTTATTTTTTCGTAACATTTGTGTTATACAAAATTTATGCATATAGATAATGGTTATGATAGACACTTTAAATAAGGAAAAACTAGATATAGCGGGGTTGCAAGAAACTAGAAAGGAAAAATTAGTACAAAATTGGTAGGGGCTGTTATTATGGTAATTATTGTTGTGTAATCTTTGTTTTTTTTATAATTTGTATTTTTGTGAGAGAAAAAAGTACTGAATTTTTTTAAATTTTAATGATGTGCGAGAGAAAAATGTTAGAAATGTTTAATTTGTTAGGTGTTGCTGTGTTTTTGGTCCTATTTATATAATTAGATGAAGTATTCAGTTGTAATTTCTTATCTATTTTTGGTAACTACCAATTTTTTTCACTCTTTCATTTATTTCAATTGATTAAAAAAGTCCAGTTCAACGTAAACTTAAATCACTCCCTATGATATCATCTTTGTGCAACTCTAGTACCCCTGCTTCAATTGATTAGTATTATTTTAACCATCTAAATCGACGTGTTTTTTTACTATAGGGGGTTGTATACATATTTTTTTTCAGGTTTATGTATGTGTGCATTCATGTGATGGTATATATGTGTCACATTTTCATTTTAGTTTGATATATACATATTATTTCTCATGTATATATGTATGTGTGTATTCATGTGTGCAGGTATATATGTATCACATTAGCCTTTTAGTTTGATATTACAAAACTTACCAACTCTAAATGAAAATTAGGTGGGTCTACATTTCTTTATTCGTTTATTTTAAACTATTTTAGATTTATTAGTTCATCTTACTTTTATATATGATAATGTCCAAACTGCAAGCTAGAGCTAATCGCCAGAGTTCGACAATAAACTTATTGCGCGAACAAATGTAACAACCTTTTTACAATGTTTTTAGTCATTCAACTTAGTTTGTATATGTTCCATTTTGTAATTAATGTTGTTGTGATGGTATCTTTACAAAATTAGTTTTTTACATTGTAGTTGAATTTAGTAAGCCCCTTTATTTATTCATGCAACAAGTGTTGAATTTTAAGATAACAAACAAGTTTTAATATTATTTTCTATTCTGGACATTTTGATTTAGTAGCATTTTCATCTAGATTCTATGATTTAATCATGCTATCTCATTATTGACAAGGAGATTTGTTTTTCGTAATGATTATTTTTTACTAAAGTTGTTTTTTAAGCGAGGGCCTTATGGATTATTTTGTGTTTATCTTTTTAGCTTTTAGAAAATTAAGTCTTGATGTGAGTTGTTGTGTTGGGGTATTCATTCGTTATACATTGTTTTCGTTTAAGCTAAAATGTTTAGGCATTAGGCGTAGTCTTCTTCTTAATATGTCATGATTCATTGCTACATTAATATCGTTTAGTAATTGATTATGTTATGAGTGAGTTTTTTAATTGTTGTTAACTAATTAAGGTTAAAATATATTGATAGTTAAGTTTCTTCATTTTATATCACTAAATATTGGTAGTTTTCACATAAGGCCACATACAAATGGTGTTAAAATTAGAGTCTTACTATTTGTAAATTTACATAGTTTTGAAGGAGCATATTAATGATTTATGGTTTAACATTTTTTTTATTATTGTATTTTTTATGAATTTTTTCTAATGAATCTAACAACAATTTAGGGATAGTGTGAGGTAATCAACAATCTTTTCAAATGGATAGGGATAAGAGTTGGATGGAATTGTCAAGAGTTTCTCAGCCTTATATTAAAGGAGTTAATGGGTTTCTTGACTTTGCATTTTCAAATAAATACCCCGAGCTAGTGATCAAGTGCCCGTGTAAGAAATATCGAAATACCATTATCCATAAAAGAGAAGTTGTTTATGAGCATCTGATCATAGATGGGTTTGTTAAGAATTACACTAGGTGGATTTATCAGGTAAAAGTTGCTCCATACACAATGGGAATTAGTGGAGCGGATGAAGTTCATGACTCGAATACAATAGATGATATGTGTGGACTACTATATGATATATTCGAAAATCGAAGTGAAGAGGGTATGTGATATAACTACCCTTACGAAGACCAGGATGGGATGGATGAAAATGCATCAGCATTTTTCAAGTTGTTGAAAGATGGGGAACGCGAGTTGTACCCTGGTTGCAAATCTTTCTAATCACTTTCACTTATTGTTCGGCTATTTCATTTGAAAACACTTTATAAGTGGAGCCACGCGTCATTTACATCATTGCTTCAATTCTTAAAAGAGGCACTTCCGGAGGGTGAGAAACTACCAGGTTCATACTCTCAAGTAAGAAACATGGTTAATGATTTGGGGTTTGATTATCAAAAAATTCATGCATGTCCAAATGATTGTATGTTGTAATGGAAAGAGAACAAAGGTCGTGATATGTCATACATCAAGATGGAAGCAATTTTCGGGTGAGTCTGATGATGAAGAAGATAGGGTCAAAAAATTCCTGCAAAGGTTGTTAGGTACTTTCCACTGAAACCAAGGCTTCAAAGATTATTTATGTCATTGAAAACATCCTCCCTCATGAGATGGAATGCGGAGGAACGTGATGACGACGACATATTAAGACACTCGGTTGATTCTAAAGCATGGGAAACCTTCGATCAACAAAATCCAAATTTTTCTAGCGACTCACTCAATGTTAAGTTCGAACTAGCAGCCGATGACTTCAATCCTTTTAGAAAAATGAGCATATCTCATAGCACGTGGTCCGTTGTTTGGATGATATACAACTTGCCTCCGTGGATGTGTATGAAACAACCTTATCTTATACTGTCTACGTTGATTGATGGTCCACGCAGCCTAGGAAATAGTATTGATGTTTACTTACAACCTCTCATTGACAAATTGAAGGAATTGTGGAATGATGGCATACTTACTTACGATGCATCGACTGAAAAAATGTTTTGTATGCGTGCAGCGTTAATATGGACAATTAATGACTTTCCTGCGTATGCAAACTTTTCAGGTTGGAGTACAAAAGGGAGATTGGTTTGTCCTTGTTGCAACAAGAACACTCGTTCATAGTGGTTAAAGAATGGGAAGAAATTTTGTTATATGGGTCATCGTCGGTGGTTGGATCACAACCACAAATTTAGAAATGATACCGTAGCTTTTGATGGCAAAGTTGAAAGAGAAGTCAAGCCCACTCAAGTATCCGGGGATGATATCTTGGAGCAATTATAGGCAATGGAAAGAAATAAGGAGAAGGCTCACTCATCGATGACGAAGAAGAGAAAAACGAGTATCGACGGTGAAGGGGATTGTGATAGTTCTCTAAATTGGAAGAAAAAAAGCATATTCTTTCAGTTGTCGTACTGGAAGGATCACTTGATTTGTCACAATCTTGATGTTATGCATGTAGAGAAAAATGTGTGATAACATACTTTGGACATTGTTAAATGTTGATGGAAAGTCAAAAGATAATATAAAGGCTCGTCGAGACCTTGAGAACATGGGTATTCGAAAAGCATTGCACCCTAAGAGCTTGACAGATAGCAAAGTATATTTACCCCCAGCATGCTTCACAATGAGTAAAAGTGACAAAGACACATTTTGTAAGGTTTTAAAGAATATCAAAGTCCCAGATGGTTATGCATCTAATATTTCACGGCATGTAAACATTGAAGGTCGGAATATTTCTGGACTTAAGAGCCATGATAATCATATCATAATGCAACAATTACTCCCGTTAGCAGTACAAAAATCATTGCCTACGAATGTATCAAGGTCTTTGATCGAATTATGTAATTTTTATCGGTATCTCTGTTCAAAGACAATGACCTTCAAATACTATGAATATTTGCAAGATCGTGTTGCTCTTACACTCTGTTAACTAGAGAAAATGTTCCCCCAATTTTTTTTCGATGTTATGGAGCATTTGACAATCCATTTAGCTGAGGAGGCAATGATTGTTGGACCAGTACAATTTCGATGGTTGTATCCCATCGAGAGGTATGTTTCGTGTATGCATTATGTTTGTGTCATCTAAATTAATGCATATAAATACTATAATTTTTTTACAATGACGAACAGGTTTTTATTCACACTAAAAGAATATGTTCGTAATCGAAGTCGTCCAGAAGGTTCAATTGCTAATGGATACCTAACAGAGGAATGTACAACATTTTGTGCAAGGTACCTGGGTGATGTTGAGAGTAAGTTAAATCGACCTTTACGAAATGATGAGGCCGATGAAAACTCAAGTTCAATAGGTCATACATTAGGTAAAGGAATAGCATTTATGCTTGATGACACTTTGTTTTCACAAGCACATCGTTACGTGTTATTCGACTCCACCTCAGTGAAGCCTTTTCGCGAGTAAGATAACATTTTAATGGATTTTAAACTTTATGTAATTAAATATCCCTTTACGTTATACAATTTATACATACAGGTTTTACAGGAAACATATAACAATTCTAAAACAGGATATACCTCGTGTGGGACACTACGAAATTAACCGCATTCACAACGAAACGTTTCACAAGTGGTTTGGGGATTATGTAAGTCATCTTTGTATTTATATGTAACCACATTTTAATATGCTAATGACACATTTAATTTTTACACATCTAATTTTTAATACTCAATCATATGAAAAAATTAGGTACGGAATCTAAGTGAGGGAAAGGTGTCAAAGGAAGTTATAATTTTGGCTTCAGGCCCCTCCCAATGGGATAGAAGATATACGGGATATATTGTAAATGGGTTTAGGTTTCGCATAAAGCAGCGTGAGAGAAGATTGAATACTCAGAATAGTGGAGTTATGCTTGATGCCACCACCAAAAGTTTTGCAAGTGCAAAGGACAAACGACATGTTTCCGGGGATGTAACATATTATGGAGTATTAACAGATATATTTGAATTGCACTATTCAAATGATTTCAAGTTTGTGCTATTCAAGTGTGATTGGGTTGATACACATTCGGGGACGACCAAGGATGATTTTGAGTTCACATTAGTGAACTTCAAGCATTCACTATACAAGCATAATCAACTGTCAGATGAACCGTTTATATTAGCATCTCAGGCCAAACAATTTGGTATGTGCGAGACCCGATTGAAGAAGATTGGCATGCTGTCGTGAAGATGACACCGAGAGATTTGTATGACATGTATGGTAAAGATACTTATGGAGATGACACAATAGATGCAGAAGTTGAGCCATAAAATATCCAACAATTGGATGACACTCTAATCAACCATGATGGGGATATTACATGGATTAGGGCTGGTGTGGAGGGAACGACTGTTGACAATATAGTTGATATTGATGGCGGTGATGATATTTGTGTTGATATTAATGAGGATGCTTCTGAGACAGAGACTTATGAAGATGATTCAGAGGCGGACGAGGAAGCTAATGAGATGAAAATGAGGAGACCAGTGATGATTATGATACTGACATGGATGAAGATGACAATTGACATGAATTTTTCAATTATGAATGGTTTTATTTGCAAGGATGCTTAGATGTTATTAGTTTAATATTTTAAAAATGACTAATGACTGAATGCATTTTATTTGTTTTATATCATATATATGAATGGATAAATAATGATGGAGAGTCATGTTCTTTTTGTTTTCAATTTTATTTCTTTGTTTATTGATGATTAATGAATGACTGAATTTTTTGATGATGATGAGTATTGATTATTGAGTTTGACATTCTTTTCGTATATGCCTTTTTATTCTTGATGATGATGCTTGATTCTTATGCTTTCTTGTGCCTCAGTATTTTTTTCCTCATTGTTCCTAAGTATCATTAATATTGCCTTAGCAGTATGTTCTAATTGTTTATGAATTATAACTACAAGTATAGATATTAACAAGTGTGGGAATGAGTTGTAGGATAATAGGGATCAAATTGAAGGACAAACACTAGGAAGGCCACTATAGCGTCTACAAGTAGAGGCAGACCTATTTGCAACCTTTATTTTATTAATATTGCAACTGATACTTATCTTGGCAAATAGGAAGTCCAACAGGGTACATATATTAGAGAACATTCACAAAAGCATACAAAAGATAGGATTGCAACTTCAGTTATAGATGATCATGTAAAGGATCTCATGTAGAGTAAGAATGGTATTACCTTCTGCATAAGGTCTCCAAATGTCTTTAATTGGCCTGATAGAATAGGGATGCTTAGTCCATAAGGATTTAAAAATAAGCCAGTTATTAGTAACAGTCAATTGGTTTTACACATAGATGATGAGAGGACCATATGATCAGATGTTAGTTTGTTCAGGCTTTTGACTAGAAATATAGTGAACATATTAGTCCATTCCACATTATCTAGGATTCCATTTAATCTCTCCCATATGGTGGTTTTGCCTCCTCTTGTATTTCACCAAATGAATTTAGTTCCCAAGAATCCTAATATTTAAGGCAATTATTGTGAATACAATTCAGGAAGTCAAAGACAACTGAATTATTGTCATTTCCTCCTAGTTTTTCCCCTGCTAAAATAACAGTGTTAAAATTCTCACCCACATTCCAAGGATCTTGAGTGGCTTGATTGGTTAGGTAACTCCAAAGAAACATTATATCAGATCTATTACATTTGGTATAAAAAAGGGTGAATTATATAGGTTTGTGATATAGTATGGGAGATGATTAATGTTACCTCCTTCATTTTTGGCATTCAACTTAGAGATCATTTCTTGAGCCAATAGCACATTATCCGTAATTTCCATCCCTTTAAAAAAACCACTTTGATTTTAAGAGATGATCCTAGGAATTACAATAGCCAATCTAGAAGTAAGAATCTCAGAGATGATTTTATTCGAAAAATGGCAATGGCTTACAGGCTGCATATCACCATAATTAGACACATTCTGGATTTTGGTAATGAGGTCAATCACTGTAGAGGTTATGATTTTAGGCAGCTCCAAGCCTAAAAAGTAGCTTTCCACCATTTTCCGCATATCATCTATGATAATTCCCCAAGAAGCTTTATAGAAGTGGCTAGTAAATCCATCCATACCTGGGGCACTGTCACCATTAAGGCTGTCAATTGCATTTTTAATTTCTTCAATAGAAGGGATACTGGTCAAAATTTGGGATAAAGTTTAGAAGCTACTCATCATTAGTTAGCAAAGACTTACCCTGGAAAATTTGTGAGAAATAGCTCTCTGCTTCAGATTTAATATCAGTTTGATTCTTCAGTACAATCCCGCTTGAGTTTTTAATCTAATGAATACAAATTTTGCTTATTCTCACCGTAACGCTCGCATGGAAATACTTAGAGTTATATATATATATATATATAGGGTGGGGGAATGCAAAAAATTAAAACATGAAGGTGCTGATCTTACCCTCGGAACTCTTAGTGTCTGCAGTATCGAAAGAATTTCAACATTTTGTAAAAAAAGAAGGTTTTCAAGAATCGAGATTGGGCTTGGATGTTAACAATTGAGAAAAATTTTGGCTTCACTGTCATTGCTACCAGATTCATCCATTTCTACTGCTCCTTAAAAGTGAAATCTAAAACAAATAAGGGTTTGTTTGATTATATTCTAAATATTCTGAATTCAAACATACCTAATGCCTACAGAAGAATGCTTTAAGTTAGGGATAAAGGTAAGGGTTACATACAATGGAAAGTGGGCAAAGGGGATGTTAGATTTTGTTAGGATAATTGGTATGCAAGTACCTTAACTTCCAGAAACTATCACAAGAGGTTTACACCGACGCGGTTCAAAATGAGTTGATGCAACTACGATTGATTGTGCAAGCACTTTCTGTTCAGCCACTGAGAAAACACTAAGCCTTCAAAGACTACTCAGACTCGTTTCGGTATGCAAATTGTGGAGAATTATTCGAAAGCCTCTCTAACTCGAGATTCCCAAACTCCCTTTAACACTGTAATAATCCAAGAAACAAATCAAATCAAAATAATGAATTGAACAGATAAATATACATATTAATAACATTTATTTTCGAAAAAGACAGTGAGTTTTGTTTTGTTAAAAATGTGCTAGTTGAAACGGGCATATACCTAAGGTACTATGCATAACTAACTGAGGTAGAGATCACACACACACGTTATATATGATGGCAGGGAACACATCAGCTTTACCAAATCAGTACTGATCTGGCATTACCTCAATCTGCTCTTGACCTCAAATCAGTACTGATCTGGCATTACTACATGCGCATGATGAGAACCTGTAGTGGCTAATTAATGCGTCAGTGAACTTGAACCCAATCAAAATGGGAACAAACCTATGCGGTTGTGAACTTGATGTCAGAACATAATAACAGCCAAAGGGGTTGTCCCAAGCACTACAGTATGTTTCACAGGAAATAGGGTTTTGGATTTCATTTTGGACATGCTCTGATTACGATCCTATTGTTCGAGCCCTTGGATTATCTAAGAAATAAGGGAATGTTATTCATCAAGCCTATGTAAGTGACACTTCAAAAACTAATGGAAAGCATCATATGAGAAATTTTGCGATTGATACGGGCTCTAATGCATACACTGAACACTTGATCTCAAAGAGACAGGAGACCACCTAAGAAACAGGGTTGGTGATCGAGCAACTTCTCAAAATGGATACGAAGATATGGCTTCAAAAACTGAACAGGACGAGAAAGTAATTCACTTATCCAAATTCACTCTCCTAAATTATTTTCCCAAGATGAGTCAACTATTTTACGGAATGAACTCATGGATAACACAGTACGGGCGAGGCCTTTTATCTTCATCGTGTAGACCATATTTGCTTTGGCTTGAATCACTCCTCTGATCTATCCTTATCAAAATCATAGAATTCTGAGTCGGGGATTATCATTGGTATTGACACATTTTTTTCCATCTTTGGTTAGCCCTCAGGACTAGTTAAACATCGATTTATATATATCCTGCTGAAGTTTGTTCACAAATTGATATATAACATAATAAAAGTCGACAAGTCAGCAATATTGGATCATATAGAGGAAATGGTCTGAAGATGCTATGAAAAATGTTATTTGTAGTTATATGTTTTTGTTTTTAGAATATAAGTTAATACTAATTATTGTTTTACTAGTGAAATGATCTTTGTTCACCACTCTTGTAACGATAATATCGAAATTGTGACTGAGCCGATGTGTTCCTATATCTACTTATCCATTTCTGATTATTAAGCATTCATCAATAGATTATAAATGCACCACATAAAGGATTTTAAAACTCCAGAATTAAGTTTGACTGCAGCTATATCATTGCTTTGCACCCCCACCATGCTTTCTGCCTTTAAATTAATGTAGGCTCATATAATTTCATGTGATCCTGAAGCAATTGGCAGTGTGTAGAGTTCTGAAATATCGAAACCAGATTCTAAATATACTAATTGCAACCTATTATCATTTGAAAGGTCAGGCATGTTATACACCAAACACATGTCTAATAAGAGAACGTAATTCACAGTAAAATACACTGCATATAGCAGCGTACTACTCTCTCTTAGCTACGCATGGACAAAAATGGAACATAAATACGAATTCGTATGACAAAACTATGCTCATTCAAAGTTATGCTAAAAATCAAATAACTCGTTCCGTCTTCAAGGGTATTTTAGACCTTTCAATTTTTGTGTCTAACTAAAAACATTCCCAGGACAGCGTAATACTCTTCGCTATCTACGCATGGCCGTGAACAACACACTAATCCGAGTCCGTATGCCAAAAGTTACTCAAAGAAGATTAAAAAAAAGAAAACTTTCTTAAAAAATTTCCCCACATTCTGCCCAGATTAATAAATTGTTGTTGTGAGGTATTTTGGAGAAGTTTTAGAGGAAGCCCGTGAGAGAACAACATGTATAAAACGCGATTTCCTATAGGGTTTTGCAGATAAAATTGTCATTAAAGATCTAAAACCTACGATTATGCCGAGATATTTTACTCCCAAAACCTCCTAAGATTCATCCTAAATTCACCCAAACTTTCACATTAACAATTTCTTCCACTAATATCACTAATGGAGATTCAAGAACAAATATCTAATCATGTTATTCACATCTCAAATTAAGTTATAATCTCACTATTAACCCAATTTCTCATAAAATTAGAAATCCCCCATTAATGGTTATTCTTCATATTCTTGACCATAAACCCAAAAATTTCAATTCAAATTCCTACTTCCAAATTTCCATAATTAATTGACATAATTACAATAATTTACATCAAGAAAACACTTGCATTGGTGGATTAAATTCGACGATCCCATGTCGAAATTCTTGCTCGGATTGTTGTTGTCATCATTCTTTCCTTCTTCTAGTTCTTCTTCTTCTTCTTCTTCTTCTTCTTCTTCTTCTTCTCTCTCAACCCTATGTGTTTTTTAATGACTCATGGCTTCCCAACACACTTAAACCTAGGTTAAAATTCCTCAATCCCGTAATTAAGCCTATTGGCCAATTAAAAATGACTTAAATGCCCCCGTATGGGCTAAGTCATGTCTAAAAATTCCCCGAGACCCATTTACTACCCCGGATACTCTTTTTCGACTATCTCGACCCTTTCGGAATCAACCGTGTACTCAGAATTATCATCCAAGATACTTTATAAAATTTTCCAATTTCAACCTCAAAATGCGACACGTGTGAAAAATATCAATAACCCAAATTAATTTAAATTTCTAAATCCCCAAATATAAATGAAAGTTCTAAATCTCCAATTTCAATATTTTCTCCAATTTAAATAAATTAAATCACCAAATTAGATAAGTTTCAAATCACTAATTTAATTAATTTATATATCCTCAAAAATATGGGGTGTTACAATTGTTGTTCGTGTAAACAGGAAAATTTAAGATCACAATAAAATTAGAACGACTTATCTTGATGTCGAGGTGTGTGTTAGACACACAGTCCTAAGACTGAAATATCGCCTGCGCTTAATCGAGTGGTGCCTCGAGCCTCAGATATCTGTCCTCAGGATTCAACAGCGTTGTTCGTCCGATTGAAGCACACAATGGAGAAAGAATAGAACCACACCAGTATTGCCCAAAAATAGGATTTGAGGAGGAACAAATTTTTTTAAGTGAGAAAGAAGGAAGTTCAGAAATCATATATGTGTATGATTACTATCATATCCTCAGACTCACTCTACATGGCCCTTTAAAGGGATGCATCCACACTATGGCTTTAGAATAGGTAGCCACTACCTCCCCTACAGCCACCCTATGGCATTAAATAAATATCCATTACCACCCCTCAGACCACTTCCAACAGCTAGGAAAAAAGTATTATAATATTAATAAAATATTAATCCGGATATTAATTTTTAAATAAAAACAAAATAAATAAAATGAAATTACAATTGGGTCTTGACCCAAGACCCAAGCTCAATTCCCCAAGTCCCATGTCTTGATATATAATATATATAGTGTGCTCCTAAAGGAACTTGAACCCATGACCTCATACAAGGATTTTGAAAACTTACCACTAGGCTATTAGAGGTTATTGTGAGTATTTCATTTACATAAAGAAATATACACAATTTCATAACAATTTCATAAAGTGGCTATTAGAGGATTTTGATATATAACAATTTCATAGAAATCATATTCTATTATGACTGGGTGAAGGTGGAGGACACTACGAATGTGATACAACACAAATATTTCATATTTCACTCGTTAACCTACGAGTTATTAGCCCCCTCGGGTATCTTAGTCCCTATATTTTTGCTCGTTAACCAAAAAACATCATATATCTATGCTAACATGTTTTACAGGGGTTAATTGAGATTTTATAGGTATATGGATGCTTAGTATCAAGTTCGGACGCATTACGGTGAAGTTTCGTATAAATACGTATGCTCAAGAGCATTTTGATAATTTCATAGTTTGGGCAACTGGTCCATCATCCACACAAAAGTTTCATCCCTACTTGCATGCTTCGCGTGGCCACGAACGGTGCGCAAATCCGATCTCTAACGAAGAAGTTATGGATGTTTAAGCGGATGACAAAGACATCTAAACCAAAACAGGAGGAAGAAGTCCCAAAATAGGGGAGAGAATTGATTCGCTATAGTGAAAGTGTCAGGTCTTTAACTATTGAATTGATTCGAACCTTGCGAATCGATTCTCCCCATGACAGTAGCAACAATTCCATTCTGCTTTTTTTTCTTCTTTCTATTACAAGTTTTCCATTGGGATATTTTTGTATAAATACCAACTTCCTCTCATTTTGAGAGATATACTTAGATAGGTTATTTCAGGGTTTGGTTTTGGGAGCTCTTCTTCATTTCTCCTTCGGGTTATGCCCTTTTTGGGTATTGTAAGTTGGTTTTCATTATCTCCTTTAACATATTTGTTGTTCTAGTTTATTTTCCATGATTTTTTTCATTTCCTTGCCTAGATTAACTTGTTCTTCATTTATTTATTGATTTCCTAGTGTTAAAATAATTTAATTTATGTATTTCCCTTAGATAAATAGGGTCAGGGTTGTGTTCCGCCATTAATGGGTGTGAGCTCCGAAAACTAGGTTTTGTGTAAAATTGCATTTAATTGAAACCTCGGGAATTAAAGTCGGATTATTATGCATTTAACTTTCTTTGTCATGCAACGTTTGTGTTTATAGAGATAATCCGAATTTAATCCGCGTGTGACCATTTTTGGGATAAATTCCTTATTGTGTGATATTTATGCTTAATTGATTATGCTCGATTGAATTGCTTTCAAGCCTTAACTCTAATTAGTAGTTGTTTCGATCTGTGTGGTGGAATTCGATCCCGATCCTCACTTTACTTTTGTGTAACGTAACGTATTATTTTCTTTTGTCACCATTCCCAACCATCATCTTTTATTTTATTTATTTTACACTTTTATTCCTGAAGTAATTAAAGCAATTAAAATTCAAAATCCAATCACTCCCTATGGATTTATTATGATGCCCGACTTACCATTGTGCTTGCCTCACAAGTGTAGTAGTAGCTTTGGTTTTTGCATGTAAAGAGGGAGCCGAAATCAATGATAGTGTCCCTACATGAACACTCGATTTTCTTCTCATCAGAATGCTTATAACGTTGATCCTGACTCCAAACTCATCACGGTAGATTATTAAAGATGAAGAGTAAAGATCGCATAATCAAAGATCCTTTTTTTGCACTAGACCAAATTAGGCGAACGGTCATGGACTTGGGTCATGACCCTGCCCAAGGGTCGCTGACCTATGTCGTGACCAAAAAAATGGTCATGAACCATGGCATCAGGGAACACGATCACCAACAAGGGTCGTGACCAACTAGTCAAGAACCATATCCTTGACCCAAGCGTGACTAATTTTGTGCCTTGGTCACGACCTATAGCCATGATTACTTTTTGCCCCTCATGATGGAGATCACGGCCCAAATCCATGACAAGAATTTTACCCTTTCCAATAGGTTTTGACCCATAGTCATGACTAACCATTATATTATTTCCAGTGTGAACACGGACCTCAACTGAGACAACATATATCACAAAAAGTATGGTCACAGACTAGGGTCGTGACCATATTTAACTGGCAAAAGAATATGAGTTGTTTGGGTTCTATTATCAAATCGGGAGTCCTGTGACTACGCGACCGTTTACTACATATTATGTTAGATGTGTACGGAGTGTTTGTGACACTTGCAGTTCCATTTGGGGGGGGGGGGGGGAGTGGCGTCTGCCCCCTCATGATGCGTTTTTAAGCCTAAGTGTTCTTATTTTCAAATATTGGTCCTATTATCAAATCGGGAGTCCCGTTACTACACAATCGGTTGCTACGTGTTACATTGGATGCGCACGAGGTGTTCGTACCCCTCGCCATACCATTTGGGGAAGGGGTACGCCTTCGCGAAACGTTTTCAAGTCTAAGTATACCTATTTTTAATTTTGGAACCTATTCTCAAACCAAGAGTCCAGCAACTGCACGATCGGTTGC